>OX457145.1:13080204-15480204 GCA_949752895.1 Dendrolimus pini | reverse complement strand
GGCCACCCTCGATATTAAAATAACATTATTATGTACCCAGTTTCATCCAAATCGGTTCAATAGTCTGTCCATAAAAGGATAACAAACAGAAAGACAAATATGCTTTTGGATTTTTTTTCGCGGAACCCTAAAAACGTAGCCTAAGGTACTTCTTATAACATCAGCTATCTGCCATTTAAAATTACGTCAAAATCGATCCAGCTGTGTCCGAGATTATCCGGAACATCCAGACCCACAGACAGACTGACAAAAATTCTATAAATAGCATTTTCGGAATCTCCTGGTCCGATTTTTTTTAAAATTTATTTTGAGATTTCAAACAGGCACTTCACTTTGCGTTTTTGGAATCTCCTGGTCCAATTTTTTAGTTTTTATTTTGACATTACAAACAAACCATTTGTTTATCTGTATAGATAAGAACTTTAAAATAAATTATAATAGATAAAAGATAAAACAAAAAAATTAGACAGAAAAATGAAATGAGCACTCGAACCATGAACTCTAATCGTACGTGTACTAGTATCAACTCACTCTACCACAATAACATTGGAGAAAGTATTGAAAGTTTTGTAATATTTATAACTCTACTTATCCACGTGTCAACGTAATTTTCTATGAAGAATCATAGATGGCGCTTTCGAATTTTAATGTTACCGGTAAGATTGATTTAAATACGTTTTATTGTCAATAGTATAAAAGTCCAGATGAAATGAAATATAAAAATTTAGAAAAGTATTTTTATTGCATTTTATAAAATTATTTAGGAAGAGAAAAAGAGCATTTTATCAACTTTCATATCAAAATAAAAAAATCTTCTAGATCAAGTGAAACTAGTAGGGTTCGAACCCACACAGCTAGTGATTTAGACCAGACCTCTACCGTATACGCCAAACAAGTATAGCGCGACCGTTTCAAAATTCTTGTTATTATTGCTCCTTCGTTTATTTAAAATTATTTTTCAATGGCGGTCGCGGAGCAGAGCAGCGCGTGCAGTTTAGACGAAAGCCTCGGGCGTTATGATAAATTCCATACATTGGGACCGGCAGGCGGGATTTTTGCAGTCATTTTTAATAAAATAATTAATTACTTCCAAATTAAGTTAAGTAACCCAATAAAAGATCTATAATTGAATTTGTTATAATATAATATGTTACTGTTATTTATTTTAGCGATGTACGATTAACAGTAATAACAATAACCAAGATTGAATAACTCGTTTAGAGGTTACTTTGCAATTATTTTCTATCGAGAAATTTTTTCGTAAATGCGTTCTGAGTACAAAGTTTACGTCAGAAATATGATCAAGATTGACATATATTTTTTTCACCGCAATAAAGTGTGTATAACTACTGTAAAAATGGTTGAGAAAATGATCTAAAAACGCATTCTGTCAGTTATCACCTTGTTAATATACTTTATTTACCTTTTAACCTTCCGGTAAGAATCCCAAGCACAACACGATAGTCAAAGAAAACAGTCAACGTTTGATCTACTTTTAGTAAGTTATATAATTATAATTACTTATTAAGTAATTATATACATAAAATATGACCTTCTGCACTTTATAAAAACAAATATTATGTGAAGAATTTTTAGCTAGCCGTGTTGCTTGGGAATCTCTCGCCGTTTCTTCTCACGTCCAGAGGCAGTGTACGTAAAATAGGAATCTTTATATATAATTTATTCTTATGTACTTTTACTTCACAGAATATAAAGTAATACAGGTACCATATTCAGTGAAGATATCAGCAAGGAAATGTTTGTTCCAAAAGTAATTGACTATACGCAATATACCATATAAGACAAATAGCTTTATTTCACAAAATTTAATTCTCATATAAATAAACATTTAAGAGTATGTATGATATATGATTTTACGAAAATAATTTATTTCTATACTATACTTTCTGTATTATTGATCTTTAGTTACCAATCCTGCCGGACCTTGACCTATGATCGGAGATAAGCCTGCGACGGCCACTGCTTTTAGGGGTCTGAAAATAAACCACTTGATTAAAGCCATCTATTGTCAGTATGTGTGAATCATTAAGTTAACAAGCAGCATACAATTTCCAGGTGGTAGGGCATTTGCTCGTCTGGATGGATCACCTTGAGCTCTGTTCCGGTCTTAGTTTTCAAGCTCCAGTCTCTTTTTAGAGAGCGGCTGCACATTCGTAGCACCTTTGGTGTTACAAATGTCCAAGGGCGATGGTAACCGCTTTCCATCAGATGGGCCGTCTGCATGTCTGTTGAACTCATGGGATAAAAAAAGATATTACTACTTTCTTATAGTGAATTAAAATAAAGAGAGAAAGTTTTATAGCAGCACATGATCACGAAATCTTTATTTTAGTATTCCATTTATTCAATATTATTAAACACATTTTTGTAGCCATCATACATAAATACAAATAGCGTCATCTACTGAAAAGTATATGAACTAATAATAAGCCTATGCAACAAAAGCAGATTCTTATTTTAGTATTAAACGCTAGATGCCTCTAATACTAGAATAAAAATTACAAATTAAAAAGTATACAAGCTTACTTCTAGAAATATTGAATATCTTATAAGCATACTTATATTTAACGATCAATTTAAATCTTAAAGCTTAAGCAAGAATTACAATTTTTTATAATTCAGAGCCATTGCATTGTCTTTTCTTTTTTGCCAATAATATACATGAATATGGAAAGATTATAAATATTGTAATTTTAAAGCGCCGTCTTCACAAATCTAATGAAACCAAATAACATGCACTGCGGTACAAGTAGATTTTAGTTCAAGACGTGTTCGCTAGATGGCACTAAGTTTATAAATTGTATTTATGAAATATAAAAACAATAAAAGTGTTAATACAGTAATCCTAAATTCATTTCGTAGTTGAATATATTATTTTCAACTCACTTGAAGCCTAATTCTTCAGCAGGTACTCCCAATTTAGATAATTTAGCCTCGTAGGTTGCCAAGAGATCGTCGTGGGCTTTCCGGAGACGAGCAGCTTCGTAGCGGAGGTCTTCGACTTGAGTGTCCTTTAGTTTCAACAGCTCCTGTATATTTTTTGAACATTTTTTTAAACATTTACATTTTTTTGAAAGATTCTTCTCATATACTAGCTTATAATTATGGTGAGTAGACAATAAAAAGAATTAGTGGCGTTTCTTGTTCAGGTCATAGCGGTTTTCGTACTATAGGTATAGAAGCAGAATATTAAAGATTGGCCCACTAAAAGACTTATTATCTCTGGAAAGCTCTTTAATCGTACGTGACTAGATGTCGGAAGCTATTCTTATTTTTTTATTAACTTTATTATTTGAAACACCTTTTGCAATCAGTTAAAATGTTTTAGTTTTGAATCAGACTATTCGATAGCCACGGAACTCAAAGCAAATTTAAGCATTTGATTAACGATTTCCGCTCTTAGGGCCAGCTCGATCGGTGTAATACCACGATCTCATAGGATATTGGTGTGAAATGGTTAGCCTCGAGCGTATCATGTTTCATACGATGAATTACAATGGCTCACTTCCCCATTTACCATTCTTTCTATTCCATACCCCTATTCCATCTCTCATATCTCATGCCATCCATACCACCATAAAAACTTGTCACGCTTTGATTTCATCCCTTAAATCATAAATATCTATAGGTGACAATATCCACTTTTTATTACGTAGGCAGTCTAGTTTTTTTGTTTGCAAATGTCACAATAAAAAAAGATTTTGGAGATTATGATTACTTTGTTTTATTCGTACTTACATGAAGCTCCCGAGGACCTAAATCCCTCGCCTCTATATTTTTAAGCTTGGCTTCCATCAGCGCCGTTTTCAAAGACGCTTTCTGCTGTACCTCCAACACCGCTCTGCTGAACCTCGATTTCAGTTCATCTCTCTCTAACAAGACTCTATCGAAACGTACTTGTAGAACTTCATACTCCCATTTGAGAACCTCGAATTGCTTCTCTAATGAAGCCAGTTGTTTGGTTTTTGCCTGAAATTAATCGTAAAATTCGCTCGCGTTGCCATAACAATAACAAATTTGTTAGTGAATCGCAACGGCCGCACCAAAAAAACGCACACGTAGCTCCACCTTTTTTGTGATCCCACGGAAACGATGATAGACGGTGATAGACGGACAGACTTAAGTTCTACAAGCTTCACTTTCGGAATTTGCTGGACCGAATTAGTCAGGCTAACTACTACTTATTCTTCTTATTTCCAAATTATTGTGCAAACTCAAACTCTCTACAGATTTATTATATTATAGATTTATCGAAATCTGGGATGAATCCAAATGCAATTTTTTTCGGCTTGAAATTTTTCAGTTTTTTAGAACACAAACTCATTATTTTTACTAATCGTACTTACAGCCAGTGCAGCTTTATCTCTGTCATAGTTGGACATCTGCCTTTTTAACTCTTTATTGTCGATAATTGCAGCTTCAAGTGGGTCTCGCAGACTTTTAGCTTCAGCTACAGCGTCTCTAGCTATTTTCTCAGCTCGCTCCTTTACTTTTTGCATATCTTCCATCTGTTGCTTCAGACTGCTAATTAAACCTAAATATATTGGCGTAAATTCCATTAAGAAGAGCCTTCCAATATTAATTAACTTAATAAAGAACGGACTCTAATAGCTCAATATGATAATAAAACTATTATTCTCGGACTAATTAATTTTAAAATTTTAAGGATGACTTTGAAAAATGAGAGTAGATGGTTCAAAGGCGAAAATATTAGAACAAAAGTAATTTCTGATTTACCTAACACCATAAGAAAAGATTGCAAGTTATAGCCAGGGAGTAAAAATATTAAGCAGCCAATGACGACTGCTAACAATTTAGGACTCCTATATATATATATATAATCTACCTCTTACCTAAATTGTTTAAAGTGATATCATTATAATAATTTTTCAAATCAGAAAATGCTCTTTCATGATGAGCTATCAGCTCTGATAATTGCTTATTTTTTCTCTCTTCCACTTCAGCTATTTCTGTCCGGTGTTTAACAGTTAGTTCTACTTTTGTAACATGAAGCTTCTTCTCCGCTTTATCTTCGATCTGACGAGCTCTCTCTTCAAATTCATCTCTCGTCTTTGATAGTTCCTCTGCATGAATTAACTTAGCTCGCCTTAATTCATCCTGTGCTGCTAACATTTTCTCTCTTATCTCTTGTCTTAAAGATCTCTTGTCATTCAACAACTCTAATTCTTGCTCTGCATGTTCCTCTTTAGCAGCTTTGAGTGCGACCAAATTTTCAGCTCGTAAAGCGGCTGCAGCAGCTTGCTGTTCATATTTCAAATGTTTAATTTTCTGTTTCTCAGTTTCAAGAAGCGCTTCATTCTCCTCTTGAGATTCCTCAGTGGCTC
Organism: Dendrolimus pini; assembly: GCA_949752895.1. Lineage (NCBI taxonomy): Eukaryota > Metazoa > Arthropoda > Insecta > Lepidoptera > Lasiocampidae > Dendrolimus > Dendrolimus pini. The sequence continues at coordinate 15,474,838 of OX457145.1, read as the reverse complement.
TTTCTCTGTTTCGTAACTCTGCTTTAGCTTCCTCGAGTTGCTGTCTAGTTATTTCCCAGAAAGTACGTATTTTATCTCTTTCTAACTGAAAGTAATTACGTTCTTCTCGCTCTTTATCGAGTTCTTCCTTTACTTTTAGTGTGAATTGCTCGAGCTTCTCTCGAGTCATTTCAGACGTGTCCACTCCATCGATGACAATAGCTGAAATCATTTTAATTACGTCATATTTGTTAAAGATTTTAAGAGAAAATTCAATATTTGGGCAAATGACATCGAAGACATAGAAAAAGAATACGACGTGATAATGAATTTTTTACTAAAAACTTGTTTTATCAAATTAAACACTATACCTGGAGCTTTTTTGGCCCCTCCTTTTCCTCCTTTTGGTGCCTGAAAAATGACAAAAAATCATTACCTTCTATTAGATACCTGTAGTATCTATGATGTGTTGTTAGACAGACGATAGAACTCTACTTGCGATGGCCTTAATACCTTTCGCTACATCCACGTTAATTAATCTCTTCATGCACGCACTTTTATTTGAGGTGTTTTTATCTAAATTTTTTAAGTATCTATGGTTTGATCGTGGAATGGAATCCGCAGTCACCTATACAAGATCTCACATATACACTACTCTCAGACACTTATTTTGTCTATTACTTTTTATCCAAAAATTTAGAATTTTAAAAACTCTTGTATATTTTTCCTTAAAAATAGAGGTAAATGTATAGCTTCTTTATACAGCAATTTCAAGTAGCGGGTTGGTGAAGTGGGGAGGGGGGGGGGAGGAATACTTACCTTTACTACAAACCTTAAGGTCCGGCGAAAAAAAAATGAAGAAAAAACACAATAGAGCACATTTGTATACAATACAAGAGTAACCATTCAAAATGGCGACCAATAAAGACGATTTTTTTTACGTAATCGCATTAATTTATATTTAACCAATATAAAAAAACAGCAGTGTATTGAAATAAAATTGATATCATTAATATAATAATTCATTGTCATATTAAAAGCCAACTTGCTAGTCGTCCACTAAATTGATAAATAAAACAAATGTTTCATATGAAACTTTCAAGGTGTCGGACCTGTCAGTGTGTACAAAAAAATAGTAAATGGTTATCAGTCGGTTCTGGCATTCGCCGGCCGCTCCCGCGTCACGCTCGCTTCGCTCGCTCGGCTCGTGCGCTTTGGTCTGAATATCACCTAAAATAACCGACTGTTTGTGTGTAAAATAAATAGTAAATGGTTAAATTTTTTTTTCATAGAAATATATCGATTTCCAAAAATTATATAAAACAATATGTTAATTAATTCTAAATCTTGACCTACAAGATTTCGAATTTCTTAATTACAAATCGATAAGTATTAATGACATATTGATTAATTTATTTATATAATCACACCTTGTTAGCCAAGCCATTAAAAACAAAAGTGACACTAAAAAATGACACTTTTTAATCAATCGAGGGAGTTTTTGGCGGGAACTGAAGGGGGACGTTGTGCTGTGCAGTTTTATTTTCTAAAAATGTGTAAAAATACTCTAAAATGAACAATAGTTGTAGGATAATGATAGTTTTTGAGTAATAATTATGTGTTTTTGTGAGAAATGTGAACTGTATAATCAAATGTGGCCTTTCGAGTTTTCACAAGAACTCCGTTGAATGGCGTCGGTTGTAGCCTACAATACAACTGCGCTACTATACGAAGATTTAATACATCAGACTTGGCTGTATGGACTAAGATTCCTTTGCCTGCCTTTGTGGCGAATTCTACTACTACTTAATCAATCGATTACATGTCTAGCATGAATTTGTATTTATGCGTCAATTAAATTTGAAACTTTATTTCTACATGAAAACAGTTTTAGTGTTACAAAAAGTTCTAGTGTTTATACGTAATTCATGAGTACATTCATAAACTTAAATCACGGTTTTTTATTATCAAAAGTGGCACAATTTTACAACAAAAATAAGTGAGTTTATGATTATAAACTAAAAAAAATTAAACCCTCCGGACCTTAGGGGTTGTCGTAGGGGTAAGTATACCTCCCCGATACTCACTAAGCCCACCCACAACTTAACATTTGTGCATAAGATTCTTAAGTAGCAGCCAAAATAGAAACTAAAGACCAAACCAAATCTTTCTCCTTGTTAGGACGATAATGTGTTTTAGTTTCTTACGACAGAGAAGATTGGATAAGTCTTCACTGACTCTTGTCAGTGCAGTTGTAAGCACAGCCCTTAAATGATAGATAATTTGTACAATAACTGACTTACCATTTTTGAATATTATTTTATGATACCAAATATTTTTAATATTAAATAACTTTAAATGAAAAATATGAAAACGCAAGGTTGTTTGTGAGTGCGTTGCCAAGTCGTCAAAATAACAGCTTTAGGTTGTTAGGTTTTACCATAGCAACTACAAAAGAGTATATATAAAGGTGGGGCGTTATCTGGGATGATGTTATGGTTATAAGCCTTTCGCGCAAATGCGTGTAATGCATTATTTGTGATGCAATATTGTTTTTAATTGTTAATCACGTTAAACATTGACAAATAACGTATATACACTAATGTGGCTACTCGATAACGGCGTTATTTTAAAACGCTTTAAATAAAGCGCATTCGGTCTCAATCAATACCTAAAACATTATCCCAAATGAAGTCCCATCTTAAGATAAACAAAAGCCTTATGCCTTTTTATGTCCATATTCGTTATGTATCTTCGTCGTCTGGGATAATGATATATTTAGTGATTGTTTCCAAATGCGTTTTGATCATAGCGTTAAAAATAATGCTGTTAAATAATTAGTGCGCCAAATCCGCAGCTAAAAATATAACCTCCAAATATTCCGTACACACGAAGCTGCTGAATCTCATAATTTAATTTTGTTGTCTTCATTTGTTGTGTAAATATTTGTCGTAAAACAAAACTAAATACATTAATTAAATAGACTCACCCAAACCCCGTCCACTAAGAAAATTCACCTTGGCTTCTCAGACGCAAAAATCACACATGCATGGAAATTGAAACCCCTTTAACTGATCATTCAAACAATAACAATCACTTTTCAGACCGGCCGCCATTTACTTGGTTTCAAAAACTCACTTCACTTGCCAAAAATTTAAATAATAATTATCATACGTATATACGTCTACGCGTCTGTCTGTTTAACACCGCAAAACGAATCCGACGATAAAATAGCGACGTCTCCCAAGTTGTAAAGGGAAATTGGGGGGACAGAGATAGATACTCAGACATACTATTACACAAAAAGAGAAGGAATATATATGTATCAAGAATATGTATTGTGGTTTGAACAAGAGATAGCGATAGCGACTTGGCGACATTAAATAATAAACAGTCATTAACAATTAATAACAATTTCGTATCACAAAATAACGTACTAAACCCATACGTAATATATCTGCGTAAAACGGTCAATAACTTAACATTATACCAGATGGTGCCAGTAACTTTACCCCGATACAAAACCTTCTTTTAACTCTACAGGCAAATCTGCCATCACATTTTCCAATGTATCAAGTGTCACTAAAATGCTTTAGCAAAAAATTTTGAATTTTAGCACCGAAATCCCCGCTTTTTCAAAATGATGTTGGTGAAAGTATTTAATACGATCCTTTATGGCGCAATATTTTTGAGTCTATTTATAGTTGATTACCTCTTAGGAAATGGTTTAGTGGATATGTCGCAGAAGATCTTCTGTAAAATCACTTGTTTTGTAAGGAGAACACTGAAAGAAAAAGCTAAGAAAGTTGCAATTGCGGGGATTGATAACCCAATAAATTTGAAGGTTCTATGCATTGAAATTGTAGTTCTGTCTGTTACTATTGTTGTAAGTATGCTCATTATTAAGCCTTAACATTGTGTGAGAGTTGATTAATGTGGTGTAGTCTATGATAGGGAGTTACCCCGTTGGATAGGGTGACGCACTATTGTCAAGAGCCCATGCCTCAATCGCCATGAGGCGAGTTCAAAAGAAGACGAGAAGTTGCTGTACTTTCGAAGTATTTACTTGCTTAGCTGTTCTTAATTTAACTTAGACTATTGTAACAGCCTTGCAGAGATTTGAGTAAGAAAGTACCATATATACCAAATAATAACTATTTGGGTAGGCTTTCCCCTTTATTGTTCAGCCTTTGATGTGACTACTCACACCGCACAGTAAACAATGAACGCCGTCTACACTTCTACAGGCCACACCGCCTTTTATACGAAAATGCTATCCTACACAACAATAATATTGCATCATTGCTAAAAATAGCAATTAAATCATAGTGTTGCCAGGATCATAAAAACAATTATAATAATTAGTTACCGATGCACTATATTATCTAGACGATAATTTTGGCTTATGAAATTAACTAGCTGGTAGAAATAGTAATTTCATTATAAATTGAGCTATCTCGACTAAAAATATTATTATCTATGACGATTGTCTATGTGATATTAATATACTCTATGGTTCTCATGACTGCTGTGATGGCATCGCGTAACACTATATATACAGAAACTTTATCGTTTACGTGACATGCATATCGGTATTCTAATAATTATTAAGTATTACCCACCTTGATTGTCTTAGGCATGGTTGGGTATAATAATTTGGAATCCAGACGAAAGTTTGCATCGGTCTCCTACTTATTTAAATTGTTAAGAGGTAAATTGTTTAACCCAAGAGTATTAGCTGAAATTGGTTGGTTATAGTTTTAGGGCGCATTTATTTGTTATGAACTTTTTCTATGTGGATATTTTTTATATAAACACTCAAAGTTCACTTGGTATCTCAGAAATGCGCTCTAGAACTATGCCGCACCCATAACGTCTAAATTGCGATGTATTTTCTTAATACAATTTGTATTTTTAATTTTGCAATCTTACCGCATATTTTGACACTAAAATCCGGTGCTCGATCGGGTTATGAGTTGATATTTCATCCAATACGGTAAGCCGCCGAGTGTAATAGTAATACAGTAATGTTATATGCATAAAAAACCTAAGAGCCATTAATTCGTGGCGCTTTCGACCTTTTGGTTGCTACTCGCTAATTTCATAAAGGCTACGAAGGAATCGAGTTGTATGAAGTTCATGCCACTCGTAGCCATCCAGGGGCAGATACTAGTACCATCTGACTGTGGGTTGTTTTGTCGCCTCACAGGCCGTCGACAGGCCGGCTCGGCTGCAAAAAAATGTGTTATTTCTCCGTTCCTGCACAAATAATTATTCTATGTTCACAGATATTAAATAAATACAAGAATTTACGTAGAAACGATCGTATTGATGAATTGTTACAAGAGAGCAGAGAAGCACTCAAACAGACAAATGAGTTTTTGGAAAAATGGCGCATACGACGTGTAAGCATTGTTTTATTTATGACAACCTTGAAATATCATACGATGTTATACATGTATTTAATTATTTTTTCAATTATTTCTATAGTTTTGCAGGCCACAGACCCAAGGGATAGAATAATGCTGCAAATTAATTCAAATCGCAACAATTATGTTGTTACGAGTCGCGAGACACGAATTAAACTGCCGTTGGAATTATTATAGAGTTTATTAGAACTATACAAACACGTATAACACAGGTTTAAATATAACCGATCACAACAAGTCCAAACGTAATGCAGAAGGTCTTAATTTAATAACACGCACAAAGTACGTCACTAAATAGATTACCGAATGTACTCAAGTCTTGCTTCGCTGGTGGCTATAGCTCTAATGCCTCGTCCCTCAATCGAGGCATTGCTTTATACTGCACAGATTCCATATGTCTGCCAGGCCGTGTCGACCGAATTTCCTAGAATCAGTTTGCACTTTATATCCGACACACCTGGCTAATGACTGCCATAAAAGATTACAATACACAATGTTCTCTTGAATTATTAGTAAACGCATGGCAATAAATAAGTAAACATAAGAAGTACAAACGCCGAAAGGCAATAAAATGTGTTTTTATAGGTATGCAGGTGTGAATTCGTTTTTGTCGGCGCCTAGGTCGCAACTATATTTACTTTTTTCAAATACAATGCTAATTATATGAAGTATGATCGTAAATTTCAGTTAAATTGGCAAGTGCCTACAGAATACTCCTATTTAGACGATGAACCTCAAGAGATCGAACCCTTGAAGCTTGAAGTGCCCATCTTGCATATGGCCATTGTTGATGTAAGTTTTTTTTCTGGTCTTCAGCCGGCACCCGGGAACGCAGGTACGCGCATTACTTCCCTCCCTGAATAATACCGCTGCGGGGGGCCTTTAGCTTGCTAGGGAGCAAAGGATTCACGACCCCCGTATGACGAAGTGGATGTGTCCTGCTTCCCGGGACACATTCAGGCACTTTTTGCGCTGGATCGGACTGGGCGTAACTCTGTTCTAAGTCTCAGCCTTTTCTACACAAAAGCGCGGGGCACATGGGAGGAGAGTGGTTTTACTGGGTAGTAGGGTCGCTGACCGTGCAGCTTCTCTGAGTCTACACACAAGCTGAGTCGATCTCGGGTGGATTACTATTGCATGCAGTAATGCCGCCCCCGACCAATGTGAGTCTGATCCCTTACAAGCAGACGCCGTGCCGTCTTGAATTAATTCATTTAGAGTTTTTTATTATTATTATTACGTCTGTTAATTGCTGTTCACTAATCTCACTAAAACTCGAAAACGGCTGGACTGATTTGGCTAAAATTGGTTTTGAATTATTTGTGGAAGTCCAGGGAAGGTTTAAAAAGTGAGTAAATATTAAAAAAATGCTTGGGATATAGTAAAAACAACAATTTCACTTTCCCTTAGAAACTATTCGTACCTGTCAAACATTTGATGTTCGTCGTCGTTTAGAAATCAATTAAATTAAAAAGTCGTTCAAAAATCATATTAAATTTGTAAGTGAAGTTTATCTTTTTCATTTTTTTGGTTTTCAATGTCAAACGTTTGATGTTCGTCCCGTCGTTCAGAAATCAACGTGTTTTAGTATCCAATAAAAATGTATGAACTGTATGTCATACAGCCATTTTTATGCAATCGATTATTATTAATACGCAGAAATAAATGTTCTATTCTATTCTATTTTTGGCGATTTGGCTTCAACGCTACTGGCGCTGTAGTTGAATAATAAACTCATGATAGAAAGTCACATCTCTAGAGTTATAAAATCGATGTCAGCTGTCAGGTGTCACCCATACCGTCTTGTCTAAAATAGACTATGAAGAGTTACGTTTTTTTAGTGGTCAATTTTCATGCCTTAGAATTTTTTCAAGGCGATACATATTAATATAATAACCTACGCTGAGGTAGCGAGGCCTTAAAATAAAACTTTCTTCTTCAAATTTCCAGACTTTTGGTACAACTAGAAGTCAACCAGAACGCGGTGATGCAGGTGATACAATCAACATGGCAGATTCGACTCTCCTATCCATCACATCACTAGTTGAGGACGATTACGTCTCCATCACCGAACCAGCTAGTGAGGAGAAAATGGAGGATGTACCAAAAAATATCGAATTCCGTAATCGATATTTATGGGACGTTATGGAAGAGGATGCAAACGTTGCTAAGGATTAATTGTTCTTTCTAATGCTTAGTTTATATCATGCCCACTGCCCAGGCAGCAATCAGGGAAGTGAGCAGCGCGAGTATGTAAGCGCAACATTTGATACTCGCGCAGTCCAGTTTCTTCGCCACTGCTTGCTGTGTAGAAGGGGCATAATGTAAACGATAGGCATGCGAACGTAACAATTCCGCGAAGGTTCGCTGTCTTTTATATCTGTAAAAATTCGCCGTAAGGTGACACACGGCAAAATGTTCATCGTGCTCTAAGTTCGCGTATTTGGACGTATATATCATCTGCTTTAAAATAATTGGTTCGGTTTTGTACTAAATTATATATCGCTAATAATTATTGTTAAAATTGTTGTTGTTATATTTGTTTTGATTTGTGATTAAAATAAAGTCAAGAAAATGTTTAAAATATTGTTTTACTGTGTCGGAGTAAATAGATTAATAAATAAATCTGATTAAAAAAAGGTAGTTTATGGCATGGCGAACTTATAGAGCAGTGCTATATTCGAAGATACACCGACCGCTTAATAAGAAAAACTGATTAGGTGTCTTTGGGACACTTGGTTGGAACGAAGATTCGTGGTCAGCATTTTTCCTTTCGGTTAGGCTTTCTTTCGTTTAGCTCCCATCCGCTGAGTAACGTGCGATAAGGAACTTTGTTCCAAAAATTTATGCTTTGCATTCATTTAAGAGCATTCTTTATATCTATATAAATAAAACTGAATTTTAAAAGTGTATGTACGCGCATAACTTGAGAACGACTTTAATTAATTTTTTGTCTGTGTTTGAGTGGTTCCTGGATGATGTAGATTCACAATTGGATCCGGTAGGTGGCACTGGGATCGAGTTATTGGATCCTTCTAATCTTCTGGACCAATTTTGATGATTTTGTTTTAGTGTGTTTGAGTAGGTCCCAGGATGGTTTTGTTTAGATTCACAATTGGAACCGGTAGGTGATACGAGAATCGGGTCCTAGATTTTTATTCTTTCAGAGCAGGACAACGTCTGCCAGGACCGCTAGTATTTAATAACAAAGATGCTTATAACCCTACAAATCCAAAGTGGATAATCTCACCAAAGTTCCTTTGAACCGCACACTTTCAGTGTCAAATGTTCATAATAAGCATAAAATACCTAAAAGCTATAAGATATTAATTCCAACCGCTTTACAAAGTTATATTTGCACTTCGAAAAGTCTTGTTCAATGTTGTCAATCGTTATTTAAAAGGACAGCGTTGGTATTAAATGCATTTTTCAGTGTACAGTTGCTAGTGCATGTTTCTGGACGGTATATGTAAGTTTGCAAAAGGGTGACGGATTTCTCTCCCTTTGATGTCATATTAGCAGCGGGGCGTCGCGAATATGATGGGATGTAATTAAAATTGTATTATTTGTTGATAGGTATATTGTATATACTGGCAATATATATAGATAGTTAAGATGTCGAATGAGTAAATATTTCGTTTAATATAAACAAAAGAATTTTTTTAAACCATCACTTTTTTCTTTGTGTGCAATTCACATGCAGTAGAAGTGGAAATTCAGAGTGATTTGAAACTCTATGAAACGAAAAAGCTATACTAAAAACAGATAAACACATAAATCTATACGACTGAGCCTGCAAGAGAATGAGATAGAATACATTATATTCAATAATTTAAACACTATATTCATACATATAGGACTTTATTTTATATAACAGGAGTTCAGCAGACAGGCAGACAGCACAATCGGGAGTACAGGCAATGGACACCTCCAATGTCTAGTACGCCCGTAACAACGTTCTTCCAAGCTAATGTAAACCACTCCCCCACCGCTCAGGACTTGTGCCTGCAGGCGATGGCGGAGTGGCAAGCGAATTTAGCCGTAATAAGCGAACCTTATTACGTTCCTCCTTCCGGGAATTGGGTGGGCGACCTCGATGACATGGTAGCGGTGGTGGCCAGAGCCGGGTCCGGCACACCGCTTACGTGTCTCGAAAGAGGAAAGGGCTATGCTGTGGCGGAGAGCGGGAGCATCGTCGTCATAGGCGTTTACTTCTCGCCCAACCGCCCCCTGGCGGAGTTCGAGCTCCACTTGGACGCCATCGGGGCTGCCGTACGCAGACTGTCGCCTAAAACGATTTTCGTGATGGGCGACTTTAATGCAAAGCACCTATCCTGGGGAAACGTTTTCACGAACCCTAGGGGTCGGGCGGTCAAGGATTGGGCTCTTCAAGCCGGCCTGACCATACTGAACCAGGGGTCGGTCCAGACCTGCGTGCGCGCGCGGGGTGGATCGATCATCGACCTGTCATTCGCCACTCATGCGGCCGCCCGCAGAGTGACCGGATGGAGGGTGCTGGAGGAGGTGGAGTCGCTCTCTGATCATCGGTATATCAGATTTGAGCTCACGACCCCCTCCTCCGGTCCGAACCCTGTTCACCGTCGCCCCCCTCTCCTCCCGCGTTGGGCCCTTACCAAGCTCGATCCGGAGCAGGCCGAGGAGTGGGCACTATCGGAAAGCTGGGCCTACCCAGTCGAATTCGCGAACCTGGATATGCAGGCAGAGCACATGCGCAAGACCCTGACGAGGGTTTGCGACGCTGCGATGCCACGCGTCTCCAAGCGGCAGCCTCCGTGCAAGAAATCGGTCCACTGGTGGACCGAGGAGCTGGGCGAGATGCGAAAGGCAGTTCGCATCATCAGCGTATCAGCCACAGGCTCAAACGCTGCAGGGCGCGCCGTCCTCCGGACTTCGTCGCGGAAAATGGACTCGTGGGCGAGTTTAGGGAGGCCAGAAAGGCCCTTTCGATTGCAATATTGCGATCGAAAGCCCGGGCTCGGGCCGAGCTCCTCGAGACGCTCGATCGGGACCCTTGGGGGCGCCCGTACCGTGGGGCCCGCAACAAGTTGCGGCCTTGCACATCCACGATCACGGAAACGCTCGAACCCGAGGTGCTCCGGTCGGTTATCGGTGGGCTCTTCCCGGATCCGGGGAACTTCACTCCCCCCAGTATGGGTCCACCCATTCCCGACACCCCCACGGACGAGGAGCCTCACTCCATCTCCGAGGAGGAGCTAGACGTCGCCCTGGACCGGCTCCGGGGCAGGAAGACGGCACCGGGACCCGACGGGGTTCCAGGTCGACTCCTCTTCCTGGCTGCGAAACACCTACGCAGCCAGCTGCGGGACCTCTTCGAAGCCTGTATTCGCGCAGGTAGGTTCCCGTCGCAATGGAAAGAGGGGCGTTTGTGCCTAATTCCCAAGGGAGGTCGTCTTCCCAACGATCCGTCCGCCTTCAGGCCCATAGTGCTGCTGAACGAGGTCGCCAAGGTCTTCGAGAAGATCTTGGCGGAGCGGCTTGTGAAGCATCTAGACGCTGTGGAGCCGGGGCTATCAGATACGCAGTTCGGGTTTCGGCGGAGGCGCTCCACGATGGACGCCTTCGAGACGCTGCGAGCATTGACGGACGAAGCCGTCCAAGCGAAGGACGTCGTTCTTGCAGTGTCGCTAGACATAGCGAACGCCTTTAACAGCCTCCCTCATGAGACGATCAGGGAAGGGCTCCGCGCGCACGAAGTCCCCCCGTACCTCACGAGGCTGTTGGGCGAGTACCTGCGAGATCGGCATATCCTTTGGGAGGGCGGTGAGTCCGCCAATCACGTGCTAGGTCGGCGACGTGTCGCGTGCGGCGTTCCACAGGGGTCGGTCCTCGGGCCGATCCTTTGGAACGTAGGCTATGACTGGATCCTTCGGGTGACGGTCCGGCCCGGGGTAGGGCTGATCTGCTTTGCGGACGACACCCTACTCACGGCACGCGCTGCGTCCTTTGCGGAATCCGTGGACGTTGCCAACGACGGGTTGGCGATCGTCGTAGATCGAATAGCTAGGCTGGGCTTGAAGGTCTCCCCCGCGAAAACGGAGGCCGTCATGTTCCATAGGAAATTCCGGAATCCTCCCCTGGACTTGTCCGTTACAGTTCAGGGGGTGGCGATTAGAGTAGGGCCCAAGATGAAATATCTTGGGCTAGTTCTAGACGGGAAATGGCTGTTCAAAGCGCACTTTGAGCAGCTAGTTCCCAAATTTGTGAATTCCGCGGGCGCACTCTCCAGGCTTCTTCCTAACGTGGGGGGGCCGGGGGGTGCGACGCGGAAGCTTTATTCCGGCATCCTGAGGAGTATGGCGCTCTACGGTGCGCCCGTCTGGTCCGATTCGCTTCACCGCCACAACCGAACCCTGCTGCACCGCGCGCAGCGGGTTCTGGCCGTGAGGACCATACGGGGGTACCGCACAGTGTCGTGGTCGGCGGCGACTCTCTTGGCAGGCGAGCTGCCCTGGCATCTCCAGGCAGACGTCCTGTCCAGGGTTCGTCGCACCCGGCAGGATGCCCTAGCTAGAGGACTGACCTTCTGTCAAGTCGAATTAGAGACGGTCAGGAAACGGGAAACCGCTTGCTGCCTCGTCGAATGGTCTCGTGACCTCGAACACCCTGTGGCCGGCGGCTATACGGTGGATGCAATCAGGCCGCAGCTGGAGAGATCGGTGACCCGCACCAGCGGAACCCTGACCTTCAGGACGACTCAGATACTGACCGGACACGGTTGTTTCGATCAGTATCTGTTTCGCATTGTGGGCTGCTTGCCTTCCCCGGACTGCCGCCAATGCGGCGCACCCGATACGGCGTTCCACACGCTTGTTGAGTGCGCTGCATGGACGCCTCAGCGTTTCGAGCTCGAGACACACGTAGGAGCCGTCCGATCGCTTGGCGACTTGGTAACGGCCATGTTGCACAGCGACGACCGCTGGGAGTCTGCGGTTACTTTCTGTGAGGCAGTAATGTCTCTCAAAGAGGCCGCAGAAAGGGATAGGGAGCGAAGTCCTGCAGCGCGTGCTAATGTCTCCACCCGAGGTCGCCAGCCTTCAGCTGGCACCCGGAGAGGCAGGTACGCGCATTACTTCCCTCCCTGAGTTAGGTTCCGGTACGAGGGGCCCCTTGCTACTAGGCAACGCAAGGGATTCATCTGCCCCCGTTTCGAAGTGGGGTGTGTTCTCCCAGGGCACACTCCAGGCACTTTTTTGCGCTGGATCGACTGTTGCGTAACTATGTTCTATATCTCAGTCTTTCCTTCACAACAAAAGCGCAGGGTCGACGGGAGGAGGGGGTTTTTAGTGGGTATTGAGGTTGCTCGCCCGTGCGGCATCGCTCTGAGTCTTCCACACTCCTCAGTGTCAAGCCATCGCGGACGAAGCGCAAACAAAGCATACTATTGCTAGCGTTATCGCCCCCGGTGGATGTGCGCCGTTTCCTAGTGACGGCCCTGAGAGTGCGTAAATCGGTTAGCATTTTCCCTCGCCTCAAAAAAAAAAAAAAAAAAGCACTTGCAGCCGAGGCTCGGCAGCACGTGCAGCCGCAGCCGCGTTTGCAATGGTTTTCACAGAAATCTATACTACTACATAGAAAACCAGTCGTACAGCCACAGCCGGCTTCATGCAGCCACCGCATGTGAAGCCTGCATCCGCAGCCTGCAGCCGAGGTTGGAATGGCACCTTTAGCCTGTCATTGTGGTAAAGCAAATAACAAGAACAACCAACCAATGTCATTTTTCGTCAGATTAATAAAACTTTTCGAAATAAGAAGAAAAAGTACCAGGCTACCATAATAGCTAGGAGCTTCATTTATCACTCACCGACGCTTTTTGTCCCGTTCTATTCAATACTTTTTGCAGGGAAGATTAAATTTGGCACGTCTCGTTCGTGGTTTAAACCATTAATACTGGCCAGTTACAAATGATCCCTTAGAGTCTGTTCTACAGTGAAAATCATAAATTTTAATCTTAACCCGATATTACACGGTTCATTTCTGTCTTGGATGAATCAACCAAAGTGATCTATGTAATATCAGCATAATCTGAGATTTCATTCATTTATTCATGAAGCAATCGACATATGAGATGATAATACATCAATTCAATTCAATCATTCAAGTTATGACAATTCAATTAAAGGTTTTTAGAATAGAACATACTTTATTGTACAATAAAATTAATGAAATCATACACAAACACACCTTAGAAATAGGTACAAATGGCGGTCTTATTGCTGACAGCGATCTCTTTCAGACAGCTTGGGGTGGAGAGAGAAATATGGCACAAAAGTTAGGGCAGGGTTCACTGCATATTTTTAAAACGTTACATATTTTATACATTTTTACAAGTTGGGCCACCTGCATACCTGTAGACAAAGCACAATTATTACCTGCCGCGGCGTTTGAGCTAATAACATTGAAACTGTTTTATGACGATCTTCTTTTGTTTACTTTATATTTAAAGTTGGTAATTAATGGCCGTTCGCAGGCATAATTACGCAGGTGTGCGGATTACGTTTTCTGGGAAATTGCGTCGACGCTTGCCAGGTAGACATATGGCGTCGGTGCATTATAAAGCAATGGCCCAATGCAGAGATCGTAATTCAAGCGAAGATTACCATACGAGCAAAACGTATACATTCGATAAGCTATATAGTGACGGACTTTGCGCGTGTTATTGAACTGTACAGTTTGTTCTGGTTTTGTCCAGTTATATTTGTACCTGTGTTATACGTCTTTGTATAGTTCTAATAAGTTCTATAGTAATTCCAACGGCATTTTAATTCGAGTCCCGCCCTCGTAACCGTAAAGTACATAAAATCGAACGCAGTCACCAGTTGCGACTAGCTTCTAACAAAAAAACAAATATTACCTAACCCTAAACCGCGCAAACCGTAAGGCGTGGATCAATCCATCACTGCACAAGATACCGCATCATTATACTATAATATGGAGGGTTGAAAACCGATTTTGATTTTGTGTACAGCTCTGACGACACGTGTCCTTTGTTTAGGAGTAAGTGAACACAAATTACTGACAAAACGCGTGCGTGCGATCTGTTCTGAACGATGAAGTATTGAATGAATGAACGAATGAATGGAAACTCTTTATTTTTCACCATGAACTTAATCCTAGACAATATGGTATGTAGTTGATAGTGTAACTGAAGATACTATTTATGAACTTACAAACCTCGAAGCTATTTAGATATTGTACGAGCGCGAACTAACTAATAGCCAGTTCCTATATGATACTGACTAGCGCAACGCGGGAGCGCAGGTACTTAATAGTTGCTCCATCTCGCTCGCACATCATCCGTCCCGCTCACACACTGTGCTATATATACATTGTACTAGCAGTACCACTTGTTTACATTTGTGATTAAAGTTACCGTTTTCAAAATAAATCAGTTCAGTTCACATCACCACTCGACAGTGAACACTACTCTCTGCCACCTGAAGTGTAATTTAACCTCGACCCATCGCTGCTACATGGTTATAAGTATATAAATGCAATTTATACAATGTTTTTAGAAGAGAACAAGAAGTACAACTAGTCACAATTTCTTATCTCGATGAGCAGGTTTCATCACGATGTATTCCTTCATAGTTTGTTCCCACATGGTGATTGTAACGATATACACATTAGGTGAAAAAACTGCCAAGTGGTGTATGCGTTTTGGCCAGGATCGAACTCACGTCCTTTGAGTCTGGGACGCGTGCGCTAGCCCACAACGGTACCACAACTTAATACACTTCGCGCTTTATTATTCAAAGCACTCTTTCCATATTTCCCACACGTGATGAGTAAGTAAAACTTATTAATTTTCTCCGACACGTGTCGTAAAAAATGTCTAAAGAGGGCACCTTAGTATTAATTTATTATCAATAGGTGGTCTCTAATAGGCTTAAATTATTAATACAATATTTTGTACAGTAAATCGAATAGGATAGGATTAGTTGCTCATTTTTTATAGTGAAAAACGTGGGAGTTTTATTAATACGACAAAATAGTTGCCCATTAACTATCTCACTGTACACACAACGTAACAAAACAATTTTTTTAAATATTTTTTATTACAGGTGTTGAGCACACAGGCAGACGGCCCACTTGATGGAAAGCGGTTACCATCGTCTATGAACATTTGCAACACCAAAGGTGCTACAAATGCGCTGCTGCTCTCTTAAGGGAGACTGGAAACTGTTCACTAATGCCGGAATACAACTCAAGGTTGTTATGGCGACATACTTAAGACCATCAAGTTGGGCAAATGCCCTACTACCTGGCTGTGGGTTGTTTTTTCACCTTTTAAGACAGGCCACCCGGCTGCAGGAAATTGTATTCTTTCGCCGTTCCTGCACGGGTAATAAGTATACCTATGTCCTATCTACCAAATTGATTAAAAAACGGTAACATATAGATATAATTAATTCTGAATTTTTAATAAGTGAACGTTTCTTGCCTCTATGACGGGATAAGTGGATGGGATAGGCAGTGGGAAAGGGGGGATGGAGTAGTGGATGACTCTTCTACCGGGCACCAGAACTCTACATCCTGCTGCTGCTCAACGATTCTCGCGCCTATAGATATTGACAATAAACACTAAACAACCCCAAAAACAATAACAGCCCAACAACCTCCCACTGCTGGAATTAGCCCTCCTAACTTCTTAGAGGTGTGGGGACTTGAGGGGCTTAACACATCGCTTATCTGAATATGCCGGTTTCATCAGAATTTATTCCTTCGCTGTTAGTACGTGGTAATTTTAACAATATGCACATTAAGTCAGAAAATTGACTAAGTGGTGCATGCTTAGCCAGAATTCGAACTTGCATTCTTTGGTGTGCGAGTGCGCTAGCTACCACGGCTTTTTAAACAACCCTATCTATTACAAAATCCCATAATCACTAAAGAAAAATATAATCAAATCGCTAATGACGGCATTTATGTTGTTATTCCAAACGAACGCGTATGCATTTCGGACGGTCACGTGGCTTGCGCGTGTCAGCGCCATCTTGAAAATGTGACCAGAATTACGTGGTCTCGAGAAGTATTTTGTTATTTTTATAATAACAGAGTAGTTGACAGTCCACTGAGACAACTTTTATCATCTAAACAAGTCCTAGATTTTGTACGAGATTAACAAGATATGACGTCATCCCTTAAATGATTCTAATAACGTATTAGTTCATTATTTAGTTTAGACTATTAGCCTTCAAGTAATCGTGTTTCATTTGATGATTGAGTGTTTCGATGACCAAAATCCTCCCTCTCTTCGTATCCAAGCTTCCCTTAAAAAATTTTTTTATTAAACATTAATACCTTGATGAAAAGTATATTGCAAAGCAACCGCACACAAGAGAAGTTAACGACAGACTGATTCAGTTGCATTGAAAACAGGGTATATGATTAGTAAGGCTGCTGAGGTATCTCGGCAGTCTTGCAGGAAAGCAGTAATCCTCGCAGTACATGAGTATAGCAGTACTCTACTGGGTCCTTTGTGGGGGTTAGACATTGCGAAGACTCTGGTACAGTCGTTCCCAACTACTCCGCTAAACCTGAACCTGCGTCTCATGTGCCCGTGCTTATGTTGGAAGAAAACGAGATCTTGAGCGAAGCAACTCCCATGTTCACCCGCGCATCAAGCCTTGATCACCCTAGGAAGCAGCATGCACCAGCAGAGTTTTGATCCGCCGCATCCTCATGCAAATGCATGCGGACCCCTGCGATGGAATCACGGGATTTTGCGCATATTTGCATCTCCGGCGGCCAGTCTAACGACGGCGCCCGGGAATCTCATGCGCACGTCTCTCCCTAACCTTCTTGGAGGCCCCCTTGGGAGCATTACTACCTTGCAAAAAGAGGAAATCGATTCCCGATGATCATCGCTGTGGAGCAACCAACCAAGCTCCCTATCTAATCTTCTCTATCCCAATACCATATCCCATATCCCACCCTCTACTCCATTCCTCCTGTCTGATCCCTCTACCTCATCCTGCTATGCCATCCTCTTTATCCCATCTTATGGCAACGCGTTGGCGTCGCCGTTAGTGTTGCAAACGCCTATAAGCTAGGGTAACCACTTTCCATGAGCTGGACCATCCGACTTTTCGCCAGTTTCGTAAAAAAAAAGTTTTTAAAATTATTTCTACATTTATTAAGTCATAGCCTGTGCCCGCCACTTCGTCTGTGTGGAATAATTTTTCGCAGAACCCTAAAAACATTAGCCTAAGTTACCCCTTATAACATCGCTATCTGACAGTATAAGTCCTGTCAAAATCTGTCAAGCTGTTTCTGAGATTAGCCAGAACATCCAGACAGAGAGGCAATAATTAAAAAAAAATGCATTCTCGGAATCTCCTGGTCCGAATTATCCGCTTGATTTTTTTACATTTCTTTTTCGAAATTACAAAAGGCAATTTAATTATATTTATCTGTATAGATAGATGGTACTTTAGCACCCACTTTTTATATAAAACTATCTGTGCCCGCTATTTCGTCCTCGTGAGATTCTTTTGCAGAATCCTAATTTTAAAAGTAGCTTAAGTTACTCTTGATAACATCAGTTATCTGCCGGTGAAAGTCCCGTCAAAATCGGTCCAGCCATTTAAAATATATAATATTCGTTTTTTTTGTAACTGTGTCATCTACCAGTCTGAAAGAGAGGAGAGAGGTAGACAGAGAGAGCGAGAGTGAGAAAGAGAAAACAAAAAATATGCATTACATATTACGTTGTATTTATTCCTTTGAATAAATTTAACTGTTGAATAAAAAAATATAGGTCCCAAGAAACGGGAACAAAAAATGTTCGTATAATGAAAACTACTGGGCCAAACTATGTAAAATTTTTAGGGGACTAATTGGAAGCTATTCCGCGTCGAACAAAAAAAGAATCACGTAAATCGGATCATAAATCACGGAGTAATCGGCGAACATACATAAAAAAAACAACAAAAAAAAAGATCCCGACGAATTGAGAACCTCCTCCTTTTTTCAAAGTCGGTTAAAAATAGCCTTCATTTTGAAAATATGTATGTTTTGTAAATCTCAGGGATCAAATTATTGTGGTCGATTTAACTTCATTCAAAATCATTCTAATTTCAAATAAGCTTTAGTTATTGGATAATGAACCTTATTACAAGGCAATAAGTATATGGGTTTTAAAATTCTTATTAAATACGCAAGTATTGGTTTACAAAATAATAAAGTGAGGGTTGGTACAACATTATGGTGTTTGAAAATGGATAAGGCGTGGTACGCATTGATGATTTTAAAGCAATCTGTCTTGCATGGTTCGATTGTTATGCACGCGTCCTTATTTGCTTACGAAGTGTTAATGACAGACAGTGTTTTTGTAAGTTAAAATTAAATATAGATAGATAGATAGAAAATACTTTATTGTTCACCACATACACATAATATAGTACAGTTATAGTGAGGTTATTTATTTATTTAGTTTTAAGGCTTGGCCTTTAAGCTAGGCCTTTAAGCCAGATCTTAGTTTAATCTATAGTTTCTCCATTTTTTTCAAGCCTATGTGTAGCACAGCTGAACTGTAGGTTATCAGCTGGTGCCATTCAACGGAGTTCTTGTGACAACTCAAAAGGCCACATTTGACTATACAGTTCACATTTCTCACAAAACATATAATTACTACTCAAAAACTATCAATATTTTACAACTACTGTTCAACAATTTTAGAGTAATTTTACAAATTTCTAGAAAATAAAACTGAACAGCACAACATCTCATTTCAGTTCCCGCCAAAAACTCTACTAGTGAGGTTTTTGATACTGCCATAGATAGTAGATAGATAGTACCTATATAAGCGTCGTCTGTAAAAGAAAACTAGCATGCTATTATGAATAGTATATTATGTGCCAACATTGTGTGTTGTAAAACAATCCCGCATGGGTCTGAAGCATTGCATTTGCATTCATATTGAATGTCCGGTGCTACGCTTTCATGGGGATGTTTAAATTACAACGAATAAAAAAATACAGATGAGTCAATGCGATGCAATTTAATTTCTAAATTAGCTTAAGCAGGCCTTTTTTAACCGACTTCGAAAAAGGAGGAGGTGCTCAATTCGTCGGGATCTTTATTTTTATTTTTTCATGTTGCTTTTTTTTGTGTATGTTCGCCGATTACTCCGTGATTTATGATCCGATTTACGTGATTCTTTTTTTTTCCACGCGGAATAGCTTCTAATTAGTCCCCTAAAATTTTTACATAGTTTGACCTAGTAGTTTTCATTTTATGAACATTTTTCATGAAAATAATTTTCACTCCGTTTCATATGTACACCGATTACTCTGAGATTTATGATTAGATTTACGTGATTCATTTTTTGTTCGACGCGGAATAGCTGCCATGTGGTCCCATAAAAATTTGACATAGTTTGGCCCAGTAGTTTTCATTTTACGAACATTTTTTTGTTCCCGGTTCTTGGGACCTATATTTTTTAAGAAGCGCGGCACCATTCGTAGGTCCACCCATACATAGCTAGACACTAAAAAGTAAAAAATAAAAACTTCGTTTAAAAAAACCGACTTCAAAAACTAAAAAACTAAAATGTATAAAATAACTTATTTCTAAAGCTATTTTTTTTTCTTTATTTATTAATCTGTGCCACGGGTTATAAGAATGGCCCGGACTTTTGGAGGGCTTGCGTGGGGCCATGGGGAGGCCAACACGTAGAGGCCCCTTGACAATTTTAATGTAAATATGTGGCGTGATACTGACCGGCGAATATCCCTGTCTACACCATATAATAATGCACCCAAGGACAAGCCCCGGCCAGTGTAGGACTATGGTTGGAAATGAGGACAAAAAGTACCGGGCTATTGGGGTGAACTGTTAGTGGTACTAGTGGTCTGGGAATATGGGGACTATGGCGTCTGCCCGTCGCAATGTTCGGGGAACATGGAAAAATGGGCAGACGGTGACTCGCCACTCCCTGCATGGGCCCCTAAAAATGCCATAAAAGACAGGGGCAACATGGGTGTGAGTGGCTAAGTGGTGTAGAGAGGTGGGCTGCAGGTTCACCGAAGCTACTTCTGATATATATAATCTAAAACATCTTGAAGTCGGTGCAAAGCAAAACATAAAAATTACTATATTTTGAAAATTACTAAGCACCGACTTTAAGATGTTTTAGATAATATATATTAATAATAATAGCTTTAGAAATAAGTTATTTTATACATTTTAGTTTTTGAAGTCGGTTTTTTTAAACGAAGTTTTTTTTTTTGTCACTCCTTTTTTTGGGGGCACGCTCATTCCCGAAAGTTGTAAGTCTATAATTTTTTGTTTGTAGCACTAAAAAAACCTATTATAATCCATTTTTTTCTAAAGGTTACCAATTTTTTTTTTTTTCATTTACAGTTTTTACGGCAATTTTTCGATCATTTCGAAATTTCCTTTAAGGGCACTGCGTGCCCCCACGTGCCCTCACAATCAGGCGCTGCACCTTAAGTATGATAAGTACAATTTCCTTTAATTTAGATTGCCTGGATAGATAGATTTTATAGCCCAGTAAGTATTGTAAATATGTTTTTTTTATTATTTATTTTGATGTGCAATAAAGTGTTATCTATCTATAATAAAAACAAAGCAATACTTAATTATGAACGTTTTTACTTTTTAAAATTATTTTCACACCAATGACTTTCCTTGCTCTCTTCTTGCTAGTACAATAATTATAATTATGAAATCATTTGTAAGCTATACTTGTTCCAACTGTCTCGTATATTAAGGGGTTGGTATGTTGTTTGTGTCACCATTGAGGAGTGTATGTCCCTCTTTGCATGGATGGGAATGAAACAGTACTTCAGTCTTATACACTTTTAACACACTATTTATTATACAGTTTTGAATTTTGAGAATTTTTCAAAAACTTAAATTCAAACTCTAGACGAGTTAGGAAATATTTTTTTCACATTTAGTTATATACTTTCAACATGTCAAGTAATAATTTTTTTATTTTTTTTGTCTTTGTGATTAGTCCGCGCTTTGAATTGACCATTCTGTTTGCTATTTATATCTTTACTCTATGTCCTCATTGGAATATTATTAAGGTTTCCCATTTGTAAGAGAACACCATGTTTAAGTGATATTAGGCGGACTCGCGTCACGTCAATATCGATTCTGCGTTTTCGATAACGTGTGCTGTTATGATATTTAGTCGGGTTCAGAGGTGATTTCGTTATTGCCAGCTTTTTATATTTTACCATACTTTCATTATATACATCATCCAAATACTTGAAATCAATGTGCCGTATATCTATACCGCACTCTGTATAACTTTGACAGTTATGGATTTATTTCCACAGTTGTATTGTTATAAAAACCTGGTTTATCGCGAATATTTTCTGTTTGAAAATAATCTGTGGTGGTGGTTTTAGCACAAAAATATAAAAACGGCTAGTGTTTATTGGAATCGATTTAATCTATCGTAATTTGTGTATCAGTAAATATTAAAATGTACTATAAAGTTAATAATTGTGTTTAGATGTGGAAAGTGAAAAAAAGTATTGAAATCATGCATTGTATTTTCACACACGCGTCAGGGTTAATATATTACGCTAATTAAGAAATTACTTCTTTAAATCGTGGTGAATTCGGGAGGTGTAACAAGAAAATGATAGTCGGAAAGTTCTACCAAGGCAATGCGCATTCCCCTTACCGCGTACCTTAATCAGTGTAGTGTTGTGATAAGGACTTATCGAAAATGCCTTTCGTAATCTATACTATAAAAATAAATCTGTAAGTGGTTCGAGTTTGTATAATTTGGTGTGGGGGGGGAGGTCTATTCGAACCAGCCGATTCCGAAAATGGATTTTGTCTCTCTGTCTGTTAAAGCATCACGCAAATGAAACAGAGCTAGATTATATCCCGGGTTGTAACTTACGATACTTTTTATCCCGATACATCTTTTGCCGTGGGTTAGCCCTTTACGAGAGTGACAGCGTTATGTAGCTAAGTGCCGCCATTTTGTAAATACGATGCATCTCAGAGTCGGAATGACTCATGATTAGTCTTCGCGAAAAAAACATCTGCGGGGAAAATAAGATTGAAATATGTGTTAACTGTGCCAAATTAATATATTTTACATTTTTTATAGTAGATTATATTCTTATTTTATTATAATTAAGTTTAAAAAATGAAGATTTTGTCATTTTTGTTGTTTTTATGTAAGACTGATGATTGTGATCTCAAAAAATGTCCTATGAGAGTAAATCATTTCTTTTGATAATAAAGGTTCAATATGTATAAACTTTTTTTTAAATACCTGTGTTAATATAGCGAATACCCATATTAAATAAAAATATAAACATAAAATAGTATTTGATGTTTAATTTATGAACTCATTCGTGTGTAGTCAAAATGACTCATGATTAGTATATTACGTTTGTAAAATATGATTAGTAGTCTAGGGTTAAAAAAAATTATTAGCATTCTGTACTCCTTCTATATAAACTATAAGTGTGCGAAATTTCATACTCCTCCATCCGCGAAATTGTCGTAAAAAGGGATACAAAGTTTTTGCTTCACGTATTAATTAATATATAGATAAAAACCATACAAAAACACTCAACTAGGAGAGAGACAGATGTCGAACGCTGCCGAACGCGGAGGCCGATTGTGCCTCTTTGTCGCTCGTTCCGCGCTCTCGCTTGCACTTCAAGCCTTAAATGGAACGCCTCAGAGCGAGGTAACGCCGCATGAGTCATGTTTTGTCGTGCGTGCAGGCGGCTCCATCGAATTATAAGACGTTGTCACGTCAGAAACGTAGAACAAAAAGTTCAAAAAACATCGTCTAACGTAGCTGGCCTACGACCCACTACACCGTAGATCCCTCATTTGCTACGTTGCCTACGTCAGTAAAAGATACCTTTATATAATAAGAAAAGCAATTGCTGAACATTTTATTTTTATTTGCAGCTGTGCCCGCGACTTTGCGTAGATTCTTTTAAGTAGCCCTAGTTACTCCTTATATTATCTACTACTTACCAGTAAAATCCCCGGCAAAATCAGTTTAGCCATTTCAGAGATTAGCCGGAGCATCCAGACAGACAGACAATAATGTTAAAAAATATTTTATTGATATAAGTACCGTATAAACTTTCATATGCATTTGTTGTTACAAAAAGGTGTTATTTTGATATTAAAAACAGACACTTTAGTTTTATTTAATTTTGCGGCCTCTGTGGTCGAGCGGGCTAAGCCTTTGCCGGCTTACCTCACTGCAACGCAAAGGCTCCGGGTTCGATTCCTGGTATGGTATATTTCGGAAACGAATTTTCTCCGTTTAATTTACTATGGTCTGGGTGTCTGGGATCGGCCCCAGAGTGGTCCGTTGTATATTATCCACGACCCATAACACAAACGTAACTTGCTTAATTTGGGGATATACAGTGTGTGTTTTCTGCCGATTTATTATTTATTTATCTGTATTGATTTATTACTAAATAACTGTAAAAATATATATTTGACAAAATAATTAGAAAACATTTAGCATTCAAATAAACATTTTAATATTGCAATCAGATTTGAATGATTTTAACACCGTTATATAATGATTTTTGAATCTTAAAAGTATATCTTCATTAATTTAAAAATAACTTTATAAAATATGTGAGATTAAAATAAAATAATAATAAAATAACATGCGTATTTTTTTGAAAAAAGTGCAAACAATCATTTGGGATGTTACACAATTTTTCTAATCCATCCTAAGGTTTGGAAGAAATTACTTTTGGTGATAAGACAGCTTATTGTCTTCTGTACTTAAACTTCTTGAATTCTTTCTTAATGTTAACCAATAAAGTATATTCTATTCTATTCTATTCTAAGTAGAATAGATTAACTAGGAATGCAATAACAACAGCCGGCATTAATAAGCAGCAGAAAGAAAAAAGAAATTAAAACAAAACTGAGACAAAACATACCAGAACAATGGGCTCATATGATGTGACATTTGTTTGACATAACCCCTTTATGTAGATGAAAGCCCGTATTCCTTATTCTCAATATTTATAATTAGGATTCCACATGGATTTGCGTGTTAAAACGCCGGCGTCGGTCGTTTCCTCCGGGAATTTCAGTATTTTCAGGAATAATACATATCCTTTTTATTTATTTGGACAAAGCAACAGATAACAATAAGTAATTTATTTATATAATATAGTTTGTAAATTATTACACCTAGATTGAAATCCAAGCGTGCTGACACATCCGTGTTGAGAGTATATTTTCGCAAACAAAACTATGTGAATAATAATGATTCAATAAATACTTTAAGCTAGGACATTAGTTTTAGTGATCCATTATAAATAAGGTAATAGATTAAGAAAAAGAAAACCTTAATCAAATTCCTAAACAAGTGAAGAGGTGTGATCTTTCAGCATAGAAATTATCATTATTTTAAAAGCTAAAGGTTTTGCATTAAATATATCTATTTTTTTGTTTTTTTTTAAAGAGAGTTCCTTTTAGACACTACAGATTCCTGTCAACGGATTGTTAAAGTAACTTTTGCAAAATTTTGTAATTTGTTCAAATGTAATAATTTAACTTCATAATTACTTAATCTTTATTTATTATTAACTAGGATGTACCCGCGACTTCATTCACGCTTTACTTGAAATTCCCACGGGATTCCCGGGACACAAAATACCGCAGCATTTGAAAAAGAACGTAAGCTATCGTTTTAGTGAAAACAGTGTCCGGATAAGCTAATTTTTACGCACCCGATCAACTTTTCCAAATTCCCGAGACAAAAAATATCACCCAACTTATTACATAAAATTTACCCTCGAACAGTCAAAAAATCACATTGGTATTCGATATTTTTTAAATATGGCCAATTCACTCCCAGAAAAATTCTCGTGATAAAAAGTTACGCAGATTTGCTGCTAATTGCTGTTAACCCCATCAAAATCGGCCTAGTAGTTTTTAAGATGATCCTGAACAAACAAGAGATCTAAATAAATCTGTGTTTATCATTGAACTACTAATCAAATGGACCAATTTTGAATGAATAAAATTACTGGTGTATTTAAGTGGTTTTTTAAATTGCATAAATACAGCAATTAGTAGCCCATCTGATAGAGAGCGGTTATCATTGCCTATGAATATTTGCAACACCAAAGGTGCTACCAATCTACTACTGGTTCCAAATGAGGAACTCGATTCTGGCCATTACTCTCATACTCTAGACCAGGGGTTCGAAATGTGTGCGCCGCCGCGCCCTAATGCGCCGTGAGGCGCTGCTGTTTACCATTCTCCGGAAACTAAACTGGTGTGCAACAAAATTTAACCGACGGTTAACCAAACATAATCACGTTTTTCAATACATTTTTGGCGATTATTTTATTTTAACCATCGGTTAAAAGTCGGTGCACACCAGCCTTAGGCATTCGTGGTTACAAAATGTGTCGAGATCACCAAGATTTTTAATAATATGAATATTAAAAGGTCGCTCGTGAAAATCTAAAGAAATGCAATAATAATAAAAAATGAGCGACCTTTACAATTAATATTTTGATCTGAAAACTTTAGAAACTTATTACTTTTTGGTGTATACAATT
Source organism: Dendrolimus pini (assembly GCA_949752895.1). Lineage (NCBI taxonomy): Eukaryota > Metazoa > Arthropoda > Insecta > Lepidoptera > Lasiocampidae > Dendrolimus > Dendrolimus pini. Next base: position 15,448,818 of record OX457145.1, on the reverse strand, counting down.
ATACAGTAACGAGAAAAATAATTGAATAAAAAATATCGGTTTTTGGCGATTTGTTAAATGTTAAAAAAATTAGAGCGACCTCATAAAGATTTTTTTTTGAGCTGTCCTTTGAAGGGAGTTCTTAAAACATCAAAAACTAACATTTTTTACTCGAGACTCAAAAATGTTGGTGTTTTTGCGCCATCCTGCTAAATATGGACCCCGGTCTGAAATAAAGTTTATATTATTTTCACGAGTAACGCGTTACAGCTATGGGTGTTGGAAGACAACTGGCACTCGGAGGTCATCACATGGCGTTCAATGCAATTCGCTGAGTACGCAGTGTCCGTCCGTCCACCAGCCTGGAAGGTGTCCTAAGCTACGTTTATCGAAACTGACGATAGATTTATGTGTATTAAGCTGTTACACAAGGCCCTTTTAAAGGAATACACCCCCGTCAATCCAATCCCTTCAATCCAGGACCCTGAGTCAAAAAAGCAATATGTAACAAATTTGTTTTTCAATTTCGCACCAATTTTGCATACGGTACCCCGTTGCAATGCGACCAAATAAAACTTCTATTGTGGTTTTTATGATGCGTAAATTCTTTTTTTATTTCATTTTTTCTTTTATTAGTCGTGCGATGGGAATGAAAAAGGATTTAGCCGACTGTTACAGTCGTTAAAAGAAGGTTATGTTTCCAGGTTGTGTATTATACATGTACAAGTAAGGGTATTAATATTTTTTTATTTTGTTATCGAGCTGCTGGATGTATACATGTTTGTAACGAATAAACTCAAAGACTATTGGATCGATTTATTTATTTTTTTACCATTTTATTAGACTTGACATGTGGCGCTGGAATTTGGGTACTATTTTTTCAGGGCGTCACAACGTCTGCCGCTTGAGATTTTTATAATTATTACTTGTGTTAGCGGAACTTCGTTCGCGTTGCCATGATCACGTTTTTGTTAGTGAATAATAATTGCTGTATCAGAAACAGCACGAGATGACAACTCCATTTTTCTAGCTAAAAAATGTCTATACTATGTAAACGACGTCATTTATGAAAATGAATAGTATCCTCTGTATCTAGGAAAAGAGCTAGTTCTGTGACGACTTTCATTTTAATCGGTTTAGTAGTTTGAACGTGAAAATACACGAGACAGGAGCGCTGGAAAATGAAATGAAATGAATGAAATGGAGGGATGGATAGCCGAGATGGGATAGGAGGAGGAGAAAATGGGTTATTGGAACTCTTTAATCGTATGAAACAGAGTACAAATTAGATTACGGCTAACCGTTTCACGCGGATATTCTGTGAGAGCTTGGCACACCGATCGAGCCCGCCCTTAGAATTGTATTCAAAATAATAATTCCAGCATGACTTATGTTCTGTGTCTGTATCTTGCTATACATTCACTTGTAGATTAAGAGCCCGTGATCGCCAGTCCTACCACATAGTATAAAGGCTAAAAAAAATTCTGTGCAAGCAGGTAAGATGGTTTGGATATTATGAATCTCGAACCGTGGTGGCTTTGATAGGTAACAGGTAGCAAAGGTGAGCATAATTGCTGCCCAAGAATATTATAGCATAATGCGCAATTTTTTAGTATGTTCTATAGGATACTATTAGAATATCCTATCATCCGTTGCCAGACACTTTGTAGGGTGGCAACCCCTTGCCAGACGCATATTGCACTACCATCGGTTGAATTTTGACATTACTTGCATGAAGCTTATGGCCAAAATTTGACCGATAGAAGATAGAACTAATATAGTGGTGGGGGTGACAAAGGTAGATTGTTAGTGGTGGAAGGAGGGAAAACTCCACAGACGGGAAGGAAGAAGCGGCACTCACCTTATGATCCCCAATCCTTGTTCCTTAGACTCCTTAGCACGATTTCAGAATTAGCCTTTGTTCACACTAACAGGAGCGACTTTATCGTGGTTATCCGACAGACAGACCGACCAGACCACCTGTCTCCATCCAGCGTGCGGATTTGCGGAAAGGAAAGGGAAAGGTAGGAATATAAGGTCCCTAACCAGTAAGGCAGATGAACACGGTCGGTAAGGTATAGAAACCGACTGTTTACCACCGGTAAACCGTAAAAGTTATATAAAAAAAAAATATGTGTGTGCAGTTCACACGCAGTTGAAACTCCAGAGAATATACTCACAGATAATTCTTCTCAAACTTTTATTAATATATATATTGTTACGACCGACAAAGACTAATTCACACCTGCAGTTTATTACCTTTTCGGCATTTGCACTTCTTTTGTTTACTTTGTGTTTAAAATTTGTAATTAGAAAAACAGCCTATTGTGTATTGTCATCCTTTATGGTAGGCATTAGCCAGGTGTGATTCTTGGGAATTATTGTTACGCGGTCGAGTATTGTGTCGAGACATATTGTATAACTTAGTATAAAGGAATGCCCGAACGGAGGGGTGAGGCAGTCAAGCGACGATTACGATACGAGCAAGACGTCTGTACTACATTCGGTAATCTATGTAGTAACGGACTTTGCGGGTGTTATTATATTTGCACCTGTGTTATACGTTTTTGTATAGTTCTAGTAAATTCTGTAGTAATTCCAACGGCATTTTAATTCGAATTCTGCAACTCGTAACAATGTAATTCCTTTAGCCTACATCCGTCAACATATTATAATTCAAAATGAACTTCTTATGTATCAATTACAATCTGTCACTGTCTTAGTCTAAAAATATTATTATCAGTTTTATTTCAGTCCAAATTGGACCTATGTTTATTATTAATCATCGCTCTTATTGACTCTCTAATCTATGATGCACAATGTAAAACTCGTATCTCATTCATTCGCAAGATAAGTCCTATAGATTTGTGTTTATCTCTTTTAAGTGTCGCTTTTTCGTTTCATCGGGTTTCAAATCACAACGATTCTAAAGAAGTTTCACTTCAAAAACTCCCTTCCGTTTCAAAATCAATTCAAATTTGGTTTAGCTCCGTAATAATCCGTCACCGTATCTAATAGGTGCAACCCCAATATTGTAATGATCAGTGATCGATGATTGTCACCTTGTCTATATGCAAATCAACGATAGTTTTCGCTGCCGAAAATTTGAATACAAAATAAAACATTGTTTATTTATTTTTTCGATACGTCACCGTATTACGTATGACTTGTGACGAACAACTATTTGTAACGGCTGGTCGACGCCACAGGCAACCGGAAGTCTGGAGCTTACCTCGTTCAGAGAATTACTGTTTGTATTTAACGAGGTAATGCTACCATTTGCTGGTACATTGCGACAGCTGTTTGGTTGGACTGGATCGAATTTAGTTTATAGTGTGTATTTTGTCAGGTTTTTAAATTTATTTATTTGTATTAGTTTTATGTTAGAATAGCTGCGCCCCGCGGTGTCTCCCGCGTGGTGATTGAAAATCGTCATAGTTCCAAAATAAAAGAATTTTTCTATCTAATAAAAGTAGCCTAAGTTACTCCTTATTACATCAGCTACCTGCCAATAAAAGTCCCGTCAAAATCGATCCAGCCATTTCAAAGATTAGCCGGAACAAACAAACAGATAGACAGACAAAAATGGTAAAAAATGTTATTTTGGTGTATGTACCGTATATATATTCATATGCATGTAGTAAAAAGCGGTTATTTCAATATTCCAAAAAAACACTCCAATTTTATATTTATATTATATATATATATATATATATATATATATATATATGTCGGAGGGAAGCTATGACTATGACGATATGACGATGTATTGTTGACTGGATGTATAACGCACAATATCATTTGTTTACATTATAATTACTTCTAAAATTCTTAATGTAATTTAATTAGATTTGTTAAATGTTTCTATAACTTCAAGATCGTTCTAACCTAATAAAAGTTATGAATATTGTAATTTAATAAACGACCAATCAGAGCAGAGCTTATGGCGGAGCGGGGTCAGACGCCCTCTATACTTTGAGTAGTATCTACTTCGGTAGACTGAGGAGTTTTTGTGACACATTGAGTTGATGGCAGCTCTCGACCTGAGTTGGACCTTAGAGTATTTTAAAGAAAGTGTTTTAAGTTAGAAGTATGAGCGGGTGCCCTGAACCCGCTGCTCGGTCTAAACTATGATATAATGTTGATCAAATCTAAATTAAAAGTGTATAAACCGTGGCTATTGTGTTTTATGCTCGGATTTCATCCTGATGACGCCCACTAAACCTGAAATAACTAAAGATGTCGTGAGAACGAGGCCGTTCTGCGACATCAGAAGTTCTCAGCCTGTGCCCACAATGAAAGCAATGACTGCGAAGCCTTGCCAGTATAAGAAGGCGTGCTGATGGATTGAAGGATGCCCACAGTGGAAGCAAAAGCATTTGAGGACGATTGACATGTCGGGGCCATCGGCGGCAATAGCGGCGACGTAGTGGTGACGTCCTGAATGTGCCTGTGGAGCGGCGGTGTGTCGGCCTATGCATGGTTTGGTCACCGTTGGGCTTACTATGTGCCGGCATGGTTCAAATTCACGTTAGTACAGCGAGTGGAAGTTCAATTTTATTGATCGTGCAGGGTAAGATAAAAATTACGTGCCTATTCTACCTGGCACAGGAGGTATGGTAATTTTTAATTATTATTTTAGTGTGAATTCTGAAAATTAAGAATTATAATGTAAAAAAATTATAGTTCATCGTTTGTGGTAGACAATTTTACTACCCTCATATTTAAGTGATATTTTTCGTGTACGAAAAATTACGATATGGTTGCCAAAAAAATGGAAAACGAACAAATTACGTAGGTAGTTTACTTTTTCATCATTATTTTTGGGAGTTGGTTACTTACAAGAAATTTGTGTTCGTTATAAACGATGTGCGTGTATTCATTGTCTTTTCAAGTCTACCTTACAAGAGTTTTTATAATGTGAAAATCGGGTCTAGTTTTTAAAATTATTTTACTTAGATTATGTATGGTAGAAAGTTGACTGTGACATATTATTCCTATGCGATGTTTTCCTTGGTTTTCTGATTAAGATAAGAAAACTTCTGTATGTTATAAACGATGTGCATGAAATTCCATTGTCTTTTCAAGTTTACCTTCCAATAATTTTTATGTGAAAATCGGATCTAGTTTTTTGAGTTTTTTTTACTTAGATAACGTATAGTGGAAAGTAGTTATGACACATTATTGCTACGCTATGTTATCTTTCTTGTAAAATTAAGTTTACAGGCATTATATGAAAGACATTTTAGATTCAGATGATAATAATTTTACCGTGAAGAAAGTGTGGCTATGAAGAAGTTTGAAAGCCACTATAAGGTACACAGGGGGTATTGACGTTAGTAGACACTTTGGTAAGTTGATTTTTTATTTAAGATTATTTTTGTGATAGTTTCAAATTCGAATTAGGGTGAATACCCTAGTTATTGAACGCATTGTAAATCGGAAAATTATTTTGAGTTTTTTTGTTCCTCTATTATAATGAGTTTTCATAAGTTGTCGACCCTGGAGCCCGTAGAGTGACAACCTTCGTTACTCTGATTGTATATTCTGGTCAAAAAGTGTCATCCGAGCCACGCTCAGCGGGGGTTGGTTGAGAGTACATCACTCATTTAGATGTATTGGTTTGATTGACTGATTGAGAAGTGTTGTTAGCGGATTGGATGACTGATGCGTTCACAGGGTTTTTGTTTGAAATTAAAATAATGGAATTTCAATCATTATTAAACGTGGTAAATGCAGTTGACTATTATAACGTGTAGTTTTTAAATTTAGAGGTACATATAGAGTGAACTGGGTTTTTTTTAAGAGTTTTTGAAGCCTGAGAGTGAACTAGGTTTTTTTTAAGAGTTTTTGAAACCTGAACAGTAGTTCTAGTATTCCTAGGTATTTTTCAAGTTACTATACTTCTTTGTGATATTATTCTTGAAATAAGTCGTTGAAAATTTTGAAAGTTTATTGTGAGTTTGATGTTAAAATAGTCATCAGTGGCCAGTAAATAGAGGCGAGGTTGCCAGTGAAATAAAGGCGAGGTGGCCAGTGAAATAAAGGCGAGGTGGCCAGTGAAATAAAGGCGAGGTGGCCAGTGAAATAGAGGCGAGGTGGCCAGTGAAATAGAGGCGAGGTGGCCAGTGAAATAGAGGCGAGGTGGCCAGTGAACTAGGTGCGAGGTGGCCATTTGGGTTGATTTAGGCTTTTTAATGGGCGCCGTGGCCTTTGCAAAGTAGAATCAGTAGAATAAAAGGCGGGGTGGCCATTGAAAAGTGAAATCAGTGGAATGAGAGGCGAGGTAGCGATTGAAAAGTGGTATCGATAGAATGAGATGCTGGGTATTATTTGGAGATATTTTTGTGTTTGATGTTTTGATTTGTGTTTTGATATTTGACCCAAAATGCGTAGCTCGATGGGCGACGAGGTGGCACTTTCGATACTGCTGACTTGATTTGGTGTGTAGTCTGGAGTCTGTTAGGACTCGGATCTCAGAAAAAAAATCTCTTTCTTTTTGCAGATAATCCATAATGGGCGGCCTGTTACACGAGGGCGTGTAATACGTCAGGAAGGCCGTGTCGGAGGGAAGCTATGACTATGACGATATGACGATGTATTGTTGACTGGATGTATAACGCACAATATCATTTGTTTACATTATAATTACTTCTAAAATTCTTAATGTAATTTAATTAGATTTGTTAAATGTTTCTATAACTTCAAGATCGTTCTAACCTAATAAAAGTTATGAATATTGTAATTTAATAAACGACCAATCAGAGCAGAGCTTATGGCGGAGCGGGGTCAGACGCCCTCTATACTTTGAGTAGTATCTACTTCGGTAGACTGAGGAGTTTTTGTGACACATTGAGTTGATGGCAGCAGGTCGAGTTGGACCTTAGAGTATTTTAAAGAAAGTGTTTTAAGTTAGAAGTATGAGCGGGTGCCCTGAACCCGCTGCTCGGTCTAAACTATGATATAATGTTGATCAAATCTAAATAAAAAGATTTCATCCTGATGACGCCCACTAAACCTGAAATAACTAAAAATGTCGTGAGAACGAGGCCGTTCTGCGACATATATATATATATATATATATATATATATATATATATATATATATATATAGATCAGTTCCATTCCATCCATTAGCACCTATACAACATTAAAAAGGCAAAATATAGTGTTGCTACTTCAATACAAACTTATTATGATTTTCAGATCAAAATTGTAAATTAGTGATTCACTGCGCAAAATATGAGCCATCCACTGATTTAGATATTTCTTTTAATAATAATAATAATAATAAAAATATTTCTCAGACTTGCGTCAAAAATTTCTGTTAGTTAGTTACACAAAAGACTTAAAACTAATTGTTAGTAAAATAAAACAAGTAAAAGTAACAAACACACATTCCTAACGATATAATTATATTTATACAAAAGCAAGGAGGCTATAAAGTTTCGTATAATTATAAAAATCTCTAAAATTATTTAATTGTAAACTACCTTAACTTTTTAATTTTCTCTTGAAGCCAAACGAAGCGTGTATTGAAACGAAGCGAAGCTTTGCGATAGCAGTTCATCGAATTGTTCGAGCCAAGTCAATCGTTCAAAACCAAAACGTATATGGCAATTTGAATATTTGTAATGAAAAAATTGTGGTTCGTTTCACTGTGATTCGTCAATCGGCTACCAATTCATCAGTCGAATGCGATTTTTGATGGATGTCTCTCAGTATTTACTATTGTTGCACTAAAATTAAATTTTTAGGAATATTAATCTTTTGTTATGGATAAAGTAACAGTGAACTATCAATCAGTATTAAAGTGTATTTAAATCACAGTACAAATTGTAATATTTTTTTAATATTATTACCCTACGACGTGTTTTGCTAAGCTTATTTAGGATTGTATTTCAGCTAGCATTTTTTTTTATTTCAGGAGTTCAGCAAACCGGCAGACGGCCCACTTGATGGAAAGCGGTTACCGTCGCCTATGGACATTTGCAACACCAAACCATAGCATGTCAACGACACATAACAGCCAACGGTCAGACCGTGTACACTAAAGGATTTTGTAGAGGCGATGAATATCTCTTCTTTTGTCATTTGACTACGAAAGCCTTATAAAATTTGTGAAAAATACCCCATATTATTATGTCAAAAATTACTCAATATATGTTGTTAAAATATTTTTTTGTTGAACATATTATTTCAGCTCTACAAGTTTTATTTAATCAGGTGATTTAATATTATAAAGTTGATATTTTTTTTTTATATAACACCGCTGTATTCATTGATAGAGATATTTATTGATATGATTAACTAAAAATAAAAAGACAATCTTTTTACACTACTTCTAAACATAGTATTCCTATTTACTGGCTGGTCACGTAATTAAGGACGCTAAATAGTTTATACCTAATGGATAACCATATTTTTATTTTATTGAAATACATAAATTTATTTTACATAATTTGCCTATTCTAATAATATATATACAACTTAATTTATAAAAGATAAAAACTACAAATAGTAAATAGGTCCCAAATCACCGTCAGTTGGAAACGTTCCCAAAACGCTGACCGCATTACCGCGTTGTATGGCAACGCTTACAGCGTTTTGGTTTCGTGAGACATCTATTAACAATTTTGATAGGTCTCGATAAAGGCGATGGGCTTCTGGACCCCATGGCCCGAGAGTTTCGACACTAAAAGCCGCAAATATGTATCCACTACCAATGGATGCATATTTGCGGCGTTTTAGGTCCTCTAGTCGGGCAGCAGCTGCACCAGCTACCACAGCCGTATCGGGAAGATGGGACGCTGCCAGAGTGTCAACGCACGTTGCGTCCCAAACTAATGTTGTTGATGTTTTTTTTAATATTCATGAATATTGACACTGACTAGATACACCAATCGTAAAAAAATATTATAAAGAGGAAAGCTTTGTTTTTTTAGTATGTTATATTCATTACACAAATAAATTCAAAAACTACTGGGTCGATTTCAAAAATTCTTTCACCATGAGAATGCTACATTATCCCAAATTAATATAGGCTATATTTATTCCTAGAAAAAATTACGGATCCTTACTAAAACTTCAATAATATTACCCAAGGTGTAAAAAAATTGTGTTTTGAGTGGGCCCGGAGATGCTCTAGAATCACAATTGGACCCGGTAGGTGGCACCGGAATCGAGTTCTAGAATTTTATCATTTCAGTACAGGACAACATCTTTCGGAATCGCTAGTTAATAAATAAAGAGAACCACTAAATAAAAATAAATAAGTAAATTTTTTATTCTACCGTCAAATTACAAAATTTAGGTTGCATGTAGATACATAACTAAATTCATAAATTGTAACATAAATTAAGAAAAATATATCAAATTAATAAAATCTTTCTGTCCTTTAAAAAAAAACAGTATTATTTATCTACGGAAGTCGCCTCAGCGGCGTAGACATTCCCAAATTTTCTCCATTCATCCCTATTTCTTGCCAATTGCCATTGGAAATGGCATCCAATGGCTTGTCCAATTTCCGCATCTTTCCTTAAATATATCTTCCCATCTTTTATTTGGTCTCTCTCGTTCCTCTTACCGTCTCTAGGTATACCTAAAGAGAACCACAACGGAATTATAAATCACGTATTATCCCCGCAAATATCTAATGCGCTGGAACCTTGTCAAATTAACATTCACGTGACGTCATCCACAACTCGATATGTACGCGCACTCGCTGGCCAGTGATGCTAACAGTACTGAGTGTTCGGCTACGGCTACGTCACCAAAATGGCGGCCAGGCGCAATAACAATTTGCGGGGATAATATGTGACTGTTTACGGGAACGACTAATTAAATATTTCCCCCTCATTCCCACATGCAGAATATCTTTAAACAATCAATAACTTAAGTTATGTATGCCCACAAACGTTTCTCTCTTCCCTGCGGTATCCCACACCTGAATGCTAAAGAGGGTGATAAGTTAAATATTAATTTAATCGCCACGATTATTAAGTACCCGCTGTGATTCGGAAATTGTATTTTTTCTCACGGTGCGAAATATGATGAAGAATTCATGATTATTTTTTACATTTATATTTTATTACAACATTTATATATTTTGTAGATATGTATATTAAATATATATCTATGTAATATAATATATTAATTATAATTATATATCTGCATATAGATATATCTATATATACAACACCAACGCCATTATCATCTCAATTCATTCCTGGCATTGTCTGGAAGATCGCTTTTTAGTGATAAGACTGCCCTTTGTACATAACTAGATATAATTTTAGTCTGCAAGTTTAATTTTGTATTGGTGTACTTTGATTACAAACAATTAACATTTACACTTACTTAAAAAAATTAAACTAAAATATATCTCTGTACAACTTAGTATACAGACCGAGTATTCATAAAATGTTTTTTATTTATCTAAATTATAATTGCATCTCACTGTCATATAACTAAATTTTTGAAAATATAATTTGAACAATTTAATTACGACTAATCTTCTGTAACGTCTATGAAAATACACTCACCACACTTGTCCAAGAATCTGTATAAGGTATGTATATGCACTGATGTAACTAATCATTAATGGCGTTATTTTTAACGCAATAAACAAGAGGCATCGACTATAGTTTATAACTATAAAATTATCCCAGTTGGAGCCTGGGCATTATGAGTGTTTATCCGTCTATTTAAAAAAGAAACAAATATCTCCAAAATAGCTTACAAAAATCCAACAAGATAAATCTTTAAATACCATTCAAAGAATTTACAAGCAATTTAACTAAGGATCAAAGTAATAAACCACCCATGTCTTTATTACCCCCAAACAAGCGTTTGTTCGAATAAATTGACTTAAATATAAACTACTGAGCTATTTTCGATGGAACAAAAGGAATTAGATTTATTATGCGGTAATTGCCTTGTGCGGTGGTAGCTTAGTGGCTCAAACACGTATTGTGAGACGCTTGTAGCCCGCGGTTAAAGTGGTTCGATTTTTATTGACTGTATAGCGAAGATATGATCTAGCAGAAGAGACTGGAGCAGAAGCTCCACCGACCTTGAAATCAGTCCTCTTGTTCGATACGCAGGGGTCTCACTGAATGAAACAACCTTTAGCAAATGGACTGTAATTATTTATATATGCTACAACAGGAACAGGTATGATCAGGACTACTATACTAAACAGCACGTTCAAGGTTATTCAACACACCTTAGCACTAGAACCCGGATGTTCCACTGAACACAGATAGCACTAATTGTATCGATTACACTCGAATCAATACGAATGGCACTAATCACAATACACTGCTGGTGCACAATATCCACGTAAGTCACGCTGAGAGTCCAATGGCTGTAGAGTCTTCCAAATGCTTCCTGGTCTTCTTGTGTGTATCACTTGACCGACTATGATATGTGGGTATATACATGTGGCTGGTGAACGTTTAATTATACTCTAATCAAAGTTTGGCTCATGCACAACCACTTTGCTAAACATCATCACATGATCAAATGTATAGTTTTCGATTATATAAAGGACATACAGACAAACATTCATTTTTATATATAAGAAGAAGAAGACATACAATTAGGTACTCATATATACGCTAACTACCATACTAATATACCCTAAGCTTACCTGAAGATACAAATAAACGACTTTCAAAGTTAATTCACATAACTTCCTATCAAAATAATATTCGTAACTGTCATACAGCGCGGAAATGCAGCTAGCCTTCTGGGCACGCTTCCCTCATAGCAGTGATTTGTTACGGCACGTTTGGTAATCCAAACATCCATAGGCGACGGTACTTTCCATCAGGCGAGTCATCAGCCTGTCTGCTATGTTCCAGCAGTAAAAAAGAACTCAAAATCTTACTAACCAATAGAAGAACTAACTTAATGGTAGAAATTAAAACCTTTATCCAAAGGTTAGTACAAGAAACGTACATATAAAATGGATTCCATCAAAACTTTAAACCGTTTTCTCATATATTCGAAAAACTAACATAATTTTAAGTTTTCTAACTTAACGCTAAGCACAATCCATCTAAGTTAGATGTGTTTTACAACTTCTGAAACGTTAACCGGTTGAGTTGCAGTTAACTTAATGTCGTCACTTAGAGTTGATCTATTTCACTTAGTTCTAACTTAAGGTTTATTTAGAACTGACTGAAAACTTGTGTTTACGTTTTGAAGTAAGGTTAATAGAGCTTGTTTCAAGTTACTATTGTAATTATCACCTGTTGACGGCGAAGAGTTATATTGCAAGCTATAATGCTGACCGAGATGACTGAGGTGAGTGAGAACTGCATTCATCTGCCATGTGGGCATGGAGGGTAGGTTAGGTATAATGTATGTAAGAAGGCTTCTGTCCAGTAATGAAGAGTATATACAATATTAACTTGGTATTTTTATCTATATTAATAAACAAAATTGAAGTGTTTGCAATTTCAAAATAATATATTTTTATTAAATGCATATGAATGAATATACGCAAATATAGAGTACTTTAAAAAAAAAAAGTATGTTTGTTTGTTCCGGCTAATCTCTAAAACGGCTTGCCCGATTTTGACGGGACTTTCTCTGGTAGAAAGCCGATGTTATAGGTAGTGACTTGGGCTAATTTTAAATTTAGGGTACTGCGAAATAATTCCACGCGGATGAAGTCACGGGCACAGCTAAATTATATATAAAATTACCAGCTTTTTGCTATATGAATATTGTGACATACATCTCAGACGGACACAATAGATTGACTGAGCCCTTAGCTTTCGCAGTGAAGCCAGAGAAAGGAATCCGATTTTGAAATAAGAAGCTGATTGCGTCGCGATGCGTTACGAGAACATTGTATTAAACATTCGAATTATTACATAAAAAGGTGAAATAGCTTCCAGTGGATACATTACTAGTAACCACACAAACTCAAATCACTGGATATAAATAGTGCGTAAACATACGTTTACGCACTATTTTTAAACAATTCTTCACGTCAATTTCGGGTCTGTCTATACTATTGTTCGTTTGTCTGAGACCAGCGCAAAAAATATCGGTAAAGAAATAAAACACAAAAATTCGTTTAATATAAAAGTATATTTTCAAATAAAGAATTATGTATAAAAAACAATTATAATAATCGGCAGTTGTTCTTAAAATAATAATAATAGCATAAAAAATTAATCATTAAGTCACTTGGTATGACTGTGATATCAAATCTATGAGTTTAAGAATAAAATTAAAACTATCATTTATTACTAGTAAAATGCTAAAAATTATTTTAAAATATATACATTCAATTTCTCATTATACAATGTATTTAACTTAACGTAGTTTATAATTTTGCTAAAATAAGGATTAAGCCAGAGTACACATTCAATGATATGACCGCCGCGACACGTGTGAATTTTTTTACTGTTTTGGGGGTGTAGAATGAATATATAAAAAATCAATTCTCGTATACCCGATAAAACGGTGAATATTTCAGCGCATCATGTATCTATTAGACTTACTATCAAAAATATATTGTCATTATGAATAAGAATGACGTGGAAAGTTATCACAGCCAGCGGAAGCGCTGACCATTTGTGTTGTGTAGATCGTAGTAGCGACACAACACAAGCAAACAAATGTAAAAACAAATATAATCGGCGCTAAACCAAGAGTCGTGGCCGGGCTTTTATACTTCAGTAACATTTACTTAAATATATATAAACTTTTAAAATAGTTATGTAATACAAAAATAGCATCGATTTCAAGTTTTGAAGTCTTAACCTAGCACTGTTATCAAGGATGCGACCGTTTATATATGGAAGAAGAATATTTACTGCATTGTTGAGCACTACTTAATAGTGCCTTACTTACTTACTTAATAGTACTTAAGCCTTTGAATTTGCATGTGGACCTACCGAGGTCCACATGCAGATGCAGATCCGATTCATGCAGAAATCAGTATGATCTGAAGACTGGTAAAACTATGTACGTTGAGTGAAACTGGCCATGATAAGTATGGCGCATATTATTAAAATTTACAATGCCGCGGCGGTTATGTTATTTAATGTGTATAAGGCTTTAAGAAAAGTCCATGTCTGTTTCGTTTTACGAATGTGTATCGGTTACTTACTACAATCGGTAAAAAATGGATACGTGTTGTTTGATAAAATTAATCAGCGCTCAGAGTTTACATAGTACTCGGGCGTCATTGTAATTTTTGGAATATAAGAGTAATAATTTTTTAAAAAACTTCAAGATCCTTTCAGTGTTTTTTAAAGTATTGAGTATTTTATAAAGGGTTATATTTCCTCGATTTATAACTAAATGACAAAAACTGAACAGCGTTAATCACCTCTATAGAACTCTTTAATGTGCGTGGTCCGCACTTGGACGATTTTTATAAGTACAGTCGCGGTATGAAAAGGTTCACCAAACTTTTCAAACTAAGTCCACAGAAAATTATGCTTAAGTGTTTAACAATAAAGTTTAAAATTATTTAGATCAAAGTTGTTTGATTTTTTGTCTTGTCTTTATTGAAGATTGTTTAGAGATGTAAAACCTATTTATTGGTTTAAATATTTATGATGCGCGTAGGATATCTTCTTAGTTTCTGATAATTAAAACTATTACTAAGCTCAGTGTCTGTCATTGTCAACACTGCAATTATATTTTTCCACGTTTCTGGCAACACGTGACATTTATTAAAATGTTGGCGGTACTGTTTCTTGTACTCGTGTGAGCAAAATTTGACTTTAAGGTAACGAACCATTTCATACCGCGACTGTATATTGAGATTCGGAGTTTCATATACCTCGTCACAGAAAAAAATATGGACTTTTCTATAAAATTACATTAATTAATTAATATGTAATTTTCCAGCAACTTAGTAAAAAAATTACATAATACTATATGTTCTTAAGTTCTAAATGTGTAAAGATACAATTATATTGCTTACAGAATTGTTTTATATATTTATAATATATTTTTTTAAGAATAAAATTGTGGCAGTAAGCGGGTTATTTGGCAATTTATTAGGAAAATAACATACCAGTCAAAAAGCCCCATTTTCGGGAAGGAATGGGCAACACCCACCAAGTGTGGATATCGCCTTCACATGAAATACAATATAACATCATCTTCATATGGAGCGAGCTATTTTGGGTGTTTCTCTTATCGATAAAATTAGAAATGAGGATATCCGTAAGAGAACCAAAGTAACCGACATAGCTCGCAAAATTAGCAAGTTGAAGTGGCAGTGGGCCAGTTACGTCTGCCGCAGGACCGACGGCCGATGGAGCAGACGTGTCCTGGAGTGGAGACCGTGTCTCGGTAAATGTAGTGTCGGACGCCCTCCAGCCCGATGGACCGACGACTAGTGCAAGGTAGGCGCCGGATGAGGAACCCAGAGAACAGGGATGAGTAGCGCCGTCTTGGGGAGGCCTAAGTCCAGCAGTGGACTGCTAATGGCTGACGACGACGATGAAACACAAATGAGCAAGTAACTTTGTTCCCATTTTTGTTTGTTACTTCGTCAAGATCTAGGGAACGCTTTGATTCACCTCAAAGCGTATACATACTTTTACTAACTGGGATGAACGTGGGATACTTCTTATCCTGGATGTGTGATAATTTCCATAAGACCCAAAGTAAAAGAAGAGCTAGATGGGGGACTTGTAAGTCCTCCACGATACGTGGCGGAGGCTCCTTCATGTCATATGTGTCCAGATTATGGAATTAACTCCCTACCGTGGTTTTTCCAGAGCGCCACAACATGGGGCTCTTCAAAAAGGGCGTGAACAGATACCAGAAGTCTCAACGAGGTAGGCAACGCATCGGCTCCCCTTGGGTTGCAGATGTCCATGGGCGACGGTAGCCACCTATCACCAGGTGGTCCGTTTGCCAGTTTGCCTACGAGCAAACATAAAAAAAAATATATAAGAAATAAGTCACATTTGTCCAAAACGGATTTTCGAGTTTCAAACTTGTGTATTGTTCATTTCATTAAAACAGGCTAGCTCCAACTCAACAGGGGGATGTTAATTTTACTATGGGCTGACATGAACAATATTTTTTTTTTGAAATCTTACTAACTCTATTTTTTTTATAGTTCTTAACAATGTATAATATTTTGTTACGTTTTCGTGACTAGTATTCATAATAAAACTACGTTTGAACGTTATTAAGCGCGGTAATTTGTATGATTATTATTATTCCGACGTTTCGGCCACTTTTCAATAGTAGTTCTTCCCTGATCACGGCTGCTGAAAAGTGGCCAAAACGTTGGAATAATAAAACACAAACAAAAACGTAGTTTTATTATATATTTATATTATTTTCCTGATAAATGCCAAGAAATCTGAGTGAAGCGATACTTTATGAGAAATTTGGAATTTTCATCACTACAAGTTACATTAATATAAAAAGTGCATAAAGCATACCAATTTTAATTTATTTATGTATATACAGAACTCTTAAATGCGTGCTTTATTTCAATTCTTTTTCGTATATTTTGCTAACAAATATAATAATCGTTTTCTTCAACTTCATGCACTTTCTCAATAACATCTGTGAGATTTGCATAGTGATATAGTCCTAGATATACTGGTAGGTGGAAGATATGGTTTAGTATCCATTTTATTGTGATACTTGTTACATTCGTCACTTGAATCTGAAGCATAACTTGCAGTACAGATTAGAAATGTAACTATAATATGTGTGTTTGTCCATCGATTATTTATTGTTTGTTAGCAAAACAACGCAAAACCAATCAGCAATTAAGAGTTTCCAAGAGATCATATGGAAAACTTCTTTTTCTATTTTAAATGTCCCTTAAATAAATACATATCACAATTGAACACATCCTTCCGTATTTCATTTACGATCTAAATTAAAATACTTAAAAATAGTCGATTGCTTATTCACTTAATTCATAAAAATAATTGATCCCATTTTACAAAAAAAAGGAAATAATAAAATATTTTTTTGTAACCATCATCAAGTTGATCAAAATTATTTAATATATTGGACTAGGGGCCGATTATAAATCACCACATAAAAAATACTACTAGCCTCTGGTCGAAATTCGACCATAATAATAAATTTGAAAGTTTGAACATTATTAAGGTTCTGTTGTCAAAGACTATACTTCTATAATCACAGGCCATATTATTTCGCCAAGGCTACGCTGTTAATTTGGATTTAACAATAAACAAAAGAGTATATATGCGTGTGTGTGTCAAATACATGGTAGTATGTATATGTGTTTTTTATTGAATTAATATATTTTTTATGCATAATGAAAAAAATATTGGCATTCTGCACTCCATCTCAATATACTACTACTTCATACTCCTCCATCCGCGTAATTTTCGTAAAAAGAGGTACAAAGTTTTTGCTTCGCGTATTAATATATAGATTCTATAGAATTAAACACAACATGGGAAAATTATAAATGACAGTTGCTTGAATAAAACAGTTAAATTGTTTCATTTTTTAATTTAGTCAGGTTATAATTTTACTTATATATCTCACCCTTAGAATTATTTATTAAAAATATTAATTAATTCAACTTTGTACCTTAATTTTTATGTATTTAATTTCAATGACTCAAAACTTTGATTTAGGTCTCTATAAGGGTGCGTTATACATAACTTTTATGTGATGATTGAATAGTCGCCCCTAAGAATTATATTATATTATAAAAGAGTAACGAAGCCTCAAACACTTATTTCAAAGAACACAAAATAGTTCAAATATGTTTTAAATGCGTTAAGACATTTTTTAAATTTCATTTCTAGTTCTAGTATAAAAAAATGGTTCTAACGTATGACTAATGGCCAGTTCGTGTATCTTACCATTCTTTCACTTGCTTTGCCAATGGTGGAATTTTTGTAAGGCAAATGGACGGTCAGTGAGGTGTAGGAACTGGCCATAAAAAAATCAAAACATTCTTTAAATCATTGAAGTGATTTTTTAAAATATTAATCATAATTTAAGCAGAATTTACTGACGACAAATCTGTATTATATGAATCTCAGCAATAAAAGAAAGAAAGAATTGTTTATTTAGGACAAATAAACACTTTAACAATACTAAGAAAATAAAATAAAGTAATCAACAATATAAGTCTTAAAATTTGACCTAAACTTAGCGTAATGCTAGCGCTAAGACCAGCGCTGTTCTTCCGCCTGGGACCAGCAGGTGGAGTCACGGAGGACAATACAACACAAATAATATAAAACCGATTTAGTTAAACAATTATAAAAATAAAACTACCCACCAAAACCAAAAGGCTGCCTTACACCTAGGGCAACGAATCAGCACTGCCATCCAACGCAGAAGTGCGGCCAGCATTTTGGGCACGCTCCTTGCCGACAGCGCTTTGGAGACGAATTTTCCTTATAGATTTAGGTTATTTTGTAAGGGCCGCTTGCATAACGATCGCCATTAAATAAAATTAGTTAATCGTATTAAGCTGCCTAAATACGTTTTACACAAAACGTATTGACAGTTCTTTAAACATATTTAGCGGCAAATTTTGCGCTGTACAAGACGCTAATTGTATTTAAAGGTGTTAAATACGTTTTGTGTTTCTTAAATAAATTTAAGCAACCTCATACAAGACGCCCTTAGTATAGTTTTATTTATTTAACTTTTAAGTTTTAATTACTTTTTTTTTTTTTTCAGGAGAATTCATTTTCATATATAGAATTTTTTTATATGAAAATCAAACTTTTTTGATACATTCGTAATATTATTGTTGAGATTTAAGGAATACAGATTTGACGTAAGTAAAATCTGTTAATTTATATTTTATAAATGTGTGTGGTAATTAAATTAGGGAACTTATTTATAAGGGCTTTTTAATATATTATATATAGTTTGAATTTTGTATAACAGGCACGAAAACTCAAAAAAATTACAAAGCTATCTAGCTTAAACTACAGAGTATTTGTTTTTCATTCACAAAATATTTCATAATTACCAAAATGTCATGTCAATAATACGAAATGGAAATATGCTTATCACCTTTATGTAGACATATTATAATGAGTTTTTCTCACTAGCTATAAATATTATGACCATTCTAAGTAACCAATGTAATACGTGGTCGGATCAATAATATTCATTTAATTTATATTTAATTACTGTGAGATCTAAAGCACATTCTTGCTAACCCACAAGAGGTTTTAGCGCGATGGAGTGAATATTTTAAAGAAATGTATGATAATATCCCGGATGCTGGCACCACGACTGAGTCTGTGACCGACTTCGAGGAGTCAGCATCCGAGATCACTTTGGAAGAGATCGAATGGTCGATAAGAAGTCTGAAAAATGGAAAGGCAGCAGGAATCGATAGTATGTCTGCTGAGATGATCAAATATGGTGGAACCTGCGTCCGGGACGCTTTCCTGTCCTTATGCAACTTGTGCTGGAGGACGGGAAAGGTTCCCAACGACTGGAGGCGCGCTGTCATCGTACCCTTGTATAAAGGCAAGGGGTCACGTATGGAGTGCGCCAGCTACAGGGCCATCAGTTTGATCAGCACAGCATCTAAAGTGTATGCGAACATTGTTGAAAGGAGAATGAGAGTGGTATCCGATGGATTACTGTGGGATGCACAAGGAGGCTTCAGAAATGGAAGGGGATGTATGGATCAAGTTTTCTTGCTCCGCAATATCGTGGAGAAGCAGCTGGCTATGGGCCGGAAGGTTTTCTGCGGTTTTGTGGATCTAGAGAAAGCATTTGACAGGGTTGTGCGGAAGGACCTCTGGGACATATTGGGATTGGTGGCCAGTTGCTGCGTGCTGTGCAGTCCACTTACGAGGACTGTATGGCATGCGTGCGGGTGGACGGCAGCCTGTCGCCCTGGTTTGACGTCAATATTGGCATCCGGCAGGGCTGCCTGCTGTCGGCTTTGCTGTTCATCCTATACCTGGATGTTTGTCTCCAGAGATTAAGATCGATGGATGTTGGGATGCGGATGGGTGATCTAGTTGTTAGCAGCTTGCTTTATGCGGATGATGCCGTGCTTTTAGCCGAATCGCCATCAGAACTGCAAACACTAGTCACAATGATGAAAGATGACTGTCAGGCGAGAGGCTTACGTTTGAATGCGAAGAAAACAAAGGTGATGGTGTTTGAAAGAGAAACAACCAGAACGAATACAAGGATAATGGTCGATGATGTTATGCTGGAACAAGTGAATGAGTTTGTATATCTCGGATGTGCTTTTAGCAGGTATGGAAGGTACACCGCTGATATAGAAAGAAGAGTGAATTTGGGGAATAGTGTGAATGGAGCGTTAGGTAAACTTCTAGGCGCTAAGAACCTCAGTCAGAAGTCCCAGCTCGCCATACACAACGCGGTGCTGGTACCTACGCTCACGTATAGAAGCGAGAGTTGGGTATGGAAGAGAAAGCATGAAAGTAGAGTAAACGCGGTCGAGATGCGAGCACTGCGCAAAATCTGCGGAGTGACGCTCGCGGACCACGTTCGTAATACCGAAGTAAGAAAGAGAGTGTCGGGGTGAAGGTAAGGAAAGGAATGCTCCGGTGGTTTGGGCATGTGGAAAGAATGAATGATGGAAGAATGACTAAACGATATACAATGCAAAAGTGGATGGATGCAGAAGTCGCTGAAGGCCACGACACACCTTCTATGATCAAATTGATCGTGTACTAGCAGAAGGTGATGTCAGGAGCCTTAAGAACAGACGAGCGTGCATGACAAGAGCTATGAATGTCAAAGAAGCAAGTGAGGTGTGTAAGAATAAGCCTAAATGGCGCTCTGTTGTTCGTGCCTACCCCGCAAGGGACCTGGCGTGAAGTTATGTATGTACGTATGTATGTACTGTGAGATGTAAACGCTTCTCGCGTTTACCACAACTTCCTCGTGGAAATATCCATATTTTTGTCCACAGTTCCAATGGTACCAGATAATGTGTGGTTGGTCTAATGTACCCTAACTTAGTTTCACAAGATTCCAATTTATGTTTATGATATAAAGAACAAAACCCTTAATGGTTACAAGCCCCATTTCTTTATAGATTCGTATAAAAAAATATCTTGAAGAATAATGTCCATAGTCTACGTAATTCATACACGTCTAAGTAATTACGTAAAGTACATCGATAAAAATAACACAAGCTATTTACATTATATACATTAATAATAATTATCAAAATATACCTTTCTCTTAAAATTCATTCCAAAACTTGGCACTACATCATTCCAAAATTATCGTTACCTTCATACTTTACATTAAAATTATGTGTTAACTCTACAATAATCTTCAGTATTTCTAAAATAAACATTTCCTTTATAAAAAGAGAAAATAAAAATGAGATCAATCGATGTAAAATTTTAGGTTTGCTCTCTTTGGAACAATTAATTGGAAAACGGATTTTATTTTCGTTATTTTTTTTTATACAAAATAAAATCTATTTTTAAATAACATCGCTGGTCCATTCTTCAATACATTACATAATTATATATACTATATTAAATATACATGTATAAAGTTTTACATTTAGTGTATAAATTGAATATTATTATAAAATGTATGTTAACACCGAAAGCGGAATGTAAATTGACTTTAACATCTTAAATATTATATTTTGACACTACATTGTTTTATATTTTATTTTTTTTATCCACTGAAGCAAAAAATTAAATTGAGACAACCAAATTTTATTACAACTAAGATATATATACACTAAGATATATTAAGAAAGTTTTGGGTCTCCAAACCAATCGAAATGCTTAAGAGGATAATTATCAGTGAAATTGTGACCTCTCATGCATATCTACTTTTCATTAAATACATATAATGAAAGGAACATCATTCTCAAACGCATCAAGTGGAAAATTCCGTAATGTATGTACTTCACGTCATTTTTATTTCTCTGGAATAATAATTTACTTCAGTGAAATAATGTATGGCAAGAACCGATATTTCATAAACTTCACTAATTTTATAGATGAAACAATTGTCGAACTCTTATTAGAATACATCCTTCAAAGTCCTTCTCATACTATGCTTCGTATTTATTTACAAATCAATGAATAATATTAATATTACTGATAAATTTAAGAAGAATAATTTCATAGTTACGTTAGTAATATTTTCTAATTTTATATCAAAAAAAATTCCACTATACCACCACCTAACTGTGCAATTGAATGGAAGTTGACTCGTTACTCCACATTCACCGTATTGAGTGAAAGAGAAAGCGGTTATGACGTCATTACACTTAGGTGCACAGTCAGGATTATGAGGTAGAACGAAAAAAGTATAAAAATGCGGTTGTATTACCTAACTTGTGCGTTTTACTACTTTTTTATATAAATATAATAATATATGAGAATTTATATCCTCTTACAAAATGGTGATATCGTAATAATTATTTAATATTTCATAAACACATATATCATTAATATTCTAAACAGTATAACAATATTTATTTAAAAATGATTATATGAAAAAGTTTTTTGTTAAATTTTCTAACCATAAAATAATCTTATGAAGATGAAATCAATTAAAATGATATTAACTGAACGGTCTCTCAATAAATACATTTCATTGCTTCAATGAAAATTTTCAATACGATTTACGGCTTGTTTTTATACAAAACGACTTTAATCAAAAAGCCGTAGTACTTATTCTATACTGAAAATGTTATTAGCGTAGAGGGTAGAATAAACGTAATTTTATCCTACGTACGCTCACAAACACAATATTACAGGAAAATACTTCTTATTGCTTAATTATATACTACTGAACAATTGATATACTACGAAAAATATAAAAGATTCCCTTCTTATTTATTCATCTATATTAATCCGTTGATGAATACCAAAATTATACTACCACGCTGTGACATATTTAGATGCTGGTAGCGCAAGTCAAATATGAAACTTGATGCTCTTAAACAATTTATTTGTATGAAAATGCACTTTTATTGGGCTTTATGCTGTCCTTAGAAATGTGTCCGAGTGGCATGCCTCAAAAACTATGGATGTTTGGATAGTCATGCTGATTACATACTGGTGTGGATGTTACTACACTAATTACGAGTAACTTATGAAAGTAGATGAAGCGATATGCATTAAGATCCCAGGAAGTGGAGATTAAGGACGAAAGCACCATAATATGCATGAATCAAGTAAATGAGTCCGAAAAAACCCTTTTTCCAATAAAAAATTATCTACCAGCAGAAAGCTGTTTAAATTACTGTCCAGGCAATGCTTTAAGGATAATTGTTAATAGACAAAATAAAAAATATCATGTATGTAAAGACATATTAACACGATTGAAGTAGTCTTTCATAATAATATAGAATATTTATTGTATATGGCTGTGACAAAGCGTTGCCGCTGTACGCAAAACGCTGCCAGCGTTTACGAAACCTTCCTAACCGATTTGGGACACAATATATTATTTATATTTTAAATTAAATTTTCTATAATAACATTATTTGTAACACAAAAACATTAAAAAGTATTTTCCTGTATATTAAATTTCTTCTGAAAAACCCTTATCCTTCTTAACAGATGGCGTTCACCGTTTAGAAAATAGTTTCCAGCCCAACATAAAGAGTACTGCGGTGCAGATAGAGCCGGATAGCTTGTCAGGGATGATTGATGAGAATATTGATGACTGGCTTGATGCTTCTTTTTCGGTTTCGGCTTGTTCGGCTCGGGAAGCGTCGGTCTGAAATAAATCAAAAAGTTCATATTTAAATTAATTAATTAAATTAATTAATTAAATTAATTAATTACACTGGTCGGTACCTCGGGCAATGCATTAGCGTTGCCATTCAACGAGGTAATGCGGGCAGACTTTTGGGGAGATTCCCAAGTGGCAGGTGTCTAGCACTAGTCTTTCTAGATTTTGTACATATATTGTCGTTGTCAGCCAACTGCATTCCACTGCTGGACGTTACGCTACGCTAAGACGCTAGAAGGCGTCCTGCACTATGTTTATCGAAATGCGGTCTCCACTCCGGGACTCGTCTGCTTCATCGACCTTCGGTCCTGCGACAGACATGACCGGCCACTTCAACTTGCTAATTTTGCGAACTATGTCGGTTATCGTGACTCTCTTACGGTTATCCTTAGTTCTAATTATATCCATAAGAGAAACACCCAACATAGCTCACTACGTAGCCCGTTAAGCTTATTGAAAGTTATGGACCAATCCTGCCGTTAGAGTCCACCTCTGAGTCCCGTAGGTCCTAACCTAGGATAGGATGAGGAGGAAGCACTACTCGAAGACTTTAGTCTTCAAGCATTACATTGTACTGATATAAACAGCAGACAGGCTGACGGTCCACCTGATGGAAAGCGGTTAGCGTCACCTATGGACGTTTGCAACACCAGAGATGTTACCAACGCGCTGCTGGCCTCGAGGAAAATTTATGACACCCTTTTTGAAAAACTCCATATCGTAGCGCTGTGGAAAAACTTCGGCTGGGAGCTCATTCCAAATCCCCATGATACGCAAAAGAAACGTTCTACAGAACCGTTGCATACATGAGCTAAGCAGCTCAAGAAAGAGAGGTTTATTTTGAGCGTTTAATATAGTAAATAAAAAAAATCTTATAACTAATATAAAAATGTGAAAGTAATTCTGATCAGCTATGCATGAACTCTTTCATGTTCGTCTTGCGTCTTCAACTTTCAATAGTATTGCATCAAGTGTCAGAGTCATATGCTGTCATTTAACTAATGCACGCATTAAGGCATTACAGGCATGCGTCATAAGATACTGAAAGATTACTTAATAGTGCACAGGTGTAGACATATGTGTAGATTATATTTGTTACTTTTATACTACTAAAACAGCTGAACTGATTTTAATGAAATTTGGTAGCAATAGATTATATCACGGGGAGGGACATCGGCTAACTTGTCTAAAAAAATAAAGGGGTGAAATAGGGGATGAAAATTCGTGTAGATGATCGATTTTTGCCGTCCAATGATCTTAAGAAAAGTATTGTGTAAATATAAAAAATGCAATCAAAGCGCCTATTACTATTATATTTACTATTAATATTCTAACTTGAACCTTATTATTCATGCCATAGAATACAAAATTATATGATCAACAAATGAATAGGGTGAACGCACCAATCTCGGGCATCTTAATTTATTTTTTTATTTACTTCTTGAAAATGTATGCAAATGATTCCTTGCGATTGATGCTTTGGTCGCTAGATTATCAGGTTGGTATCTATCTATCCTTATCTAACACGTAACAAATGTATATCGCTATCCCTTTTATTCGATCTGGGAAAGGTAAGTAATTTGTCGGTGGCGTTTTCAATTTTGTAAAAGAAAATTGGGTATAATAAAATTATACAGATTTAAACGGCTTTTTACGTAAATTTAGAAGCAAAGAGGATTGCGGTTCTCTTTTTGAATTTCGTATTCAATAGGGTGTCCTTTGTACCTGTGGTTTTTAATCCCATTGTAGGGAGAATGCGTTTGTTAATGATACCATATGTCTAAATATATAGAATTTCGTGGTGGATGAGATTATTTGCTGCCAGATGTTAATGTTTCATTATTGAATTATGAAAATAATTACTTGTGGCGCCATCTAAGTTTTATTGCTATTGTCCTACCCCCATAAGATAATAATTTATTAATAGATAGTTATGCATTCTGCCCCGGGCCGCGTTATCATTGTGAGAACCTGAATGCTGACACTGCCCATTCCCGGTCAAACGGATGTTATTGTCTAGAGCCCACACAGGTGGCCGGGGATGGTACAATGTCACCGCGGGAGGATGCATGGCCCAGATAGTCTGCAGTGTGCATCAGACCTGCCTAGACGCATACATATTAAGCCTAGAATAATCATTAGTTATAAATCTTCTTCAATTATTATGAATATTCTTAATTAAATTAATCTTTTTATTAATATCGCTTCCCCGATCTTGACTAGATAGATAACAGTTTATTGCTCACCAAAATAAACAAAATGCATAATTACAATACTTCTTGGCAAAACAACAGGCGGCCTTATTGCTAAAAGCGATCTCTTCCAGGCAACCAGCTTAAAAGAAATTATTAACTAACCTTGCGATGTAGGTGAAGCAGAAAAAAGATAGGACTGTCCAATTTAAATACACATACTTCCACTAATTTTACATACATAAATATAATAGCAATATATACCCGTATACACAAAATAATCTAAATAAATATATTTGTTAACATTTTATGTGACAAGCATTTTATATTAACATATATTACAATAGATAGATAAGTAAATGTTTAATATACTAGACATATTTATACATATACTAGACATATAGAAAGAATACAATTTCCCGCGCCCGGGCGGCCTGTCGTAAGAGGCGACAAAACAACCCACAGCCGGGTGGTAGGGCATTTGCCCGACTGGATGGCTACCACCCCTGGTCTAAAGCATGCCGCCATAACAGCCTTGAGTTGTGTTCCGGCATGAGTGACCAGATTCCAGTCTCCCTTAAGAGAGCAGCAGCGCATTTGTAGCATCTTTGGTGTTGCAACTGTCCATAGGCGATGGTAACCGCTTTCCATAAAGTGGGCCGTCTGCCTGTCTGCTGAACTCCTGCAATAAAAAAAAAACAATTTAAAGACAGATAGTACTTTCTAAGGGAGTTCCGAAATGTAGGTAATGTTTTAGCCTCTCTGAAAGTAAGAGGCAACGCATTACAGAGTTTGACAGCCTATTTGATTATTATTATACATCTACAAACGCTTTCAAGTCTCAAACCCTCGTTTCAAAAGAGACGTGGGTTCGAATCCCAGGCGGGAAGCATTGCACGACTTAGGCAGTTTTATGACCTAATATACATATTGCTGTGCTGACGTTAGGCAAAGCATCGTGATCAAACCTGCACATTGAGATAACCCAGGTGTAAAATTCTCCAATCTACGTTAGATAAGCGTGACTGGTATGCTGTCCGTTCGCTCTAAAGCATAGAGGCTCGGGCCCAGTAGTGGGACACTATGGGTTGTTATATTATGTTAAATTAGGTTTGTTTCCAGTTTCACAGTGGAAACACCATAAGTGTGAATGAAACGTTTCGCCTCCACGTTTCTTCTACGTATGGCAGAGTTGTAGAATGCACTACTAGAATCCTTGTTTCCCAAAAAGAACAATCCGGGTGTTTTCAAGTTTCGTGTAAATAGGTATTTTCTTGATAAGGATTCTCCATCTTCGACCACATCATCGTCTCACATTAGGCATGATCCTGATCAAACGCAATCCTATTTGTCATAAAATTCCTGTAAGTGTATTAAAAGTATTTTGAATCAATTTATTCGTTACCTACCAATAATAGAACAGCATCAAATCCATCCATTAAACCAAATTTCGACTACCTTTTATTATACCCGATATATCGGTTACATAATAAACTAAACATGTGGATATAAATCGCTTCAATTCGGTCCCAAAGCGCTTTGTTCCCCCAATTCAAATAAAAATGCCATTCAAATTATCCGTATACTAAAACAGTGCAGTGCATCACTCACAAGAATTACTACTGAGAGACGATTTACACCCTACGATTGTCTTTAATCGATTTAAAAAGGGTAACGGGAACTTTGTGCTCGGAAACCGAAGTTTTGAAGTGGTAACTTCTTATGGGAGGGTAAACCGCTTCGTTACGTAAGGCGTTACGGTGCCAGTCTGGCTTCGCTTTCTCTCACGCAGACGGCGGTGGTAGGCAGGCTCCTCGTCTCTCACTCACTCACTCACACTCTCACTACAGCGCTAGTCGTCTTTCTGACAGACGCTTTCTATATATTTATAAATTATTATAATATATAATCATATATTTATGTATATTATTAGGCATAACGTTAAGTAATAACCTAAGCTTTGTAACGAACCCCCCTTTTTGGGTCCTAAAGACTATGGGATGACATACTCAAGCCGAAGCATAGAGTGAGAAATAAAATATTTATAAAGTAGAAATTAATAAAATTTATTCATAGAATAAATCTTGTAATATTGGCCATAAATCGTAATCATCTAGTAGCAGGAACCCTCGTCGTAATACCGTTAACCCTATGTTCACAAGGTAGGTTATATAAGAGTGTTGAACAGATGACAGGAAGACTCTCAGAGGTTGATGTAAAATATATATATATAATATTGTAGTAATATGTTGTAAGTGTAAAATGCTATGCATTTTATGAATTATGATAAATGTATTACTCATGACATAAGCTCATCGCCTGAGTACGCCCGTGCCTTTATTTTGCCAAAAGATATTTTAATGTAGATTCATAACAAATTATATAATTTTGTGTAGGCACCCCACCTAACCACCTCTCTTATTATTATTATGCCACCGCGTTAGCTGTCAGTAAAAGAGCTCATATCGAGATAAACGAAGAACCTCCAATTTTTTAATTAATACTTATTGAATCAATTATAAACATTATCTAAAACTAGCGTCGGTTCACAACGTACTATTGCTGGTGAGAAGAGCCGACAAGAAACTCACAGCAGTACGATCTATCCATTTAAAAGAAACTCATTTGGAGTGCCTTGTGTGTAAAATGAGTTGGAAAAGCCAAAAGACTTAAGTGAACATTTCATCTTAAAGTCACCTTTCCAAAATATCATATAAAATTGTCATTATGAGGAACGTCACCTCAAAGACCTCCCCTGATGCAGTAATAAGAGTTAATTGAAGTTTAAATAGTGATACTCTCTACATCTCATAAAATTCCCATCCCTAAATTGTCAGAGTAAGAGTTTCAGAATGTCTCTCTATGAATTATAAGTAAATTTTAAATTAAAGTTTGGCGAGAGACAACTTCACTCATATAATAGATTCCCTTGTCGAAGACAGGTTTCAGGTTCGCCGTGAAGGTTAAAATGAAGTTTAAATTAAAGTAAATTAGCGAAACCTTACATCTGTCTAACGACCCTAGCGCCCAAGAGATGAGAGTATAGCCCCGTAAAAGTAAGTTTTTTATTGAGATTCCCTTGTCAAAGACAGGTTTCAGGTTCGCCGTGAAGGTTAAAATGAAATTGAAAGTTAAAGTGAATTTGGCAAATCCTTACATCCGTCTAATGACCCTAGCACCCAGAAGATGAGAGCATAGCACCGTAAAAGTAAAGTTTAGAGTTATATTTAACATAAAATGGTGATACTCTGCATCAAAGATGTCTTCATTGGTAACAATGCTCAAATGTAGATATCTTTAATCATCCTTTCTAATTCAGTCAAGTCCACTTGGCCTAACTACATCTAAGACTCTCATGAAGTCACATATCGTAAAAGAAAACAAATTTTGATACGATTGATCCTCCTACAACACGGTAGCTTATCCCTAAAAGCAAGTGCCCACGCGCCTCTAGGCTGATCCGCGGCTTAACTGGCTCCAGACCTTCAGTTACCAATTCAGTTAATCTTAATATGTGAAACCATTTTTAGTCTCGTGAATACACATATTATAAAAACAAACTAAATTTGCTTAAAAGCTGTACGCGCGATAATCCTTGATAATTGACGAAATTATCCAAGGGAACGTTGCCACAATAAACGAATGGGTCGTGAATCCATTAGTCCAAGGTTGCAGAGCTCATAAAACCCGGTCCTAATCTGAATCTTCATAGAAACCTTCAATATGTGCTTTCACCCTCATCACTTCATTTTGTAATAATATTTAAATGCCTATTTTATACACATTTGGTAACAGTAGAGCTGTTTGTTTAAGAAAGTGTAATTAATCAACAGAAACCTTTAATAAAATTTAAATTGTAATCAACAACATCTCGTCACTTCATTTTGTAATCATATTTAAATGTCTATTTTATACACACTTGATAACAGTAGAACTGCTAGTTTAAGAAAATATAACTAATCAAAAGAAACCTCTAATAAAAAATTAAATTGTAATCAACAACTCTTTTGCACCAAACAAAGCCAAGTGCCAAAGTAGACTCTCTCAACAAGAAAGTATTTAAAATATTAAAAACCTATAAAATTAAATAAACTTTAATTTTTCTAAAGTCAATTAGCCCTCCCATATAGAGTGCATGATTGTTGTATAGTGTAATGTTATCATGTAATTCCATAGGATAAATACATAAATACTTAAATAAAAGATATAGTATAACCCCAAAAGCAAACTTCAAATATGAACTAATATACTCCAGACTCCAGCTGAAACTCAAATAATTATCAATCTAGTTAGATATCGAACAGACTTAAACAAACACACCCCCTTTCTACTCATAAAATCACTAAAGTGTTGCAGCAAACCACCCTAGAATTCAATTATTCAGCTTACAGTTCCCTTAAGTCTCCATTTATAAGATTTGACAAAAGAATCCATAATTCACCCTAAAAGAAATAAAGTTTATTGTTCCAGCTCCTGAAATACAACTGCTCCTTAAGGTCCCACAAGCTTCTACACTAAACCTACAAATAATGGCTTTAATAGAAAATTATAATGAAATCATAATCCACTTCCGCTACAAATAAACTTGTATTAATAAATTTAATATATAATATTTAAACGATCATAAACAAATTGAAACCCCAATGAATAGACCCTATAAGTTGCATTGGTAAAATAATAACTCCAGTTAAACTGACATGTTATCCACAAAAAATTAGAAATTCAATTTTTTTAAAATATAGCGCGTCAGTCACAGTTGAAATTCAGAAATTTTATTAAGTGAATATTATTTAATCAGTCCTTTAAACCACATCTTAGTTAAAAGAGTGTCTGATGAAATCCTTAATTGTTCAAAACTCACTAAAAACCTTTATATACATTCAAGATATAACATGAAGATCTGTTATGAATATCAATGAAGAAAGTATAATAAAGTAATCAAAAATAGAAAACAAGTTGCATTAAATCAACTCAGCAAAGTCCATTGGACTATTAAAAGTTCAAAATAAATTATGAAATTCAGTTAATTAAATTAAATGTTTATAAGTTTAAAATCTTTAATAAAAGGTAACAACCACCTAACAAGTCTAATATCTTTTATGTAATTAGACAACGTTGAAATACATTAATAAGAAAACAATAATTATCAAATACATACATAAATATATGTAAATACTTAAACAGTTGTTCTAAAATTCATTGATTGAAATTGGAATTCTTACACCTCTGTCACCTCACATTTGATTAGAAGTGTGTGTATATAAGTTATTTCTTACTATGTGTAAAATTTATATGAATACATAAGACAAATAATTGAATAGAGTTCTTATAAAGCTCATCCTATGTAAACAGTCTAATCTCAAACTATTTACCTTTCAAACAAACTGACATGTTAACATATAAATATCCAGATAAATATATATATATATACATACACATAAATATTGAACATTTAATACTATTTTTACAATCCTAGAAGGATTGATTCGTGTAAAAGAAAACTATTTTTTTATCTCCGCTAAGGTTATAATTCTTCATGTATTTCACTATCAAGTTCTAGTAGTTAATTTATAATGATATAATGTCTATTTTCATAGATTTATGTATAGGTTTAGATTAGTTTAAATGGTTTTAGAACTCTCAGCTCTGAGGTATAAGTACTTATTCGAAAATAAAGATTTTGGTTAAATATTAATAAGTTATTAGTTCACACTAGAAAACGGCTGTATCAATTATTATAAGAACAACACAAAATTTATACAGATAGAAAATAAATTAACCTATGGATGGTTTTCAAGTTAATATTTGCAAGCAAAAATTAAATAAGAATATTAAAGAACAGACACACAAAGACAAAATCCAACTAACCATCTGAAAGAAAGAGATTTATTAGCTGAAATAAAAGTATTAAAATACACATTCGCATAGCAAAGATCTAATCATATTCAAGGCCATATTATAGCATCAATCCAACAGGTAAAGTAACCTACCAAGATCTGGGAACCTTGTGATTATAAGTCTCAACATTTCACATACTTATGTTAAATGTTTAATATCCTAAACATTGAAAGCCATATTGTAGTATCAATCCAACGAGCAAAGTAACCTACCAAGGTCTGGGAACCTTGTGATTATAAGTTTCAATATTTCACATACCTGTGTTAAATGTTTATTATCATAAAAATAGAAAGCCATCCATATATTAATAGTATTAACTTGCAATATAATACATCAAAACATCTTTAACAATTTTTAAATATAACCACACTTCAGACTGACAATTAAGAATCAACCAACATGGCGGCTTCCACAGAATTGAAATATTTGCCTTAGAGAAAAAGTTTATGAATTGTTTTAAAATTTCGTAAATAATTTCTTAGTAATTTTTATAAATTACTAAAATGTACATTGCAAGTTAATTAAAGTAAATTCCACTTAGCTTTCGAAGACAACAGGAACAAACAGGACTGCCGACGAAACACGCCGCCTCAAGCGCGGGAATTCAAATCTCAGCTCCCAGCACCATCTTCAATAATTTCACACTACACTCACATTTATCACTTCACGACACTGCACACGCGAGGTTTCAAACTCTGAAGGCTAGCACTCTTTAGAGGAAACCTTTAGACCTTTAAATCATTATTTTCGGTTTAATATATTTTTACGCGAGCGGGCAATAAATCATTTTAAATCACTGCATCCAAGCTTCTCATCTCCAACTCTTCTATCTTAACACACTAGAATTTATTAAAATTCTTTTATTTTCACGGACTTCCGCTGACCAAAGCGGACACGTTAACGACGTCGACCCGACTGTCTCGCTTCCTCAGCAGCCCTTTCCAACAAGCCTCGGATTGTTCTCAATTCAAAAATATCCAAATTCTACGCACAAAAATCTAACAGAATTTACTTTTAATATTCAACCAGTGTTTCAAAAAAAGGACTGGCTATAGACAGACATACAAAAATATTATTCCAAAGCGAACCAACGCCATCTATCCAAACACGTCTAAACCAAACTATATTCTTATTGTCAAGATACCAATATACTGGTTCAATCAAATTAATGACGATTGCACTATTACTAAAAACATTATCGCCAAATAACAGATGTCGCTATAAGGCTCGAAATAACGATAAAATTACTAGTTTCAAGCAAAAAATTTAACATGAATAATTGATCAAACGGGACCGTTACACCACCCCGAAATTTATTTGGAGTTTACGGATAAATAAAATCCTAACTCACGGTCTGATCAATTAACCATTCTTTATTCACAATTCAAAATTATAATTATACACATACATGTATTTTTTTTTTTTTTAAAAAGCGGCCTCCCTTCACCCCACCAACCATATATATGTATTCAAACTCGTGTAAATAAAATAACAAAAGATAGGGTCTAAACGCGCAACGGTCCTCCTCGCCAACTAAATATCGAACCTCATTAAAATAACAAATCATAGAAGTTTAAACACACAACGATTCACCCCGCTGGAGAACAAAACAAAATTTAATTCAATTAAATTTCATTGTAAGGTCAATGAACTTTAAACTTGAACTCTGAACTCACAGTTCATCTATATATATGGTTGAGCCACTTCCCTAGCCCATAAACAACATTTTGTCATTTATTTTTATTAAACACACAATCAACAACTTAATGAACAAAACCAAGGAAATGTCTTATCTTAAACATTGTGTTTTCTTTTAAACACTTAAATATTCAACTAACTAAACAATAAAAGTAACGATCTTTAAAATTTTTTTTTTTTTTTTTTTTTTTTTTTTTTTTTTTTTTTTTTTTTTTTTTTTTTTTTTTTTTTTTAAACTGTAAATAACATTTAAAATATGTCACATACAGACAACATATTTACCATTAATAAATCATGAAAAGAATCATATGGCAAGTACAACACAATGTTCATTATAAAAGCTACCTAAATATAGCTATTTAACCAAGTCATAGCATACATAATATTATCTATAATATTTACTTAAATGAATAGTATTGTAATTTCCTTTAATTATACCCTTGCCCTCATCATACAAAGTATAGACATTTGGAAACGGAACAGCCGCCACTATATACGGCCCTTCATATAGCAATTCAAACTTCTTTGTTATTTTCTTTAAAGCAATAGATTTATTACACTTCCTAACTTTAACAAGGTCACCAATCTGATAAGTAATTAACTTATGGGTCTTGTCAAATTTAACCTGACGTTTCAAACTATTTTTCTTTAAATTTTCCCGAGCTAACTCCCTTACTTTAACCACATCCAACGTTACGGTCTGATTAGATAAACAAGTATCAAACGACAGTGAAGTCTTGATACCATATAAAATTTCATTGGGAGTAAAACCAGTACTTTCATGAAAAGTATTATTGTAAAGTGTTTCAAGCTTTCCCACTAGCATTGACCATCTTTTATGATCTGAATTACAATAAGTTCTAAATAACCTACCCAACTCTTTATTCACCCTTTCTGTAGTATTTGGACGTGGGTTTCTAACCGTGGTATATAATGGCCTAATACCCATGTCTTGTAAAGTCTTCCTCCAACCATTACAAGCAAATTGACTTCCATTATCAGTCATAATAATTTTTGGTTTAATAATTTTAACGAAATGCTTTAACTTTGCAACCACAGCACGAGAAGATGCCCTGACCAGACTATATAATTGTATGAATTTACTAAACGAATCTTGAAACACTAAAATAAATGTCACCCCCAACTGCCCTCTAGGTAATGGTCCAAAAAGATCACACATAACAAGATCCCCAATTTGATTAGTAACAATAGACTGACACCTTCCCACATATTTAAAATTATTACTTTTCGAAACTTGGCAAATGTGACACCGCCTCAAAACTAATTTAACATTCCTATTCATTTTTAACCAATAAAATCTGTCTTTTAAATATTTCAACGTCTTAAACACCCCCTGGTGTCCCATTTCCTCATGTACTTGTAAAATTATTTCTTCCCTCAAAGCAAGTGGTGCATAAATTACATAAATACCAGGCCTAGATTCAAAATACAATATACTATCTTTCACAATACAACGTTTTGCAATTCCATTTAGTCTACTCTGAATATTATTACCCTTAACTGGATCCAATAATGATAAAATCTCCTGGATTTCACCATCATTCGACTGCCAGTGAACAATATTTGATAATTTCTGCATTAAAATCTTATTTTTAGATGTTTCCATATAATGAATTTCAGGGCAATAAATTTTATTTTCCTGGACAACAGTCGTATTGGGTGGAAATCTAGACAATACATCCACAGCTACATTGTCTCTGCCATAAACATGTTCAACTTGGTAATTAAACTGTTCTAAATATAAAATCCAACGAGTTAAACGATTATTATATAACTTCCAAGTTTTTACAAACATCAGGGCCTTATGATCAGTCCTAATTATTACTCTAGCTCCCCTCAAATATGTCTCAAATTTCCGTAAACAACAAATCACGGCCCAGAATTCAGTTTCAGTAGTAGTCCAACGTAATTCTGCTCCCCTAAGAGGCCTACTATAAAATCCCAAAATTAACATTTCCCCTTCATCATCTAATTGAAATAAAACTCCAGCGACACCAATCCCTGAACTATCTGTTTGTAAATAAAATGGTTTCGACATATCAGGGTGATGAAGCATAATTGTATTAATAAATCTCTGCTTCAACTCCTCAAACGCTTTCTGTGCCCCTGATTCCCATGACCATCTACGACTCTTACTTAACAACTTACATAAGGGCTCAATCACGTCAGCGTATCCTGGTATAAACCGACGATAATAATTACATAAACCAAGAAAAGCTCTCAAATGCTTTATCTTTTTAGGTACAGGGAATTTCTGTATAGACTCTATTTTCTCCGGATCAGTCCTAATACCAGAAGTGGAAATAATATGACCTAACATTTTAACTTCTTTACATATGAATTTACATTTCTTAATGTTACAAGTAAGACCAGCATCTTGCAATTTCTTTAATATTATACTCAAATGTTCTAAATGATTAGTCAAGGTACCACAAGTTAAAATTGCTAAATCGTCTAAATAATTTACACAAAACTGTCTAACCTCTGAGCCCAATAGAATATCCATAGCCCGACTGAAACTGCCCACTGAAGTCTTTAAACCTTGTGGAAGTACATTATACATGTATGACTTTCCATTAAAGGTAAACCCAGTATATTTCCTACTTTCTTTAGAAATAGGTATTTGAAAATAGGCATTATTCAAATCAACCACACTAATATATGACACCCCATGAAAGGCATTTAGTACATCTATTTGCATAGGTGGTGCTTCAGACTCCGCTACCATGAACTTATTTATCTCCCGCGCATCTAACAATACACGTAAAGACCCGTCGGGTTTAATTGCAAACGTTAATGGACTACTATATGGAGTGGAACCCCGTGAAATAATGCCCATTTCAACCATCTCTGCTAATTTCTCCTCCATCTTTTGACGGTAAGCATAAGGTACAGGATATGACCTTCTTATAAATGGTGTACTATCTGACATCTTAATCTCATGTTCATAACAATTTGCACGACCCAAAACATTAGAAAATATACTTCGAAACCTTCCCAAAACTTGTTTTAATTGACCTAAGTGTACGTCCGATAGCTCTATCCCCGTTTTAATTTCCTTTAGCTTTTCTTGGAAGTCTGAATCATCAACATCTCGAGTAGATATCTCTGATATTCCACTCTCAAGGATTATCTTCCTAAAAGGCAAAACTACATCATGTTCATTAATCTTTAAACATAACCCCATTTCAGAACCTTGTAATTTAATTGTGGCTTGAACCAATGATAACCAATCAAAGCCTAGAATCACAGATTGCAATAAATTTGGTACAATTAAAAAGCTAATATCAATAATGCTATCTCCCAAGTGAACTGGTAACAATACCATTTGTTGAATCTTAGTACTTTTCTGACCTACTGGACCCCTAATTTGGATTGGCCTGATGGGCAATAAATCAATTTTACTACATTCTTTCGATATTAACTCCCAAAAGGTGCTGGAAATACATGTAATGTCACTTCCCGTGTCTACCAAACAATTCACTTCCTTCCCAAAGATTTTAACAGTAATTATAGATTTCACTAGCTCAAATTTATCTGGTAAATAAGCATCTTCTTCCTCAAACAAGGAAGATACACACCCGCTTGTTATAACTGAATTAGAATTTACATCCTGCAAATGTAATTTTAAAATATTAGTAAATGTTCCCCCCAAAGCTTCATTAATATAACCTAGCCCTGACTTATCTAATGAGGACTGACCCTTGGCTATAATAGGTGTAAGTATACCAGCATTACAATTGCCTAAAGACTGACCAGGTTTCCACCCATTCGACATCATAATTCTTAACCCTATTAACAACTTATCAGTCCCTCCTATAGTTGATGGGTCGGGCACACTCCCACCAACATCACTTAGTTTAAATTATAGTCATAATCTTCATGAGGTATAGTTAAGTCTTCTATGATATTAACATTAGCACTGTCCACTGGAGGTACTTGAACTGGCTTCAAAGCTTGTTTCTTGAATTGCCAACTGGTCTTCGCCTTGTTATTACTGTTATTATTTTGTTCATGTGATGATGAAGGTATCCGCAGTGTAGTATTCAGCACTTCACCCCTGTTAACATTATCTAGCTTCCTTAGGAATTCCGACGCTTCAATAATAGTTTTGTTCTGACTCGTGGTCCATGCATATTGTACATCTTTAGGGAAATGATGTATGATATCATTTATGAGTTGTGTCTCTTGGATCGGGTAAGTGAGCATCTTCGCTTGTCCACATAAAGTAATAAAATAATTCAGCATACTAGTTCCAGATCGATTCCATGTGCCATGCACTATTTTCTTACGAAGCTCTCCTTGCTCAGCTTCACCCCAGTATGTTTCTAGGAAATCTCGTTTAAAATCCTCAAAATTGGTCCAGCGTTCTCGGTATACACGAGCCCAACTCCTGGAACCACCATCCAAACATTCTATAATGAGATCAATCTCATTGTTAAATCCCGCTGGCATTCTCTTCAAATAGGCACATAAATCTTCTATGAAGGTAACTGGATGTTGTTTTTGTGATGGAAATTTCGGCTTCTCCAAATTATTAATTGGCATAGTAGGATAATACGCCATTGGCATATGTCTTTCAACAGTATCTGTTTGTGAACAGCATGTCTTCATAGTATTTGATTGTGTAATGTTGGTCTCAACTGGTCTAAACCCCGTTGATCCGCCAGCCACAGGCTCAAAATTCTCCACAACTCCCCGAGAGTTGACTCTCCCAGAAGCCAATGTCATATCACTATCCATTTGATCTAATCTCAAGGCCACAGGCCTCTGCGAACCGGCCTCCCCATTATTTGATGTCAAACTGTTTTCTAATTGATTAATCCTTGTAAGCAAAGGGTTCAATGTCTGATCCAACATCCTCTTCATAATCCTCAAAAATCTCGGGTTTCCTCCTTGAGTAGTAGTCATAGGCCTGGCACTCTCCGCACCCCTCGCAGCACTCCTCTTTTCTCTTCTTGTAGTCATTCCAGGTTTCTGAACTTCCTTTGGCATTTTTTCTTTACTTAATAAACTTCTGCAAATTATTCAATATTTATTCTCCAAATATAATGGCAGCAAGATATTAATAACTCTTCAGCATCAAATGATACACACTAATCTTCAATTAATATTAATAGAATAGCTCCTTTGCTTATATGAGAGCGCTTCTGCTCTTTTGCTTTTGTAGCAATTATATAATATCTCTTGATTTATTATAATTAGCAGTGAACTAGCACTGTTACATCTCTTGGTTCATCCTGAAATATTAGAATTCCATTTTTCAATTATTTCATTCAAATAATTACACAGCGCTAGCAAGCTATAAGTAATCATAAACTATATAAATTATGTATATAATATAATTTAAATAATTAAAATATTAAATTTTATTTCTAAGTTCGTGCCTCATAACAACATCTGACTTCACCATAGTAAATAATTATTAACCTAACTCCCATCTATAACACAAGGCTGACTAACAATCAATTAACTTCCTCAACTCTATTATGAAAATAAAATTTAATAAAGTCCTCAATAAAGTTTCAAAAAAAAATATTAATGATTAATATTTCATTTAATTGAAAATATGCACCCCATAAAATTAAATATGTCTCGCTATATAAATAATCAACAAGAGCAAGAATATCAGCAAAGTCGTTGTGGCGCCCCCATCGGTAAAGTGTTGAACTAATTCGAATGTGAAAAATAAAATTTTCAAAGTCACTTGCAACACCCGTAGTGACAAAAGGATAAACTAATTGCAACGCTAGAGTTGAAATTCAAAGTCACTGCAGCGCCCATAGTGACAAGGTGACAAACTAATTTGAACGCAAGTACAAAAAAAATCAACATCACCATGGCGTCCCCTAACGGCAAAATGTCGAATCAATGTGAACGCAAGTATTAAAATTTCAAAATCACCATGACGCCCTCTAACGGCAAGATGACAAATTAATACGATATTTAAATTTCCAAAACCACCACAGCGCTCCCTAACGGCAAGAAATTGAACTAATCTGGAATTCACTGCAGCGCTCCCTGACGGCAAGAAATTGAACTAATTTGGACAAAATATTTTAAACTAGACCGTCCCTGTGGCGTCCCCTAACGGTAGACTGACAAACTAAATTTGACACATAATTGAAATTCGTAATGCCACAGTGGCGCCCCCCAACGGTAAACCTGTGGACTAATCTGAACATGAAAATTAAAATTTTCTTTCACAATCTCAAAATCATTTACCTATAAAATCAGACTGTTAATTATTACACCAGCCACCGATCACCCCCTGTCATCTCTGAAATAAATAACAGCCCTTCTATAACCTTTGAAACCTTGCTCCGCCTCACAAGCAACAAATTGTGTATCTTTCAGATACACAAGAATAAGATAACTCAGCCCAAAACAGCAGGACTTGTTCACCATCATCAAACCAGACACCTTGGATGCAAACCCCAATTGTTCCCTTCGAACCTGAACGAAATGTACTAAATAAGACACATCATGCTGGAATCTTGGGAACACGCAGCGAATCGTAACGTTCCAGGATTCGATTCTACTGTCCTAGAATCACTCTACATCACGCCCAGAAGACCAGGTCCTGAAATCCTGGTCACGGCACCAAATTGTAACGAACCCCCCTTTTTGGGTCCTAAAGACTATGGGATGACATACTCAAGCCGAAGCATAGAGTGAGAAATAAAATATTTATAAAGTAGAAATTAATAAAATTTATTCATAGAATAAATCTTGTAATATTGGCCATAAATCGTAATCATCTAGTAGCAGGAACCCTCGTCGTAATACCGTTAACCCTATGTTCACAAGGTAGGTTATATAAGAGTGTTGAACAGATGACAGGAAGACTCTCAGAGGTTGATGTAAAATATATATATATAATATTGTAGTAATATGTTGTAAGTGTAAAATGCTATGCATTTTATGAATTATGATAAATGTATTACTCATGACATAAGCTCATCGCCTGAGTACGCCCGTGCCTTTATTTTGCCAAAAGATATTTTAATGTAGATTCATAACAAATTATATAATTTTGTGTAGGCACCCCACCTAACCACCTCTCTTATTATTATTATGCCACCGCGTTAGCTGTCAGTAAAAGAGCTCATATCGAGATAAACGAAGAACCTCCAATTTTTTAATTAATACTTATTGAATCAATTATAAACATTATCTAAAACTAGCGTCGGTTCACAACGTACTATTGCTGGTGAGAAGAGCCGACAAGAAACTCACAGCAGTACGATCTATCCATTTAAAAGAAACTCATTTGGAGTGCCTTGTGTGTAAAATGAGTTGGAAAAGCCAAAAGACTTAAGTGAACATTTCATCTTAAAGTCACCTTTCCAAAATATCATATAAAATTGTCATTATGAGGAACGTCACCTCAAAGACCTCCCCTGATGCAGTAATAAGAGTTAATTGAAGTTTAAATAGTGATACTCTCTACATCTCATAAAATTCCCATCCCTAAATTGTCAGAGTAAGAGTTTCAGAATGTCTCTCTATGAATTATAAGTAAATTTTAAATTAAAGTTTGGCGAGAGACAACTTCACTCATATAATAGATTCCCTTGTCGAAGACAGGTTTCAGGTTCGCCGTGAAGGTTAAAATGAAGTTTAAATTAAAGTAAATTAGCGAAACCTTACATCTGTCTAACGACCCTAGCGCCCAAGAGATGAGAGTATAGCCCCGTAAAAGTAAGTTTTTTATTGAGATTCCCTTGTCAAAGACAGGTTTCAGGTTCGCCGTGAAGGTTAAAATGAAATTGAAAGTTAAAGTGAATTTGGCAAATCCTTACATCCGTCTAATGACCCTAGCACCCAGAAGATGAGAGCATAGCACCGTAAAAGTAAAGTTTAGAGTTATATTTAACATAAAATGGTGATACTCTGCATCAAAGATGTCTTCATTGGTAACAATGCTCAAATGTAGATATCTTTAATCATCCTTTCTAATTCAGTCAAGTCCACTTGGCCTAACTACATCTAAGACTCTCATGAAGTCACATATCGTAAAAGAAAACAAATTTTGATACGATTGATCCTCCTACAACACGGTAGCTTATCCCTAAAAGCAAGTGCCCACGCGCCTCTAGGCTGATCCGCGGCTTAACTGGCTCCAGACCTTCAGTTACCAATTCAGTTAATCTTAATATGTGAAACCATTTTTAGTCTCGTGAATACACATATTATAAAAACAAACTAAATTTGCTTAAAAGCTGTACGCGCGATAATCCTTGATAATTGACGAAATTATCCAAGGGAACGTTGCCACAATAAACGAATGGGTCGTGAATCCATTA
Source organism: Dendrolimus pini (assembly GCA_949752895.1). Taxonomy (NCBI): domain Eukaryota; kingdom Metazoa; phylum Arthropoda; class Insecta; order Lepidoptera; family Lasiocampidae; genus Dendrolimus; species Dendrolimus pini. The sequence goes on along the minus strand of OX457145.1, from coordinate 15,406,988 downwards.
GTCCAAGGTTGCAGAGCTCATAAAACCCGGTCCTAATCTGAATCTTCATAGAAACCTTCAATATGTGCTTTCACCCTCATCACTTCATTTTGTAATAATATTTAAATGCCTATTTTATACACATTTGGTAACAGTAGAGCTGTTTGTTTAAGAAAGTGTAATTAATCAACAGAAACCTTTAATAAAATTTAAATTGTAATCAACAACATCTCGTCACTTCATTTTGTAATCATATTTAAATGTCTATTTTATACACACTTGATAACAGTAGAACTGCTAGTTTAAGAAAATATAACTAATCAAAAGAAACCTCTAATAAAAAATTAAATTGTAATCAACAACTCTTTTGCACCAAACAAAGCCAAGTGCCAAAGTAGACTCTCTCAACAAGAAAGTATTTAAAATATTAAAAACCTATAAAATTAAATAAACTTTAATTTTTCTAAAGTCAATTAGCCCTCCCATATAGAGTGCATGATTGTTGTATAGTGTAATGTTATCATGTAATTCCATAGGATAAATACATAAATACTTAAATAAAAGATATAGTATAACCCCAAAAGCAAACTTCAAATATGAACTAATATACTCCAGACTCCAGCTGAAACTCAAATAATTATCAATCTAGTTAGATATCGAACAGACTTAAACAAACACACCCCCTTTCTACTCATAAAATCACTAAAGTGTTGCAGCAAACCACCCTAGAATTCAATTATTCAGCTTACAGTTCCCTTAAGTCTCCATTTATAAGATTTGACAAAAGAATCCATAATTCACCCTAAAAGAAATAAAGTTTATTGTTCCAGCTCCTGAAATACAACTGCTCCTTAAGGTCCCACAAGCTTCTACACTAAACCTACAAATAATGGCTTTAATAGAAAATTATAATGAAATCATAATCCACTTCCGCTACAAATAAACTTGTATTAATAAATTTAATATATAATATTTAAACGATCATAAACAAATTGAAACCCCAATGAATAGACCCTATAAGTTGCATTGGTAAAATAATAACTCCAGTTAAACTGACATGTTATCCACAAAAAATTAGAAATTCAATTTTTTTAAAATATAGCGCGTCAGTCACAGTTGAAATTCAGAAATTTTATTAAGTGAATATTATTTAATCAGTCCTTTAAACCACATCTTAGTTAAAAGAGTGTCTGATGAAATCCTTAATTGTTCAAAACTCACTAAAAACCTTTATATACATTCAAGATATAACATGAAGATCTGTTATGAATATCAATGAAGAAAGTATAATAAAGTAATCAAAAATAGAAAACAAGTTGCATTAAATCAACTCAGCAAAGTCCATTGGACTATTAAAAGTTCAAAATAAATTATGAAATTCAGTTAATTAAATTAAATGTTTATAAGTTTAAAATCTTTAATAAAAGGTAACAACCACCTAACAAGTCTAATATCTTTTATGTAATTAGACAACGTTGAAATACATTAATAAGAAAACAATAATTATCAAATACATACATAAATATATGTAAATACTTAAACAGTTGTTCTAAAATTCATTGATTGAAATTGGAATTCTTACACCTCTGTCACCTCACATTTGATTAGAAGTGTGTGTATATAAGTTATTTCTTACTATGTGTAAAATTTATATGAATACATAAGACAAATAATTGAATAGAGTTCTTATAAAGCTCATCCTATGTAAACAGTCTAATCTCAAACTATTTACCTTTCAAACAAACTGACATGTTAACATATAAATATCCAGATAAATATATATATATATACATACACATAAATATTGAACATTTAATACTATTTTTACAATCCTAGAAGGATTGATTCGTGTAAAAGAAAACTATTTTTTTATCTCCGCTAAGGTTATAATTCTTCATGTATTTCACTATCAAGTTCTAGTAGTTAATTTATAATGATATAATGTCTATTTTCATAGATTTATGTATAGGTTTAGATTAGTTTAAATGGTTTTAGAACTCTCAGCTCTGAGGTATAAGTACTTATTCGAAAATAAAGATTTTGGTTAAATATTAATAAGTTATTAGTTCACACTAGAAAACGGCTGTATCAATTATTATAAGAACAACACAAAATTTATACAGATAGAAAATAAATTAACCTATGGATGGTTTTCAAGTTAATATTTGCAAGCAAAAATTAAATAAGAATATTAAAGAACAGACACACAAAGACAAAATCCAACTAACCATCTGAAAGAAAGAGATTTATTAGCTGAAATAAAAGTATTAAAATACACATTCGCATAGCAAAGATCTAATCATATTCAAGGCCATATTATAGCATCAATCCAACAGGTAAAGTAACCTACCAAGATCTGGGAACCTTGTGATTATAAGTCTCAACATTTCACATACTTATGTTAAATGTTTAATATCCTAAACATTGAAAGCCATATTGTAGTATCAATCCAACGAGCAAAGTAACCTACCAAGGTCTGGGAACCTTGTGATTATAAGTTTCAATATTTCACATACCTGTGTTAAATGTTTATTATCATAAAAATAGAAAGCCATCCATATATTAATAGTATTAACTTGCAATATAATACATCAAAACATCTTTAACAATTTTTAAATATAACCACACTTCAGACTGACAATTAAGAATCAACCAACATGGCGGCTTCCACAGAATTGAAATATTTGCCTTAGAGAAAAAGTTTATGAATTGTTTTAAAATTTCGTAAATAATTTCTTAGTAATTTTTATAAATTACTAAAATGTACATTGCAAGTTAATTAAAGTAAATTCCACTTAGCTTTCGAAGACAACAGGAACAAACAGGACTGCCGACGAAACACGCCGCCTCAAGCGCGGGAATTCAAATCTCAGCTCCCAGCACCATCTTCAATAATTTCACACTACACTCACATTTATCACTTCACGACACTGCACACGCGAGGTTTCAAACTCTGAAGGCTAGCACTCTTTAGAGGAAACCTTTAGACCTTTAAATCATTATTTTCGGTTTAATATATTTTTACGCGAGCGGGCAATAAATCATTTTAAATCACTGCATCCAAGCTTCTCATCTCCAACTCTTCTATCTTAACACACTAGAATTTATTAAAATTCTTTTATTTTCACGGACTTCCGCTGACCAAAGCGGACACGTTAACGACGTCGACCCGACTGTCTCGCTTCCTCAGCAGCCCTTTCCAACAAGCCTCGGATTGTTCTCAATTCAAAAATATCCAAATTCTACGCACAAAAATCTAACAGAATTTACTTTTAATATTCAACCAGTGTTTCAAAAAAAGGACTGGCTATAGACAGACATACAAAAATATTATTCCAAAGCGAACCAACGCCATCTATCCAAACACGTCTAAACCAAACTATATTCTTATTGTCAAGATACCAATATACTGGTTCAATCAAATTAATGACGATTGCACTATTACTAAAAACATTATCGCCAAATAACAGATGTCGCTATAAGGCTCGAAATAACGATAAAATTACTAGTTTCAAGCAAAAAATTTAACATGAATAATTGATCAAACGGGACCGTTACAGCTTTTCTCAAGTTCAATATTAAATAGTTCAACTTAGATTAGTTTAATTTTTTTTAATCAAGACTTGCACAGACTCTATAAATACGATTTTCAGTCTTGGGACGGTTTAACTCAGCAGGTACTGGTACCACTTTGAGACATTAGTATCGATTGAAAGGAGGCCAACTCTTTTGATGTTTTTGTCCACTTCTCTGTTTACCTTCTCAGGTTGCTCTTTGATTCATATTTTAGACGTGATTTCCACCACGCCGTTTCATTTTCGGCTTTTGTATATTATTATACTATGTGTTTGCTCCCGGTTAACCAAACAAGTACACACCGAGCCTGTCGGGCGTGAAAACAGTACGCTCGCACCCTTAACTATTATATATGTCGAATGTTCAATAGTCTAGGCCCACCGCAAAGTTAGGATTCTACGACTAAACACAAATCGAACATTGTACGCGCAATTCAAATTTATATATAAAAGTGCTTCATTGAAGACTTCATACGCTTCACTGCTTACTTCAGAGGTTCGCCGTGGAAACATTACCAATACAAACATAAAGTTTTGCCTGCTCAGTTCTTTTGTATGTATACGAAAGAGCTCATGGAACTATAGAATATACTTTATTGCACACAATGTTACAAAATAAATTCATACATTGAATCATTATAAGTACAATGGGCGGTCTTATCGCTGGAAGCGATTTCTTCCAGACAACCTTTGGATGGACAGAAACTCGGTATGGATGGGGGGTAGGTATGCAATAGAAATAATATACTAATAAATATAATAATAAAAAGAATCTATAAAAATAAAAATAAACTTTAGTTATTTTAAAGTACACCATAGAAAACAGATTCGAACTCGGTGTAACCAATTAAAAAAGTCTTAAAATAAATCGAATCGGAATCGTATAGTTTAATATAAATGTATTTAAATGTCGACTACTAAACTTTATGAGGGCATTGTTTTATTAATATCTATAAAAAGTGTTTCCAAGTATAGGTGGTGCTGCTTTAGCTAGAAGTTCGCTTATAGCACTCGGTGTTTACAATCTTTATGGATACGCTAAGTTTAAAGTTGTTAGAGCACTTAAGTTTGCTATTGCTTTTATCGCTATTTATTGTTATTGCAAAAACATAATTAAATTCAAATTAGTTTTATTTGTATAACTCATTCATTTTTGAGGTTCTGTTGCTATTTTGAGGAGAATGAAATCCTTAAGCTATTGGATCTATAAGGAGGAAATTTGGTAGGAAATTGTATTCTCTATACTTCGTTACAGAATTTTATCTATACTTAATATTATACAATAATGCGAAAATTTGGATGGGTGTTTGTTACTCAAACACTCGAAAACGGCTAACCGGATCTGGATGAAATTTGGCATAGAGATAGATTATAATTTGTAAAAGCATATAAGTTACTTTTTAACCCGGAAAAATCTACGGATCCCGTGGGATAACATGAATGCGAGCAAAGCCTCGGGCAAAAGCTAGAACTATAATCAATCTGTATAAGATTCCAGTTTGTACAATGAATTTAAAGAAGAGAAAAATTCTGAGAGAGTTAATTCGCCCAGCACATTTTCAAAATGCTACTTTAAAAGTTTTTATTTGTCTTTCTGTCTGTCAGAGCATGACGTGAAATCTACTGGACGAATTTAAATGAAACTCGCCTCAAAGCTAGCTTATATCCAAAATTAACACTCAGGATACTTTCTATCCCAATAAACGGGTTTCTTTTCCATAGTATAGACGAATATATCTAAAAAGGAAAATAGTTTCACCGATTTTTTTAAAATATTATCATGGATGATGACAGCAGTCTAGTAACAAGTAAAACACACTCTGCAATCACAGCTGGCGCCACCAGTATGTACTTGTTTTCTTTAAAAAAACTCAATATACAATTTATTATTCAATTAATACAATATTAATATTTATAATTAATTAAATAATTATCTAAATCTAACAAGTATTAACAAAAACTGAAATATCTTATAAATAAACCTAACTTAAAAATATATATACAATAGTAGAAAAATTAAAATTAAAATACAAACCAGCCAGGTGGTAGGGCATTTGCACGACTGGATGGCTACCACCCCTGGTCTAGAGTATGCCGCCATAACAAACTTCAGTTGTGTTCCGGCATTAGTGACCAGGTTCCAGTTTCCCTTAAGAGAACAGCAGCGCATTTGTAGTACCTTTGGTGTTGCAAATGTCCATAGGCGATGGTAACCGCTTTCCATCATGTGGGCCGTCTGCCTGTCTGCTGAACTCCTGCAATAAAAATAAAATAAAAAAAACCTATATTAAAGCCTATCCAGCCCCACCAGACCACTGTCGCTGGGCATTGTACCTAGAAGGCTGGCAGCGTTACCTCGCTGGATACAAAGGCTAATCCTTTGAGCGAGGTAAGCTGCAGCCTTCCGGTCTCCTGTCGTGTCGACTAGGCGTTTTTTAATTTTTCGAATAATTTGTTGGCACTTGGCCCCAAACTCAATTAAAACTCACTCGAACTCTTAATAATTTAGATAACACAAAACAGGTGGAACAGGAGCATAAGGATTCTGTTATATTAGCTTGACTTTCAAATGAACTAGAATATGAATGAATGAAAAATAAATTCTTCAAAAGAAAGTTGTCCTATTGATGTTTGTTTGTAATAAAGCAATAATGAAAAGGGTTGGGGTGGGGGTGAGTTGATAGAAACTCAGTTTGAGCTTTTAATTTAATATTTATGAGCCAATACTGCTGAAATGAAATAAAATTTTATTTGAAGTATAAACCGTGGACATATTGCAGTATTTGTTTGTTTGCAAATAATTTTGTAGCAGTTTTCTCAAAAACGGTAAAGACTGTGGGACCATGCTGAAATCATTATCTCTCGGCTTGATACCACGCTCTAACAGAATATCAACTCGAAACAGTCTTGAGACAAAGGTCTTTCATGCGATGCTGAAATCAATTTGATGCTGTGTCAAATTGATAAAAAAGAATGGTTACAATTTCGAAGCGTATTGGGAAGAAAAAGCACGCACGTGTACTACGTGCTTGCTCTTTCTTCCCACTACGCTTGTTTGATGAAACAATGGACATCGGCGGCTACTCGGCTTCTCATTGTACTTCACACTTTCCCCTTTATTTATTCTATTTATAATGTAGTTTTATAACGTGTGCAGATAAAAGTAAGACAGTGAAAAAAACAAAGCTGCAATGTAGGCATGTTTTACAAGGGTGAAACTACGCAAAATGTGTGAAATACGATCTAAAAGAGACATAAGACGGGATCCAAAACGCGCTTGGTCTATCTACGAAGTGTTGACGAGCATGAGTTTAATATAGAGGAATCTGTATCATTGCTAGCACCTAGTGACTGGCATCCTATCAAATTATTCAAGTGATTAAAAAATCATGATATTTCTTGTTTCGTAGCTATACAATATAAAAATATTGTATGTATTTTTGTGTAACAGCTCTACGGACTCGAGTTCAGTACCCTTTGTTACAACTTATTTCTAGATTTAATTTTTAGAATTTAAACACGCTTATTGGTTATTTTGGTTCGTGTGTGACATTAATGAAGTGATTTTTGTGTTGTACACAACTTTACGAATAACTTATTATATTAATTTATTCTAATTTTAATATTAAACTTATACTAATGTAGAGTGTATCTGTTGTTGGGTGTATGCGTTTCTATACAATAATTTTATCAATATCATTGTATGGTTACAAAATAAAATTAATATTTCTTAATGGTTTGAATAAATTGAAGACGTGAGTGGATGAAGGTGACATGTCGCATATTCGGTTTTTTGCTTTTTTTGCGTATATGAACGTTATAAGTCGATACCAAATGACTACAGACCTTAGACCATAGATATAAGGCATATTTAAAAAATTTAAAAAGTTTAAAAAGGTGTTAAGTTCAGTTCAGTTTCAAATAAAAGTAAAACTTTTATCTCGATTTACTCAGAATTGGAATTATGCGACTTATCACCTTCATCCACTCATGTCTTCAATTAATAGGACGCCCAAATCATTGTGGGAGGTGTCAATAATGGTATAATTTACCCTATATCCGCCACGGTAGCCAAAACAAAAAAATATGTATAAAGTGATGCTATCATACATGTAATTAGGAGATATTTTTAAATTACTGATTTATGAAATATCGTTAATCATCAAAATCATATATATAAAAACCAATTGCTGTTCGTTAGTTTCGCTAAAACTCAAAAACGGCTTGAACGATGTGATTTTTTTGTTTATTGGGCTCTAATTTTGAAAAATTTAAATTGAGTAAACCCATAATAAAATCGAACATTTTGTATGGGATTTTCTTCTTTAGATTAAGGACATATCTAACAGACGACAGACTCGTCGATTTTTCCATGCAGTGGTGTGAAATTGGTTTTTTTCTTTAAAAGATTTGTATGGTTTTGTATTGTATTTGAGTGGGTCCGGATGGTTTAGATTCACAATTGGATCCGTGGGTGGCGCTGAAATTGAGTTTAAAATTTTTTATTTTTGAGGGTAGGACAACAACTGCCCGATCCGGTGGATCATAATATGTTTTGATTTTCTATGACATCTAGATTTATGCACATATTTTAAGCTAATTATAAAATTACATACTATTGAATACAATGTACAATTTTCTATTACTTTTTATAACATATTCTGTCTAGCAATATGTCAATTACAGACCTACGTACAACAGCAGTCACAGTAACCGAAATCGGTTAATACAAATATACGCACCTTGAACAATGTAAGTTAAGTCCACATCAGCTAATAAAGCAACTATGTCACCAACAAGCTCGAAGACGAATCGTATAGACAATAAAAACCGTAAAAACAGTTTCAGCACCGTTTTATCTAGATCATTCGACCATTTTACTGTTTAAGTCATGAATTATATATTTGCTTTCAACGATAAAAGTTCAATATGAAATGGTAATAAAATATGTAATGTATAATACTTTGAAATGGTCCATACATTGGTGTGTACAATTTAGTAAAGATGAGTTTAATGTGACTACGAGTAAAACTGCATCGAGGACTTTGTGGCCCATGAAGAAATGAAAGAAAATGACTTTTTTGTAGAAATAGTGACAAACTTACACCAATTACAAACTGAACTAAACTACTACTGTTTTTGAAAACATGTACCGCGCAATTTCAGCGTACGAGGTTTGTACTCAGGTTATTATAATAATAATAATATCAGCCCATAAATGTCTGCTGGACTCAGGCCTCCCATTATAGGGGGAATGGACAGTATACCCGCCACGCTTGTGCAAGGCGGCTTGGCTGGTTTGACACATCGGTTAGCACGTTTTGATTGTAGAAATATGCACGTTAGATCAGAAAAGTGACTAATGGTGCATGCGATCCGGCCAGGATCGAACCCGCGCCCTTTGAACTTGGGACGCGTGCGCTAGCCATTACGCTACCACGAATTATTACTTATATTATTGCTGTACCAGAATTAGTATGTTTTTCTCGCTGTATATATTTCACAAAGATATTTTATATTTAAAACAATACCTCCACAACCACAAGCAACATTAATCAATCAATAGCACATAATTAACGATGGACACTAACATCTAAATATGTCGATAAAAAATCGCAACACAATCTTGTTATAACCATCGTTAAAAACCGCGTGGGTAATATAATAATATCTGAAAGCATCGAGCATCGATGCTCGTTGACATTTACGACACTACAAATAAATTAGAGGTGATCGTAAAACCGCATCGATATAGAGGCCGAATCGGCGCGCGTGTCACATCACTATAAAATGAATAAAATAAAAACATTCGTACTCTACATAAACGAGTGACAGTAAAAAAATGAATTATAGTGTTGTTTAGAGTTCAGCAGGACTCTTTGATTTAATGATTGTTTTTAAAATTATATTTAATATTTGACATACCTAAATAGCGCAAACATCAAAAATGTTTGTAAATACTACATACATACATACATAACTTCACGCCAGGGCCCTTGCGGTGTAGGCACGAACAACATTCAGACTTATTCTTACACACCTCACTTGCTTCTTTGACATTCATATCTCTTGTCAAACCCGCTCGTCTGTTCTTAAGGCTCCTGACATCACCTTCTGCTAGTACACAATCAATTTGATCATGGAAGGTGTATCGTGGCCTTCCGCGACTTCTGCATCCATCCACTTTTGCATTGTATATCTGTTTAGTCATTCTTTCATCATAAATTACATACTCCTAACCTAAAATTCGTTCTCTCCCGGTGCAGCCATTGTCATGAAAACATGTAATTATAATACACTTAATATTATATAAAAGTGTGATTGGAAGATTTCTGTTTATGATTGATGACTATTTTTAAAAACATTCAACTAATTAGAAGTCACAGATAGACACTTCAGTTTTATTTGTATGGATAATTATTTTCAAGGTTCTATTGATTGGAGTCATATTTTTCCATTTTAGGGGAAGACACGGTTCAATCGCTACGCTTGTTCAGGGTTAGCAGGTTTCACATTTTATTTCTATGTATATGTTTAATTAAGTAATATGCTTTGCTACCATATTAACACGTGCTAACTATTGCCATTGTATTGTATGTATATTGTAATTAAATGGAATAGGTAAATAATAATAAAAACGCATTTCCAACCAAAATATCACCTAAGCGACTCATGGTCTTTACAAAATTCGAATTCATTTCGAACACGTTCTCTTTCATTCATTTATTAATTTATTCCCACGAGATGCTAGTATCTTAGTAAGGAGACCACCAAAAATAGTTTGTCATAATAAAAAGAAAATTCAGATATGAAAAAAAAAACTTTTTATCAGCAGAACCCTAACGTAGAAACCTCATTCGTCTTAGCCAATATCTATAGTTTTTTATACGTTATTTATGGTAATGTTATAAGGATTTTGGCTAATCGCTGTTTTTCAATAAACTTGATATTTTTAGACACAACCACTGGGTGACGGTTTCATTAAGTGTAGTCGTAAATAAAATAAGAATACCTATTCGGTAATCTGTCAGTATATTATTTATGTTAAGCCATTATTAGACGGTTCATTTCTGTGTTTTAATTTAGATGAGTCAACCAAAGTGAGCCATATAAACATAAAATTAATTAAATTATTCAATGTCATTAAATACCGTCTTATCCTTTCAGTTAGTTCCGTCCAATATCAAAATTAGGTACCGTTTAAATGCGAAATAACAATGATATAACGGCAAATAATCATTATTAGTTTCAAGTTTATTATGAAATATTCTTCATTTTTTGCGAATGTTTTAGTTCCCGGCACGATTCTTGAGCAGTCACTTTGGACCACTATGGGATCCTACACACCCAGACTATAGTAAAAATCAGACAGTTCATTTACAAAGTTTACTATCACAGGAATCGAACCTCCGCGCTGTAGTGAGGTCGGCCAGCAAAGGTTTGGCTCACTTAACTACAGAGCCCGTTAAGATATGGTAAGTACTTGGCACTACGCGCATGTGTCCGCTGTGAATTCTTTATAATAAGGTTAGGAGAAATTATACATTTTCCAGCGGCCAGGCAACCTGTTGTAGACAGGTGGTACGGTATGCTACCGTCTAGATGGCTGCCAACCCTGATCTAGACTATGCTACCATAAAAACCTTGGCATTAGTAGCCAGGTTCCAGTCTGCCATTAAAGAGCGGCAGCTCATTATTAGCACCTTTGGTGCTACAAATGTCCACAGGGCGATGGTACCCGCTTTCCATCAGGTGGGTCGTCTGCCTGTCTGCTGAAATCAAGCTATCAAAAAGTTACTATATTCGTCACTTCGCTACGGAACAATAATAATAGTTTAAAAAAACTAAAAAAAACACGCTTTTATAAAAAATCCAACTAAAAAAACAAAAAATAAAATTTAATATAATATAAAAAAGCGTGGGGTGTATTCAAAGCGCTTTTTAAGATATTATATTATTAATTGAATACACCCCACGCTTTTTTATATTATATTAAATTTTATTTTTTGTTTTTTTAGTTGGATTTTTTATAAAAGCGTGTTTTTTTTAGTTTTTTTAAACTATTATTTATTTTTCATTTTTTAGTTGATTTTTGTTTAAATGTTTTTAAATACAAGCTTTTGAGATCCTGCATATCATGTAGCAGCAGAGTGCTAGCCAAGACAAGTAAAACGAGCCCAAACACGACGGGTCTATCTTGTTTAGTACAGGAGTTCCTATGGCCACCTTCCGACTCCATCATCAGATCAGCTCCATGGTACCATATTATTGCATTGTCACGCGATATAAACATACGAGCCCAAACACGAAGGGTCTATCTTGTTTAGTACAGGAGTTCCTATGGCCACCTTCCGACTCCATCATCAGATCAGCTCCATTGTACCATATTATTGCATTTTGACGCGATATAAACATACGAGCCCAAACACGACGGGTCTATCTTGTTTAGTACAGGAGTTCCTATGGCCACCTTCCGACTCCATCATCAGATCAGGTCCATGGTACCATATTATTGCATTGTCACGCGATATAAACATACGGGCCCAAACACGAAGGGTCTATCTTGTTTAGTACAGGAGTTCCTATGGCCACCTTCCGACTCCATCATCAGATCAGCTCCATGGTACCATATTATTGCATTGTCACGCGATATAAACATACGGGCCCAAACACGAAGGGTCTATCTTGTTTAGTACAGGAGTTCCTATGGCCACCTTCCGACTCCATCATCAGATCAGCTCCATGGTACCATATTATTGCATTGTCACGCGATATAAACATACGGGCCCAAACACGAAGGGTCTATCTTGTTTAGTACAGGAGTTCCTATGGCCACCTTCCGACTCCATCATCAGATCAGCTCCATGGTACCATATTATTGCATTGTCACGCGATATAAACATACGGGCCCAAACACGAAGGGTCTATCTTGTTTAGTACAGGAGTTCCTATGGCCACCTTCCGTCTCCATCATCAGATCAGCTCCATGGTACCATATTATTGCATTGTCACGCGATATAAACATACGGGCCCAAACACGAAGGGTCTATCTTGTTTAGTACAGGAGTTCCTATGGCCACCTTCCCACTCCATCATCAGATCAGCTCCATGATACTATATTATTGCATTGTCATCGACCTTTGACAGGTGTGCAAAGTATGAATTAAATCTGATCGTTCAAAGTAGGACAAAATCGAGCTCAAAGGGGTCGGTTACAGACATACTGACATACTGACATACAAGTGAAGCTAATATAAAGCGTGTAAAAAAGCACGTAATCGAAAATACCCCTGAAAATCTACTAAACAAATATTATACAATAACTATTTACCTTACCTATTTATATATTATTATTGTTCCTATTCTTTTCAATGATTTTTTATCTATCAGAGCGAGTGAAGCGAGCCCTCACACAATCTACGCATTTTTGTGGTACACTTTACTGAGAAACTATCACACTTTCAATTTGGGCTTTGAAGTAATTTCAATTGATTTCTAAATGTGTTATCTCTAATTAAAATATTATTTCACACACATAAAAAAAAATATTTATTAAATATTTATTCTATTCCTACCGCCATCTATTCGAAAACTAAATAACTAATATTGACGTAAACATGTAAATAGAATTTTGTATAGTTAAAATTACGCCGGGTTTTTTTGTTAACCAAAACAAATAAATAATCAGTAATTAATTATCAATTATAAGTGTGATTGAATGCGCAACAATAGATTTTTTGCGATCGAATTTATGATCGGATTTAATGGACTAGGTAGGCATTGTGCCTCTTCCATTTTTTGACATCTGTCACCACTGGGTAGAAAACACAAAGTATATTAATATAATACGAGAGTAGAATACCTCGTGAGCCCTCCTGAAGTAACGCTATTTGCTAGTTTAATATATCATATGAAGCTATGTAGGTGATTGTATACGATGTATAACTTTAACAGTTATGACAGTGAGTAGTTGTATTGTTATAAAAGCCATGTTCTCACAAACACTCACTGTTTGGAGATGGCACCACTTGAGATACCGACCATAGAGAAGTCGGTGGGTGATGGTAGTTTTGACGCAAAAATATAAAAACGGCTGGAGTTTCTGGGAAGCGAATATTTGAAGGCGGTTTATCTATCTGTAAAGTTTAAAGTGAATTGTATAGTTGATAATTGACATTGTGTTTAGACGTTGAAAGTAAAATAAAAATGTTGACATTGTGCAGATAATAGGATTGTCTCTCTATTATTGAACCCACATTGTCTAAGTATAATAAAACTTTCATTACATTATAACTCTTTAAATGACGTCATTAAAATGGTAATTAGTAAGTACACGATAATGATTGGAACACGCTTTATCTCTGTTTTCATAAAGTGTAACAGCTTGTATGTGACATAAAAATCAAAACTGAACATGCGTTACGCACGCGTCGGTTGAATATATTTTATATCTTTCCACATTTTGGGTTCTCTGCGACAGATAAAGATTGATTTATGACGTTTTGTTATAGAATACGTTAATTGTTTAGCTTAAAGATGATAGAAGTATATAAGACATAGGAAGGATAAGGTAAAAGGGATGTGCTTTGAACTTTGAACGAGCCTTGAGGCTAACCGTTTCATTAACTTTCTGTGAGAGCGTGGTAGCACGTTGGCACGTCCAGATAGCAAAAATTTTGTGTTTTTATTATTATTTATTATTGAGATTTTATCCTCAGAGATTAGTGCTGTAAAATGTAACATTTCTAGTTTACACAGAAAATCTTTAGATTACAACATAATAAAATAAAATAAACTTTTCTCCTAAAGACAATCATGTGTTGTATTATGCGTATTTATGATTCACCCCTAAGTCGTTTACATACAGAACCATACATCACTAGTTTTAAACCCAAATAATTTAATGACGTGATTTTCAAAACTAATTTCTTTAATTCGATTTTGGATCGTTAAATCTCGTTTATTGACTAATAAAACACACTAATGTGCTTCAATACTTATTTCAGATGAAGTATTTTATTGTCATTTTAAATTGACGTCAATATTTATAGCACGTTCTCTTTTTAAATATTTCAATTTGTCACGGATCGTAAAGAGAATTGATATTATTCGACTTCGAGTGTCGATAAAAAGAACAAGTTCATCACAACACTAAACTTTAATTGTGATATTTTAATTCCTTATTTTAGGGTTCCCTGTCTATTTTTAACCGACATAAAAAGGAGAAGGTTCTCAATTCATCAGGTAAATATATATCTATATTTTTTATGTGTGTAATACATCCAATATTTTTGTTCCGAACCGATTTTGATATTTCTTCTTCCGGTGGATTGAGCATATAGGATAGTTTCATATATATTTCATAGTTGTTGGATAATATACATTTAACTTAGAATTGGAAATTACAACTCTAAATCTATAATCAAAAATAAAAAATATATATTTTCAGTCAGTGCCAAGTAAGAAACATAAAAAACAAAAACGCATCTTGAAAAATATGATAATTTTTATGAAAAAGAAATGTTGAAAGGTTATGTAATAATTTTTTTTATTGATTATAAAATATATTTTATTCTTAGTTTAAATTCCTGAATATGTTGTACATTCGAATTTTGTGTACTCGTATGTACATTATTTACATTTTTATTTAATCTAATTACCGAAATACGCCTAGCGCTGTGGGTTAGAGTGAAAGAGGAGGAGCCTGCCTACCGATAACTTATGCGTGAGAGAAAGGGAAGCCAGATAGACTGGCGCCGTAACGAGTTACGTAACGAAGCGGTTTACCCTCCCATAATAAGTTATCACTTCAATAAAGAACGCAAAAAATAATTTAACCTTCAATATTTTTAATCGATAAAATCTATTTCACTAATAAAAAATACAACCCTAACAAAAATATGACGTCTATCATATCTCGCGCTTTTTAAAATTGGAACTTAAAACAAAATGGCGGCCAGATAAAATCGTCTTCAAAATTGCAATAATAAAAATTACAACCTTTCGGTCGCCGTGCGATAAGGGGGGCTATTCTTAAGAGTTTAATTTTTACAACAAATCTTTTATTTCGTGAGTTTTTATTACGCAACAGTAAAATGGGGTATGGCGGAATGAAATGGTGATATAAAATAGGTAACATTCGTAAGGGAATAAATTTAAGAAATGACCTGTTTGGATAATGTATTTTTCTTTCCTTCCGTAACGTAATTATTATTACAAGCCCGGTTTTATATAAGAAAGTACAGTAAGTGGTTAAAGTAGCTTTATGATAAGTTGTCAAGAGGGAAATGCGGCGTGCAACATTTTGAAAACCATAGAAATGTATGAATTATTTTTATGTCCTTGTATTATCGCTTTCCTAACAAATATATTATTACTTTTTTAACTAAATGTAAACGTATACAAAATACGGCTAAAGAAGTGTCTAGTTAAGAGCTAATGGAACAGGACAACAAGAACACACAATGGAGTTAGTTCATGGAACTCAATCACAAAAAAGGTGTACTACCCTCATTTTAAAAAAACTTACTTGAAAATAACAAATCATTGATTTGTTTGAAAATAAAAAGTTATATTATATGTTACAGATTACTTATTAAATTAAACTAAAAATAAACTATATGTACAAACTAAAATTAAACCATAAAATCTAGTTCCAGACCGCTGTCAGTCGGACGTGCCCAAAAGACTGGCCATATTGCCTCGCTGAATGGCAATGCTGATGCGTTGCCCGAGGTAAAAACCGGTTATTAAAATACATATATAAGTCTACTACCGCTTCTTAATTATTTTGTGTATATTGTTAAAGGAGAAGACGCGGTGCAACAGTCGACAGTTGACAAGGTTTAGGAGAAAAATTAGAAGCCCCAGTATTGTATATTATACTCTAGGATATGCCCACGACCTCGTGCACGCCTTGAAATTCTCGCGAGAGTCCCGGGACAAAAAGTACCGTAGCATATAACCTGTTCTTTTAGTAAACACTATGTCGGAATAACCTAATTTTTATTCACTCGAATAACTACAAACAAAGATTTCTAATATAAAAATATTACATATTTCATTACATAATGTTTTACATCGAAAAAATATTTTACTATGAAAAAAAATTACAATAGAATACGTTTAAATTATTCCAGATAAATTCCCGACATACGAAGTTGCGCAGAGATTAACTCTGAAAATTAACTGTCGACCAGCCAAAACGGCATCGAAATCGGGCCAGTAGTTTTTACGTGAATCCCGAACAAACAGACAAGAAATCTCTGTTGTCTGTTCTCCGTCGTTTATATAGTCTATTCCAGTTGTTTTTTTAATAGCTTAAATGTAATGATACAGCAAGATTAGAATTTTATAATATTATAGATAGATTACTGATAGTACTAGCGTTGATTGCTTAGCTTTAAAATAATATGCGTGTTTGTCTGATGATTATTATTAGTATATGTATTAATAACCAAGCAAAGCCACAATAAAACCAAAGTTCAAAAATAAAGTACTACACTCTACTACAAAATCCATATCACCCCACATAGACGTTATTGTAATCTTTGCTATAAAAAAAGATGTTAAATTTAGTGATGTTTTACTTATTTTTTTACAACGGCATAGATGGTTTACTCATTTTGATATCAGTTCCTCGCATAAAAATGGATTTGGAAAGCGTACAACACGTGCAGCCTCTAAAATGGGATTGTGAGTGAATTATATGGTTATGTTACCTATAAGCACACACACACACACACATGTATGTACATTGTATATACACAGGAAAACATTTGTGTATTATGTAAAATGTTTTTTTAAGAATTTGTACGCAGCAATTTCAGCTAACAAGGTTTGGACTCAGCATATTGCTGTGCCGCAATTATATCCGACACAAAGTGCAAACCTTCCTTTTGGCGTAAGATCAAAACGCCCCAATTTTGTTAATTAAATAATAAATAATTATTAATAAAAACTAATTCTACTTCTGTAATATTTAATTTGTAAAATAAATTTTAATAAAACCAATAATAAAATACTTTGTTACTTCAAAATTAAAATACATACTCGTGTAACAACTTGTATCGAATAATTTATTCGAATACAATTCTATAGAGTGATTGGACATGAGGCTGTTATTTGTTACTTTTTTGCAAAAATATGAAGTGTTTAATATAGTTTATTTTCCCACTCTATATAGGCCGTGAACAAGACTGACTGACTGACTGACTAAACAATCTAATACAATAACAGAAAACTTAACTTCTTTGTATTGTATTATACCCAAAGTCCCCCAAGAGTAGAAGTAGAATACTGAGCCTAGATCACCTTCTATGGGTAAGGTGCCCAGAAGGTTGGCTACGTTTCCTCGCTGGATCGCCATACTGATCCGTTTTGTCGTTTTGATAAATTTTGGTAGAGGCTCATACTTTGTATAATATACATACATTGTATATTACACAAATAGACAATGTATGTATATGTGTGACACATTTGAACACAGTTTTTTTATTGAGTGATTGACCATACTGGTAGTATATATACCACAGAAAGAGTACGAGTAATCTTATTTATAAATCAAGTTACTGTTATATTGGACTCTATATGACTGAAAGAAAGAAAGAAATAACGTTTAGGGTCTTACACGACTATGAATCAAATGATGTAGGAATATACCATAAAAAGGTCTCGCGATGGTACCAAATAGGTGCAGTTCAGCATATGCCAGGCAATAGGTGCCTGACGCTGATTTTTTAGTGATATAGATGGAAGAGAAACGACTTGTTTATACAGAGAGAGAATATAATTTTTAATATTTTTGTAATACAGTTTCACTGACACAGTCAGTTGTAAACAGACAATTCTGCATTGCACATAAACCAGCCTGTTACGAACTAAAAAATTCTCAACAGTTTTCAACTGCATCCTAGGACGGACGGATTTTGCACTGTTATATATATATATATATATATATATAAACATGAGTATAGTTAATGACATTAAAATTTATATTAGCTTTTGCCACTTTCCTAAGAATACCTCATAAATAGACTTAATAAACTGGTATAATCAAAGAAATTCTCACATGAAGACGTATTCTTATATCATTCCACACATAGTATAATACATCAAAATAAATACGTTGATGTGTTGATACGGCCGCCGCATGCGATTTATTGTTAATAATAACCCCCGCGTTTTACGTGCAACGCATTTGTTATGAAAATATTTTACTTTCGCACCGAAACGGTTGTGCGCCTTAAAATGTTTTATTATGATGTGTAAAGTTTATACCATGGAAAAGTTATACATGACAATCGCCAGTAAAAAATCCGTAAATCATACTTTTCCAGAAATGCCTAAGATTAACCCGTCGTTGGTTGGTTGGCTTTTACTTACCATCCGGTCTCTGTCTGAGAGACCGGATGGTAAGTAAAAGTCGAATAACTTTCTAACCCGTTATCAATTTGCGTTGTGATTTCGAGTAGCTTCCTAAATTACGTATCAGTCTATCCTGCAGTAGCGCCGCGGGTATCGATTCTAGAGTTTTGTTGCGAACTCGGTGCGAAAGACCGGGGTTACCCACTACGTAAGTGAAAGGAAACTTCTATATAGACGGGGTCTTAGGATGTTTCTGTCTCGAAAAAGCGTTATGGCCGCGTGGAGGAGCGGCATAAATTTAGACTAGACGTGGTGAGAGGCAGCATAATTTTTGAGTAAACTATTGATGCGTTTTTTGTTTCCAGATCGAATTCAGTTTTTTTGTTTGATAAAACATGTTTAAATAAAAAAATCATTAATTAAAATGTACCTAACCAAATAATTATTTGCAGCAAACCTGCGAAAATTCGAAATGCGTGCTGGGACACATAAGTAGAAGTGAAACTTCAACGGACAAGTGGAAGAACACATGGCAATGGACAAGTGACAAAACGAATCGCAACAAAATTTTAACTAGAGGTTTTACGGACAGATTGTTAATGTACTTGTCCAATTTGAAAACTGGCGCCACTTATCCGTTGCGATTTGTTTTTCCACTTGTCCGTTGAAGTTTTTTTCATAGGCATATTATGTATATTGTAATTAATCTCTCTAGAGACCACGGGCCATGAAAATGGCCCGGACTTTAGAAGGCGTGGGGCCATGGGAAGGCCAACACGTAGAGGCTGCTTGACAAATTTAATGTAAATCTGGCGTGATACTGTCCGGTGATTATCCCTGTCTACATCATACAATGCACTGTTCTCTATAGCCTTATCAAGTATAACAAGACGTAAGCAACACCAAAACCAATTACCGTTAATCCTTCATCCGTGAAGCGTGCCGAGTGGTTTGTAAACAATACTATAGGGTGTCATCTTGCCTTTATGTGTGAGCATTCCCATAACAGAACAGGTGTTGAAAGGGTTCAACTTAACAATTTTATTAATGGTTTATTATTTATTGCGTGAAGTTCTATTAATTGATAAATTAAAAAGGTTTATGTTATTGTATTAATGTAATAATGAACTAGCAGACGTTGTCCTGCACTTGAACAAATCCACTTGCACACATTAAAAGTTATCATCAAAATCGGTCCAACCGTTTAGGAGTCCAGTGACATACATACGAACATAAGAAATACATATAAATAAAGATATTATCATCGGATCTGGAGTCATTCCGATGTCTGTTAGTGATGCGGCCGCGCTGTGTTTTGTAGTATTACGTGGACTGTACTACGAATAATGGGATAATTTGTAAAGTAAATTATGTCCGTTCAGCACTTCACTTACAAATTCACTTAAAACACATTTTTTTAAGTTTATATGGTATTGTTTATTTACAAGGCGGTTTAAAAATAATGCGTTAACGATTAGCTCCTCCTATCCTCATTAACAATCGCTACATCTGCATGACATGACTATATCTAGTGACTACTAACACTAAAATCATTAGGCACATTGAATAAATAAATAAAATATTTATTTGAATACTATTTCATAACTTACAAATATTCCTTTATAAATTAATATTCAAATGAAGCAAGCATATCACCCTCATTTTACTGATCAGATAGACGAGTCCAATAATAAAAACGCCTTAAACTCAGGGGAAATCCAAATGGTGGCATTTTTATCTTTATTTTCACCCGTATTGTGAGTTTTGAGAGCTTTTGCATTTCTTTTCAAAGGTGAGGTGACTTAAGGCGAAGATATTTCGTACCTTCATATTTTATTGAGTACATACTAAATTTACTCATTTGTCATTGTTTTAGATTTTACTAGCTGCGCCCCGCGGTTACACCCACGTGTTGATGGAAATCGGTATATTTTGGATAATCCACACTATATCTTTATAAATTATAACCTATGGGTTATTCTGATGTGTAAGCTATTCTAAAGTTTCATCAAAATCCATTCAGTAGGTTTTACGTAAAAGAGTAACAAACATACATTCATACAAACTTTCACGTTTGTAATATTTATATATTATAGGGATATATAGGGATATTATATAGGATACATCAATTTTTAGGATACCATTGTTCTTGTTCAGGCCTCTGATTGGTTGTGTGTCATGAGTTCATGATTAGTAAGGCTTAGTTATAAAGATCTTTTGTCTAAGTTATTGTGTCAAACTTGAAAAATATTTTTTGAAAATTAAAAAGAGAGCTTAAGCCAATTAAATTATTTCATATCATGTAGAATTGTAAATAGTATGAACTACATTAACAAAAAAGGAGGATACAAATATATATATATTTATATATATATATATATATATATATATATATATATATATATATATATATATATATATATATATATATATTTATATAATAAATAGAAATGGCAGTCTGAAATAAAGGCCAGCCTTTTCGTCACGTGAGACGTGTACCAAGCTTTTGGTGTCATTGATAAAGTTTTAGAGTAAAAGGACCCTTTAAACCTTCTGACCCAATCGCTGCAATTATAACCATTTCCATCAGTTGCATATTTGTGGAGCTAGAAAGCTTCCTTTACACTTAAATATACAGACAATATCTACAAGTTATGAAAATAGACGTCGTGGTAGCGTAATAGCTCACTCGTCCCAACTCAAAGTGCGTGTGTTCGATTCCTGGCCGGAACGCATCCACCACTTGACACTTAACACCACACACTACAGAAAACTGCCTAATTTTCTGTTCTAATGTTGGATATTGTTACAATTACCATATGCTATCAATGGTGAGGGAAAACATTGTGATGAAACCTGCACCGAGATAACTGATCTGTCAAACCTACTAAGCCGCCTTAATAAAACGTCGTGCGGGTATACTGTTCGTTCCCCTATAGTGGGAGGCCCCAGCCCTGCAGTGGGACATTTATGGGTTGTTATTTATTATCTGTATAAAAAATAACAATAAAAGCGGTGTTTTTATTTACTATCAATACGTAGACAGGCATATGCACAAACAATCATACGAACAAACACGCATACATTTACATTGTAAGTTTCAAGCTAAATTCAAACTTAACACCATTTTTTATAATCAAGTTGGTTATAACTTCCCCTTAAATTTTCTTACGTCGCTTCCCGATTTCATTACGATATCTCAAAAGAATGTTATGATTTATATTTGCTTTACTTTCTTTTGTATTTCAACTCAATGTCCCCGATATCCCTTATTGCATTCTAAGATTACATCTGTATTATGAGATATTACACATCTTATTATGAAAATGGAGATCTGAAGCAAAATTCCATGATTTCAAGTTATGAATTTAGTCTTTTTAGCAGGGATCTTATTAGAAATAATAATAATCTACAGACAAAAACACATATTTTATATTCCTAATATAAGCAAGTAATGCTTATCATGCAATGCATAATGCAATTCAATTGTGCCAAACACAGACACCCAGACCGTAGTAGTAACGCAAGGTTCATTTAAGAAATTTACTATGCCAGGAATCGATCTTGGAACCTTTGTGTTTCAGTGAGAAGGTAGGTAGAAAGGCTAGATTAGGTACAAAGGCTTAACCCATTAAATCACAGTTGTAAGCCGGTGATCTGTTCTAAACATCGCAGGCCGCGTACGACACAACACTGAACGCGACAGACGTAAGATTATTATAAAAATGTATATGGTGGTCTGTACAGTTCAACGTACAGCGTTTTAATAAAACTACGTTATAACGGTTTTAAGCGCGGTTATTTATTTGATTTTGGTTAATCCGACGTTTCGGCCGCTTTTCAGTGGCCGTGGTCACGGACGACAAAGATGACATTTGTAAAACGTAGTTTTATTATGTATACAAGTCGCGAAAACTTTAGAAAAAATAGTATAGCGTTTTGCTAACGCTGTGGCCTACTTTAGGCTACTTAACATTATAACTTTAGTATAAATAATGATCACAAATACTTTGTAATCAAGTT
Source organism: Dendrolimus pini (assembly GCA_949752895.1). Taxonomy (NCBI): domain Eukaryota; kingdom Metazoa; phylum Arthropoda; class Insecta; order Lepidoptera; family Lasiocampidae; genus Dendrolimus; species Dendrolimus pini. Next base: position 15,384,045 of record OX457145.1, on the reverse strand, counting down.
GCTATCAAGTCATTACGACCTGCTATTAGTCGCAACATACGACTACAACTACCACTAAGTTGAACCCAGGGATCAGCATCCAAGACCTAATAGTTCGACAATAATCCCTGAAAGCAACAAGGTATACGAGTATTTTCTTCAATGTACTATAAGAAAGCACCAGCACTTTTTTTTGAGGCGGGGAAATGCATTTTGCACACTACCGGGTCCTTTACTAGGGATTAGACCAAAGCGACGAAGCGAGAATGGAGCACCAGAGTCAAATCACCGGCTTGTGTGGAGACTCGAAGACACTCAATACTCCACTCAAACCACCCTCCTCCCATGTGCCCCGCGCTTATGGCAGGAAGAGAGTGAGACTTAGAACGTAGTTATGTAGCGTGGGCTGGGAAAGCACCATCACTCCACCAACTACAGCCAACATCCACTACTACAAACAAGAGTAAGTGTAAAAGCTGTACAGATAGTAGCGACCATACGTCATACACCGCGTCCGCACTTATTCGTCAACGTAAAGATGTCAGACAGATAAAAAGTTCCGTAACAATAAAATAATAAAAATAAAATATAATTACGGAACCACAAAAACGGACTATTAAACACGATCATTCAACACCTGGCTTCACACTAAAACGAACAAAATCTCTACTATAGAATTTAAAACAAAAAGTAAAAAAAAATGTTCATTAATTACGGGCGTCATTCACACCGTCAGCGAATATCGAGCGATTTGCAGCGGCACGAGCGCCTCTCGAAATTCAAAGACCAGTGACACCACTCGGCGTTTTTCATAAATAAAAAAAAGATTAACGTTAAAAAGTCGAAAAAATCTTACTCCCACTTCGAGTTAATGATACGGCACGGTGAGTGACGAAAAACAAAGGATTGGCTGCCTATCAAACCGATACGTAATGTTGTCGTGTAATTGTGTTAGAAGCATATTTATAAATTCGAATTTAAATAATTTAAAATCACATGAATTTTCTATGCCTATAATAATTTACCTGCTGATTGATAAAGTAATACAAAACTATATAAGATATGTCGTATTAAATTTGGTGATGAACACACAAAAGATACAATTTCAATACCTATCCAAATCAGTAGATTAAGTAATAAATTCGGAAACATACAATTGAATTAAACAACGATAACAATTGGTAATAAGACTTATATAAGAATCCTTGATTATTATATCGGATAATTCTTAGTAAATTCTTATTTACATTTCATTTCTTTTACTTAATGGTCATCTGTGAATATTTAAAATCGTAATACATTTAAAGAGTTTACTGACGGGAAGTTGTTAATTTATATTTTCTCTGAAGTTTTTTTTCTAAATAACATACACAAACTCGTGTTAAAATGTCAAATATTTAGTAAATTCTGTCTGGTTTAACTATCACAGAAAATTCGTTGTATAGCGTCACTCAATAAAAAAATTTAAAGGGGTATAAAATAGTAAATAATTGAAAAGATATTTTATTAAGACCACACGACTTTAGCCGAACGAGACTTACAAAGCCGAGCGTGACGGCTCAGTCCTATTCAATACCATAAAATAAAGTGTGGAGCGCGTCTGAAGAAGTTTTCACTTCAATAAATGAAGTAAGGAATTAATCTAATAAGACAAGTTAAAAAAAAGTTTCGGTTTTACAATTCGGCATGGTGTAACAGGAACCCGGCTTGTAACCCGTCGTCGCTGAAGAGATATGTCTCGATTTTTTTCTACTCTATTTTCGATCCGGTCGCAAAGGTTTCCTACAAAACCCTCTCCTTGCTTTGCGCACTTGAGCAGGTCTTGAAGCCTTAATGCAAGTCTCGACTGCCCAAAGGGCTTGGTTTTTTACGTCTTGGCTTTTTAAGGTGTCGGTTTTGTCTTAGCATTTTTAAATTCGCTGTTAGATAGGTTTATTATAAACTAGCTGACCCGTGCCCACTTCACTGGACGTCATTAAAAAATACACGTATGTATGAATATACACCCACGGACATACGCATATTAAGGTTAAATTAAGCTTTGTAACGTGTTTAAACGTAATAAACGCAGAAAGCACTCGCAATGCCTCGTACGAGGATGTTCGCAATTCTTACTGGAACGTTATTGCTTGACAGGCGTTCCCGTGCCCACTTCGCTGGGCGTAAAACATTTTTACTTTCTTTTATTTATTAATCACAATAAACAATCAAATATAGACTATGTCACTCAAGAGTAATGTAGCTCTCAACTGGTGAAATAATTTTCAAAATCGGTTCAGTAGTACCGGAGATTATCCCGAACATCCAAACTCACAAACTTTATCTCTTTGTAAATATTAGTATAGATTAAAATAACATTTAGAGTTGTGTAGCGGATATCCTGTCTGGAACTCGAAATGTTTTCAAGAATAAGACTTTTTTATTACGAAGCTGGTAAAAAAGGCAAACGGCTTAGCTCATGGAAAGTGGTTACTGTCACATATAGACATTTGCAACACCAGGGGCGAAGCCAACACGTTGCCAGCCTTCTGAATGGAATGGAATAAAGGGGATGAGATAGATCAGATGGGTTATTGAAATTCAATTCTTTTTATACAAAATAAGTTCCACTGAAAACACTTTGAAGGCCATACATGTTAGTCAAAATTTAAATGTACTTCCTATGTACACCGCTTAGCAACGTGTTATCGCTGTTTAAAGGAGAAGAAGAGAAAATAAACTTTCCAGCAATACGACGAGCTAAAAAAATTGTAGTAAAAAAATGTAGTTTGGCTCCACTACGTGAATAATGAACAATAAATAATTCGATAATTGACTCTTTAAATAAATCACGTAATAACTTGCAACGCTTGTACAAAATCTATGAGGCTCCAACGTTTTGTAAATGATTAAAAAAAATTAAATTTAAAACTTAAAAAGTTCACTTCACCTTTGATTATGTACTTATATACATTTTTGAAGTGATAACTTTTTATGGGAGGGTAAACCGCTTCGTTACGTAACGCGTTACGGTGCCAGTCTGTCGGCTTCCATTTCTCTCACGTTAGATTAGTTTAAGCTGTCACTTCTGTCGGGCGTCCCGAGACGCAAACCGTCTTTTTTTTATTTCGTGAGTTCAGCAAACAGACAGACGGCCTACTTATGCCAGAACACTACTCAATGTTGTTGTGTCGGCAGGCTCTAGACCAGCCTTCCAGATGGGCAAACACCTTACCACCTGGCTGTGGGGTGTTTTTGTCACCTTCTACAACCTAGCCTAGCTGCAGGAAGTATTCTGGCTCCGTTCCTGCACGGATAAAAACATAATCAAAGGCAGTCACTGAAGCGAGGTATCGACATGAAATCTACTTAACAATACGCGCATTTTTGGGTAGCAAATAAAAACTCCAAAGTTGATCCCTTCAATTTACTTATGAATATTAATACCGGCGAAGCGAAGACGGGAAGGGATAAGAGAATGTAAGCAAAGCGAACAAAAAGCCCCCCAAAGGGACTCCTTAGACGACACTCCAACGTAAAAATATATTTTTGACGGATGACTTAACAAAAGATAGAAAAATGTATCCGCGTAATTTTCTGCCCGTTTCGTATTAAGAGAAGTGTTTTGGGTAAGGTTTTATTTTGGGGAAAAGTATCACGCTTTTTAGGGAGTTTATTTGTTACGCTGGCAATGGAGTGTAAATAATTTCTAAAGGAGAGGCTAACGTATCTTGTTTCGGTTAAAAGTATTAAAAACAAAAGTGTATTGTAATGTGCTAGCGTATTTAAGATATGAACAAAGTGTCTACGCCTTAATAGAGACAATAAGAAACGTGTTAATGGACACTTTCTTAGTATGAATATTTTCAGTTCTTGTGGTTATATTTAAATTACTTATTAGTCTTTTTAGATTAGATGGTAATATTAATGAGGTATTTCTTCTTAAATACTTCATTTATAAAAAAAAGTATTAAACAACGGAGCTCCATATTCGTAGCCCAAATTATACCCGAAATATCTATCCCAAACCATAACCGAACCTTCTATACATATTGTGGCAATCGAGGGTAGAACTTTCTGGCAGCGTAAGGCAGTATCTAGAGTTTTAGAAAAAGGTAGAAGATTCTGGAAAAAAGACAGACATAGATAGATGTTTAGAAAAGAATGGACAGTAAATAAAAAAATAACAAAAAGACGATCGAAATTATGGGTTCCAGAAGATTCTTCCGGGTATATAAGTAGCGTAAGGCGTGCCTACCGGGAGAGTTCACTTCACGACAGCGAAGCGACAAGTGCAATACGAAAAATTGGTTTAGTTTAGTCGGCAATTCAGTGAAGGAGGAGTTTACTGTAGTTTAAAAGGAGATCCAGAAGCGAGCTGAGGTGGTCCACGCAATATCAGCGATGGTATTGGGAGTGAGACATCTTATCGTCGGAACAATGCGCCGTTAGTTGTGCGTGTAGAGGCAAGAGGAGTAAAATAACGTACGGCTGTGTAAGTTAATACAAGTATTTAGTTGAAATAAACTGGTGTTTACTTTCACTCCGAAGTACGTACCCCTGCTCGCACGTAACAATATATACAAATAAATATTCTCCTATCTGTTTGTAATGTTAACATAATAGCTTCTGTTGCGCGAATTTTATTATATGAAAAATTCTTAAGGGAATGGAACGAACGGCAATCTGTTTAAATCATGTAAAACCACGTCCTATCTTTTTTGCCTCTCCTGTACATACCTTAGCAAGCGGAAGACAGGAATGCGAAGTCACCAGCATCGCAATAGTGGTCATGTTATAAAATTCACCTTTTGCTAACCAATTGCAACGTGTACGGATCGTTTGAATATTGTTAACAATTTTTCATCTATATATTTATATATTATAGTTGAATACGTGAAAATTGAACATTCATGTGTGTCGTGCTAACTACTTAGAAACAAGGAGAAATCACCGCGTCACTACATAAAGGTTCTGTGCAATCCTTGCTTTATATAACTGCCTGTGGTTTTACATCAAAGGGGATAAGTAAACAATTACCAATTCGCGTAAACATACTAAATGCATAAAAAATAGTTCAAAGACGGACTCAAGCAATAAAAAAAAAGAGGGACGCACTTTTTTTTTAAATTTAATTATAAATTTAATTTATTAATTATTTATTTATTTAAGTAAATTACAATATACACTATATTTATGCTAGGTACATTTCTTGAGACTATAAGTTTTTGGTTTGCCCCCAAACTAGGACAGGCCTGTATTTTGGGGGCACATTCGGCCATGAGATATTCTCGTTTATTTTATTTTATTGTATGGATTTAATGAAAACATAATGATTCCGTTTTTACCATATGTCGTCTTTACTCGATGAAATTAAACATTGAACAAATATCATCAAATCTAAACAGTCCAATCAAAAACACCTTTCAACAGATAGTCTTGAAGACATTTCAGTTATAACTGTCCATAAAATCCAAAAGCAGGATAATGGTGTTGTTACAGTTGGCAAGCTGAGCTCCGTTTATTGCAGGACAAACATACACAATTACTCATAGGGAGTTTTGTATATACGGACTGACCAAGGTCACGGGATAACAGTTAGCTATGTAGCTTTATAATATTTACTAGTGGTCGCCCATCGCATTTCGACCATAATAATTAATTTAAATTATAAGTTTGAACATTATTAAGGTTCTGTTGTCAAAGACTATATAATACTTCTATAATCACAGATTTCGCCAAGGCTACTCCACACTTTGACTTGAACAATAAAAAAAACAGTATATATATGCGTGTGTGTGTCAAATACATGGTAGTGTGTGTAATGTTTTTTTTATTGATTTAATGTATTTTTATGCATAATTTAAAGAAATATTATCATTCTGCACTCTTTCTCTATATAAACTCTAAGGGCCGCTTGCACAAGGTTGCTTAAATTTATTTGAGAAACATAAAACGCATTTAACACCCTCACAATCAGCGTCTTGCACAACGCAAAATTTGCCGCTAAATATGTTTAAAGAACTGTCAATACGTTTTGTGTAAAACGAATTTAGGCAGTTTAATGTGATTAACTAATTTTATTTAAAGGCTATAGTATGCAAGCGACCCTAAGTGTGCGAAATTTCATACTCCTCCGTCCCCGCAATTTTCGTAAAGAGGGGTACAAAGTTTTAGCTTCACGTTATAACATTTATAGCATATGCTTGTTAATTTTTCAAGATTTCTCATAAATAACTTTAGTTATAGACGGGATATAGCATCACGCTAAGACCAATAGGAGTGGAGCACTAATGAAAAATGTTTCAAAATCGGGGGTTATTTTTTAACTTACCTTTTTTTAACTACTCCACGTGGACAGAAGCTAGATATAAATAAGAAGCAGCTACAGATACAGGGAAAGTTTGGCTTAGGTATTTAAAGGTTACGCTCCGTTATTTGACGCAGGAAGAGAGAAATAAAATCTCTATCGCCCTCCCGATGCCTAGCACTCAACATTTGACTTATTTTACTACAAAATTAATTGTCCCACAAAATATTAAGAGCAGACTTTACGTACCATCGACGGATTTGTACGAATGACTCGCTTTAATGTTACAATAAAAGTTACTGGTGTAACATGTAATGAATTGGTCCCGGTAGGTGATAAATAAATTTATTTTCTGAAGGGGATAGATAGGTTAGAGTAATGAAATTCATTTATCTATTGAAATGAAATGAAATTTATTTGCATATGACATGGAACATAAAAATACAGGTCTTAAGTTTTACATATATGAGTTCACATGTCTAAACCCATAGGGTGTACAAATTACATCGACTTGAATTTAAATATTATTTACGTTGACCACGGAAAATTAAATTAAATTAAAGTATTGATGTCAAAATATAATAATGTCAAATAATTAAATTCATATAAATGTCATACAGCCTCATCTAGGTCTGGTTCAAATTAAAATAATCATGCACCGAGTAAAAACACCTCTCCAATAACCAATTGTGAAGATTTATTGAGCTTTACTAATGCCGGATTTCATCTATCAATTATCTTACCTACTATTGGTAGATGTTAATATCATATATTATAAAAGAAACAAGTTTTGAGAACACGTGCGATGCATTTTCAGCAAACTAAGTTTGCACTTAGCTTATTACTATGCCGGCATTATATCCGACACAGGGTTGATTTTAATGCAAACCTCCCTGCTATGGCAATGCCAAAACGACCCAACTAAAATTAAATTAAAATTAATTATAATGACAACCTCTTGTCTTTATTTTCCTACTCCATGTCACCCTTGTCAATTCTCTTATATCTTATCTTCCCATCTTTTATATTGTCATCCTCTCCTACTATTTCCATCCATGGCTGGCCATGTTATCAGTATTATTATCCATTTTCCTTTGCTCTCTCTTGTTGTTGCGGACAGAGAGCACCCCCCTGACCCGCCCGCCGGAGCACACCTCTCCACGCCTCGCATACCGCCAACGCCCATAGCTTGCACAGTTAGCAGCTAGATCCGATCCGTCATTAAAATCGGCAGACAATCCGATTTGTCCGCCGATTTTAATGGCACTTAATCGAACTACTCTATCTCTGCTCAATGCTGAATGGCATTATTCTCTCTGTTACTCGTCTATGCATATTTTTTTTTATAATTATAAAATTACATACTATTGAATACAATGTAAGAAAACTTAAGTTATTTGTGTGTATTCTACCCATAGTCCCTCAAGACTATAAGTAGAATACTGAGCCCAGATCACCGTCTTCTATGGGTATTATTATTTTAGTATTAGTACTATAAATTTATTATAAATATCAAAATAATAAGTGATACAGTCCATATCGAGTTTTATTTTGGAATATAAGCAACTACCAGCAATATTTGTGTCATATCCTCTCCAGTACATACATTATGTGTTTATTTATTGTTTAGCTTTGTTACAATATTGTGTTTGGTTACAACTAAATCGCCATAGTTCAGTATGTCCACAGTCTTAAAGTGTCCAAAGTCCACTAAACTGCGTCACATCTGACCCAATTAGCCTCCACTAATCCTATTAATACATCACACTTGCTCGCATAAATTGATTTGAATGTTGCGCAATGAAAGATGTATTTCAACATAAATTATACTATTTATGGTTAGGTTCCGTATTATTGTTATGATGTATGATCGATGGTGTTTTGGTAATTTAACTTGGAACTTGACCTGGACTGAATTTTAGTTAGGGTGATCCCTACGGCCTTGCTCGTGTGCAGTTTTACAAAACTAATAGTTTCTCTCTATTTACCTGTGCAGAAGATCAATTTTGACAAAATCAATTAATGAGGTATTTCAAATTGTATTAAGAAGTGATAAAGAGTTCTTGAGTTCGTACAAAGTGGAATAGCTATTCAAACAAATAAACAGCAAGGTTGACTAAATTGAAGTTTTTGTGAAGCTCCCGGATCCACTGCAGTGAAGACATGACTGATAAAATCTGCAAACTGGTGACTTATTTATAAAACCGTGTTAAAAATGTGGCTAATGCAACGAGCACCAGGCGTGATTTTCCAAAAAAAAAAGAATTTTCTTCAAAAAATAAACCTGTGGGCGGGCGGCGTGTCCTATGAGGCGACAAAACAACCCACAGCCAGGTGGTAGTAGGGTATTTGCTTACCTGAATGGCCTTAATGGTCTAGAGTATGCCGCCATATCTTGAGTTGTGTTCCGGCGGCATTAGTGTTACAAAATTAAATGTCCATAGGCGATTGTAACCGCTTTCCATCAGGTGGGTCGTCTACCTGTCTGCGGAACTCATGAAATAAAAATATAATCAATTAATTGTGTAAGCGAAACAGAGCTAAGAATGCATAGCAAGCAACATTTTGCCATTTCTACTTATGAATAAAGTTCAATACAGATTATTTAAGTACATGTCGGAAATCAGTGTACACTTTTATGCGCAAACAAAACTGCTGCTCGCAATTATAAGTTGTGTAAAACTATAAGATTCAGTTCAATATATTCAGAATATTAGGTAGGTCAGACAGGGTGGAAAAAATACTGTTATCGGCCCTATCCTACAGCCCTAAGCACTCATCATTGTTAATTTTACTGATAAATTATTGTATTGAGCGGTTCGGGATTCAAACAGGCGAAATTTGAAAAAAATATTATTATACCTATAAAAAGATACAAAATACTATCTTTTGATTCGCTAAATAATCATAAATTTAAATTTAAAGTTTATAGTTGGCTGTAAACTTAAAATTACAATGAAACTCAGAATTTACTGAAAATGTTGATTTAAGTAATAATTATATAAACTGTGTGTGTGTGTGTGTGTGTGTGTGCGCACGCACACACACACACACACACACACACATTGTATTAATGTTAAAAATAATAACAATTGAGCATTGGAAGAGAATCAACAAGAGAATGATGTACGTTTAACCTTTAAAATTAAAGTCGTTTTAAAGATTATCCTCCACCTTCAATCATTGAAACACAAACCATTTGCTAAAATTTATGCCTTAATAAAACCAGTATCTATTGGAGAGATTTAATTCCGTTCCAGTCAGCACTTTTTTTATTTTATTGTAAACATTAAGTAAATAATTGTGTAATCCAACTTACGAAATGAAACGTAAATCTTCTTTATGGTATATCCGCGCCTGATACTTTTTATTAGCAATTTCAAATGAATGGTGTTTTCTGGCAGGCGCTTATAAAAAAATTTAAAAGACTAATAAAATAGTGATTGTATCTCTTTCTCCGAGAATTGTAAGAGATTTCCAATTTAGGTAGATCGATGCTGGAATCATTATTGATTACAGCCCTTAGCACTGCTCGATCTGTGGTATTGCCAAGTTACCTTCTTTCGACCTATACAAACTTTTCTTTAATTCATTTAAATTCTTCTTTTAAATTTGACGGCGTGTTCGCTTTTTCGCACGTACGTTAATAAGTCATTCATCTCATGTCAAGGGCCGTAGCTATGAGGGGGAGGGGGCATTGTGAAGCAATGCTCACCTGAAATCACAATGCCCTACCTCAAAAATACCAAAAACTAAGATAAATTATTATTATTAAATTGTTTGTTCATAGTTTAAGATAAAAAACTAGAGATTGATTATGATTGTGTGTAGTTTGGTTCAGTGAAGTTTTAGTCAAAAACCGATACAATTTTTTTTTCCCACCCTACCTGTAACCAATGCTGCCCTACCTCAAATTCGACTCCAGCTACATCCCTGCTCATGTCATCATAATAAATTAAAATATTCGCCGCGCACATGGCAAATATATATAACAAATAAATTAATATATAAACTTAATAACATAATATAAAATATACAACGCTTTGCTGAAGCTGCGGCCTACTTTAGGCTGCTTTAATATTACTATAAATAATGTTCACAAATACTTTGTGATCGAGTTGATATTAATTTGCTACGAGTTGCTGTTAGTCTTAACACACAACAGCATCCAAGCTCAACTACTACGTAAGTAAATCCCTGAGAGCAACAACCATTGATATATATCAATGGCAACAACGCGTATTTTCTTCAGCCTACTTACTACAAGAACGCACCAACACTTCACCACCAAACTGTACAACCACGTTATCAGAGATTATCGGCGTGAAAGAGTTTAGCTTTAAGTACATCACGTTTGCCGTATTTCCGTAACATGAGTTAAGAGTTCTGATAGCCCAACATTGCGAAATTGTGAAAAAAATTATATAAGAAAAGTAGTATAAGAAACCATCTATGCACACAAATAAATATAATACCTATATAATCGGTAGACAAACACACATATTGTATATCCTCAAATTAAGCAAATAACGCTTGTGGCACCCGTAATATACAACGGACTACTATGGAGCCGATCCCAGACACCCAAACCATATCAAATAAAAGATCTCGAAAATTGTTACCGAAAATTACCATGCCAGGAATCGAACCCGGAATCTCTGCGTTGCAGTGAGGTAGGCCGGTAGAGGCTTAAACCCGCTCAACCACAGAGGCCGTCATTCAATATGAATTTGTTCAACGTTAGCACGTGGTAATTATAACAATATGCATATCAGGTAAGAACACTGGCTAAGCCGTGCATGCGTTCTGGACAAGGTTCAAACCCATTTTTACAATTTAATTTCGAAGAAAGTTTTTAGAATTTATACACGATTTTTGTTTTTAGGTGTGATATTTATTTGATATTTGTGTTGTTGTGTACCTTACGAATAACTTATTATATTAATGTATTCTAATTTTAACACTAAACTTATGCTAATGTTGAGTGTATCTGTTACATGCTGGTGTTGTGGGAAGTGCATGTGCAGTGTGTGCCTAATGTCCCTTATGTGCCATTTTGATAGCATTTAATATACAAAATCATGACAAAGTTATGTATGATATAACTGATATATATGACATAAATTTTAATAATAACATTAATGTTTTTAATATTAACTCTACTGCAAGTCCTAGCACTTTAAACTGCTAGATATGACCAACGCTAAACCTACTTCTAATTTAAATATAGTTCACCAAAATATACAGGGTTTAGCAGGTAAAGATTTAGAAATTGAACTCTTTTTAAAAGAACATAAGGTTCATGTCCTATGTATTACAGAACATTGGCTTAAAACTTTTCAAGTCATAAACTTCATAGAGAATTATACAGTGATAAGTGCATTTGTAAGGAAGTCCGCTATACATGGCGGATCACTTATCTTTGTAGCAAATGATGTAAAATGTAAAGAACGTAGAGACATTATGTCCCTTTCTGTTGAACGGACTGTGGAGGTTTCTTGTATTGAGCTTGAGCGCTATGTAATTGTCTGCGTCTACCGACCCCCCACAGGAGATTATAATGTATTTGAAAGCACAATGGAGGACTTATTAAGAAAATTAAATAAAACTAATAAATTGCCTATAGTTTGTGGGGATTTTAATGTTAATTTGTTGGAAACGTCATCAACTCGTTCCAAGATCATTAATCTTTTCAAATCGTTCAATCTTATACATGTCTTTAATGAACCTACGCGTATAACTGCTAATTCAGCAACCTGTTTGGACAATATATTTTGTAGTTGCGAAATAATCGACAAATCAGTCTTAGATGTACTACGGTCGGATCACTGTGGCCAGTTTATATCAATACCTTTTGATAGTATTAAAATCAATTCCAAATTAACCTGTAGGCCAGTAAATAATTATCGCTTAAGAACCTTTAAAGATAATTTATCCAAAACAATTCCTACTTTGGATCTCAGCAGCGAAGATCCAAACAACTTGTATAGTAATTTCTTCGACATTATACAAGCTGAATTTGAAAACACATTTCAAACCAAAATAATCAACAAAAGTAATAAACTTAAGTTTAGTGATTGGGCTACGAAAGGTATATATAAAAGTCGAATGAAACTGTATGAATTATACAGTGAAAAACAATTTAATCAAAATCCAGACTTCCTTCAATATATTAAAAAGTACTCTAAGACCTTTAAAAGAGTGTGCATCGCTGCCAAATCTCTATATTATAGTAACAGAATTAAAAAATCATCAAATATCATTAAGACAACTTGGAGTGTTATAAATGATGCTTCCGGCAAGAGTTCACGTCGAGATGATGCAATTAAACTTGTAATCAACAATAACACCATTAGTAATAACTTTGAAATTGCACAAACATTTAATGAATACTTTAGGGATATACCAACTTTAATAACTAGCTCTTTGTCATCATCACCACTGGAAGCTGAGCTGCTGATGACACAGTGCGTTGATCGATGTAATATCACATTCAAATTTAATCGTATAGATACAGATGATATTGTAAAAACGTTTAAATCGTTAAATATTAAAAACACAGCCGACTTTTGGGGTATATCCTTAAAAGTATTAAGTGACTTAATATGCACTATTGCGCTACCACTAGTACAAATATTTAATCGATGTGTAGATAAAGGAGTATTTCCTGACTTAATGAAAGTTAGCAAAGTTATTCCTATATTTAAAAGTGGAAACAAAAACGACCCCTCCAACTTTAGGCCAATTTCTATTTTACCAACCTTAAGCAAGGTTTTCGAAAAAATAATTTTAAATCAACTGCTCTCACATTTTAATATTAATAAATTAATTCATACTAAACAGTTCGGGTTCACCAAAGGTCGTTCCACTACCGATGCAGGTGTTGAGCTTCTAAAACACATTTATGGTGCTTGGGAAGGGTCACAGAATGCCATTGGTGTATTCTGTGACCTGTCCAAGGCATTCGATTGCGTTGAACACGTGACCCTCCTGAAAAAGCTCAATTATTACGGTATTTATGGCGATTCTCTCAATCTTCTGTCGTCTTACTTAAACAATAGATCCCAAAGCGTTGAAATTAACAATATCAAATCTCGTGAGACTGGCATATCTATGGGTGTGCCCCAGGGCTCTATTCTAGGTCCCTTCTTGTTTTTGATATATATTAATGATTTGCCATATTTTATTAATGATATGTGTGAGGTAGTGTTGTTTGCTGATGACACGTCACTTATATTTAAAGTAGACAGAAATAAACAGAACTTTGACGACGTAAACAACGCCTTAACCCAAATATCTAAGTGGTTTACCGTAAATAACTTATCACTCAATCCGAATAAAACTAAATGTGTTAAGTTTGTTATGCCCAATGTAAAAGAATACGATGTTAATATTTCCCTTAACGACACTAGACTTAACCTAGTAGATTCAACTGTATTCTTAGGCATTAACCTAGATCAGAAACTCCAGTGGGGCGCTCATATATCTAGTCTCTCAGGAAAGCTTAGTTCTGCTGCATATGCGGTCAGAAGAGTTAGGCAGTTCACTGACGAAGAGACTGCTAGACTAGTTTATTTTAGTTATTTTCATAGTGTCATGTCCTATGGTATTTTACTTTGGGGCAACGCTGCTGACTTGGAGACTATATTTGTTTTACAAAAAAGAGCCGTAAGGTCAATTTACAACCTCGGCCCTCGGGTGTCTCTTAGGGAACGCTTTAAGGAAATCGGTATTATGACGGTCGCCTGCCAATATATTTTCAATAATATAATTTATATTCGTAATAATTTGAGTGCCTACAAGCGGTATAAGGATGTTCACGATTTCAACACCAGGCATTGTAATAAACTGATATTGCCATCTTTTAGATTACAAAAAGTATTGTCTTCTTTCTTGGGGGTTGGTATACGCTTCTTCAATAAGATTCCGAGTGAAATGTTAGATCTGCCCTTCACTAAATTCAAATTTAAAATAAAAAGTATCTTGCTTAAAAAGGGATACTACACTATTGAAGAATATTTAAATGACAAAACTTCATTTACATAACAGCTCGCTCCAACCTCTTATACTGTGTTTTGTACGAGTATAACGTTTTTATCTTGCCGTACTTGTAAGGAATATATGGAGATATGTTGCAAAAAATAAATAATACGTTACGTCTTTATATTTATAACTATAATTATTTTCTATCCTTTTATTGCGCTTTTGTCTTATTGAATATGCACTGTTTGCTACAACTCCATTAATTCTTCAAAAGTTATTCTGTAACATAATTCTGTATAAAATCTTTTTAAAAAAAAAGTACTTAAATATAAAAAATAGAACAACAAATATAAAGAAAAATTTTTTTTAGCTAGACGTGTTGCTGGGGAGTTTCTTGCCGCTTCTTCTCCTTAACAGCAATAACACGTTGCGAAGCGGTGTACATAGACTAGGAAGTAAAATTAAATTTTAACCTATATGTATGACCTTCAAAAAGTGTTCTCCAGTGGAACTTATTTTGAATAAAAACTTTTGAATTTGAATTTGAATTTGATATTAGGGCGCAGCGCTAACTGCTAAGCTGCTACGGCATGATATGGATTAGGATACTAGGGACATATTGTTACGAGCTTATCGGGACTCGAATTAAAATGCCGTTGAAATGATTATAGAGTATATTAGAACTATACAAACACGTATAACACAGGTACAAATATAACCGACCACAACAAATCCAAACGTAATGCAGAAGGTCGCAATTCAATAAAACGCGCAAAGTCCGTCACTATTAATTTCCCGATTATACACACGTCACGCCTTAATCGTACTTGTCCCTGTACTGCCCATCCCTCAATCAGGCTATCGTTTTATACTGCACAAATGCAATGTGCCCGCCCGGCAACGTGGATCGAATTTCCTAGGATCAGCTTGTACTTTATAATCCGTAACACCTGGCTAACGATTACAGCCGCAAGCGATTACAATAAAACAATAGGCTGTTCTCTAGAAACGTATGCCAATAAATAAGTAAACAAAAGAAGACGATCATAAAAGAATTACAATTATGTTAGTTTAAATGCGGACAGGTAATAAATTTTCTTCTACAAATCTGTACGTGGAATTTGTCTTTGTCGGCGCCTAAGTTGTAACAATATTATTATTTAACCTAACAATTAAAATGAAAACATCACACCATACACGCATCACGCATACATACGAAAATGATTTATCCATAATATATTTTGTAGTAAGCCACACAAACATACTCCACAAGTTCATCGCTTCAATGAATCATACTTTAAGCCCAAACAAAGAGTATGCACGTGCATGTTTTTACAATATTATTATTTTAATTTGCAATAAAACGTTGTTTTATTTATATTATTGTGTTTTGAACTTCAACTTCAGTTTTATTGCGCAATAGTTGTACTACAATAAAGATTAAAGGATGAAAATCAAAAACTTCGGTCACATGGAATTTCTTATTCTTCTTTATTTCTAAGTCAGTCCTTATAACCTCAACTATCTGCCAGTAAAAGTATCGTCAAAATCGGTCCAGCCGTTTCAGAGTTGGCACACAACGTGGCAACGCCGCCAGCCTTTTGAGAACGTTCCCGGTAAGTGTAAGTGGTTTGGGACCAATATTTTATCTTTAGCTATTTTCCCCCTTTTATATTTAGTTTTAGTTTTAATGAAGTAGGTTAATAATTAATTACTTCCGAAGGTGTAACGTAAAACAGGATAATATGCCAAATTTATTTAATAATAGTGCACACTTACATGCATCGGTAATTGGTGTTTGGTTTACCCAGCACCCAGTTCAAATTAAATTTAAATTAAATATGAATGAAACTCTAATATAAAATATAGCCTATTTATTACAATTAAAAAATTCGCTTACCTCATCAGCATCGACTCCATCGGCAACGTCCGTCCCACCTTTGTCCCTCCAGTGCTTTTCGCTGCTGACAGAGAACACGAAGCTTCTCTCCCGTCTTGGACTCAGAAGGACGCCGGCTGGAGTTCTCTGACTGGTATACCTGGTCAAATTGTAACATGTTATATTGTAATTGTTTATGAACCCTTAAATAGAATAAAAAATAAAATTGCTTAAGTGGGGCACGCTTTCAGGCCAGGATTCGAACTTTTTTTTATTGTATAGTTCAGCAGATAGGCAAACGGTCCACCTGATGGAAAGCGGTTATCATTGCCTATAGACATTTGTAACACCAAAGGTTCTATAAATATGCTGTGGCTCTCTTAAGGGAGACTGGAACCTGGCCACTGATGCCAGAACACAACTCAAGGTTGTTTTGGCTACAGACTCTAGACCAGGGGTGGTAGCCATCCAGTCGGACAAATACACTCCCACCTGGCTGTGAGTTGTTTTGTAGATTACGACAGGCCGCCTGGCCGCAGGAAATCCTCCTTCCTCGAACTCTTTAGGGGCACATGTACGCTAATCACTAATAGAGAAGTGTCTGTGGCAGATGACGATGATCTATTAACTTAGATCTTGTACGTGGTACTTATACTGTGTGAATTCTGGGCTGCAGCACCCGCTTACCAGACTGACCCTCTCGACTCCATCTAGCGTCGCGCCGTTAGTATAGTCGACGATCCCATACCAACAGGCGGTTTAGAATCGCTTAGCCTGCGGAGAGACTGCATCCCTCTGCGTATTCTACCGCCTGTACAGCAGAGAGTATTCAGAGGAACTGTTTGATCTGGTGACAACGCCTCATTTTTATACCGCACCGCTTGCCATTGACAGGATTCTCACCCCCATTGCTTAGAGCTCCCACGCTCAACTACGCAACGGTTCTCTAGAACGTTTATTCCGCGTACAACAATGATCTGGAGGGGATTCCCGTCACGGTTTTCCCTTTGCGCTATGACATGGGGTTCTTTAAGAAGGGCGTTATAAAGTTTCTTAGAAGTCGGCAACGCGTTGGAAATTCCCTTGGTGTTGCAAACGTCTATAGGCGACGGTAACCACTTTGCATCTGGTGGTCCGTCTACCTGTTTGCCTGCTTCCATTCCATTACAGCTTTCAGGACCGGCTGGATCAGTGTGATACCACGCTAGCACAGAATATCGGCGTGAAACGGTTAGTCTTGTGCTTATTGTGTTTCGTGCGATAAGTGAGAGTTCCGATGTCCCACTTCCTCCCTTCGCCACTATCCCATCCCTCTTTTCCAACCCCATATCCCTTCCACCCTATTACATTCCTCCTGTCTGGCTGTCCTACCCTCTTTATGCTATCCTAAAGGCTAGCAATCTGTTGGCTTCGCCATTGGGGCGTTGCAAACGTCTATAGGCGACGGTAATCACTTTCCATGAGCTCGGCCGCCTGCCTGCTGGCAAGATTCGCAATAAAAACTGCATACTTTGTATACATGTGTATTGTGTACATACCCATATATCTCAACATTGCGCGTCGCGAAGATGTCATTCCGGTCGGTCCGTGGGGTGATGAACACATCATCATCCAGGTCAGTGTCGAAGGTCAAAGCCAAGGGTGGTGAAGAAGCAGAACGGCGGCTCTGCAGCTGAGGCGCTGGTGGTGGATGGACATCAGACTCCGAGTATGGACGATCTGAGGACAAGAAAATGGAAAAATATTTATTTTTATCGTCAAATTAAAATTCATTTATTTGCTTAAAACATGGTACATAAATTTGAGGTGACATTGGAATACTAGGTTCACATGTTTTGCCTATGAGGCGTGCATATGTTCTCTAAGATTACCACAAACAGATTATCACAATTATTATTATAAAATTAACAAGAACCAAAATATATAAATAAATTAATTTCAATCATATGTAATTGTCAAAAAAATTCCTAAAAATTCGTTAACAGAGTAAAAACATTTATCCAACAACCATTTATGTGGTCTTTGTTTGAAAAGATTTGTGGGCAAATATTTAAAATCCTCTGGAAGTTTGTTATAAACCTTCACCGCCATATAACTTGAATTTTTCTGTAGTGACAATTTGCAACTGGGGAACAATAATCTATTGTCTGTTTTCGCCCTAAGTTGCCGTGACCGCAGTTCGTGATGAGGAAACAATTCGGGATTTTCTTTTACGAATATTGCAACTTGTTTTGTATACGTACAAGGCACAGTTAACAGCTGGAGCCTTCAGAGCCGTTAAAAATATATTTTGCCAAAAACGGTCAAATCGGCAGATATTAAACCTGATGGAACATGGTTACCGTGGCCTACGAATGTTTGCAACGCTAGATGCCGTTTGTCGTTATAAAGAGTTGTAGTGAAATACCAATTCCAGATCATAAAGAATATTTGTAGAACATTTCTGTTTTGTGTTTCTGTTTCTGAACAACTTTTAAATTTAATTGATTTCTAAACGACGATCAAATGTTGGACAGGTGTAGCTTGTAAGGGAAATTGTTGTTTTTATATTATTCTAAGCATTTTTTTCATATTTACTCACCTTTTAAACCTTCGCTGGACTTCCACAAATAATTCAAAACCAAAATTAGCCAAATTAATCCAGCCGTTTTCGAGTTTTAGCGAGACTAACGAACGGCAATTGATTTTTATATACATAATATATATAGATTACAAAAATTTTGGCCTTAAAAAATTGTGCACAATGTCTGGACTATATCGTTAAAAAGCGATATTTTCCAGACAACCTGAGCAAGAATAAAATAGATTCAGGATTATCGGCCGCTAGCATAAGGTTGCTTAAATTTATTCAAGGAAACACAAAACGTATTTAACACGCTTAAATACCATTAGCGTCTTGCACAACGCAAAATTTGCCGCTAAATATGTTTAAAGAACTGTCAATACGTTTTGTGTAAAACGTAATTAGGCAGTTTAATATGATTAACTAATTTTATTTAAAGGCGTTCGTTATGTAAGCCACCCTGAATGTACAAGAGCGACGGTACCGAAAAACTGTAACAAGTTTTCTATGTCCTGTTTCTTGACAGATTAATTTGTTTTGAAAAACTATTTATTTTTCTACAAATATTTACACTAATGAATATATAAGAAAAACTTACCAATGAAATTACTCTATACGTACTTACAAATATAAAATGGATACCAGGTCACTGATGGTGGGGAGCGTTCCCAAAATGCTGGCCGCATTTCCTAGATATATGGCAACGTTGATTAAACTTTTTTATTTATTTCTCTTTTTAAATATTAAATTAAAATAATTTAGTTGATCAAAGTGCAAAAATATTCTTACCACAAAAACACATTTCTACCTTCACAAATATGACATACAGAGCAATCAAAGTAAGCAAAACGATACTACCCACACAAAAATAAAACCAATACAATATTGTAAATAGGCGTGAGGCAAAGACACCTGTGTTACGCATCCACAGTGGGTCCAAGGAAAAAAGTTACCAGAGATACGTATCATTGTGCAGTGCGTTGGAATAGAGTAGATATGCCCGACAAGACTGTATATGTATATATATATATATGTGTGTGTGTGTGTGTCTGTGTGTGTGTGTGTATATATATATATGTATATATATACATATATATATACAGTTACGGTTATATACATAAATATATATTACAAGGCCTTTAGTGGCTTTGTTCGTTCAATTTTCGGTTCTGTACCCGCGAGATTGCCGCAGTTCCCGTGATAAAATCACAAATTTTCACACATTTCAACATTTATAATTTTTTTAATTTTTATTGTATGAGTTCAGCTGACAGGTACCGGTAAGCAGTTATCGCCTATGGACATTTCCAATATCAAAGGCGTTACAAAAGTGATGCTGCTCTCTTCTCTGCCCTCATAAGGAACACTGGCACCTAGCCACTAATACCGGAATACAATTCATGTCAATGGCAAATACCCTACCACCTGGCATAGTATTGGCATTATGGCTTTCCGCGCGGCTTTAACCGGGCTAGAATTAGTTCGTTATTTGGGAATTGTATATAATATACTATAAAATATAATAGTAGCTTCATAAATATTGTAATAACCTTAGCTACAAGGGTTTTTAACACTTTCCTATTCCAAGGGATTATTCAAATATACTTTAAAAATTTGCGAGCTTATTACTTTTTAACCTAGGTATCCCGCGGGAATTTTTGTGGGAATTATTTTAAATGGCCATATTAAAAAAAAACGAATTCCAACGTGATTTTTTTACGGATCGATAGAAAATTTAATGAAATTATATGTGTTACATTTTTATTCCGGGAATCTCGCGGGAATTTTCCCGGGAGCGATTTGTAATTGTTCGGTGCGTAAAAATTAGCTTGCTCCGACACAGTTTGCACTAAAACGATGGCTTACATTCTTATTCAAATGTTGCAGTATTTTGTGTCTCGGGAATTTCAAGTCTAGCGTAGACGAAGTCACGGGCATATGCTAGTACATAAATATTAGCGCCAAAGAAGTGACAAGCACAGCTCGTTCGAAAATAAAATCCACGTTAACCTAACGTTGCATATAAAACCAAGACGAGTACACCTCCCCTCCACTTTACCGGTCGCTGCACGTGTGCCACGGAACTGGTTTCGCCCGCGGACACGGGACCCAACTATATTAATCCATGTTTTATAAGTAACGTATATCACATTGAACTTCTGTTGGCCTGGTACTCAGACATCGATGTTTTCGAGAAAATTGTTATAACTCACTCTTTTATTTCTGGGATATTGGCAGATATCTATTCAAATTCAAAAGTTTTGAAGGTCATACATATAAGTTAAAACTTAATTTTACTTCCTAGTCTATGTACACCGCTTCGCAACGTTATTGCTGTTAAGAAGAAATATATTTATTTTATTTTATTAATTTATGATAACGTAGGTATTTGATATGATAAGATAAAAAAAGCGATTGTAACGGCATCTAATTTGCTAATCCGTTTATTCCATAGAAATTAGAAAATAATTTGTCGGTACAATATATCCTAAGTGTTAACTCGGGCTATCGGCATTATGCCGATGTTCCTTCATATACGTTCAGTAGATTTCATGAAAAGATGAAGAAGAAAAGATGCGATCGCAACGCCGTCTTTTTTGCTATATTTATTCGTCTATCCCACGGAAACGACGACATTTAACGGGATAAAAAGTATCCAAGTTACGATCCGGGATATAAGCTAGCTCTGTATCGAGTTTCATTTAAATCCGTTCAGTAGTTTTTACATGATGCTCTAACCGACATATAGACAAAAATTCTAAAAATTGCATTTTCGGAATCTTCTGGTCCGAATTATCCGCCCTGACTTTTTTCATATTTCTAAGCGCAATGTACAAACTCGAACCATTTACAGATTTATTATAGTTCAGGATAGACATATAGTTAATTTCATAATATTTAAACTACGTTTTCACTAAACCGTTTGTCGATCGTCGATCAATAAATGATTTACGTGCGATCGTTAAATCGGCCGTTTTATTGCGTCGAGCGATCGTTTGATGCGCTACTTCTTATACCTGTGCTAACATTTTGAAAGTTAATGGTTTATTTGGTTTGGATTTTATAACCATTTGGTTTAAGTATGTGTGACATGAGATGGTGGTATGGAAATACATTTTTTGATTTATTATTTTAGTTTATAGCTGCCTGTTTGTTGTTCTTTATTATTTACTGTGTACAAAAGAGTTACAAATACATCTATAAAAAACTCATTGTGCTGTGTGTTGTATGAACGCGAGTTTACTTCATAAAATGCCTTCTTTCAATAAATATATGAGTCCAATAGCCCGAGATTCGGCTGCAAGATTACTACGTTCATGTGTTATTTAATTGAAATCTATTTTTTATATATAATTATATACGGGGGAATACAATTTTGCTACGTTGCCTATCAAAATGTGACCGCTAGTATTTTTAATTAAAATACTTGTAATATTTGCATTGCATTTATTTTTAATTATACAGTGTTAACTCTATGTAACATCACTCGATTTAACGACAAACTCCCTTAAACGTCGAAATCGCTTGCTTTTGTTTGTTTAGTTTGTCTTCCATACAATGATACACTCTATATAGCATTACACTCACTCTCACTTCAACCTACAATTAAGTAATAAATTGTAGCTTGTAAGTTGCCAAAACTAGTAAAATCTGCGCAGCTGTCTACGTTGTTTTATCACTTTATTATCCTGGCCCCTTAATAAACTCGACTGTCGGCATCATGCATACCGAAATTTCTAAGTACTTCCTTTATCACCAGGATGCCTTAATATCGCAAGATATGTATAAATAAGTAAAAAAAAACACCAGAATTACTGGTGTAGCAAGAGACGTCAGACAAAAATAACAACGTCCCTCCATTTAACGACACCTCTCTATAACTCCTAAAAGGCACAGTCCCTTCAGTGTCGTTATATAGAATTTACACTGTAATTAATATCGGACTGCGTCACAGAAGAGCTTGGCCGGATTTAACTTGCAATGGATGTACCTATGTATGTATGTATGTAAGTTCAGGTGGTATCTTGTAAGTTAAATTTGACCAACTTCCCGGTTTCCGATTGAGCTGAAATTTTGCACACATATGTATATCGCGTGACAATAATATGGATAACCACGGAGCTGATCTGATGATGGAGTCGGAAGGTGGTCATAGGAACTCCTGTACTAAACAAGATAGACTTTGGGCTTGATTAACTTGTCATGGCTAGCACTCTACTACTACATGATATACAGGGTCTCAAAAGCTTGTATTTATGAACCTTTTTAAAAAAACAATGTTTCTAGTAAATTCGATTACGATTAAATACAACTAGAGAAACATTAACCACAGTTAATTGCTCGAGTTACCGTAACGTATACTTAAACAGTGGCTGTTTTGCAAACCATAACATTACAGCGTATCTTGCCAAGGTGGTTAAGTATCATTTGACTTGAAATTACATGAGAATTAACAAATTAAGATGACGAAGCGATTTGTGCAAGAGAAATTTTCCTTTGTACAGGCCGCATACTAGGCAGGCTGGCTGCCGGCACCGATTATTGGGCAGCCAATTCTAGTGAATGACTAGATTTAGCAAAAATCAACGGTTTTATCGGATTAAGCCTCTTCTAATTTAGTCTATAACAGATTTGTTGCAGATTAGAAAATATTTAGTAACTTTAAGCATAAATTCAGCAAGCCTGAATGTTCAATTGTGCGCGTCCTAATGGCTTCCGCAGCCAGAAATTCTTGACCTTCTAGTGCGTGAGCTCCAATGAGCCTGCATACTTGGCCGTGGTTGCTTTCTTTGAATTTTTAAATAGTATGAGTTCAGGAGACGGGCAGACAGCCTCCCCAATGGCAAGCGGTTACCATTACCTATGGACATTTGCAACACCAAAGGTGGTACAAATGTCGTGTCGCTCTCTTAGTGGAGACTGGAACCTGGCCACTAATGCCGAAACACAACTCAAGGTTAGCGGCATACTCTGAACCTGGGGTGGTAGCCATCCAGACGGGTAAATACCCTAGCACCTGGCTGTGGGTTGTCTGGCCGCCTCATACGAAAGGCCGCCGGACCGCAGGATATTGTCTTTTCCGTTTCTGCATGCTTAGTGCGCGGCCTGCCTTATTGATATATCAAAAACTTACTGTGTACGTAGTTGACAAATATTTATGTTCATATTTTCTTAATCCAACAACATATTCAAATAGGTCATATATACACAAAATTTAAGATAGTGTTTCTGGTCTAATTCTCAAATATACATTATATATATATATATATATATATATATATATATATATATATATATATATAATGTATATTTAAAAAGCTCCTGAAAACCGGCGGACTAGGTGGCGCCACAAATAATTTAACTCGCTGTTGGAGCTTTCAAAAGATTCGAATATTTTTCAGACATAAATTTGTCAAAAATTAGAAGTCTTTATAACTTTATTTTCAAATTTCGACTCATTCGATAAGTAATAAGCGAAAGGAAAATGACCTGTAACAGCTACGAATGAAATTACATTTGGGATCTCTTCTTTTATGTTTAGAATTAAATTAAATCATGACAGCGGTCAATCGATTAACGATTGTACAAATCATCGCATTTATGTCGAATCATTGAATCCTATCCGTTCTTGACAATCGAACATTTCGTTTTGAAAATGTTCGTGATTTGACAAATCTTTTTATTTCTTTTTTTTAAACGTTTGACTAGTGATGTGTGAAAAAGAACTCGTTTTCGTGAGAATATCGGGTTGTATTAATTCCTTTTGATGGTTTAATTAGTGATGTACACGTATCTTAATTTCACTGGTTTTTAATAGGATTATACTTACTGTTGATATCATGTTTATTCGTAACGTCTATGTTTAATGTTACTGTTACATCTGTGTCAATGACCAGGATTTATTCTTGAAATAAGAGACCGGTTTAGGATATAATTTTATATTCTCTATCAAGACACTTTTACACGAGCTGTATGCTATTTTTTAGGCAGGAACCACTCGAATTTATTTTGTTTAAATTATTTTTAAACTATTGTATAGCTTTTATCGCGGGCTTGGAGCGCGGCGACCGAATGAAGAAATTACGTAAAGAAAATAAACCAACACTTCCCACTCTGCTTACCATGCGCGGTGACGGGGGCCTGAGGCGGGCGCGGTGAGCGGAGGCGTACGGTGGCCACAGTGACCCGCGAGCTCTCGTACCGTTTCGAGGTATGTCAGATATTGTAAATTATGGACGACAAGCTGCTCCGAAATCGGACGAATACGTAAGCAGCTCTTTGTGAGAAAGTATATAGGTGTACAGGTATCTATCATATCTTTATAATGCCACACTCACCGCATGTGCGCCCCGTAAGTATACATGTATACATAGGTGATTTGTTTTCTTATCGGTCCCCACGCTCAAAAAGTGTAACTTGAATTAACATCAAAGAAAAGAAAATATTGCATAAATAAAAAATAAATAAATAATTATAATTGCATAAGGTGATAAAAAATGCTATGCAATAGCTTTACCGCAGCAGTCCCCGAGTGCCACAAGGTATTTTTATTCATATATAATAACGACTAAGGAGGTTAGTCGTTACACCTCGCGGACGTCCGAGAAAATTTTCGTAACGGTGAAGTGAGGAAAATTTCCTCTAAACAAAATCCTGAGCTAATCCCTACCTAAGACAGGAAAATATAACATACGTTGTCTGTCAATGTGTAACGTCATTAACTATTAATAACAAGAAGAAATAAAGAAAGAAAAATATTTCTACAACACACACAAGACAAATAGTAACATAACAAAATCTTATCTTGTACTATAATATATAAAACTGAAGAGCTTATATCGGGAACAACTGGTCTCATTAGAAAAATTCAGTGTTAGATAGCCCATTTATCGAGGAAGGCTATAGTCTATATAGCTAAGACCAATAGGAGCGGAGCACCAATGAAGAATGTTTCAAAGTCGGGGGGTTTAAATAAAAGTTGAAAATGTTTGACCAATTGACACTGCATGACTCTATATTTCTTCTTCTTAAATGGAAGAAAAGGAGGGGAAAATCAAGAACAGACTGGGTGTCGTGATGTAAAATTATGTATTCAGAGCTAGGACCATAAAGTGGTGCCCTTAGGACACTCTTAGTATCGTATAATAGCTTGTACTTAATCTAATACTTAATACTAAGTACAGGTAGTTAGGAACATGGGCTAACTGGCCAACTCCCTTTCATTAACGCGTTTCAAATAACTGTTATCACGTGAAAACCAGTTCTTAAGAACAGTTACACGAGGATTATGTGTTTAACTTTAATTGTGGTGTTGTAACTATTTCTTCTGAAAAACAATAATAACGGTTCTGCTTTGATTAGTTCTAGATTGAAAGCTAGACCAATTGTGTTACTGTTAATGATTATAAGCTCAGGCCCTGAAGCTATAATGGCTATAATAGAAGGTAGGAATATTCAATGAGGATAATGAAATTAATAATTTGTATGATTTAGTAATAGTAGTGGTCGCCCGTGGTTGAAATTCGACCACAATAATTAATATCAAAGACTATTATAATTACAGAATTCACCAAGGCTACCTGTTAATTTGACTTGAACAATAAACAAAAGAGTATACTATATGCGTCTGTGTGTGTGTCAAATGAATGGTAATGTGTGTAATGTTTTTTTTATTGATTTAGGTTTAAAGAACTTTATTTCTCATATGAACATGTAGTTCACTTACAGTGAGATTAAGATAATAATTATTAAGTAATACAGTATAATTATTAACACTAATGTGGTCCTATGCAGTCTGCGATAGAATTATGTTGTGGTTTATTGTTTTATATTTGTTTTAATAAAAGGGTTTTTAGTTTTGTCTTGAATAATTTTGTATTTTTACATTTCTGTAGGTCATCTGGTAATTTATTAAATAAGTGCACACCTTCAAACATACTGGTTTTTTTCCCGTAGTTTGTTATTGGTACACTTAATTGAAATTGCTTTTTCTTCCGGATATAATATTTATATGTTTTAGTAGGAAAAGATAGCTTGGAGTGTATATTTTTATTAGTAATCTTTTTTATTAATATGCAGGAATTATATGTGTATATTTGAGAAATATTAAATACGTTAGTTTTAGAGTATAAATGTTTAGTTGGAGTGAGATAATCTAGATGGTATAATTTATTGACAAATTTATTTTGTGTAATTTGTAATAGTTTTAGTTGGTTTTAGCGGCTGACCCCCATATTTCTATAAGATATTCAAGATGAGACTTTACAAGGGAATTGTAAATAATGAGCCGTATTTTGTGAGGTATACAGTTAGAAATTTAATATGTTTGTGTGAAATTTCATACTCCTCCGTCCGCGCAATTTTCGTAGAAAGGGGTTCAAAGTTTTTGCTTCACGTATTAATGTATATATAATATCGATATAGCAAATTGTTTGTAAAGTTAAGCTAAGGGTATGTTTTTTCTTAAGTTTTCGCGAGTAGTACACATAATAAAACTAGAACTTTTTTATAGGTATACCTAATGAAACAATTTTGTCGAAAACAAAAATCCACCAAAAATATAATTATAAGGTCCTACACTGACGCTGAAGCTTAAGAGAATATTATCTTAGTAAAATTAATTCATATTCTACAAAAATCCCTGAATAAAACTGCGGTTTTAAGGGGGTATTTTTTAGGGTATTTTATTGGATTTTATTATTCCGACGTTTCAGCCACTATTCAGTAGCTGTGATTTTTCAGCAATACTCATTGACACTTGACATCTTTGTTCTCGGTAATCACGGCTACTGACATGCGGCCGAAACGACAATTCCAAAAACATAAAAATCATTTAAAATGATCCAGCAGTTCTTGAGTTATAAATGGTGTAACTAACACAACTTTGTTTTATATATATAGACTAGCTTCCGCCGGCGACTTCGTCCGCGTTGAAGGTTTTTCGGGATCAAAATTATCCTATATGTTGACCATGGATATTAGCTACCACCACACAAAATTTCATTGAAATCGTTCCAATCGTTTCGGAGATTAGCCTATACAAACAGACAGACAAGAGAACCAAAAAATTAAAAAAAAATTAAATTAGTTCTATTTTACTTCTTACATCCCCCTGATTCGGTTTTTAGCATTTTTTTCGTTGTACAGAAATTAGACCTCTACAATTTTATTATATGTATAGATATAGGTACGTCAATTTTAGAAACACTTTTATTTCATATAGAATCATTTAAGAAACTACAAATTGTGACACACAGACAAACATACCATAACATTCCTTTTTACAAGACTACGTTAATGTGGAAACGAAAGGTTTATGCATTTCCAAATGTTTCTCTTTAAATTATTTGTCGACTTACTGATTTACCTTCAAGGTATAAAAACTAGACCAAACACACCACACACTAGCCTTAAAGGTAACATAACAAAAGCGACTCTCAACGTTTTAAGTTTAACAGATCACTCCTTTGTCTGTTATTAGACAAGGCGTTGAGAAAACCAATAGCAATATATTAGGTTTTAACAGGTTGTCTCTTAACTATCCGCTCCTGCGACAATGGACTTGAAATTTACATGTGAAAATGCGTAGCTCAGTAGTCAGTACTTTTTAGTTGTTACTGAGAACAACAAGGCTCAGACGAGCGACTATCACAGGTATAATGTACATAAAGCCGAAGTATCTGTCTACGATTTCAACATAAACGATCGTTTTTAATTTAGAAGTGTTAAATTCTTATGGTGGGGTAACGCTTCGTTACATAACGCGTTACGCGCCAGTCTGGCTTCCCTTTCTCACGCATACGGCAGTGGTAGGCAGGCTCCTCCTCTCCCACTCTAAGCCCTGTGGGTTGGGCTAGCCGTATTTCAGTAATTAGATTAAATAATCATACTAACAAAATTCTAATGTACATATTAAAAAATTGTAACTAAGAATAAAATATATTTTATAATCAATAAAAGATTTTATTATTAACCCTTAAATTCATAATGATGTAGATCTACATCGTACGATTAAATAGCCCATGGCTCAATATGCTGTGTGCAAAGTTGTATTTTTTAACTTTTTAAATAAATTTGATATTTACACGTTTGATTTCTGAACGCAAAAGCCAACTTTTGACAGTTAATTTTTTAAAAACTTAGTTTGGCGCCTAACAGTTATTACGCTGTTTACCGCGGATATTACAAATTCGTTTTTTTGTGAAAACTGTAACGAAAAATTGTTTCTGAAAAGGATAAAAGGTAAGTGTAACGTATTTATGTCATGGTT
The DNA here is from genome assembly GCA_949752895.1 of Dendrolimus pini. Lineage (NCBI taxonomy): Eukaryota > Metazoa > Arthropoda > Insecta > Lepidoptera > Lasiocampidae > Dendrolimus > Dendrolimus pini. The sequence continues at coordinate 15,355,082 of OX457145.1, read as the reverse complement.
TTGATAATAACGGTATGTTTTGCGAAATATCAGTTGTTTTGTTGGTGATGTATAAATACATCACTATGAAAAATCAGTACTATTGCAATTCAATATTTTGCTTCATGATGCTTAGAGTTTCTGAGAAGTATTCGTTATTATTTTTGTATAAATTGCAACAGTGCTGTCATACTAGTAAACATTTATATATTTTTTAGTTATAGAATCTTTTTTCTATAAAAATATCTTTCAATACAGTTTTTTTTGTAAGGATGGCGAAGCGATTACAAGAGAGGGACATCGAGGATTTATGGGCTGCATTGGAAGATGGTAATGTGTCTGAAGATGGGTTGGATGATGAGAATGACGATGAGGAAGGATTTTATAATGACGCCAGGGAAGTCATGGAGGATTTGCTGGGAGAAGACTTTGCCAACGACGATGAAGCTAGTGATGAACCTACTCCTGAAGTTGGACAAGTTTCAGAAGACAGCGATCCGCCTCTCATTGAAGATGAACAGGATATTCAGTTTGACAAAAGAAAACTAATTTGGAAAATAGGTAACTTATCATACGATAAAACCTCAATAGCTCATGAACCCAACCCCACAGATGAAAACATTTTAGATCTGGACACCCCTTATAAATGTTTTAGTCATTATTTTACCCCGGACTTCCTTGCCTCTCGTGTATTACCTGGCAAAACAGGGTATTCACTGCGTCGGCACTGTCCAGCAAAACAGACTTCCGAACTGTCGTCTCCCAGACAAGAAGGACTTATTGAAGGCAACAGTCCCTAGAGGAACACACGAGGAAAGGACAGCGCACTTCGACGGTGTTGATTTTTCAGCAACTGTATGGAAGGACAATAAAGTAGTAACGCTATTGTCAAATTACATAGGCTCTCAACCAATGGGAAAAGTCGTGCGTTTCGACAAGAAACAGAAACGTAAGGTAGAAGTGCCTTGTCCCAAAATTGTACAGGAGTACAATATGCATATGGGCGGAGTGGACCTTATGGATAGTTTCTTAGGACGCTATCGCATCCGGGTTAAGAGTCGCAAATGGTACCTTCGGCTATTTTACCACCTTTTAGACTTAGCAGTTATAAATTCCTGGGTGTTGTTCAAAAAGAACCGCATTGCAAAGGGCATTCCCAAAAAACAACTTCCAAATCTTGGTCAGTTTCGTAACGAATTGGCTGATGCCCTTTGCAATATGGGATCAACCAATGGCAGCAAAAGAGGACGGCCAAGTAATGCCTCTCTTGACGAGGAATTGCGAGCAAAGAAACAAAAAGGTCCTAGTCATCCAATTCCAAGTGTTGATGTAAGGAAAGATGGTATTGATCATTGGCCTGTCTTTTCTAATCGTCTTAGGTGCAAAATACCTAATTGCAAAGGTACTACACAATGGTCATGTTCTAAATGTAACGTGCCTCTTTGTCTGAATGCAAGAAATAACTGTTTTAGAGATTTTCACCTGTAATATTAGTTATATCAAGATATTATACCTCCTTTATTATTTAATTGACATATCAGCTGATTGGAACCTATTTTGCATAATGATGTAGAAATACATCAACAATATTTTTCGAAATTAAATAGTATTTTTATTACTATGATTTTTTTCTTTATTTTTCCCATAATCTATGGAACTGTTCCCATCTATTTCAATTTATACAAAAAAATCATCAATTTATTGGGAAGTAATACAAAAAATCATGCATTTAAGGGTTAATTAACCCTCCCTTACATTATCATATTAATATTGTTACAATTTGGGCCACCTGCAAACAAAGCACATTTATTACCCGCTGGCATTGTTTGAGCTAATAATATTGAAGTGCTTTTATGACCGTCTTCTTTTGTTTACTTTGGATTTAAAAATTGTAATTAGAAAAACATCCCATTGTGTATTGTAATCTTTTATGGTAGTCATTAGCCAGGTGTGATTATTAGAAATTCAGTCTGCGCGGCCCTGATACATATTGTAATTGTGCACTGTAATTATTTACCCCAATGCCCCAATGCAGAGAAGAGCAGTCTAGTGATAGTCACAAGCGAGGCAGGCGTTAGTGACAGACTTTGCGCGTGTTATTGAATCGTAAGTTACGTTTGAACTGGTTGTGTTCAGTTATATTTATACCTGTATTATACGTGTTTGTGTAGTTCTAGTAAATTCTATAGTAATTCTAACGGCATTTTTAATTCGAGTCCTGCAACTCGTAACAATAAACATAAAATTTAAGTAATAACCAAAACTTTTCTCAAATTAAACAATTTCAATATTAAATAGTTCAACTTAGATTACTTTAAGTTATCACTTCTGTCGGGGCCCCGAGACGCACACGTTTGTTTTTAGATTTTTATATATGGTTTTAGATGATATAAATACTTATATGATATTTAATTATTATGCATAAATTTCTAGGTAAACCTCGTACTTTCTTTTAATTAGTTGAATTGGCTATCATTATTCTCATTGAAAGGGGATGTAAATTTCTTGCGTCTTTTTGTCTTAAATCGGTCCGTTTAAGTTGTAACCCTTCAACAGTCGTACTAGAGATTTAATTAGTATTCAGTGCGTCCTCTGACGATGATAATTAATAAGTTTCGGTCCGAAACGTATTTGCATACAATGCGACGTTCCCGTCGCAGCTAGTCGCTCGTCTGAGCTGATGTATGGAATTTGTGATGCTTTTACTATAACTTATGTGTTTGCAGCGTTTTGTGTTCAAGAAAGACATTTGGTTTGTATGAATGTATTATTTTATCTATTTAGTACATTCTTAAGTTTTCGCGACTATTACACATAATAAAATTACGTTTTAACGATTTTCAACACACTATTTTTTTATTTAGATGTTTCGACCACTTTTCATTTCATTTTCATTCAACCGTGATAAGCCAGGTCAAATTAGCCCAAAAATAATGGTACCCTAGCATAAATTCACAACAAGCTGAAAACTTACAGGCACGTAAGGGATACCACTCTAATGAAATCTTGAAAGTCCCCATTGATCCCGTGCAAATTTTTTATTCTTGGTCAAAGGTCGCAAAAATTTATTTTTTGGCCAAACGGATAGTTTTATGATAACAATAAATCACACCAAAATTGTAGATAGAAAAGAAAAGAACCATTTTAGTAGATAATTACCTTAACTACTAAAATTGTTCTTGTAATTTTTTCTCTAAGAGTTACCATTTATGAGAAAAAGCCATTCGAAAGCTCCAGCTTTGTCAAAAACTGACACAGCGCTGATTTTTAGTACCAGCTTCCATCAAATCCTAAGTGAATCAAATACTTATTGATATTGATAAAGTAATATAAAATAAAAATAAATTAAATACTAACAATAAAAACTCTATACTTATGGTATGATTTTAGAATACATTAATATAATACTAGACTATCACTTTCTTCCTACTGTCAAACACTAAGCGCTAAGAAAATTATCAAAATTTTATTTTTCAATTGTATTCACACAAAACCAGGCGTTTTTGTCTCCAATGAATTCTGTAATAACCTTTTTTTTTAGAGTAGTCGGTAGAGCAACAAGGAATATTCAGCAAAGATGTATGATTTTAGGAACTGGGACATATACAACTGAGATAGTTAATATGATTGCAAAAAAAAAATGTATTATCTCTAAGCGTTCTTTGTAAATGACATATTGTGGAACAAAAAAGAGGGTCTTTATTCTAGAACGAAAGATGCTGCGTGGAATTAAAGTATAAAGAATATATTTATTATCAAACTTAAAATAACCGTAGTGATGTATAATGTTGGAACGAAGATAAAATTTACTTTTTATATCGATAATTTTAAGCCAACGTATAAATCTTAAATAATACCTTCACAACGTTTACCCACAATCATAATATTAAATTTAATTGTTTTCATTTCATTTGATGTGCGTTGTTATATTTCAAGTGTGATTAAATCACAGACAAAAGCTTATTAAGTAGGAAGTAACTACCACTTTGGGTTCGTATGATATCGTTTTTGATAATTTATTAGATGGGCCATAATGACTCAAAATCGTATTGAGTAAATGATACGGTTTCGTTTTAATACTGATCACTCTAGTACCAAAAGATAATTAAAATAAATTTACTGTTACCATTATATTTTTAGGATTACGTGATCATTTAGATCAAATCCGTGCAGGAACGGAAATAGAAAACTAATTCCTTCAACCACTGAGCCGATTCATCTGATTAAGTGGAGAGCCAGGAGGCTGGTTGGCAACGACCAGCTTTTCGACGACAAAAGACAAAGTCTCGAACATCGACGCAGTGTTGCCAGCTTGTCGGTTTTTTATCGCATACACTTTGGAGAGTGTGCAGTTGAGCTCTTCGATCTGATCCCGCCATCTCCCTCCCATGTACGCACCGGCATGTGGCACCGACATAAAATATGGTGGATATTCTACCTATAAGCACGAAGCGCTTTGTACCTAGCTTCATCATGGCCACCTCAAAGGAGTGGAACTCATTTCCGGAGTGTTTCTTTCCCGATACTAACAACCTGGGTGTCTTCAAGTACTGTGTGAATGTTTCATGATCTAGAATCATATCTTTGCTCCATAACGGGCGAGATCATGGTGAAACGCGAACCTATACTACTATTAAAAAAACTTAGAAGGCTGTCGTAGAAGGAGATTATCTGTCTAAATGGCTACTACCCGTGATCTGGAGTATGCTGCCATAATAATCTTGAGTTCAACGTGAAGTTAGCAGCCCAGTGGTAGTATCTTTGGTTTTGAAAATGCGAAGGTGAAGATAAAAAATTTATATCTTTGTCACATTCACTTTGGCATATAGTATACATATTCTTATATATAGAGTCAGTAGTTTACGAGATAAATTAATGTGTGACGTACAACTTGACAAATAGACAGTCGGACAAACGGACATTTTGATTTATAAGGGTTCAGTATTTGAAAAATGGCCACGGAACCCTAAAATCGACGGTTCAAACATGTGAAATCTCGCAAACCCGTATTGCGAATGATTTAAGTGCGGTGAACCACATTGATAAATTTTCGGCAATTTTACATTTTTTTGAAGCCGAATATTTTCGGCCCGTATGAGAACGTCAATTCCAGTAGCAGTGGTTTTGTGAATAAAATTATAGTTTTGATTTATTATCGTATTTTATGCCTTCTTCAAAGTAAGGATTCGGGAAAATTCAATCGACGTGTCATTTTTGGAGTGTTTTGATGGCAACTTGAATGGTGATATTTTACTGTGCAATGTTTTGTATTGCATGAATTTAGCAGACAGGCAGACGGCCCACCTGATGGAAAGCAGTTACCACGCCTATGGACGTTTGTAACACCAAATGTGCTACAATCGCGCTGCTGCTGTCTTAAGGGAGACTGAAACCTGATTACTAATGCCCCAACAGCACACAAGGTTGTTATGGCGGCATACTTTAGACCAGGGAAGGTAGCAGTTTAGATGGGAAAGTACTCTACCAACTGGCAAAAAAAATTGTCACAAGAACTCCACTCATTTGTATATTAATCAAATATTTCCTATTTGATAGATTCCTGGTGGAGTACAGTTCTATAAACAAGCCTTACGCCTGGTGCTCATTGCATTAACCACATTTTTAACACGGTTTAATAAATAAGTCACCAGTTTGCAGTATTTTATCAGTCATGCCTTCACTGCAATGGATTGTGAGCATCATAAAAGCTTCAATTTAGTCAAACTTGCTATTTATTAGTTTGCTATTCCACTTTGTACGAACTCAATATACATATTTATTATATCTTTTCTAGATCATTGGTTCTCGAAAGAAGAAGGCTGGTTACAAGGACAGCCATTTCAAAGTACCTTCGACGCAGTTCTCTGGTCTCATACCGCCACTGCAGCGAATTTAGAACATGATTTCTGCAATTTGGACTTGCTAATCGTTCGTTTGGATATTCCGCTTTGTAACAATTCAACATATTTTACGTTATATTTTTCAGTTTTTTTTAAATTTATTGTCCAATATGCTTACATTCGTATACATTAGAAACATTTGATTGCAGCACAGAAACCTCATGGGTTTATTCGTGCTGCAGAGAGTCGTGTACACATTATTGTTATATGAAAACTAGGAGCAGAGGCGAGTAATTGTTATCATCATTCTAGTGAGTAGTTTTGATTTGATAATAAAAGCGTGGTTATCATCATTGTAGTATATGGTTCTATTTATATTTTCTCGATTTATGGTTATTTTTGTATATTTGTCCTCTGGGAGATCATTTACAATGATTGGTATCATATTATATTCCTCGCGCCTTGTTCCATACACGTTATTATATTTAGGAATAATATGTTTACATGCGTCAAATCTCGGTTTGACGTTGTTAGGTCTAGTTTTTTTCTAGATCATTATCTGAAAGAAAGAAAGAAGAAAGAAAAAGATTTATTGACTAAAAATACGACGCTATACATGAAAGAAAAAAAAACACAATAAATTGTCAATTTTTTACACATAAACACAAAACATATATATAATAAATAAATAAATAAAGGCTCGTACGTCGAGTTTTTTAGCCAACGAGGTTGACAACTCAGCATTGTGCTGTAATGAAATTTTTAAAAATCCCGACACAGCGCTGATTTTCAGTGCCAACCTCCAAACACTTGACCCAATAACATATCTATATATATCAGTTATAAGTTCGTGTACACCTAAAAACATACAGCATATACACAAATACAAACACACATAAATATACTGTGATTATATTAGAAAAACAAATATAGTAATATTATTAAATAAAATTAAATCACATAGGTATATATAGTGAAATTACAAGAGACTTAAAGATATATCAAAAACAGTGCTGTGAAAATAAAAAAAATAAAAATAAAAAATTACATATGTATTATGGGGAAAAAAGGCTATGCGTTATTTTCAAGTCCACATTGAAATTCAACACTTTAATTAATATTTGTGGTAGGTGGGGTCCTTCTTTTGTTCCTCCATCAAATATTTTCTGTATTGAACTTTAAATGAAATTGCTGACTTCATATTTCTTAAAGGTGGTGGGAGATCATTCCAGCAATGAGGTGCTGCAAATTTGAAACAACCCCTAAACGCTGCTGTTCTATGTTTAGACGTCACTAAAGGCTTAGTAACAAGACGTGCACTGTATTCTGGCGCCCTATTTTGTCTCCAGTCCATTTTTTCATATAAGTATGTTGGATTTCGTGTAGATATTATTCCAAACAATAGGGTAGCTAGGTGAAGTTTTCTTCTAGCTGACATCTTAAGAATATCGTTTGCATTAAGAAATGGTATAATATGACTCCTCCTAGGTATCTGAAAGCAAAATCTGGTACAAGAATTTTGTATGCGTTGTATAAGACGTTCCGTTCTTGTTAGCAGGCATCGTCCATATACAGTATCTCTAGTAGTAGTGGTCGTATCCACAACTCTTTCCATAAGACTGATTAGAACAAATTTAAATAAATAAGTTTGCTGTGTTCTCTACCAAAGCATATCGATAAAACTAGTTCGATGGTTGTCGAGTTTACAGATATCGTAATTTGTGACATGACCGAGTGGGCGTGCGCTGCTACCGTGCTACCGCAGCGACCGGTTTAGAATCGATAGGAAGTCATTGCTTGTTTATTGAAAGTAATTTTATGTATTATCTGAAGCATGGCCGTGTGGAGTTAAGTGGGTTTAGTTTTTTTCTCGTAATGAAATGTATAATAGAATATTGGTGCTATATATTTACTATAAAAATTCTTCACCACATTTTTAACATTATTGCTTAAGTTATTTTTATAATTAAATTAACTTATTATTTAAAACAATAGTAAATTACGTACTAAAATAAATAAAAAACGGATAAGTGGCAAAACGAATCGCAACGGACAAGTGGAAAAACGAATGGCAACGGATAAGTGGAAAAACGAATCGCAACGGACAAGTGGAAAACGAATCGCAACGGACAAGTGGAAAATCTTCAACTGACAAGTGATAAAATGAATCGCAACAAAATTTTAACTTGAAGTTTTACGGGCAGGTTTTCAAATTGGACAAGTACATTAACAATCTGCCCGTAAAACTTCAAGTTAAATTTTGTTGCGATTCATTTTATCACTTGTCAGTTGAAGATTTTCCACTTGTCCGTTGCGATTCGTTTTCCACTTGTCCGTTGCGATTCGTTTTTCCACTTATCCGTTGCCATTCGTTTTTCCACTTGTCCGTTGCGATTCGTTTTGCCACTTATCCGTTGCTATTCGTTTTTCCACTTGTCCGTTGCGATTCGTTTTTCCACTTGTCCTTTGAAGTTTCACTTCTAATATGTGTCCCAGCACACATTTCGATTTTTCGCAGGTTTACTGCAAATTATGATTTGGTTAGGTTAAGTACATTTTAATGGTGTATGTAATACGGTACCCACGCACCGACCATTTTTTACGTCAACAATTTTGTTGTTCGTTGTCGTTCACTTTTGTTATGACTTTCGAAAAACTGAACAGTTGGCAAAGTTTTCTTGTTGTTATTTTTGTTTACTCAACAAACTCTATTTATTTATTTATATTTTTTTTACACATACCACAAATAGAGGCAGTGATGCCTTGTCACGTGGAGAGCAGAGCTATAGTTCGATGCAAACTTAAGTTTGCCTCCATTAATAGCGGCTCGGAACATCGCACTTTCCGATGCGCAGAACGCAATTTTAGGTATTAGAGGGATGAGGTAGTCTGAGGACGCGGTATATCCTCGCTCGCTCTCTCGCTAGCTTTCTCGTTTACGAGACTTTCCCGGCGCTCGGCTCACCAGAGCTGCCAATTTAGCGCTTTAGGAGCTAAATATAGCGCTTTTTAGGGCAATCCAGCTCCCAATTTTATTAAACAACTTCCAGCGCAAAATCTTGCGCTTTTTATAATATGCAAATATCTAATTAAAATTATATATAAATATATATGAATATCTATACTAATATTATAAAGAGAAAAGATTAAATTCTTTGTTTGCATTGAAGAGGCTCCAAAATTGCTTAACCGATTTGAAAAATTCTTTCACTGTTGGGAAGCTTCACAATCCCCGTGTGACATAGGCTATATTATGTTTACAAAAAAATGAGGGATCCTTACTAAAACTCCAATAAAGTAACCCAAGGTGTAAAAAATACCTAAAATCGCGAGCACTGCGAAAACTATTGATGATAGAATGAAATAATGTACTACGACTTTGCAGAACACATCATTATCTACAAAAAGTGTCGCGACAGCATATGTCTAACTATTATAGTTATGCCACAATAAGTGTCCTTTTATTTCAATAAATTAATTAAAATGCCGCCGCTAGAACAGGCACTTTATTTGTATCTTGATATTCATCCTTATCAAAATAAATTACTTCATATTCAAGACTGCTTCAATACCTTTATTATAACTTTTTGAATTATTCAATTCGGACATTCCATTCGAAAGATATCACGAGTTTAAAAAGTATTAGAACACGCGGCTTTGATGATTTATATTGACAGAAAAAAAGTATTTCAAAAAATATTTCAAATATACTTACACACCGCGGAGAATACCAACAGAGCAGATGTAACTCCTATAATATATATTTTGTCTGTATAGTGTAATACACTACACACGCACCGACAATTTTTTTCTGTCAACACTTGTCGTTCACCTCGTTGTGACTTTCGAAAAACTGAACCATTGGCAAAGTTTTCTAATTGTTAATTTATTTTCTTATTGGAACATCCCACTTTCCGATGCGCAGAATGCGATTTTAGGTATTAGAGGGACAAGGTCGTCGGAGAACGAGGTATATCCTCGCTCGCTCTCTCGCTCGCTTTCTCGTTTGCGGGACTTCCCCGGCGCTCGGCTCGGCTCAACAAGTCTGCCACTTTAGCGCTTTTTAGGGCAACCCAGCTACCAATTTTATTAAGCAACTTCCAGCGCAAAATCTTGCGCTTTTTGTAATATGCAAATATCTAATTAATTTTATAATAAATATATTTATGAATATCTAGACTAATATTATAAAGAGGAAAGATAAGATTGGTTTTTGCTTGCATGAAGAGGCTCCGAAATTACTGAACCGATTTGAAAAATTCTTTCACTGTTGGCAAGCTACGCTATCCCCGGGTGACATAGGGTATATTATATTTACAAAAAAATTAGGGATCATTACTAAAACTCCAATAATGTAGTCCAAGGTATAAAAAAAATACCTAAAATCGCGTGCGCTGCGAAAACTATTGATGATAAAATAACAAATAAAATAAATTACTGAACCGATTTGAAAAATTCTTTCACTGTTGGCAAGCTACGCTATCCCCGGGTGACATAGGCTATATTATATTTACAAAAAAATTAGGGATCATTACTAAAACTCCAAAAATTTAATCCAAGGTATAAAAAAAATACCTAAAATCGCGTGCGCTGCGAAAACTATTGATGATAAAATAAAATAATGTACTACGACTTTGTAGAACACATCATTATTTACAAAAAGTATCGCGACAACATATATCTAACTATTATAGTTATGCCACAATAAGCGTTTTTTTATTATAAAAAATTAATTAAAATGCCGCCGCTAGAAAAGGCTTTTTATTTGTATCTTGATATTAATCCTTATCAAAATAAATTACTTCATATTCAAGGCTGCTTCAATACCTTTATATAACTTTTTGAATTATTCAATTCGGACATTCCATTCGAAAGATATCACGAGTTTAAAAATGTAAGAATTAGTGACGGTGATCACGTGACTGTGACATCTTTTCGTGAGTCAAAACTCCATAAGACCCCCTCTATATAGAAGTTTCACTTCAAAACAGATAAATCACGAAAGCTTCTTCTTTAAGAAGGACGTTAGAATTTCTTAGAGGATGGCAACGCGTTGGTGACACCCCTGGTGTTTCAAACGTCTATAGGCGACGGCAACCACTTTCCATCAGGTTGGCCGTCTGCCTGTTTGTCTGCTTCAGGATATAAAAAACTCGGTTGTAATAAATCCGTATTATACAATACTAATGGATTTGGTATACTTGTCATGCTCTGATATAAGAATCTAGGTCCCGATTGCAGCGCCACCCAATTGTGGATTTAAAGCACTGGGGAGAACTCACACAAAAGAATCTTCAAAATCCCGGTATAATACCCGATTCCAACGTCACCTACCGGGTCCAATTGTGAATCTAAACTATTCTCGGCTCCACTTGAACATAGACAAAAAAAATCATCAAAATCGATCCAACAGTTTAGGAGGATTACGACGTTATTATATACTAATTAATTCTCAATTCATTATCGTGAATTGTCAATAAAAATATCGACAAATCTCATCTCTAAGGGCCAGTGACCCAAAAAAAAGTAATAACGAAAAAGCCTACACAACTTCTATACGTACATAAATACTATCTCGGCATAAATTATATATTTTATTATTTCTGTTACACCACGTGTAGGATACACGAGTTACGGTCAGCAAAAAAGTTATTTCATATTTTTCGTTTACTCTGATATATTTCTTTAGAAATTATTTATTTAAGGGCCATTTACATGGAGACAGTTTCTTGTCTCGAAGATACTATTATTAAAAGCAAGAAAAAATATTATCATGTAACGTAACATATGATATTGAACGTGGAATGGCGATACTTGCCTGGTTATTGAATTTTTACGTCTCTGTGTAAACAAAATACAAAATACCGTGCTAATCACATTTGAAAGGCAAGTCTTGCATTCAAAACAGTTCAAACTATTTTGTATGATATTCACACGAACTTGAAAAAATGTCATACGAATTCTAGTTTAGACAAGTCGAGAAATCGTAGGCAACAAGGCAACATCTCAATGCGATTTATGTCTTAGTGTAAAAAAAACACTTGGTGATAATTACCTTACGATTATTGATATAATCGTAGGCGATTTTTGTTTTTTGGTTGAATATAAACGTTTCAATGCTATTATTGCTTAAAGAGTATCGCCTACAAAAATAGTGTATGATTTCTCGCCCAAAATCGTGCGATAAACTCTCTCCATGTCAGTGGCCCTTAAGCCACAACACAGATATGTATAGTACGAGAACGATACTCTATATTACACAAGTTTCTTTTAAATAGGATGTTATAATTTATTTTAAGGTTTTATTTATAGGCTATTTATAATAAGGGTTGTAATTTCTTATATTTTAATAATTTTCTTGATTATGAAAACTGTTAAAATTAAGTTTGTCGTTTCTAAGAAGTATATAAGTTAAATATATTCATTATAAACCATGACATTACAGATGCGCTTAACTAATAATATCCCAAAATGTAGTTTGAAGAAATTAACAGAAGAAGCCATAAAAAGATAATATATTCATTATATAATATATTCTATTTTAAAATGTGCTACTATGTGCTACTTAACATGTTTGGGGTGATTAAAATGTGAGCGGCGAAAGTCGTGTATCTCACTTTAACTAGTGTCATTTATAAGCTACGATATGATCGTATCCCACTATCTAGAACGTGTTATTCACACTTGTCTTAAGCTGATATTAGACGGTTCATAACCGTTTTTTTAATTTAGAATAAGTAACCCAAATAACCAATTTAAACATAACATTACGTCATTCAATATCATTGAATGTTGTCTTGATGCTCAGATTAGAGGGATTAACCAAATAGATTCAATTTTATTGAAAAGACACAACTGTACTAAATGTAATCTAATGATTGACATCTATGTTAATAAGGATGCCTTTAGCTGATTCAACCAATTTGAAAGACAGAAATTAACCATCTACTATTGGCTTGTCCTTACAGTTGTACGCTTTCAACCAAATTGATGCAATCCATCTGATATCAGAATTATACATATATGCTTAAATTTATGTCATCGAAACCTTGATTGTTGATATGATACATTGTGTTGTCTGCAAGAAATTTGCATTCAATCAAATCCACACATTTAAGATAAGTATCAATTGTACACGTCATTTAATTTTATCTGACCGTACTCAACAATATCACGATGATTACCGTTCTTAAGTACAAACTGGCTTACTACTGGCTTTACGCGTTGCTTATGTGTGGGTGCAAACTGTTGTGTCTTATTATTGTTCATGTATGAGTAGGTACAGATTATTGTGGATATCAAGATTCCAATTCAAGCAAATATAGTTTAATTTGATATGCTATCCAATGTTGTCAATTCTTTGTACATTGTACTCTCATTGCACATATTTAATATAGCTTTGCAACAAAATGTTAAAATTAAAAAATCCCCAGACTCGCAATAGTTCCATCTGTATACTTTAATCTTTGTACTTATGAAATCTGGAAATATACCTACATAATGATGTAGATTAATAACTGAATATTTATCATTGTCTCGTACTACTAATAAAATTATTACATCTATGTTATTCATTATCTAAATGTAAATATGACTTTGCTTCGATATTTGTATCTATGTTCCATTTATATGACATTGGAAAATAATCTATAGTCGTGAATTTTTATATGTACGTAAATGTATGTATGTAAATGTCAATGAAACTAAACTAAACGTATTACGGAATCAGGACTATAGAGCATTCAAGACAACTATTGATTGGTTCAAATGACTTACTTGGTATATCAACAATTGCTCCTCTCGTGGCTCGTAAAAATGCAGTTAGCTTAGCGATTTTGTTGAGGAGACTCCTTCAAACCCTTAGCGATATATAGTTTTGATCTTTTGGGAGCAGAAGGAGGTAAGCACTTTCGAGACCTTTCAAAGGTGTCTACGTGTATTAACTCTTTCCTGCCACTCACGCTCACTAACCTTCTATCAGTTATCGATCTTGTAACACACGTACCGATCCACTGCTACTTCAACCACTAATTTATTATGTGTATCTCATTTTCACTGTATTACACCAATTCAAGACCATATTACGTACATAGAAATTTAAAACCACTATAAAGTATAATCAGACTGCCATCTAAGTTGTCAGTATCATTAAATTATTTTTGTTTTTACTGCTCACGCCTTTGTAAGTCGTAAAATATAATTTTATCATCCTACAATTTGATACTGACCTCTATTTTTTAATCTTCAGAGTTTATAATCGAATGACAATATTATCCTACATATTGTCTCTTTACCAGTCTAAGGAACAAATGAAATACGCTTTTATGTTATTGGAACAAGGTTGCATTTTTGTTGATTATTTTTTTACTTTGCGAGACAAGCCTTTGTTTTTTGCTAACGGTACTTATTTGTCACAAGCGTCATTAAAATGCGTTTGTGGATTTCGAAACGGTATATCATATAATGGACAGTATTTTGAGATTGTTTAAGGTCCCAAGATAGATATGGTATTATTTTAATCCTGATCATTAGTTACTACGTACTTTTTATCGTATACACTGAAGAAAGTCCTAATTGTGTATATTATATTAGTGTATTCTTAACGTAAATTATTTTTTTTCGACAGCAATCACATAGATAACTTAACTGAGAAGAAAAACTAAATAAATTGCGAAAGCACTTAAAGTGCTTAATTTAAAGCACTATATTGTTTTTTTGAAAATATCTTTGAAGCGCTACAGCCTCGATTATTTTTCAGAATTTTTGACTTCACACTTCAAAATTAGAGGGAGAAAATTTTTCACGACTGCGTGCTATTATGTATTAATACAAATTGACGTCATTCAAAAAGTTATAAAGGTCTTATGTTGACTAATAATTTCCAAAAAACTGACAGACTAGATTTACAATTATTTGCTTTGTTTTATAATATGACCCTAAGGGTTTTGTCAAAATGACTAGGGTACAGTATTCAAACGTCAAGCCTTAAACTTCTCAACACTTCAAATGGATATAGAACAAGATCCTGGATTATTCATCTGTTCATAATCTAAATAAATACAGCAGCACATTTTGACGCGGTAGAGCCACTCTGGAATAATTGTCATGATTTCAGCTCTTAGGGCCAACTTCTATGATATGCTTTCACAGAATATCGGCATGAAATGGTTAGCCTAGAGCTATTCGTATTTCGTGCTATGAGTGAGAGTTCCGAAGGCCCACTCCCTCTTCCTCTATTCCATTTCCCATTCTTCCTGTCTGATTCTCCTCTCTCATCCCCGAATCTCCCCCTCTATCCCTTTATTAAGTCTGGCACCTTGGCTTCATACTTAGTGTTGCAAACGTCTATACGGGACAGTAACCATTTTCCAGTACGTGGGTCGCTATAAAAAAACATTAATATTACAAGCATCTATGTTTAAACAAAACATAACAAACAATAAATGAAGCTGGTTCCTATAATCCAAATAACACGATTTTACGCGTCGCCGTCATTAGGGCGTCCATAATAGCATTTCATCCCCGAATAATAAGGGATAATAATGTGTTGCTTATTTTTATACACCACAAAAAGGAAAAGAATTAGGGAGTGTAATTTAATTGGCCATAATATGTGTATGTATCTACTATAGATAAAGAACACTGTTTTTGTATGGATCTAGAATTAAGATGGTTTTTTCCCCAACATGAAAATGCTGCACACCCTCATGATCGTGAATATACAATAATATACGTACATATAGCAAGATAACGTACAGTCTCCAAATTGGGTAATTTTTTCTCCAAAAACTTTTTTGCTATCCCTATTTTTGGGGTACCCAAGGTAATTTTGTCTCTAAGATGTAAAAATTTAAACCAAGCGTTAAAATGTATCTAATAATGACGACAGTCTGGGTGGTATTTAAAATTGATGAAATTGACGAAATTTTCAAAATTCCATCTTTGAGACCCTGATAGCATTGAAATCGCGACGGCTGCAAAATACACACTAAAACCACACCGGCTGTCGCTTCTAAGCGTCGCGTCTAAGCCAGGCCTGTGGGACTGTTGTCCCTAGCCACCCTCATAACCTTGTCAGGTGCTGGCAGAGGAGAGAGGATTGCTCCAGTAAGCTTTCATTAATAGGAGCTCCAAATTTTCAGGAGTACCCTCCAAAAACTTTGCGAAAGCGTTGACAGAACATCGGGAGAACGCAAGAAAGGAGTATGAGAACATGAAGTCGTTTTTGCAGATTCATACGATGGACATGACGAGTATTAACATAAAGTGGGATTTTATGCTGTCTTACAACTACCAGTATATCTAGACGAGTGTCAATTTCACTAAGAGATTCTCCAAAGGCGACCGCTTTAAGGCCTCAACTCTACATTCTAGTTCCTTGTGTTCTCTCAATTCTGTCGTGATGTTTGCTTGTATGAGAGTTTCCTATGAGTTGTAGTATTATATTCTATATCGCAGGAGACATTCAAAGCTATCATAATCTCATTTATAGAGGAGTCACCTCTGCTGTATATAGTGGTACGGCCCTACTTCCCTGGGTTTAATACCAATTTATGGCGCACTAGAACGTCACAATGTACTGACTATGTTGTACACTATACCCTGTGACATTCCATCTAAGTTTTAAGTTTAGGTGGTAGGGTATTTGCCCGTCTTGATAGCTACCACCCCTGGTCTAGAGTAATCCCCATAACAACGTTAAGTTGTGTTTCGGCATTAGTGACCAGGTCCCAGTCTCCCTTTAGATAGCATTTGAAGCGCCTTTGGTGTTGCAAATGTCCATAGGCGATGGTAACCGCATTCCATTAAGTGGGCCGTTTGCCTGTCTGCTGAACTCTTGCAATAAAAAAGAATAGCGCATTCTTTCGACGGGACGAAGGTAGGTTTAGCCGATAGCTCTTTGGCCCCTTCTTTTAAGGGAAGAGACATCGGTAGCCGCGTTAGTTATAAGAGTACCACACGCACACGAGCAGGCACTAGGCACGGTATTCGTCCTTCCCCCCGATTCCATGACCCGTGTTTGTGTCACATTCCCTTGCATTAACAAAATAAATCTCATTTATGGAGTGAGGATGGTTCGCACAGCATAGCTGCACGCTGTCGTTTTAACAGCCTTGATATTAATGACGGTTGATTTTAAGCCCCAAGGGCTTTCATCTCCGGCTATCCTGGCGGCCGGAGATCCTGTCATTCTTGTGTGTCCGCTCTCTCTTCTGCTGTGTCCTTAGTGGATACTTTCTCACAGAAAGAGAACACGGCCTCCTGTCCCTTACGGCAGAAGTAAGACTGTTGTAAATATCTGTACCTTGTTGATGTGTTTATAAATACACTTTTAATTTATTAACTGTGTTAGTATCTATCGTTTATAATAAGGACTTAAATTAATAAATAAAATATACTATCGCTAATAAATATTGCTAGCTGTTCCTCAAGGTTGATGATGATATGCATGCTAATGGTTTGACAGTAAGAAATATTATACCATAGACCGCGCTAAGTAGAGAAATAAAATGAGAAAAGTACTATACTCCGAAAGCAACCGGAATTCAGCGCTAAGAAGACGATCGTAAGGCCAGGAAATAATACAACTCTGCCTTCTCCTGTTTGGCAACAAGCGTGACATCAAACATATAGCTAAAAGCAAAGAAAATAAACCAAAAAGGCTATAATACAACAAAAAAAAACAAAGATCCGTCACGAACATAGCAAGGGAGAGCAAATGAAAAAAAAAACATAAGTTCATCGTTTATTTTGGTTGCGTCTCATTCTTTCACATCGATATTGCATATCGCTTTCTCTGTCTATTGAAGCGAACGCTGGACACCTGTGCTTTAGTTTCCACTGAGTACCAACGACCTCATTCTCTCGCAAACTAAAACGACGTAAGTCTCTCCTAGCTGCGATTGTTTTGAAACCTTAGCTAGAAAAACATAAGAACTATTTTTGATCAAATAAAAAAATAGTATACATAAGCTGTATTTGTAAGTACAGCAATCATTGTCGTATACCGATTTGATTCGTGGCAAGTTTTTTTTTCTTTTTTTTTAGTTTCACTAGCGTATTGAAATAATAATAATTGAACACCTGTTACACTAATACCATTGTTGTAGACGTAAATTCTGATTTTAGAAGTAGTGCAGTTTTTTTTTTGAAATTAGGGCAATTTGTCCGTTGTATATTTTTTGCAGTGTTTCTTTTGAATTTCGAAAGCATGTGGATTAGGGTGTGAGTTTTTATGTATTCAAAACGTTGTATTGAAGATTTTAGTACTAAATGAAATAGAATAGGTCACTGGACTAAATAACATTTTATGGGTATCTATCTATTATTATTTAATTCAAAACTAACTGAAGAGCCTGCTTATCATCTTGTTTGATAGAAGACCAAAAGGAATTGGGACAATTCATCAGCGTTACCATTCAACATGCGAATACAGCCAGCGTTTTGGGAACGTTGCCTATAGACTGCGATCTGAGACCTATATATATATATTATAAAGTTATAATTTAGATTTCAGTTTTATTTATTTTTAAGTATTTTTACGAAATTTACCAGTCCAGGAGTCGAACTCGGGACCTCTGTATTCCAGTGACCTTGGTAAGCAAATACTAATTAAAACCACTCCACTACATTCGCCATGTAAAGATGCTTTTAAAACCTTTTTTTTTTTTCTTACACGGATTTTATATTAACCCTACAACTGCCGAGGCATTATAAAATACAAAAACTAAGCACTAAAATACAACGTAGCGTACCATTTGCGAACTAAAACGGGTTACGAACACGCTTTGGTTTTGACAAGCGTCGAAATTGATTTATAATGCAGCTTGCGAGCCTGGCCTTTGGGTTAAGGAGTGGAAGCGTGGGTCTAATAATAATGGCGATTAACGGAATAATTATAAGAAATAAATGGTTTTCAATTAGCTCACTTACAATTGACCTGAATATATACAAAAAATATTTTTAAAGCTTCGCATAAGATTCAGATAAAAATATAACCTAATTAAAAGTAAATTAAGCGGAAAAAATAAATTATATCCCAAAAATATTAAAATTGACTTGATTACCAAATATTCAGAAAACTTATTATATAATATCATATTTAATAACCTTATTATATATATATCAGAATATTGTGATCCATCATTTGCACACACATACAAACAAGTTAACATCTATTTTTAAAATTTAATTCTGGAAATAAAAATTGTTAAGTCAGTCACACACGTACTTTGTGTCCCGCGATACAGGCTAGTCCTAGTACAGAACCTATGTTAGCATTATTTCTGTGTAATTTTTGTCAATAAATTGATTTTACTTTTATTGAACTCTTGAATTATTGAAAATAAATTAGATATTTATATCTTTTATAATAATAATTAACTAACATATCGTATAGTACCCCGAAATATCAAAGTTAGCCTTGTGTTATGCATAGTTGTTACAAGTGTTATAGTTTGATTATAGACGTTGCTAATCAATAAATATTATTTCTTCTAATATTTATTTTTTATAATAATATGTATTTATTATAATAATTATGTTACAATAAATACATACTATTATAAAAAGTTATGTATAGCCTATGTATAAATACATATAATAAAGTAGATATTACGTAAAAATATGGTTCAGTGTTTGAACTAAATACACAAATCTCATAAGCTATATTTAAAAGTAAAAAATACATTTTTTCCTTAACCCTCTAAGTGCTGACTATCATATTACAGCTGAAATCTCATATTGAAATCTTCACAATAATATCACATTCTTATTCAAATATGAGTTTAAAATACCTTAAAGAACAAAAAATAATCATTTTAAGAAACTATCAATAAGGTTTAACACCCCACTTGTCAACGTACATTTTTTATCGAGAACCTATCATTTATCACGGAATATAAATTACGTATTCAAATTCTAATGTATTCAAAACGCTAACGTGAAAAAAAGTTAATTTTATATTCAGTAGCAATATAAGGGTTACTCAAAATAGAGATCTATCAGGTACATTGAATATATTAATCTTCTTTTTCTATGTTCTCGCAATATTTGTATGTCTAGTCTAAGGCAGTACACAACAATATTAGTACGAATGGTGCATTAGTACAGCATAGATGAAGATTTTCTAAGTATCAAAGGTACCTACGGGGAAGTGTTTCGAAAAATATATTTAAAAAACCTTTAACATAAATTAAAGCTAATTTTATTGCTACTGCACCATTATTCATATATATTTGAATTAATTAAGGCTTGTATCAACGCTAACGTCCGTGAGGATTGTTGAGTAGGTATTTATTTTTCGCGCCACAGAGGAAATTCCATAAGTGCGGTCGTTTTTCAGGAGCATTTTTATTTTATTGTGAGTAAAATAAAGTATCATTTAACAAAAATATATTTATCTCTCTTTTATAAAGATTTTTATATTTTATTATCCTGTTTTGATAAAAATTAAAAGAGCGAAATGGTTTCATGTAAATAATTTGGAATTGAATTTGTGATTTTTTTATCTAAAATAACTTTAGAAAAAATAAGAAAAAACCACGTTATGTCTCCTCTTTCTTTTTTTTCGATAAATTATTGAATAGTAATTACTACCAAAACGTTGTTTCGTTTGCACCTCACTATCGACCTTCTGCGGCAATAGGACCCTTAAGCAATAAGTTGTCCATTAATAGATATCTATCCAAACTATTATAAGGTCTTATTCGCAAGTTAACCAACTATTTAAACAATGCAAATTAAACAGGTTTAAACGAGTATGAGTTAAAATATGTTTAATAATTTTAATTTCAAAAATTGCAATCCAATAATATCCACAAGAAATAGAAAACAGTTTGATAAGTTGTCATGACACGACACTTTCTTATAGAAGATGATTGAAGTTTAAGTGGTAGCAAAGAAAAGGAGAAGAATTTCAAGGCAATAATATATAGACAAAAAAAAGGAACAAAGTAAAAAAGAAGTAAATCAGCAGGCTCACAATACAAAAGATTGGCAGAGGGAGCCACTCTCAAGGAACTCTTTAAGAGCACAGCTCTTAACATATATTTAAAAAAAACTAAAACGACTTAGGTCACAGTAAAAAAAATAGAGAGAAAGGGAGGTGACCATAATTTTTTAAAACGTAATTAAAATAATGTATACAACCAAGAAACATGTTGGAAAATCAATCCCAAAAAATAGATTAACGACTCGAGATAAGTGGGTAGTACATTATTTATATTGTATTAAAAAGTCTTAGCTGCTACCGTCAGGGGTGATTGACCTCGGTCAGTGCCATGCGCGGGCGCATCTCGCTCTTACAAATCGACCCTTTTATTCTCATTTTCAAGTACTACGGGGTTCGTGTGTTGTGCTCTTTTATTATTTTTGTTAATTTCAACTTACAACGTTTTGAACGGGTGACCTAGTGTTAGTACACATAACTATTTGGTTTATTTCTTTGCATTCAGACGAACACCGAATTTTAAAATACTATATAGTGCAGATATGTGAAAACATGTTTTACAAGAAAATAAAATATTTATATTTTTACATTAATTTATTCTCAGAAATAAATTTAAAAAAGCATTGAATTTTAATTAGCTTTTAATTAAAAGAACTACTTTACATCAAAAACTACTTAACATTTTAAAACGCGCATTTAAATCGATTTTCTTTAAAGTTATTTTTGATCTCCTACTCAGGCTATTTTTAAACTTATGTTTTTTTTTTCAATTTTCCAGTTTATAGTTTGAAAATTTTAGCTATGAACATAAGTTTAGCTTAAAAGCGAGTTGTCAAAATAGTTACAAATTTAGATTTTTCACCCATAAAAAAATAAAAAGATTTTTGTTACTTTTCTAAAATGATAAGAAAAGCTCTTTTCATTTGCCTATCAGTTACAGATTATCCATATGGACAGATTTTTAAGCGAAGTTAAGGTATTTTTAACCTGCCAATAACACGCGTGTTCTGTTTTCTGAGAGCCTTAAAACTGTAGAAACAAATCGTAAATATGCCGCCTGATAAATTGTAGGATTTAAGTGCAATTTTGTGTTGTGGTTTTGTTGGTCCAAGTTAAGGAGGGAGCGGTTGAATTCTGAAAATTAAATATTTCAATATCCAATTCAGTTTTGTTGTTACTAATCGAAATGTATTTTTGCAATTTAACCTTTTCTTAATATAAGAGTTGTATAATTTCAATATCGTCAAACTCTACACGTAATATTTTTTCAGCGCAAGTCAAAATCTGTGTTTAGTAGCTCTGAGTACCTATGTAAATAATTGTAGTTTTTGTATTAGCAAATGTTGATCTAGTTCATTACTAACCTCGTTTTCTGATAATCTGATTATTAAAATAGCAAAATAAATATCATTAAAAATGGATGTACTGGTTCGTAACTAACCTGTGAAGTTAGCAGATATTGGAATTATAAAACTGGTATAGTAGACATGTAGAGTGCTTATTATACATTGTAAGGCTTAAATATATTGCTGTACAGTTTTATTTTCGTAAAACGTATAATTTTGGTAAAAAATCGATAGCACATGCTTGTAAAATATTGTTTGACTTTAAACATCAACAGTGTCTTCGTAAAGAAAATATTGTCTGTGTAATAAGATGTTACTTATCGAGTAGGCACGAGGAATTCGTTGTTTAGCGTCAGTTACTGACTTAAGATTTGGTTATATTGGACTGGTTCTCATTTATTTTAAGATTATACTGAAAGCTGAATATCAATTAATACTTGATTCTATCTAGATTGACAAGCAGTGAGAAGCTAAGTTTACATTAAATCAAATAAATAAATATACTAAACAGACTAAAAGGATCGTTAAGTTTTATAAATTTTGCTCTCAATCACACTACCGCTTCTATTCGTACTCTTCTATCAATTTTAATCAACTAGGTTGTGTAAATAGATACAAATTGTTTCTATAAACCGCTATAGGCTATGAAGTAATTAAGTAAACCCATTTAGGCTTTCAGCGTGATTTTCGTGGATCTTGTGAATACCAATGTGTTTGATTAGTGCAACTAGTATTGATCGGGGAAATCGATACAATTAGTGCTATCAGTTTTCATAGAAACATCAGGGTTCTAGTGCTAACTTGTGTTGATTAACTTGAACATACCGTTTAGTACAATAGTGCTAATCATACCTATTGCTGTTGTAAGCGCCTATAATAAATACAGTCCATATATAAGTGGCGTTCCATTGAGTACCTGAACCATAAAAAAGGTTCGTTAAGTTTTATAGATATTTTTGCTCTCAATCACACTACCGCTTCTATTAATTTTAATTTACTAGGTTTTGTAAATACAAATTGTTTCCATAATCCGCTATATGCTATAAATTAAACATCTTGTGATTTACGCAAACGAAAAAACCGGTAGCCACCAATTTGCAATCAATTTAACAGAGAAATGCTCATTTTGAGTAAGTACAACTTGAAATAACATTGTATGGGAGACGCTTTAAAACTCTTTTTAGTAAACGTATGTTAAGGCAATTACGCACTGGACGGGAATTGCAAATTTAGGTTGCCAGCGACCTTAATACTTTTATGTATAAACGTTTCGCAACGTCTCAGTGCAAAGCCTCGAATGCGCTAAAAATTACATTGTGTTGACGATACAACGTTTCAAACGCAATTATATGTAAAGACTATTATACATTAGACGAAAGCGATCTGTGATAATACTCAGATATGCACAAAAGAAATCCTAATTTCACTAAAAAATGCGTTGAATAAAGTCTTATAGAATGTTTTTGTTAATAAATCCAATTAATTATGGGCATTAAAAAAAATCGTTACAATTTACTTTAGATACAAATTAACTACTAATCAGAATTAAGTATTTTTGACTGTACGTATAAGTAATACTTATACATATTTGATGTTGGTATTGTATCAAGTTAAAATATTTATGTATAAGTTTCATAATGAGTTGTAAATTCTGTACAATACTGTTTTTTTGTCCAAATAAATTAAAAAAAAAATATTTTCATACAATGACAAGATATCACCAAATACTTTTGTTGTCATAAGAATAGAATAGAATATACTTAATTGTAAAATAAAATCATTGAAATAATACACAACAACAGCTTAGAATTAGGTATAAATGGCGGTCTTATCGCTTCCAGCGATCTTTTCCAGCAACTTTGGGTTTGCTGCACAATATTTTTAAAAACATTACATATTTTATATATAAGTATTATAAGCTACTTAGTAATATACGTATAATATTTATTTATATAATATGTATTGCAATAATAATGTAGGTAAGCTGATCTACATTCGAGTTACTAATCACTAAGTCACCAAGCGAAATAAAGGAGGAAATCAAGCGTTAGTTTTCTGTCGCCGTTGGTATTGTTTGCGGCGATTCAACGACTCAGTGAGCAGTACCTCTTACAATATTTTTAAGGCGAACGTAATTTAAAATTTGATGGACCATATTGCGGGTGAAAAGTATGTTTTATGACTGTAAAGGATTTTACTTTATGCCTTCTTAATGTATTGTAATTGTAGTAAGATTTTAACGCAGTTATTTTATTGAATAATAACATGTTATTTTCTTTCTTTGTTCAAAGGGTTATGCACTTTAAATATACACGAAAAAGATAAGACACAAACAAGTGGTCATGTGCGAGTCGGACATGAAGGACGCACTATATTACAAAGTAAGTTATTATTATTTTCGATTTTTAATCGAGTTTTTTTCATAACTTTAAAGAACCAGAAAAGAATGACATGTGGTGCCATCTAGTCATCTAAGATTTAGGAGATTTTTAAAGACATGTTTTTTACTAGGTGAATGTCATACCTAGATTTCTTATTCCATGACCTCAGATACGTTCGCAATGAAAAATCTAAGGGTTCCCATTGAATAAAAACATTAAAAAATGAACTTAGGTAAAAACGTAACCGATATTATACAATTCATTTCTGCCCTTCCATTTGGATGAATCTATTAAAATGATCTATATATACATAACCATGAAGCATTTAATCTATACTAACGGTCGACCGTGGTCGAAATTCTACCATAAGCATTAATTTAAATTATAAGTTTGAACATTATTAAGGTTCTGTTGTCAAAGACTATATTATATTTCTTTAATCACAGATTTCGCCAAGGCTACTAGAATTTGACTTTAACAATAAACAAAAGAGTATATAATGCTTGTGTGTGTCAAACACATGGTAGTGCGTGTAATGTGTTTTTTATTGATTTAATGTACTTTTTATGCATAATTGAAACAAATATTAGTATTCTGCACTCATTCTCTATATTAACTATAAGTGTGCGAAATTTCATACTCCGCCGTCTGCGCAATTTTCGTACAAAAGGGTACAAATTTTTTGCTTCACGTATTACTATATAGATATACATTAACTATATGAGATCTATATATACATATCCATGAACAACGTGCTTTTCAACTAAATTTATTCAATCTGGTTGATGCGTCTAATATCAACATAAGATAACCACAACTTATTTCAAATCAATTTTTAACATATTTCATAATACACTTTTTAAAAAAGTTTTTAAATACAAGCTTTTGACATCCTGGATATCATGTAGCAGCAGAGTGCTAGCCAAGACAAATAAAACGAGCCCAAATACAATGGGTCTATCTTGTTAAATACAGGAGTTCCTATGGCCACCTTCCGATACCATTATCAGATCAGCTCCATGGTACCATATTATTGCATTGACACGCGATATACATATGCGTGCAAAATTTCAGCTCAATCGGATTCCAGGAAGTTGGTCAAATTTAACTTGGAAGATTCCACCCGAATTTACATACATACAGGTACATCCATTGCAAGTTAAATAAAACCTTGTAAAAAGGAGAAGATTCTCAATTCGTCCTTATTTATTGTTTCTAACAATTGTTTTTACAATTCCGAAGCGGTGCAAGTCAAAAGCTGATGGCTAGACGAACAATAATATGCCGCGGTAATAGTAAACACTGGCTTGTTTACTACTGGCAAGTTATTTCCAGTTTTGTTTAATACAACACGGGGAAATAGTACTGGCTGTTTACCATTTCATATCAGTAGGGCTGCCGAAGAATAGTTTTACTTCTATAATTGAATTCTATAATATTTCTATAATGTAATTGAATAACAGCGACAAAATATAGCATGTTTTAAAATGGAACGAACTATAACAGATGAGTCCAGCCATGGAAATCAAATATAATCAAATTTATTTGTTCAAAACATGGTCAAACAGTTGTCGTTTATGTTATAGTGTATGATGATGATGTTATGTTGTTTTATAAAGTGTTTTAATCTAAATGTTACATTATATTATTATTATAATGTATGTCTTTCTATACCACGGGCCATAAAAGTGGCCCGGACTTTTGGAGGCCTTCTGTGGGCCCATGGGAAGGCAAACACGTAGAGGCCCTTTGACAAATTTAATGTAAATGTGGCGTGACACTGACCAGCGATTATCCCTGTCTACACCATATAATAATGCACCCAAGGACAAGCCCCGGCCAGTGTAGGACTATTGTGGGAAATGAGGACAAAAGGTACCGAGCTATTGGTATGAACTACTAGTGGTACTAGGGGTCTGGGAATATGGGGACTATGGCGTCTGTCCGTCGCAATGTTCAAGAAACGTGAATTATTATTATTATTAACTAGAATACTTCCGCGACTTCGTTCACGCTTGACTTGAAATTCCCGAGGGGTTTTCGGGAAACTAAGTAGCGCAGCAAGAGATATGAATGTAAGCTATCGTTTTACTGAAAACTGTGTCAAAATAAGCTAATTTTTATGCACCCGAACAACTCTAAACCGCTTCCAGGAAAATTCTTTGGATTGAAAAAATATCAAACATTTTATTACATAATATTTCTTATCGATCATCGATCAAACTGGAGAAAATAATTAGGGTCTTGGATATCAGATCTTGAAACCGATGTTCTATAATACTCCAAACAAAAACTTTAAGGTTTAAGTTTAAGTATAAATAAAATATATGCCTAATGTTAATTCGAATAATAATATATTCTCAAAGTCGCGCGTAACCAACGAGCTGGCCTATATTTAGGGCAACGGATTAGCGTTGCCATACAACGTGGGAATGCGGCCGGCATTTTGGGAACGCTCCCCACCGACAGCGATCGGGGCTATATTTTTTACTTGCCAATATGTTTATTGTACTGTAATTTAATTTTTAAGATGGTTTATTTTTTAATTTTATTTTAGTTACACTGCATATCCAAAAAAATTTGAAACATTATTATTATAATATTCTAGCAGAGTTTACGTCTACGTGTCTTGTAGACAGGCGCTTATATTATTTTCTTTGCAAAGGCAAAATTAACGTCAAATCATTTCAGCTTTTTGGTTGCGACCGAAATTCCCACTTCGAAGGGCAAAATCTGCTTTACAATATTTAAGGTATCAAGTTAAGGTAATGTTCCATTATGTTATTTTGTATTAAGCAAAGATATATATAAACACATTCATATAACAAGTAGAGTAAAATTAAGATTTATTCTAAATAGTATGCTGAGAAATCGAGTTTTGAACAAAGAGATGATTTGAAAGTTTTATACTAATCCTTTTAAAACTTGGTCAAAAATAATACGATAATACATATCAAAGCTTAAATTAAAAGGACAGGTCTATAAATCCATCATTAGACCTGTCCTTTTGTATGGCAGTGAAGCGTGGCCTGTACTTGAGCGACACAAGCAAGAGCTGCGTGTCACGGAGATGAATATGCCGCGTTGGATGTGTGGAGTGACGCGGAAAGACCGTGTCAGGAACTCCCGCATCCGTGGCAGCCTTCATGTCCGTGACATAGCAGACAAACTGCAAGAGTGTCGTTTACGCTAGTACGGCCACGTTTTACGGAGACCGGCTAATTATGTGGGGAACAAATGTCTAGCCATGCCACCTCCGCCAGGTCTCGGTCGAAGGGGAAGGCCCAAGAAATGTTGGCTCGACGTCGTGAAGGATGACATGCGTGCCAATGGTATCAAAACGGGGGATGCTGAAAACCGCGCGAAGTGGAGTAGAAAAAGTAGGATAGCGGTCCCTGGGCGTCGGAGTGAACGCTCCGAACGCAACCGGGATTTAACGCTCGGATGATGATGATGATGACATATCAAAGCTTAGTAAGTTCGCATGTTTCTATTTTCATGAAATTTTCGTTAGTCTTTTTGTATAAAAATATATTACCCCAGGTCAGTCGTGTACTTGCAGCCCTAAGCTCAAGATATGGTAGGTTGACGCGTCTCAGCAACATCTGGCGCGTTTTTGTATTAAAAGAGTTTTTTGGTTTGCTCGCCGTCTGCGCAATGTCTGAATACTGCCGTAAAGTTTGAATTTATTTTCGGTTGATGGATTGAGGGACAGGTAGCAAGACGGTTGTTTATAAAAAATAATAGTCAAATGATAACAATTTTCAATTTTGTAAATGTTTCTTTTGATATTGATATCTACTTCGTCCGCGTGGAATAGTAAAAAAAAGTAAGTTTAAAAAAACTCCCCGTTTTTGAGACATTCTTTATCGGTACTCCTATTGGTCTTAGCGTGATGATATATAAAATTCAAAATTCAAAAGTTTTTATTCAAAATTAGTTCCACTAGAGAACACTTTTTGAAGGTCATACATATAGGTTAAAATTTAATTATACTTCCTAGTCTATGTACTTGCTTATAGCCTTCCTTGATAAATGGGCTATCTAACACAGATATAATTTTTCTAATCAGACCAGTAGTTCCCGAGATAAGCGCGTTCAAGCAAACAAACAAACTCTTCAGCTATATATAAGATAATATTTTTTCTAACAGCTCTATGTCTTCAGATATTTTAATTTTATACAATATACAGGTTCATTTTTTTTTACTTACCCATCTGTTAATTCGCTGTTGATTACTAGGTAAATAGTAATTAGTATTAAATTTAAAGTGTGTACTGTTGTATAACGAGAACAAATAAGGACTCGTCTTTTTTCCTAACCATGCAAGCACCTTGGATATAACCAAAAACATATAATAAAAATTTGAAATTTATTTCACATTTGAACAATGTCATATACTAAACGATCTCACGCTCAGCTAGGAAAAGGTTCCTTAGAACATTTCTGCCGCATACAGCAATGAGCTGGAGGGAACTTCACGACGATGTTTTCCTTTGCGCTACAACACAGGGTTATTAAGGAAGGGCGTTATAAAATTTCTCATACTTCCATAGGTAACAATAACCACTTTCCATCAGGTGGGTTGTCTGCCTGTTTACCTGCTTTCGGCACTCGATTATCCAGCAATATCAGACCATTGTACAACTGAAATAGTAATAAGTAATGACGAATTTAAAATACTCCATGAATTAATTTTCAAAACAAATTGTTCATAACATTGTCATTATTATCCATTATATCTTGAAACCGTCTAACAATCATCTAGAAACAAGCTGTAGCTCATCTAATACTGGTCATAAACATCACTACAATCGGTCATTCGCCTTTTATACAAAAGCTACGTGGCCATGCATTCATTATAATATTATGGGAATAGGACAAGACGCTATGTTTTGTTTAATATACTATGGAAATTAAAAGCAGAGTCTCAAGCATCTAATATAGTTGGTCCTTCACCTCGTACTTGGTAAATTGCAACTATATGCATGTTTTTTTTATAATTCCATTCTCCTCTGTCTTATGTCAGGACAGGGGTATTACATACGTTTTATTTATTTACATTATTTTATACATTAATACTTGTAATTTTTACAAGACTGATTAAAACTATTTTTCGTATGTACACATTTTGTCTTTTAATGTCTACAATTTTTTGTAGTTTGCTTGCTTAAACGCGCTAATCTCAGGAACTACTGGTCTGATTTGAAAAATTCTTTCAGTCATAGCCCATTTGTCGAGGAAGGCTATAGGCTATATATTATCACGCTAAAACCAATAGGAGCGGAGCACTAATGAAGAATGTTTCAAATACGGGGGGTTTTTGACTTACTTTTTCTACGCGGACGAAGTCGCGGGCAGAAGCTAGTATTACATATTTTTACAATATGCCTATTGTGTTAATTATTGCTATTCCTATTGACCACCTTTTCACTATTTTATATTTTATTTTTCTTATATATAGCCTCTTGTGATTGTGATACTCCAGTCGTAGGGCATTCGTGGTATTGATTTTTTTTTATTGCAGGAGTTCAGTAGACAGGCAGACGGCCCACTTAATGGAAAGCAGTTACCATCGCCTGCGGACACTTGCAACACCAAAGGTGCTACAAATGCGCTGCTGCTCTCTTAAGGGAGACTGGAACCTGGTAATTAATACCGGAACACAACACAAGGTTGTTATGGCGACATACTTTAGACCAGGGGTGGTAACCATCGAATCAGGCAAATGCCCTACCACCTGGCTGTGGGTTGTTTTGTCGCCTCTTATGATAGGCCGCCCGGCCGCAGGAAATTGTATTCTTTCGCCGTTCCTGCTCAGATAAAAATTGTACCGTGCATTGGCGAAAAGGGGGCAGTAAAAGAGGGAATATGCACGTTAGCGGTGTATACTTCCCGAATAGGATTCTATCCCAAGTTATTGGAATGAAAAATTACTAAACTATTTTGACCGAAGATTATATCCGACGAAGGTGGTTGCCAAAGAGTAAGTTGCTCTTCATCCAGGCGAAGTTTTACCGCGAGCTACGGACAAACGATATAACTCTCCTTTTATACCTAGTTGTACTAAAAATAAACAGTAAACAAACGTAAAGGTTGCAAACACTGAAAACTGGTTTCGATTGAACTGGTTTTGGTGCGTTGTATGAACTTGAAGCGACCGTTATTCTTTATAATTAATACGTTGTTTTGTTTGTGTTTTTCTTCTCATTTAAATACATACTATTACAATATTCTTTTTTCATGCAATCACATTTTTTTATCTAGGGATGAACACAAGTTAAGGATTTTGTTGTTGTGTCTTTAGCACATTTATTTATAACATGAAAGAAGAAGCTAGATGACACTACAATTTTTTTTTCTCTCACTATAGGACTTTTCTTAAAAGCATACATTCGCCAGGTGGTAGGGCATTTGCCCGTCTGGATCGCTACCACCCCTAATCGATCATATGCCGCCATAACGATTTTCAAATATCTTCCGGCATTACGCCTTTAGTACACCAACGCGTTCGTATGCGGCAGCGAAACAACGAAAAAACTGTCAGAAGTATGGCAGAATTTCGCATACGCTACGTCTCACTCTAGCACTAGGCTACATGAAATATTTGCGTCCTTCTCGGTATTGTTTCGCAAGGAACGGCGAAATCGTCGTTACACAGACGCAGACGTTTCTCTAGTGGTGTTTAACATCGCAAGGCGTTCGCATGCGTTCTGTCGTTGAGGACAGATTTCCGCACCATGTAAGCCGAAAATTATGAAATATTTTTGAATTCAATTCGAAATTATCCCGAATTATATGCAGTTGGTCATTTTCTCCAAGATTCCTTCGTTTCTGGTTTATTTCATGCACCCACCTACGCTTTCTCTTTAATATTGACGCAAGCAACAACAATTCTTCCTCTTCAGAATCTGAAAGCGATGACTGGGAGGACCCGGACGTGATTCTGAAATGACGTCTGCACCCGCAGTCTACGTAAATTACAATGACATTTCTTTGCGAAAAAACTGCTGTGTACTAACGTTCCGCATATATTTCGCTACCGCAATAGTTCCGCAGTGATTCGCTGCCGCATACGAACGCGTAGGTGCAATAAAGGCGTTAGTGGCCAAGTCTCCCTTAAGAGAGCAGCAGCGCATTTGTAGCACCTTTGGTGTTTCATATGTCCATAGGTAACCGCTTTCAATCGTCTGCCTGTCTGCTGAACTCATGCAATAAAAAGTAAATGTAAAAAACACCGGCATAGGTAAATTACATAGATAAAGCCTTTAAATTACGAAACTAGTTTCATGCATGATGAAACAAATTTCATGACACTACTTGGCAGTACCTGTGGAACTAGTTTCATTGAAAATAATAGTGTCATGAAATCCACAGTATGTCTGTGTTCATGGCTCCGCCAATATCAAAGCTTTATTTTGCATTGCAAAATGTTGTCATGCAAATGTTATTGTATAAAATTAAGAAAAGGTTGTCTGGAAAGAAAAGACGTTGGTGGATTCGAGGGTGGCTAGCAAGAAAGCATCTGGGTGCGACACCGTTACTTTCTGAATTAGCAGATGAAGATCCTGAGAGCTATACAAACTATTTTCGAATGAGTGAAAATAATTTTCATCTCTATTTTTGTGTATATAAATTGTATAAACACCCTCAGTTTCAGATCCTAGAGACACTGATTTCGCTGGTATTCATTAATGAATTTTATATTTTTATCAGCTGTCCAACGTTGGTCTGACATTTTCCGCCCTTACCGCGAATAAAAAGCACACGTCCTATCAGCGCAGGCGCTTTGGCGACACTAGTTTCGCATCGCGTTTATACGACGACATTAGTTGCATGACACTAGTTTTATCCAAAAATCGCGCGCGACACGAAACTATTTCAGTGTCGTGAAATCGATGCATGCATTGTAAAACTTGACGTTTACACGTGAAATTGTTGATAAAATTAATGTCACGAAACTATTTTCATGCCACTAGTTTCGTAATGTAAATTCGGCTTAAAGGTCATCAGTTGTATGTATGAGACCTACACCCATTTCTGCCAAATTTCATAATAGATGAGAGAGATGAGAGATGAGAGACCACCTGGCTGTGGGTTCTTTTTAAGCCTCGACAGGCCGCCTAGTCGCAGCAAATTTCTTGTGTTTTAACAGAGAGCATGGCGTAGACCAGAGCGCCTTGTCAGTTTTGGCAAAATGGATAGGGAAACCTAAAAACGCTCACCTGTCTTGCTTTGGACCAATTCTACTCGCTCGGGTAAAGGTTCCGTTAATTTTAGCTTGTACACAAATAACCCATTAAGATTCGGCGCAGGTCTGCCGATCTGATCGTCCAGGGCCGTAAAAGGAGCCAAGAGACAGTTACAATGGACGGACGCACTGCGTTTATTCGTTTGCTTTGATTGTTTTCTTAATAAATTATGTATTTTGCCTATGTTGTACGATATTAGTTTAACTAAAATAGAAAAGCTTATATATCTTATACTAATATGTATAAAGTTGAAGAGTTTGGTTGTTTGTTTGCTTGAACACGACATCACAGTCAGACAGACAGACAACATCTCAGAAAGTACAAGTCTGATTTGAAAAATTATTTCAGTGTTAGATAGCCCTTTTATCGAGGAACGCTATAGGCTATTATATATCATCACTCTTTCATCACTCAATTAATCTTCTCATTCTCTTGAAGAATGTTTCAAAATCGCTTCCGCTGCGTGCACTGCGTCAACGGTTAAAGTTTCGCAAAATCATGCGTGACAAATGATAGCCTTAGCCCAAAGTAACTATTCCACGTGGACGAAGTCGCGGGCAGAAGCTAGTATATATATATATATATATATATATAAACACACACACACTAATTCCGGGACAGTAATATGCTGAGTGCAAACCTTATTTGTAGAAAATGCGGCGTGCAAATTTTCAAAATATGCTGTGTATAATAATATACAAGCAATGCAAATAAGTCACTATTTCTTCAAATAAAGTCTTTTTTCTTAAGTTTTCGCGACTTGTATACATAATAAAACTAGGTTTTAACGGTTTTAAGCGCGGTAATTTATATGTTTTTGGTTATTCCGACGTTTCGGCCGCTTTTCACTGGCCGTGGTCACGGACGACAAAGATGTCATTTGTCCAACGAGTATTGTTAAAGTTTTATGTAGCCTACCGCCAACTTGTTCATTTTAATTATTTAGTTTTTTTATGGTTATTACTTACTCTATGGGAGCCTAATCTAATTTACCACCGCTTCACAACATGTTGTGGCTTGAAGAGAAGAAGCGGCGCAAGAAACTTCTCAGCAAACATGCCTAGCTCTAAATTTTTTATATAATATTAAAATGGGTGGAACGAAAAATATAATTATTTTTCCTATATATATATATATATATATATATATATATATATATATATATATATATGCCTCAAAACGAGAATCTGACCACTAACTTATGCCGGAACGTTACTCAAGGCCATCTGCCGACTTATACAAAGTATCATAAGTTTTGTTTTTCGCATGAGTAATTTAATAAAATACGTGTCAAAGACCTTCGATTTCTACACTATGTGATCTTAACGTGAATACGCATTTAATACGTCACATAAAAATGTAAACAAAGTCGACATTCAACTTGCAATACTTGAAGACCTTGATTTCTATAGACCTACTCATGCGCATACATTGCAAAAATACATCCATCTATGCTCATTCAAAAAACAACCTTATTGTTATTGATATAAACGTGAAATTAAATACTACTTTTATAATAAAAAACCGATTTCTCATTAATGGAAATTGTTATGTAATTTATAAGGAATTAGGTTTAAAATAAAAGTAGCGTAGTTAAGACGTTATTCAATTGGATCGACATGTGAGCAACATGATATTGATACAAGTATTACTGAAAATGGAAACTGGAAAATTGTTGGATGTATTTTGCCCTTGACATTACTTGTAGGGTT
This sequence comes from Dendrolimus pini, assembly GCA_949752895.1. Classification (NCBI taxonomy): domain Eukaryota; kingdom Metazoa; phylum Arthropoda; class Insecta; order Lepidoptera; family Lasiocampidae; genus Dendrolimus; species Dendrolimus pini. The sequence goes on along the minus strand of OX457145.1, from coordinate 15,320,622 downwards.
TATTGAGTAAAGATAAAACTAGGGAAAAGAAAATATTAAAATAATTAAATAAATATTTTGCGAATGCAATTAAATCTTATACGAATATGTAAAGCTGAAGAGTTAGTTTGTTTGGATGAAATGGATGGATGAAAGCATTAATCTCAGGAACTACAACAGGTGTGATTTGAGAAATTCTTTTAGTGTTAGATAGCCTATTTATCGAGGATGTCTATAGGCTATATATCATCACGCTAAGACCAATAGGAGCGGAGCACCAATGAAGAATGTTTCACAATCGGGGGGATTTGAAGACTTATTCCACGCGGACGAATTCGCGGGCACAGCTAGTAGACTATAATAACCATTAAATAAAAAGCCCGATTTGACAGTTCTCATTAGAACATATTTAGAGATTGAAACCTGTAAATCGTTAACCAAGTTAGATAGATAACACTTTATTGTACACCATTACAGAAGAACTTATAGTTCATTGAAATGTTACATGAGCTTTGCATTTGTTAGAGGACGCAACTTTATTTTTGGGACATGTGTGAGGGGGTCAATAGAAGCTTAACCTCAAGTTTGTGGTGTCGCCACCCTTGTCCCCCGGCCGCCATCTTGGAAAAAGTGGTGAAAACACTTTTTTCGCGATATCTCGGAAACTCTGCGTCTCACAAAAATTTGTAAAGTCATCATTTGTAGCAAATTGATTAGCCTACAAATATGTGTATATAACTTTTTGCCCTAAATGAAAAATTAATGAAGTTATAAGCAAAAAATTGAGTTTTTTTTATTAATTCCTATTTTCTTTACCATAGAACTTACCAAATTTAACTTATCGAATGTTAAGCAGGTAGAGAAGGTCCTCCGTTTTCCCCGCCAGCTATGAGGTAGAGTCCGTAGGCGCGTTTTTTTTACGTGGTATCCCCAGTAGGCCTACTCCATGGACAACTTGCTTATAAAGTAATCCTCGACATCATAATATTTTTAATCACTTATTAGCTAGCTACTCTAATCGACTTTTCTTCAATGGTCCAGGCTGTGGCTCAGAATCTAAATCAACGTCAAATGTGAAAGTTTGAGGAACGACAGGAGTTAAAATTGGAGTCATAGTTGGAAGTTAATCTTCAAATTCATTTTCTTCCATTAACTTTGATATCTCCATAATGTTGCTGCATGTTTCGCCAGAACAATGGAGGCATACTGTAGAGCATTTCAGACCTGCTTTTCTGCAGCCACACATGCTCCCACAGTTTACTTTGCATCTGCAGATAATTAATTTCATGAGATCGGGGGTGCTGGAGGCTTGGAAGCTTGTATTGGCATCCAAATGTTTGCATGCTTTTTCCAGCCCCAATCTTCAGGATTTTGATATCTTCCGAGCCACGACTGGACCTGGTGATATACTCGGAGACTGTGAAAACGAGTAGCATCTTGTGTTGGAGGCAGCGATTATAAATTAAATGAATTTTTAGTCACTGTCTTGGCAAATCGTTTGTATCGCAAGCCGGCTAGTCGTCTTTATTACCGCCGTATAAAGCTATGAAAAAACGTTCGCCAACAAGAGTGAGCAAAGATGGATCGACATTCTCACTCAGGAATAGCGCGGTACCACCAGCTAATTCAGGATATTTCTTCATAATTGGTAAAGAAAAGAGTTGGGAATGAATAAGTAAAGGTGTATGAATGTAACAAAAATTTTGTAAGATTATTTACAATAAAAAAAAAAACAAAAATAAGTTAAACATTTCGTTTCAACCGGATTCTCATGAGCATTGACGAACCCGGTCAACTTTGGAGCGCTGTAACAGCTTTTAAATGAATGAAATTAAAAAAAATATATAGGGAAAACAATCCTCAAAAGATCATCTACAAGATTGGTCTGAGGTAATTTTTTTGTAAAATGTATAAAAAAAGTTATAGAGCAAGAAAGAAATTTTTTATAAAAAAAATCTCCCTTTTTTGCTTATAACTTCTTTAATTTTTAATTTAGGACAAAAAGTTATATAAACATATTTGTAAAAACAATTTGCTACAAATTATGACTAAAATTTTTTTGTAAGACGCATAGTTTCCGAGATATCGCGAAAAAAGTGTTTTCGCCCCTTTTTCCAAGATGGCGGCCGGGGGACAAGGGTGGCGACCCCACAAACTTGAGATTAAGCTTCTATTGACACCCACACGTGTCCCAAAAATAAAATTGCGTCCTCTAAAAAATGTAATATTCGGTCCTTAAATTGTAAGATTTCAATGAACTATTACGAACTAGTATTATTCTAGTAGGGTACAAAGGGCGGTCTTATCGCTAAAAAGCAATCTCTTCCAGACAACCCTTGGGGTAGAATATTCCGATTAGGAGTGGCGATGGTGGTATAAATAATGATTGTACGACTACTTACATTTTATTAATAAATATATAACTACACTATATATACAAATATACACATAAGTTATATACATATACAAGATATGGCGATAATATGCTACTATTTAAACATAATAAACATTTAACTGTATGCAATATAATATCTACTAATTATATAAAACTACATAATATCATTATATTGAAGATAGAATTTCCTGACCAAGTTTTGCTTGTCTGACAGCAACAGGCAATGAATCCCAAAGTTGGACCGCCTTAACCGTGAAATAATTATTGAAGAACGTTGTATTATGAATAGGAGTAATAAGTCTATGTTGACTGGAAGGACTGGAACGTAAATTGTGAGAGCAAGAAATAAATTCGAAGAGTTCTTTGAGGTACCGTGGAGTATTAGGGATGAATAAAATACTATAAAGCAATGAAAGAATGTGAGTATTCCGGCGAAAATCAATTGGCAATCACTACACACAACAAGTTAACTGATTACCAAGGAAAATCGATTTAAAATTATACGACTTTGTAATTCGTTTGATTTATATTGAGTTAATTACTTATTGTGTCATATAAACCAATATAAACCTCTTAAAATCGATATAGAGCTCAAAAGTTTTTTCTGACATCGCCTTTCGTGTACCGCATTCATTTATCACGCACCACAATTAATTTATTGAGATTTCTATGATTACACCGATATATATGTCGCAGAACGGCCTCGTTCTCACGACATCATCTTTAGTTATTGCAGGTTTAGTGGGCGTCATCAGGATAAAATGCGAGCATAAAACACAATAGCCATGGTTTATACACTTTTAATTTAGATTTGATCAACATTATGACATAGTTTAGACCGAGCAGCGGGTTCAGGGCACCCGCTCATACTTTCAGCTTCAATACTTTCTTTAAAACTCTCAAAGGTCCAACTCGACCTGTAGCCACCAACCAAATGCCACAAAAACTCCTCAGTCTACCGAAGTAGATACTACTCAAAGTATAGAGGGCGTCCGACCCCGCTCCGCCATAAGCTCTGCTCTGATTGGTCGTTTATTAAATTACAATATTCATAACTTTTATTAGGTTAGAACGATCTTGAAGTTATAGAAACATTAACAAATCTAATTAAATTACATTAAGAATTTTAGAAGTGATTATAATGTAAACAAATGATATTGTGCGTTATACATCCTGTCAACAATACATCGTCATGTCGTCATAGTCATAGCTTCCCTCCGACATATATATATTATATAAATTTAAAAAAAAACCCCGATTTGTAAACATTCGTCATTGGTGCCCCACTCCTATTGGTCTTAGCGTGATGATATATAGCTTTTAGCCTTCCTCAATAAAAGGACTTTTTAACACTAAAAGATTTTTTAAATCAGACCAGTAGTTCCTGAGATTAGCGCGTTCAAGCAAACAAACAAATTCTTCAGCTTTATTTATTATTATAAGATTATAAGATGTATTCAATCGTTTTTGTTTTCAATACATATATGTACAATTATGTATTATTGTTTTAGTATAAATATAATGTAAGATTTTGGAATAAATATGTATATATAGTTTTTTCCCGAATCGATCTAAATTAATGAACTGCAAAAACCCTTTGGTAGCAACACTAAAATTAAAAATTAGAAGCCTTAGAACGTGATTGTTTTTGGGACTTCGTCATAGATTAATACGATATAACACAATTAATAAAAATTTCATGTCATTTCGTTATTTGGAGGAAAATAATAATTGAAATATGTTTTATAACATTATATAATGCACCATTAAAAACTATGTATATTTATCAACTACATAAATTAATTGTTATTGGCTTTCCGTTGTGTTGATTCTATTCAAAGCTGCGTTCTATACCTAGACATTCTTAATGGTCAAATCGGACTTTTTATTTTGTGATTATTATAATTACCTATTCCAATATATATATTTTTAACAGACATCAAAATAAACAGCAAGAAGTATAATATTTTCTGCAACATCTTGAAGTAAAATTAAAAGTAAAAATTAAATTTGTTTTGTGTTAAGTTTGAAGCCGGTTTTGTTTTTGTACAAAAACAATCAACATTTGAATTGCTTGAATAGCTTTAGAATTAATATTTTAAGCGCCAGTAGAAATTATACTACTGGCATTCGTATACAAGTTTTGCCTTTCGAAGAGTGTAGGCGCTCGGTGCTCTTCTGCAAGGGTTGCTCTATCCATATCCATCCATATAAAGATATACAGAGAAAAGTCGTCAACAAAACGTACATATTTTCATCCTTTTGAATCATATCATATATAAGTTATTATTACTCTCGGCTAATGTAAATATTATATCTAATTATATATTTGGTAAATTAACAGGTATTTATTCCTGCAACGACCAGTCATCTGACTTAGTGACAATAAGATCACCTCAGGAACATACTCTTTCAAATAAAGAAAAAATATTGAAATTCGGTCCACAATTGACGGAGAAATCGCGTAACAAACATGCAAAAGAATATACAGTTTGGAACGAAAACCTCCTGCTTTTGGAAGTCGGTTAAAATCACACACCATACGCAGCTTCCAGTTTCGTATTTACATTATAATGTCAGTATTATGGCAAAACGCTAAACAAAACTGGCACGCCAGACCGAGTGGCGGCTGGATGCAACGAGATCTTTTGTTTAGTGAAACATCACGTACGCGTGGCAACAGCCGACCAAGGCCTTCAGCCACGTCCTTTGCAAATATTGTTACACTTTAAGTATAACAATATACCTGACGAAGGTGCAATGCTGACACTTCAGTCACTGAATTATCGATCTTAGTATGCACTTGACATGACACACCAAACGCTCCGAACAGTCCGAATTACGCGTCGTGTTATTAGCGCGATACGCGACGGAAAATATTCGTCGTCAGCCATTCACAGTCCACTCTGCTGGACATTGGCCTCCCCAAGACGGCGCCACTCATCCCTGTCCTCTGTTTTCCTCATCATCATCAGCGACCTTGCATAGGTCGTCGGTCCATCGGGTTCGAGGGCGTCCTACTTTACGTTTACCGAGACGCGGTCTCCACTCCAGGAATCGTCTGCTCCAACGGCCATCGGTCCTGCGGCAGACGTGACCAGCCCACTGCCACTTCAACTTGCTAATTTTGCGAGCTATGTCGGTTACCTTGGTTCTCTTACGGATATCCTCATTTCTAATTTCATCCATAAGAGAAACACCCAACATAGAAAAACCAACCGACGGAAAATAGTACGGTACGAAATTTTTCCTCTTCAAAAGGCAAAACTTGTACTCAAATAACTAAAAAGTAGAAAAAAATATTAACAGTTTAACAGCAAACTAAAATAAAAATAATTATGCAACATATTAAAATCGATGTCAAGTTAAACAAAAACAACAAAAAATGTAAAATGCATCGCATTTTACTCACTGCCTCTCAACATCAGACAAGTTAAATCCATATTGTATTTTAAACTCGTGAACTAAATATCTTTGGTCCACGCAAGTTTAAAATATGCTGCAGATTCTATAGATATATCTTATTTTTGTATAGAATTGATTCTAATGATTTTGTATACAGTTAATTCATATCAGCAGACTGAAAATATATATAACTATTAAATTTTTGTTTGTCTGTCTGTATGTTTTTTAGAGCATCACGTGAAAACCATTGAAGGGATTTCAATGAAACGTGACATAGATCTAGCTTAAGATAATTTTTACTTTACTTTTCCTTCAATTCGCTAAATATTTGAATCTAACATTCATAGGACAGAAAGCAATAAATTCTCTATAAATTTCAACAATTACTACAACATTCTCTTGGAGCAAATCATTTACACCAGCTGTGTGTGTGGCATGTGTCACGAATCACGAGACTCCGCGGCGACACTTTATACGGTCATCAGGTGTCACGACACTAATATTACAGTCTTATGAGGTTTATAATTGTACATTGTATTGTATTTGAGGTCGAAGTAGCGTTGCCAGATATTTTTTTGCCATGTCGGGATTTTGGAACTTTTTTATGAGTGAAAAAAGCTGGACAGTAAAAAACGTATATGTTTAACATTTTTAGTAGATTCTCAATTGGTATAAGATTATTTATTTCTAAATAATCTAATACCAATTTTTATTACTATTCATCCACCGAGATGATATTGAAAAAATATTGTGGATTTAGAGTTTGTGATTCGTCATAAATAAACAAAGACAGTCACTTTCACCTTTCTAATATTAGTTAGGATAGTCTACGATAACCTAAACTAAATTTAGCCAAAGCAATATATTTACTTCACTTCAAACAATTTAGAACTAATGTCACATTGGAATGTAACAAATTCCTTGCATTTACTGTACAAAAATACGCGAAAGGGTCTGTCTGTCACTTAACCTGAAATTAAAATGTCGAAAATCAATGCTCCTGTCACATTGCTTGGGAGAACATAAGTCATTTTGGGGAAACAAGCTTTTTGTTTTTTGAATGTTGCTTTTCGGGGTAAGTGTTGACATTGATTTGTTAATTGGTTTCTAATTTTGTTTTTAGGGGAACGTTTCGTCTATTTGCCAGAAACTTGTTATTGTTTACCACTGGTCTAGAGTATGCCGCCTTAACAACTGAGTTGTGTTCCGGCATTAGTGGCCAGGTTACAGGTTCTCCTTCAAAGCCAGCAGCACATTGGCATTACTTTTTGTTATTGCTAATGTCCATAGGCGACGCTAAACACTTTCCATCACAGTTGGGCCGTCAGCTTGTCTGCCGTGCTTCGACAATAAAAAAAAGTATTTTTTCAATTACTTTAAAAAAATTCAAGGATTCTCTTAAAGATGACGTCGATTATATTTTTTTAATTGACTACGGGCCTAAAAAAGATTTTCATCTACAATATCTCTCACGTCTCAAAACATATTTAATTTACAAATTTACAAAAATAACCTTTAACTAAAAAAAACTTGTCTTAAAAATGTTGTGACCTGTGCCCGAAAATGGACATTTATGGGCTAGTATTAAGATACAAAATATTATAAATTAATAATCTAAAAACACGCTTCAACTAAAATTGTATTCAAAAATTCATCGTTTTAAAAAAACCAAGGTATTGTGTATATGTGTATGTGAATATATGGTAGATGTATCGTATGTCTAAGTACAGTGTAAACTCTATATACCGACACTGCCGGGACTGTGATTTTTATGACGTTATAGAGAGTTGTCGTTAAATGGAGAGAAGTATGTTACTTAACTTACTTAACGTAAGACGTCTTTTGCTGCACCAGTAATTTCATTGTATTTTTTACTTATTTTATTCATATCTTGCGATATTGAGGCAAATTTACGATAAAGGAAGTACTTAGAAATTTCGTTATACATGATGCCGACAGTCTAGTTTATCACGGGCTAGGATAATAAATCGATAAAAGAACGTACACAGCTGCGCAGCTTTAACTAATTTTGGCAACTTAAAAGGTACTTTATATTACTTAATTGTTGTCGTTATAAAGAGTGGGTGTAATGCTATATATACTGTATCATTGTATGGAAGACAAGCTAAACCAATCAAGTGATTTTGAGTTTTTTTTTGCAGGAGTTCAGCAAAAACGCAGACGACCCACTTGATGGAAAGCGGTTACAATCGCCTATGGACATTTGCAATACCAAAGGTGCTACAAATGCGCTGCTGCTCTCTTACGGGAGACTGAAACCTGGTCACTAATGCTGGAATACAACACAAGGTTGTTATGGCGGCATATTCTAGACCAGGGGTGGTCGCCATCCAATCGAGCAAATACCCTACCTCCAGGCTGTGGGTTGTTTTATCGCCTCTCACGACAAGCCGCGCGGCTGCGGGAAATTGTATTCTTTCTCCGTTCCTGCACGGAAAAAGGACGCTTATGGGAGTTTGTCGTTAAATCAAGTGACGTTACATGGAGTTTACACTCTATTTATAAATTTAACTGTTCTGATGTGATTATATGAATTGTAACTATGGTATGCCATGTGTATATCTTCCTGAAATATATAAAAAAATAGTATATTAAATCGAATTTTACATTCAAAGTAATTAAAAAATCACCCCAATTAAATTATAATAAATTTCTAACAATAAATATTTTACAAACATCCTTGAAAGAACAATACACGTTCTATGACAATAAAGAATTGTTGCCGAAAATACTACGACGGCCCCTAATCTTAAAAAGATCTAGTGAAAGAATTAACAAAGCCACCCTAATTTGGGGTTGTCGAGGCAAATGAGTGAAGAGACAAAACGTGTTGGTGTTTTAATTAATGGCTTAAATTTGGAGATCCTCAGCCCATCTATAATCTTCTTATATATAAAAATGAATGTTTGTCTGTATGTCGTTTAATGAATCGTAAACCATACATTTGATTATATGATGCTCTTTTGCAAAGTTGTTTTGCATGAGCCAGAGAAGGTTTCTGAGTTGGTTCACAATTGGACCTGGTAAATGGCACTGCTGTCGAAATATCGATTGAAGCTTTTCCGGGCAGGACGATGTCTGCCGGGACAGCTAGTCTTATATATAAAAATGAATATTTGTCTGTATGTCCTTTAAAGAATCGTAAACCATACATTTGAACATGTGATGCTCTTTTGCAAAGTTGTTTTGCATGAGCCAGAGAAGGTTTCTGAGTTGGTTCACAATTGGACCTGGTAAGTGGCACTGCTGTCGAAATATCGATTGAAGCTTTTCCGGGCAGGACGATGTCTGCCGGGACAGCTAGTCTTATATATAAAAATGAATGTTTGTCTGTACGTCCTTTAAAGAATCGTAAACCATACATTTGAACATGTGATGCTCTTTTGCAAAGTTGTTTTGCATGAGCCAGAGAAGGTTTCTGAGTTGGTTCACAATTGGACCTGGTAAGTGGCACTGCTGTCGAAATATCGATTGAAGCTTTTCCGGGCAGGACGATGTCTGCCGGGACAGCTAGTCTTATATATAAAAATGAATGTTTGTCTGTACGTCCTTTAAAGAATCGTAAACCATACATTTGAACATGTGATGCTCTTTTGCAAAGTTGTTTTGCATGAGCCAGAGAAGGTTTCTGAGTTGGTTCACAATTGGATCTGGTAAGTGGCACTGCTCTCGAAATATCGATTGAAGCTTTTCCGGGCAGGACGATGTCTGCCGGGACAGCTAGTCTTATATATAAAAATGAATGTTTGTCTGTACGTCCTTTAAAGAATCGTAAACCATACATTTGAACATGTGATGCTCTTTTGCAAAGTTGTTTTGCATGAGCCAGAGAAGGTTTCTGAGTTAGTTCACAATTGGACCTGGTAAGTGGCACTGCTGTCGAAATATCGATTGAAGCTTTTCCGGGCAGGACGACGTCTGCCGGAACACCTAGTAGTAGTAGGCCGCCTGTTTTTTTTACCAAGAAGTATTGTGATCATGCATGTTGTTTTTGTATTTGTTTGTTTTGGTGAGCAAAAAAGTGTTATCTATCTATCTAGTAATAAATATTTAATCCTTATTCTAAATATATAATCCAAGTATAAGTGACCGTGTATTTGATTGTATTCTTCAAAATGTATATAATGACATTTCATATACTTGCATGTATGTATTTTTGACTACAGATATGAATATAGGTTACTTTTAAATCCAAATTATGGTATAGTTTCTTTAAGATATTAATTAATACATGAAGTAAAAACTTTGCATCCCTTTATACGATTGCGTGGAGGGAGGAGTATAAAATTTCGCACACTTATAGTTTATATAGACAAGAAGCGACGAAGGCTAATATTTGTTTTTAATTGTTCATAAAAAATACATTAAATCAATAAAAAAACATTACACACACTACCATGTATTGGACACACACACGCATATACATATACTCTTTTGTTTATTGTTCAAGTCAAATTAACAGTATAGTCTTGGAGAAATCTGTGATTATACAAGTATAGTCTTTGACAATAAATGATTATGGCATTTAGGATATTATATATAGGTAAGCTATATTAATATATTATATTATATTAGGTAAGATAATATATATACATAAGGCACAGACTGCACATGCACTTCCTCACAACACCAGCACGTAACAGATACACTCTACATTAGTATAAGTTTAGTATTAAAATTAGAATAAATTAATATAATAAGTTATACGTAAGCTACATACACCACAACACTAAAATCACTAAATTAATCTCACGCACAACAACAAAAATAACCAATAAGCGTGTATAAACTCTAAAAATCTTTCTAGAAATTAAGTTGTAAAAAAAGGTACGGAACGGAAGGTAGAGTCCGTAGAGTTGTTTAAAAAAAAATAATGATCTAATTTCGACCACTAGTAAAATTAAACACACGGAACTCTACCTCTACCTCTAATTCCATTAAAACAAACGTCACTATTTTAAATGTTTTCAAGGCGGCTGTCTGTTCTCCTCTAATATGAGACAACCAATAAATCCAAGTGTAATAATAGTTTGTGGCAATTTGTTGACTCTCAAATTAAGTTTAAAGTAACGTTTTGAGATTTATTTACTTACTATCACCTTGAAAGAGCTTAAATAACAATTAAAGTTTAGAATTGAATTTATGGCCTAAAGTTGTATATTTATGTTAGTAAGAACTGTAAAAAAATAGCGACCAAATTTTCATTTGCACTTTGATACAAATTGACAAGACTTAGAAACATTAATAAAAACTAGTGGTAGCCCGTGGTCGAAATACGACCATAATAATTAATGTCAAAGACTATACTTCTATAATCACAGATTTCGCCAAGGCTACACTGTTAATTTGACTTGAACAGTAAACAAAAGAGATATATGCGCGTGTGTGTGTCAAATATATGGTAGTTTTTGCAATGTTTTTTTTTATATTATTTATTTAATGTATTTTTATGCATAATTTAAAAAAGTATTAGCATTCTGCTGATGGTGTATCTCTATATAAACTATAGTGTGCGAAGTTTCATACTCTTTTATTTTCGTAAAAAGGAGGACAAAGTTTTTGTTTCACCTATTAATATATAGATGTAAAAAATATATTCAACCATCACTACCTACTTAAAGATAATGGACCGTTATCGAACTATAAGTGCGGTTCAAAATGTTAAGAAGAGTGATTAGCATTTATTGATCGTGAAGGTTACGATCACGATTTAAACATGGATGAGAAATTAAAAAAAAAATATTGGTTAGGCAACCAATTCAAATTGCTCAAATTTTAAAATCTTAATTTCTTAGTCTTTATTATTTAACGTTGTAGAAAAAAAAATCAAATATTATATTAGATATTCGTAAATAATCACGTAATTGTATGCCAAATTACATATGACTAACTGTAGTGGTTCCTGAGACAATCAACTGTGACACGCAGACCAACTTGCTGACACAGAAGTGAAACCATAAATAATAACAAATAAATAATCGGCAGACAAATAAACACATTGTATATTCCCAAGCTAAGGTACGTTTGTGCTATGTGTAACATACAACGAACTACTCTGGGGCCGATAAGAGTCATCCAGACCTGAATAAATAACGGTAATTTCGTTTACGAAATTTACTATTCCAGGAATCGAACCCGAAGCTTCTGCCCTGTAGTAAGCCCCCCCCCCCCCAACTATAAAGATCGTCAAAATAAGGGTTCTCTTCTATGTTTACGTTTCTGAAACCTAAAAACACAGCAACCGGAGCCTCAATACCTTTTGGTCCAATGAAGTTATTAATAAATTGTGGTTAATATGAGTTTGCAACGCACCATTACTCCATAGCACAGACGATAAAGGCTAAACAAAGTAAGCTATTCTACTCAAGTTATTGGTATTTACCATAAAGCTGAGACTACAAGAGCTTCCCAGGTATACTTAAATCGACGAACGCTACGCTCAAAAAGGTACCTATCATAAAATTGCGGCAATTTACTATATGTCTACACGTAGCAGCTACTTTAAAGCTAAAATCGTTATTAATAATGTATTTTTGTATACACGTACATTCGTAGTTTCTTTGGGAAATTTGTTGCGCCGCTTCTTCTCCTTTACCAGTAACTACAATTCCTTTGATAGACTGATAACTTTCAATAAGTAAGCTGTTAAATTCTATTTTCAAATAAACACATTGATTTTCAATAACGTTTTGTAATTAATATATTGTTTTTGGAATTTACAAGAAATTATAAAAAGCGGTAAGCACTTTAATGACTAAATACCGCAGTCGAGCTGGAACGGCGTGGCGCGGCGGCCGACAAGTGTCATAATCGTTTAATTATATATTAATTAATAATGTATACATAGAAAAGTTACTATTTTCAATATTGTATTAAATAAGACTTAATTTTTTAAATATATATTCATAAACATAAAACATATTCGACTGTGGCACAGAAACCTCATGGCTTGATTGACCCGGCAATTTATTTTTTTAATGGCGTCTTCTAGTTGGAACAAGTTATAGTACAAATGACTATTTTTAAATTCATCTCAAGTCCAATTTAATCTGTTTCTAATAGTCCAGCACTCATAAAACGAAAATCGTTCATCGAAAAATCTTCGAACTTCGCTCGTCTGCACGTAGCTTAAGATCATAACATTTTATGTTACTGCACTCATTGAAGTAAATTGACATCTTCACGACTGAACTTCAAACTCGGCTCAAGTCGATCGACTTGAGAGTACTTTTAAGTACTCATTAATATCTGAAAACTGTTATTGAGTTTTATTTTTAAGCATGACCCTTAGCATAGTATAATATATAGCAGAGGTAATTCTTAAAATATTTAATATTTTCTTAACTTTTCGCGAGTAGTACACATAATAAAGCTACATTTTAACGGTTTTACAGGCGGTATTTGTTTGATTTTTTATTCCGACGTTTCTATAGCCGTGGCAATGAGGAATATTAAAGTTATTGTTTAATTTACCCTCAACTTTTAGCCGCTAAGACAGCTCTCTATCGATGTTTAGTGTATAGTGTAGTGTGTATAGAGATTCTTAAATAAAAAAAAACATTCATTGTTAGTGGAGGAGGGGCGGGTGGTGGGAGGGGCACACTGATTTTCGTATACCTGCACTTAACGCTTAAGATGGCCGTGAAAGTTGTATCAAATAAACTCAATTTTACATAATATAATTTTATAAATATAGTATGAACAGTCTACGGTATTATCTTCCAATCTCAAAAAATAAAGAAAAATAAACTGTTAAAAAGAATAATCTTGAACCTTCATCCCCAGATAATCTTTTTAGTAAAACAAAAAACACATTATAATGTTTTACACCGCAGTTATTTTGAAATGTGTACGGTGCTTACAGATAAATCCTTAGGGGCTCCAAGGATTTATCTGTAATGAATTAGGTATTAACTTTAACTAACGAGAATTGTTATTTTTGAAATTTAAAAATTTATCGACATGCTTGGCTTTTGTTATTTGTTTAGGTATTGTAGTGATACAGTGATATTGTAGTCAGCAATAAATGAGAAACTAAATTCGAGTAGGTACTCGTCATTTTCTCGTTAGTGTTTTCAGGTTTTCTACACAGTATTTTGTAATCTGTCACAATACATTTTTGTGATTTATACATACATATATATAGAAAGAAAGAGGAAATTTGAAGAAGTTTTTCTATTTTTGGCAACATGGTAACAACACTTGAATGTCAAAGTCCCTAAGTTTTAACCCTGAAAGCCGCTGGTAGGACACCAGAAGTCACAGATGACCACCTAAGGCCTGAGGTGGCCACCACACGGCAATGAATGGCCAATTAAGCCGCAGAAGTAGTTAGTGCTAGGTATTTAGTGAAAGCGATAGCCATAGGATACTGCAGCTTGGCCAACGAGAGCAGCTGAAAAGCCATCGCTGTGCGGGGAAGCTTTCAGTAGTTCCAAAGCCAGTTACCGGTGGGTAGTTACCCTCCGAATTGCAGCTGGGGCAAAGAGGTAAATACTCACCTCACGAGCTCACCAGCCACTGATATATGGTGGAAATATCAACTTTTATGATACGCACCGCTGAAGAGTGGAACTCTTTACCGTCATCTGTTTTTCGTCAAAAATACAATTTAGGTGTCTTCAAGTCTCGCGTGAACAGGTATCTTCTAGGTAAGCACGCTCCACCACCTTAGAGCGCATTTCCTCCTGACATCACGCGCAATGTCAGTCAAACGCGAAACTATTAAATATAAAAAAAACCTCGTCAATGCTTCAACTGCATATAGAAGAACAAAACACAAGAGAGAAAACAGCAAACTGCAAAAACAAGTAACTCCCACTGAGGGTTGCATATTTGCTCTGCTTGAGTTAGCTCTGCCACTCGAGAGACACAATTTTACTATTTTTATAACATAACACCATGTTAATTACTTATTAATAGAACTAGCTACTACAAATGGGAGCAAAGGCCATTGTTTGATAAACAATAGTACTTTAATAGTCAATATTTAATAAACTGTTTTTCTATTTTTGGCAACATGGGAACAACACTTGAATCACAACGGCCACAGTGTAAGTACTTTCAATAGTCAAATCTTAAACCACTACTCAACAAATGCACTTATGTATACGCAGTTATTAGTCTATAATGTTCTAATTGAGTTTATTTTTGTACGTGGGAACATGGCTACCAAAATTTTATGTTCAACCGACTCGAAAGAAAAGGGGTGTTGTGTTTTAGTTCTGTAACATATCATGGGCGTTAGTGCATACATTTTATATATTTCTGTCTTATTTATCTCCCTTGTCTTTACTTACTTTTTGATCATTAACGGAAAAACTTAGATTGAACATGGGTTTTATTAGGAATACAATATATAAATCACAGCAAGTGGAAAAACGAATGGCAACGGACAAGTGGCAAAACGAATCACAACAAAATTTTAACTTGCAGTTTTACGGACAGGTTTCCAAATTGGACAAGTACTTACATTAACAATCTGCCCGTAAAACTTCAAGTTAAAATGTTGTCGCCATTAATTTTTCCACTTGTCCGTTGAAGTTTCACTTCTACTATGTGTCCCAGCACACATTAAATTATGTTTTTAATTGCTAGAGATATGTAAGATAGCTTCTATATCGAATGGGAGAAGAGCGTTACGGGGTTGCACGTTCAAATATTCATCTGGCCAAACAAAAAGCAGTATTTAAAAAATATACGTGCAAATAGTATGCGTACACGCAGCTCTCGCACAGGCAACGACTATCACTGTTTCTTTACTTGGACACTCACACATAGGCATTGAATGAAAAATTACCGTATCTCGTATTACTATGGATTGCAATATTATTTGCTATGTTCAGTCGGTTTATGGTTTGTTTTGGTATGTGGTTCTCAAACTTTCCAGTCTTAATGCACTGTACGTAATTTGTGAACGATATAATATCTGTCATAAGTGACGTATGTTGTCCAGACTATAATGATCAAAAACGGACTATAGGGTATAACTTAGGTATTACATTTCTTATAAGTTATAACACAGTTTTTTACTCATCAATATACGGTCAAAAGGGGTGAATTATAAAAACCTTAAATAATAAATGAGTTATACTTTGCCCGCGACTTCGTCTGCGGTTGAATAGAAATTCGGCTGAGATTCACGGGCCACAAAATACCGTAACATTTGAAAAATAATGTAAGCTATAGTTTTAGTGAAAACTGTCTGAATAAGCTAATTTTCACGCATCCAAACAACTAAAAACCGCACACCTTCCCAGGGTAAAAAGAAGCGCAGATTTTAGGTATAAGAATTATCTGTCGATCAGCGAAAACTGTATCGAAATCGGATTAGTAATTTTTACATGAATCCCGAACAAAAAGACAAACAGAACAACACATGAAAAAAAAAATTGCAATGTGTTCTCCATCGTTTATATAATCTATTCCAGGTGTTGTGTTTTTTAAATAGCTTCAATGTACAGATACGGCCTGTTTAGAATTTTATGATTTTATAGATTAAAAATACTTATTTATAAAAACAAAAAAAGGAATCGATATATTAAAGACAGAACAAAACTATGTACGTTTTGTTCTGTTCTACACAAAAATGTCATGTCATGTTATTATAATGCTAGAATTGGTTACTTAAACAAGTCTTCTACATTCCGCCGGTTAAAACCAACCTGGGCCTCAGCAGCCCTATCACAAGAATGTGCAATACCTACAACCGTCTAAATTCAAAATTAGATGATCTTGATATTTTTCACAAATCATATAATTGGTTCAAAAATAAAGTGTTAACATCAGCTGTGACTTTAAAATAATTGACAGGCCGTTCATGTTTACACTTGTACTTAGTTATATAATTATTTTTAATTTGATACTTCTTGCATTTTTTTTTTGACTTTCCTTATTTTCTTTTGACAACATTATTTACATTCATTAACTTTTTATTATATTCGTACTTGACATGTGCATAATATTGACAATATTTAATAAAATTACTAGAAATTGACATTAAATTGTAAATGCTGTGCACTCCTCTAATGGGTCTACACATCAGAACCTTTGTATTGAATGATATGTAATGTAACCATAATGTGTGTGCTGTTGGTGTGCCTAAATAAATAAACAAAAGCAAAAAAGTGGTTATGTAATACTTCGATTTCAAGACTAAAATTTTTAGTACGTGTATTTTCGATAGATAGAATGAATATGGAATACTTTTGAATGCGAAGAGTTGGTTTATTTTCGAATAATCCGGAATGAAAGTTATATCGAAGAAAATCTCTAGTAACAAAAAGTAACAAGAGAATTGAAAAATCGTATATGGAACCTTGATCTGCATATTTGGTGACATTATTTTTTCGTCAAAATTGTGATACACATTATATACATGTAATATGTAACAAATATTGACATTGGCGATAATTATGCCTTGTAACCTACCAATCAAACAATGTGCAATTTAATAGTAAGACAAAACTTTGAGAAACGCATTGAAAACTCGCCGATCTGCTAATCGCTCGATTACGTTCCGCTGCGACCGAGCTAACCTTGTATCTTGTAATACCTATATTTTAATTTATAATATAGTACTAGTACTTTGGTAGTGTATAAGATTGTATATCTTAGATTGAAGACTGAGATAGGAACATTTCGAGATTGGATATCTCCAGAAGTTATTAGCAATATGCTGACAATGAATGAATAAATGAAAATGATTTATTGGGTTTTAAAATATACAGATAATACATTAATAAAATATAAAAATGATACTACTATAATATAACACCGATGACACAGGCCTTGCGAACATTGAACAAGATATGTCAACAAATTGTCATTTTTATCTGTACTGTGACTGAATATGTACATATATTTTTATAATGTATTATATGTACCACGCTATCGTATTGGTGACAACTGTACTGATAGCGAGGTTTGTAAGTTAATAAATAAATAAATACTAATATGATAATATGTAAATAAAATATAAGATACACTAACATAAATAAATATAAAACTAGCAAAAGACTAGCAAAAGCAATAACTTCTGCTGCATCCTTAAATTGACAATAAACAAGAACCAAAACAGTATAGACAGAGAGACGCAGTCAGTAGGAGAAAGTTAAGTGTGTCACGCGGCTTAGGTTCAAATGTTTGTAGTAGAAAAAACTAAGTACGTTGTATCAATGTAAAATATCTTTATTGTTTTGATTTTACATTGATTTAATCCTTATGTATACTAGTATATTTAAGCCTACGTTCCCAAATTATTTATTATTTTTTTATATTTTTTTATTGTCTGAGTTCAGCGGCAGGCCGCCATAACAACCTTGAATTGTGTTCCGGCATTAGTGGCTAGGTTCCAGTCTTATAAGAGTAGCAACGCATTTGTAACGCCTTTGGTGTTGCAAATGTCCATAGGCGATGGTAACCGCTTTCCGTCAGGTGGGCTGTCTGCCTGTCTCCTGAACTCACGATTATTATTTTTTGTCTTATAAATAGCCTAATGATACTCTTTGAAAATCTAGTAATGAAATATGTCAATGTAATTCGAAATCATTATAATCATTGCCATTTTTCCATCAAGTAACTATATACCTTAACATCATAGTCATAAAGATCGTTCTCCAGATTCAGATATAATTTTACTACGGTCATTTTGCAAATTGGTTGCCAAGTACAGATAATGAGAGGTAATCCAGGATACTTAAATAGACTATATACCTTAATAGGAATGTTTTGAAACGAATTAATGTATGGAATAGTTTAATGCGCTCTTATTACGTGATGTAATTCTTTTTAAGATTTTATTATGGCGTAGTATCAAAGGCCTTTAGCGAAGTTTTATTTGTTATTGACTAAAACCTTTTTTCGTTATGGAATAAAATTTTGATAGTGATTTTAATTTTTTACTAGCTGATGCCCGCGATTTCGATCGTTCGTTATTTAACTATCCCTCGGGAACTCTTTAATTTTTCTGGATCGGAGTTTAGCCCGTACAAACAGACAGAGAAACAAAAAATTTGAAAAAAATCTAAATTAGTTATTTTTCACTTCTTACACCGCCCTGGCTCGGTTTTTTTTTATTTTATTGTACACAAATTCGACCTCTACAGGTTTATTATATGTATATATGCCAAACTGTTTGTTATTAAGTGAAAATTATTGAAAGATACACACATTAACTATCCATTGTTGAGTTTATTACTCATTTTATTATTAAAAATAATTATATTTCTCGTTCAACGATCACAACACGTCACTTAATTTAAAATCCAAACTAAGCCAAGTTGTTAGTCTTTGACAGACTGTAAACAGCCAAATGTGGTAGTTATGAAATCACATTCACTAAATGTTTCATGCTTTCCGTATTAACGTAGAAATTATTATTCTTGCTTGACTTATGATGTCAGTATTGGTTTGTAACTAAGAAATCTTAATACATTTTATTACTTAAAATCTGCACATTTCAAGATCAGCCTAAAAAAAACAAGCGTGATCGCTACTACTACAAAAATAGTATTTTTAATTTGTAGACATCAGAATATAAACTACATACTAGAGTTTTCCCTGCAGCTACGCCGCTGGCCAACTCTAGCACTTATTTTACTTACCTAAAAACTTAATCAGGTTTTGCCTTCAGTGAAAATGATTAAACTTATGTTGAAAATCGATTTATTCCGTTGCATGGTTAAGAAGGAATAAGCGGAAATACAGAAAGACAAACAGACGCGGTAAGCGGCTTTAGTATTAGTACATGAATATTATTTAACCGATGCAAATTACCGTGTGATTTATCCATGCAGGATTGAAGAAAGAATCCAATTTCCTGCGGCCGGGTGGCCTGTAATAAGAGGCGACAAAACAACCCACAGTCAGGTGGTAGGGTATTTGCTCGACTGGATGGCTACCACCCCTGGTCTAAAGTATGCCGCCATAACAACCTTGTGTTGTGTTTCGGCGTTAGTGTCCAGGTTCCAGTCTCCTTTAAGAGAGCAGCAGCGCATTTGTAGCACCCTTTGTGTTGCAAATGTCCATAGACGATACTAACTGCTTTCCATCAAGTGAGCCATCTACCTTTCTGCTGGATTCCTACAATAAAAAAAGAAAAAAATGAAAATAAGTCAAACTACTTCTCCATAATGAAATTAAGCACCAATATTAAGATTTTACATAAAACATAACAGTCTTTTATTGATGACATAATCCTTAATCATTAAACTGTTTTATGACTCATTTTAACGCGATTTTGTGACAAACATACGTCAAAATTTAACTATTACAGTAAAAAAAGATTTTTATAGTCACTATTTATACGTTTTAAAGCTCAGTACACACTAACTACACCAGATGTGTACAAAATTCCAAAAAAGTTTATGACACATTCGAATTTGGAACACGTGCCTTCCTTGACGTGCGTGTGCGCATTATTTTGAATGTAAATAAATATAGCGTTAAAGTTGGCTCGCGTCGCTTGTAGTGTAAACACACCCTTAGTTGGGGTTATGTAGGGTTCCTTGTAACAAAATATATTTTTCTTAATAGTATATTTTTCCCTCTTTATCAGTCTGCTAATTGAATGGAGTGTTCACTAATATGATGAACTTATATATTAAACTAGCTGACCTGGCGAACTTCGTACCGCTATATTTTCTGAATTCCTAAAAGACTTTGTTTCAAGACACAAAAACAAAATCACCAAAACGGTCCAGGTGATTAGGAGAATTTTAGAAGCCGATCTAAGCTCCACCTACCGTTCCTAATTGCGAATCTAAACCATCCGGGAACCCACTTAAACACACAAAAACAAAATCACCAAAATCGGCCCAGGTGACTTGGAGGATTCTAGAAACCGATCTCAGCGCCACCTGTCAGTTCCAATTGTGAATATAAACTATCGCAGGACCCAAACAAACAATACAAACACAAAATCCACTTATATATATATATATATATATATAAGTGAATTTTATATATATATATATATATATATATATATATATATATATATATATATATATATATGATTAGGATTCGTCCGCGACTATGTCCTCGTTAGATTGTTAAACGTATTTAAATAAGCCGATTATTATGCATCGTTTTGCCTTCGGGAAAAATACCGCGGGATTCCCAGTATATAAAGTACGGTATTATTGAAAATAGAAGTAGTACTAAGAAGTAAGCAATCGTCTTACTTTAAACTGTGTCGGAATAAGCTAAAGTTTATATGCCTTAACAACTTGAAACTGCCTCCGCGAAAAATCCCGCGGGATTCTCAGAACATAAAGTAGTACAGATCTTATGACATAGAATCTGCTATTCATCAGTGAAAATATTGCATTGGATCACATTTTTTTAACCTGACCACTTTAGACTTTCCACCTTTAAGTCTAGAAACGCCCTGGCTTTACCACTTTCCATTAAGTGCCTATTTACTAGGTTCGCTATAAGAAAGTATTTTCCACTAGCTGTTCCGCTTCTTCGTCCACGTGATTTTTTTAATGCGGAACCCAAAAAAATTTAAAAACGTAGCCTAAGTTACTCCTTATAACATTAGCTACCTGCCAGTGAATGTCGTCAAAATCGCTGTTTGAAAATCGCTGTTTCAAAGATAAGCCGAAACATCCAGACAGTTAAACATTTTAAAAATTGCGGTGTTGGAATCTCCTGGTCAAATTATTTTCTGATTTTTTACACATTTTTATTTTCACATTATACAGACATATCAATTATATTTATCTGTAATGGAATAGATATACCGAAAGTCACTTCCATTCTCTTTCTATTTTCTTTCACCATATCCCAATCAATGAGGTTCGGCACTATATGTCTTTTCCTTCCACACTCCTTTATTATGACATACATCTTCTGCCACACCACAAATTATCATATCATCCTTCACACAATCCATCCATCTTTTTTTGGTGTACCTTTACATCTGTACCCATCCATCTTATAGTTTAATAATCTTTTTGTTACATGACTTTCATTCCTGCTCATTATACCATACCAACTTAGTCTTCTTCCTCTCAATTTTTCAGTGACGGGTGCAACTTTCAAAGATCCCCTTATGTACTCATTTCTCACCTTATCCATTCTCGTAACATCACACATCCATCTCAAAATTCTTATTTCAGCTGATGAAAGTCACTTCCACTGGAGTACAATTATTAACGTAATTCATATAATCTTAAAAATAAAATCCACTTCTTATTGTACGTACACTTTTTAGACCCATTAAAAAAAATGTTGCTAGCTTATTAACTCCAACAAAATTCTCTTTAATGTGGTCAATACAAATTCTATACGGAACTACTCAAATAAAAGCGGGTATTATTACAATATTTAATAAACAAACACCGTGTGGGGTGCACTTTGATGTTTCTATTGTTTGTTATTATTTTTTCTAAGGTGAGGTTCTCATTGAAAACACATGAAAGAAACATCTGGACACGACTTAGATCCGAAGGTTAAAGTTTATTTTACTAGCTGTGCCCGCGACTGCAACTAAAAAAATAGTAGTCTGAGTTAGTTCTTATAACATCAGCTATCTTCCAGAGAAAGTCCCGTCAAAATTGGTCCAGCCAGCTGTTTCAGAGATTATCCGGAACAACCAGACAGACAGTCAGACAAAAAATCTAAAAATTGCATATTCAGAATCAAAATGTGTTTCCCCCAGCCTCGAAAATTGTGGTGCTTCGGTAGTGGATGGCCCCGTTGTATGTTTGTGAACCACCACTAGGTGAGAGCCTATGGCTCAATCGCCCAAGAGGGGAGTACAAACTAAGACGACCAGTTATTGTACTCTTGCAGTATATTCATTTTCTTCATTGTTTCTAATTTGACTTAGACTATATATACAGAAACATTATCGTTTACATGATGTGCACACCAGTATTCTAATCAACATTAAATATTATATTTACACGTTTATGAGATTTAAAGAAGAAAGAAAGAAAGAAACTTTATTTGCAAAAATAGCGACGCAATTACATTTCTTAAACATTTTATACACAGAGCATATTTTGAAAATCTGAACGCCGCATCTTCAGCAAACAAGGTTTGCACTCAGAATATTTAATGCATTTTTTAATGATTTATACAAATGCCCAATATTATCGGCAGCTCTAACAGCGATTTCATCTATCTATATTTACATAGCATCACGTTCATGTATTAACCATAGTCTTTAACTATGCTAAATTATATATCAATAAATTGTTGGATGAAGCGTGACACGACACCCCCAGATCATTTGAGACACAAGCCTTAGCCACTAAGCTACTAAAGCTTCCTATTGCGTAATACAGTCCTAAGGACTAAAAACCTTGATTCCGGAGGTAAAGAACAAAAACTAACAGATTATATTAAGAGCCGCAGGTGTTCGATGCAATTATAGTAAACGTCGTGTATACTCTACTCCGCGCAGTCGGGTCAAGGACCTGCAAAGGGCGGACTAACTTACGACAGATATTAGTTATATTGTTTACTTTATCTATATCTATAATGTTAGAAATAATAACATATAGTACAATAGTTCAGTGGGGTAAAGCATAATGAATGCTCTTCAACAAACAAGAGGTTTCGGTAAACAAATTTAAATATTAGTAAAGCAACGTCTGTGCGAGAAAGCTTATTATTCTTCTTTAATTCTTTTAATTCTCTTCTAGTAATTATTTGTAAAAAATAATTTGATAAACCTTGTATTAGTATTTTTAAAAAGACGAATAATAATTATGAAGTAAAGATGAGTTGCTGGGGAGTTTGTCGCGCAGTAAAATTGCTTTGGAAGTATAGGTAGACTGATGACTTTCAATAAGTGATCTCTAAGATTCTATTTTGAAATAAACCCAATCATTTAAATTCATGATATAATTGTAAATGTGTTGTCATTTGTTTCTTCCTTTTTTGTGTTTGATTGTTAGTTCGGGATTCACTTAAAAACTAATGTCCTAGTTTTGATCCGGTTTTCGCTGATCGATAGTCAATTGCCGAACCTAAAATCTGCAGTGCTTTATATCCTGAGAATCTGAGAATTTTCTTCGGAGAAGTTTACATTGGCAAGGTCGTTTTTTTTTATTTCGTTGTGAAGTTTTTACTTGACCATATAATCTTTAGTAAAATAATTATTGTAGTCGTATATGCCTTTAGAATGTCACTTATGCTGGGTTTTTATCGGTTTTTTTCCATTTTCATTGTCTACCTAATTCTACGAAAAAAGTTCGTCATTCTAAGGAAAGGACATATTTTATGACTTCCATATTTTAGAAGCAAATTATAGACCTATACAAAAGTTATATCAAAAGTCATTGTGAAGTTTACAATTTTTTTTAAAATCCTCAGCTGCGTATAATAACGACCGTGCATGATAATATTTTCTTAAGTTTTCGCGACTTGTGTACGTACATAATTAAGAAAAAAAAAGAACTGAAAAAAAATGAGTAAATTGGCGGTAGGCTAAATAAAACTTTAACAATATTCGTTGGACAAATGCCACCTTTGTCGTCCGTGACCACGGCCACTGAAAAGCGGCCGAAACGTCGGACAAACCAAAACCTAATAAATTACGGCGCTTAAAACCGTTAAAACGTAGTTTTATTATGACCATGCATGATGTTTAGATTTTTTACGCACCATGCGGCAAAACGGGTAGGATGCATTGCTCGTAAGAAGGACCTTTAAAGAGAGTAGTACGCTGTCTGTAATGCAGTATGTTAAATCTATATTCCATTCATTTTATCAGAATGAATAAATACCTAGCTCCCTGTAATATCTAATATGATTGTTTTACTTTTAAAACAGCAGGTCAGTCGCCCAGCTAAACAGTGTCGAGTTTCAAGGGCTACCATCAAAGAGACCGTCTGTTTTACAAACATTGGGTTGTGGTACAAGGTAAAAGAACTCAAATTAAAACCTACTTATTGATTATTTATTTACCTATCATTATTATTACTTATCTATCATTAGGTATAAATAAGAGTGTATATATGAAAAGTTTATTATAAATAATAATAATATCAGCCCATAAATGTCCCACTGCTGGGCTCGGGCCTCCCATTAAGGGGGAACGGACAGTATACCCGCCACGCTTGTCCAAGGCGGCTTGGCAGGTTTGACACGTCGGTTATCTCGATGTGCAGGTTGCATCACGATGTTTTCCTTCACCGTTATTAGCACGTGGTAATTGTAACAATATGCACATTAGATCAGAAAACTGACTAAGAGGTGCATGCGTTCCGGTCAGGATCGAACCCGCGTCTTTCGATTTTGGGGCGCATGCGCTAGCCATTACGCTACCACGACTTATGAAAGGATTATTGAAAGTTAATGAAACGGAAAGTGTTTGTCAGGAGCGTATCAGGTGGAGATCCATTGTCTCTGCCTACCCCAATGGGACACAGGTGTGACAATATGTATGTATGTGTGTAAAAAAAGCTGCACTTTTTGATAATAGTAAACACTTTGTAGGCAGACAATGCTGAGCTTTTTTGTTTCTTAACCGATTTTTGTCACTCTCTTTGCGTTCGATTCAATATAGTTTCAGAATGATCTTATATCAATTTTATTGGTTATAGGGTTTCACAGCTTCTCTTGTAGAAATAACTCTTAGGGTCGCTTGCATAATAATAAGGTTGCTTAAATTTATTTAAGAAACACAAAACGTATTTAACACCCTTAAATACAATTAGCGTTTTGCACAACGCAAAATTTGCTGCTAAATATGTTTAAAGATCTGTCAAAACGTTATGTGTATATCGTATTTAGGCAGTTTAATATGATTAACTAATTTTATTTAAAAGAGATCGTTATGCAAGCGGCCCTTACAAATTTCACTCGTTTTTATATGGATTCAATAAGAAATTAAAGTTTTTATAATTTTCGAAGTGCTGTGCGTATTTGACATTAGGAAGAAGTGACAGATGCCCGGTAGCGTCGGTTCTGGGTTGCCGGTGTTGTTTTTTTATGAACATTGATATTAGATCTTGAGTTCCGAAGGTATATCCATAAAATCAAATAACGTTGTAGTGATTGACTATCGTATCGTAGCTTACAAATTGGACCAAACTACAAGTAAACAGTATATTGTAAACGTTTAATTTGTATATAATTAAGGGTAAGCAAGAGCAGGTCTGTTTCAGTGATCACCATCTTTTGTAACACGACACCACGCTATTAGTGAAAGTGGTTTTATATATCGCTTTAATAAGACTCCGCTTTTTCTTTTCAATATAGCGTATCGCGGTACGTACTTACATTTGTTCGACCTACATGCTGTAATAATGTCAACATTGATGTAACAATAAATAAAGGTAGATATGTTATGTCTTAACAAACCGCGTATCAATATTGGCCACATTTACTCACACATGTTAACATGACGTAAAAGGTACTTTTAAAGTCATTTGAAACAACAAGACGTTTTATAATAAAGAAAGCAATACCGGTTTAGTTTTAATAAGATATTTTATAAAATGTAATAAAAACAGCAATTAAATATATAAACTTACACATGGAAAGTAATCCCCCGGCTTTTAGAAGTCTCACCGGTGTAGTTGCCATAGCGTCGGATGTCACAGGACGGCACTATTATTATTTTCCCGCTATCACCGCTCCTCGTGAACGTTTAATACTAATTAGTTACATTTGGCGGTGCCACATTTTAACGCAGATAACTCATCTACTTCTTTTATTGCTACATCAATGAATGTCAACCTATAAACGTGCTAGTCCTGGACTCGTGCATCATCTTTAGTGACAGGGGCCACCCATACATTCCGTCATATGATAATCGGGGAAGAGTTCGATGAACTGTGACATTGTGTGACATAGTGTGATAAGGGGAGGGAGGGGTCTCAAATTTCGTGACGACACATTTCAAAATAATATTAATATTACTACCAACTCTATCTGTATGACTGTAGTGTTTAAATTGTTATAAATAATTACGTTTATTTTAAAACCTTTAATGACTTTTCTTGTTTAAGTCATTTTAATCCATTTAGGTGATTTAATTGTTGATTTTTTTTATTAACTTAAAAAAAATACAACTAAATATTAAAAATAATTTTAATGGAAACAAAAATATTTTTTATATGGGACTGCTTTTTAATTTAATAATTTCAGACACTATGAGCTCTTTCTGCGTGCAACGGAACACAAACCAACTTGATTGATAATTTCTTTTATTTCTCCTTCCACCCATTTTAATATTATACAAAAAATTAAGAACTAGGCCTGTTTGCTGAACAGTTTCTTGCGCCGCTTCTTCTCTTCAAGCCACAACATGTTGTGAAGCGGTGGTAAATTAGATTAGGCTCCCATAGAGTAAATAATAACCATAAACAACATTAAAACTAAATAATTAAAATGAACAAGTTGGCGGTAGGCTAAATAAAACTTTAACAATACTTATTGGACAAATGTCACCTTTGTCGTCCGTGACCACGGCCACTGAAAAGCGGCCGAAAAGTCGGACAAACCAAACCTAAAAGATTACCGCGCTTAAAACCGTTAAAACGTAGTTTTATTATGTATACAAGTCGCGAAAACTTAAGAAAATATTAGAGAAATGAAGATAAAACAAAAGAAAGACATAAAAAGAAATATAAGAAAAAATATATACAAAAAATAACAAAAAGCCGAAAAGATATAATAGGCGGGGCAGATCTTTTTCGTCCGGTAGAGGCGTAAGTAAAAAAGCTTACGTCATTCGAAAGATGAGTGCGCTAACTACCTATCTACTAAAGCTTCAGTAGTCCATGTCGTCCATAATAAGTTTTATTTATTAACTTTATAATCTATAGTACAGTTAATAATAAGATAATACCATGCTGTCTGAATACTGCATCGGAGATCGCTTGTCTAACTCGTGACTGGCTTTTGAACTCGAACGGTAGCTCCCGTGCTACCGCGCTTAGGGTTGTAAGCTCTAAACTTCATTATGTTGCTGTGTGTTGACACTTTTTAGAGGTTTCTGGCGTTATCACTTTACATACATTACAGATCTCGCCGTCTATGGTTGAGCTTTTCCCGGATAACCTCACTGCAATGCAAAGACTCTGGGTTCGATTCCTGGTACAGTAAATTTCGGAAACGATTTTTTTTCCTTATTTACCATGGGCTGGATGTCTAGGCTCGGCCCCAGAGTAGCCCACAAGCGTTACTTGTTTAATTTGGGTATATACAATATTTGTGTTGTAATACAATCTATATATTAATACGTGCAAAAACTTTGAACCCCTTTACAAAATACAAAATACTACACACACACATTACCATGTATTTGACAGACACACACGCGCATATATACTCTTTTTTTTATTGTTGCCTTAGTATAATCTGTGATTATAGAAGTTTTGTCTTTGTAATTAATTATTGTGGTCGAATTTCAAGCACGGGCGACCACTAGTTATTATAATTATACAAAAAAATGTTTTTAATCGTAAAAGTGGACTACTTCAGTAGTTTAATTAAAAAATTCGCTTAACCCCATCAGCAACGGCATCATCACCATATAATTCAGCTCCTTTATAATACAGCTCCTTTATAATACAGAATTATTACGAACGACTCAAAAGGACAAAACCCTTGTAAGTTAGTGTTATAATACTCTCATAACAAAATACTCGTATAGTGCTATGAGCTAAATGTTAATAAAGAACACATGAACAAAGTGTCTTGTCCTTATGGCCCGTATTGCCTCAAAAGGTCGAAAATGGAGTGCAAACGTAGCAAATTTTCGTTGGTATTTATTCACCTATAATTTACAAAAAAAATATCATAAATCTTTACAATATGAGGACGTAGAGTGGTTTTGTCGTAATTTTTCTATAGTTATTTTAAGTTTTGAAAAAAATTCACCAAATCACCTCCAAATTATTTAAAGATATGAAGTCATTTTACAAATTCTCAAAATATGCTTTTTACTCTACGTGTAAGCAATGTAAGTACGTCGCTATTTCATCAAATATTTTTTTATTTATTTCTAACTGAAAATATAAAAAAATCCTTTTCGAAATTGGACAAATGAAAGTGTCAACCCTGCCACCGTGTTGCAGCATCGACACTTTTTGCCTCCAATATATAATAACAAAGGCGTCGTTATCTAATCATGGTTTATCCGTTTTTAATGCTGCCCACCACCTGGCATTTAGTAAAAAAGATTTCCTTTGGACACAGACTTACTTTTGTGAAAAAAGTCCAATCAAAGAAAAGACGATCTCTTTACAGTATTTATGTTATACTTTTAAATTACATGAACACATTTTTAAATTTTAAATAACTCTGGTTACTTATGCTGGTGTGCACCGACATTTAACCGGCGGTTAAAATAAAATAATCACTGTGTCAACGCGGCAGCCCAGTAATAGGTACTGAACGCGTATCCAAAATGGCGGTGGTAGGAATGCTGGTATGGATGAGAAAGGAGACTAACCTGTGTGCCTCTGGGCTGCACTAACTACGCGTGCTGATCACCAAGTTGTGAGCCTTGCAGCTAATCTTCTGGCTTGTCTCCTTCTTGCGGCCTTCGATAAAATGTACACACGCGGCGCGGTATAACTGCATATGCAAGTTGTAGAGGAAAGGATGTGCGGGTTGTCGTATGAGACGCGACAGCAGCCTACGTTTGACGAGGGTCAACAGCAGAGTGACTCGTAAAGACGAGCAGTATTAGTAGCAGCGGTAAGTACGACAAGGGTAGTCGTGTGGAAGGGAAGAATGCGGCTGGGAAAAGGTGATTGGATAACGCGGTTAGGAAAGCGGGTAGTTGTGAAAATAATTGGATGGGACAAGATTTTAAATAAGCGGCGCGAACACACTGTTTATTCATAAATTTTTAGCGATCATTTTATTTTAACCATCGGTTAAAAGTCGGTGCACACCAGCCTTAGTAAACCTATTAAAGATTGTTTATTCTATATATTTTTAAGGGGTTTTATTACTCAGTGACAATCCCACCCTCGTAGAGACTTACTTCAGATAATACAAATAAAACAAAAATCATTTTTTTTTAAATAATTGGTTAACTCACAACACAAATCTTTTGACATTGATAGCTCTTGACAAGAGCTATGAATGTCAAAGAAGCAATTGAGGTGTGTAAAAATAAGCCCGAATGGCGCTCTGTTGTTCGTGCCTACCCCGCAAGGGACCTGGCGTGAAGTTATGTATGTATGTCGTCTGGTATACCACAGGTTGAACAATTTGGTGACAAAGTCAGTCCCATTAGATGCTTGAACCTATTTGAGAGAATATGCCCAGAACGCATCCTCGAAAATGCTGTAATATATCTTCTTGGTCTCTTCCCTTCAGCAAACCACGGAAATCGAAGTGGCTGATCCTGGAACGTACGGCCCACACTTAGCAACATCAGAATTTTTTTCTAATACCTATCTAGAGTCTATTCTACCGTTTTCAGGAGATTACTTGGTAAGTACCCAGTTAAGAAGTCATACTCATTACCTATAAAGTTTGTCATTTAATTTTTAATTCGATTAAAGCTCTTAAAGATAAAATTAAATTTTAAAATAAAATCTTTTATTTTAATTTTCTCTTCTTGTTCCAGAATTTAAGGGTCTTAATGTAAGAATAACTGCATTCAACATTTGCCAGTTCTGTTGATGCATTGGTTATTCCATAAAACGACTGCACAATACGTAATTAAAGAGCTTATGCTTTTGTTATGATGCAACAATAGGTAATAAGTCGAGATGGGTTGGTGTACAGTTCATTCGAAAAGGTTTAGGTTTCATTTAAAAAATCTAAACATGCGATGTTTTTAGATTGAAGCTATTTAAAAAACTGCTTGAAACGATGGAGAACACAATGCGTTTTTTTTTAGATTTTTTGGCTGTTTTTTCGGGATTCACGTAAAAACTACTGGGTTGATTTTAGTACAGTTTTCACTGATCGACAACTAATTCTTACACTTAAAAGCTGTGCTACTCTTAATCCTACTTTTAATACCACGGAAATTTTTCCGGAAGCGCTTGAATCGGATGCGTAAAAATTAGCTCATTCCGACACAGTTTTCACTAAAATGATAGCTTACGTTATTTTTCAAATGTTGCGGTTTCGTGTTTCGTGAATCCCGGGAGACTTTGAAGTCTAGCGTAGAAGAAGTCGCGGGAATATTCTAGTATTACAATAAAATTATTTTTCATTAAAATTAACCTTAAATATTCGTCGTCGTAATTTATTCATAACTATCAGTGCCCATAATTTCGTTCGCACGAGTCATGGACTCCAAAATAATTGTCAAAACTGTATATTTCAAGCGATATTTTGTGAGAGAATAAAAAAATGGATTTTTCATCTTAATGTCTCAACTTAGGAAATGTAACAAAATTTGATTTTCAATTAATTTTCTAGTTGATTTTGTTGTCGAATATGATATATAGTTAGTTTAAAAAAATATAAGTTTTATTAATGTGGATGAATGAATAGAAAATGTCCAGCTGGATTGGTTGTACTGTATATTATGAAATTATTTGCTAAAACTTGATATAATTTTTAACCAAGCTACATACACTTGTGTACACACCAGTACATTAAAATGCATCACAATTATTTATCAATTTGTGATAATGATAGGTGCGCTTACGTGCACTCCAGGTCTAAACCAGCATAATTGTCTCAATTAGACAGAAGTACACTTGTAAAGGCTGGAGTATACTGGCTATTACCGAAACGTCAAAAAAGAATAAAGTCCGTAACGGCTTTGATATATAAACCAATTTATAAGACTAGAAAGAATAAAAGTGCTTCAGAATCTGTGATTGTTTTTAATTAATGTACCAATAAAAAAGTAAATATTCTCGAAAATTATTAATGTAATTCGAAAAATAAACACAAAATAATTTATTTTACATTTTTAGTATATATGTAAAAAGTTGTTGAAACGTGTGTGTGATTTATAATAAAAATCAACTTAAAAATATAATGTATTATGTCATGTACACAACCCTTTACACCAAATCTCGCGTTTAGCTGCTACTGCACGAAGCAGCATAACTTTGACATCAAAATTACAACATTCAATCATTGCTTTTATTATTTAGACGTAAAAATTGATCGGTTCTATTGGTTGACTGTAATAAGTACGCTTTTATGATATTCTATTGTGTAATTATATTAATATTAGAATATAATTTTTTAATCACTCAATTATCCTGACAATGGGAGTCCATGATAAATTTTTCCCAAGACAAATTGATTGAAAATACTCACACGTTACCGCCTTACGCCTACCTATTATTATTTTATACTATAAGAAGCATAAAGGTGGCTGAATTGGAGAGATCTTCTGTTTCAGATGATGTATACAGTAGTAGTTAAATAAAAACATAACCTACGAATATAAATCTTATCTTTTAGACCAGGGATTCCCAAAGTGGTCGATAACGACCCTGTGATCGAAATCGGCTTAAACGAAAACTGATTTTGTGAGTTGAGGAGGTCTAGAACTCGGCCCTTACTAATTGCCATAAGTTCCTATTTGAAAATTTCAAGTTACTGTGTAAGTTGTGTTACGTGTACCAACTTGTTATAAGAATGACTAATATTTTAGTAGGAAGTATCATTGTTGTACTTCATCTTTTCTGTTTGTTGCAAGATAATGAGTTCGAGTGTACAACTCTTTCGGGCAGGTTTTGACTGGGATTTTTTAAGGCAATTTGGGTATGGGGTCTGAGGTATCAGTTTGGGAACCCCTGTTCTAGATTATGTAGTAGATCACTGTCAGTGGAAAACATGTCCAGCTGGCTGCTTTGCCACGGTGTATGGCAATGCTAATTTGCTGGACAGAATATGAGCCAGTCTTCTAATCACAGGTAGTGGCAAACAGTTTCTTACATATGTCTTTAAAGAAACTCTTTGCCAATGGACCTCACGGGCCTAATGTGTCAATCCTAAACGTCAAAGATGTGGAACCTCTTTCTAGAATAACAATTAAAATAATATAAAAAAAACAATAATTCGAAGAGAGAAATCGAATATCCTACATACTACGTGTAAAAATGCTTACAATCTTTAGCAAGATATTCGTGATGTAATTAAGTAGTCATACGTAGGTGTCCTAGGTCATGTCTGCCGAGTCTAGAACTAGGTTTTGAATAACAATCAGCACCGTTAGACGTCGTGACAGTACTGTCATGTTTGGAAAACTGACAGGAATACTTACAACGCTTATTTGTGTGGGAATTATTCATAGTGAATTTTTATAATATATTTTTATCATTTAATTTGAGTTCACCTCAAATAAATAAAAGTATAGACGGAACCTTAGTGAATATAAGCGTTAAATAAGGTGAAGCAGTTTTTTAAAACTTGTGTGCGTAAATTTGTGTAGCGCAAACATATTTTGTGTCTTTGTAGGAAATAGTAATATATCTACTGGGAAAAAAATCACTTTTATATGTACTAATTCAATTATTAGCTACTAAGTTCTCGTAACGCACTGCGGCGCGATCGGTTTCTTTGGCCAGCTTCAGTCTGAGAACTTAGGGTTCGGTCTACGAGCTTAGTTCATCTGAGAAGTTATTTTTGATTTTATTTTGCATGAGTTCAGTAGACAGGCAGACAGGCCACCTGATGTAAAGCGTTTACCATCGTTTATGGACATTTGTAACATCAAAGGTACTACAAACGTGCTGCCGCTCTATAAAGGAAGACGGGAACCTGACCACAATTCAAGGTTGTTATGGCGGCATACTCTAGACTAAAAGTGGTAGCTATCCAGATGGGCAAACACCACCTGTTTGCTGAACTCATGCAATTTTATTATTAATCTAAGAAAATACTATATAACGATAATAATAATACTTCCTTACACGATATAATTCAAGTCCTATCAACTATGACGATCAGAAAATGAATCATAACCCATTTGTACTTGACCTACATATTCTTCACGCACGATATACGATTGTTACGTACAGAAGATATAAATTTATTGGAGTTTAGACATACACAACCTGGATTTAATATTGACTATTCACAAGTCTTAAATCTCATATCATAATAGCAATGTTATCTATTTACTTTGATCTTATCATTTGGGGTCGGCATAATATTTCTTTTCCTTCCATACTCCTATACTACAACGTCCTCTGTCACACCACAAATCGTGTCATTCATATATCTATAGTAAGGTAATTCCGTGGCGCGCGCTGGCTTCTACGGAGTCCCACTTATTACAAATTTTGCGGAAATCAAATCACACCTCCGAGTTTCAATCAGGTGCGGAATTATTTGCCTCTGCCTACTGTTATGAGAAACAGGCGTAATTATATGTATTAATATATTGCAGCAGGTTTACGTACTTAGAAACATACCGCATGCACATATCACACACATGCACACAAGCAAGCTTGCACATACATCATTAGTATATACGCACACTTCCATATACAATACATTCACGCGTAGATATTAGTTATGATAGTACCACGTAATGAGAGAGAAAGACGAACTTCACTCCGGCCCGCCACATAGCCTGTCAAGAGACCTGGTGCGCCTACCAGATTTAATTTGGACGCTCCTACAAAACGCTCCTACACTTTTGTTGTCCTGGTATTGTTAAATAATGTTATGTTCTGTGTACTTATTACGTAAATATCATTTTATTGATAATTTCTTGTGATTCACAAGTAATAGAACATTTACGTGTTATATGTATATAGTAGAGGAGACGGTGAAGATCGCCCTTCACCCATCTGATGACCAGATGAGACATGTTTTTTAATCAAATTATATTGATTTGTAAACATGCCTATGATAGCTTACCAATCTAAAAGTGTCCATAGCTATTTTTAATTAAATTAATTTAAATCATTTTTTATAACCTTCACTCTCTTGATACCTGGACTTTAGTTTCAACTGATAGTTTTTTAACATGGAGAATATGCCTTGATAAGCTTGCCTACTTATACTATTCATGGATGCCTGGCAAGCAGGTATAAAAGGTAAGTCAATATAGGTCATAGTGAAGGTTAGGAAAATAAAGTTTTTTTTTAAAGGTTTTTAAATACAAGCTTTTGAGATCCTGGACATCATGTAGCAGCAGAGTGCTAGCTAAGACAAGTAAAACGAGTCCATACACGACGGGTCTATCTTGTTTAGTACAGTAGTTCCTATGGCCACCTTCCGACTCCATTATCAGATCAGCTCCATGGTACCATATTATTGAATTGTCACGTGGCATACATATGCTTGCAAAATTTCAGCTCAATCGGAAACCGGGAAGTTGGTCAAATTTAACTTGTAAGATTCCACCCGAACTTACATACATACATATATTGCAAGTTAAATAAATATAATAAAAAAAAAAGCTTGTAATAAACGATAAAAAATAATTTTAATTAAAAATAGCCATGACCACTTTTCGAATGGCAAGCTATCTTATGTGTGTTTGTTTACAAATAAATATAATTTAATAAAATTTGTTGCATCTGGTTATCAGATGGATGAAGGTCGATCTTCAAAGTATCTTAGCCTTATAATAAATCTACCAAGATATTTAGTGGTGTAAATGATTAACACAAAACTCGTGCTCGTTGGAAATCAGCAACGAATCTATAACCTGTGCAGAGCAGGTCCTCCTACGTGGAGCACACCTTGCATCGAAACCAGTTTTACAAAATAAACAATATTCGCGGGTTGGGCTCAACGCAATATTGTTAAGGCAGGTATCGGTTGAGCTTTTCAGATAGAAAACTTGGACCGATACGAATAAGTTACTGCATTGTCGATAGATTATTAAATTGTATGATTTTTGTTTGATTAATCTCTGATTTCTTGTAGAGTATTAACAAATGCGAAAATAGCTCTTTACCTTTTCGCGACTAATGACTGCTTCCCATATCCTACCTACCATTTATGTATTATTGGTTAAAATTTGATATTGTTACATGCCGGCAAAGGTGAAGGCATACCTGCCTGTCATAAAACGCAGTTTATTATCTTTGTCGCATTTGGACTTCTT
Source organism: Dendrolimus pini (assembly GCA_949752895.1). Taxonomy (NCBI): domain Eukaryota; kingdom Metazoa; phylum Arthropoda; class Insecta; order Lepidoptera; family Lasiocampidae; genus Dendrolimus; species Dendrolimus pini. The sequence continues at coordinate 15,284,848 of OX457145.1, read as the reverse complement.
TGGTTTACTTTGTGTTTAAAATTTGCAATTAGATAATAGCCTATTGTTGTTGGACTTGTTTACCCGTCGCAGATTACGGTTTCTCGGAAACCTCAGTCCACGCGGTCCTTTTTTTGTATTGTACTGTCTAGTATAAAACTATGCCGAACGGGGGAGAGGAGGCAGTCTAGCGGGAACCACGATCAAAGCATGACGTTATGAGCGATATAGTGACGGACTTTACGCGTGTTATTGAATCGTGCAGTTTGTAATAGTAGTGTCTAGTTATATTTGTACTTGTTTTATACGTGTTTGTATAGTTCTAGTAAATTCTATAGTAATTCCAACGGCATTTTAATTCGAGTCCTGCGTAACTCGTAACAATATAAACTTGATACAAGTAATGTTAAAATTCAACCGATGGTAAGGCAAGTGAATGAATAGTAAAGGCACCGGCCATGAAAGGCTGACTTGAATATAATGATATTTGACAATTAGATAGACTGTATCCAGGAGCAAACATAAAGCCAACTTTTGTCGTAAAGAATATTGTAGAACGGAAAATAGGAACGTAAGTTTCGATTGGCAACACATAGTTTCTGAAATAAGGGATAAAACGAATACGTATTTCAGGGTTATATTGTTTTATTCCTTTATTCAGAAAATCACCAATCTTTAAATCAAGGTGTGGGTTATTATAATTGGTAGTTTCTTATTGGATGAATATAAAAGTAAAAAAGGTCATAAAATACATGGATTGTATGAAAACTGACATAGTTTTTGGTGTGGCAGAGGATATATGCAAGAATAGAAACGTATGAAAAGACGACAACAACGTGCCTACAATATACGATTGGTAAAAGATGATATTGAAAGAGATAATTGATGGGCCAATTTTCCAGAAAGGTCACAAAGATAAATTATAAAAAAAAATTAAATCAAGGCAAAATCAAAAATTACATTTAACCTAGTTGTTGCTAAAACCATTGCCAATAAAATTATCTAAAACAGTTGCGAATTGTCGCCACTTGCGTAGGTTTAGTGTCAATAATATTGTCCAATAGATCATTTTAACTCATAAATCAAAATGTTGTATGGTGTGTGATTTGATTCGAATTAATTGTTATTGAACAGCTAAAACATTTTCTATTTCAATGTTATGTCATGTTACCATGCTTCTGTGATCAATAGGCGATTGCTGAGAGATTAGAAATGATTGGAAACGACCAGCTTGTTGATATGGTGCTTTAAAGCCTAGAGACTATAGAGACAAAGATAGAGATACACTTTGGAGAGTGTTCTTTTGAATTGTTTATATTAAAATGAGGTTGTATAATTTGGCACTGGTAACTCGAACGTCAAGATATTTGAATTCCTTTTTGAGACCACTTTTTTCGTGTTCTGTTGTTTTCTCATTATTGTCTTGTAATCGTGTTATTTTAAGTTTATTCATGCTTAATATCCTTTACTTGTTGTCTTTCAAATAACTACAAACACTAGAACACTGTCGATCTTCAATATCCTATAGTTTCATTTGCGTCCCCTACCACTTACCATTTTTGGACCCAAGGATATTTGGTTTGGACCAGCTTTACAGCGCATATATTATATACTACTACTACTAAATCACGTGTTCCTGGAAAATATAATGCAAGCGTCTTCAAATGTCGCCTAAATGGGTTTTTCTAGATTGACTTACTTCATCCTCTCATTACATCATCAGTTAATGTACAGTAAGGTTGTTGTCGAAATACGAACTTATCTATACTAACATTATAAATGCGAAAGCTACTTTGTATGTTACTGTTTCACGTAAAATCTACGGGACCGATTTTGTGGAATGTAATTTTTTTTTTTTTTTAATTGGTCTGCAAAATTGAATATAGTTTATAATGATTTGTTTTTTATCTTCATGAAACCGTTTCATATCTTAAACTATATTCTGTTTATGCAAACACGGCATGCCTAATATAATTAGTTATCTACGCCTATGGAAAAATAAGTAATATACATACATATATATAAAATTTCTAAAAGTGGTATTTCGCTTATATATGTATATCGTTTTGGGGACATGCATATTATAATAAAAGACTAATTCAATAGTACTCCAGTAAAACAGCTTACTTTATATGACACGTAATCAGTATTAAAGCTCGTTGAAAACAGCTATCTGCTAGTGTCAGAAAGTAGGTCAAATATGATAGATGGCGAATAGCGCTCTGTTTAGGTTTATTTTTGTTTATCAATAGTTCTGTTATAAATTGAATTAACATAGCATTGCAATTTTGGTAGTGGAAATTTCCTAACGCAGTCATGACAGTTTCTTATTAAAATAACTGGATGGGAGAATTATTATCAGTATATCGTCATCATATTTCGACGGCCTCTGTCGTTGAGTGGGCTAAGCCTTTTTCGGCTTACCTCACTGAACGTAGAGGCTCCGGGTTCGATTCCTGGTATGGTAAATTTTGGAAACGAATTTTCTCCGTCATTTACAATGGTCTGGGTGTCTGGGATCGGCCCCAGAGTGGTTCGTTGTATATTACCCATAACACAAGCGTTACTTGCTTAATTTTGGGATATACAGTGTGTGTGTTTGTCAAAGTCAAAGTTTCTTTATTTCTTAAACATGAGTATTTACATCTCAGAGTATGCATGATGGTACAAAATTAAATGTGCATCATGTTTGGCCAGATAGGCATAGAATAATTAGAATAAATGTCCTAGAAAGAATATTATTATTATCTTCCGATTTATTATTATTTATTATATTTACCAGAAGCTATTCTTGTATAGAGATTCTAAAAAAAAGTATAAAGTACTTTAAAGTGACATATAGGCGTTGTCGTGTAAATGATATTTTGACAAGTATATATACTTGTACGCAAAAGATTTCAGTTACTTATATAATCCCATAAGCGAAATTTGCTTAGCCCGGGAATATCTATTTGTATCTGAAGATATTAATCAAATAATACAAAGTGAAATGTGTATACTAAGTAGAAATCCACAGCCTCTGCCTACCCTTACAAGCAACAGGGGTGAAACATCCAACAGTGTACATTACATAGTATGTTATAAATTTATATTTTGGCTATATTATTATTCTAACAATAGAAATTTCTATAAAGTTGCAAGTAAGCCAAAGTTAACATAATTCGTATTGATCTCGTTAATAATTTCGATAAAATAATTGAATAACCAATTATCATGATTTCTGTTGAGCAATGCAATCCATAACAAAATAATAATAATAAGCTGAATGAGGGGCTTTATGGCGAAGCCTTATCGTCGTACCGTCGTATCCGACCCCGGCGGCCAAGGCAAGGCCCCCACCTCCGTGCCTGCCTTAATCAGCCGGCTCGGAGTGGAGATCGTTAGAGCTAAGACTCAAGCTCCAGGGGTGGAAGTGATAAATGACATCACGTCAGAAGTAGCTTCAGTGAACCTGCAGCCCACTTCTGTACACCCCTTAGCCACTCACACCCACGTTGCCCCTGTCTTCTGTGGCGAGTCACCATCTGCCCATTTTTCCACGTTTCGCGAACATTGCGACGGGCAGACACCATAGTCCCCATATTTCCAGATCCCTAGTACCACTAGTAGTTCACCCCAATAGCCCGGTACTTTTGGTCCTCATTTCCCACAATAGTCTTACACTGGCCGGGGCTTTTCCTTGGGTACATTAGTATATAGTGTAGACAAGGATAATCGTCACAGCACATTTACATTAAATTTGTCAAGGGGCCTCTACGTGTTGGCCTTCCCATGCCCTCCATTTCCATTTTCATGGCCCGTGGTCTTGAAAGACATACAAAGCTAAATGAAACTGCAATTTGCAAATTAAACTTGTATTGAAATGAATGCTTAGAGACCTAAGAATATTTTACGACCAGGAAATATAAAAGGTACAATACCTATAGTTATAGTAAGTGATTGTATGTGCTACACGATAGTATCTTACAACGGGGAGTAATAAAGACGCCTCAAAGCAAAATCTTGCCTTAGCTAGGATAGAAAAAACCACAGAGACAATGTTATTTGTACAATCTTTGCGTCAGAGAGAAATTCTACCATACTTTAATTAATTCACATTTATTTTAATGTCATAAATAAAACTAAATAACTAAAAGTAGATAATAATAACTTGTTTTTAAATACAAGCTTTTGAAATCCTGGATATCATGTAGCAGCAGAGTGCTAGCCAAGACAAGTAAAACGGGCCCAAACATGACGGGTCTTTCTTGTTTAGTACAGGAGTTCTTATAGCCACCTTCCGACTCCATCATCAGATCAGCTCCACGGTAACATATTATTGCATTGTCACGCGATATACATATGCGTGCAAAATTTCAGCTCAATCGGCAACCGGGAAGTTGGTCGAATTTAGCTTGCGCGATTCCACCCGAACTTACATACTGGATGTATATTGGCAGATTAATAAAAGTTTGTAAAAATAGGTACAAAATGTAATTGCTGATTATGTACTAGATCAATGCCACAAATGTATAGCTATGCCGCCTCAGTCAGGTCTAGGTGGAAGAGTAGGCCCAAGTAATGCTGGGCTTTTTAAATTTATTATTGCATGAGTTCAGCAAACAGACAGACATCCCACCCCATAGAAAGCGGTTATCATCGCCTATAGACATTCGAAACACCAAAGGCATTACAAATGTGCTGTTGCTCTCTTAAGGTTAACTGGAACCTGGCCACTAATGCGGAACGGAACTCAACTCAAGGCTATTATGGCGGCCTACTCTAGACCAAGGGTGGCAGCCATCCAGACGGACAAATACCCTACTACCTGGCTGTGGGTTATTTAGTCGCCTCTTACGATAGGCCTCCCAACTGCAGGAATAAGATAGATAGCCTAACCTTATGAAGGATGACGTGTGTACCAATTGTTTTAAGACAAGGGATAGCAAAGACTGCGCGAAGCGAAGAAGAAAAATTAGGAAAGTGGACCCTGGGCGTTGAAGTGAACATTTCAAACCGGTTACGTTCGAATTTAACGCTCAGATGACGATCACTGCTAGAGTGAAGCTTATCGAGAAGACTGGCTGCATTGTTACAGCGGACGGTAATATTGATTTGGTATGCGAAGTTTCAATCAACGCATTGGCAGCATTCCCAGTGTTGCAAGCGTCTTTATGCTGCAGTGACCACTTACCATCTAGTGGCCTGTTCGTAGAAACTCTGTTGATTGGACACTACAGACCTAATATTTCAACTCTAAAATGGACAAACAAGTTACTTTTCCATAAGGCTATGTAGAATCGAGCATTTTTTAATCATTGCATTCAAATTGTTGGATAGGTTTATTTATTATTCGAATGCCGGGTAGCAAATAAGTTTCCTCCAAGAATTCGAATTTATTTTCCTTTTAATATTTTTATAGTCAAACACATCTCCTAGAGGCTATGCTCATAGGAACCAGCGTGCAGTATTCCAGAAACCGGTTTGAAACCCGCTTCTGCTGTTTTCTGCAAAAGTTCATACAAGTATACTCTCAACTATAAAGGACTATGTTATATAGTATACATAGTTTACGTGTGGAACAATTGACAAACGCTTAGCGGTATATAATTGTAACCGTCCGGTGAGATTACATTTGGAAAAAATCTCCAAAGAACAAGAAACCTACAGAAGTTTCTTATCATAGAAGGTAAGTAATTTGTTGATTTTATTATCGGTTCCAATTTGTTCGCTTAATGTCACAACGGTATAGGTTAATCGTATTTTACTTACATAACATCTGTTGGATTTTATCACTTTAGTTCTAATACTCTGAGGTTCTAAAACTGATGCTTTTGGAGATTTGCTTAATGATACGTGTCTATATAAAGATAGATATAAGACAGATTTAAATTCACTTGGATATACTATGACACGAGTGCAATCGCATGTATAAATGGCTGAAATGACTGTCTTTCAAATCTTCAAAACAACGTTCCTGGGATCCGTGTTAACAAATTGAATACTTTTCTTGCAAATATTATAAAAATAGAAAATAAATTTAATCTTCAACACGTTGGTGGGAAATTTATTGCGCCACATTTCACATTTATTTTCTCTCTTTTTCCTTTACCTTCTGCCAATTATTTGGGGTCGACACAATATGTCTTTTCCTTCCATATTCCTCTATTCTAACATACATCCTCCTCTGTCACACCACAAATCATCATATCATCCTACACACAATAATTCATCTCTTTTGTGGTTTACCTACCGCATTTTTTTTAACTGTATTAGAATAATTTGGAACTAATTATGTTCATTATGGACCTTTTTAATTAATAACAATTTGAGATAATGGGAAACAAAAATTTTAGAACTTTTTGCTCACAAGCTTATACGTTTATCCGGACACAGAATACTTATGACCCTGAACATAAGATAAATACAAAGACAATCAAAAGTGTAGTGCAATTTATAAAAAATTTTTGAATTGAAACGTCTTTACAATCGTTGTGATTTGAAACGAAAAAGCGACACTAAATAAAGATAAACACATAAATCAATAGGACTAAGACTATGAGAGAATGAGATAGAATCACTATGCTCATACAGATAGAGTTGGAAATATTTTAAAGTTTTTCATTAATACTTCAAATTTCATCTTTTAAAACTTAAATATATTATAACGATATAATACATGAAATGTGACGTCACGAAATTTAGAATCCTCCCACCCCTTGTCACACTTGGTTGTACTGCACACACATATACACATTTTTATATATAACAATCATATCAGATCTTGTTGTTTGCACCAAACCACATTGCTAGACAGAAGCTACAACGCTATAACCCTAGAGCCTTTCTTAGCCCTTACTCGTCTATATTTATACACTGTTCTCTTGAAGTTAGGTAGGTTTTTAGGTTACAACAGTGTTATTATCTCTGGTAGCTTTACTTGTTATAGCGCTTGACTTGACTTCTGTTCACTTTAATACATTCAACACTTTCATGACACATTTGTATAAAAGCGATTATGAAAACAAGTTTTAAAGTTAGTTTCTTATAAGATACCTAATACAAATACATCTTCTAGAAAAGAATCTACATGTTGGATTGGCACGAATTTTGGACTTCTCATTCATTATATCTTCTGAACTCTGCAACATATCTAAATGAAACATAGACGAAAACTTAATATAAAATTTTTGTTTTAAGCCCAAAATCTTTTTATTGAAATTCGTTAAGTCGTTTCAGGGGGCTTATACTTAAATATCTTTGTCATCCGTTTTGGCTTGTTTTTTATAATTAAGTGTCTTTCCCATTGTATGTTCCATTTAGTTTTGTGTTATACGGATTATACTTTTGTAGTTTAAAAATAAATCTTTATTCTCTCTCTCTGCCTGGTCAGACGAAAACGAACGACGAAAGACTTTTGAAAGTAAGGCCTCGTAACTTTATACGATACAAACTTTCCAACAGATGACAAAATGGGAATTTACAGCTGCTCCAAATTTTTGTCTGTCTCTCTGTCATGTACATTCATCCTTCTGTCTTCAACGTCTACCAATTTTCGGAAGCTATAGGGTCAACTTTCTTTTTATAGAAGTTAACTTTGCGTTTGACCACTGTCTCATCTGATGTTGAGTGATGACGCAGTCTAGGATGAAGCACGCCTGCCTAGAAGATACCTCGAGACTTGAAGACTTATAGATTGTATTTGTCAGGAAAAACAGACTCCGGCAAATTATTCCACTCCAATGCGCACCAGAAAAGATGAAGCGAACTTCTTCTCTTCGTCTACTTATATAGATTAAAATTATTAAGAAATATGTACATAATTGCGCTACATTGTACTGTATTGTAGATACTAATAAAATAAATATTAGGTTGGCCGCGAAAAACCTATGTAACCGAGAATTAACAGTGTGCATAGTTGTAGACATTTTATATATTTTATTTTTTACATCAAAAAATGCAGAAGGATTGAAAGGTAAGGAGAATTTAAAAACATTTTATTTTAAAGTGAATATTGATAATATTAAACTTGTTATAACAGTAAATAGAACAAATACGTCAAGTGTTTGACCAATAAGGACTGGTTTATTGCAAATATAGATCATTCCCACACGAGTTGATACTAGTTTGTTGACTCACATATGAACGTTTCATTTATTGCAGTGTTTAAAGTAGATTATCGATGCACTTGACACGAATGCGATATAAACATTCAATAAAATAAATTTATAATAACATCAAAGTATTGAAGCGAATTGCAGTGTTCAGTATTTTTAGGGTTATGCACATATTTTGGCAAAAACGATACGGTTTTGAAATTGTTATGGAAGATCCATTTGTATCTGCATATTATAGTAATTTTTATAGAAAACTATGGGGAAAAAAAAGAAAAGAAAGACATATTTTATTCAGTACAAAAACAGAAGAACTAAAAACCCACAGCCAGGTGGTAACGACTGGCCCGTCAGGATGGCTACCACCCCTGGTCTAGAGTATGCCATCATAACAACCTTGAGTTGCCAAATTTCATTATACTTTAAGAGCGCAGAAGCGCATTTGTTGTACCTTTGGTGTTGCAAATGTCCATAGACGAAGATAATCACTTTCCATCAGGTGGGTCTGCTTTTCTGCTGAACTCATGCAATAAAAAAAATAAGGTAAAAATAATACAGAATATTATCGAACAGTAAAACAATAGAAACAGAATAAGTCTTAAATTTGGACCCAGACTCAGTTATACGCTGGTCAATTAAGTACAATGCTGTTTTTCCAACTTATGAAGTCACGAAGGACAATACAACACAAATAATAGAGAAGCCAAAACATTACCTACATTTCGAAACTCCCTTAGAAACTACTATCTATCTTTAAATAATTGTCTAATATATTAAACATTTACTTATTTATCTATTGCAATATATTTTAATATAAAAGCTTGTCTCATATAATGTTAACAAATAAATTTATTTATATATTTTTTTTGTATATACGTATATATATATTACTATTATATTGATGTATGTATTCAATTTATAAATTAGTGTAAGTATGTATATTTAAATTATACAGTCCTATCATTTTTCTGCTTCACCTACATCGCCAGATTAGTTAAGAATTTCTTTAAAGCTGGGTTGCCTGGAAGAGATCGCTTTTAGCGATAAGGCCGCCTGTTGTTTTGCCAAGAAGTATTGTAATTATGCATTTTGTTTCTGTATTTGTTTATTTTGGTGTGCAATAAAGTGTTATCTATCTATCTATCTAATAATACAAAGTATACAACGCAGTTAAAAGTGACATTTGTATTTATTAATTAAGTTTTTTTTATTTTAATCAGACTTTAAACATAGTAAAACATCCAAGAAACAAGTAAGGACAAAGCTAAGTACAATAGTGTATTAACAAATCAATATACTATTCAACCAACTCAAAAGGTCACAACTCGACCGTTGATTATTACAAATTATTATTTACATTACATAATGTAATAATAGAACATAAGTAACATTAATACGTACGACAGTATGTTCATAAAGAGATAATTTTACAACTACTACGCATGTGCAGCCGAGATAAGGCAATTGCGTTACACTGTTAAGGCCAATACCGTATGCGGTTTTGTTATTATGAGTAATTCTGTAAGAAATAATTGTATTTGTATAATTTTATGAATTATTTATTGGTAATGTAAGGTATTTATTACTTGGATTCTTTGTAAAGAATTAAATGTATTATTTATTGTTTATTGGCCATCGTTTGGTTCACATGAAACTTTAAAAATAAAAATATTTTTTTAAGTTTCCGCGACTAGTAGTAAACTAAAAACTATGTTTTAAAGGTTTTTTAAGAGCAAAATTTTATTTGATTTGGTTTTGTAAATATTTTTGCAAAATTTAATACTCGTATATAATAATAATAATAATAACCCGCAGGGGGGGGGCTTTGTGGCGAAGCCTTAGGCGAGTAGCGACACCTCGTACTTGACTCCAGGGGACAAGGCAAGGCCCCCCCTCCGTACTTGGCTTAATCAGTCGGCACGGAATGGAGATCGCTAGAGCTAAGACTCCAAGCTCCGGGGTGGAAGTGATAAATGTCATCACGTCAGAAGTAGCTTGGTGAACCTGCAGCCCAACTCTCTACACTCCTTAGCCACTCATACCGATGTTGCCCCTTTTATGGCATTTTTTGGGGCCCATGCAGGGAGTGGCAAGTCACCGTCTGCCCATTTTTCCGTGTTCCCCGAACATTGCGACGGGCAGACGCTATAGTCCCCATATTCCCAGATCCCTAGAACCACTAGTAGTTCACCCCAATAGCCCGGTACTTTCTCTTCTCATTTCCCACAATAGTTCTACACTTGCTGGGGCTTGTCCTTCGGTGCATTATTTTATGGTGTAGACAGGATAATCGCCGGTCAGTGTCACGCCACATTTACATTAAATTTGTCAAGGGGCCTCTACGTGTTGGCCTTTCAATGCTCCCGCCCAAGCCCTCCAAATGTCTGGGCCACTTTTATGGCCCGTGGCCTTATTAGACATACAATAATAAAAGTCTTTTTTTATGGTAAAATAAAATTGCGGAATCTTCAGGAGAGGCTACAAGACGGAAAACTTAGAGAAAAGTGAATTTTCTAGCTACATCGTATAGATCGTATCATACGTAAGAAAACTGCATCATTTGACGTCGGCAAATTATGCCGCTTTCTCTTCAAATGTCATCATCCTTTCATTTCAAAGACCATAACAAAGAGAACAAACAAATATCCAACAAGCATACAAACCAACTAAAACTAAGGGGAGGCCTACGTCCAGCAGTGGACTGTGAATGGCTGACGACGACGATACAAACTAAATTTCGTCCTTATATGCACAATGAAAACTATAATTAAAATTACTTTTATAGAATGCCTGATAAGATTAATGTTAAAAATAAAATAAAATATTAAAAAGCAACACTTCCCTTTAATTAAAAGTTATAAAATAAACAAAATGTAAATTGAAACTCCAGATAGCATCCACTGCTATCTGCAATTAAACAGTAGAGCGTATGGATGATAATATGGTAGAATACATTTTAGTTAATTTATGATTGGTAAGTAAGTATGACATGTTTCAACCCCCTGTGTGACAGAGGATGTATGAGAGAATAGAGGAGTATGGAAGAAAAAGACATATTGTGCTGAACTCTCATAATTGGGAGAAGGTGAAAGAAAAGAGAGGTCTAAGAAAGAAAGAAAGATTTTTTTTATTTCAACACCCACCAAAGGTGCTACGAATGCGCTACTACTCTCTAAAGGCAGACTGGAACCTGACCGCTAATGCCGGAATACAATTCAAGGTTGTTATGGGGGCATACTCTGCTGGGGGTGGCTATGCTACGGCTAAAGACCAAGAATGCCGCCCCCGGCCTTGACGGCATTCCAGGGCGTGCGTGGGTTCTGTCCTACGACGCCCTCGAACCCCGACTGATGAGGCTTTTCGGCGCATGTTTGGAGCAGGGCCAGTTCCCGCAACGGTGGAAGACCGGAAAGCTGGTCCTGCTGCGTAAGGAGGGGCGCCCCGCGGACTCACCGTCCGCCTACCGGCCCATTGTGTTGCTGGACGAGGTTGGCAAGCTCTTCGAGCGTATCATCGTCGACCGCCTCGTCCAGCACTTATCGACGACGGGGCCGGACTTGGCGGACAATCAGTTTGGATTCCGCACAGGGCGCTCCACAATTGACGCTGTAATGCGCCTGAGAAGCCTGGCGGAGGAAGCAGTTTCCCGGGGCGAGGTTTTATTGGCGGTGTCTCTTGATATCGCCAACGCTTTTAACTCCTTGCCCTGGCCTTGCATCATGGAGGCACTTCGGTATTTCGGGGTGCCTCTCTACCTCCGCCGAATAGTCGGGGATTATTTGAATGAACGAGCCGTCATTTACCCGGTCCACGAGGAATGGAATCGGCGAGCCATGGTGTGCGGTGTTCCACAGGGGTCGGTTCTCGGTCCCCTCCTGTGGAACATCGCATACGACTGGACGTTACGTAGCAGGGTCCCCCCCGGCGTCAGCATCATATGTTACGCCGATGATACTTTGATCGCAGCACGGGGGAGGACCCACAGGCAGGCGTGTCTTCTAGGCACGGCTGGGGTGTCTTTAGTTGTAGGCAGGATCCGGCGTCTTGGACTGGAGGTGGCGCTTCAGAAGACCGAGGCCGTGTTTTTCCACGGTCCTCGGAAACGTCCACCTCCAGACACCGCTATAATAGTGGGAGGCATCCGCATCGGCATCGGGGAGACCATGAAACACCTCGGATTGGTCCTCGATGGCCGGTGGGATTTTTCGGCACACTTTCGGCAGCTGCTCCCCAGACTCAAGGGGGCAGCGGGTGCGCTGTCGCGCTTGCTCCCCAACGTCGGGGGGCCGAACGCCACGTGCCGAAAACTCTTCGAAGGCATCGTACGGTCGATGGCCCTCTATGGGGCCCCAGTATGGGCAGACCGCCTGACGGCCAAAACCGCTCCGCTGTTGCGTCAGGTTCAGCGTATAATGGCCGTCAGGGCGATAAGAGGATACCGTACGGTGTCCTTCGAAGCGGCCTCTCTACTCGCCGGATCCCTCCCATGGGACCTGGAGGCCAGGGTGCTGGCGTCACTGTATGTATGGCGCAAAGAAGCCCTGGCCAGGGGCACCAGACCCGCGCCTCGCGAAATCGAGGCGTGCAGGTCGGAGCTCCGCCAGGTCGCCGTGGGAGTCTGGGAAGATCGCCTCAGACGCCCCAGCGCGGGCCCCGCCACCATCGAGGCGGTGAGGCCCGTCCTGCAAGAATGGATTGAACGAGACCACGGCACCCTGACGTTCCGGCGCACGAAATCAGGAACAATATTCTGCAGGGTACAGCGCAAGGCAAGAAGATAGAGCTATTCTGGGTGAAGGCCCACGTCGATATACAGGAAAATGAGCGGGCGGACGAGTTGGCGAAAGCGGCAGCAACTTCTTTGAAGGTGAGGCCGCTTTATGACAAGTGTCCGGTTTCATTCGTTAAACGGCAGTTCCGAATGGGAACGGTTGACGAATGGAACCGGAGATACTGTCAAGAGTCAACTGCGTCCGTCACGAAACTCTTCTTCCCGGATGTCACGCGGGCCTACAAGATAGTTAAACAGGTCGGCCTCACCGGCCTGCACACCCAGCTCCTCACAGGGCACGGGGGATTCTCTGAGTACCTGAACCGATTCGGGTGCAAGGAGAGTCCCTCGTGCATCTGCGACGACGAGGAGATCGAAAGTATACCTCACCTGATCTTCTGGTGCCCTGTCTTCTCCCGTGAGAGGCAGGACATCGAATGTAAGCTAGGAATAAAAGTTAGTTTCGGTAACATGAATGAGCTAATGTCAAAGAAAAACTACGAAGTTTTCCTTAAATATTGCACACATATAGCTAGTAAAGTCATAAACAGAAACAAAACACGAGTTTAAACACATTATTACATATATTTATCTATAATATATTTAGAATAAATGTATATAAACAGATGTAAAATTAATACTAGGTATGTAAGTAATTAATAAAACCACATAAGTAGCATCCAGCAAACATCCGAAACTAACAGTAAAAATAAGTACGCAACATTGTAACATATTATAATAGTAATCAAAAGTAAAACATGTAATAAAATTAGTAAACAGATAACATAGTTGTAACCACTAGCATAAGATATTAGATTGTATAAGCACCTATTACCTATAAAATAAAGATAACAAGAGATAAAAATAAAAAGAGAATAGACAAAAAGAAATGTGTCAAAAAACAAAAACAATAAAAAAGAGAATATAGTAAAGAACAAAAAATAGTGAACAGCCCGGACAATCTTGCTTATCCGGAGAGAGGAGGATAAAAAAAAAAAAAAAAAAAAAAAAAAGCACCCTGACGTTCCGACTGACGCAGGTCCTCTCGGGGCACGGCTGCTTCGGGAGGTACCTGTGTCGCCTTGGCCGCGAGGCCACGTCAGGGTGCCACCACTGCGACACAGGCGACGAGGATACGGCGCTGCATACCCTACAGGAATGTCCTGCATGGACGGAGCAGCGCCGAGAGCTCGTCGCCTTCACCGGATTTGACCTTTCGCTCCCGGCCGTGGTTCGCACCATGGTCGGGAGCCACACCGGATGGGACGCCGTCTCCTCCTTCTGCGAGCACGTCATGTTTGCGAAGGAGGAGGCGGAACGGGAGCGTGAGCGCACTTCTCTGCTCCGCTCCCGACAAAGGAGGACGCGCCGACGCCGGAGGTCAGACCTAGACCTTCGGCCACCGTAAGCGGGCGGCGCGGGTGGGGCCTCTAGGGGTATAGAGGTTCTCACTCACCCGCACATGCCGTCGAGATGAGAGCGCGAGTGTTCCGCGCGCGCTCATCTCTCTTCCCGTGGGGCGCGTTACAGACCGCCCCACGCCCGGAAAAGACCGAGAAGTCGCCGGGGGAGTAGCTCCCCCGGCATTGGAAGAGGCCCAGTGAGCGGGGCCCACGCCTGCCAGGGAATGCGGAGCCGGGTAGCCTATTCCCGTAGCCCTGGCATAAGGCGCAGGACGGAACACCCAGGGGTTTTAGTGGGTATCCCTAACTGGGGAGTGGCAATAGCGTGGCTCCGGTTCTGACCGGGCGCGCTAGTGCCACCCCCGATCTGGCGAATCCCACACTGTCTCACCAAGGTCGCGAGCATCCCCCAGGCTTCTGTGTCTGTCGCGGCTTAGTCCTCAAACGGATTTCCCCTGGCCAAAAAAAAAAAAAAAAAGGGGGGCATACTCTGGAGCAGAGGTGTGGGTAGTTTTGTTGCCTCTAACGACAGCCCGGGTGGAGGTGAACGTTAAGAAAAAGTTTCTAGAATAATGTGCTTAAAAATTCGTAGAACACATTATTATATTACGTATCTACAGTAGCTCTATCACCACATTCAATCATAGAAATCACTTTTACAAATCATCCCATGATAATATAACAAAATTATTATCTTGGTTTCATTACGTATAGATATGATTATATATCATTATCCGAAACACATTCCGGATAGAAAAACAAACCGCACCGGGGCGCTTTCGAATTATCATAAATTACCAATAGTATAGCTACTGTGTGTTGGTGATTTGGTAATTTGTGTTCGATATACTAGCTGTGCCCCGCGCTTTCAAGTGCGTTACACTTTGATTAATCTTTTCTCCATACATACATATTATTATTTCCACTTGCTACGATATTGAGGTTTGTACATCTTTTGCTTCATTAAGCTCTTCGTGTATACACGTTTACAGGTGCTTTTTACCAGGACCTTCTCTAAGAAACTGCGATTTGATCGTGATGAGTACCTACGTCATGGTCTACCAGCACTGACTCTACCATCCACACTGTTGTCCATACCTTTGTTTTGACAGACCTTTCCTCCATTCTCTCTACCACCTTAACATTCCTTTCTTAACTCTATGTTATTGCATCTTCTTTCAATCCACAACGTTAATCTTTTCTTATTTTTAATTTATTTATAATTTTATCATTACCTTATCATTATAAAGGTTATAGCAGCCTTGCCCCCCTCAAATAAAAACTGCACTAGAACACATGAATCATGATTACGAAGAGATTATTAATGTAAGCACGAAAAACAGAACATATGTACATAGAATAAGAATATAAAAGTAGAGATAAATATATAAGAACCGATTTAAAATAGGCTTGTGTTTAAACGCCTACCAGAAATGCACCTATTTTACTACCAATAAATTCGAAATACCTACCAGAATGGAAAGCATTTAGCTTACCAAATTGTGTTTCCAGAAGTATTGTAGAAATGAAGCTATTTTCCTTTTAATGCTATGCCATAAAAATATATAAACGCCTTTAAAGCTAATTTCAGACCAAATATTTTACATTGTCGTTAAACAGATATTACCAATATTTTGTTTCTCCACTTCCAATTTAGTAATTTTTGCTGAGGCAAAAAAGCAAACGTTCCAACGTACAATTAGTTTTAATACCAAATACATATAATATTTCGTATTCCAAACATGATAATATATGTTGCTTGTTTATTGTTTTATGAATTTGATTAAAACATGATAATATAGCCAAATAAATACTTCACTCTCAATATTACTGCAATACAAATGATTGAAGTAGGTAAAAAATGAATCACTAGTAGAAAAAAAAACAAGAGTAAAACGAAGTTATGTTTCATTATATTTATAGGTACTTATAAGATTTATTTGTACTTGAGATTTATCAATGGCACTTTAAAGAACACAATAGTTAAAAGCAGTCAAACACATAAACTTTTTAAAAAACTAACAAAAGAAAATAATTATTGAATCAACAGAGGTTTTTTAGATTAAGCTGGGCGCACTCTCTTTCTCTTCTCACCAATAGGGATATTCCTAGCTTCAAGAGGTGATTCCACGTACTTCAGCGTGACAATGTGTGACGCTTGCGTGACGGGATTGCGTCCCGCGGTCTGTGCCTCACATGCCGGTGGCGGCTGTGCTGGTTGCAGGGTAAATAAGTAAAGGGAAACGACTGTAATCTTAGTTTAACAATAATATATTCTGGATTCAGGTTGGATAATTTGATTAAACTTAAACTATTTAGAACTGTAATTTTCGGTTTGAATGTTAGTGTTTTAGTAAAACAATATTTGGTGGGCATTTATCCATTTTGGTAAGCAAAAAGAATTTAAATACAAAACGTACAATTATTCTGATGAGTGTATATTTATTTTGGAAAGTAAAACGTTGTTTTTTAGGCACCTCGGTATAGAGTGGATTAAATTTATATGAAGTAATATATTTTATTTGGTGCTTAATCTAAGGGACAATTTTTTTTTGTGAGCATTTAAATTGTACCCTTTAAAATAGACGTTAATAAGTAGGTACCTAATAAAATAAGGTCATAAGGAAATGAAGTAGCAATAATATTTGTAATTAATTTAGAATACGTTAGAGAAAGTGCTGGTTATAGTTTTGAAAGTGTTACCCTGGTAGAGAATTATGCTACGCTTGGACCATGGGGTCCTGATGCTATGAAATTACAAATAGCTACCAAAATGAGACATCAACTCAGGCATCATACATCAAGCATGAGACATCATCAAATGTTCAGGTGATCAGAGGGCTGATTCCTACCTCGGACAACAGATCAGTATGGTAACCCAGCAAAGAAACGTAGACAGCCTTACCCGTAGAAGACAGTATTCTACTTATAGTCTTGAGAGATAAACATAATATAATGGCGACCTCGGTAGGCATTTTTATGTCTGTTTTGAAAATAAACATCTAGGTCCCGATTGCAGTGCCACTTGCTGGGTCTAATTAAAGATTTAAACCACGGATGGACCCCACTTAAATAAATACAAAAAAATCCTCGAAATGCTGCAATCCGATTTCAGCCTTACCTGTCGGGTTCAATTGTGGATCTATACCATCCCAGGACCCACTAAAATATACACAAAAAATGTCCTCAAACAGTTTAGGAGGGCTTCAGTGACAAACACACGAACAGAGGAATTATATATATATATATATATAAACATGACAAGAACATAACAGCACTCGAAGAAAGAAAGAAAGAAAAACTTTATTTGAAAAAACAGCGACGTAATAACATTCTTTATACATTATTATACACAGAGCATAATTTGAGAATTTGTACGTCGCGTTTTCAGCACACAAGGTTTGCACTCAGCATAGTGTTGTGCCGGAATTATATCCGACACAACGCTGATTTTCATTGCAAACCTTCCTTTTGGCGTAAGACTATAACGACCCAATATTGTTAAATAAAAAGTAAATAATAATTAATGAAATTAACAATAAAATACCTTGTTATTTCAAAAATTAAAATAAATACTCGTGTAACAAATAACTTGTATCGAGTCATCTATTCGAATACAATACAATAAAGTGAATAATATCATAGTCATATAATAGAATATCATATCATAGTTAAAATATAAATTGTTGAAATTGACTACCGATTTATATGAGCCATAATATTGGATGGTGTATAACGATATTTCAATATTAGATTAGCTTACATCACCGTCGCGGTCGTATTACGAGAACCCGCACATCGCGCTTCTCGACCGCAAAATATTATATTTATTCGAACCACACCGCAGGACCGTTCGTGCGACGACAAACTAGCGGTAGTGATGAGCTCTATTTCTATTATCTATTTAATTCATCGACATATTTTTTTCTAAAATATGAACTCCTATTATGTTAGATTTTTTTCGCCTTAAAAAGCCAAAACCTAAACCTGAAGACCCTGAAGAAATCGCACAGAACGAAGCAAGTTTGCGTGTTCTCGTTTCGGAATTAATTAAAATATATTTTTCATATTACAAATAAACTTCATTAGTTTTCAAGTTACAGTTAGAGGTGTTGTATGGCTCATATTTATATAAGTGAGAAAAAAAAGAAAATCTTTATTCGAAGAAATAGTGACGTAATTTCATTACTTACATGACGATTAAAAAATCACATTTTGAAAATTTGTGCGCTGCATTTTTAGAAAGCAAGGTTTGTACTTAGCTTATTGCTGTACCGGTATCATGTTCAAAACAGTTTTGAGGACTTTATCAATGCAAACGTTAACGCTACTAAAGATGACCAAAAACATTTAAATTAATTTTGATGCCAAATTAAAATATGGTCAGTTATTTATTAATAGATTTGAACATTTGTATTTTGTCGGCAGGTCGAACAACTAAGCGCTGGGTAGATTGAAATCCATTATGTTAGTATCTAAATTTAAAATTGCTTAGTTTCTAAAGCAACTGCATCTTATCATGATAGATTCAAATCGTGCCCACGGAGCTAAAATGCATATTATTGGACTTATTACATGCTAATAGTATATATTATGTACACTTGTAGAGAATGTATCTTATCCCAACCTCTTTATCTCATCCTCTCTACCCCATGCTAGAGGTTGGCAGCGCGTTGGCATTGCTATTGGTGTTGAGAACATTTATAGGCGACAGTAACCACTTTTCATCAGGTGTGCGAATGTTTTTCGTTCAAGAAATAAAAAAGCAACATATCTATAGAAAAGGAATATTTATTTGATCAGAACGAAACATATCATTTATAACTTTTTAATAATATTTTTATTAAAATAACATTTATGATATTGCTTTAGCTACATTTGCATATTTTTAAAAAGTATCGACATATCGATATCCGAGCATCAACACCACTAGCAAGTCGAGAGCCGCATTAAAACTGATCTTAGTTTTGATCTGCGCACGCGCCGGACTTGAAATACAAGTCGTCGTATAGAAACATACTCGCTTACTACGACACTCGACACTTGTATAATAATAAATAATTATCTTGGTACACACTTTATGTACTGCTACGCAATTAAATATGATATTTACTACAGTTCCGAGTATGGAGAGCTTGGAGCTTTAAAAGCTCGGTTGTTATTAAAACTCCTATAGACTACGCTGAGTTTAGGACCCTTTATCTAAATCAGGGTAAAGCTAAGGTAAAGTTAAGGTAAAATTACGATAAAATCAGGGTAATATTAAGGTAAAATGAGGGTAGTCTATTAAGAATAGTGTAATGAAAATTTTAAGCGTATCGGATCCCTAAGTCATTGTAGTAAGGTTTTAGCCTACTGCATGCATTGAAAGCGTATTTTGATAAAGTTTTCATCTCGTTCCCGAGATAGATAAATGTCCCACTGCTGGGTTGGGGCCTCTCTAGTTATAAATGTCCCACTGCTGGGACATTTATCTATCTCGGGTTGGGGCCCCTCTAGTTTAAAGGGAACGGAAGGTAAACCCGCCATGCTTGTCCAAGAAAGATCGGCGGATTATACACACCGATATTTTTACATGTAAGTTTTGAAATCAGAGGGGTGTTAAGCTTTAACGTTTGATCTATTTATTTCACGTAAAAACTGTTAGTCCGATTTCGATGCGGTTTTCAGTGATCGACAGTAAATTTTTAGATTTTAAATCTGCGCTATTTTTTTATCCTATATTGCTATATTTTTATTATATCGCTATAACGAGGGAATTTTCCCGGAAACGGTTTGTAGTTGTTCAGGTGTATTAAAATTAGCTTATTTTGACACAATTTTCCCTAATACGATAGCTTTACTAACTAATACGATAACTTTGGATTACGGGAATCCCGCGGGAATTTTAAATCATGGGTGGAAGAAGTCACGTACATGTCCTAGTAAATAAATAAAATACATGTCTTGAAAACCCAATAGAACTATACACGAGTGAAGTCTCGAGAAAAGCCTAAGCAATCATCGCTGCTTTCTTCTCGTAAATATTTCATACTTGTACAAATATAATACTTTTATTAGTCATTTTAACTACATGTATTGATTTACGAACGATCTTAAAGGTTTAAGTCTTCCCATAACGTCATCCTTAATGGTGTTTTAGAATATATTGATTGTTTAAATATATTTTTATTTCTTGAAAATGTTTCCACTCCATTTTCTTTCAATTATACATAAATGAAAACATGTGGCTAAATATTTGGGTGTTCTCATTAACCAAAAGCTGAGTTTTTTGAAATGTTATTCGCAATTACATGAAATAAGAAGTAAAGGGATTTAAGAGACGTCAAATCTAGCTATCACTACACTAAACAGTCGTGTCCGACCTTAGTTAGTAACAAACATTTAAATAATCATAACAAGTAACAGAGGATGTAAAATTTTAAAATTAATAAAATATTGTTATTTTAGTAAGAAAGTTGCAGAAGTAACTAATTAATCGTAGGCTTGAGATTATCCGGAGATATGGTCATGATCATGACTTTGTCACCTAACTCTTCTTCCTTTCAATTGTTCATTATAATTATTAGATAATTTAAAAGTTAAGAATACAGAGAATCTAAATAATCTCATGGATAAAGAAATAGAATAGCATGACGCTTAAATAACAAATTATAGTAGATACAGAAGCTACGAATACAATAGTAGTCACCGGAATGAAAACATTAATCATTCGCAAGCTAGACCCATAGACAGTGCCTTGAATATGACCAACTAAAATTTTCCATCGACTATGTTAAAAAATATACCATAAGCGATCGTAATACATATGCTTAAGGTGCAAAATAAGGATTTGTTGCAGTTATAGAAGCGCAAAATCTTGTTTGTGATGATAATGTAACAAAATAAGAAAGAGTGGTAAATAAAGTTGTATAGAGCCTTATAGATGTTCCGCTTCATTTAGCAAAACTATATCGAATTCATCCAGTATAATGTCTAGAGCTAGACGTATTTATTATAGATGGTCTTGGGATAATGGTTTGATCGTTTATGCTGATGGTCAATACTTGGAAAATGTTTCCAATATGAGCTTGTTACGTTTCTTTATGGTCTAGATTGCTTTTGTTATAGTGAATATTAGTTATTATTAACGACTACATTGTATAAATAGTCGCTGCTTCAAAGCCGGCAGTGTTGCAAATGTTCATAGGCGATGATAACCATTTTCCACGATGTACTCCATCAGCCTGTCTGCTGTACTCTAGCTATAAAAAAACGTACCTTATTATCTCCATTCTTGTACTCTGTAAACCGTCGAAATGAAATCAACTGTAAAGTTCAATCACTTCACCAAACTTAATCTCGCCTTGAGTTAAGAATGAACTACTCGTATAGGGTTGGTGAACAATAAGGTTGTTGAGGCATGTCTAAAAATAATCGTTAACCAAACAAACAATATATTCCACACAAATAGACAATTATATACTAACAATCGATGTCCTACAACTATTACACATTTTTAAAATAAAGAAAAACCAAACTTCGCAGCCAAACATCACCATCAACAATCTTCAATCAACAAAATTTTTAATTAACATTTCACTCAAGCGGGACTAATATGCAAGCCTCAGTGAGAGAGTTAGGTACGTTTTTATACCATTTGCTGTTGAGACACTTGGACCGTGGGGTCCTGAAAACCTCAACAAGGACCTCACAAAAGGCCTAATTGGTTCTGTTCAGAGGACTGGTTCCTATCTCAGACAAAGGATCCAGCGAGGTTATATAGCCAGTCTTCTGGGAACCTGACCCATTGACTTCAATGACTTAGTATTTTACTTACAGTCTTAAGGAATTAGAGGTAGAATACAATATACCTACCAAATAATAACCTTTAGTTAACTAAGTTTTCTTCATTGTTGTTTGAGCGTCCAGATTTCGCAGTAGAAATCATAGGCGCTGTTATCTGAGAAATACTAATTTATTTATTATAAGATTACAAGTAGTCGTCAGCTTGAAGTTGAACTTGGTATATAAAAATTATAGTTTAAAAAATGATGCAACTTTCTTTCTGTCTTATTCTTGTCACATTGACGTTTGTCAACTTAATGTTGACAATTGAAGGTTGAAATTATAGTTACGTTCACGACATCGTGTATTAGTTTATGTTTCATATATATTTTAATTCATGTTAACATTTTCCACAGTATTAAGAACTTTAAATTAGAAACCATATTTATCAGCGAAGCAAGCCCTATTACTATCCCACTATCTATGCATTCTTGTGCTATACACTTTACTGAGAAACTATCACACACTTTCAGATTTAGACTTTGACAAGGTATTTCAATTTATTTCTAGACGTGTTATTTATCATAAAAATGTTATTTTACACACAATAATAAATTGAATATATAACATTTTTTATTAATTAGAATTTTATTGTATTCCTAGCGCACTTTGTCGAAAATTATAAAACCAATAAGACATGTATAATATCAAATGGACTTTTACTACTAACCCCATGTGTTCGAAAACTAAATAACTTATATCGATGTAAACATATAAACAGTGTTGTTTAGCTAAAAATACGTCGTTTTTTTTTGGTTAAGCACAAATAAATAGTCAGTAATTAATTATCAATTCTAAGCGTGGTTCATTAAAAGATATATATATTCTTAAACTATCTTTGAAAATATTATTTGGTAGAAAACTTCGCAAGCTCTCCTAAAGCACCGTTTTTTTCTAGTTTTATCATGTCGACAACCTTATAAATATCCAAAAGACTACAAGGATATAATTTACAGTTGTGAAATACCTCTTCCCAAATATTAAATTTTACTACCTAAGCAATAGAGATCAGAACAGATGTTCTTATAAGACCAAGTAGATGGTGTATAATTTTGTATTGAAATAATCGATCATACAAAGTTCATACAATGTCAGATCATGTTTCGATATGAGAGCGTAATGTGAGACTGTTGTTGATTGGATTATGTATGACAATTGTCTGTTACTAAATATAAAAGTATACTTGACATCCATACTTAAAACGAGCTATATAAGTGTAAAGGTAGACCGAGAAGCATAGATTGTGTGAAGGATGACAGTATGCCTTAATAAGGTATGCCAGGAAGGTGAAAAAAAAACAGAGACTTAAGGCAATACTCATTTTGAAGTGTAGCTATTTTTTCGTTTTTTGGAATTACATAACTTTACGCCAGGTCCCTTGCGGGGCAGGCACGAATAACAAAGCGCCATTTAGGCTTATTCTTGCACACCTCACTTGCTTCTTTGGCATTCATAGCTCTTGTCATGCACGCTCGTCTGTTCTTAAGGTACCTGACATCACCTTCTGCTAGTACATGATCAATTTGATCATGGAAGGTGTCGTGGCCTTCCGCGACTTCTGCATCCATCCAATTTTGCATTGTATATCTGTCTAGTCATTCTTCCATCATTCATTCTTTCTACATACCCGAACCACCGGAGCATTCTTTTTGGAATTATGTAGCCAAATACTCGTATTATCGGAAACTTATACTAAGGGTAATATGTCATTAAAGCTGACAAGCACCACTCTCCACGGGTGGAAGTCGTGTTTTTGACCAGTAAACTTCGCATGGTTAACTAATAAACTGTTAGAAATTTGTAATAGGTCTACGTATTTCCCAGTTCAGTTCCCAAGAGAGTAACTCGGTGACTCAAGTTAATGTAAATTCATTTTGTAATTAAAAAATGTATAAAACCATAATAATCATAACGATTCAAACAATTTCACGTTATCTTACCGCATTATATAATATAAGTCTTCTAAAATAAATGAAAGAACGTACCTGTAACAAAACAAAAAATAATTAATAATTGCTAATGAAATAAAATAATAAAAACAATAAAAGAACATAATGGTTTATAATTACAAACTATTAAATTAACCTTCTTATGAAAGAAGATACAACATAAACGATTCACTAAAATGTATAAATTTACTTAATAGCAACCATGCTAGTTTAGTAAACGCACTCTCGTCCTTAACTCAATAGGTACGGGTTCGAATCCTGGCCGGAAAGTATGTGTCACAGGCAATTTTCTGACCTAATGTACCTATTGTTACAAATACTACGTGCTAACGGTGAGACGGTGAAGCAAAACACTGTGATGAAACCTGCACATAGTAATAACCAATGTGTCAAATCCGCCAATCCGCCTTAGACAATCGTAGCCGGTATATGTCTGTTCCCTTGGAAACTATCAAGTTTTCACTATTCTTGTTTGGAAATTATTATGATTTCAAGGAGACTTATAGCTCCCGCCACGTAAAAAGAACGCTGAGCGGTAGTGAAGGGGATGTGTCTGCGCAGGTGTACAGTCATATCCTAAAGTATCACCCCGCCTCGCCCCCTTCATAACACCAATTTGATCGATAAAACGCTCACTGCGCAGGTTCAGAACCAACGTTCTTTTTACGTGGCGCGAATTATATCAATCATTAGATAAAAGGTAAATTTAGAATTAGCGAATAGTGTCGAATGTCGATGTCGAATAAGAGCGAGATACTCCTCCATCTCAAAATATTCCAGGGTGGTTATTGTAATTATAAGCAAGTCTATTTGTTCTTTACATATTATATCGTCGTCTCTGGAAACGTTTGCGATCTCAATTATTGCACAGCGCCATCTTTTGGCTTGTATGACTAAAATAAAAATTAAACAATTCAGGTGTTTTATTCAAGCGACAGTAATTTTTATTTTTTCCATATTGTATTATTTCTAATTATAATTCTTATTAGGTTATTATTTAATCGGCCCTTAATATGTTATGCATCAGATTTCGTTAAAATATTTTTCGTGGTATTGAATTATAATTTATATAATTATAATTTTTAAAGAAAATAATAAAATTATTGGAACAATAACAATGAATAACGTGTATTATTAAAACCGCAAACTACTACAGTTTCCTGCAAACGGCGTATTTGTTCTCGGAGGGCTAACAGGAAAATCCATTGTATCCGTTCTTAGAAATAATTTTGGTTCGGTAGGTAGATATCCTTTAAATTAATGTAATATTAAAACGCTTTCTATTAATATGAAAGGAAATTATAATAACAGGTAGTTAAACAGGTAATACTATTGGTAATAATATTGTCACGCCTGTTTACAATGGCAGAGACTATGGATTTCCACTTGCGACGATCCTGACAAACAACTGACGCTTCTACTTTCATTGATCGCTTCATACATGCACGTTTATTTGAGATGCTTTTTATCTGACCTCTTTTTAACACTTCTGCTATTGCTTAGATCATGGTGTGTACGCCACGGTCTACCGGCACCAACTTTACCATTCACAATGCTGTCGTGCACTTGTTTTGCGATTGTACTTTCATCCATTCTCTCTATATGCCCAAGCCACCTTAACATTCCATTTTCAACCCTTGTTATTACATCTTGTTTTAAACTACAATGTTCCCTTGTTACATTATTCCTTATCATATCATATCACTTTGTTTTGTATTATGTAAAGTTTTAAGCTATTGCAAAGCTTTTATAGCGGGCTTTGAGCGCGGCGACCGAATCAAGAAATTCCGTAACGAAAATAAGCCTAACACCTCCCACTCCGCCTACCATGCGCGGTGACGGGGGCCTGAGGCGGGCGCGGCGAGCTGAGGCATGCGGTGGCCACAGTGAGCCACGAGCTTTCGTAGCGGTTCGAGGTATGTCAGGTATTGCAAATTATGGACGACGAGCTGCTCCGAAATCGGACCAATACGTAAGCAGCTGTTTGTGAGAAAGTATATAGATGTATAGGTATCTATCATATCTTTATAATGCCACGCTCACCGCATGTGATTTATTTTCTTACTGATCTCCACGCTCAAAAAGTGTAACTTGAATTAATATCAAAGAAAAAAAATATATAATTGCATAAGTTGAAAAAAAAATGTTCTGCAATAGCTTTTTAGTACAAAACAACCATCGAATCAAGCAATAAAATCAAAATTCTCACGCAATGAACCGTAAGGAATCCCACGTTTTATTCGGTACCTTATTTGAAGGCGTGTTGTTGTTATAATTTCATGTTAATAACGTTTAAAACGTTCATGTTTCACAGTCATATGATTTACATAATACAATTGACTTTGCATAGAGTAATGAGCTATTACAGAGACAAGACTAAACAAATAGGTTGGGAACATGACTGCCATGCTATGTACGGGTTGTCTGGAAAAGATCGCTTATTAGCGATAAGACCGCCCTTTGTGCACATTAGAATATTTTTGGGCTGGTTTACAATAAAGTGTTATCTCT
This sequence comes from Dendrolimus pini, assembly GCA_949752895.1. NCBI lineage: Eukaryota > Metazoa > Arthropoda > Insecta > Lepidoptera > Lasiocampidae > Dendrolimus > Dendrolimus pini. The sequence continues at coordinate 15,258,315 of OX457145.1, read as the reverse complement.
CTCTCTCTCTCTCTCTCTCTCTCTCTCCCTATCTATCTATCTATATAAATATTCTTTTCTTCTTCTCTTATATATAAAAATGAATGTTTGTCTGTATGTCCTTTATAGAATCGTAAACTATACATTTGATCATGTGATGATGTTTAGAAAAGTTGTTGTGCATGAGCCTGAGAAGGTTTCTGAGTTGGTTCCCAATTGGACCCGGTAGTTGGCGCTGCTGTCGGCATATCGATTGAAGCTTTTCCGGGCAGGACGACGTCTGCCGAGATAGCTAGTACATATATATATCTGATATATTGTAGAAGAATATAATTCTTATAAGATAAGAAAGATTTCTTGCACATCATGACACATGACAGTGAGCGGGCTTTATTTTTGCAAACTCAACTAATAAAGTAGATATTATTTTATTGTATTAAAGTTCAAAATTGTATACTATACAGTGGTAAAAAAAAAATCAACACACTTGTTCATAAAGTGGCTCTATGGTCACCGCAATTAGGCACAGAATGATATAATATATATGATAGAATGATATGATATGATAATCAAACTGTGACAAAAAAAAATTATAACTCACTAGTGAGTTATAGATTTTTTTAAATTTTATTGGCTGAGTTGCTTTGTTCTTTTAAAAAAAATTTATTCAAAAAAAAAGATCGTGTTCTCTAGAACAAATAAATTAATGTTCCTATTGCTTGCTCATTTCATGCAACTTCTTATTTAAATAGATAATTTTAACTCGTACGTGTTTAATAAATAAAACTTTCACTCATATATAACTTTTTTTTTCTCTGTAATAAAAGAGAACTTTAAATTCCCCATTTTGTACGTGGCAGAATAGGGGCAAACCCTATGCGCGGAAAAAAAAACCTCATCCCTTTAGTCTGTGGGCGATCGCAATGCGCGCGCATAGGAAAACCGATTATTTTTTCCCGCCATAGCGAAATATATTTCACAACTCGTTTTCACTGTTGAAATTATGGTTATTTATTAATTAAAATGTCTACAAGTACTAATTACGAAGAAAATGATTTATGTTGTATACCGCCCGATATAAGATGTGTAGCCCTTAACGTTATGGAAAGTTTACTACCTGAAAACTCCAAGGAAAAATATATATTTTATCTACTAAATAAAATGAGTTTTTGTTGTTATTTTATTCACAAGTGTGTTGAAAAACGTCGTATGATACACGTGTGTATTGATGATTACCGTCCTCGGCTCTCTTAAGACCCTCGCCTACGGCTCGAGTCTCAATGGCGCCTCGGCGGTAATCACCAATGTTACACACTAGTACCATAATGTACTATGTCTTTCGCTAACACTGTTTTCGTCTAGCCCTCATCCGCCGAGTAACGTGCAATAAGGAATTTCGCTTCGATAAAAACATTGAAAGTATTAAGGCTATTTCTTCTAATCATCAAATTATCTGTCTCTACAACTACTCTATGGTTAGATCAACTAAGACAATAAGGGCAAGTTAAAGCCCTTTGTCTCAACAATAATTGGTCACACGTGTCTCAATTATAGTGTTTTGTTGCTTTATTACGTCATACAAATTACAAAAGCATCTATTAACATTTTTGAAAGAGATTTATCAGTAAGATAATAACTCAAACTAATAAAAGTGTAAACGGAACCAAGGTGAACCAAAGCGTCAAATGAAGTGAAGCATTTTTTTAAAGTGCGCTTCATATTATGTATTACTAGCTGTGCCCGCGACTTCGTTTATCCTAAAAGAAGAAGCTTAAGTTACTCTCTATAATATTAGCTATCTGCCAATTAAAGTCCTGTCAAAATCGGTCCAGCCGTCTCAGAGATCAGCCAGAACATCTAGACAGAGAAAATTTTTAAAAATTGTTTTTTTTGGTATAAGTATACTTTCATATGCATTTAGTAAAAAGCTATTATTAAGACATTGCAAACAGGCAATGCAATTTTATTTATCTGCAGATACACGTGATGTGCTTCTGCGTGGTTAGCAGTAATGTATCCTTTGGAAATTGTTCCGCTGTTATGCGTTCTAATTTGGTTATTTAATTCTAAGTTCTCGTAAAGGTTGGTTTACACTAAGCCAGCTACTGACTTGAAAGGCGGACTGACTAAAAATATTCAATTGGTAATATTTAGGTAGAGTATTTGTCCGTCTGGATAGCTACCGCCCCTGCTCTATAATATGCGGCTATAACAACCTTGAGTTTTGACCTGGTTGGTATTAGTGGCCAGGTTCCAGTCTCACTTTAAAGATCAGAATCGCATTCGTAGCACTGTTGGTGTTGCAAGTGTTCATAGGCAATGGTAACCACTTCCTATCAGGTGGGTCGTCTACCTGTCTACTGAACGCGTCCGATAAAAGAAGTTGAAATCTGCCAGATTTGGTAGCGCTGTATTAACTTTGAATCAATTTACACGATGCTAGTATGAAGTCAGCACTGACTTCCTTCGAATTTAAAGACAGTCGCTGGATCAGTGTAAATCAGCTTTAACGCACTGCGGATCTATCTTCTTCCTTCAGCCGGCTTCACTATGAGAGATTGGGGTTCGGTCTACCGAATTTTTTGGCCTGAGTAAGATATGTACACTTTTGTTCTTTAGCCAACTGTTTATTATCAGACGTTGTGACATGTATCTTATAAGAGAATTTCAAATCAGACTTATGATCAGGGATAACATGCTTAAAACAAGTTGTTCTAATACACGTGTGTAAAACAGTTTGAAATACAACAATGTTTTCTTTATTAATTGTTTAACAATTTTAATTATGAATAACTAAGTAGGTACCATTAATTAACAATCAATATTTGGTGTAATTATTCTCAATTCCAAGAAATCTTATACTAATGTATAAAGTTGAAGTTTGTTTGTTAACTGAAAGCGCTCATCTCAGGAACTACTTGGTCTGATTTGAAAAATTCTTCCAGGGATAGAAAGCCCATTTATCGAAGAAGGCTATAGGCTATATATCATCACGCTAAGACCAATAGGAGCGGAGCACCAATCGGGGTGTTTTGAAAACAAATTCCACGCGGACGACGTCGCGGGCATAGCTAGTTATTTATATTTCCAAACCATTTAAACTAATTTATTTCCATATCATATTGCTTTAGCGCAATAACTATAGTATACTTTATAAAATAACGTTATTTTAGAACATAACTCCTCTGTAACGATCTTATCTACAACATTCGATATTGGCTTAGAACCATTATCCCCATCACTAGAAAGAAAGTAATGCAATGGATTATTGGGTATTTCCCTTATTTAAATATAGTTTAAGGGGTTTCCCCCATTAAGAAAGTACATCAGAACATACAAGATGTATGTAAAGCGTTCAGTGTTGATAAGACATACACAAAGAACAATAAATGTTTATCGATTCATCGATTTTTGTAAATAATTGCTAAGGCAAATTTTAAAATAGTCTAGAAATGTCAAATGAAACATTATTATGTCTAATTGATTTGAAGTTAATGAGTAAAAATTAAAAAAGAAACACTTGTTTAAATCATTTTGAACTGTTTGTTTTATAAAATTTAAAAATACTGTTTTATTTTCAATCCTGCATATGATTTACTACATACCTATATACTTACTAGTGATTAACATACATAACTCATTATGGAACTTGATTATGGTACGTACATAGATACTAGGAATCTATATACGTGAAGCGAAAACTTTATACCCTTTTTTACGAAAATTGCGCGGACGGACGAGTATGAAATTTCGCACTTATATAGAGAAGAAGCGGATGCTAATATTTTTTTAAAGTTATGCATAGAAAATACATTAAATCAATAAAAAAATTACACACACTACTATGTATATCACACACACACACAAGTCAGATTAACAGTGTAGCCAGTGTAGAAGTATATAGTCTTTGACAAAAAAATATTATGGTCGAATTCCGACCACGGGTGACCACTAGTATTAACAATTGTTCAATAAAATGTCAAAATTGAAAAGTTCCGAAACCCTTAGTGACTAGATGGCGCAAGTTAATCTCTCTCACTTTTTAACGGTCTTTGAGTACAAAATCACACACGTCTATGTCTACATAGACGGGCATATTCACAAAAACAACCAAAACATATTCATTCATATAAACCGTCAATATTAACTTGTTTTGCAATTACTAAAGATATGTTAATTTTAATAACGAGACAATTTCTAAAATTTCACGGGCAATAAAATTCTAAAGCAAGTGGTTTTTTTTTAATTTTGAAAGCGCTTTTAAATTGCGGTCTTAATAAGATTATAACCTGATGGACCTGACCCCATTATGATTTGGTGTCTGATAAAAATACACTCTGACCCTTTTGGTATATTTTAATTTCTAAAGAAGTTAAACGGAGTGGAAGAAATATATTTTCAAGATTATTAAAGATTTTACCAGTTTTTTGGTAACAAAGATATGTTGTGTATAACTTTTATGGATAGAATCAGAAGAATATCCGCAAGAGAACCAATGTAAACGACATAGCTTGTAAAATTAGGAAGTTGAAATGGAAATTAGTTGGTCATTTACGTCGCTGAATCGATGGCCAATGGATTAGCCATGGACGAATTTTTGACCACTGGCGTCATAATTACTGTTTTTTCATACAGAAATAACCATTATGAAGCCAGTGATCGATCATTCTGAGGATATTGTAATAGCAGAATTAGGGCTCTTTGGAATGTAGACCGCGTCTCGATAAACGAAATGTCGGATGTCCTGCAGCCCAAAGGAGTGACGACTTAATAAATACCTACTCTTCTAGATTTCGTACCCATATCGCTGAAATAAAGCTCGAGTCCTTCTTCTTAGAGGGTCACCCCGACTTATAAGTCTTATATATATATATAAATATATATCTCTCTCTCTCTCTCTCTCTCTGCCTATATATCTTATCTATATATATATTAATATGTGAAGCAAAAACTTTGTACCCCTTTTTAACGAAAATTGCGGGGACGGAAGAGTGTGAAATTTCGCACACTTATAGTTTATATAGAGACGAAGCGACGAATGCTAATGTTTTTTTTTAAAATTATACATAAATACATTAAACCAATAAAAAATCATTACACACACTACCATGTATTTGACACACGCATATATACTCATTTGTTTATTGTTAAATTGAAATTAACAGTGTAGCCTTGGCGAAATCTGTGATTATAGAAGTATAGTCTTTCACAACAGAACCTTGATAATGCTCAAATTTATAATTTAAATTAGTTATGGTCAAATTTCGACCACTGGGCGACTGGTTTTATATGTATATTTCAATAATTTTCTTCACCCAAATTTGTTGGCACTTTCAGTCAATAACAAACGGCTACATTATAGACGCTTTTCCATATAGAAATAGATATTACATGGTCCTCTTCAGTTAATTTGAATCGACTATATACACTAACAAAGATATACGAAAATACCTAAAAGCAGTAACTATGTTAATAAAATTTAAAACTAGAATTCAAACCAACAATAAAAAGGTTTAAATGACATAAAACTCCTTTTAAAATTCAAAACGCGTTGCAATAAATTAACATTCGTTACGTACACATCGAATGAGCCAAAAAAAAAGATAACCCAAAATCAGCGCTAGGAGCGACTCCAGACAAAACTCTATTGAACATGTCTGAACCTGCTGGACGAAAGAAAAATAAATAAATAAAAAGAACAAGCATGCGGAGCGTATATGTTCAAGGTTCCGCATATAATAATTTACTTCAAGGTCGAATGAACACGAGATTACTTAAGTTAATGATTATATTTTTCATTTACCATATTGACAATCCTATTTTTTTTTAAATATACATAGCTGAAATACAGCAGACAGGCAGACGGCTCACCTGATGGAAAGCGGTTACCGTCGCCTATGGACGTTTGCAACACCACAGGTGTCACTTTGTGACACCCTTTTTAAAGAATATTGTAGCGCTGTGGGAAAACCACGGCTGGAAGCTCATTTCAAATCCCCACGGTGCGTAAGAGAAACGTTCTAGAGAAGTGTTGCGTACAAGAGCGAAGCGGCTCTAGGAAGTGTGGATGAACGTCCAGTCGATGGCGTGCGGTGCGATGGTAAGTGGTGGAAGACGAAGGCGCCAATCTGATCAGTTCTTCGGTAATGATGATAATATAATTTAGTAATGATAATAGTCACATGGTAATATTTACCATATTAAAGAAATTAAATATATTTGCTGTACATAAAATTAAAAATATTTTAAACTAACAGAATGTACTTGTTACAAATTCTTTCGTATTTTTATTCTTAATTTATTTTATTTATAATAGAATAATGAAATTTTTGTTCATCCTAAATTTATATAGTCACCAAATCACAGTACCTACTCATAAAACATAGAGTCAGGATTTTATAAACCATACAAACTATTTAAAAAACAGTAAGCAGAGGTACTTACATTATTATCTTTTCAGAACATTCACAGCAAAGAGGCTTTAAAAATTATACAATTTTTCATATTTTTTATAAGCACTAAATTAGAAACTATTATTGTCGTAGGGTACAAAATAAGTTGCTAATTCGAGGCAGTTTTATTGTTTTTTTTTTTACTTAAAATATACTATGGAATTACTTTTTATATTATTTACATTTAGGTGTCGGTGCTTTTCCAATGCTCAATGTTTTTAAACATGAATACACAACATTATGTTAACTTTGCATGCATATGTATCTGTGTTTGCGTGCGTGCGTGTGCTTGTGTATGTTCGTCATTGTGCGTCGTCATTATTATTTTACTCTTTATTGGTTATGTTTAAAATGACTTTTCTATTTAGGACAATGATATTAATTCTTTAAACGTACGGTACCCTAAAAGGACAGCGCACCTGTCCCAGGCACACCTGTGGAATATAAACTCCATCGTGGGGTCCCTTGCAAAGGATCCTACAAAAAATTGGGGTTTAATAAAGTTTCGTTTTGCGTTCTTCATTTTTAATCCTTTTGGATCCGTTTTGATTTTCGGAAATTTTCTAGCGTTTCAAGTTTTTTTTAAAAAGATTAAACTATACAAATGGATGTTATTTGGTAATTTTGAATATAGAAAGTGAGTTAGATTAGATATCCTAATTTTAAGACTAATTGTAATCTTTTGAGGGTCTTATTCAAATTGACTTAGACTAAGTAAGAAAAACTCTATATAGTTCTTAAAGAAGCCGTCAAATTTACTTAATATTATAAAACTATTCAAGTTAAACCAAAAAATATTTCCTCAATCAAGCCGGTTGTTAGGAAGAGGTCGCTTTAAGCAATAAGGCTGCTCTTTGTTTAACCTAATTATAACCTAGTTTTGATTATGGTGAATAATAGTGTTTCACCCATCTACTTGATTTACTTCTGTTAAGATACTGTTTACTATTATATTACTAAAGCGATACAATAGCAACACCACTTGTTGGTTTTCTTACCTTATTCATTTACATGTATTCACATTTACAATTTCTATAGTGCGCTCTGGAAATAAAATCATATTTAATACTAAAATCAAGTGTGTGTCATTGAATTTTACTCTCAAGAAAATCCTTCATCAAGATGGTCCTTCGAGACGGATATATTCTTATTTTTTTATTTGTATCATCTATTATTTTTCTTTAGGTTAGGTGTTTCTCTTGTGGATAGAATCAGAAATGAGGATTTCCGTAAGAGAATCATGGTCACCGACATAGCTTACAAGATTAGCAAGTTGAAGTGGCAGTAGGCCGGCCACGTCTGTCGCAGGACTGACGACCGTTGGATCAAACGTGTTCTGGAGTGGAGATCATGTCTCGGCAAACGTAGAAAAGGACGCCCTTAACGCGGTGGACTGACGACCTGCGCAAGGTCGCCGGTAGGGGCTAGATGAGGAAGACAGGAGACCGAAATATGAGCGCAAACTTGGGGAGACCTCTGTCCATTAGTGGAGACGGACTAGCTGAAGAAGAAGTACTATTTTTCTTTAATACTTGAAATGACAATACAACTGCTACGTGACAATGTTTATCCCCTATTATCCACTGAATAGTAAAGGGCTTTGAACTTATCAAATGTTCACTGTCTACAAGAGTCACAAACCTCAGTTTATTTTGGAAAAAAGTTTTTGCTTTTGTAACTACTGAACCGTGGTTTTCCACTCCAATTGTATTGTAAGTTATTGTCCTCGTTTTTATCGATGACTTTACTTTCTTTGATATAACTATATTCTTTCAGAATGAGGTTGTTCCTATTCAGGAGACTATTTCAGAGAATAGTAATATTCCTGTAACAGGCAACATTTATCTATGTCAAAACATAGGTCTGTATAAACAACCCAAGCTAAAGTTAAAAGTAAAAAAAAACTCTAAAGGGCGCGGGTTCGAATTTTGGCTGGCAAGGCAGTTTTTTGACCTAATATGCAATATGCATTACAATTACTAAGGGGTAACAATGGTGAAGGAAAAGACCGTGATAAAAACTGCACATCGAGATAACCGATGTGCCAACCCGCCAAGCAGCCTTGAACAAGCGTGGTGGGTATACTTTCCGTTCCCCAGCAGTGGGACGCTTATGGGTTGTTATTACATACAACCTAAGGACTTTCGCGACACCAAGGGGGAAGCTAATGAGTTGTCAGCCTTTCGTATGGTATTGGGATATAAGGAATAAAATAAAGTAGATAGAGATGTCCGACAGGAGAAATAAGATGGGAGAATAGGGTAGGGAATATGGGAAATAGATGGGAGGAGTAGGTTATTGCAACTCTACCTCGCCTTATGAAACATGTTTAGCTTAAGACATTTTACGCTGATATTCTATGAGAGCGTGGTAGCGTAGCACACCGTAAAGATCAAAAATCAGCAGCTTGATGGTCTTCCAGATGCATCTGCAGTTAATATATTTTAAATATCGGAAATGCCTAAATTGGACTAGTTATTGATGGCCTCTGTGGTTGAGCGGGCTAAGCCTTTGCCAGCCTACCTCACTGTACACGCTACATTTCGGAAACATATTTTCTTCGTTATGTACTATGGTCTGGGTGTCATGGGATCGGCCCCAGAGTAGTCCGTTGTATATAACTCATCGTAACACAAGCGTAACTTGCTTAATTTGGGGATATACAATAAGTGTGTTTGTCTGCCGATTATTATTATAGTGTCCTTGAAGACCACGGGCCATAAAAATGGCCCGGACATTTGGAGGGCTGGCGTGGGGCCATGGGAAGGCCAACACGTAGAGGCCCCTTGACAAATTTAATGTAAATGTGGCTTGACATTATTATTACATTTTAACAACGAAATGTCAACTTCGTAAATCCCTCAAGTTATATCAGTATTCAGATCGCATCCTATCCGACAATGGTCGTCGATTTTGCTCCACAATCTGTTTGTGCACTCGATTTTCGCTTTCGATACTCGCGCACTATATCCAGTCCATTGCCAATCCAATATTTGGCGTAATTCATAACATTTAGCGACAGATCATTAAATTTTAACATATATGTATGACCTTCGAAACGTGTTCTTCAGTGGAACTTACTTTAAATGAAATATAAATTTGAATTTGTGAAAATGATTTTGTAAAGTTTGCTTCTTCTTCAGTCTTGATAATTTTTATTTTATTTATTATTAAAAAGTATTCTACAGTGTTTCTATATGTCTTAAGGTAAACATAATATATGTTACAGATTTATAGCAGATATGGATAATTATCTAAACAGTTTTAAAAGAACAGAAATAATATTAACTTAAAGTCAACTTAAATACTCGAAACAATACATAATTTATCTGTGTTATTGTGGCACTTCTGATGTGAAAAATAACAAATAAATAGTTAAACCTATATTAAACATAAAAATGATGTTTGTGATTGGTAGAAAAAAAAACCCCAAGACCCCGTCTATAAAGAAATTTCACTTCAATAAACTATTAAACACTAAAGTATTGTTAGTTAAAAATATTAAGTCAAAAACCTGAATCGTTTACAACTTGTACCACAAAAGTTCGTGACTTCAGCCACGATTTAGAGCGTGCCAAGTTTAAGTCTTAGTCTAGGCTGAACTAGTTCAAGTCAAGTATAGTTCTGTTCTAAAAGTTTCCCTATTTTGTTACTAGAAAATAAAAGAAAATCTTCTAAGAACCGGATGTAAAGGATAATATTATTCGTATACTCATTTTAGTGTTTCGGAACTATGGCAATAAAGGAAATCTTATAAATTTGATATAAAAAATTTACGTTATAACGGTTTTAAGCGCGGTAATTTATTTGATTTTGGTAATTTATTTCATCTTTGTCTTCCGTGACCACGGCCACTGAAAAGCGGCCGAAACGTCGGGTAAATCAAATAAATTACCGCGCTTAAAACCGTTAAAACGTAGTTTTATTATGTGTACAAGTCGCGAAAACTTAAGAAAATATTATAAAAAATTTATATGTTGAAGTCTGTTGGAAATATGACGGTATGAAAGAAATTACGTAAATAGAGAAATTCATATTCATTCATTCCTTCATTCGGTCATTGTGATTCTAAGTATAAAATAATTATTAAGGCTTCTAGAACGTCAATGTCCTTAAAGATTTTAGTACTTTTTTATTGTTTTGTGAATAAAAAAAAATCATAAAAAATATATCTATTTCTTTTGTATAAACATGTAGATACTTTTTATCCTGTCTCGATAAAATTAAAGGAGTAAAATGGTTTCATGTTAATAATTTGGAGGTGATTTGATAATTTTTTTCTTAACTAATAATAACTATATAAAAATTATGAAAATACCACGTTATGTCTCATTGAAGATTTAAGACATTTTGGTAAATATTTGATCAGTAATTACCAACGAAAAGTGGTTTTGCTTGCAACCCATTTTCGACCTTTCAGTGCAATAGAGTCCTTAAATAGTAACAGGAGTAATTATTTGTTAATATAATTAAAATAATATTAATTTCATAGGAAACTTTATGATAACATCTAATTGTGAATCTGAAGTACCCCGGGTCACACTCATACACATAAAATTTCATTAAAATCGTAGAACCTGATTCCAGCGCCAGGTATTTGGTTTAGATTGAAGGGTAACACTATTGAAGTTTTAGTAGGGATTCCTAAGTTTTATATAGCCTATTTTAATCAAGGATAATATAAAATTCGAATGGTGAAAGAATATTTGAAATCGGTCCAGCAGTTTTGAGTTTATTCATTACAAACATACAATAATACAAATCTTTCCTTTTTGTAATATTTATCGATTACAATTTAAATATTTTCGTTGTGTATACGTGCGTTTTAGTGTGTGTGCGTGTGTGATAAGTAGAGATGTGCCGACTAGTCGGTAAAGCCTACTATCCGGCCACTACCGTAGTCGGGACTATTCGGCAAAAAGCGTCGACTGTCCGGCTTCTTACTTTGTAGTTTCTAATCTATACTTTAGTAATGCATTGTAATCCATACTAGACTTTCTTTTTGACATGATCACATTTTAATTAAGTTTTTTTCAATTTAATGAACAATAAAAGTATTGTCTTTAAATTTTTTATTATTTTTTTGCTTTACCTAAAAACACCGCCCTGACCTGAACAAAAGTGAAATCGGGAAACAATGCGAAGTAAATACAATAGATTCCGACCCGCTCGCACGTGGTGGTTGTGACTTCTGCGCGAATCAGCTATAAACGAAGCGGCGCGGAAATCGCCGAAACCGTGATAGGCTTTGCCGACTAATCGGCGGGTCGGAAAGTCGGGTAGTCGACCAAAGTCATAATCGGAAGATCTCTAGTGATAAGTTTTATATTTGAGTGAAAAATAAAGACTGCGTTTTCTCGTAGTTTAATGGAAGAAGCCACAGTGCAATTTCTTTGTCACCAGTTAGTTTGATAAGATTTTCTATTAACGTTGCTATATGGGACACAGGATGAAAAATTGATAAAATTACTGGCATACTTCGTTTTCACTTGTGGTATTGTAAGCTTTGTAAAACGAACGATACGGTGATAATGAGCTATACTCGTAACTTCGTAACCTTATACAACGTCTTTCTTGAACATGTCAGAACAAGTCCTTTTAAAATACTGCATGTAATTTGCATTGTGTTAAAAGCAAACAATGTACATTTTACAATTTCGATTATTTACTTACTTAACTTGCTTAAATATTTCGTTTTCAAAACACGTACAATTATTTTTATTTTGAGAAGTAAATTTGTATTTAAAATCATTATATTAATACGTGAAGCAAAAACTTCGTACGTCTTTTTACGAAAATTGCGCGGACGGAGGAGTATGAAATTTCGCACACTTATAGTTCATACAGAGAAGGAGTGTAGAATGCTAATATTTTTTTAAATTATGCATAAAAATACATTAAATCAATAAAAAAATCATTACACACACTACCATGTATTTAACATACACGCGCATATATACTCTTTTGTTTATTGTTAAAGTCAAATTACAGTGTGGCCTTGGTGAAATCTGTGATTATAGAAGTAAAGTCTGACAACAGACCCTTAATAATGTTCCAACTTATAATTTAAATTAATTATGGTCAAATTTCGACCACTAGATGACCAACATTTATTTCGTATTATAACTAATTGGAATAGTCAATATTCATTCAGTCCAATTTAATCTATCTACGTACATTCTTTTGATAATACTTTTCTACATACATGCTATATATATAACGTTGAGAATACCTCTCCAATTCTGCAATTATTAGCTTATTTAAATGGCCGGACACTATCGTCTCAATCATAGGTTTGCCCGACTTCTGTATTCCATTAACTCCAATGGCGTGCCAGTGGCAAACCACGGATTTAAAAAACGGCAATTTTTCAGTAGCCCTGATCACGGAAGACAAAGATGTCAAGGCCGAAACGTCGGAATAACAAAAAAAATACCACGCCTAAAACTGTTAAAAAGTAGTTTTATTATACAATATTGTATTATTTTCTTTGTTTAAATATTAAATTGGGGCGTTCATTTGACCGCACCTAATTTTATGCAATGTGGAAATCACGAATAGTTCAATTGTATCTAGGCATATATAAATTAAGATTAATTCCATGTATAGTCTTACGACCAGTTGTAATTATGATTAGTAAGTAAGTTAAAATATTAATTTATACCATAATTGTCATAATTACATCTGACATAATAAAGTCACGTTCACGTGTTGTACGACATTATTCATCTTTATTCATTTATCAAGGATGAACAATTGTAATATAACTATAACCTTTCTTTAATCATCATCATCACCCGAGCGTTAAATTCCGGTTGCATTCGAAGTGTTTGCTTCGATGCCCAGGGTCCGCTTTTTTCCTACCTACGTTCCTACTTTTTTTTCTCTACTTCGCGTGGTTTCGGCGTCTCTTGTATTGAGACCTTACGCATGTCATCATCCACAACTTCGAGTCAGCGTTACTTTGGCCTACCCCTTCGACCGGGACCTGGCCGAGGCACCATGGCTAGACATTTATTCCCCACGTAATTAGCCGGTTTCCGTAAAACGTGGTTATACCAGCGTAAGTGACTCTCTAGCAGTTTGTATGCTATGTAACGGATATGAAGATTGCCGCGGATGCGAGTTTCTAACGCCGTCGATCCGCTTGACTCCACACATCCACCGCAGCATATTCATATCCGTGACACGCAACTTTCGCTTATATCTCTCGAGTTCATGCTAAGCTTCACTGGTACAAAAGGACAGGTCTAAAGATGGATTTGTAGACCCGTCCTTGCAACTTAACCGGAATTTTAGGGTCACAAATGCTACCTGTCACCTCACGTCACTTGGCCCAAGTTGCTGAGATACGGGCCTCGATGTCATGGTCGATATCCCCGGACTCGCTAATAATAATTTAAAAAAAACTTTATTTCGGACCGGGGTCCATATTTAGTTAGTGTGTTAGTTACAATTATCTTATAAAATAATGTTAGTAGTGTTAGTAATATTATATTTTACACAATTTTTAAACCTATAGTCTCTTATTTTAAGCCTATGACTACCCCTATCCAATGTTCTTGGAAGGGGCAGTCAAATCTCACCGCAATAGCCTTGAGAAGGCTGCCGCGCAAACGCTGCATCAGTGATGCGGATTTTTTGCGGATAATCGCCTTAAAACCGTCTGTGCGGGCCTCCGCAAACATCCCAGACGCATTACAGTGTCGCGGCAACCCCAACAGCATTCTGAATAAGTACATTTCTCAGGTATTTAAATTAGTACTTTTTTGTCCGTGCAAGAACAGAGAAAGAATACATTTTCCTGCGACCGGGCAGCCTGTCCTAAGAATCGACTAAATAAGTCACAGCCAGGTGTTGTAAGCCCGACGGGATGGCTACCGCCTCTAGTCTAGAGTATGCCACTATAACAACCCTGCATTCTGTTCCGACATTAGTGGTCAGGTTCCAGTTCTCTTTAGAGAGCCGGGGGGTGCACATCGGTAGCGCCTGTGGTGTTACAAATCGCACCCTTAGAATTATAGAGACCTAAATCAAAATATATGATATAAATATAAAGCAAATATGGAGCCTTAGGAAAAGTTACATACTTGTGCCGTTTGGGGTTGAAACATTAGGCCCGTGGGGTTCGTCGGCAAAGTTTAGAGACATATGTAAGAAACTCTTTGAGAGTACCTATGATCCGTAAGGCTGGCTTGTATTTCACACAACAAATGAGTATTGCCATACAGCGTGGCAATGCAGCCAGCCTTCTGGGCACGCTCCCCGTTGGCAGTGACCTGCTTCATAATGTATTTTAGTTTCAATATGAATATGAATCAAAAAAACTGGTTATAAACTTTCTATAGTTATATGACTTGTATAATTTGATATAGTCCACTAACGCTCCACTATTGTACTCGGGCGCTTTAAGGAAATGTGCTATATACAATTATACATACATATCCACAATGCTGATTAGCGGGTTTAGCACAGGAGTTATATAGATGTGCAGGTTTTATCACGTGGTATCCGTCATGTGGTAATGTAACAATGTGTTATGGTTATGATACAAAGCTCGTGAGTTTCTCTTCTTAGCATTCCCCTCTACTATACAGTCCACTCTGCCATTTACGGTTTGCATGTTTGCGACCATAGAAATATAGGGGACTTCTTTCCACTTAGTACCGAAAACGTGTCATTATAATTACTATGATTCATGTTAAACCTTGAACTATTTTCTCTATTATTATGGTAAATGAAAATCGTGCCTTATCTATAATTAGTTATTAAATTATTACGCTGGTAATGAGGCTCATTAGATAAGGCGATTATCCGCAAAAAATCCGCTTCACTGATGCAGCGTTTGCGCGGCAGCACCAACAGTCTTCTGAAGGCTATTGCAGCTAGATTTGACTGCCCCTTCCAAGAACATTGGATAGGGGTAGTCATAGGCTTAAAATAAGTGGCTATACGTTTAAAATTTGTGTAAAATATAATATTACTAACACTACTAATCATTATTTTATAAGATAATTTGTAACTAACACACTAACTAAATATGGACCCCGGTCCGAAATAAAGTTTTTATTATTATTATTATATGTCATTAATAAATAAACTCATTTTTTAAAATTAATATTTTGAGAAAAAATACAATTTCCAGTGCAAGAGGCGACAAATAACCCACAGCCAGGTGGTAGGGTATTTGCCCGAGTGGATGGCTCCCACCCCTGGTTGAGAGTATGCTGCCATAACAACATTCAGTTGTGTTCCGGCATTACTCACCAGATTCCCGTCTCCCTTAGAGAGCAGCAGCGCATTTGGAGCGCCTTTGGTGTTGCAAATGTCAATAGGCGATGGTAGACCGCCTTCCATCAAGTGTGCCGTCTGCCTATCTAATTAACTCATGCAATAAAAAAATATATTATATGTAATTTTTATTATTTTCACGGCGTGATCCTCCCCTATTCTAGGTGCCCACGCTAGGGCAAGCGATGTGCCTTGCTCTCGCCTATTATATTGGGCTCGCCCATCAGTTCAGAACTTATATTAAGTCGCTTTGCGCATAAGAATCGTTTAATATGAGCCTCAGTCATGCTCTTGACATTTGTGAAATGTAAACTTCAGTTATTTTTAAGTTGATTGACGATTGACCGCGTTTAAATTTAGCAGCCGGCGTGTGGAACGAGTGTTCATTGTTTGTTACATTAAGGCCGAGCATGCACTACGAATGTTACGATGCGAATCTTTTCCCGTATTTCTTTCTTATATATAAAAATGAATGTTTGTATCTGTCTGCCATACTGTGAGTTGTTTTGTCTCCTTTTACGAGAGGTCGCCTGGCAGTAGGAAATAGTACTCTTTCTCAGATCCTTCACGGATAGAAACTTGATTAGCTGAAGGTTAACCATTTCATGTCGATATTCTGTGATAGCGTGTTATAACACCGATCGAGCTGGCTGTAAGAGCTGGAATCAAGATAATAATTAAACCATGGCTCTACTACGTCAAAATATACGCGATGCTTGATTAAGGGTGATAGCTTTGCATATCGGTTAACTCAAAGTGAAGGTTTCACCACGATGTTTACATCACAGCCAGCGCGTAATAAGACACACATTAGGTTAACAAAAACTGCTAAGGTGGTGCATGATTCCCAACCATGATTCAAATCCCTGTCATCGGAAAATTGTTCTTCATTACATGGTTTTTTATTTGATATACAGTATAGGAACTATACTTTATAATACAAATTACATATAATAATAATGATATATAAAAATGAATGTTGGTGTGTATGTCCTTTATAGAATCGTAAACTATGCATTTGATCATGTGATGAACTTAAGTTGTGCATAAGCCAAAGAAGGTTTCTAAGTTGGTTGGAAATTGGACCCGGTAGGTGGCGCTCCTGTCGACATATAGATTGAAGCTTTTCCGGGCAGGACGACGTCTGCCGGGACAGCTAGTAGTTTATAAACATACGCAACTCCATAGAAGCGTGCGCAACGTAGAATTAATCCTATGTTAATGGATATATGTTGTTACTGCAATTTTCTAGCGTAAAATCTGTTGTAACATATAGAACTATCCATAAATAGCCGTATCCTATGTATATTGGACATTACTTATATGCTTATATCAAATTTGAATTTATAATAAGCGAAATGAACGGTCGGTAAGATATAGGAACCAGCCAAAAGCGCCCTCACTATCAAATTTATTCTGCAATTTCGATTTTTTTTTTTTAAATTGATACAGATTTGATGCGCCTTAGAACTATAACTTTAAATCCTTTTTTATTACATTCTACTGCTACTATACTTCTAGAATTACTGGAATAGTTTACAGTCCAATTAACTTAGACACTTTATTATGTCTCAATATACCGAAAACTCTAAGGTCCCCTACAAGTAGAGGAAGTTATGACGTCAAATCTTTTATGAGTCATGTAGCGTAGTAATTGTATTATTAAATAGTACGCATAAATATATCATAATATTATTAAAATATTATATAAAAAGAATGATGACTTTTCTTTAGATTATTTTGGAATTTACTGTAAAATCGATACGCATTTTTTTTTATACGTTGAGGCGTTATAAGACGGTTCATTTATGTCATTCAATTTAAATAAATCAATCAAAGTGAACGATATAAACACGAAGTTGATCCTTTCAATTTAATTGAATTTGTTTCAATTTGGTGAATCTGACAAATATCGGCACATCTTTCTATTTTTAATGTTACTGTATAAATAAATAATCCGCAGACAAACACATTTGGTACATACTCAAATTACGTAAGTTACGCTGTGTTATGGGTAATATACAACGGCCTTATTAAATGCCTCACTTTGTATTAAAATTTGACAAACTTCATACTAGTAATGTAATTTTCTACCAAGCGATAAAAAATGCATTGTAAGGCACATGACGATCGACTGAGAGTGACGGGTGAAATTGAAAACAATTGGTATCGTTTTTACAAAATAATATTTATTTTACAAATCCCTGATTAAAATATTATGGGACATGATTAAGATAAATTAAATTAACACAATCCAGTTTATATGTAAATGATTACATGCAGCACTTATCTAGAAATATGAATGACATTGTAAATTAAAATTTTGCAATACGATCAATTGCTTGATACATGTTTAAAAATTAAAAATCACAAACATTTAAATGCAATATTTACAAGTGTTAAAATTAAAAGCCTACTTCAGCATATTAAGAATATTGATTGATACAAATTAAATTTTAATTTCATTTAAAATTTAACTTGTTCGAGAATATTTTCACAGAGTATTAAAACAAAATTGGAGACTATAACAAAATTAATACATATTATTGAAATGGAATTAAAAGTATTAATAATTAATATTTACAGATACACCATATTTTAATTTAGAAAAAAAATCATTATGTAAGTAATCGACACAAACTTGCCAACCGCCGCGAGTAAAAATTTCATAATTTCTTTAGTAAGTTCTGTTTATTTAACTAATATTTGGTGTCTAATCAAATTTAATGGAATTACAAGAGCACTTAAACAAATATTTTTGACTATAGATTATATTTGGAACTATATAAATGAGATCCATATACGTATGTTTCTTAAAATTAAAAAAGAAAAGTAAATGCTAATCAGAACACGACCTTATTGAAATTAATATTGATAAATTAATTATTTTTATCTGATATAAAAACTGTTAAACAAAATAGGAGATCAAATGGAAAATGACAACTTAAAAATAAACTTAACAAAAACCGCACTTGTAATAATCATCATAGTAAAAAGCTCATATGACTAATTATAAAATATCAACTGGGAAAATAATTATATTTACGAAAATTGTATTCGAAGTCTACATTTTAAAAATCTGTCATAAAATTATCACTTAGTCTTTTTATTTCTAGAAATATATTTAAATGTAATCGTTGTTGATAATAACATTTTGGTAATTTGAAATCATTTCTGCCATCTTTACAGCTCGCGGGAAAATTTACAAACTTAATTTACTTCAGGTTTAACTTCACATTAAAACAAACCAGAAATATTATAATACCATTATAAATGAACACTATTAAAATAATTTAGACGTTTTGTCAAACTTCACTCCAATTTTAGCTATTCAATGTACCTTCAAAGTATTATAAAGCAAGATTTAGTATTAGGTATAAAGTTTCGTTTAAAAATAATAAAAAGTAGTCGAATTAAAAAGATGAGACGATGACCTCATTATATTTAATTCGACCTAAACCACCATTAACAATTAAAGTGCAGTTGGACACAACATCATTATAACCGTACAAAAATAAAACATACAAAAATATTGACTTAAAAATACTTAACAAGAGCTTGAAACCTGCTTTGCAGTGTTAACAATACTTATCTATTCACATTCTTCATTTTATCTGATGGTATTGAAGAGAGAAGACGCAAGTGACACTTTAATGATTGCAACAACCATAACAAGGTTCACGATGTAGGTCGAATTGCATCTCAAATGGTAAGGTGGCGTTATTGGCTCGTGGGGGCACTCACCTCGACGATTCTCCTGGGCCTCTTGACCAGGCTGTCGTGATACCAAGATGTGGCAAAGCACCTCATACAGTTCCGCCAATAGGCGATTCAGTCGAGAAAAGTTCTCCTCCGACGCCTCTCTATCGCTCGGCAAGTTGAATGCTATAGCCATCTCAGCGTTATAATTAGTCCTTTTCTACGAATAAAATGTGGATTTATCTCTGTTTGTTTCGCACGCATAAATGCAATATGCCACGATCAGAGTCAAAGTCCTTTCAAGCACTGTGAGCCAAAAGATTTTTGCAATTATTCGACCCAAAAATATTATTTACTGTTATCTTCTTCTTAATCAAAGGCAAAAAATTGTCTCAAAAATTCTATGATATAAGAAATTCACTTTGTAAAAGCGCACAAGTCTCAAAACCACGGTTTAATTCGCAACACTTCGTAATTTATTGCTGTAAAGTTCACAAACACGCAAAAAGTTTTGAGCGAACATTGTCTGTGATTCACTCTTGATTTAGCTCTAAGCGGTCGGTCGATGACACAATTGCGCCAACTAACGCACAATGCATCGCGTTGATGTAAACAAACTGACAGTTCGCACACCGCTCCACAATGACTTGTGCACGTGCGGCCGGCGCGGAAGCGAATCGTGTAATAAGGGATAATACTTCGTGCCCATCATTGCCTCGGTTGCTCCGAATCTTTGTCCGAGTGCGGTGCATAACGTAAACACACACGCACACAAACGTGAACCGTTTTGATCATAAATAGTGGAACGCACGGTAGCACGTTCCCTTCGCACTCCACCGCTACAATTGTTGTACACGCTTCTACTCATGTCCCCTTCTAACTTTAACAAATATCATATACCTGTTTCAGTGGGGAAAAGTTACATCATGTTATGAGGAAAGTGAGAAATTGACGTTCTCTCCTTCATTTGCAACGGTGCAGTCCCTAAGAGAAAGTGAAAAGAAGGATGTTCGAATTTAATTTTTTGGTGCTGAAAAGCGCGCCAAAGCAAATGGGACCGTCTGATTGGCTAAATAAATATGGGGTGAGGTGACGTAAGAACGGGTCAGATTGGGGTTGCCAAACGTCGAGCGTTCACTCGGCTACGAGCTTTGTAAGGTGCATCTTCTTGGTATATTTTAGTAGTTCTTTGTTCTGTTCGAAACTGTACGTGAGTTTAGGGTGTAGATGCAATGTGACAGCTTGTGTTAAGTAATTTAGAAACGTTATAAACATTTTTACGATCGCGGTTTTGTGCAAGCTAAGGTGTTTTTGGGTTTATGATTACGGACCGAGTGAAAAGCTTTGTTCGGTCAAAACGGTTATAAAATTGATGGCTAATGTTTCAGATGTAAAAATACAGTTTAATGGTAAAACCGCGCGTGTTTAGTAATTTTGTGTTGCGTTAATCTTTCCCAATCGCTAAATAGGTTAATTTACAAAAGTGCGTTACCATTTTACAGTTACTGTAATTATTTTTTTCGGAATATATTGAGAATCTAAAATACGATTATAATATCTTGTTAGTGACATTATTAATAGGTTTTATAAATTAATATATTTCAAACCGTAAGAATGTATTTTTTGTCATAGGTTTTGATAGTTTATTATACACGAAGAGTTTTAAAAGGACTGAAAAAACTGCCGACATGTGTTTTATGAAATGTTTTGCAGCTTTCATCGGAATGTCGAAGAAACAACAACTTTACACTTGACAAGTGACCCAAAAATTTTTAAAACATTTTACACTGAACTTTTGAAATTGTTTCATAAATATTATTTTATAAAAAAATACCAATAGTTATAGACACAGTGCAGATAACTAACGACATTTTCAAAATGTAAGTTAAATTATTGTGGCGAATATTTCTATCCCAGTTTTGGTTACACTATAACTATAAATTAGTATCATATTTTAACAGTTATTTCAATCGAGATTTTCTTTTGCATAAACGTGTAATTTTTTAATTATTTAATTGGCCTTAAAATACAAGATATTTTAACTAAATGGAATTAATTAGACATATTAGTTTATTTTCAGTTTAAAACAACTTGATGGTCTTTGCTTCCTTGTTTACAAGATACATACATACAATAGGACAACTTTGTTAAATGAGCTGAAATTAGTGCTCAACTGAATTTTCTTATCTTTAAATATTTACGAATAGATCTAAATCTAAACCAAAAACCGTGTCTCTATAATAGTAACATTTTTGAGTATACATATTCTTTGGTCTGTAGATTCAAAGTATAATTGTCTTAATATTTATTTATTTAACAAAAATCATACAACATTTTAACGATAATTATATTTGTAAATTGGTATATTTTAAAAACAAAATTTTAATGTCAATAATAAATATTATTTTGTAAATGTTAAATAAAATAAAGAAAACAACAAACTAAAAGATTACACACACAGCGCATAAATATGAACTTTCAAGTCTTTCAGTCAACACTTTTCTAGTAATAAATAACTACTATAATACTTCAGTTTCAGTATCATTGACAGCTTTAACGAATAAACTCTATATTGATACTGACATTGATATTATAAAAAAAGATATCTTAATAAAAAGCATTTTTTTTACAAAGTAGTTTTTGTAATAAATCAATAAATAAACAAACTGGTATTTCATTTGGACCTAATAATGATGACGGTAACAATAAGTGGCAAAATTAAACATTTTATTCTGCATATATCATTTGCAGAATAAGATATTCAATTTGGCAGCTAAAATGATTTTTGTTTAATAAGAAACTCATTAGTGACACTGGCACTGATTTACAAAAAAATATTTTTTGACAAAAAGCTTTGTTTAAACAAATTAACAAGTACATAAAATATAACTTCTTTTAGATCTAACGTTGTTACTAGAGTAAAGGTGGCGAAATTGGAGATCTTACTCTTCAAATATCGTAAAAATATTTTTATACAAATAAGTAATTTTTTATACGCTTATTACTTACAATTAGTATCTCGAATTGTATTCCTTCACTTGATTACATAATAAAACACCTCTATCGTGTTCAAAAACCGAGGTTGGACTAATACCCATACAGTTTTCGACACTGAATCCACAAAGGATTAGTCATCATCAACGACTACGCTCAGGACCACCTGACTCATGATCATCATTAAAATAATATAACACTTGATATATAAATATTAATAGAATGGCCAGGTCTCATCCTTATCAAACAGCTCTGCAAAAGATAGTCTTTTATTTGCTAGAGTACAACAGACTGGTTAACAGCGCGTGATGGTAAGTGGTTACCGTTGCCTTTTTATGATAAATAGGTTCGCGTTTGACCAAAATACGCCTAATATAGAAGATGGTTAGAGCTGTAAATAAAAGAAATAAAGATATATAACGTGCGGATTGGTTATATAATATAGATTATGTAATACAAACGTAATAATACACAGATAATAATAATAAGATAGAAAAAGAGTAGTGTCAGTAAATATATGGAAGTAGTGTGTAAGAGATGTTACCAATAGTACCTCTGTCTTTAAAACAAAAGATAAATAAATATATAAATACAAATAAGAATATAGAGAAGTACAATAGAATAAATAAAAGATAAACTAGCAAATAAGTTAAGTATTTATAGAGTTATGCGATATTAATAGTATATAGTATTATATAAAGTAAATAATATAAAACATGTTCCAAACCCCTGACAAGCGTGTGCGTCAGGAGAAGGAAAATAATAATAATAAAAAAATATAGAAGCTTTCTTACGTAGAATATACCTATTCACATGAGACTCGAAAAACGTGGACTCTGGTAGTGCATTCCCCAGCTCTGCCGTACGCAGAAAGAACGTGGAGGCGAAACATGTATAAATACTTTAAAAAAACTAAATTAAGTTGTAAAAAAAGGTAATTACGGAACTCGAGTCCTCGGAGGTGTAAATAAAAAAAACCTATGATTGATACGACAATTTTTGGCCATTTTGACATATTTATAATAGTAGAATTGGGCCCCAGAAGTCTTAAAGAGAGCTCAGGTAAAAAGGTTCTCAAATAAACATGCATGTAAGAAGAGGTCAGTGAAAGTAGTTGGACCAAGTTGTTTCTCAGGATCGGTGCAAGTGGCCTCTCCTCGTCTCGTCAATCGTCTCTGCCTATCCTTATGGGAAACAGGCGTGATTATGCGTATATGTATGCAAGATATCTCTTGAAATATCGTTTGAAAAAAGCCAAGTAGCGCCGAACGCACGCTTTATTAATATTTAATTTAGTTAAACTTTTTAAGAAATTCTTAGAACTTTTCATTAAATGCAAACATCATACAATATGTTAATTGTATGATACGCTTCATTGCATCCATCTACCTAATTTTATACTTGCGGTTACTAACCGAGTCTATTTAAGAAGGTCTTTTGCATATCTTTGAATACGTAGGAATAAGATTTTGAAACGTCAGTTACATCTATAGCGACTGTGATTCAAACAAAGTTCTAATGGAGAATATTATATATTAGAGTGGCGCAAAAAAACCGACTTTTTTTTGAGTCTCGAGAAAAAAATTGTTTGTTTTTGATGTTTTAGGAAAGCCCTCGAAAGGACAGCTCAAAAAAAAAGATTTCAAAAAACGCCAAAACAGATTTTCATTTTTTTCAAATTTTTTCTCGTTATGGCATAATTTTATGGGCCGAAAAATAATATATAATGTACATGGCTCGTACAGTATTCTTTCTTTGTTCCTTGAATAATTTGGGTCCCGTTTTGACCAAAATGTCTACAGAATCCTATGAAGTGTTATGTTTTTTCAAGTGTAACTATATCGAAATCGGCTTAGTCATCCTATCATACGCTGACCTACTTTCTTTACTGTTAACTCATCTGATCTGTATGTGGACGTGTTTGAACTTGTTCATTCCATTGTATTGATTTTTTACATTTTTAAAGGTGTCAATAACATCCGGAGAACAAATCACATACATTAGAAAAAATATAAACGAGAAGACTGTTGTAATAATATGAAATAACTCAAAATTTTTGTTTTTCCTCAAGTGGTTAATAATAAATAAATCGGCTATATCCAAGACCAGGCAACCAGACCATAGTAAAAAACGGAAAGTTCGTTTACGAAATGTTCCATCCCAGGAATTGGAGTCGTAATCTTACTCCACTCAACCATAGAGGCCGTCTGTGTAATGTTGATATTTCCTTTTTTTATTTTGCTGCTAGCTGATGTCACGATAGTGAAACTACGGAACAAGAAGTTCAAATTAGGCCGCATATGGAGTACTGCTCAAAACTATGGATCTGTCGCCCGCTTTCTAGATGGACTACTTCGACGCTAACAGCGTCGTGCCGTTCGTTTAGTCGACGATCCCATACTAAAGGGTCACAGGGTGGTTTAGAATCGTCTCTCTGCGTATTCTGCCGGGGACTGTTCCGAGGAATTGTTTGAATACGTCACTTATATAGAAGAGTCCATAACAATTCGGTAGTTGTAAATTTTTGAGAAACAGGTTTATTTTGAGCCTTATGGTCTATTTTAGCCAAAATATTAATATTTCAGCAAAAAAACAACATTAACATATTTAATTTGCAATTTTATAAATATTTTGACATTTCGTCACAAAAACGCGCCAAGCTGTCATGGCGTCTCGCATGACGTCACAGCGTGCAAAACAAATATCTGTTTCGTTGAAGTGTTATCTGAAAAGTCATTGATAACTTCTTGTGTTTTGCACACTATGACGTCACGCGCTCTGATCGGCGTTCATTGTCACGTGGCTAATGGCTGCAATATAACAATTTTATTTCTCAAAAATATCAATTAATATTTAATATTTTAGTTAAAACAATTTATTTTTGTCATATTTAGATCGTAATCTACGAAATCTAAACATAGGCTGATTTTAATGTATATATTAAAATCAGCCTATATGTTTCATACTGTCAACTACCGAATTCTCTCAGGGGTGGATTAAAGAGCACAAATAAACAGATAATAAAGTTATCCCAATATTACATTAAAGTCAAATATAAAGAAACCAATTCTAACTCAAATCACACATCACAAAGGGCGTCTACTTGACAAAAATAAAATAAAAATCCATAAATAAAAAGAATTGGAAGTTTAATTTGCCTACCAAACCTAGTAGACGTAGCTAAGGGGATAGGTATACGCTGATCTTTAGCTGAGGGTTAAAAGAGTTTGGAACAATTACAAAAAAACCTCTTTATCTCGAACCTCGATAAGTCGAAAACCTCCCAAACTGGAAAAAAAAACTATGTTCCCTTCCTTTCATCCCCCAAAACCTCGGTTGTTCGAAATCTGAACCCTCTATAAATATAAATAATTAGTGAGTCTATAAGCATATTCAGTAAGTATTTTCCCTCTATAACTCGAAAAACTACGGACTTCTTTATCTCGAACATAGCAATATTTGATTTTAAAACCTTTACAACTCGATTATTTGAATAAATCTTCACTTCTACACGTCGAATGTTTCCTTTCTAAATTCGCTAAAATCGAAATCCTCCATAAATTGAAAACTCTATAACTCGAATTTTTTGGCGTCTCCTTTCAAGTTCGTCTTGAAGTGACTCTACTACTACTATTAAACCTTAAAAGAAACTTATCTTAAATAAAACTAAATTATAAATTAAACAACTTCACTATAAAACAAAAAAATAATACTATTATAAACATTTATAGGTAAAAATATAAAACAGATAGCTTTTAAAATTTTAAATCACATTTAATGTTTTTACGGGTAATATGCTTTCCGTTTCGTATACTTCGATACAAGATGGCGCTAGAAGTGGTTTACGGAGAGTTTTTTCTATCTTCTGATGTGCTGTGACCAATGGGAGATGAGCATTTTTATGGAATATAAATTTTAAATTATAAGTCGTTTCAAATTGGCAGTTGTTACATATAAGTTGTTTAATCAGATTATAAAAAAAATGAAATTTAAAATTAGGATCCTCCAACTCTTCTGTGGTTCGGATAGTAATAAATAAATTACTCATTACTTTAATTATACTTCAGGCCCATTTTTTCAATCACCAGATAAAAGTTATTCATTGAATAAAGTAGTTGTATTGTTTTAAATTTGAAGACAGTGAGAATATTATAATATTGTTACGAGTTGTAGGACTCGAATTAAAATGCCGTTGGAATTACTATAAAATTTGTTAGAAATATACAAACACGTATAACACAAGTACAAATATAACTGAATACAACCAGTCCAAACGTAATGCACGTTTCAATAAAACGCGCAAAGTCCGTCACCATAGATTACCGAATCTACACAAGTCTAGCTTCGCTTGTAGTTATCGCTTGACTGCCTCATCTCTCAATTGGGGCATTGCTTTATACTGTACAGATGCCATATGTCTACCCGGCCGCGTGGACCGGATTTCCTAGAATCAGTTTGTACTTTAAATCCGACACACCTGGCTAATGACTGCCATAAAAGATTACAATACACAATGAGCTGTTTCCTAATTTTAAACATAAAGTAAACAAAAGAAAACCAAATGCCTAAAGGTAATAAAATGTGTTTTTTAAGGTATGCAGGTGTAACTTTGTTAAAAAAAAAAGGATAGTCAATCAAGTTGGTTTGTGTTCCGTTGCACGCAGAAAGAGCTCACAGTGTCCTAAGGGATGGCAGTTGGTTTATGCTGGGTTTGGGTCTTAATAATTTTGATGATCAGATCCCAAACAGGTGGTACATGACACCTATCTTCTCTATTGGTTTAGCTGTTATTAACATATATTATCAGTATTACTACTTCGTGTACATATAGTTATGACGTAAATGTATTCATTGTTTGACGCTTCACTAGTAAGGGTGGGTTCAGAATAACTCCAATTACTATTGGAACTAACATGATTGAATGTTTGGGTATCACGATTGGATCTTTGTTTACCTATTTTATAATCACATTGTCGGCTATTTTGACCAAAACCGATCCAATACAAAATTATCGTGACCCTTTACGACATATACGAGCTCGTATGAAGAGATGAGTATGAAAGTACACTCTTGTCAAGAACTTCGTGAATAAAAGAAGGTCAACAAATAGTTATCTGTATCATGGTATCGATAATATTCGATCGTGAACGATCTTGATACTCTTACCTCTTTTGTTTTTTTTTCTAATATACCTACCATTAACTATTTAAAGTGAGTTCGTCCGCGTCGATATGCTAGTTTTCTAAATACCTATAAACGGACGAACCCACAAGTCTGGATACACTACAATTTTATATACACTGTTGTTAAATTGTCTCTTAGGAACGTTTTAAGTGTGCAGAATATACAAGTATAAAGAAATATCACAAAAATTCTTATGGGAAAAAAGGAACGAAGTGACAGCTAGGGTATGGCCATTAATTCTGTCTTACCTTTACAAAAAAAAATCATAAGTTCACAAAACAGTATGAACATATGGTATAAAATAATTATGTCGGTCGGCTTATGTACATAATCATGTAGTACGTAGATCAAAGTTAGTTAGTCTAACATTACTTATACCCGTAGCCCTGGCATAAGGCGAAGGACCGAACACTCAGGGGTTTTAGTGGGTATCCCTAAGTGGGGAGTGGCAATAGCATGGCACCAGTACTGACTGGGCATGCTAATGCCACCCCCGATCTGGCGAATCCCACACTAGGTCGCGAACTATCCCCAGTCTAACATTACTGGGTCTGTATGAACAAGTCTTGTCAAAAAAGTGTAGATCTTACGACAGATCGCCCGGCCGCAGGAAATTGTATTCTTTTATTATATTTAGGCTTGGCAGCTAGGCCTTTAAGCTAGATCTTAGTTTGCAATATAGTTTCTTCATTTTCTTTAGCCTATGTGTAGCACAGCTGAACTGTAGGTAATCAGCTGGTGCCATTCAACGGAGTTCTTTTGACAACTCAAAAGGCCACATTTGAATATACAGTTCACATTTCTCACAAAACACATAATTACTACTCAAAAACTATCAATATCGTACAACTATTGTTCTTTAGAGTAATTTTACACATTTTTAGAAAATAAAACTGCACAGTACAACATCTACTTTCAGTTCACGACAAAAACTCTCAAAAATTGTATTCTGTCTCCGTTCCTGCACAGATAATATATATGAGAGATCGTTAAATTTATATCTCACTAAAGAAAAAGAATGTACTAAATTAATTATTGTAAATTTTATGTTGTACTTGATCCGAATTCATTTTATCTGGCCGTTGCAAACCTATATAAGAGTAAATATTGAAAAACTGAACAATAAATTTCAGTTTACACAATGGGTAATGGAAAACTATGAATTTTTCAATATTGCAGCCAGCCCCTTTCATTCGCTTTGACGGTTTAATCTACGGCCTACGTTTTATAGTTTGTAAGCCTGCTTCAGCCATACAATATGCAAATATAGTTGATGAAAATGAAGCGTTATTCTCGTGTATCTCTACATATAACAAATAAATAAAATGAAAGTGTATGTTTGTAATGTCATAATAAAGATGAGAAAAAAATCAAAAAGGATAATTCGGACCAGGACTAGAATGCAATTTTTAGATTTTTTTGCTGTCTGGTTGTCTAGATTTTCCGGCTAAGCTTGAAAACAGCTGGACTTATTTTGCCGGGATTCGCACTGCAGATAGTTGATATTATAAGGTAAGTTGAGCAATTTTTTCGGGTTCTTCAAAAAATATCCACGCGAACGAAGTCGCAGGCAGTTAGTGAATTTATAAAAGTAATAAACTGGATTTCACGTATATAGACATATTATATATTACGTATATAATTTATTACACTTCGCCCCGACTTCAAGATATTGTAGACAATATTAATTATTTGCTTTTTAGTTACTCTTGAAGTCGGTTTCTTTTTTACTAGAAAATTATTAAATGCATATTTATCCATTTATCGTCCTGCTAAACCTGTGCTGCTTATCCTTGAAATGGAATATCTTTGAAGTTCATAACAGTTTTTGTACTATGATCATTGAGTTATATGTACTACGTACAGTACATTGTACCTGAGTTTTATGTACTAGGTATTAGTAATTACGTACATTATGCCTACATGTGGCTATGATGCCAAATTAAGAATGCACTTACCTGGTTGTGAAACTACAAATCTGAGGTGGTGTAAGACATAACTATAATTTTGCTAGTATTTGCCTCAATTAGTGTGTGCTGGTCACAGAACCGCGACTCCGACGGCGAGAGCTGTGGGAATCGAAAATGAAAGTCAGAGCCACTTGATGATTGTAGGCTACCTTGAACCAATTCACTATCATACAAATGGATATGTGAGAGAATAAACCAATGCTTGCACCGTGACTTTGCTGGATAAGTAAGTCAATTTATTTATAATAGGCATTACCATGGAAGAACTTAGTATTCTTCTATCAAGGGAATAGCCATTGGTATTTTTTTTAATGTATCTTCTAAATAAACTCGATGTATACCTAGATACAGACAGACTTATAAACTAATAATAGTTCCGTAGTTATTGGACTATGTACCCCAAAAAAACCATAACAAACTTTCGATTCCAATCCCAAACCATTAACTGACCATAACTGGTCTTGTCTCCCAAAAAAATGTTATCTCCAGCCGACGTCGCCATACGTTTGGGGGTTTGTTTATATTTTTTCAAACTTCAGCTGTGTTATCCATTTTTTGCCCCCATAAAATATAGAGACCCGAAGTGGCAACTTGACAAGTTAGGCCACTGTTTACTTTTGATATTATCCATATGTTAATATAAATAAATGAATTCAGTTAAAAGGATTTTACGCGTTCACAGGTTTAACTCTCATAAATTGTAATTGCCGAGAACAGATAGAGATAGTAGCAACTAGATTTCCAGTTGTTACTATCTTGTCATCCTTTGCTTTATCTTTAGGGCATTCGCCCGACTGGATGGCTACCATCCCTGGTCTACAGTATGTCGCCATAACAACTTTGAGTTGTGTTTCGGCATTAGTGACCAGGTTCCAGTCTCCCTTAAGAGAGCAGCAGCACATTTGTAGCACTTTTGGTGTTGCAAATGTCCATAGGCGATGGTAACCGCTATCCATCAAGTGGGCCATCTGCCTGTCTGCTGAATACCTGCAATAAAACAAATCTACTGTTTAGAACTATTTAGAATGGTGCCTTCGGCTTCTTTTTACCACCGCACCGCACGCCATCGGCTGGGAGTTCATCCCCACTTCCTAGAGCCGCTTCGCTCTTGTACGCAAATGCTCTCTATAACGTTTTTCTTGCGCATCGTGGGGATTTGGAATGAGCACCCAACTGTGGTTTTCCCATAGCGCTACAATATGGAGTTTTCTGAAAATGGTGTCGTAAAATTTCTTCAAGGCCGGCAGCGCGTTGGTGACACCTCTGGTGTTGCAAACGTCCAAAGGCGACGGTAACCGCTTTCCATCAGGTGAGCCGTCTGCCTGTCTGCTGTACTCCAGCGATAAAAAAATCTACTCTTAATAATCTCACATACAAGTTTTACAACAGACGTTTATTATTAGTGATTTTTACCTGGCCATGTTATACGGGTCCGAATGTTGGGCGACTAAAGCGATTGGCCAAAAACATCTCAACTCAGCTGAGATGATAATGTTGAGATGGATGTGTGGTGTTAAAAAAATGTAAGTGTACATAAGAGGATTTTTGAAAGTGTGTATCCCGTGACTGTAATATTGAGAGGAAGAAGACCTAACATGCAATGTCTTGTATTTATTTCTATATTCTCTAATTACCACCAACCACATTCTAAGGGCCATTTCAGCCCAGCGTTTTGTACGCATGTTATAAGCGTGAGCCATAAGAGACTTGCCACCACCACTGCGAGCGTATACGCCACAATAAGCAGGTGTACGAGCGTTCGATTTTTGAAATGCGCATATCCGTGCAGGAACGGAGAAAGAATACCATTTCTTGCGGCCGCGCGGCCTGTCGTAAGAGGCGATAAAAGTACCCACAGCCAGGTAGGTCTAGATGGCAACGACCCTTGGTCTAGAGTATGCCGCCATAGCCACCTTGAGTTGTGTTACGGCATTAATGGCCAGGGTCCTGTCTTCCTTTAGAGAGCAGCAGCGCATTTGTAACCCCTTTTGTGTTGCAAATAAACATAAGCGATGGTAACTGTTTCTATCAAGTGGGCCTGTCTGTTTGTCTGATGAACTCACGCAATAATTTTTTTATCGAAACGAACGTATTACGCGCAAAAAAACGCCAGTTTGAAAGCGCTCTAAGTTATTCCCGATGCCTTTACCGACCTGCAATATTTACACAGCTGTGGGGGCCCGCATTGTGCCTGACGGATTAGCAGTTTTTGTGTTCAACCCGCGTGGGAGCAGGTTTGATTACCTGATGTTCACCAGGAATAATTTATTGGTTGTCGTTAAAAAAATTAAAATATTTTCTGGTTCAAAATAGCGTACTTGATAATCGAGCCAACTGAGACAATTTCTATCATCTTATACTACTTAAAAGCCATCTAGAGTTTGTATGAGGATAGCAAGTTATGACGTCATTAGTTAAATAGCGTAATGAAAATCAACTAAAACTGTACTTTTTGAAATGTTACGTAATTTCAAATTGTTAAATGCAAAAGACGCTGTCAGCCATGGTGTTAACATGAAACCTACTGTACATAGATTAGACTCCCATAGAGTAGATAACAACTATAAACAAAAATTAAAATTAAATGAGCAAATTGGTGGTAGGCTAAATAAAAACTGTAAACAACTCATTTGACATCTTTGTCTTCCGTGATCAAGGCTAGTGAAAAGTGGCTGAAACGTCTGAATAAAATATCACGCTTAAAATCGTTAAAACGTAGTTTTATTATGTTTACTAGTCGCGAAAACTTAAGAAAATACTTTTTCTTCTGATTCCTTCCCTCATTGCTGAGTAAAGTGACTTTGATGTTAATGAATTGCTCTCTTCCACCGGAATGGGTCTTGATTTAGGTCTGAATCTATTGCCATTATATTCAGCTGGTAAGTAACCTGCCCAATTCTGCTATTACTATCTCGGCAAAATCACCGGATCCTATCGTCTAAATGGTAGGTTTGACTGCATTCTGCTTTCGGTATTCTGTTAATTCTAATTATGTCCCGTCGTACTGTTAGTCCCGAGCACTTGTATGTTTAAAAAAAACACTTTTGGCTGTCAGTACCCCTTTTATTTGACTATTATGAATAGTAAGTGACTTGGAGTCTCAATATACGGGACCTCAAAGGTCTACCGGACCGGTATGGTATTAGTTGAAGCAATCCAGCCGGCAGGCATAAAGCAGGTCCATTGCTGTAGAGCTGTGGCTAATAACCAAGAGAACTCTGCGAATTTGGAAAAAGATTTGGTATTTATAGGCAATTATTGCTTATCGACATTTTGGAAATCTACGTCAATTGAAATGTTCGACTCAGCAATAAGTGCATACCGAATAGGGTTGTAACAGGACGCTACTCCAACTTTATCAATATTTATAAGCGATTGCGCGACATAAATGTAATTTTTTTTGTTAGTTTTTCAATATTCATTTCAGCTAACGCCAATTCTGCTAATGAAATTACCATTTTTTTTCTAACATCATTCCGCCGCGACGAAGTCGAGAAGGTATTCTGGATTTAGTAGAATATGAATCTTAGACAGTATTGTAATGGAATCGTACTTTGAATATCTTTGCAATGCCAACAATTATTAAAGTAGCAGATTTGGACCTGTTTAAAGACCTGTTGTGGGGTCTCTTTCCTTCAACTTTCCCAGTGAACACAAGCCTCTCCATATTGTCTGGATTATTTTGGGTTTTGTGGCTAAAGTACTTTATTATCCGTTGTCTAGTACTGATATCCTCTGGTGTTCTGTAGTCTCAAACTCTTCCAATGGAGGCATTAGTTTAGCGAGCTGTCCACGGGATACTTAGTATTTAACCCCAACATCACAAATCAAAGGCGTCAATTACGTGCGTGCCCTAAATACTAAAATGACTACATAACCCCAAGAAATATAAAATGTATATCATTCGTAGTGCTCTTCTGTAGCCCCGGATCTTGAATTTTTTCAAAAACGGATAAATGTCATCCCCGCTCGCCTATATTTTTACCTCAATCATCATCATCATTTCAGTCATCAGACACCCACTCATGGATATAGATCTTCCGTAAGAACGACATAATGACCGGACTAGAACTGCTATTTCTGTGTTAAGCCTATTTCTTACGAATATACATACGTGGACGTGTAGAATATTTTAATTTGTTTCCAAATATAGCTTCAACCCCTTTACACGCAAGCTATTCGTCCTCAAATGTGAGCGGGTTTCACTTGTCCACTGCACCGATCACCGCGCACGCGTGCCTCTGTGATTTTTAACTTTAAGTACTGAACGTCTCAGTGGTCAAATTTACGTTAATGTTGAGCTATGTATTTGTTTGCGAAGTTTGAATTTGCCTCACTCTAATTTGCCCATAGATCCGGGGCTGCTCATCTGCCATCAATTACGCATCTCCTATTATAAACTGGCAATTAATTTTACCAAAGACCTAATTTTCAGTCATAAAATCAAACAAGGGCCTAACAAGCCCGTTCTAAATGTAAACAAATACTATGCCTAGAAATCGGAATATCTGTCATCGTATCAACCTAGATTACTGCAACTGGGCCTTGCAGATTCCTTTGTTCCTAGATTATCTGGCCCGAAGTGGTTTCGTTGACTGATTTATTATGATTTGCGATTCAAGATAGGAGGTCTGTTTTTGAAATAGTATTGAAATATTGCGTAAAACCAATATTTCTTTTTAGGGGCCCAGAGCAATTTTAGTAAACATGAATCTCTATTTTTATTGCTAGGTTAGTAAACCTAAGTGCATCCGTTCCGGCCGGGATCGAACCCGCGCCCTTTGAGCTTGTGGACGCGTGAGCTAGCCATCGTCCTACCACAACTTCACACGGATTAATTTAACAGGAAAATGTATTGTATACTGGTTTGTGTCCGCGGCTTCACTCGCGGTAATCTAAATTTTGTAGTAAAAGTGGAGGACCGGCCGCTAGGAGTCCCACACGACCTACTTAGAAATGTCAAACTTAACTTTTAATTAAAATTTAGCAAGGAAGGGGGGTAAGGGGTGTGCGAAACCCATCTAGCAACCCAAACGTCAACCTCACCTGCCCGTGGTACTCCCTGCTGCCAACTAACGAGGCTCTGACGACCGATCGATGGCGGTATAACTATCAACAAAAATCCGGCTTACATAAATCCATTGTTTGGAGTCGGGCAGCAGCGTCTCCGATGTGAGTAAGCCTGTAATGCGGTCACCAACCCGCATCCCAAGCGTGGTGACTATGGCATTTCCCCCCAAATATGAAACGCAAACATAGACCATGGCCCTCAGTTCTCGGCGGCCCCGCTAGTCCTAGCTACGGCAGCGGTCGTGGTAACTACAATTTGGATGAGGAAGACAGGAGACCGGGATATGTGGCTCGTACTTGGGGAGGCCTACATCCAGCAGTGGACGTAGACCTCCCCAAGTACGCAGTGGCTAAAGATGATGATGATGATTAGCAAGGAAACGTAGGCATCTTACCCATAGAAAGCGGTAGTTTAGGCTGAGTATGCTATCTGTATTGTATTGAGGTATTATAGGCATAATACAATATAACTAAGATTTCTTTTAATTTATTAGTTTATATCATCATAGTTTTATTATAAACTTTATACAAAATACTCGTAAAGCCAACTAGCGAAGGTGGACTTAAAATTTCTTTGGAAGCGGTGATAGAGTCATGACTTTTAATATTTTTTTATTGCACGAGTTCAGCAGACAGATAGACTGCCCACATAATGGAAAGCGGTTACCACCACCTATGGGCATTTACAACACCAAAGGCGCTACAAATGCGCTGCTGCTCTCTTAAGGGAGACTGGAACCTGGCCACTAATTCCGGAACACAACTCAAGGTTGTTATGGAAGCATACTCTAGAATAGGGGTAGTAGCCATCCAGACGGGCAAATACCCTACCACTTGTTTTGTCGCCTCTTAGGACAGACCGCCTGGCCACAGGAAATTGTATACCATCTCCGTTTCTGCTCAAGATATAGGTAAGTAATCTTTAAGATTCCATAGATTCATTTTAAT
Organism: Dendrolimus pini; assembly: GCA_949752895.1. Lineage (NCBI taxonomy): Eukaryota > Metazoa > Arthropoda > Insecta > Lepidoptera > Lasiocampidae > Dendrolimus > Dendrolimus pini. Next base: position 15,222,728 of record OX457145.1, on the reverse strand, counting down.
TTTCTTTTCCATTTTCGTTACTCGAAAATTCAAACTCTATTTTCATTCGTTTGCAAGACAAGAATCGTGCTGATGATCGACTACTTGTTGTTTAAATGGAAGACACCATCAATATATCAATGTTAGTTTGAAATTCGTCTGTACAACTATGCAAGTGATCCTTTGTTAAATATTTCGAAAAAAATTCACACATGTTGTTCTTTATCCAACGTCAGGTGGGCGTTTGCAAGTTGCAAAAAAAACCAACAAATAAGCACTTACAAAAGCAACAAAAGTAATCCAAAACACGTGCATCTAACAAAAAAGCTTTTTTCACAAAAAAATTGTTATAGTAGGTCAAGAGTAGAACAATAAGGGAAAACAATTTTCAGTATTCAGTTTATATAGTTCTTAATACACTGCAATAGAGTCGAATACTATTGAAAATAACGTTTTAGTATGTTTGCTTAAAACTATTTCACATGAATTGCAATGTTAATAAATGCAGCTGCTGTAGAACTTATTACGTAAATTTAAAGTTGAATTTAGAATAAGCTGTTGTATAAGCTCTACGGTTATATATTGGTTTAAAACAATGTTTTATTTGCGGTGAATATAAACCTTATTGGTAAGATTTAAGGTTCAATATTGTTCTATTCAATAGTGTTTATAATTTTGGTTATATTTTTGTACCTGTTACGCAAAAGGGTGATTGGGTATCGATGTTTTGTTAAGCAAAATTAGTTTTTGTAATGGAACGAATAGAAGGGCAGATAATAAATCACTTAAAAGTTAACTATAGATTAAAAGCAGTCCTAAAATGAACAAAGTTATTAGTGTTTGGTTTACTTTGCCCTTTTGTCTATACGGTAAGTATTTAGTTCGATTTCACAAACTTCTTATAGGTAACTATGACAACGTTCAAATAAAAATAAAAAAATGTTGTAAACTAATTGTAACAAAAATATGTATGTCGTGATAGCGTAATGGCTAGCCCACGTGTCACGATCTGAAAGGGCACGGGTTCGATCCTGGCCGGAACGCATGCATCACATAGATCCGACTTAAGTATACAGTTTAGAAATTTCAAAAAAATCATTAGAATTCTTCCAATGATATTATATATAATTATAATATCATTGAGCTCTTCAATGAAAAAGATCGTTAGAAATAAAATGACCGAGCAAACATAATTTTCTTGGAAAAAACTCCTTAGTTTTCAAAATATTTCGGTAGTTGTCATTGATTGGTAGTGTATGTACACATGATGGGTTTTAAGCCAATGCTTGAAACATTTTAAAAATTAAAAAAAGAATTAACACATTTGTTTAAGAAATAAGAAAACACTAGTCTAAGCGTTACAGTTGTGTTTTTATTTCATTCCGAATATAATGAAATAAATGCGTACAAAGTCCCTCGAAAGCAGTACTTGAGGCTAGTAATGATCTAGACTAAGTGCGAATTCATATAAAAAAAACCAATTAATATAAAATAGTTGATAGAAGTCTCACGCGGATAAAAGGCTGGGGTTTATTTTGGGCAACACATAAGCGTTGCCATCCACGTGGTAACGCGGTCAACGTTTTGGGAACGTTCCTAACTGACAGTGATTTGAGCCTATTTATTTGCATTCTTTTTCAAATTAAGATGAAAGAAATAAGCATAAAATATTATTTGTACACTAGGATATGCTCGCGACTTTGTCCACGCTTCACTTGAAATTTCCGCGGTATTCCGACGACACAAAATATACCACAGTACCTATTTAAAAAAGAATGTAAGCTATGTGAAAACTGTCCCGGAATAAGCTAATTTACCCCAACAACTTGAAACCTCTCCCGGAATAAAAATTATCACATATTTTATTAAATTTGCTATCGATCAGTTAAAAAATCGCATTGGCATTCGTTTTTTTTTAATCTGGCCGTTTTAAATAATTCCTAGAAAAATTCCCGCGGAATTCTTATTTATCCCATATCTGCGCTACTTCTATCCTAATAAAAAGTAGCGCAGAGTTTAAGTCTAATAATTAGCTGTCGATCAGCGATAACCGCATCGATATCGGCCCAGTAGTTTTTACGTGAATCCTGAACAAACAGACAAACCGACAAGAAGTCTAAAAAAAAACACCGTGTTCTACATCGTTTATATAATCTATACCAGTTGATTTTTTAAAGAAAGAAAGAAAAGAAAGAAAAATATTTTATTAGGGATAAAATCTAAGTTAATATAAATAGAAAAAGAGACAAAATAAGTCCTAAATTGGACCCAGTCTCAGCATAATGCTAGCCAACAAGGACTAGCGCTGTTCTTCCGTCTGGGACCATAAAGTGAAGTCACGATGGACAATACAACACATAACAACAACAATATTAGTATATATAGTATAATACAGTTTGATAAAGTTTAATGAAAAGCAGACTAAAAAATAATACATATATGTCGGAGGGAAGCTATAATTGGATGGATTGTTGTTTGTATGTATAACGTATAATATCATTTGTTTACATTTTAATTACTTCTAAAATTCTTAATTTAATTTAATTTGATTTGTTAAATGTTTCTATAACTTAAAGATCGTACTAACCTAATAAAAGTTATGAATATTGTAATTTAATAAACGACCAATCAGAGCAAAGCATATGGCTTGGAGCGGGGTCAGACGCCCTCTATACTTGAGTAGTATCTACTTCGGTAGACGGAGGAGTTTTTTGTGGCACATTTGGTTGGTGACAACAGGTCGAGTTGGACCTTTGAGAATTTTAAAGAAAGTGTTAGTTAGAAGTATGAGCGGTGCCCTGAACCCGCTGCTCGGTCTAAACTATGTGAAAATGCTGTTCAAATCTTAATTAAAAGTGTATAAACCGTGGCCATCGTGTTTTAGGCTCGCATTTTACCCCGATGACGCCCACTAAACCTGCAATAACTAAAGAAGATGTCATGAGAACGAGGCCTTCTCCGACATATATATATATATATATATATATATATATATATATATATATATATGTCGGAGGGAAGCTATGACTTTATACGACATGACGATGTATTGTTGACAGGATGTATAACGCACAATATCATTTGTTTACATTACAATCACTTCTAAAATTCTTAATGTAATTTAATTAGATTTGTTAATGTTTGTATAACTTCAAGATCGTTCTAACCTAATAAAAGTTATGAATATTGTAATTTAATAAACGACCAATCAGAGCAGAGCTTATGGCGGAGCGGGGTCGGACGCCCTCTATACTTTGAGTAGTATCTACTTCGGTAGACTGAGGAGTTTTTGTGGCACATTGAGTTGATGGCAGCAGGTCGAGTTGGACCGTAGAGTATTTTAAAGAAAGTGTTTTAAGTTAGAAGTATGAGCGGGTGCCCTGAACCCGCTGCTCGGTCTAAACTATGTCATAATAATGTTGATCAAATCTAAATTAAAAGTGTATAAACCGTGGCTATTGTGTTTTATGCTCGCATTTCATCCTGATGACGCCCACTAAACCTGAAATAACTAAAGATGTCGTGAGAACGAGGCCGTTCTGCGACATATATATATATATATATATATATATATATATGTATATATATATATATAAAGCAATAATTTAAAGACTTTTAATAGCTTTAATGTACAGATGTATGTATATATGCCGTATATATGTAGATTTCAATTTAAGGTTTTTTTTATAATATAATACACCATTTGTACATTTACATTAAGTAAATAATAAGTTGATATATAAAACATCAGTCGGAGAAATGTAAAAATGGACATTACATAACAATGGAGGTTAATAAAATCGTCAAAATCTGTACACGAACTAATGCAGCTATCGCGTGTTAAGCCGAGAATGATGGACAGACACTGCCTTGTGCCAAAATAACTGATGATATTTTAACTTTATTTATTGATACCTACCGCCCTCAGAAATCGTTTTTATGACGGAACATCAATTGCTTCAATACAAACTTATAGAACCTTTATAAAGGTATTATAAGTACTGCGTATATATATAACATATTATTTTCTTGTTTTACCAGAGCACTCCAGTATTGTGCTGTCTGTATTTTCAAAGCCAATTCAAAAATTTATAATTCAGCAAAGCTTTTGTTTTGCCTTTGCAAAATTTGAACAGCACTATAAACGGCGTGCAGCTTTATCGATGACTACCCCTCCCACTTCCACCGACCGCGTCCCGCGCTCATCTGGTCAGTAGCGCTAGCAATGCAGTTGATACGTGTATTATCCGCAAGAGTTAACTTGAGACCTGAGCGGAAGGCACGCTCCCCTCCCGACCCCCGCCTTCTTATCGCTCTCGCCATCGACGCGTCAGTACTTCGCGCTTACGTCATCCGAGCGATGTCTCAAGTTAACTCTTGCGGGTTGTAATGTTTTGCTTTCGCTCCAAATTAGTACAGTGTTGTTTTGTTAAATTTTACTTGTTTTATTTTTGTTAGTTATTTGTTTTCGTTGTTTGTTATTTTCTTATCAAAATGAGTAAAGGGAAAGCCTGTCGTGGTGGAGAACGTGATATTATTTTAAAAGTTCTTACATTTTTCGAGAAAGATGAACAAAAAGGGCCGTAAGTGCCGATTTTTCAATCATCAGATAATAGTTATCATTCGAATAAATTATAACCTGAGCGAATTCAAAAGTGAAATCATTCAACTATGTTTTTCCTGAAACTGATATTTTTAGTTTTTCCATTTTATAACTATACTTATTTATTCTATGAATAAACTTTATCTAATATCTAATAAAAATGTTTAAATTTACCATCTAAACACATAAATTATCTAAAATTTATTATGTAAGAGAATTTTTTTATGAGTCATACATACAATACCGAAATAAAGTAAAATAAAATACAGGATATATGGTACTATTTACCTAATGACACTCGTTAAGCTTACAAAAAGCGTATTTCAACTAAATCTATTAATACTTCCGGTTATTACAATTATGGCTCATAATGTATGTTCTTGATTAGAGTAACGCTAGAATATAGTTACGGTAACTAATTACTGATTTTATTATCATTGGTGTAGCGAAGATAGTTACTAGGGGAGTGGACAGTCAAATAAATTAGGAAATGTTATAGACCCCGGCACGATTCTTGAGCGGTCGCCTTGGCCTAACCATTGTGATATTTCGGTTCTTGTTCGAAGTATGAGGTATTTGCCCTTTCGAGTAAAGAGACTAAAACATTATTATTGTCGTTATCTATACTAATATTACAAGAAAGAAAGATTTGTATTTTTGTATGTTTGTGAGGAATAAACACAAAGGCCGATTTCAAAAATTCTTTCACCATTTGAATGCTACATTCTAACACACAATTTCCAGATTAATATAGGTTATATTTATTACTAGAAAAAGTTAGGGATCCTATTAAGGTGTAAAAATAGTGCTTGAGTGGGTCCAGGGATGGTTTAGTTAGATCCACGATTAGACCCGGTAGATGGCGCTGGAGTCGGGTTCTAGATTTTAATTTTTTTAGGGCAGGACAACGTCTGCCGGACCCGCTAGTAAATAATAGAACTACATTTTAACGGTTTTATGCGCAGCATTTCATTGATTTTTATTCTGACATTTCGGCCACTTTTCAGTAGCCGTGATCCCGGAAGACAAATTTGCCAGGTGTCAATGAAAAATGTGAAGTTTTTTTTATGGTGCCTTCGCCGCATTATCGTTATGTTGATAAATCGCATCAGACAGGGAATGTTCAATGCGCAAAGCAATCCTTACCACAGACTGCTCAAGATCCGTGCCGGAAATTATACTTTTTAATCAACTTCTAAAAGGAGGTGGTACCCAATTTGTGGTTTTTTGTATGTTTGTTACGCAATTTCTCCCTTAATTACGGAATTCATTTTTGCTTTTATTCGAACTCTCACTCTTGAGGTGGTCCCATTGTCACCAAGTCAGGATGATGAGTGCATCCCAGGGAAATCGAGAACAACCCTGGAATATTATAGGCACGTGTAACGTGTTTCATTTTTTTCCAGTTTTTTTCAAGTATTTGGGTAACTAAAATGTGTTGGCAACACCAAAATAAAATTACTTTATTTTTAAACTTGCTGCACTGTCGTTGCATTTTTTACTTCTTCCGTTTTACTTGAAACTGAGTGCAGACGCGTTCGTTGTGTAAAAGGGATTTATTATAACTTTTCATCACTAACAGACTTTAATTTCTACACCTACATTAACCAAGGTATCTTAGACCACACTATCGGCGTGGAACGATGTATATATTGTTACCAGTTGCGGAATTAGATTACTATAGAGTTTATTAGAATTATACAAACACGTATAACACAGGTACAAATATAACCGAACACAACTAGTCCAAACGTAATACAGAAGGTCGTAATTTAATAAACGCGCAAAGTCTGTCACTAAACGATACCCGATTGTAGTACACACGTCTTGCTTCGCTCGTAGTTATCGCTCGACTGCCTCGTCCCTCAAATGGGGTATTGCTTTATACTGCACAGATGAAATATGTTTGCCCGACCGCGTGGACCGAATTGTCTAGAATCAGTCTGTACTTTAAATCCGAGACACCTGGCTATAATGATCATAATACAACAATAGGCCGTAAAAGATTACAATACACAATGGGCTGTTTTTTTAATCACCAATTTTAAACACAAAGTAAACGAAATAAATCCAAATGCCGAAAGGTAATAAAATGTGCCTTTAAGGTATGCAGGTGTGAATTTGTTTTTGTCGGTCGTAACAATATTATACGTGTGACGAGCTGTGCACAAAAAGTAGTTTTTATATATTTTTATCACGCCACGCTACGCTTAAAACGGTTAAAACACTTTTTTTTATTGCAGGAGTTCAGCAGACAGGCAGACGGCTCATTTGATGGAAAGCGGTTACCTTCGCTTATGGACATTTGCAACACCAAAGGTGCTACAAATGCGCTGCTTCTCTCTACGGGACACTGGAACCTGGTCACTAATGCCGGAATAAAAGTCAAGGTTGTTATGGCGACATACTCTAGACCAAGGGTGGTAGCCATCCAGTCGGGCAAATGCCCTACCACCTAGCTTAATCACGTAACATAATTTCCTTAAATCTTCTATTACATCGGGTTTATTTAAAATGCACTGTTTTTAGGGTACTAATGATACCTGCATGGGAAAATAAGTGATCGGGACGTATAAAATGAATGGTCATTAGATTAACGATGTCCCACAATTGAGTGGACCATGCAATGTTTTTATGGTTTAGGTACTGTAAAAAATATGAAAATCAATGTATTTATTAAAAAAATGGAATCTTACAGATTAATTGTTGAAAGTTATGAGTCTACCACCGCTTTTAAAACAATTGTAGTTACTGTTAAAGGTTCAGCAGCAGAGCAACAAACTCCACAGCGACGCGTATTCACCTCATCATCATTATTATTATTATTCGTCTATTTAAAATGTATTTTATACAAGATTTAATAAAGTAATATTTATAAATAGTTACTGAAAGAGCTAAGAGCTCAATTAATTAATTATAAGCTTAACTTTAATATAAGCTTACTCGCACAAACGTTACTTAACTATTGTTTTATTTGTTTACTGAAAGCTCCTGAATGTTTACTGGGATTTGGTTAAAGAGTATTATAACTTGCCCCATAAAAAATATAATTCAGATAGATACATAATTACTTAAGGATGACATGCGTATTGTTTGGTTTATTTATTTGGTCGCATGATTATGCGATTGTCCAGATATATGTGGATTAGGTTATCAGAGAAATTGTCTACACGGATGCGTATTCAAGAAGACTTCATTGTTGTTGCCACACATATCTAACAATTTTCGTGCCCCGTTTGTGTTGCCAGTTTAACAAATCAAATTTGCGCAACCTTTAGTGTTGCCATTTACATATTGGTATTATGCCATCACACCTTGTCCTAGACACGTATTTAATGGTCTTAAAACAATGAATATTGAAGATCGCTTAACGTGGAGAAGAAAAATTAGGAAAACGGACCCCAAGCTTCTTTCTTTTTATTCTTGATTCTCTAGAACTAAAAACAAAAGTCTGCATAATTTAACCAAAAGTACTTACAAGACTTTAATCTTCGTCACCATTAATGATTTTGCCTTGTATCTTAATCTTAGACTGGCATAATAAACCAACTTTAAGTACCAATAAAATATTTAATGCTGCCAAGCCCCCAAGAGTTGCTAGATCAATGATACTTAAGGTTTTTTGGTTAGTATACTAACCAATATAACTTGAACTGTCTCTGCCATGCCATGTTTTCGATAAGTTTATTATATATTCTCTAGCTAACCAAGTTATGTGTTTGTGATGGATAATCTATAATATTCAATACTTTTTACGAAAATTGCGTGGACGGAGGAATATGAAATTTCGCACACTTATAGTTTATATAGAGAAGGAGTGGACAATGCTAATTTTTTTTTTGATAATGCATAAAAAATACAGTAAATTTAATGACGTCGTCAAACAACACTATCTCAAATTTGTAACTGAATAATAATGTTGTATAGTTGTGCTTGGGATGGTGTTGTTTGTAGACCCACAAGTTGTATATTAAGATAAATATGTATGTTTATATTATAATTTAGTAAAATTTTCCTTTATATTTACGTATATATTATTATATTATATCTATTCCATACCTACCCCCATCCATACCGAGTTTCTGCCCATCCAAAGGTTGTCTGGAAGAAATCACTCCCAGCGATAAGACCGCCCATTGTAATTATCATTACGATTGTATGTACGAATTTATTTTTCTAAATTGATAAAAAAACATTACACACACTACCATGTATTTGACACACGCATATATACTCTTTTGTTTATTGTTAAAGTCAAAAATTAACGGTTTAGTCTTGGTGAAATCTGTGATTATAAAAGTAGTCTTTGACTACAGAACCTTAATAATGTTCAAACTTATAATTTAAATTAATTATTATGGTAGAATGTCGACATATATCGTTATAGTGAAAATGTTGCCTGCATAATTCCTACGGGATTTTCGGGATAGATTTGTCACACATTTTATCACATAAAATTTGCTATCGCTCAGTGAAAAAGTCAGTTTGGAATACGATATCTTTTCAATCTATAGCCTTTTGAAATCATCCCGAGAATATTTCCCGCGGGATTTCCAATATAAAAGTAGGTCTAAGAATTTGCTATCGATCAGCGAAAACCGCATCGAAATTGGCCCAGTAATGTTTACAACAACAAGAGATCTAAAAAAAATGCATAATGTTCTCCATAGATTATATAGTCTACCCCAGTTGTTTTTTTAAATTGCTTCAATGTAAAGACACGGCATGTTTAGAATGTTATAGATATCACAATATTTAATCAAAAACATTTTAAAAGAAAGACTATTTAACTTTATAACAGTAGTTCAGATAATAATTAATAATTTGTTTTCGAAATAATTAATTCTCAGAAGCGATCCTACACTATAATAACTTGACGTTAACACTAATTTTCTAACTAAAATAAGATTTGGTTAAAAGTAAACATCATAATATTCGAAACAGAAAGGTCAGAGGTCAAAAGACACTGGTCATAAAATATGGACGACCAATCAATTTGAGCTCTTATTTCAAATGTATCCAACTTGGTAACAGGTCTTGTACGTTGGTTAGTCGTTTTAAGATGTTTTTATAGTACTATTTTAAATATGGCATCTTAAACGACCCTCCTTACAATTTATGGTCAAAGTAATTTCTACAAAGCTCCAAGACAATGGTTTTAATTATGTATGGTGTTAACTGTTGCTACTAAAAGTATTTTAGGCGTATTTAGTGTTCAGGTATTATTTAAACGACATTACTTAAAAAGTTAGTGGGTCGTAAACGACGTATGTCAGTTTTTAATGGTGGTAAAATGTTTTGCTTGTGTTGAACAAGAAGTACTGCCTCGCATCATGAGGGAAGTCGAATACAATGCGAAGTGTTTTGGATGGATCTCAAAGAGTGAGTGAACTCACTATAACCCGCACTACCACCACATTGTATTAGACGTACACTTCACAAACAAATCAAGACACACAAAGAGCCTAAAAATTAATAAACCAGACACAGAAACGGACAAAACAACACACAGTGCTCTAGTTAGGTTAATATACTTAGGTATAGGACTTAGGGCACACACTGCACACGCACTTGCTCACAACACCAGCATTTTTGCGTATACGTCGTCTATATGTTATGAAAACATCGATATAAATACGCTAACTTAAATCAGTCTATATATTATATTAAAATAATTCAAGTGGTTTTTTTGGTTTAGTAATAAACCCGTTTAAATCTAACATCTAAGTAATATTTTGGTAATTTTAACCCGTCCTCACCACATTCTAAACGGTTAACGACCTAATAAATGTCATTAAATTTGTCAGTATTTACACTCATAGTTAAACTGATTGAGTTTATAGTCAAATGGATTTATTAACGAGAAGGTAACTATTGAACTGTTTGTGGTGTAACAAAGGAATTTGAAGTTTGAAATTTTGATTATTTTCGGAAGTGTTATTAAGCGTCATGTGTCATTGGTAAATTTGGTTTCTTAAAATAGTTCCTTTGGTTCTCTCTCATTACGATAAAAGTGTCCAAATTAGTAAAACTTCTGTAGATAAAAAAAATATATATAAGAAAAAATAAAATGAGAGTTATATAATTGTGCTGTTTGCTTTTGAAGCGTTAGGACCATGAGGTCCTGATGACGTCAGCCTCTACAAAGATCTATATAAGCTCGTTAACTCTTCGGGTGATCAGAAGGTTGATTGATCCAGCAAGGTAACGGAGCCAGTCTTCTAGGAACCTTACCCACTGACTTCGATAACCTAGACTCAGTATTCTACTTATACGCCGCGCAGAAGGTTTGCCGATGACTAGATACTATTATTGTATATACTTATGTAGAGTATATACAATAATATATTTATTACAACAACTTTGTATGTAACCTTTTTTGTCAACCCTACTGACCATCGACACGTGACATCATGAGGCTATCGGCAAACCTTCTGCGCACGGGTAGTATAGTCTAAGCGGATTATAGGCAGAATACAATATAAGTTTCTTTCATAGTTAATAATTTAATGTATATGAAATTTACTGTTAGTTTTAGCCGCACCCGAAAATTGACCACATTTTTCATGTTTTTTTTTGTAAATAAATATGTTTTGAATAGCAAAACATTAAAAATCAAGGGACCTATGGAACCACGCAGCCATGTGTTATGCAGAAATTAGCTTGACAGAATTCCTTTTTAACCAACTTCAAAAAAAGGAGGAGGTTCTCAATTCGTCGGAATCTTTTTTTTATGTATGTTCACCGACTACTCTAAGAGTTATGATCCGATTTACGTGATTCTTGTTTAGTTTGATGCGGAATAGTTGCCATTTGGTCCCCTTAAAATTTAACATAGTTTGGCCCAGTAGTTTTCATTTTACGAACATTTTTTTGTTCCCGTTTCTTGGGACCTATATTTTTTAAGGAGCGCGGCACCTTTCGTAGGTCTACCCATACATAGCTAGACACTAAAAAGTAACAAATAAAATAAAAAAACTTCGTTTAAAAAAACCGACTTCCAAAATTAAAAAGTATGGTATTGGTGATTGCTTTCCTTTGAAATAAATTTTGTAACATTTTTGTGTTGGTCATTTGTTTAGTTTAATCATAAAGTCAACAAAAAATATTATAATGTTTTAAACTAGGTATTAATTATATTATCATTTGCTAATTACTACTACAGCCACTTAATAGTTACTAAATGTATATAATTCCAGAATAGCTAGAAAACAAATGCAAACCTAGTTTTCTAAAAATTCGTCGTACAAGTTCTCAAAATATGATATTTTTTTATTATATGTAGCAATTTCATTCGCACATCCGAGCAGGAACGAAGAAAGAATACAATTGCCTGCGGTCGAGCGGCCTGCAAGAAGCGATAAAACAACCACAGCCAGATGGTAAGGTATTTGCCCCTCTGGATGGCTACCACCCCTCGTCTAGAGTATGCTTCCATAACAACATCGAGTTGTGTTCCGGTTTTAGTGGCCAGGTTCCAGTCTCATTCGAGATCGGAAACATATTGTTATCACCTTTGCTGTTACAAATGTCCATAATGCAGCATGCAACTCATATAATAAAAAAGTGCATCACTATTTCTTCAAATAAATTATATCATAAAATCATATTTATATTATATAAATCATATCTAATCATTTAAGTTTGATGACACATTATTCGACTATAAGTGCGCCAGTTCGTCAACGTCTCTGACACTATAGCCGCGAGGGTTGCCTTACTGAGAACTAGATAATCAAATCATCATCTCATGATTAAATTACAGATTTTGCTTTATGATGGAAACATTGAATGTTATTGCAACAAAGACAATGGGCAGTAAACAGGTCATTTAGCCTTGGCAGGGCAATTAAGAACCATTATGTTATGATCACGACCGCGGTTGGTTTATTGTTTACATAGGAGTTTGTTATACCCAATAATTTCTATGAAATTTTCGTCGTCTTACTTTATTAAGTTCGTATCTTGAAATTTATTTATTACTAGCTGACCCGTCAAACGTCGTTCTGCCATGTAAACGAAAAAGCATCATCATAGGAGGGTTAAAAATATTTTAAGACATATTCTCATACCTACCAAATATCAAAAAAATACATTAAAATCGGTTAAGCCGGTTTGGAGGAGTGCGACCACAAACACCGTAACACGAAATATTTATATTGTTTCGAGCTAAAGGACTCGAATTTAAATGCCGTTGGAATTACTATAGAATTTGTTAGAACTGTACAAACACATATAAAACAGGTCAATTAGACGTGTTGAGAGGTCTCGATAGAGGCGATGAGCTCCAGGCCCACACGGCCCCAGGGTTTCAACCCCGAAAGCCACAAATATATACCCATCACCAATGGACACATATTTGCGCGTTTCAGGGCCTACTGGTTTGCGGCAGCAATATTAATATTATTAGTAGTAATAATAGTACCTTGAATAATAAGTAATTCATCTTTCCGATTGATTTCATCTAGGTAGATATTTGTACAGACAAATATAACTGGATACAACCAGTACAAACTGAACGATTCAATAACACGCGCAAAGTCCGTCACTATATCGCTTATCGAATGTCCGTCTCGCTCGTATCGTAATCCTCGCTTGACTGTCCCACCCCTTCGTTCGGGCATTGTTTTATAGTAGACTGTACAATACAACAATCGACTGTGTGGACTGAGTTTTTCCAAGAAAACATAATCTGCATACCTGGCTAATTATTCCTGCGAACGGCCATAAACGAAAACGATAACAATAGGCTATTATCTAATTGCAAATTTTAAACACAAAGTAAACAATAGAAGTCCAAATGCGGGAAGGGTAATAAACCAGGTGCGCATTTCTTTGTCAGTATGTAACCATTATTGTTACATCGATGTATGTAACAATATGTAAGATTTTTTTCTTGAAAATATTACAATGGCGTACAGTTTCGTTATTAATTTAATTGCGAAAATGGTAAACAGGCCGATGGCTCACTTGATGAAAGGTGGTTACAGTCACCTACAGATGTTTGCAACACCAGGAGCCTAGTAATGCTATTTGAATATCTTTTATTGCATGAGTTCAGCGGACAGGCAGACGGCCCACCTGATCCAAAGCGGATACCGTTGCCTATGGACATTTGTAACACTAAAGGTGCGGTACTAATGTGCTGCGATTTTCTAAAGGGAGTCTGGAACCTGGCCACTAATGCCGGAAAACAACTCAAGGTTGTTACGGCGGCATATTTTAAACCAGGGGTGGAAGCCAACCACTCCAATGCCCTACTACCTGGCCATGGGTTGTTTTGTGGGTGTTGCCAAGATAGTCAAAGTTCTCTACGAGCAGTTAAAGATATCCCACCTCAAAAAAAATAAGAGCCACCTCCAACTGACAGTTACTCTTATGGTGCCGCATATCGTTCACCAGGCCTTCGCATCACATTGCGGTGTCCATCTGAACCACATAAAATCGTTCTAATCATCTATTTTGGTCTTCCCCCTATCCAAACCCGTGTGTGTGCGTGTCGCACGAAAAGAAATTTCCCTGCGTTAACAAAAAAAAACCCTGTCCCAATAAAGTCACAACTTGGGCCTCTTCAGTTTCAGTGCTATACATTATTTTAAATTACAGATATTCTAAACGTTTGTATTAGTAATACTTTAAACGGTCAAATGAAAGATTTCTTAAAAAGTCTATCGGTGTTCCAGAAACAATGTATAATTAATAAAACTATGTTTTAACGGTTTTAAGCGTTGTTTAAGTTTTGGTTGTCTTTTCAGTGGCTGTGGTCACGGAAGACAAAGGTGACATTTGTCCAACGAGTATTGTTAAAGTTTTATTTAGCCTACCGCCAACTTGTTCATTTTAATTTTGTTTATGGTTATTACCTACTCTATGGGAGCCTAATCTAATTTACCACCGCTTCACAACATGCTGTGGCTTGAAGAGAAGAAGCGGCGCAAGAAACTCTTCAGCAAACATGCCTAGTTCTAATTTTTTTATATAATATTAAAATGTGTGGAAGGAAAAATGGAAGGAAAGGAAAGGAAAAAATATGTATAATGTTAAATCATCATAAATGCACAAACCCGTTCTTGTAAAAAAACCTATGCACCGCCATGTGCCCATAAATTTGTTACAAATCAACATTCAAAAATCTTGACAAACCCAGAAATCAGATCTTATTTAAAACAGCTATCTGTAAGTAAACTTTAGAGGGTTATTACAGAAATAATAAACTTTTTTTTTAAGATTTTTAAATACAAACTTTTGAGATCCTGGATATCACGTAGCAGCAGAACGCTAGCCAAGACAAGTAAAACGAGCCCAAACACATACGGGTCTATCTTGTTTAGTACAAGAGTTCCTATGGCCACCTTCCGACCCCATCATCAGAACCGCTCCATGCTACTATATTATTACATTGTCACCCAATTTACATATGCGTGCAAAATTTCAGCTCAATCGGAAACCGGGAAGTTGGTCAAATTTAACTTGCAAGATTCCACCCGAACTTACATCCATTGCAAGTTAAGCTCGTAAAAACAGGGTGGGTCGAGTTTTTTTGATGACCAGTGTAGGATTTATATAGCTGACTGCACGCTTCAATAACCAACAAGTTCGAACTTGACCTGACATTGCCCATGTGTATAGAACAAAAAGCTAATGAGTGCATTGTAATAACACCTATTGTAGTCACGTATACAAATTTATTTGATTATCAACCTTATTACTATATAAATAAAGTTCAATTACAATATTTTTAATAGCGATCTCTACATATACACATAAAAATATACTTTACGGTAACAGCTTTAGCACTTATTTTTAATTTTATGAATGATTTGTGCAAATATTCACAAAAGTCAATCGAAGTTCACCTTTATATGGATGTAGTTAACGTTGATACTAGATTTAATCAATGAGAGGGATTCGAAGATAGTGCCACTCAGATAACAGACGGCTCGATTCTGCGCACGCGACTGTAATGTCTCTGGTTGGCTGGTAAAATGGTGTAAGTCAAGTTTTGAATAAAAGTACATTAAAAATTTCTGGAAGCCAAAACTGAGAGGTTTTATTCTAATGTAGAGAGGTTTATTCCTTTCACACAATCCACAGCCCGGGTTGTCTGGAAGAGATCGCTCTAAAGCGATAAGGCCGCCCTATGTTCCTGCCTTGACACGAAATGACTGTAAATGATTTACTTTAAGTGTATGTGGTGAACAATAAAGTATTTTCTATCTATCTTTCTTTATTTGAATATTCTTCACGCGACTGTAATGTCTCTGGTTGCCTGGTAAAATGGTGTGAGTCAAGTTTTAAATAACAAATTTGTTTGAATATTCATTGAATTTTTTTTTAATTAGAATATTTATGTCAATTTAATTTTAAATTTGATTTCATTCATTTTGTACACCACTATGTGGTAGAATGTACTGTGCATCTACAATTGTGTAACACCTGTATAAACTACATTCTTGCAAATGAAGATATTGATTGATTAAATTGAATTGTATTTTCTTAAGTTTTCACAAGTATTATAGATAAATAAAACTAAGTATTGACGGTTTTAAGCGCGGCATTTAATTTACTTTTTATTTCGACGTTTCGGCCACTTTTCAATAGCCGTGATCACATTCACTGAACTTTTTAACTACTCGAGGACACTGGGCATCTTTGTCTTCAATGATCAGTGTTACTGAATAAAAAATAAAAACTTCGTTTAAAAAAACCGACTTCAAAAACGAAAAAACTAAAATGTATAAAATAACTTATTTCTAAAGCTATTAAATATTAATATATATTATCTAAAACATCTTAAAGTCGGTGCTTAGTAATTTTCAAAATATAGTAATTTTTATGTTTTGCTTTGCACCGACTTCAAGATGTTTTAGATAATATATATTAATATTTAATAGCTTTAGAAATAAGTTATTTTATACATTTTAGTTTTTTCGTTTTTGAAGTCGGTTTTTTTAAACGAAGTTTTTATTTTTTATTTGTTACTTTTTAGTGTCTAGCTATGTATGGGTGGACATACGAATGGTGCCGCGCTTCTTAAAAAATATAGGTCCCAAGAACCGGGAACAAAAAAATGTTCGTAAAATGAAAACTACTGGGCCAAACTATGTCAAATTTTTAGGGGACTATATGGCAGCTATTCCGCGTCGAACAAAAAAAGAATCACGTAAATCGGATCATAAATGACGGAGTAATCGGCGAACATACATAAAAAAAGGCAAAAAGAAAAAAGATCCAATCCAAAGAGCCAATTTAGTACTTATACTTACATGAATATATTTGCAAAATGTGTACTTGAAAATATGGACAGCTGCAGGGATATAGAATAGAATAGAATATCAAATGATACTTCATCAATTCAAACAATAACAATTTCAACGCCTTTACGCGCGGAATTTTATTTTATTTCGTCTTTTTTGCCATTTTATTAACCGACTTCGAAAAAAGGATAAGGCTTTCAATTCGTGGGAACCTTTTATTTTAGTATTCGTGCAACGTTCCTTGTAGATGTACATTATCACGTGCATCAATAAAAATATCACTTATTCATTGTTTAAGTTATTTTAACATCTGCTCTTCTAGTTACAGTTCAACACATTTAAACTTTTTGCTTTCTACGTTACAGTTAACTTGATTAGACATTAAGATTTTCCCACGATCATTGTTTTCAATAAAACCTCTTTAAAGCTTAACATATTGCAAACTTTGTGTTTTTTTATTAAATAATTAAATATAGAAATATAAATCTTATTACCATCAGTATAAAGTTTAGGTACAATTTTAATGACTGGCAGTTGTAAAGTGGTCGAAAAATTAATTACTACATTATGTTTTCACGATACGCACTAAATAGCCGCAATTTCTAGATTTTCGAGGTTAAGTTGTTTTTGCAACGTGCCGTCGTTTTTGTGAGATGATTTTTAATTTTAATTGCTTATTGTATTTAAATTATGTTATTATAAAATTGGTAATAGTAAAAGGTGTGCTATATTTAGTATGCACTAATTAATTATATTGTTTTCTTATTATAGTGTATAATAAAATAAAATATAATAAGTCGCTGTCGCTGGAAATACTTCAAATAGTAAGAACTGTCATTTATTTGATGCTTAGTAATAAATGACGGTTTTCAAAAATTGTATCTGTCTATAAGTTTCTTTCGTATATTCTGCCAGAGTTTAACTTATTCAATGAAAGATTTAGGGCCGCTTGCATAACGATTGTCTTTAAATAAGATTAGTTGATCATATTAAACTGCCTAAATACGTTTTACACAAAATGTATTGACTGTTCTTTAAACATATTTAGCGACAAGTTTTGCGTTGTGCAAGGCTAATCGTATTTAAGGGTGTTAAATGCGTTTAGTGTTTCATACTTTCATTGCATTACTTGATAGATAGATAGATAGATACTTGTAGCGTTAAGAAGAAATTTACAACAAGAACAATACTCTTTATTGTACACCAGCATAAAAACAGGCCTTACCTCTTCCAGGCAACCTTTGGATGGATTAGGATCTTATCCATTATAATTTGTTGTCGAGCAGCTTAGGATTATACTAATGATAATATATACTCGTATATACAGTGTAAACTCCATGTAACGTCACTCGATTTCACGACAAACTCCCTTAAACGTCGAAATCGCTTGGTTTTGATTGGTTTAACTTGTCTTCCATGCAATGCCACAAAGACTCTCAATAACGACAACAATTAAGTAATAAAAAGTATCTTTTAAGTTGCCAAAATTAGTAAAAGCTGTGTACATTCTTTTATCGCTTTATTATCCTATCCCGTAATAAACTTGACTGTCGGCATCATGCATACCGAAATTTCAAAGAAAATCCGAAATACCGAAATTTCTAAGTACTTTCTTTATCACCAAGATGCCTCAACATCGCAAGATATAAATAAAATAAGTAAAAAATAAATTACTGGTGCAGCAAAAGATGTTAGACAAAAATAACAAACATCTCTCCTTTTAACGACAACTCTCTATAACGCCATAAAATGCACAGTCCCTTCAGTGTCGTTATATAGAGTTTACACTGTATATACATAGGCATGCACACCCAATAATACACTTTATGCAGTTAGATAGTGCTTCCTCGCAAGTTTGTTGGAGCTATGTAGAGATTAGAAGCATTAATATAAATATTTGTATAGTGCCATCTAGCGGATATGATGAATAACGCGCCACGTGTCTCGCAGCCACAGCTCATCTGTGCAGTAAAACCAAGTAACTGACATTATTCTTAAAACAAATCTTTGTGCATTCATTGATTTGCCAGGCGTTTGCTGATATATTGTTTTTGCCAAAACATGTGTAAACTGTATCCAAATTTGGTATTGCTTCTAATAAACTAAATAGTATTGATATTAATTGTAGTTTACCTTCTTGTCATTTTTTGTGTTGTTCTGTAAACATTTTTGGGAAACACTAGCTAGGATTGAAAACAGTACTAGGGATGGGCCGAATGTGGTTTTGACCGAATACGAACTTCGTCCAAACATTCCTTAAAAATAAAATAAATTGGGCGAACTTCGGTTTCATTTCGCCGCGCTTTATTGTAAGCAACACGTCGTGCGTGACTGATAATGCCGAATCTTTGGCGTTTTTCTGTATTAATAAGACCGTTATTGTTTAGTTTATAAAAAAGTGATTTCAATCAAAATAAAGTTGTAATTGCTGATGTCCGTTAGAAATGTTTTGTAAATTCAAGTATTATATTTAAGAAGTTTCACTAATAAGCTACTGGTGAGATTTTCAAAAGAATTAAAAAAATACTATGTTTATTTTAGTTTTTTCTTTAATTTGATGTAAATTTAATTAGACAAAAATTTATAAGGCTCTTTCATTAAACTAGTTTTTATCACCTTGCAAGTTAAGGTTTTACATATTTCTAACTAAAATAAATGACCATGAATATATAATGACCTAATTTTATTATACGTTTCTGATAGATATGAATTCTATTAATTTCAGTTTAAATAGTACAGTAGGTGTTTTATTCTTTTTGCCCCGAATGTTCGGCATTTAAACTGATTTTCGGCCGAATTCCGAAGTTCAGCTCATGTTACCGAAATTCGGTCAAAACGAATTTCGGCCCATCCCTGAAAAGTATTAGCGAGTTATTATAATATTCCTTATATCAAACTATAGCCTACTGTCCAAGGTTTTCCCTATCAAAATACCTTAGGACCAAAGACAAGCGTAATTAAATAAACAGTGTCGGCTTCAAACACATAACCCACTCAATTCAGTCGGTTAATTGACAACCCAAAGCTTATTGTCCGATAGTTTCGGCGATTTGAATAAACACAGCGTCGTTTAAAACAAATATTGGCATGTGTTTGTACTGGTGTGAAGAAAAGACTGTTTGTTATTATATTGAATATTTTAAAATCTATTTCATTTTTCATTATTTTTAATACATTTACTACAAATTTACTACATAATGAAAATTATTGCTTATTATAAGCCTTAGCATATAAATTTACTCAGGTAAGTAATTTAGTTTATACATACATACATACATAACTTCACGCCAGGTCCCTTGCGGGGTAGGCACGAACAACAGAGCGCCATTCAGGCTTATTCTTACACACCTCACTTGCTTCTTTGACATTGATTGCTCTTGTCATGCACGCTCGTCTGTTCTTGGCTTGGCTCCTGACATCACCTTCTGCTATATTATTATTAATTATTTTACTTGAAACAGAAATCTTTCAAATGAAGATAATTTTTAGTTTGGGTAAAAACAAATTTTCATTGAAATATTAATCATTTGTTTCTAAAAAAAATTTATAATTTATATTCTAATCAACTTTTATTTCCACAAGATGGCATTGCAACTTGAACTCATTGGCAAACGCGAACCATTAGCATATATACTGCGACAAAAAAAAATACAATTATGTTATCATTGGTCTTATAAAGTTTTTAGATGGTATGGATACAGAAGCATAAACAAATAATCTATTATTACAATAAATCTGTAGTTTGTGCAATGAATTTAAAAACGAGAAAAGATCAGTTAAAATCCACAAACATGTCGTCATGGCAACACGAACGAGGTTTTTCTGGGGCTGCTCCTATATGCATAAAATTTTAATTATTTACACACTTGACGAATATATAAAAGCCATAAAAAATATATAAATACATTATTATAGAAGTGACTATGTTCTTATCGAGACTTTATAGACAATAATTTGTATTATGTAATCAACACAAATATAATATATTTGTATGGCATATATTTTTTTTAATTGACTTCGATAATTATTGAAGTAATTTTAAGTATGTACAATTTGCATGCCTGACCGGCAAAAACATGTGAAATCTTATACAAAATATGTCATCTTATATGTATAGATCTTGTTTTTGAGCAAATAAATTATTGATTGCTTTAACATCTTCGGCATTTTTATACTGATTTAATTAAAATATGTATTAGTTCTAACATTTTTGTTCGTAGCTGTACATCCAGCCATCCGCTTAATCAATAGGAAAAACACTCAAAGTACCCTTTTGCATATGCAAACAATGTGCCAGTAACATTATCTTTAGAATTAAACCGGATCAAGTCAATTTGTACTCTATCAGTTTACATTAGAGTGTATTTATTTTTGAAAGGCTATTAGTCCTGTAAACGACATTTTAGATCCTCGAAAGATACTGTTTTTGTTTGTTTGATGAAATTATAACGTCACTGGCTTCCTAATTTCATTGATCGAGTCAAAAAACCTATGTTTGTATTCAAAGAATTCATACTTATTATAAATATTAATAATATTCAAGACTTTGACACATAAAAAAAGGTTTACTTAATACATTCAGGTTGGTCTTCATATATATTTAGAGAGAGATAACACTTTATTGCACATCATTACAGAAAACACAGAAAAACTTATAGCCTAAAAATATTCTAATTTTTTTATTTATTTTTAAATCGGCAGACAAACACACAGATTGTATATCCCCAAATTAAGCAAGTTACGCTTGTGTTATGGGTAATATACAACGGACCACTCTGGGGCCGAACCCAGACCATGGTAAATAACGGAGAAAATACGTTTCCGAAATATACTATACCGGGAATCGAATCCGGAACCTCTGGGTTGCAGTGAGGTAGGCCGTCAAATGCTTAGCCCGCTCAACCACAGAGGCCGTCATAAATGTGCACAATGGGCGGTCTTATCGCTAAGAAGCGATCTCTTCCAGACAACCCGTGATAGGAATAAAACAGATTCTATTTGTCAAAGATGGTATACATAAATATTATACGATCTGCAGTTACTTACATTATATTTTATTCAATAACTAACTGTCCCGGCAGACGTCGTCCTGCCCGGAAAAGCTTAAATCGATATGCCGACAGCAGCGCCACCTACCGGATCCAACTGTAAACCAACTCAAAAACCTTGTTTGGCTCATGCACAACAACTATGCTAAAGATCATCACTTTATCAAATGTATCGTTTACGATTCTATAAAGGACACGGTTAAATGTCTATGCACACTAGCCTTAGTAATAGATTTAGGTCTTACATTTAGTTCAAAACGACAACTATCCCACACAGTGACTTTTTAACTGAGAAAAAATATATGCACACGCTTAACAAAGAACTGCTTACAGCATACTACTTCAGGATATAAAGATGATTAGTTTTGGAGGAATTTCCCCAGTTGATGACAATTATCCGTTAATATTGAGGCGACCGAGGGTAGAACTTTCTGGCAGCTTAAGCCGGTCTCAAGACTTAGGGAAAAGGTAGAAGATTATGGAAGGCAAAGACAAGGATAGATACATTTTAGAAAGGGATAGGGATAGATGATGAACTAAACTTCTAGAATAGAAAGTTTAGGAAGGAAAAGCTAGAGATAGATAGATGTTTAGAAAGGGATAGATAGTAAATTAAAGAATAACGAAAAGAAGATCGAAATTATGGGTTCCAGAAGATTCTTCCGGCTATATAAAGAGCGTAAGGCGCGTCTACTGGGGAATTCAGTTCAAGATAACGATAAGACAAATGCGATACGACAGAGTTGGAAGGAAAGTTTAATAGAAGACAGTGTCGAGTTAAGTAGTGAATTTAGTGAAAAGTTTAGCGGGCGGCTCAGTGAAGGAGGAGTGTAGCGTAGTTTAAGAGGAGACCCAGAAGCGAGCTACACGCGGTAACTTCGTAAGTGAGCACTGCAGTAGCAAAGGGTGGTATTGTGTGTGAGACATCTTATCGTCAGGACAGCGCGTCGTTAGTTGTCTGTGTAGAGGCAACCCTGCGGAGAAGAATCACATACGGCTGTGTAAGTAAATAAAACATTTAGTTGAAAAAAACTGGTGTTTACTTTCAATCCCAAGTGCGTACTCAAAAGTAGCAATATGTTAATTTGTAAAAATATTTTAATTTTTTACTACTATTATAAATGCGAATGTGAGTTTGTTTGTTTGTTACGATTTCAGGCCCTAACTACTCTGCCGATCATCACGAAATTTTGCATACACATTTTCAAGAGTACAGAAACAGATATAGGAAAAAGAGTATCTACTGTTTGCGAAGGATAGATGAATGATTGGCGCCACTGCAGTGCTGTCGAATTTCACTAACAAATACATCGTTATGGCAACGATAATCACAATGTAACTTTAATGTGATGCTCTCATGCCACCACTATTCAAAAATAGTCTTTTCGAGCGATAGAAAAAATTCTGAATCGATTAACAAAACCTACATTACCACCAGCGAAGCCATGGGCAAATATTTTATGGATAAAGGTAATGTTTAATATTAATTAAACATTAAAGTAAAAAAAATATATTAAAATTATTTAGGAATAGTATCCAACCTTTCAACTGCCGCGGTATTGTTATCTCTTGAGCTCTCAGAGCATAATCTAATTGGTCAGAACATTCTAGAGGCAATCCAAGTCGCCGACAGCGTTGTGAAGATCAACTCAAACAACCGAGCGCACTGTGCACTAAATTAGGGTTGATGTCGGCTGCATTTTAATAAGTGCTCCTCAAGTAATGGTTTTAATTAGTTTTGTTTGGTTTTAGACATTGTACCCAACGGTTCATATAAAATAACCTACCTCTCGTCTATAAGCCGTTAAAACCAGAATAATATTGGAGGCATATTATTCATAGTACCAAGTATAGTGTATTTATATAAATCACTGTTTTGTGTGTGTGTGTGTAGGTTTTGTATTTTATGGCCTGTTGTAAGAGGCGACAAAACAACCCGTAGCTAGGTGGTATGGTATTTGCCCGTCTGGATGGCTACCACCCCTAGTCTAGAGTATGCCGCCATAACAACTTTGAGATGTGTTCCGGCATTAGTGGCCAGGTTCCCTTTAAAGAGCGCCTATGAACATTCCTAGCACCTTTGGTGTTAGAAATGCTTATAGGCGATGGCAATCAACTTCCATCACTGTATTCTGAACTCATGCAAAAAAATATCAAAATTATTACTAGTAGATATTTTATGTAATCAATATAAAATACCAGCTCCATTCTCCCAAAAGCCTCATTGCCATGACCGTAACAAAAAAGATGACCGTAACATTTTAAGCCGTCACGACACATCAACTTCGTCTATCATCGTGGTAATGTCCACGTATTTTTTATCGACTTTTTTCTGTTAAAAAACGCATAGAGTTATAAAAATAAATGAGGCTTCCAAAACATTGCTGCGAGGACAATAGTTAGGTCATTATACTCGGTCATTTGGACCGGCTATGCTTTCGATTGGGGGACACGCGAGGGAGTCGCATTTGAGGGTTGAGCTCCGATGATTTTATACGTGATTTATGTACAAGATACATTTAAAGCTATTGTGATATTGTTGAGGTATTTAAAATAAGCATATTATATTGTTAATAACGTTTATTCCAAGTAGTGACACCTATTGTTATACTAATGTAATACTTGCGAGTATATATAAGTATAGACATAAGGCCCACACTGCACATGCACTTCCTCACAACACCAGCCTGTAACAGATACACTATACATTAGTATAAGTTTAGAATCAAAATTAGAATAAATTTTTATAAGAGTCAGTCAGTCATCGTGTACTAGCAGAAGGTGATGTCAGGAGCCTTAAAAACAGACCAGCGTGCATGACAAGAGCTATGAATGTCAAAGAAGCAAGTGAGGTGTGTAAGAATAATCCTAAATGGCGCTCTGGTGTTCGTGCCTACCCCGCAAGGGACCTGGCGTGAAGTTATGTATGTATGTATTATAATAAGTTATTCTTAAGGTACACCACAACACACAATAATAAAAATAACAAATAGGCGTAAATCATTTCTAAACTTCTTCTGAATTAAATTTAATTGTAAAATATATAAAAATATAATTTAGATTGGCATTTTTTGTATGGAAGTCAAATGAAACAGTTCTACTTGTTTTGCTGTATAAATCTCGCACTGTCACAACATATTTTGTTCTTAACTTCTAAGATGAAAGGTAAATGAAAATGTACATCAATTACTTCATCGACAGCCCATATAAATAGCTGCTTAGTAGGAATATTTAGAAATTACCGATTTTACTAATTTTTAAATAATTTTTTAAAGTGAAAAAATTGTTTACCTAACCCTTAAAAACATTTAACACACCTTTTATCATGTCTGAATTATTTTTTTATCAGAAATTATTGATTTTGTGTAAACAAATGAAAGCAAAAGTGGTAATACAAATACAAAAATAATTGTTATTAACTTATATGATATTACTACCAAATTAGCTCGTTTTTAAATTTTGACAGATATGGTTCATAAAAACAAAAATAGTTTGCAGTTTTCTTTTAAAGGACTTTACATAAGTCTCAAGAAATAAAGTTGTTATTTCATTTTCGAAAGGTAAATGAGAATTTTGTAAAAATGCAATAATAGGCTCGCTATAACACGAACAATTTGTGCATGCCTGTGGAATGTCTATATACTTGTAGATGCATCAAAATTACTTTAAAAATTCGTAGTGTAGGTTCAAAAATGATATACTCATAAATATTTGAGTTTTTTTTTCTTGAACTGTATTAGTACTTGAATTCTTTAAGGAGGTATTATATTTTCTTGGCAGTGAGTATGAAGACAGAATATTTCTTTATCCTAAGCTCTATAGTTTAGGATAACACAATAGTAGATGACAACCATTAAAACCCAAAAATAAAATTAGCAATTAAAAACGCATGCTTGTATAAATTAGAGTTTGAGGTATTTACGACATATTTGTGGGTTTAAATATTACAATTTGAAAAATCTATCAAATATTTCACCAATATAAATCTCAAATATAAATCTATCGCCTCTACTCCTATTTTTGATATAACAATATTGTGTACACGACTCTCTGCGACACGAATAAACCCATGAGGTTGCTGTGCCACAGTTCAAATGTGATTTCTAATGTATATGAATAAACATATAAGATAAGAAATTTAAAAAAAGGTATAGAAGACGCAAACACCACTTTCTAAGATAGATATATAGATAGATACATAACACTTTATTATACACCATTACATAAAACACAGAAAAACTTATAGCCCAAAAATATTCTAAATGTGTACAATGGGCCGTCTTATGGCTAAGAAGCGACAACCCGTTTTAAAAAAACGGAATTAGAAGAATACGTATTGTTAATTTGACATCGACTTAATCTAAACAAATAATATTCACAAACAAAATGTTCGTAGTGTACGAGGCCCAACGCTATCGCATAAATGACACCGTATCGTAACATTAATTTAACGATTAAATGCAAAATATTCGCCATTCGTAAGGGGAGCTAAAAAGCCTCTTCAAAATGCGGTCGTCATAAAAGTATTTAGGAAAATCTCCTTTCTCCTTTTCCAAGGTACAAAAGGGAACTTGTAATTCTTACAGTTGAATTGTAATTTTGCCAACAATTTGTCATTTTTATGTTATTCATTGGTGTTTTTACGCATGGCTTTTTCATATTAGATTTTTGGTTCAAGATTTAAAGACTATATCTTTTAACAATTAAGTGGTTATAGATATTTAGTAGTATGTACTTAGTTATAAACTGTTTGTTTTCCGAGTAAAATAAAATAAAATAAAGTAAAGTTATGGTTCCGATTTACGTGATTCTTTTTTTGTTCAACGCGGAATAGCTGTCAAATGACTATTCCGCTCCCCTAAAAATTTGACATAATTTGGCCTAGTAGTTTTTCTCTTCTTATTTTATCTCCCATATGAAACTATTAGAGCTGGCCATGTTGCTGAAGTCGTGGTAGTGTAATGGCCAGCGCACGCGTCCCAACCTTAAAGGGCACGGGTTCGATCCTGGCTGGAACGCATGCAGCACTTTCCTGACCTAGTGTGCATAGTTTTGTAAATTACCACGAGCTAACAACGGTGAAGGATAACATCTTCATGCAACCTGCACATCGAGATAACCGATATGTCAAACCCGCCAAGCTGCCTTGGACAAGCGGGTATATTGTCCCTATAATGGCAGGCCCGAGCCCAGCAGTGAAGAGTTTCTTGCGCCGTTTCTTCTCTTGAAGCTACACCATATTGCGAAGCGGTACTAAAAAATAAATTTAACATTACTCATTGACACTTGACATCTTTGTTCCCTCTGATCACGGCTACTGAAAGATAACCGCGACGTAGGAATTAAAATCTAATAAACAAACGTGCAACGTAGTTTTATTACGTATACTATCTCTGTGGTTAAAAGAGGGTTTAAAGCTAAACGTAGTAACGACGCAGTCTAATGTCTAAATTACGCCAAACAAGAATGGCAAGTGCCACGAAACTTGCGATTGAAGTCACAGGTACAGCAGATATGTTTGTAATATGATGCGAATATTTAATAATAATTCAGACACGGAAACTGAATGAAATAAGCTTCTTATAAGCCTCGGGCAGAATATTTGCCGATGATTACTTACTATTATTGTATTGTATTACTTACTATTATTGTATTGTATTACTTACTATTATTGTATTGTATTACTTACTATTATTGTATTGTATTACTTACTATTATTGTATTGTATTACTTATTATTATTGTATAGGTATATATAAGTTTTTTTTATTGCATGAGTTCAGTAGACAGGCAGACGGCCCACTTGATGGAAAATTATCATCGCCTATGGTTATTTCCAACACCAAAGGTGCAACAAATAAGCTGCTGCTCTCTTAGGGGAGACTGGAATCTGGTCACTAATGCCGGAACACAACTCAAGGTTGTTGGCGACATAGTTCAGACCAAGGGTGGTAGCCATCTAGTCGGGCGAATGCCCTATCACCTGGCTGTGGGTTGTTTTATCGCCTCTTACGACAGGCCGCCCGGCCGCAGGAAATTGTATTCTTTCTCCGTTCCTGCACGGATAGAACCTTTATATAACCTTTGTAAAATTATGTAACCTTTTTTGTCAACCCTACTGACCACCGACGCGTGACGTCATGAGGCAATCGGCAAACCTTCTGCGCACTTGTAGTTGATTCAATAACATAATTGAAATATTACAAAACAACTGCTGTCAAGGACTACTACTAAACAGATGGGCTTGCACCTGTAGCCATTGAAACCTGGTTTACATTCAAAAATATTTGGAATACCGTATTTCGTGCATTTTATTTTCTTCCGTTGCTATACAGAACATGGAAGTTAATTTTATTTGTATGTTTGTTAATTTTTATGATTCTTTGTTTGTAATTTATTCACAATGTTGGTTGCGAATCAAATTTTACGAGAACTTGCATAAAAAATTATTTGTTTAATTTTTTTATGGATGTACATAATTTCGTGATTTAGAATGTGGAATTTGGAAGACGACAAATGCACAACCACTTATATTGTTTGCTGTGCTGCGGGAACTCTTCGACTGTGCATTGTAAGTCCCAGTCACTGGTACGATTTCTTGATTGGCTAGAGGATTCGCTAATTGTATATTCTGGAAAACACTTGAAATGGACTAAAAAACAGGAAGATAGATGCGAGTTGCACTTCACTTCGCAAGAGGACAGCACGTGTAGTGCGAAATATTACTTTTTATCCTAAGGTATCGGGACTCAAAAAGTCTACTCTTTGAATTATAGAAATCTGAGTTTAGAAGACAAAGTAAACGAAATATAGAGACTACCATAATATTTTTTTATTGATGTAGATTAGCGTTTGACCACTGCCTTATCTGCTGTTGAATGATGACGTGGTCTAGGATGGAGCACACTTACATAGAAGAGTTCAAGATTGTGTTTGTCAGGAATAACAGACTGCGGCAAATTATTCCGCTCTTCTGCAGTGCGCACCATGTGGCATTGACATTCTTAATACAATTTCCGGGAAGTGGACCTTCTCCCTCCCCGTATCTTATCCATCTGTCTGATCTTCTATCTGATCCCCTCCTCATTTTTATTACATGTGCAGATGGCCCACCTGATGGTAAGCGGTTACCTTCACCAGTGTTGCAGACGTCTATAGGCGATGGTAACCACTTCCCATTAACTGGAACAACATTTATATTTGCGAGTTTCGTAATAAAAAAAATTAAAAAAAAAAACATATGAAAAAGAGGGTAGATCCAGCCAATTATTCTGAACAAATACGAAGAATTAAAGTTGTAAGTTACTTGAAAATTTCTTTAAAAGTCGATCAGTCATTATATTAGTTCAAAAACTTCAAACACACGTCTGTGGGGAGCGTGTGAAACATCATTAATATCAATTTAGAATTCTTTTAAGAAGCAATTAAGGTAAATTGGAGTATGAGGAGTTTTAAACTTTTTTAAATTATTTAAGACGGTAGGGGAAATTCCACCTCAGTACCATCACTTATCGTTATCAAGTGGTGGTAGCGTAATGGCTAGCGCACGCGTCCCGAACTCAAAGGGCGCGAGTTCGATCTTGGCCGGAACGCATGCACCAATTAGGCAGTTTTCTGACCTAATGTGCATATTGTTACAATTACCACGTGCTAACAACGGTGAAGGAAAACATCGTGATGCAACCAGCACATCGATATAACCGATGCGTCGAACGTGCCAAGCCGCCTTGGACAAACGTGTCGAGTATACTGTTGGTTGCAATAGTGGGAAGCCAGAGCGCAGTAGTAGGACGTGTATGTACAGTTTTTATATTGTCTATCTATAATATTATAAAATTCTATGCCGTGTCTGTACATTGAAGCTATGTAAAAAAACAACTGAAATCATTATATAAACGACGGAGAACACGATGCATTTTTTTTAGATCTCAACTATTTATTCGGGATTCACATAAACACTACTGGGCCAATTTTGATGAGGTTTTTACTGATCGACACCAAATTCTTAGACTTAAAATTTGCGCTACTTTTTAGCCAGGGAATCCCGCAGGAATGTTTGTGGGAATTATTTAAAATGCCACATTAAAATAATTTCGAATTCGATATTTTACTATCCTGGGAATCCCACGGAAATTTTCCCGGTATCAGCTTATAGAGAGTAAGAAAGAATTCTTTTATTTAAGACAAATGAACAATATAATAATACTGAAAAAGTAAATGCATCAATATAAGTCCTAAAATTGGACCCAGACTATAAGTTGTTCGGGTGGGTAAAAATAAACTTATTCCGTTTGTTGCGACATTATGAGCCCAGGGAATGCCGCGGGAATTTCAAGTCAAGCGTGGATAAAGTCGCGGGCATATCCTAGTTATATTATAAAGAGATATAGCATCCAGCTCAGCAATAAAAAAGTATTATCATAACATAAAGCATCTGATCTATAAAATAAATCAAAAGCTGGCGCCAAGACTATAATAATATGTACATATACATACATTACAACACAGACTATTATATTTATGTAGTTGACATATACATAAGTATAACATAATTACAGTTGGTCGGTTAGTGCAGTGTGAGTTGTACGTACACTATAGTTCTATACCTCCATAGTTCTATACCTCTAGCGTTGTATATACTGTTTATAAGGGCTCGACCATAATGTGACATATATTTTATATTTTTTTATACCGGATTCAAGACTTAAAGGGTTATATACTATTTTGGGAACGAAACAATCTTCAAACAGGTAGGTAGTAAGGCATTCTGTCTGTCGGATCTGGACCATCGGCCTGGGTGAACACTACCCCTTTTGTTTACCTGGGGAAATCGGATTGAGGACCGTCAGTTGCGTGAGGGGAAACGTCACGGCCGGCGTCTGGAATTTGTTTCGACGCACTAGTATTTACCGCAGGAATGCTAGTTGCCACAGCTTGGGATACCCAAAACTATTTGCCAATTCTCGAACGTCCCTTGTCCTGGCTGTGGGCTCGCAAGTACATATACCTCCAGCCCGGTCGGAGTGGCTACCATCCCTAATCTAGAGTATGCCGCCATAACAACTTTGAGTTGTGTTTCAGCATCAGAGACTAGGTGCATTCTACTCTTCAAGTCCGCCAGCACGATACTAACACCTCTAGTGTTGCAAATATCTACAAGCAACTTTAACTACTTTCCATCAGGTATGACGTAAGCCGCTCTACTGTACTCCGGTATTAAAAATACGTTCGCTCTTTCATACGCAAATTGTTCAATAACAATTTGTTATTAGTAAGTTGGCAAACAACCAGACGACACGTCTGATGGAAAGTTCTTACCGTCGCCTATAGATGTGTGCAGTATTAGAAACGAGTCCACCGCGTTGCAATTCCTTTAAGATAGTAGAGAGTAGGTAGAGAAGATAAGATAGAGAGAGAAGGTGAAGTAGGCGCTCGGATATCTCATTCATCGTACGCAACACGATTACCTCAAGGCTTACCGTTTCACGCTAATATTCTATGAGAGCGTGGTATCACACCCGTCAATCAGTTATCAATATATTAATTACAACATTACTCTACCCCGTCCATAACCTATTTCAAAATGTATCATGTTATAATTAAATATTAAAACCAAGTTTAGCTATTCAGACGATATCGATCCATGTAGTAGCAGCATGTACATGCCCCAGACATTTGTCTGCATTAAAGATTCAATTTCACTACAATCAGCATGACACATAAACTAAAGCACATACATGGAAACGTTAGTTGACTCATTGTTCATTTAGAATACCTGTAATCTTATACTAATATATAAAGCTGAAGAGTTTGTTTGTTTTCTTGAATGCGCTAATCTCAGGAACTACTTACTGGTCTGATTTTTAAAATTCTGTCAGTGTTAGCCCATTTATCGAGGAAGGCTATAGGCTATATATCATCACGCTAAGACCGATAGGAGCGGAGCACCAAAGAAGTATGTTTTAAAATCTGCTTAACTGTTCCCTGCAGACGAAGTCGCGTGAAGGAGCTAGTATTCATATGTATGTAAACAGTTATGTAATGATTTTTTTTTATTAAATAAGACAGCAGACGCCGACCTTGATCTTCGCTTTGTAGGCTCGTTAGCAGCGCGCCGAGTATAAGTTATGATTTTTGGTTAATTACGTGGGGCTATGGCGAATATTCGCGTTATCGCGATAAGTATGGCCGGGTAGATCGTTGCAACCTATAGTAATCGGGCAATGATGAATGCTTATCGGGGCACTGTCGGCTAACTGGCGCGCATTAAAGGGTTTTGTAGTGACAATATTCACTTGCATGGCTAGACCTACGTCACTCCAGTGCAGTCCAGACGTTGAAGCTGGACGAACGTGCTTCAATACTATCTCCGTCGGCCGCACAACAGGCGTCGAACACCATCCGGCACGATGTGCGCACCAACGCGACATGGATCGAATGTAGACTTCGCGTATACCCGTACATGATATTTTTAAGCACCCCAACGCAACACAAAACATCGTGTGCTAATATAGCCCCACCATAACTGCAACGATTATAGTTACGGTTAGCAGGTGAGTACGCGGCTTTAAATAACAGAAAGTCTCACATAGCAGATATTATAATTTTCTTCCTTTACAATACTTCTAGGAGGCTGTTTGTATTAATAAAAACTCCGTGCTATGTCACGTTTTATTTTAAAATAAATAAAATGCAATCAAAATAAGGGTAAGAAAATAAGTATATTTAAAACTATTTTTTTTTAAAGAAAATAAGATGGTAACTAATGGGTTCTTGCCAAACAAAGTTCAGCTTTCCTGGCTAGTCCTGGAATAGGTACCGCACTCCCCTGAGATTCCTTGCAGTATGCTGGACAGCACGGCACTCCTTATTCGCAACTTCTAATACTTGAGGCGCAGGCACGTCGACGGAGTAGATTTTGGAGAGAGTGGGAGGAGATTACTCCCAACCAAATTCCCAGTATGGGAATAATGAGCACTTATTTTAAAAATAAATTAAGTATTATTTAGTTTGGCTTGTATTAATACTAAGATATTAGAATAAAATAAAATAGAAGAGTTTTCAAAATATGTAACAATTAGAATACGCAATCTCATCTATGAGCCAATCCAAAATGTCTTTTTTTCTCTCCACCGTCATTCAGTCGTCTTTTTTTTGTTTCACGTTGCGACGTTCCTTTACGTGTATCGAATTACAGTAAAACATTATGTTAGGTGACTTTTAAATTATTTTGTATATTATATTTAATTGATATTTATATTTTTTATTAATTACATATATGTATTATTTTAATTTAAATATTTATAGTTTTAATTATATATAATAAGTAAACAACGATTATTAATAGTTGTTACAGCTACATTTGTTAATTTAAATAGGTTGTAAAAGATGACAATCTGAACAAGGCCTAAGGGTGCGCGTGCGCAGCTGCGCGATGAGCAGTGGCTACCGGTTTGGTGGGCTAACGACCCCCCTTCCCCCACTCTCTGACGATCATACGATCGAGAGAACCATGCGAAATGAAGGTATATTGTGAAAATAATACAATTTAAGCATCATAGTGAAATAATAAGGGATTACCCCAGCGTTAAATCCCGGTTGCACTCGGAGCGTCTGCCTGGAACCCCAGGGTTCGCTTCTCTACTTTTTCGTCTCCACTTCGTGCAGTCTTCGGCATCCTCAATTGAGAAGCTATTGGTATGAATGTTATTTTTACGACTTCAACGCTTTTCTTGGATCTACTTTTCAATCAGTGCCTGGCGGAGGCGGCATGGAGAGACATTTGTGTCTCATGTAACGAGCCGAATTCAAAATATGAAATAAGTAACTTTCTTCTGTGTAGCCGTGGTAACTTGGTACCTAGCGCACTCCTGTTTCATTTCTATGATGTAGACTCGAATCCTAGGCGGAAATACGCACCACATACAGTTTTCTTAATTAATGTGTAAAGGTGGGTCAGATTTGACCGATAACCTATGTAATACACATTAATGTGGCTATGCATTAAATGCGTTTTTTTTAAAGATTTAAATAAAACGCTTTAGACCACAGCCTAAATTTTTAACACTAACGCAAATGACGTTTCAGCATTACAATTACCACCTGCTAACGGTGAAGTGAACACATCGCTAGCCTGTACAGACGTACATACGACATATTTGAGGAGTGAACAAGTGTGGCAAGTATATTATCCGTTCCCCTTAAAAATGGCTACCCTAGCTTTATGTCAATTCATTACAAGCAATGTTATTGTATCGTGAGATGAACAGGGAAAGTTGTATAATCCCAAGACAAACAATTTTTTGTATTCTCAGAAACACCAAGAATAGAGCAAATAAAGAAAACAAACTTTTTAAACAAAATAACTTTTTGTATGAAGCAAGATACAATTTTCAAGCTTCACACTTGCTAAAATACTAACCAAGGAAGGCGTATTAACTACTATTAAAATTAAAACGATTAAAATTTGACATGAACTCCATACAAGTCATTTTACATTTCTACCAATTGTACTGCAAGTGAATGTATATTAATACTGTAAAACAGTTTCTTTTTATAAACCAACAACTGGGGTACTCGATCTTGATTCGAAAGTTCATCTTCAAAACAACAACAAACAAGAAAATCACAAAACAAAAACGCAAAAAGCCATAATCGTTGTTAAAGTTCACGACGAGGGGTCACGTTTACGCACGCGGGAAACGTAGCGGTGAGGGAGAGGGGGGCATGCGCTCGCGCAGGACGAGTCCGCTTGTACATCATCCATAAAGAACAAAATGGATATGACATTTTTTTCTTCCGGGATATATTTTATCCAAGCAGGAACGAAGAAATAATACAATTTCCCCCAGCCGTCCGACCTGTTCTAAGAGTAGACAAAACAACCCACAGCGAAGTGTTAGGATATTTGCCTGTCTGAACGGCTATCACACCTGGTCTAGTGTATGCTGTCAAAACAACTTTGTGTTCCGACATTACTGGCCAGGTTTCAGTCTTCCTTTAGAAAACAGCAGTACATTAGTAGCACCTTTGGTGGGCTATCTGCTTCTCTGCTAACACTATGCAATAAAAAAAATAGTTTCAACGAAACTGTGTTCGCTTTGCCCCGACGACATATTTGTTGGTGAATTTTAAAGGCAGTACCAAATGAACGAGATCTCAGTTCCTATTTTTTGGCTATATAAGTATAGACCTGGGCGATAAAAATGGCGATACGCATCGGAGACAAGACGGTGGTCCAAAATCTAATGGAGGGTCAATAATCCCCCTCCTAAACCATCCATCATTACTAACACCAACAAAAAAAAATCATGTCACAACAATTACAATAAATTATAACACCACACAAAGTCACAAACGCACAACTAACAACAAAACTTATACACTTAATCACACCAACACGCACTACCACTGCATTGCATTACACGCACACTTCACAAACAAAGCAAGACACACAAAGAGCCTGAAAATTAATAACCTAGGCACAGAAAGAAAAAACAACACACATGGCACTAGTTAAGATAATATATATAGGTATACATATAAGGCACACACTGCACATGCACTTCCTCCTTCCTTACAACACCAGCATGTAACAGATACACTCTACATTAGTATAAGTTTAGTATTAAAATTAGAAAAAAAATTATATTATAAGTTATTTTTAAGGTACACACAACACAACAAAAATCACAAAATTAATGTCACACACAGTAACAAAAATATACAATAAGCGTGTATAAACTCAAAAAACTTTCATAGTAATTAAGTTGTAAAAAGGGTACGGAAGTCGAGTCCGTAGATTTGTTAATAAAAAAAAAAGTATAGACCTGGTATATAAGTTACATCTGTATCGAGTTCTATGTACGAGTATATCTAATTAGTAGTATTGATGTCATGCTCTAACAGTCGGGCGAAAATTGTAATTGTGTTTTCTCAATCTACTGTTCTAAATTAGCCCGCTGTCTGTCTTTCCCGAAACTTACAACCTGGGTGTCTTCAAGTCCCGTGTGAATAGGTACCTTCTAGATAAACGTGTTCCATCTCAGACCATATCTTTGCTCTACATTGGGCGAAATCATGGTCAAACGCGGACAACTACAAAAAAATGACATGTCTACAACTTTATTACATCTATGTCAACTGCGCGTGAGCAATTCTCCCGTCTCTTTCGCACGTCGATATTTAAATTTAGAATCGAGTGTACGCTGTTGAGGATTTGCAACGCGTTGTAGTGATGCCAGTATTTTTGACGTGACATTATGAATTATTCATATCCCTGGAATAAATCTAGGCTTCCCAATAGCTGTTTTATTCAGTACTTTGGAGAAATTGTCCCATTAAGTCTGAACTGTTTATTGGTTTTGTTATGTAACCACTGAGTCTGGCATGTCAATTTATTTAAATTTGATTTATACGTGCGTACTTATAGTTTATTAATATTTACGCATATTAAAATGTTAATGTAAAAGTACTTCTGTTTGAATTTTTGTTTCTCCTTCAAGACTTGAAACTGAACTGATATTCTTGAAGCAACAAAACAAACAAACACCCATGTATACACATTAGTACATAAGTTTAGCAAAAATATAGGTCTTTAACTATTATTATTTATCGATTGAACGAAATGAGATTATATTCGCGCTATTTATCAAATTTCATTTTATAGGAATATTAATCTTTTTTTAAATTTAGATCTATTTATTAATACAAAAAAAAACTTATTTACGTTGTCTAATCTTCTAAAAAACTAATGCCAACAAATCTGTCAAACAATCAGTATGGCTTTAAACTTCAAAATTTTCATACAATATTTTCCACTATATAAGTTTCATAGTTTTCCACCTCATAATAATTCGTTCATCAAAATTATGTGAAACAAGTGATAGGGGTTCAATACCCCCTTTTTGAATCAGGGACAAAATTAATATGTTGTTAAGGAATATAAATTATTGGAAATTATTTTTAGTTTTTCATATTGGAAGGTAAAATTTATGGTAAGTGGGTATTATTCAAAATTGTGATAATTTTTACTTACAACTAAATTGCTTTTTATTTTTTTCTTTATTTCTGCCTTGCGTAAATTAGTTATATTGCTGAAATCTGTATTTCCTCTTCAATATATATCTGAGAATATATTACAATGATTATGTGGAAGATAGAAAAAAACATGGCATAACATTAAGAAGATTTAAATGAGCACCTGTTTCTTTTTATTTCTTGCAGTCGGATGGCTGCCAATGCTAACTGTAACACAGGTTTGTTTCTAGTCCGGGTTCTTGGCAAACACCTGACTTCACAGCTTGAGTTTCTTTGGACAATTCTGTCTTTTTTGTACTTTATATATAAAATAAACACATATTAAAAATATATAAAAAGATGACGTCCGTCGGCAGCGGGGCCCAGCGTCCAAGCTACCAGTGGTTAAGGCTCCAGAGACAGGAACTTCCTCACAATGCGTGCCTTGCTCAGGAGAACCGCCTTCTGTATCTGGCCCTTCACCCATTTACCGAGCGAGAGCCTCTCTAGATGTCGGTCAAGGCTCTTCGCTACTAAATCATTAACGGACACCACTATCGGTACGATAATCGTTGACTCTATATGCCACACGTCAGTAATCTCGTGCGCGAGGACTAGGTATTTCGTTAATTTTAGTTGTTTATTATTATTATTTTATTATATCAATGTTAAGTAATAATAAGCACCGATAGTTTGATATCAAATTTATCAGACCGGTAAATTGGGCTTTCATCGTCATAATGATTTCGATGTTAAGGCAAATGTATATATATAATAAAATTATTCAAAACAATTATAATATTTTCAGTCATCAAAATGGAGCAAATCTTCATGATAGAAGTTTTTGTCAAGAAAATCATATTAAAAATCGAGCCACCTGTAAAAGATGAGTATGAACTTAAAATGGAAGAAGAGGCGAGAAAGCGAGAGGCAGAAGCTTTGGCTGCTGCAGCAAAAGCCCAGAAAGGTAAAAAGGCAAAAAAACCACCAAAGCCCAAAAAAGGTAAAAAGGGTAAAAAAGGAAAGGAACCCCCAATGCCGTCTGAGGAAGAAATGAAATTCATGCAAACATGTACAATGCAGATGAATTGCTTACCTGTCTTCGATTTTTATGTCGCACATGATAATTTCATAGCTCCACCCCCACCTCCACCTCCAGGTAAGGGTAAGAAAGGTAAGAATAAAAAACCACCAAAGCCTAAAAAAGGAAAGAAAGGAAAAATTGTCCCTAGAAAAATAGTACTACCTTCCGAACCGTTACCTCAGCCTCCTTATTTTGGAGTTGGTAATTCTGTTATGTTTCTATCTCGACCATCTAAACTTGAAGAAGTATTAAAAAAGACTCCAATTTATATAACAGTTTGGAATAGAGACCAAGAAATGAACTGTGTAGGATTCTGTGTAGTTGGATGGCATGAATCTTTCTTTGATTGTCTTCAAAAAGCTGGTGAAATGAATCCAGTAAATATGGATCAGGCTGAATACAGAGATACCACTAAACAAGAAATGATCACAAACACTGTTGAATTAACAAGGCCGTTACAATGTGAGGAAGATTTGAAAGCTTCTGGTGAAATTGAGTTTTACATTAGATTGAGTTGTCTAGGTAACAGAATAGTGAGTTATTTTGTTGCTTTACCAGAAATGGAAAGATTGCCTGGTAGAAAATACCTATCGGATGACCTCAAACTTAAAGATGTGGAAGTAGTAAGACACTGGGAAGGTACGACGATCGATGCAGTTCCACCCGTGGCTTATTTCTTCGGTGCTCCGGACATTACACGAGAACCAATAAGACCTATCGAGGAACCCAAACTATATGAAGATTTCGTTGCTCCATTTACTGCAAGTGAACTGGCGATATTAGCAATGGGTTTTCCGAAGGGACCTTGTGGTGGAACGAACTGTCCTAAACGTATGGACTATAGAGGAAGTCAACATCAGTTTATTCATGGAGAGAAAGTGAAAGGCAAATATCAGCATGGTCAGTTTGTTAACAAAAGAGATGTACACGGCCCGTGTGGTAGATTAGATTGTCCGTTGGCTAAAAAGGTTCGTTCTTATCTGTGCAATGAAGGTGCTTATAAGACATGTAGGAAACCTTGCTGTAAAGATTATTATTAGCTATATATATTCAAATATCATTTTAATCGACTATAAGTTTTACCATGAAGACTTCAAAGTGCATGTAGCAGCATAACAATAACATAATATAACATAACATAATAAACCATCTTTGTTTGCTTTTCTATAAAATATCTTTACGTACAATTAAGAATAGCTATTTTTGTGGTTTAAAGAGACCCAAAAATTGGCACATAAATATTTAAAGGACGATTAATTACTATGAGCAAATTACTATGAAATTATTACTAATGTAATTACCCATAAGTAAAATTGCAGTAGTAGTGTTCATATTTTTTATGGGTCATACAATTTAAAGAAAATTTTATAGTCATTGATTGATTGATAGTTAATAGTACTTGCCTTGGGGCTTAATACTTAAGATCATCACAAGCCACGAAGTAAATAAAAAACCAGGTTATGAGCTGATTCTTTATTCTTTTTCATCAAAGTATTAAATAAAGTTTTGAAAATGTTTTCGTTTTTGCGTATATTGTGAATCATGATTTGGACAACTTTCTCTTTTACCGCCATTATTTAAGAGGGTCACGGCCACAATTAATATTTTCATGATGAAGTCATCAAAGTTTGTTTTCATTGTTACGTGAAAAATTCAGCTTACTGTAGTTAGTTTACTATGTTGTTTCGATATTTTTAATGAAAGCATGGTACAAGTATCTAGGGATCTTTTACAGAAGATTAGAAGATGATGTTGTCTTGTGCAGTTTCATTTTCGGAAAAATTGGTTAAAAGTTGACAATAGTTGTAGGATTTTTTTACGAAATACTGTAAATGCTTGATGAAAGTCTCAAATGTTTCATTAAACGGATTTATTTTAGCTGCATGCATGCATGGTATTATTTACCGAAGTCGGTTTTTCCTGACAAATACACTAGGATTCTTCTAGTCACGATTTAATAGGTATTTTCTAGGTAAGCGTGCTCCCTCCCTCCTAGACCGCGTTATCATTCAATATCAGGTGAGACAGTGATCAAATGTGAACCTGTATGAATGTAAAAGGCTGCCAAAAGAACTAGGTACCTACTATAGTGTCCGTCAACGATTTCCACTTGAATATTATAATAAATTCGAAAACAATCCACGAAAAAAGAGTTGGAGTTGAAATACTCCTTAAATAATAATACGAAATGCTCTATTTGTCTATACTACGAAAAGAACCTCATTTGTCGTGATAAAAATTATCCCAAGTGTTGACCCGCGTATATAAGCTATCTCTGTGTCGCGTTTTATTTAAATCAAATCAGTAACATTCCCGTAATGCTCTTTTGAATGAATCGACTCCTTCAAGTTATTAAAGGTTAAAGTGTGAGCGATTATATTTAGGAAATTGCAAATAACTTTTGAAGGAGTCAGTTTAGCCAAAAATGTTTTGAGTTTTTTTTGTAGAACATTTGATTTCCCATAAGAATATTTATCGTTTTTTTTCCGGGTACTTACTTTTACATAAATTACAAAATTGAGATCTCAAATTGTAATACTATATATACTAATGTTAAACGCATGATTCTAAGGAAACGGTTAATCTCACGGGAAATTTTACTGATGCCTTTTTGTAGAGCATTCAATTCCCTTAAAGAAATAACTTGAGTCAGTTCGTTTAAGGCAATGATTTGGGAGTTCCGAGACAAAAACTCGCTAGTAAAAAAAAACTAAATTTGCGATGATAGACTTCTTAATATTAATGATATCTTTTCAGCAACCCAAATAGTATTTTTGATATATAAATTTTTTTTGGCCCAGTCTAATATATAAATGAATCGTAGAAATGTATGTACACGCATAACTTGAGAACTACTTTACCGATTTTGATGAATTTTTTGTGTGTTTGAGTGGGTCCCCGGATGGTTTAGATTCACAATTGGAACTGGCAGGTGGCACTGGGATCGG
The DNA here is from genome assembly GCA_949752895.1 of Dendrolimus pini. Classification (NCBI taxonomy): domain Eukaryota; kingdom Metazoa; phylum Arthropoda; class Insecta; order Lepidoptera; family Lasiocampidae; genus Dendrolimus; species Dendrolimus pini. The sequence goes on along the minus strand of OX457145.1, from coordinate 15,181,792 downwards.
GTCCAAGATTTTTATTTTTCAGGGCAGGACAAGGTCTGTCGGGATGTCTGAGTTTACTATATTATACATTTCAAAAATTTCCGTTCGAGACTTTCTAACATTCTAATTTTTTGAAATTGACGACGTACGTACTTACATACACGTTACGGTCTGTGAAATTTGCATAATCGTTTCCTAATTGCGATACGGAATTTTATTGTTTTTTAAACGCCATTGTTCGTGAAAGGGTGTGAGATTGTGATAAACACGGTTTTTACTGCTTAAGTGGTTTAGATGGTGATGATAAGTAAAAGCTTTGATGTCTCATCATTCTTTGGTTGGTTGAGCACATTATTAACGTACATACTTACAAAGTTACTAGCTGTCCCGGCAGACGTTGTCCTGCTCTGAAGAAGTAAAATTTAGAACCAGATTGCAGCGCCACCTACCGGGTTCTATTATCAATCTAAACTATTCTCGAATCCACTTGAACATATAAAAAATTTCATCGAAATCGGTCCAGATATTTAGGAGGAATTCAGTAGCATAACCACGCACAGAATAATTTTTTATATAAAGATAATTATAACAGTAATTTTTTTTTCAAGTAAAAGCTGGGAAACAGGCTGGCGGCCCACCTAATGCAAAGTGTTTACGACCTTCTATAGAAGATGTATCCGTGCAGGAACGGAGAAAGAATACAATTGCCTGCGGCCGGGCTTGTCGTAAAAGGCGATCCACAGCCAGGTGGTAGGGTAAAGGCGCTACCGCAAGCTTTCACCTATGCAAGCTCTTCAGCAGGGGTGGGGAGGCCTACGCCCGGCAGTGGATAGAGGCTGGCTGAAGAAGAAGAAGATAAACACGTCATCATGGCAACACAAACGAAGTTTTGATTTAACTGCTAGTAAAAACTAATTTGATAATTTTAAAAAGTTACATAAATACTTATAATGAATTAACAAGCTAGTAGTAAATACCTAAACGAGAATAATAGGCGTGACATGCGCACGCGCAGCCATTACGTTGATGTATTCAAATTGTTATAAACAATACCGCATTATGCGTGTTTGTTGGCAACACGATACATTGTACAAGGTCTTTTTGATAAAAATGCAATTATAGCTTTTTTCCATGATAGTCCTGGTAATTATATATTTTATGGTATGGTACAATTGATATATTTTTCTGCGTTCAGTCATATCAAGATAGTAGTTTCATACTTTCGGGTTTCTGTCTTTTAATTTGTAAAGATATCTTACATCTATACTAATAAATAAAATTGAAGTGCCTGTGTGTAATGTTAAAATAAAAATGTGAAAAAAATCAGGGAGGATAATTTGGACCAGGAGATTCCTAAAATACATTTTTTAACATTTTTGTCTGTCTGTCTGGATGTTCCAGCTAATCTCTGAAACAGCTTAACCGATTTTGACAGGACTTTTACTGGCGGAAAGCTGATGTTACAAGGAGTTACATAGGGTACGTATAAATTAGGGTTCCGCGAAAAAAATCACGCGGGCGAAGTCTTAGGCATAGCTAGTGAGATATAAGAATTAAAACAATTTTATTTCTTGAAAAGTTTTTAGAAGTGACCGCTTATTCGTTTTTTTTAAATTATTTTATATAAGAGTTCTAAATTTTTATATTCCTATTTCTATTAATTATGCATATACAACAATTTTTTATACTTTAAACACAAACTTTCCTTGAAAATGCTATAATATTATCTCAGACGCAGCAGTAGGGTAACAAATACGACATCATCATGACAACGCAAACGAAGTTTCGCTAGTGCATGCTACTCTAATTAATAAAGTCATGGATAGTCATCCATACGTGCCGAATATAACTGTTTCCATTAGAGCTCTAAACTGAACTGCAAATTTAATCAGCCATCCGAAACTTTAGCTGCCAGTCTACGACATAGAACTGCAGTGAGGTTGATTGCATTTGCTTAATTTCATCGGTCATGTTATCTGCTATTGGCTTCTCAACTTGTAAAAGTTTCAGGTTGCCTGGAAGAGATCGCTTTGAGCGATAAGGCCGCCTTTTGTTTTGCCGTTACATTGTTGTAATTTGTTTTTTCTGTAATCATTTATTTGGTGAACAATAAAGTGTTTTCTATTCTATTCTATTCTATTTCTAAGTTCTCTATTGGTGTTAGTTTACTTGTTTACTACTTTTTTTATTGCACGAGTTCAGCAGACAGGCAGACGGCCCACTTGATGGAAAGCGGTCACCATCGCCTATGAACATTTTCAACATCAAAGGTGCTACAAATGCGCTGTTGCCCTCTTAAGGAAGACTGGAACCTGGTCACTAATGCCGGAACACAGCTCGAGGTTGTTATGGTGGCATACTCTAGTAGCCATCCAGTCGGGCATATACCCTACCACCTGGCTGTGGGTTGTTTCATCGCCTATTATGACAGGCCGCCAGGCTACAGGAAATTGTTTTCTTTCTCCGTTCCTGCACGGATGAAATTACTAATAAAGTAAATGACACAGGTTAAATTAAAATCTAAAATTGTTTGCATATAAAGGAGCGGGCGTTCATATTAGAATGTTACAAAGGAAGTGAAAGTGACCTGCGCTCGTGCGCTAATAATTCGAGTGCCCAAGTAGGCTTTTCACCTGAGGTTAACACTCTCCTTTGCGTTTCGAATATGAGAAAAGTAAATTAAAACTGATTAGTTAAGCAAACAACTACCTACTTCTCTGAAGACATCAGGCGTTAAATCCATATCTAAATCCGATGAATTCATTTAATACGTCACATATGAAACATCATATTTTAATTTTTTTTCTATTGTATTCTACTTACCAGTGTTGTTTTGTCACTGATGATAGTAAATATTAAGCTGAAATTTATGTAAATTAAATAATAATTTAGTGAAAAGTAATTTATAAGTCTAAATGATGTTACAAAATTGTTGATATTTCTTATTACAATTTATGACGCGATTAAACAGTGACTGTAAAAAAGTAAGGACATGAGTCGCATGTATTATCTATGGTTCGTATAGTTTTATAAGGTTATTGATAGCAGCAATCGTTTACCAGGGACGAAAAGTACTGTTTTCATCCCTGTGATCAGGCAACTCCAAGCGTACTTTTAGAATATGAGCAATTAAAAGTCCAGATTGTTATTTTACATATAAAATAATAATATAATAAGACCCTATAAACCCCCCACTGCTGGGCTCGGGCTTCCCATTATATAAGAACGGACACTATACCCACCACGCTTATCCAAGGCGGATTGGCGGTTTTGACACATTGGTTATCTTGATATACAGTTTTCATCAACATGTTTTTCTTTACCGTTAGAACGTGGTATTTATAACATTATCCAAATTAGGTTAGAATACAATTTCCTGCGGCAGGTTGGCCTGTCGTAAGATGCGACAAAATAGTCCACAGCCAGGTGGTAGGCTATTTGTCCGTCTGGATGGTTACCACCCCTGGTCTAAAGTATGCCGCCATAGCAATCTTGAGTTGTGTTTCGGCATTAGTGGCTACGTTCCAGTCTCCCTTCAGAGAGTGGCAGCACATTGGTAGCTTAGTAACCTTAGATGTTACAAATGTCCATAGGTGATGGTAAGCGCTTTCCATCAGGTGGATGGTCTGCCTATCTGCTGACCTCATGCAATGAAATAAAATGCTGCATGTTTTCTGGTCAGGATTAAGCTCGCGCCCTTTTAGTTTGGGACTCTTGCGCTAACCACTAAGCTACCACGGATACATATTTCAAATCTATACATATAATAAAATTGTAGAAGTCGAATTTCTGTACAATGAAAAAAATACTAAAATTCGAGTCAGGGTAATAAGGGATGTAAGAAGTGAAATAGAATTAATTTAGATTTTTTTAAAAATTTTTGTTTCTCTGTTTGTCTGTCTGTTTGTACTGGCTAATCTCCGAAACCACTGAACCGATTTAAATGAAATTTTCTATGGTGGTAGCTTATATCCCTGGTCAAAAAATAGGATACTTTTGATCCCGAAAAATTAAAGAGTCCCTGTGGGATAGTTAAAAAACTTTCCATGCGGACGAAGTCGCGGGCAGAAGCTAGTATTACGATAAAGGTAATTTTAATAACTGCTTAAAGGTGTGACGTCATAACCTGCTATTCTCGTATAAAGTGGATTCTAGGGGACTTCAGCATCTTGTAAAAGAACAGGTGTGTCCATTAATTTCCTTTAAATCTTAGGATTTGTAGCACTAGTTTAAAGCGAAGGTATCAGTATCTAATACAAATTACGTGAATTCGAATCCTGCCCAGGATGAGCATGCAAATCTTAAACAATTTGTACACAGCCTATATTGAGATTATCAATGTATGAAAACTTTCATTCAGATTTAGACCATCATAGCGTACATGTCGCTCGTTTCTTTGAAATGAAGACTCGAACTCAGTATCCACTATGTTTTTAAAACTGATAAAATCGAGAAAAACTTCTGGTCTTTTTGTAAATTTAAACTCAAAACTGCAACAAATATATTCCAGCTTTTGTAAGGAAGGCTTTTACGCGCCAAAAGCTTTGCTATTCCAAAACTTTCAGGCGTCAAAAAGCTCCACCATATCTTGACTCAATATTCAGTTTAAGATTTTATGATAAAAATATGAGTAGACTACTTATAACAAATATAAATATTTATTACAATCAGTACAGCGGTTATTTCCGGCAAAACCCATATTTATTTTGAGCCAATATATCCAAAAATTACATAGTTTTTTTTTTTTTAAATTCCACGATATCAGCAAACAAGCAGACGGCCCATCTGAACCAAAACGATTACCATCTCCTATGGACATTTGTAATATCAAAGGGGCTACCAATGCGTTGCCGCACTCTTAAGGAAGACTGGAACCTGGCTACACATGCCGGAACACAACTCGAGGTTGCTATGGCAGCATACACTAGACCAGGGGTAGTAGCCATCTACTCAGGCAAATACTTACCACCTAGCTGTGGGTTGTTTTGTCACCTCTTACGACAACCCGACTGGCCACAGGAAATTATATTTTTTCTCTGTTCCTGAAAGGATAATGAAAGTAGACGAGGTGAATAAAATTAATCTTGAGATATTAGCCAGTGGATGCATTGTCTGTGTCTGCCCCTATAAGAAAAAGGCGTCACAATACGTATTAATATTACGTAATTAATATATTTTAGACGTAGTAGAGGCATGCTGGAATCATACAGTGGACTACAGCTCTTTCATACAATATAATAGAATATTATTTATTGCACACAGAAAATAATATATAATATAATTCACATTTCTAATAGGGGATCGGTATTCAGTGCGTATAGTTTAGAATATATACAAATATATACATATATTAATAGTAAATAAAAATACACATACATATTTATATACAAATATGTATACATAAAGTTACATACACATACATAAATTACTGTTTACAAATTTAGATAGTGATCTTTGAGGAGTTTATAAAAGACTTAAGTGACTTTGCACTTCTGATTCTCATAGGTAATGCATTCCACAACCTTACAGCCTGTACAGTAAAAGATTTCTGTCAAAATTGCGTGGAATGTATTGGCGTCATTAGTCGCAGATTTGCTTAAGAGCCTTCTTATATCGAATATCGGCGTGGAACGGTTAGGCTAGAGGTAATTGTGTTTTGTGCGATGAGTGAGAGTTCCGATGGCATAGTTTTTTATAGCATGATTTCAGTAGACAAGCAAACGGCCCACCTAATGGTAAGCGGTTACCATCGCCTATGGACATTTGTAGCACCAAAAGCGTCACAAATGCGCTGCTACCCTTTTGAGGGAGTCTGGAACCTGGCTACTAATGCCGGAACACAACTCAAGGTTGTTATGGCGGCATACTCTAGACCAGGGGTTGTAGGCATCCAGTCGGGCAAATATCTTAACACCTGACTTCACCCTCCCTATATCCCGTCCCTCCCTACATTCCACTAATTCTGACTGATCTCTTTACCTCGTTTCCCTTATCTCATCGTCTAAATCCATCCTAAAGGCTGGCAACACGTTGGCTTTGCCTCGGTGACAAACATCCATAGGTGAAGGTAACCACTTTCCATGAGCTGGGTCCTTTGCCTGTTAACCAGCTTCGCAATTAAAACAAGATGTAAATTTATTTACGAGTGGTACTTAACGCATCATCCTATTAAAATTTTAATCTACATTCATCTGTTATTACATTTTCCTTTTCATTTCAATACAAAAGCGACTGAAATTAAAATATTAATTATAATAAAATGAAATTGCTTACCGGTAATAATATGTAAAAGGAAAGCCATGTGTGGACAGTAATTGAAAATATTTCAAACAATTATTTCTCAAATGAAACCTCTCGTAGTTCCAATTAAAACTTCAACCAAGCTTTTATATCGTTGAGTAATATGCCTTTGTCTATCTTGGAAGGGAGTAGACATCAAATCAAATCAATTCACTTCTATTAAATTTACCAGTTGTCTACTTTTGATTATAATTTGATACTAAGAGCCGAATTTTCAATCTAGACAAGAGTTATTCATAAGTATAAAATATAACACGGTAAAATGAAAAATGACAGTTGCAGGAATAAAAGTGTTCGCTTAAATTCAGTCAGGTTACAATTTAATCCACTGATAACTTTTATTTGATGATTGAAAAATCGACCCTAAGTCAATGAAAAAGGTTTTTAAATGTTATTTGAAAATCTCTGAGCAATGTATTGTTGGTTAGATATACGTAGTTACAGTATATAAATATTCTAATTACGTACTTATGTCGAATAACACAATATGAATAGATATAAAACACCTCTATACTGTGTAGCTTAATGTCTTCAACGATCCTTATTGTCCCTGGCCCAAATACAAAATTAATTTTATGTAAAATGTTGCGTAACATACTAATTTGTGTGGCTTTTGTGGTTTATTAATGTTCTAAACTTCCATTTGACCATTTAGCTTCCCTGTATAATTTTCTAAATGAAAATTTGTATAGCAATACATAACAAAGCATAACTATACATATATGCATGACTTAAACTACAAAATCTTCTTCAGCTAATTTAGTTTGAATACAATGTTTTAAAATTAAAGTTAAATACAAAATCTAGTTCTTATATTAAAATTTACATCGATAAATAAACAATTGTAAAAAGTACGATTACAATATTGTTAGGGTTAGAACAAAAGGCGGCCTCAACACTTATAGCCATCTAAATAGAGAGATAGAAAAATTCTTGAAATTTTCATATAATTTGAAAATAAGACAATTTTCTCCCTTCCCATCACATATTTTGCAATTTTACATCAAGAAATTATTAAATTAATACAGCAGGTCCGTATTTAGATATATTTGCATTTAATATTGTTTTTATAATTTAAACAATATGCGCATAAAGATTAGAGTTGGAAGTTATTTTGAAGTTGGTAATAGGTCAAAATTCGCGTTTCAAAGCTATTACATTTTGAAATATGACGTCACGAAATGTAGGACCCTTCCACCCCATGTCACACAATGTCACACTTAATGTGTGGCGTAATTTATGGATGGACCCAACGTAAATTAAAGAATAGTTGAAACTGATCTGGCGACGGCAGGGCATTAGGTTTTTTTTTTTGCAGGAGTTCAGCAGACAGGCAGACGGCCGACTTGATGGAAAGCGGTTACCATCGCCTATGGACATTTGCAACACCAAAGGTGCTACAAATGCGCTGCTACTCTCTTAAGGGAGACTGGAACCTGGTCACCAATGCCGGAACACAACTCAAGGTTGTTATGGCGACATACTTTAGACCAGGGGTGGTAGCCATTCAGTCGGGCAAATGCCCTACCACCGTGCTGAGGGTTGTTTTGTTGCCTCTTACGACAGGCCGCAGGAAATTGTATTCTTTCTCCGTTCCTGCACGGATAAAAAGCTGTAGCGGAGCTGTATTTCCGCATTGATGCAGTTAAACTTATTTGTATAAAACATGATACATTTACGCTTATATTTTCCTAAGAACCCATAGACACAAACAAGTACATCAATGCGGAAATACAGCAAAAACTTTAATCTTTAATCATTCTAAAGTAACATTTTGTGGGTTGGATCCTTTTTGCGTAAATACGTCCAGTTTACGTATACGTCTAATTAAATCAAAAAGTTATTTCAAATAAATAATTAAAAATATAAATGACACCAAGCTTAGTGTAAACTTTATTAAATATATTTTGTTAAAATAACGTACTTTACAGTTTAAACCTAAATAGATTTCAAGTTATTCATTTCTATTTTTTAACAATAATATTGCGAATGCTTAATGAATGTACTCTGCTGTACTCCAGTTATAAAGAAAGAAAGGTTGTTAATTCTGAATTACTACTTACTGAATTACACGGTTCAAGGAATACAAATCAATTTGATCGGAAGTCACAGAAAACTAATAAACGACGACGTTCACTAAAATTTAATGATTAAATTTTATGTTTACACTGGGATATGCCCACAAGCCCGTCCACGTTTAACTTGAAATTCCCGCAGGATTCCCGGGTCATAAAGTACCGCAGCATTTAAACCGCAAAGTAGCCGATAGGCGCTGGATGAGGAAGGCGGACCGGGAAGAGTGACGCCGACTTGGAGAGGCTTAGGTCCAGCACTGGACTTTTGGTTGACGACAACTACCTACAATTTGCATGCCTGATGGAGAAAACATAATATGAACAATGTAATATTTGAAGGATCAATTCATACAAATGCTCTTCAATTTAAATAAAATCATAACAAACACAACTTTCACTTGTGCTTTGTAATTGATAGTATTTAAACAACTGTTCGATACTGAGTATTGACTTCCAATGCCGTGTTTGATTCTAAAATTGATTTTACAAATTCCCTTCTGTCTTTTAAATTTAGATGAAAAAAACAAAGTGATTCATGTAAACATACAATTGAATTATTCACTTTGAGTGAACGTCGTCGTTTTGTTTCATTTCTGTGCCTTTCAATCAAATTGATTCAGTTTTCTTGAACCATGTAATTCAGCTTAAACATTCATTAAACATCTATGTATAATGTTATAAAATTATAAAAATTCCGTTGAAACTTGAAGATATAAAAATCAACTGATTATTTATTTTATTTTTCTTTCTTTCTTAAATATCTCCTTCATTCTAGTTATATAATATCTAATCTTATTTCTGTTACAAGTATGTTACCTTGTTTGTATAAATTATGTTACAGTTAACGGTTAACGCGTTATTTTTAACGCTATAAGTAAATCACAGTGACTAACACTAGCGCAGATGGAACAAGGGCGTTAGAAATAGCTAAAGATTATTGCATCACTGACTAGTTGCTAACCACCACAGTCATCATACAAAACTTCAAATTACCATTATATAAACGTGCCAAAGCACTTTTGCCATACTAAGAACTAGAAAAAAATGATGAAAAAAAACGCCATACAATAATATCTTAGCCTCGGATCATTTCTAGTGAATCACCTTTGTTTATGTTTTCGAAACTTGTTTTAGGCATAACACGTTTGGTTAGCAACAGGTCTCTGAAAGCATGAGTCATTCAAGCATCCAGCTAAGTGAGAGATTGATTTAGGGCTCCCTAGGAAAATTAAAAAAATATTGGACATTACTCTCTATTACTACCCTACTACCCTATACAGTAATGCTACACTACTCTGGACTGTGGAATAAAGTGTGGTTGTCTGCAGACGTCTGCAACACCAACGGCGTAGCCAACGCGTTGGCACCAGGCTTTAAACAGAAAGTTCGTATGCTCCTGTCTCATAATGAGACCTGGAATCAAGTTCAGATGCAAACCTGAAATGACTAAATCGTAACATTTATCATATATAAAAAAAGTCTTTCACACAGGTAGGGATAAGACAGGAGAGTTAGGATAAAGGTGTAAGAGGGGAAATGATAGATGAATGTAATAGAAAAGTAAAAAAATACTTTATTTAAAGAAATGCGACGTAATTGAATTCCTGATACATTATTTTGAGAATTTTTACGCCGTATTTTCAGCAAACGAAGTTTCCACTCAGCGTACTGTTGTGCCGGAATTATGTCCGACACAATGCTGATTTTCAGTGCAAACTTTTCTTTTGGCGTGAAAACAAAACGACCCAATTTTGTTAAACAAATTCATAGGGTAGCTCAAGACTAACCGTTTCACGCTCGTATGCTGTGAGAGCGTGATGTCACACCGATCGAGCTGGGCGACAGCTGTATTCAACATAATGATTCCAGCATGGCTCTACCACGTAAAAAATTTGGTCATTTTTTAAATGATAGTTATGAGTGTAGAGAATTTAGTGCTTACTCTTTAAAAAGCGTAATATAATGTCTTGAGTACCATACAATTGTTTTTTAGAGTTTTGTAGACATTTTGACAAAAACCCTTTATAGGCTCTTCACATTCATTCTCTGGAGTACCTCGCGAGAATATCGAAAAACGCGAGATAAGGATACGGGAATACTCGCTTTATTTCTCTCTTTCTCGATTTAACAAAATGCGTATGTGGAAGGTGCTTTATGATCTTAATGTTCACCTCTGTTCTTTTGTTGATATGTAGGTACTTTTCTTAAACTTTCGTGTCTACAGGAACAATAACTGTACACCAACATAATAAAAAGTAAAACACTTTGTCTACATGGATTTAACTAACAGCCAGATATTTTTTGTACACTATACAAAGATACAGAAGATCCCGTGAATCTCGGAACACAACCGGGATTTAAACGCTAAGAGTATAACTTAATATTAAATTGATTAAACAATGATAAAATTTAGTGCACATACTAGGTATTTATTTATACAGATCAACTACTACTTAATGTAGTATCTCCGGTACTATTTCACTGCTTGTCTTTTGCAGGTTTTAAATTCTGAATCTCGTCATTTCTACTTTTCCTAATTTGCTTTAGAACATACTTTCTTTTTTCTCACTTCATCTCAATCATATGGAGTACTCACAATATGTTTTATACTCCTCTATTCCGGCAAACGTCCTCTACCACAACTCTAATCATAATGTCATTCTTCACACAATCCATCCATCTCTTTTTAGGCTACCTTAAATTATATTATATAAAAAGAGTTTCGAAACCGAAGCGAACTCCACTGAGGACCTCCACACAAGCTCTGACCTAGTGCGGGCCAGACCAAAGTGCACCAGAGCTAACTTTGGACACTCCTACAGAATTGTCATCGTATTGTGAATTATTTTATGTCGCCTGTACTCTTTATGTAAATAAATTTCATTTCATGTCATTATATCCACATAGATACGAGCACGTTTTATCACATGAATTTCTTCGCTCCTCAAACTTTGGAGCAGACCCTACTAAACTACCAAAAGAAAACACATTGACTATCACTGCCCATTAATACTTGGATCATCTTACACTTGAGCTTGAAGTGAAGTTGTACCTCAATCAAAGGTCAATTTACGCTGGTCCTTCCTCCCATACATCCAAGCATTAGTCATCGCAGTAAGAAGCCTGGATTGTTGCATCATGTACTTTGAACTTGAAAGAATGTTGCATAGTTTAAGATATTTGTCAGTGGGCATGACCTAGATTACGAGGCCTCGAAATATTTTAGCTTTTAATTTGCATATGGGTCATTATATCATATAATAAATTGGTTAAGTGCGTGTCGGATACGAACATTGATGGGTTCTGTGTGGTTAAATTTACTTTATTTTTATAACCTAATTTTCGCTGGGAAACAAAAAAAAATATATGTCTAAAATTACTTCGCTGATCTTGGTTAAATCAATTTCCTCTGATTTATTATTTTTCTTAAAGAAATTTCGGATTTGCGAAATTGCAGATAAATCTATAAAATAAAATAAAAAATACTACACTTTATTTAACTTAGTGTAGTTACTACGTTATTCTAGCTTGCAAACCTGTGTTTGTTAATTAAATATCAATAAATTAGTAAGAAATTTTAATTATTATTGTCGTTGATTTTAATGACCTGTCTAACGACATACCACTTTACATATATTGAAAGACTTTAAATGTGAACTGAAAAAAACGAATATTTGCGATTTTCTTGGTGCTCGTTTTAGTATCAATGGAAGATATTAAGGGCCAGTTCCCAGAGTATATTAGGAACCACAATTACCTAGCAAAAAAGTATCTATGATAAACTCCTACGGTATTATTCATAGAGAGTTAGAGTAACTTTGAACGCTTCTTTAAGAACTCTCTATGAATAAGACAGTTAAATTCTACAAACAGATAACTCCACAGAACTCTTCTAACTCACTTTTTGCCTGACTTTTTGATATTTAAAACATTTTACTTGATTAGTTAAAATTTTAAAAAAAGCTAATAGATCATGCTTTCAGGAGCTCTTCATGTATGTTTTAATTGAGAGATTCTAATTTCAAGTATTTATCTTTTAAGGTAATTTGCAAAGTATTTTGCAGATTTCCTAGAAACGCTTTGGCATTCAATTCATGGAACCGATACGCTCGTCTCTACTAAAATACCTCAAATATGTTGTAGTATCTTCCTTATTTATTTATTCACTCACGATTTTTCTGTAACAACAAACTCTTCATCGTCTACACGTTCTGATTGTAACACTTATTTAATAAAAGCAATAATAATATACAATAAAAAATCTGTGAGCACAAAGGTACCAAATCATAATATGCAGTAAACCTGTAAAAATCGAAATGTGTTCTGGGACACATAGTAGAAGTGAAACTTCAACGGACTAGTGGAAAAACGAATCGCAACAAAATTTTAACTTGAAGTTTTACGCGTAGGTCTTCAATAAAACGTCTGCAACTAGCTTTCAACTAAATACTGTATGTACACTAGTTATAAAAGAACGTACACATTAGGCCAAAAAACAGCCTAGGCGGTATATGTTTTAAAATATGAATTTGAAGTCTTGTAAATGAGGCCTTACTCTCAAACGTCTTTTGTTGTTGATCAGCCCGAAAGAGTCAATATAATTTTAGATATAAGAATACACAAAATTGCCAAATACACTTAAATATAAAAAACAAGTAAATAAAGTTCTAACACGAAAACTAACGACGAATGACATTTGAGAGTAAGTCACTTGGAAGTGTTACTACTACTAGTGTCCCATTCTATCATGTTTACCCGTGCAGGAATGGAGAAAAAATACAAATTCCTGCGGCCAAGCGCCCTGTGGTGAGAGGTGACAAAACAACCCAAAGCCAAGTGGTATCGTATTTGCTCGTCTGGATGGCTACCACCCCTATTCTAGAGCATGCCGCCATAATAACCTTAAGTTGTGTTCCGGCATTAGTGACCAGGTTTGTCTTCCTTTAGAGAGCGGCACCACTTGGTGGCACCTCTGGTGTTACAAATGTCCATAGGCGATGGTAACCGCTTTCTATCAGGTGGACCGTCTGCCTGTCTGCTGAACTTATGCAATAAAAAAAAATTCAACTTATGTTCGGTTCCTATATCATACTATCCATTCATTGACCCTACCATAAGTAGAATTTTAACATTACTTTTATGGAGTTTATGTCAAATTTTAACCGATAGTAAAGCGGTAAATAGTAGTAAATGAACGATCGGTAGGATATAGCAATCGGCCATTACTGGTACAAATATTTAATAACCTATTCATTACTAAATGTACTAAACACCGACGCGGCTTTGCGTGCGATAACTTTATGGCCTTACTACTTATCTAAGATATACTAATTTTACAAGTACTAGTGATTACACAATACCATTAAAAAGTGACAAATAAACATACTAACAATCTCAATGTTATATTTATTTAATTTTGATTGTGGATATTGCAATAATATTAACAGGCAGGATAAGGAAATCATTAGGTAAATAAGTAACAATTACAAATGACATAATATAATCATTACGACATTGTAAACAGATAGTCATTAAATCGTCATTATGCCACACCCATGCCGACCAGTTGCCGTCAATGATGACGAATCCAATGACCTGACAAACGTGTGACGATTAGGTAGAACAATGACTCATTGCAATTATTGACTAATGACTATCAGTTGTATCCGAAAGTCAGGGTCAATATATTTGCAGGCATGTGTACAATTTTATTTTTAAAATATTGAAGTGAAATCCGCTACTTACACGATGCGTAAACATAATTGATTATTTTTAGAATTCTTGTCTGTCAGTCCGAATAAACTCCGAAACGGGTTAGCATATTGTAATGAAAATATAAAAAAATAAAAACTAAACTACTTTTTAGTCTTGCTTTACGCCCGGCCGTAGTGCAGGAACGGCCGGGCGGCCTATCGTAAGAAGCCACGAAACAACCCACAGCCAGGTGTTAGGGTATTTGCTCATCTAGATGACTAACACCCCTGATCTAGAGTATGCCGCCATAATAACCTTGAGCTGTGTTCTGGCATAAGTGGGCAGGTTCCAGTCTTCCTTAGGAGAGCAGCAGTACATTTGTAGCACCTTTGGTGTTACAAATATCCATAGGCGATGGTAACCGCTTTCCTTCAGGTGGGTCGTCTGCCTCTCTGCTAAACTCATGCAATAAAAGAATGCACGGCTAGTCTATCATTAAATCTAGTAATTTCAGTAAAGTAATCTCGGACCTCCAAGCCGTGGTAGCGTAATGGCTAGCGCACGCATACCATACTCAAAGGGCACTGGTTCGATCCTGGCCGGAACGCATGCACCACTTAGGCAGTTTACTGACCTAATGTGCATATTGTTACAATTAACATCTGCTAACAACGGTGAAGGAAAACATCGTGATGCAACCTGCACATCGAGATAACCGATGTGTCAAACCTGCCAAGCCGCCTTGGACAAGGTGGTGGGTATGTTCGTCCCCCTATAATGGGAGGGACATTTATGGGATGATATTATAAACTCGGACCTACCGCACTTAACAGATCAACTATGTCACTATCCATTAGAAAATTAAAAACAAACAACAAAAATATATATAATTAAAACACATATTCATCATTGTCACGCCACATGTATTAAAAAGTCACCAAATAATAATGTCAATGTCTTTTTTTTAATTTGAACAACTTTAGGTCACCTACATAAGATCATATTCGAATCAATACACTGACAAATAAATGGTTTTGTCATTATGAAAATCCAATAAATTTAAACTTTCGTTTTTAATTATGACTATGCACGGTTTGTAGATATGGACAATTAAAAGTTTTTATGAATATTATTGTTCAAATAATTGTAATTAAAACCTGGAATGTCGGCGATACATCCGTCCGTGTCGTGAACTTTTTAGCTACCGTCAAGTTCCATGCCCATTGCTGGGCAATGGTAAAACCCCGAATTTGGCCACTGGTTACGTTTCCTGTGACATATAATGAAGAATTTAACTGAAAAAATTTATTTTTATTTTTTTATAAATAACATAAAAAAAGTTCTTGAAAGTTGAAAAGAAAGTCTTTGAAACTCTTCGGTATGGCCTAGGAAATTTTTTGTTTTTTTTTTCATGACGCCCAATTGTAGTCTAAGTACTTGTTACAATTTTCAAGTAAGATTCATTTTTAAATTGTAAATACATTTTCGAAAATAAATTATACCACCACTTTCAGAATTCTCGCCAAAAGATCTTGTTAAGACTTGAAAGACGGTTAATGTGCACTTGAAAACTGTATGCATAAAATAATTATATATGTATTAATGTATATATATTTATACAATATATATAATTGTCACACTTAGTATTAATTAAATCGCTGTTTTTGCACATCAATCAAATATCAATTCACTCTTGGGTGGTCTTGCCTATAGGCCAACTAAAAGTGCCTATACTAATTATCTTAATTTTTTATCATTCGTTTGTAGAGGTCCTTACGGGATACCATAAACTAATCATTTTGTCACAATAGACGACATTCTGAGATTAATATTGGTCATTTGGATCGTATTAAAGTTGCCAAGTGCAAGTTTTCCAAAATCATCTATTTACCTACAAATCTTAAAATACCACTCTACGCTTTTCGAAATAAGATAGTTTTTGTTCTTAATTTAAATTGTCCAGTTGAAAAAGTAACCTGGGTTTGTATTCTCAATTCAAAGGGTCCTAATTATAATTTGAAACGTTTAGGAGTTAAATATTTTCGGCGTTAAATAGACAAAAAAATGTTTGAAGACATCGTCTCGAGTTTGGTCAACGGAACGGAAGAACAATAAAACAGTGGAGATTATTTAAAATTATTCTTCTAACACCGAAATATTATTATCAAAATTGGGTAAAAGTAAACCGGCAAAAGCAACAGATTTATATAGGTGCATAAAAATAGCAAACAATAATTAAATAAGTAGTATAAATAAAAGTTGGAACTTTTTTCATAAAGATGCATCTTAGTGATATATAATAAGACTAATGAGTAATTTAAAGACTCAAAAGGACAAAACTGTTTGAGTTAGTTTTATAATACTCCCATAATAAAATGTAGTGGATTAGTTATGTGCTAAACATTAACAAAGAACACATGAACAAAGTGTCTCTCCTTAATAAAAACAAGAGGAAACGTGTCATTGGACACATTCTTAGTTTAAGTTATATCTAGTTATTTTAGGTTAGAAAATTACTGTGTTTAAAATATTTATTATAGTATTTGATTATTGTTGACTACATTAATACACTTCTTACCTTGCTGATTTGACGAACGTATACGATTCAAACTATACGTAATTACGATATACTTAGAGATTTCATTATAATTATCAGAAAACAGATTCGATTGTAAATCGTAAGTTTCTATTATGTTCTATTGATTTTATTTTATATCTGATACCTGGTATCTGAGAAACTTTTGTGTGTTCTCAACCAACTGTACTTACATTATCAAGTTATAAATACCGTTCGCATACTTTAAAGAAATAGTTGTACATTTTTAAATTCAAATTCAAATTCAAAAGTTTTTATTCAAAATAAGTTCCACTGGAGAACACTTTTTGAAGGTCATACATATAGGTTAAAATTTAATTTTACTTCCTAGTCTATGTACACCGCTTCGCAACGTGTTATTGCTGTTAAGGAGAAGAAGCGGCAAGAAACTCCCCAGCAACACGTCTAGCTAAAAAAAAATTTTTTCTTTATATTTGTTGTTCTATTTTTTATATTTAAGTACTTTTTTTAAAAAGATTTTATACAGAATTATGTTACAGAATAACTTTTGAAGAATTAATGGAGTTGTAGCAAACAGTGCATATTCAATAAGACAAAAGCGCAATAAAAGGATAGAAAATAATTATAGTTATAAATATAAAGACGTAACGTTTTTTTTTTTTTTTTTTTGCAACATATCTCCATATATTCCTTACAAGTACGGCAAGATAAAAACGTTATACTCGTACAAAACACAGTATAAGAGGTTGGAGCGAGCTGTTATGTAAATGAAGTTTTGTCATTTAAATATTCTTCAATAGTGTAGTATCCCTTTTTAAGCAAGATACTTTTTATTTTAAATTTGAATTTAGTGAAGGGCAGATCTAACATTTCACTCGGAATCTTATTGAAGAAGCGTATACCAACCCCCAAGAAAGAAGACAATACTTTTTGTAATCTAAAAGATGGCAATATCAGTTTATTACAATGCCTGGTGTTGAAATCGTGAACATCCTTATGCCGCTTGTAGGCACTCAAGTTATTACGAATATAAATTATATTATTGAAAATATATTGGCAGGCGACCGTCATAATACCGATTTCCTTAAAGCGTTCCCTAAGAGACACCCGAGGGCCGAGGTTGTAAATTGACCTTACGGCTCTTTTTTGTAAAACAAATATAGTCTCCAAGTCAGCAGCGTTGCCCCAAAGTAAAATACCATAGGACATGACACTATGAAAATAACTAAAATAAACTAGTCTAGCAGTCTCTTCGTCAGTGAACTGCCTAACTCTTCTGACCGCATATGCAGCAGAACTAAGCTTTCCTGAGAGACTAGATATATGAGCGCCCCACTGGAGTTTCTGATCTAGGTTAATGCCTAAGAATACAGTTGAATCTACTAGGTTAAGTCTAGTGTCGTTAAGGGAAATATTAACATCGTATTCTTTTACATTGGGCATAACAAACTTAACACATTTAGTTTTATTCGGATTGAGTGATAAGTTATTTACGGTAAACCACTTAGATATTTGGGTTAAGGCGTTGTTTACGTCGTCAAAGTTCTGTTTATTTCTGTCTACTTTAAATATAAGTGACGTGTCATCAGCAAACAACACTACCTCACACATATCATTAATAAAATATGGCAAATCATTAATATATATCAAAAACAAGAAGGGACCTAGAATAGAGCCCTGGGGCACACCCATAGATATGCCAGTCTCACGAGATTTGATATTGTTAATTTCAACGCTTTGGGATCTATTGTTTAAGTAAGACGACAGAAGATTGAGAGAATCGCCATAAATACCGTAATAATTGAGCTTTTTCAGGAGGGTCACGTGTTCAACGCAATCGAATGCCTTGGACAGGTCACAGAATACACCAATGGCATTCTGTGACCGTTCCCAAGCACCATAAATGTGTTTTAGAAGCTCAACACCTGCATCGGTAGTGGAACGACCTTTGGTGAACCCGAACTGTTTAGTATGAATTAATTTATTAATATTAAAATGTGAGAGCAGTTGATTTAAAATTATTTTTTCGAAAACCTTGCTTAAGGTTGGTAAAATAGAAATTGGCCTAAAGTTGGAGGGGTCGTTTTTGTTTCCACTTTTAAATATAGGAATAACTTTGCTAACTTTCATTAAGTCAGGAAATACTCCTTTATCTACACATCGATTAAATATTTGTACTAGTGGTAGCGCAATAGTGCATATTAAGTCACTTAATACTTTTAAGGATATACCCCAAAAGTCAGCTGTGTTTTTAATATTTAACGATTTAAACGTTTTTACAATATCATCTGTATCTATATGATTAAATTTGAATGTGATATTACATCGATCAACGCACTGTGTCATCAGCAGCTCAGCTTCCAGTGGTGATGATGACAAAGAGCTAGTTATTAAAGTTGGTATATCCCTAAAGTATTCATTAAATGTTTGTGCAATTTCAAAGTTATTACTAATGGTGTTATTGTTGATTACAAGTTTAATTGCATCATCTCGACGTGAACTCTTGCCGGAAGCATCATTTATAACACTCCAAGTTGTCTTAATGATATTTGATGATTTTTTAATTCTGTTACTATAATATAGAGATTTGGCAGCGATGCACACTCTTTTAAAGGTCTTAGAGTACTTTTTAATATATTGAAGGAAGTCTGGATTTTGATTAAATTGTTTTTCACTGTATAATTCATACAGTTTCATTCGACTTTTATATATACCTTTCGTAGCCCAATCACTAAACTTAAGTTTATTACTTTTGTTGATTATTTTGGTTTTAAATGTGTTTTCAAATTCAGCTTGTATAATGTCGAAGAAATTACTATACAAGTTGTTTGGATCTTCGCTGCTGAGATCCAAAGTAGGAATTGTTTTGGATAAATTATCTTTAAAGGTTCTTAAGCGATAATTATTTACTGGCCTACAGGTTAATTTGGAATTGATTTTAATACTATCAAAAGGTATTGATATAAAGTGGCCACAGTGATCCGACCGTAGTACATCTAAGACTGATTTGTCGATTATTTCGCAACTACAAAATATATTGTCCAAACAGGTTGCTGAATTAGCAGTTATACGCGTAGGTTCATTAAAGACATGTATAAGATTGAACGATTTGAAAAGATTAATGATCTTGGAACGAGTTGATGACGCTTCCAACAAATTAACATTAAAATCCCCACAAACTATAGGCAATTTATTAGTTTTAGTTAATTTTCTTAATAAGTCCTCCATTGTGCTTTCAAATACATTATAATCTCCTGTGGGGGGTCGGTAGACGCAGACAATTACATAGCGCTCAAGCTCAATACAAGAAACCTCCACAGTCCGTTCAACAGAAAGGGACATAATGTCTCTACGCTCTTTACATTTTACATCATTTGCTACAAAGATAAGTGATCCGCCATGTATAGCGGACTTCCTTACAAATGCACTTATCACTGTATAATTCTCTATGAAGTTTATGACTTGAAAAGTTTTAAGCCAATGTTCTGTAATACATAGGACATGAACCTTATGTTCTTTTAAAAAGAGTTCAATTTCTAAATCTTTACTTGCTAAACCCTGTATATTTTGGTGAACTATATTTAAATTAGAAGTAGGTTTAGCGTTGGTCATATCTAGCAGTTTAAAGTGCTAGGACTTGCAGTAGAGTTAATATTAAAAACATTAATGTTATTATTAAAATTTATGTCATATATATCAGTTATATCATACATAACTTTGTCATGATTTTGTATATTAAATGCTAACAAAGTAGCTATACGTCTTCGTAACTTAAAAGGCAGATACATAGTATCTTTGTTTAGCCTAAATTTACTATTAGTAAATTTATTTAGGTCAAAATAAAAAATAATGTCACTATGACGATGGGTCAAATTATAAATTAATAAATTCAAGTCATATATGTGCCTGTTTTGTTCATTTGTTAGATTACATGCATAAGGCAGGGCACATAGGATGAATTTACATCCATATTTACTGTTTAACTGCAATAACCTATTTATGCTGTTCACAATGTCTTTCTTTTTGACAGATAAGCTATCCCCATAATGAATTACAATTGTTGATTTTTTGTCTAGATTAGATGTGCTTAAGCTGTCAATTAAATAGTTATAACTGGCCCCGGGTGAACATAAGTTGGACACCTGATGATTTGGCAAGTCATATCCCAGCAATGAACCAAGTCCTTGTCCAATTTTATCAGAGTAAATAAGAACTGAATTATTTACTAACTTATTTAAAGAAGAATGACATGGTTGACATGTTTTGCTGTTAGTCAAATTGTCTGACATGACAGATTTGACTAATTTGCATTTAATATTATCCAGAGGTGGTGAAGTTAGTGTATTTTTAGTCATATTTAACTGTTTGCACATTTCATCATATTTTAGATTAATTGAATTTAATTGAAACTGAAGATTCGATATTTCAGTTTCTAATTTTTTTGTTTCTTTTTCATATGTGCAGAGATTGTCAGATAATTGTGAATTTAATCCATCAATTACTGAATGGTATTTATCTTTTTTCAAAGAATAGAATTTTTTCTTTAATACTTGTGCTTTTAAGAGTTTTCTGGATTTTTTAATTATACTATTTAATTTTAAATACTTTTTAATCTGTTTATGACTATTCATTTTCTTACAGTTTCCTATAGATTCAGGGTCCATCACCGAAGAGATCCTTGCATCCTCATCAGGACCAACAGTTAATAATTCAGAATAAAGACTTTGGGTCGCATTCATCTCCCGAGAAACTTTACTCTCTTCCAGGCTATTAATGGATTTGTGAGCCTCACAGAGACTCATCTCGAGTTCTGAAATGCGACTCAACGCCCTCTCATGTGTAAAACTACATTCATTGAAACTGGTGACAATATTTTGAAGATTGTCACGCTGGTCGACTAAGTCCATGAATTCACTATGAAGATTTGATAATTCACTTTTTAAACTTGTATTTTTATCAATGATTTTCTTTATTTCCTCTTCACTCTCATCTCTTTCCTTGAGGAGTTGAGTACAGGTTTCCTTAGAGGTCTTAAGCTCTTGAAGGGCATGCTTCAATTGAATCTCCATGTCCTTAGCTTGAGTCTTGCGAGTTTGCATCATATTAGGCAACAAGTAGAAACTGGAATGTGAATAAAAAAAAACAAAGGCAGAATCAAAAGTTCCTAGGCAACCAAGGTTACAACTACTCTTGACTTAATAATTATATGTTGCCGTACATATAGTTCTGATGTGGGTAGGCAAAAGGTGTAATGCTTTCTATTACAAATTTATTATATTATAACTTAAGGGATAGTACTATTTCGGTATATAGTGAAAATCAAATAAAACAGTGTGTAATAGACTAGTGTAAACGTAATATCTGTATGTGGCTATGTTGATTTATCTTATACCTTGCTTCCAAATAATCAAGCAAAGAAAGATGACAACGGCACCAAATATGTATTTGGAGGGACGTTATTCACAAGCGTGAACAGTGAATAGTGTATTGTAATGTGTATAATGTATGTTTGTTCATTAATTTGAAACGTTATACTATAACAAAAAGACTCGCCTTGACTACTGCTGCAACGATGACGTTGGCCGGTAGAATATAAGACCGAAATCACAGACAATCCGTGGACTAATTACTTATTTTATACAATATATAGATCAGTTGTAGTTATTAACACGTAATTATATGAATTTAAACTACAGAAATTATTTAAAATCAATAAATTTGAATAAATAAAAGGAACATATGATTTTGACGTGTCACCCGGGCCGAGTTTCTCCATCCATATCTTATAAAATTATCTTCTATCTATTCTTATTAATTATCCATATTTTATAAAAATAATTCCAATAGTTGCTCTACGCAAGTCGGTCGTCTCTTGCGGATGACTCACTCCAGAAGTAGAACGGTGGTACGAGTAGGCACCGCTACGTAAAAAAGGACAGTGTGTACGCACCTTATCTGTTGCATCAGATTATATACAGCATGCTTTAAAGATAATAGAAAAAATAAAGGTAATTATTTTGTTCTTTTAATATATAAAGAGTATTGATTATATTATATTGTCATAGCATAGCTCAGCTAATCAGCGATTAATTAATTCATTTTAAACACTACTGTAAAAAAATTATGTGAATAAAACAAAAAAAAATAGTTTTACTATTAAATCAAAATCATTTATTTGCAAGAAACATAAACATAAAAAAAATGTCCTCCATAGGTCCATGTTGCGCCTTACAAAGGCATACAAACATTTGTTTTATACGTAAATGACTAAAAATTATTTCATTTTATAATAAATATATTTCATTAATTTCAGGCAATATCTATAAAGATATTACACTACACTATACACAGACAATATCTATAATGACATAAGTCATTTAAAAATTGAATTTTAACATACATATGTGTTAATGTATATTTGTAAGTTATTAGTTTAGCATTAACATAAAACTTGTTAACGTTTATTTACTACCAAAGGTTACAGAGACTTCAAGATTATGATCACACTATGAGTAATATTTTTAATGAAAGTAGTATGACGTTTTTACTTTACGTTAAAAACTAATTATATTTCATATTCTGGAAAAGAATAATTTTAATGAATCACCTCATTCTTTGTTATTTGTCAAGACCAACAGCTTTCTTTATTGTAGTAAGCAAATCTAATAAGTTTTTATGCCGGACAATGTAAACAGAATAAAGCTAGATTGAAACTGACTGGCTAGTCTAGACAATGTGTGACGGCGTGCTTGAAGTAAACATATCTACAAGTACGCCATGCATGTATGTACAAAGGTTAATTCATATACACAATATTAACATTTATCTGGCAAAATCAACGCATCAATGGCATTGAAACCATAATCTTAAAAAAAATATTTAAAAAAAACATTTATTTATAGTTAAACATTCGAGGGATAATTTATTATAAATTAATAAATTCATTTACAATTTAATTCGATTTGCGGTCTATATCGTAAAGGAATAATAAAAATTTCGCCACATGCGTATTAGACCAGAGAGTTTTAGACCTTACACGTATTTATACTAGGCCACGGCAACTTAAAAAGCGATTAACACGGCAGTTTGGTCAAACTAACAGTTTAAATAAAATAATTCCGACATTCCAAACGGCCTGTTCACGACGCTAAGCAAAGTAGCAAGATTACTGAGTCGAATGGAACGCGCGATTCAAATATAGTGACAGTTCAGACCGTTATAATGATTCCCCGTTTTCAAAAACTCTCTTCGTCGATTTAATACACGTATTAAGCTTATCTCAGTTTTTTCATTAAAATATTACCTGAAGAGTGTCTCCATCACATTTTTATACATTTTTTAAATTTGCTGTACTTTTTTTAAAGGCACTCCACTGTTAAACTAATTTTTAATCATGATGACTTTAGACAGATAGATATATAGCACTTTATTGCTTACCAAGTAAACGATTACAACATTGTCTTGGTAAAAACAATAGGCGGCCTTATCACTTAAAGCAATCTCTTCCAATCAACCTAACTTAAAGCAAAATTTAGATTTTAGAATACATTATGAAAAATATACTTATAAAATTTGTTATTTTACGATTCTTTTTCTCATACATAGTTATAATATATTTCTCCCTTTCAATTTGTTTAAGCAACCTGTATGAAGTCTGCGCCCGCGCAGATGACTCACGCCGATCGTCAAACACTCTCTCACGACAAAGAAATAAATAGATGTTAAAATATAACGCACACTTTTGTATATTATGAACAATTTGTTTACCCATGTTTATTATACTACATTGCTTTGAGAATGTGATCATTTTTAATCTATGTTACTTATGGTTGTACTCAGAAAGCTCAATGGATGACAAAGGTGTTTTAAAGATCACTGGCCTATACTTTTAAGCAGATGCATCTATTATTATTTCGATGCGCTGAATCCGAATCTGGGGTCAGTTTGGTCCACACACCCTTAGAATTTTTAGGGAAACATACACAAAAATACTTTATTGTTCACCAACCATTATCGGACAACCAGACGCACTGGCATGCAGCACCGCTATATGGTGGACATACCACCTATACGAACTAAGTGCTTTGAATCCACCTTTATTATGTGCACCGCAAAGGAGTGGAACACACTGCCGGAGTCTATTTTCCCAGAATCTACAACCTGGGTGTCTTCAAGTCTCGTGTGAATAGGTACCTTCTAGGTATGCGTGCTCGGTCTTAGACCATATCTCCGCTCAAATCGAGCAAGATAATGGTCAAACGCGAACCTATATGTGATTAAAAAAACCAAAATAAAAAATTACAAAATGAATGATTACAATAATTTTACAGCAAAACAAAAGCGGCCTTTTCGCTTAAAGCGATCTCTTCCAGGCAACTTTACTTAGAGGATGCTTTTAATAACTTATTTCTAGGTATAGTTAATTTAAAATGAAGTAAAATAAAAAAGGAAGAACCGTACAACGTGAACAGTAAATAGCAAAGTGGTCAGGAAATAATCAGAGGCCAAAATATCGCCTACATTTAAGAACGCGCGATCAGGCCGCCTATTGTTTCTACCATGACAATATTGTAATTGTGTATTTTTAAAATTGTATATTTAGTGAGCAATAAAATGTTATCTATCTATCAATTTAAATATGATAAGTGATTTAGCTTTTCTGATATATATAGGGAAAAGTTCCAAAGGCCCTTAAGAGAGCAGCAGCGCATTTGGTGTTGCAAATGTCCATAGGCGATGGTAACCGCTTTCCATCAAGTGGGCCGCCTGCCTGTCTGCTGAACTCCTGCAAGAAAAAAACAGCCTGTGCAAGGTGCAAGATTTGGAGATATTATATACTAGTACAAACAAATATAATTCTGGATTGTAAACTATAAAAATCAGATAACGTTTTAACTGTTCAAACTTAAAATATGTTTTTATAACTGTTAATAAAAATTGCCTAAAGATCTATTTCATACAATAATGTGCATTGAACAATACATTGTAACAACAATGTTATGTTATATTTCATATGAATATTAAACGTCCGTAAAAATTACAACGCAATAGATCATTTTACTGCTTTTTTGAGTGAACGGTAAAAAAGGCTGCGGTTATACCGTAAGCGATGATTTGCGTTGAAATATTTATTAAATTGTAGTATTAATGTCAACACATCATTTGTATATCTGTGCAATGAAGAGTGTTGCTCTGTTTGCTTCGGTGTTACCAATCTATTAATAATATCATCAATAACATATGAATATATTATATAAATCTCTAAACAAATTATCCAAGCGGATAAACATGACTTCGAAAGGGAATTTAGACAGCATTAAGGGTTTCACATTATTCCGCAATGCTTCCGAAAGTTTAGTTTAGTTGTTTAGTTTAGTCATAAAATATGTCACGACGTATGATGCCGAGACGTGGACATTGACAGTAGGGTTGATTTACACACTAAGGGTCGTTCAACGAGCTATGGAGCGTGCTATGTTATCTATGTATCTTTTATGGACAAAATCAGAAATGAAGATATCCGTATGAGAACCAGGATTATCGACATAATTTGCAAAATTAGTCGCAAGACCAATGGACGATAGAGCAAATGAGCCCTGGAATGGAGACCGCGTCTCAGCAAATGTAGTTTAGGATGCCCTCCAGGCCAATGGACCGACGATCTGCCCAAAGTCGCCGGTGCGGCCTTGATGAAAACAGCGGTCGTTCGCTCCGGACCGGAATACATGGCGCAAACTTAGGGAGGCCTAGGTCCAGCAGTGAACAACGGTTGGCTGATGACGACAATAATCTAAGATAATTACATATTTTATGCTCGAACTCCATCTGGGAAGGTGTTATAGTTATTTACTGTTGTCAAATGCTACTTATGTACAGCGTTAAAAATAACACCGTTAACTAATAGCTACACTAGTGTATATATACAATACTTTATCTATAAATATTCAACGTCATTAATAATTAATAACAATATTGCATTACTCATAACGCATTAAAACCATTGCTACATCTGCATGAAATGGTCGATTAACTATAACATTATCACAGATGGAGCAATGAGGTTATGGTTGTAATTTTTTAAACGCCAATCGTTTCAAAAATAGAGCTTTAAATATATCTCGCTACATGTTTCGCTTATGAAAACTCGCTGTCAATTCGTCCATGGCTTCCTAATACGTGACGTTTACATTATTGCCCTATTTAACGACTTAAAATGTCATCACACAATAGACTTGCCAGTTTATGGTGTCTTGTAAATCACAAGTCACATAAATTCACATTGATTTCAGTTTTTAAAGCAAGCGTTTTATGATGAGAATTATTTTTTAAATTTAACGCTTTACTAGTAAAATAGTAGTAAAAAAATAAGCTATTTTAAAAGCAAAGTAACGTGTTTTTAGATTCTAATAGTAGAAGATTTTTAAAGCGATTATTACACTATCCTAAATTTAGGACACACTAGCTAAATCAGAGTGATGTAATGTTTAACCCTTTGTACCAAGTGCCTAAATTAGAGCAGTTTTTTATTATTATTAAACATCTCTACGGACACTAGTTCCGTATCCTTTTTTACAATTTAATTTAGTTATTTTTTTAGAAATGAAAATGAATAATTAGCGTGTATACACGCTAATTATTCATTTTTATTATTGTGTATGTCATTTATTGAATGTATATTTGTGTTGTGGTGTACCTTAAAAATAACTTATTATTATTATTTTAATTTATTCTAATTTTAATACTAAACTTATACTAATGTAGAGTGTATCTGTTACATGCTGGTGTTGTGAGGAAGTGCATGTGCAGTGTGGGCCTTATGTGTAAGGTATATTATTTATTATTATTATTATAATTGTGGTTTTTTTATTTTTTTTTAATATTTATTTATTACTTAATATATATCTATATTAACATAACTAGTGCAGTTTATTACTGCACTAGGGTTTAAGAAAATTTACGTACAACTGAGTCTAGATACGACGTTGTAATCATAAAAACAATTTGCATATAGTTGGTGAGTCTAGATCAGTGAAACGCAGAGAGGTTCCACCGTTCGATTCTGCGTAGAGCAAATTATGTAATCGAAGTGTTTATTCTGTGATCTGGATTTCTATGATGGAGAGTAGAGTCCTATAACATATTATGTATAAGTTGCATGACATGAAAATTATTCAAATTATGCAAGTTATGTTTCATCCGTGCAGGAACGGAGAAAGAATACAATTTCCTGCGACCGGGCGGCCTATCGTAAGAGGCGACAAAACAACCCACAGCCAAGTGGTGGAGTATTTGCCTATCTGGATGATTACCACCCTGATCTAGAGTATGCAGCCATAACAACTTTGAGTTGCGTTCCGATATTAGTGGCCAGGTTCCAGTCTCCCTTAAGAGAGCAGCAGCGCATTTGTAGCACCTTTGATGTTGCAAATGTTCATAGGCGATAACAATCTCTTTTTCATGAGGTAGACCAACTGACAATCTGCTGAACTCGTGCAATAAAATAATATAAAAAAGCAAAAAAATATGCATATCTATTTTATTATAGTATAAGTTTACATAGCGCATATTATATTATTCGGCACTGTGTTTTTACACCAAATTTTATATATATCTTGAGATGCTCTCCTATATGGCAAAACGAAAATATTCTAAAAACGTTGGATAATGTTATTCGGTACTCGCTCTCATCGATTTTCAACATTCCCTTTGATGACCGTACATGGACCCAAGCCTCCTTACCAATAAGGTATGGAGGTTTGGGTATACGCAAAATTTCTGCAGTTTCTTTACCCGCCTTTCTGTCCTCAGTTTACAGTACAAAGGACCTCATTGGTGAAATATTAAATCCGTCACTTGGTGACTTTGAGGTCCTGTATTTGACTGAGGCCAGAAATGCTTGGTCTATGGCCTGCCCATATCAAAATTTACCCATAAATCTAAAGTCACAGAAGCTATGGGACGACCCGCTTTGCTCATTGGGGCATAAAAATCTTTTAGATACGTGTGCCAATGAGACGGAGCGTGCTCGTCTCCTAGCTGTCTCGCGTTGGGAGTCTGGCTTGTGGCTACAGGCACTCCCCTCGGCGAATTTAGGCACCTTTCTAGACGATAACACGTTTCGAATAAGTGCTTGCATTCGCCTAGGGGCGGCCTGTGTTGTCCCACACCACTGTCAGTGCGGAGATAAGGTCGAGCGCCTCGGTCACCATGGGTTATCGTGCATCAGGAGTGCCGGTAAATTTCACGTCATGCAACTCTTAATGACATAATCCGTCGGGCTCTTGTCACCGCCGGGGTACCTGCCGTCCTAGAACCGAACGGCCTGTGCCGCGACGATGGCAAGAGACCCGATGGTATGTCATTGGTGCCCTGGAAAATGGGTCGCCCCTTAGTATGGGACGCGTCTTGCGTTGATACTTTGGCAGCGTCCCATCTTCCAGCTACTAGCATGTCTGCCGGTACAGCTGCTGCACAACAGGAGGCCCTAAAACGCCGTAAATACTCAGCCATCGGGAATGGCTACATATTTGCGGCTTTTGGGGTCGAGACCCTAGGACCATGGGGGCCTGGGGCGCACAAGCTTTATCGAGACATAGCTTAACGTCTGGTGGATGTCTCACGTGACCAAAAGACTGGTTTGTACCTCGGGCAACGCATCAGCATTGCCATTCAGCGAGGCAATGTGGCCAGTCTTTTGGGCACGTTTCCGACTGACAGCGGTCTGGAACTAGATTTTATGGTTTAATTTTAGTTTGTATATATAGTTTATTTTTAGTTTAATTTATTTATAATTTAGTTTATTATTAATTAGGAATATTTTAAATTTTAATTTTGTTTATGTCATTATTGTAAATAATAACTTTCAACATTTTATTATTACATGTTTATTTTTAACCTAAGTCAGGCTTTTACTCAATGATGTTACTAGTTTTAAGTTTCACAGTGTATTTTACAAGGAAAAAAAATATTATTAGTATTATTTAATGTATTTTAATATGATATTACAAAACATAAATATAAATATGTACTATGTGCGGTATACTATCTTGATGCCAAAAACTAGCAAATTTGTGACCGCCAATATACTAATGGTAGACTTTTTTTTGCCAGTACTTGCACTATGTTTCAACATGTAATCTTTTCTCATGCGTAAATACTTTAAAATTCAGTCTAAGTTTTAGCATGTTTTTAGTAAAATCGTGAGCCATACACAAAAAGTTATCTAAGGGCAATAAGTCGTTACGTGATTACTCAAAAAATAGTTACGACCTCATTTTAAGAAGTAAAATAAATCGTAAATATTTACAAAGTCATCGACCAGTTACATCAACGCATTAAACGTGAAACAAAGATCGGTGTAACACCGATAATGTATGACGAAACACCATGTTCACGAATGGTTATGTTTGCTGAAGATAATATAGTTTGTGGTTTGCGACGCAATCTATAAGATTCAGCGTTAATCAGATAAAATAATTATTTTATTTAAAACAATTTTCAATATACAAGAACAAGAACAGAAAGACCAAAGCCCTCTAATGCAATAGAATAAACCTTTATTTAGCTCTATTTCTCTTTTCTTTCACCTTCTCCCAATTATTTTGGGTTGGCACAATATGTCTTTTCCTTTCTTACTTCTCTATTCTGACATACGTAATCTGTCACACCACAAATTATCATATCATCCTTCATACTATCCATCCATCTCTTTTTTGTCTACCTTTACATTTGTACCCATCAATCTTAGTTAGCCCTAAGTTTATCTATACATACGGTTTTTTATATGTGCAGGAACGGAAAAAGACTACAAATTCCTGCGGCTGAGCAACCTGTTGTAAGAAGCGACAAAACAACCCACATCCAGATGGTAGAGTATATGCCAGACAGGATAGCTACTACTCCTGGTCTAGAGTATGCTGCCATAACAACCTTGTTTTGTGTTAAGGCGTTAGTGATCAGGTTCCAGTGTCCCTTAAGAGAAGCAACAGCGCATTGGTAGCACCTTTGGTGTTGCAAATTTCCATAGGCGATGGTAACCGCTTTCCATCATGTGGGCCATCTGCCTGTCTGCTGAACTCCTGCAAGAAAAAAACATATATAATTACTTAACCTCGTTGACTGACAAATCGACAAACAACTCAAATTACTGGGACTAGGGCCGTGAAAAACTGCATGCGATTTTCTAAACTGTAGGCGCGCACTGAAAAAGGATATTTGATAATTCATGTCTAAAGGGGTACAAAAGGCGATGAAGATTTGTAGAAATAAATATACACATGTATCAGAATTTTTGGAAATCCAACCCCTAAGATGATGAGGAAGGAGCCATCTTATGACCTTTTTGACTATTTAAATACGATTATTTTTAATCAACGCGAGCGTAGCGACGAGCAATAGTTAGTTAATTATAGTTATTTTTAAAGTGAATTGATTTTTTTTTTTTTTTATTTAACAACAAACTTATTACAACTTATTGAATTATACATAATAGCATAGAAAATTCTAGGGTGTATATTACTGATATGGATATCTACTTACGTAGCATTTAAATATGTTAACATTACATTTGTTATTATTTGTTAAATAAGTGCATTTTAAGTTTATTTTTTATTATTTTTAATGCTTTCCCTAAACTCAACAGGTATGTCATTTAGCAAGTGCGGAACTAAATATGCAGTTGTGCGCTCGCCGTACATGTTTTCAAGCTCTGGCTACAACTATAGACTAAACAACGCTATCGCTTGTCGCTTAAGCACTAAAGTTTCACTAGATAAAACCAGTCAGTTTAACATTTAATAAAAAACAAAAAAAGCTTTGTGAAGAAACACATTTATGGCGACATGTCATTAGTTTGTCGATCATTGTTATATTGATAAGAAATGAAAATGTTCTTTGTTCTTAACTAACGGTTGTTGACTTGCCTAATGAATCATGTTTGATAATGAACTCATGGTGTTTATGGTTATTTGTAATTAGGGCATTTTAGCACTTGTAAGCGAACGAAGATTTAGTAATATGTGTAATAAATTTGAATATGGTAGGCGCAAATCAGACAGCCCCAGTTCTTATTTAAACAGAACATGTTATTTTTTTATAAGGTTATATGCATGGTTTGTTTTATTTAGATTGTGTAAATTGTTCTGTTATCTAAAATAATACAGTAAAACCTCTGCAAGTCGAACTTAAAGGGAGACACCAAAAAATTCGAGTTATAGAGTTTTCAAGTTACGATTTCGACTTAACGAATTTTGTAAGGAAACATTCGACTTGTAGAGGTTAACATTTTTATTATGTTTATGTTTATAGAGGTTGTAAAATCAAATGTTGCTATGTTCGAGATACAGAGGTACAATTAATTTTTTCGAGTTATAGAGAGAAAATAAATATTTAATTTGCTTATAGGGACTCACTAATTATTTTGACTTATAGAGGGTTCAGATTTCGAGCAACGGAGGGAAGGGAAGGGAACACAATTTTTTTTTCGAGTTTGGGAGGTTTTCGACTTATCGAGGTTCGACTTAAAGAGGTTTTACTGTATTATAAAATCTATATATCTATCTATATATCTATCTATATATCTATCTATATATCTATACACGCCGTATCGGTACATTGAAGCTATTAATAAAAGTTTTTATCTCTTTACTTCCGGATACATATAAAAACGGCTGATTTCGATGCGGTTTTCGTTGGTTAACAGCTGATTCTTAGACTTACACGGTGCGTTATTTTTTTTGTTGGGAATTTTTATGGGAATTTTAAAAAATGGCCATATTTAAAACAAACCTCGTATTCCAATATGATTTTTTGACTGATCGATAGTCAATTTTACCTAATAAAAAGTGTGATATTTTTTATAACATAAAAGTGCTTAGTAGTTAGGGTGCGTAAAAATTAGCTTACTCCATCACAGTTTTCAAAAAAAAGATTGATTACATTCTTTATTAAATGCTGCTGTATTTTGAGTCCGGGAATCCCGCGGGAATTTTAAGTCAAACGTGAACGAAGTCTCATGACTTCGTATATATACTAGGATATGCTCGTGCATATCCTAGTATATATACGAGTATATAATGTGGTGAGGGGTGGGTGTAGTGCTTAGAAATTAGCTCGCTTGAATTACAACAAATCTTCTTGACTCGTTGACACTTGACATCTTTATTTTATGTGATCACGGCTACTTGGCTTGGCTTTACTAAATGGCCAAAATGTCGAAACAAAAATCATATAAAATGCCGCAATTAAAACCGTTAAAACGTGGTTTTAATTATGTGTACTACTTTTCGTTCATTTTATAATTCCTTATAATAAATCATATTCATCCCCAATGTCACGTATGTTATATCCATACAAATTTTTTTATAGCATGACTTCAGCAGACAGGCTGACGGCCCACCTGATGGTAAGCGGTTACCATTGCCTTTGCACATCCGTAACACTAAAGGTGCTACCAAAGTCTTTCCCTTTGTTAAAGGGAGGCTGGGAGGGAGGGAAAAAACATCACACACACACTACCATGTATTTGATACACACATTCATATATATTCTTTTGTTTATTGTTAAAGTCAAATTGACTGTATGGCCTTGGCGAAATCTGTTATTATAGAAGTATAGTCTTTGACAACAGAACCTTAATAATGTTTAAACTTATAATTTAAATTAAGTATGGAATTTCGACCACTTGGCGACCACTAGCATATATAAAGATATAATGCTTTCGCATATATATACTTACAAAGTTTGCATCAATATTGTTCTGATTGTCACTTTCTGTTTCAACTTTTACTAACAAAATCATTACGACATATCCGTATTAAGATAGCAACTATGTAAGGTGTTGAATTTCCATGACATTTCCTCATTTTCCCATCACCCGCATCCGCTTGTGTGAATCATTTAAAACAATAACGACCTTTGCAATAAGTGCATTTGTTATAGAAAAATGTTTTATTGCCATGTTTTCTGAATTGTATAATATATATAATATAATACTTTTATCGTCATGGTAGCGTAATGGCTAGGGCACTCGTCCCAAATTAAACGGGCGCGGGTTCGATCCTGGCCGGAACGCATGCACCACTTAGTCAGTTTTCTGATCTAATATGCATATTGTTACAATTACCACATGCTAACAACGGTGGAGCAAAACATCGTGATGCAACCTGCACATCGAGATAACCAATGTGTCAAACCTTGCCAAGCCCTGGACAAGCATGGCGGGTATCCGTAATACCGCTGCAGGGATCTAGCATCTAGGGTGCAAAGGAATCTTCACCCCTGTTGACGAAGTGAGTTTGCCTTTCCAGGGGCATTCTAAAGCACTAATGCGCCGGGACCAGCATGGGCGTAAATACTTTCTAAGTCTCACGCTGTTCCTACCATAAGCGCGGGGCACATGGGAGGAGGGTAGTTTTAGTGGAGTATTGAGTTTTCGAGTCTCCACACAAGCCGGCGATTTGACTCTGGTGCCCATTCATGGTGTCACCTCTCGTAGCTTTGGTCTAATTTTTATTAAAGGACCCGGTAGTATGCAAAATGCATTTCCCCCGCGCAGTATGTGGGGGAAATGCATTTCGCATACGCATGGCGGGTATACTGTCCATTCCACCTAGTCCTACTCGGGGGAGTAGGACTACTCCCCCGAGTAGGACTAGTAGAGTAGGACTAGTTTGACAGTTATGGCCTGTTATTATATATATATTATATAACACATAAACACAACCCTTAATGCGCCTGATTAGACTAACGTAAAATCAAAAACTATGACTGCATTTGCTACATTATATTAAATTTCAATAATATGCTATGGATGACAAGAATTATTTTTGCAAGCTATACTTTTTGCTGATAAATTTTTGTTGATGTTCCAAAAAACTCTTTCCTATTTTTGAAATAGGTTTCAATTACAAAACGTAACCATGTTAGTATTAATCAGTTCTGTTTTAAGTCATATTAGAAAGTAATAAAGCTTGTTTTGGGTTGTACAAAATTAGAACGATGATGAACCAAAACATGCATAATCGATGAGTGATAGATTACAACCAAAATGATTGCAGGTGTTAGAATGATTTTGACTTTTTTCCTTAATCCTTTGACACACGTACTATTGTGTTGTGTACGGTATTGTCATCCTATTTTTGGGGTGCAATTTTTGTTGGTATATTTTTTGTTTTGGTAAGAAAAGGTAATTTACTTAGTTACGTGTGGAATAAATATGTTTGGTTATTTCATTTATCTCAATCCAACTTATGTAAGTACTTATCCGTAGAAAAATAGAAACTGTAAAAACTAAGTACTTAGTAACCAATATCTATTTATTGATTTGGTTTACCAATAGTTCATTCACTTCATTTAAGGAATACCTTAATGTTTTAACAGCTATTAAATTTTAAATAAAAAAGAAACTTAATTACTAATGTGAGATGCAATAATTCGACGAAATTTTTTATATGAATTTACATGAAGATCAGTAATTCTTATTAATATTTTAAACGCAAAAGTAACTCTGTCCGTCGGTGTGTTCCGTTTTCACGAAAAAATTACTAGACCGATTTGGATGAAACTCAGAATATATATTTGCGATGCCGAGGATGAACGTAGGATACTGTTATCCCGAAAAATGGGATAGTTTCCGAGATGAAAATATATTTGTCTCTCTGTTTGTTATGCTCTTACGGAAAAAACTACTGGACCGATTTGGCTGAAATTCGATATACATGTAATTTTAATACTGAGGGTGGACAAGGGACACTTTGTATCCCGGATAATGGGATAGATTTTGGGATAGATTTATGTAAAGGTTATCCCAAAAAGTGGGATAGGTTTTTCTGTGATTTTCTATTTTGATTAATTTATTAATTTTGATCATATTAGCCATTTTGGTCATTTAGGCGATTTGGTCGATGTGGTCAGTGTGGTCGATGTGAACGGTGCGGTCGATTTGGTCGGTGTCGTCGGCGTGATCGGTATGGTCGATGTGGACGATGTGGTCGATTTGGTCATTTTGAAGTACATGCGTAGTTTTAATATCGAAAATTGGAATAGATACTTCTCATCCGAGAGATGGTATAGTTTGCAATATAAAATTAATTGAACCTTCCAGGGCAAATAGCAGTTACATAAAAATTAGTACAATGTAACCTGTGATATAACCTTTTTAAACAAGAGGCATGCTTTAGTAAGACTATAAAGGTTTATTATATAATATTAACTTAGATTACCTATATCTTATACTCTCATATAGCTATTATTTTTATTAGGTATTCCTTAAAAAATATTTGTAACCGACTTCAAAAAGGAGGAGATTCCTAATTCGAATGTACCTTTTTCGTGTTTGTTACTCGATTTCTCCCTCCAATGTAGACCAATTTTCACCCACCGTCACTATAGCAGGTTCTGATGAGTGGATACCACGGAAATTAAGAGTAACCCTTTTGAATAGCGCCGACCGCCTCTACTCCAGGAAAGGCAAAATGTCTATACGCCTGCCAGTAGTAAAATTTCTACACGCGTTTAGGTAATATATTATTTCTAAAGCAAATAAAGAGTTTTTTTTTTTTTTCACAGAAACAAAGCCAATTAAGACTTCAAGATGTTGTAGAAAATATTTATTTTTTGTTTTAATTAGAATTCGGATTTGATTTTGTCAAAAAAAATATCATGCAAATTTTCAAAAACATTTCTGATACATGATGTAGATGCAAGTAAGTGGCACATTCACAGTCATGATATTTTTGTACTAAGGTGAAGACAATGGCTGCTAAGTGAGAATCATATTTCTGTTAAGTCTTGCCGGCAGACGTCGCTAGTCGCCGACATGCAAATGCACCAACAATGGCGGGTTTTATAAACAATAACATTAGACTGACATTGTACTGGTGTGTAAAAAATGTTTCTAATATGATAAAAGTGTATGTGTGCAATTCACACACGGCAGAAGTGAAACTTCAGAAAGTAGCCTAAGATAGAATGAGGTAAATATAGGAGTTTTAGGATAATTATAGAATTTATTATGTTTATGATCATTTTACCAAGCTCAAAAATTACTTCATATTTTAATGCAAAATATTAAATTTCATATATTATATATTTAAGATATATTGTAATACCTATTATTCAGATTCCATGTTTTCACTTTGAACAAATGACACGAGAGGCTTATGATAACTTAAATAGGAAACAAATGCTCTAGTTTCAATTTGATTTATGAACTTCAAGTCTTCAAAATATTTCCAAGTCTATCTGTGAGATCATAGTGTTTAAATATAATGTATTCTATCTCATTCTCTCATAAATTCAGTCCTATATATTTATGTGTTTATCGCTTTTTAGTGTTGCTTTTACGTTTCATCAGGTTTCCAATCACAACGAGTCTAAAGAAGTTTCACTTACAATTTATGTCAAAAAAATAACAAATAAATCACTAAACTTTCCTGTATTGATAATAACGACATGCACTTTAATTTAAAATTATTTATAGTATACAAACGCTCTTTGATCAGCCACATTTTTAAGACAACAGTGAATTTTCTTGCGGGTACATTTATAACTTTATTTGTATTACTTAATATAAAATACGATTAATACTGATTACATAATTTCAGTCACTTACAAAGAAAGAAGACCCAGAAGTGGCAAACAGGCTCAATAAAACATTATTACTGTCGCTTATAGATGTTGCAACACCAGAGCATAGCCAAAGCACTGCCAGCCTTATAGGATAGGGGAATGCTATAAGATGGGTGCAATAGTGCAATCAGACGTGATAAACGCAATGGATGGGATGGGATAGAATAGAATAGAGAGATGAAATAGAAGAGAATGGACCATTGGAACTCTCACTCATCCCACAAAACACGATTAACTCCAAGTCAACCGTTTGATGCCGATATTCTGTAAAAACGTGGCTTCAAGTATGGCTGTTCCACATTTAAAATTAGTATTTATCATATAACAAAATTAACATTATATGCTGAAATTTATCCACCATAAAGTCCTTAAACAAGCCTCAACGTTTTATAGGACATTAGCGAACCCAAAAGACATTGTCCTGCCTTAAAAAAATAAAAATTAGCACTTTATTGCAGCGCCCCCTAGCGGATCCAATTATGAATCTAAATCTAAAGATATACTAAATACTAAGGGCCGCTTATATTTATTTAAGAAACACAAAACGTATTTAACACCCTTAAATACAATTAGCGTCTTGCAGAACGCAAAATTTGCCGCTGAATACTCGTCTGTTTTTATTTTTTATTTTTTTTAACACACACATTGTATATCCCCAAATTAAGCAAGTTAGGCTTGTGTTATGGGTAATATACAACGGACCACTCTGGGGCCGATCCCAGACACCCAGACCATGGTAAATAACGGAGAAATACGTTCCCGAAATTTACTATACCGGGAATCGAACCCGGAACCTCTGGGTTGCATTGAGGTAGGGCGTCAAAGGCTTAGCCCGCTCAACCATAGAGGCCATTATGAACTGTCAATGCGTTTTGTGTAAAACGTATTTAGGCAGTTTAATATGATTAACTATTTTTATTTAAAGGCGATCGTTATGCAAGCGGCCCTAAAACCTTAAGATTTTATATTAAATTGAAACGTTTTCTCATCATTGTACTTTAAGCATGCTCAATATAACATTGCATCAGTCAGTGTTTCAGTGCAATATTCATTAAACGCGGCACACCATAGTCACCGCTATTAATATGCGCACCACTGTACCAAACAGTCGACTTACAACATAGGGTTGGCAAAATTTTATAGTCCTCATCACATCGTTAAAAAATCTATTTATCTATTCTATAGATAAATAGATTTTTTTATATGCAAAGATACTTACGAATATTTTTTGATATAAATGATAAATGAAAGTAAGCATGTTATCATTCGATACACCACCGCCAAGGGCGAAAGTAAATAATGATTCGCAGAGACGGTGATCTAAGCAAACGACACATTGTAGGTAATTATGGCATTTTTAGGATAAACGATGTACTCTACATTTACTATAATTTCTCTGTGGGGGGTTTTTTTAGAATTTTATACGTCTGTCTTTTAGAGTTCCGTGTAAAAATGACTACTGATTGGAATTGAATAAATCTTGACACAAAGCAACCTTATATCCCGGGTTAACACTTACAATACTTTTTGCCGCCGTACATGGGATCGTTTCGAGTTGATAGACGAATATGAGGCCATTACCGGTGAATAGAAGAATATGGCTAAAAAGATGGCGCTGAGATAGCGTTTTTACGGTGCTGCCGTTTCAATATACTAGTAAATACGTCGTCATCATGGCAAGCAAAAGAAGTTTCACTGGCACTGGTTGCAATGCAAGACATAGGTTAAATATAGCTTATTTTATTACTTTAAAATTAAGATGAGTTGACAGAATGAGTTTAATTCCTTGGTGACGAGGCAAGTCTCTGGTATGTGATGCAATTGAATGGACTAGACAGCCGCAACCCATTTACCACACATGTCTAGATCTGCCAGTTCGGAAATATCCACTGTCAAGATGAAACACTCGGTGAGAGTTATGTGTACCGTTTGTTTTTAAAACACTTGACCATAGAGTGCTGAAGTCATGAGCTTACAAGATCTTTCAAAACGCCGCATTGATTCTTCGGAGGATCACAAGGCTGGTTCCTACCTTGGACAACGGATCAGCATGGCGATCCAGTGGTGTAACGTAGCCAGCTTTCTGGGACTGCGATGACCTAGGCTCAGTATTGTACTTGGGATTATAGGTAGAAAAGAATATAGGTACATAAGTTAAATTCCTTTTATTGGACAATTTTTTAATTTAATGTATTGTAAAAGTATTATATCGATACCTCTGGGCTCAAAGGGCGTAAAGCACATTTTGGGGCATATGGAGTTAATAATACCATCGTATTCAGTTTTTCATTCTCTATCGATTGGTATATACGAAGTTGCCAAATTCGCAAAAAAATGTTCTTTACGTCCCATCTTTTTGGGCTGCTAAACCAAAATGAAACAGGAAATCGGGCTGTAAATTACATTACTGCGCAAGTTAAAAATGTCCTAGGTTGTATAGCAATCCAATTATGAGTATTAAGGCGTATAACGCATTAATGCTCATTATTGTTCTTTACAACCATTCAGCATAATCAGCAACTGTACCATACTACCTCAAAACTATTGTAAATGCATAAAGTATTTTGCTGATTTTAGGGTGTAAAGCACATTGTGTTTGACAACTGTTTACTGACAACAACTTCACGCCCTAAATATTAAAAAGATAACGATTTAAATGTACCTTACTACCTAAAAAAATAATTAAACATAATTTTTTGTTCGTCTCATTTGTTCTTTACTTCCTTACACTAAAGTTTACTTTGTCTTTTACTATGTAATACAACATTTTTAGCCCTTATTTTCATGTAGTTATGGTATCTATTAAAAAAGATGTCCGTCTGTTTTTGTTTTTAGTATTAAAATAATAAAAATACGACTAATTTGGATTTAATTTCTTCGAATTCGAATTGATAATAATTTAATTAATATCAGTTTTACGAGTAGGTATCCAGTGTGTTTAAGTTTTAAGACTGAGGTTTACAATAGTAAATAATTTTATATTATTGTCCTTTACGATTTAATATTTTTAGTTTGCTCATACAGTTTCAAGTAATAGTTTTTATAATTATTATTCTGGTTAGATAATATTTAATCTCCGACAAAAAAAGACGTGTTAGGTACTTATAATTATGTTTTATAACTCAATGGTTTTACGTGTGTATGTGTACTACCTATTTGCCTATCAGTCTGTGGCATCACAGTTCTTGAACAGATGAATCGATTTTGGTTTAGTTTTTGTATTTGTTTGTAAACACCTGTTCAAGAGAGTTTTTTCTATGTTTGAAGAAAATCAGTCGAGCCGTTTAAAATTATGGGGGGGGGGGGGGGTGAAGGTTATAGGGGGATAAACAACCCAAAACAGGAAATACACTCGAGTGGGGTATCAAATGAAAGGGCATAATTTATATATTAGTTCAGCCGGAAGGCAATTTGAATTTCAATCGAATATTATTTTGAATCGTTTTTGTACTTATTTCAATTTCAGAACACACACAATATCTCTTCAAGAATTATTATTGAAAGATAATAAATATATAAGGTTGGGGAAAAAGTTTCTTCGCATTTTATATAAAAATTCAAAAGGTTTTCTTATAAAGTTTATTTACATTTGCCTAAAGTATGTAGGTGCCATTTTGTTGGATAACTTTTTGCCATCTTGTAAGTAGGGACGTGATCCCGTTGCTATAAAAAAATTTGGGGCTTCTGATCAAAAAAGACAAGTGGTTTTGGCAGTCCTCTCGTGATGTTAACCTGACACTGCCTAAGGAACTGCAAAGACCGAAACAGGTGAAAATCTGAAGGTGCAAGGCCAGGACTATACGGCGGATGCATTAACACCTCCGAGCCAAACTCTCGTAATTTTTGCTGAGTGGCTAAAGATGTGTGAGGTCTAGCGTTTTCATGGTGAAAAACCACACCCCTTCTATTGATTAATTCTGGCCGCTTTCTCTCAAATTTTTTCTTTAATCTCATCAGTTGTTCGCAGTACAGTTCAGAATCGATGGTCCTGCCTGGCGGTAACAGCTCATAATGAATAATGCCCTTCCAATCCCACCATACATACAGCATCACCTTGTTGCGAGTTAACCCGGGGTTCGCCACAGTCTGTGAAGCCTGACCGGCCTTTGACCACGATCTTTTTCGCACGTTCTTGTCGTACGTGATCTAATTTTCATCACATTCAGTCAATTATCAGCGTCTTCAAAAATGATTCGGTTTTATTACGTCGTAATAAAGAATCACAAATGAGTACACGGTTAATTAGGTCTCTGTCAGTGAGCTCATGAGGCACCCAAATATCGAGCTTTTGTGTACCCAGCTTTTTTAAAATGCGCCAAAACCGTTTTGTGGTCAATTCCTAGTGCTCCAGCTACATCGTAAATACTAATACGCCGATCTTGCTCCACTTTTTCAAAAATGGCATCAATTTTGTCCGTAACAGGGCGACCAGAGCGACGTGCCTCCTTGATATCAAAATTTCCGGATTGAAAACGCTTAAACCAAATTTGCGCCACTCTCACAGATACTGCATTTGGTCCATAAACATCACAAATTTATTTCGCGGCTTGTGTTGCATTTTTAACTTTTTTATAGTAAAATTTTAAAATGAATTAAATATCTTCATTAGATTCACTCATTTTAACAATAAGAAAAACAAATGAAAATCACACATTTTCCTAATTTGAATTTGTCTTCTTTAAAATTAAAACTTTTTAATGATACCAAAACCAGCCAAATACAAATGGTATAGCCAAAGAGATCTAATTACAAGTTCATACATACTATATGCGAAAAGACTTTTTCCTCAACCTATCTCAGATCGAGAATCAACGGAACCAATTGCTTCCGGTATGTTAAATGATGTTAGTAATCCTCTCGATCCAAATAATCTAAGTAAAATAGCGATATTATTGAAGATAGTGAAGAAGAAAATTTTATGAAATGCTGTAAGCCAAGGATGTTTATTACTTCTAGTGCTGATGATGAAGTTAATACTTCCACATTCTCTCGATGGGGTACCCCCCACCCCGTTTAACCCTTTTTATTATGAAAATTGTAAAATTTTAAATGCAAACTTTGTGATTTACAACACAATTAAACATTGCTATTATCATTTACTACCTAATATTATACAACTTTTTTACGCTAGGTTATATTTACTGCCTAAGTTAATAACGTTAGCTGTTTTTAAATGGGTTTAAAGGACATTTTGTAGTTTTTTTTAGGTAGTAAAGCAAAACTATTTTGGAAACTATTATATTTAGGCTTCATTTAATAACATTTACTTAAAATATAGGAAAACGTAAGTATTTTTCTCATAGATTGTTTTTATATAATCATTGAGACAAAAAAGTTATAGCTAATTTTGTTTTATTTTTTAAGTTTTTTGGCTCTCCTGAACAGTAGCTGTTTTGTGCTATACGCCCTTTGAGCCCAGAGGTATCGATATATTAAATTAGTCATAGTTTCAAGGTATTTATTGCATCCTCTACATTACTTATGAATCTACGGATGTATGTCGGTCACCTTCAGTCAAAGGTCGCATACTTTCTGACGCCATAGCACAATTTTAAATAAATAAATCAAATTAAATATTGCACGTGTATCAAGACGTGCACTGAATCTGATCTTGACACGGATTATATGTAAATAAATCGTGTGTTTGTCCGTTTGATCCGTGTTTATGTGTCTTACACGTGAATGTTGGTGATATAAAACATAGTGTAAATGTTTATGCTTATACTTTTCAAGACGGAACCACCACAAATTTGTTCTCGAACTGTCATAACGGCTAACAGGGAAGCACCACAAATTTGTGGTCAAATACAGATAATTGAAACGAACGTTGAACTGATGCTTTCTCCCTCTAACCACATAGAATTTGTATTAGAATAAAAGAGACAATATAATTTTCTTGGTTTTCGCGCGGCAATTTTGATGGCAGCTGGCTGCTTGTGGACAAAAATATTATTAAATTTGGCCCCTCGAATGCGTTAAGTGATTTGAGTTTCAACAACTATTAGCATTATATTTATTATTTGAAAACGAATGCATTAATTCAAAAATTGAATCTTACAAATTATTTACCGATAGTCATGAATCTAACTACCACTTTTTGTAGGAATCAACTTCTTTAGTTGGATTCGATTTTATGACTTGAGTTTTGTCGTAATTTATTCATTTTTTTCATTCTACATTTCTCCTTAAATTGTAATGTATCGCTTTAAATAAAATATTATTATTATAAAAAAATACTTATAATTGACATTTCATGTCAATGTTATTTGATAGACAGATTATGTACGTTCCACACTTCTAAAGCAATTTTTGTACGCGTACGAACTCCACAAAAATAAATCTGTATAACCAACTCCACAACAATAAATTTTGATAACTTTATATTAGGTTCGTGGTCTTTTTTATGTATTTTGAACTAATACAAGGTTTTATATTGTAAATTATGTTTATAATTACTGGAGCTTGGTAGCGATCG
Source organism: Dendrolimus pini (assembly GCA_949752895.1). NCBI lineage: Eukaryota > Metazoa > Arthropoda > Insecta > Lepidoptera > Lasiocampidae > Dendrolimus > Dendrolimus pini. Next base: position 15,138,084 of record OX457145.1, on the reverse strand, counting down.
CATTATTCCAATTTGGTGCCTTCGTCTAAACGATCTTTCGTTATATAATAAGCTCTTTCACACTAACGTTGCTTTATTATACTTTAAATTTAAAAATTATGTAAAATATATAAAATGTACGTGGAATATATACAAAGTATGTAAAGTATATAAATAGTTACAAGGCAGCCCTATAAGTTGCACAATGATTAATTATAATGTACACCCGAAACAAATACCACAATACTACCTATTGTTTTGTTGATAAAATATCAATGAAACTCGTTGAAAGCTTCATCGAAATGCAACTGAAACGATTAAAAGCTATTGTTTGTATGAGAACGAAATGTTCTCATACAAACAATAATGTACAATTAATAACAACAATAATGTTCTCGTACAATAATGGACTATAAAAGATCTTTGAAAATTGGTATATCGACGACTTTAATACAGGGCCTTGTTACTACATTATCTGCCATCCGTGCAGGAACGCGATGGTAACCGCTTTCTATGAAGTGGACCCTCTTCCTGTCTACTGAACTCCTGCAATAAAATAAAATAAAATATATGACATGATTTTTTCGTCAAAATAGGGGAGCGGACACCATGTTGCAGTAAATTATATTATATTTTTACATATTAAAAAAATGCGTTACAATTATATTTCATCATCCAACTTAAAATATCATAATAAAAATAATTTTAATTTCTTATACTATACTAAAAAAGACACATTTTTATACCGCGATTGTCAGCAACACAATTCATTATTAACTATATTAACCCTTTTATAGTTAACTTATATAAATTTAAAACTCAAATTAAACAATGTTGCAAGTTAAAATAATGGAATAACTCTTTATAGTAGTGCTGTAGGTAGTTACTTTTTTTCAATTTAGATATACATATTACTGTATTTTGGTTACATGTTTTCAATGTTGAATAGACATTTTATTTATTTTTTATAATCGTTATTTTATTTCTTGTGTGTCAAATTGTTTATTATATAAATTATTTAAGCGGTTTCTTGATTGATATATGTATTAATTTGGTGTTTTGTATTTCAGAATATTAATTACTGTATGTTTCCCAAATTAAATATATAAATACTTTTCAAAGAATAATTAATGCGTTATTTGACACCATTTACCTGTACCTACTTATGTCGTCATAAGTAGGTATGCTCGAACGAAATCTATGAGATCGCGACTTCCCTTTTGAGATATATACATGGAATATGTGTAATATAATAATAATAATCATTCATTTTGAATTATTTCAAACAATTCATATGTTGGTTAGTAAAATTGCATTAAAAAGAAATACTTAAAATTAGTGTTAACGTATAAGAACTTATAGCCTAAAGTTTTGTCACAATAATAGTACCAGCTTTACATTTGCTGGCACAACAATTCAAAATGGGCACATTAAACCTGTCAGCCAATACATGCAATTATTACATAACAATACACAACAATACATTGCAATATATACATGCAATTTTGACGAAAAAATTAAATGACCCAAAAATGTAGTTACAAGTTCCAGCACTGACGCCGACGATGTAGGATTTTAACTTTCTAATTTTAAAAGAAGCTACTTCTAAGCACATGAGTTCTTCCATAATCTAAACGATCACATACTATCGTTATAATAAAAGGAAATCGATTTAGTACTGAGCTCCTTTTCCCATTAACAAGTCCTATTGAAGCTATCCAAATAATAACGCTTACGTATAACAGATAACATTTTAAACAAATTTTAAAATCATCACAAAAAATTCATAAAACACCTATCAATAACCAAAATTAACAGGAACCTGTCTTCTTTAAATCCACCAAAACGAATGATCACTTTGAGAAAACATACAAAATCAAATTCACACACTTGTATGCCACCATATTATCCAACCATTAGCATATGCCAATAATCTGATAGAGAATATTTGCATATATTTATCAGAATAGCACCTTGCAAGCGAAAAAGTGCATACTGAATGTATGCATACAAATTGTAGGAACCAAGTCCTTAAATGTAAATTGGTTCCGCACTAAGAAATGTTGACTTATTGAAAATATGGAAGGTTATTTTTTACGAGAGGAAAGCCGAATGAGGACTATCCACCACGTGGGAAGTGTGGGGGGGCTTCGGGCTTCACAATGTTGGGAATGGTGATAGCACCCCCGAAGAAATGGTATAACTCACTTAAAGCCCGTAGTGTTCATTCCTTCACCTTATGTCAGGACCACGAGTAAACGGCATGACTACTGCGCGAGCTCTAGCAGATGTTAGCTTACCAACCTCTTTCGCTACAGGGGAAACCCAAGCGCTCGGTAACTCTTCTCACTAGTCAGTGTGTGCGGAGTACTGATCTGTGGGAATTTATATAATGTTGTGGTACGTCGGTGATAGTTACCCCGTTGGATAGGGTGACCCACCACTGGCGAGAGCCCATGGCTCAATCGCCGTGAGCGGAGTACAATGTAAGACGACGAGTGGTTGTACTTTTGCAGTATATTAATTTCTTCATAGTTCTTAATTTAAGTTAGACTTTATATACTGAAACCTTCTCGTGTACGTGATATACACATGAGATTGGTCAGTTTTGATGATTTAGACAAATGCCCAATCTTATTAGCAACTCGAACACCGATATCTATCATTAGTATTCACATAGCATCACGTTCGTGGCGCAACACTATCCACTAGTGCAGGAATCCTTCTCCTCGGCCTACCCGCGCCGCATAGAAGGTTCAGTTCTAGACTTACGTCAGAAAATATATACAAAACAGACGGACGAACACGGAGATTTCATAAAGGCGCAGTTTTTACGTAATTTAATCCCATAAGTAATTGTTAAAACATAGCACATTTTAAATTAAATGTTTTATGGCTCTATAGCAAAATAACTAAAAGAGTAGACGCTTATCATCTATACGGAACGCGCTCATCAGATTTATTATATTTCCCATGAACATAAGATGAACCCTAAATTTAAACATTTCAAGATAAATTATCCAAAAATTCAGCACTGCAGCTCTCACGGTCAATTAGACAAGACATCGAGTATAAAAAATTACATTATACCAATAATGTACAGTAGTCACGGTTGAATTATTCAAATTGTATCCGATTTTAACGAGGTGTACGGGGGGAATGCAAATTTGCAAATCTCCAAATCGGCCAAATGAGATTTTTATACAAAAATGCAAGTGAGAAACACGTTGCATTTCGCTGCTGGTCTGAGAAAGTTGCGAGCACAGATATAGAAAATAAAATAGAATTGGTTATTTCTATTCCAAAATGTACATACAAAAGTTTCAAGTTTTTTTTTCATTTATTGGGCATCAAACAGATATATACATTTGAACATAAGTTAAGAGTTTTACATTTTTGTTTATATAATCTAACAGTGCCTAAAAATTGTTCTTTATAAAATTCTTCTTCTTAATCGTTCCCTCACTACTCAAGATCGTTACTTTGAAGGCAGTGCGTAATTGCACATCTCCATCAAGATCTGTTTTGAGCAAGGTGCAGATCCAAATCAATCGATAGGTTGTCAATCCACCTGTTTGGAGATCTACCACGAGCTCTCTTGCCTTAAACTTTCCCTGTAGGACCTTCAAAGTATCAAGTTTATCTTTATCAGAAAGTAAATTCAATACTTCGAAACAAAGTCAATTTTATGTGTTGAGTGAGTATCTAAATCTGTGTATATGTGTGATGTTTGTGTGCATATATGTGAGTGTCTATGTAATATAAAATAATAGATCTTCACATTCTTTGTATGTTTTCACTAATAACCACTTTGTAACAATTAGTCATAATACATGTATAATATATACAAGTACATAATATAGGTAGATACCCGTTGTATTGTAGTATTATTTATATTTTTAAAATAACTTTGAAAATATTTTATATGCTAAATTACGCCGTCTTTCTGAGTGTTAAAGATGTTTGTAATGCTCTTGGAGCCTTAGTAGCTTAGTGGTTAGCGCACTCATGTTGCAAGCTAAAAGGTCGCGGGTTCGAAAAAACATGAACCGCTTAGGCAGTTCTCTGACCTTATTGTTATGGTCATATTGTTACAATTGCCACATGATGATGCCGAAGGAAAACATCGCGATGATACCTACACCTTGAGATAACAAATGTGCTAAACCCACCAATCTACCTCGGAAAAGCATGGCGGGTATACTGTCAGTTGTCCTATAATTGCGAGACCCAAGCCCAGTAGTGGGACGTGTATGGCTCGTTTTGTTTATTTTAATAATAATAATTTATTATTACAAAAAAACAACATTTTACGATTTGGCAAACCAACAAACCTTTTCAAATTCAAATACTGAGAAAGGACAAGTGCAAATATTCACACATCTCTTTAAAGCAACAATAAAGACAAGAAATTTAAATTGTCAATCCGCGGTCAATTGTCGAAAATACAATCAGAAAATTTGCATGATCGATATTTGATTTAAATGAGATAAAGAAACGAGATTCTTGAAATGTATACATGTGAAAGTGATGGGACATTATATTTTAGCTATTGATGATTATTGTTTACGAATTTAAAAGTTGAATAATGAGTTAGTTTTGTGGGAAATTTTTTATCCATATTATCCATACACCCATATCCATACTAATATTATATATATATTGTCCTCCTTGATGTATCCGTCAACGGCGAACCTTGTCAGTTCCGGCTGTGCGAGCGCAGGTGGCTAGAGAAACCAAATTTGGTTTTAAAGGTTAGGTAAGGTAATATTATATAAATGAGAAAGTAACCATGTTTGTTGACGTTTTACAGAAGTTTTTCTTTTTGTTTAAAGAAATTTTCAAATCAGACCAGTAGTTCCTGAGATTAGTGCGTTTAATCAAACAAACACACAAACAAACTCTTCAGCTTTATATATTAGTATAAGATAAGATAATTATGTACATATTAAAAAATGTCACTTATTTTCGAGATACAAAGGTCCAATTAATTTTTTCGCGTTATAGAGGAAAAATAAGCACTGTGTTTACTTATTATAGCGTTTATAGGAACTCACTAATTATTTCGACTTATTACTTATTCGAGGGTTCAGCTTTTGAGCAACGGAGGTATTGGGGTTAAAGAGAAGGGAACACAAAAAAAAACCAATTTGGGAGGTTTTCGACTTAAAGAGATTCTACTGTATTTACTGATTTCAGCGTCACATCTGCACCCAATCTTTATTTAAAAACTATGAGTCATGCTATAAAAAGAGTAATAAACAACCAATCCCCCGATGGCTGGTTCGCAAAAAACCAAAACATAACTGACCCGCTGCAATGGAGCAAAAAAGATAACAGTTTAATTCAAACCGGTTTCGCAGCGTTGAACGAGGAAACTCAACGGTTCTGTACGATGTTATTCCTTGAATTAAGTAAGCATTTCATATTGTTTACTTATAGATAGATAGATAGATAACGCTTTATTGTACACCATTACAGAAAACACAATGAACTTATAGCCTAAAAATATTCTATATGTGCACAATGGGCGGTCTTATCGCTAAGAAGCGATCTCTTCCAGACAACCCGAGGCAGGAATAAAAACATATTAAATTGGTCAAAGGTGGTATACATAAATATTAGAGGATATGCAGCTACTTACATACATTTTATACTAAATAGACATATATAAATACTCCTATTGATATTACATACATAAATATATACATACATAAATATATAGATACATATATTATTATATATACACATACATAAACATACGTAGAAATATCAGACATCACTAAGTTGTAGGTAGTGCTTTTTTGTCATATTCTTAAATATTGTTAGACATTTAGCTTGTCTAACAGTAACAGGTAACTCATTCCAGAGTCGAATAGCCTGTACAGTAAAAGAATTGTTGAAAAAAGATGAATAATGTTTGGGAGTATTAAGTCTGAGATTCGTAGAAGGTCGTAAATTATGAGAGGAAGAGATGAATTCAAAGCGTTCTTTGAGATAATACGGGGTTGTGGGGATAAACAGTACACTGTACAGGAGTGAAAGAATATGAGTATTCCGGCGAAAGCGAATTGGCAACCACTTGAGTTTTTTACAAAATTCAGAAACGTGGTCATATTTGCGTAACCCAAATATGAACCTTATACAAAAATTTTGGAGGCGCTCAAGCTTATTAAGTTGCTCTTGAGTCAAATCAATATAGCTGGCGTCAGCATAATCAAGAATGGGGAGTAGTAAGGACTCTGCAAGCTTAACTTTGGTGGCTATGGGCAGGAAGTTTTTCAACCTCCCAAGGGATTTCGAAGAGAGGAAGAGACGTCGACTCAATTCGGTTATGTGAGGTCGCCAAGATAGCTCCCTATCAAATATGACACCTAGATTTTTTACTCTTTCACTGACCGGGATACATGTACCATTAAATACGAAATTTGGTAAGCAGGTCCAGTCAATTCTACACAGCATCCGTGAACTACCTATGATAATTAGCTGTGTTTTCTCGGGATTTACTTGTAGTCCATATGATTTACTCCATTGTGCTATGTGATCGAAGTCAGAGTTTATTGTTAAGACTGCATCTTTTAATTTCGCAACAGGTGATTGTGTATAGATTTGTAAATCGTCTGCATAGAGATGATAGGAAGAAGTAAGTTTATTGGAGATTGAATTTATAAAAATCGTGAATAGTAAGGGAGATAAAACGCCGCCCTGAGGAACGCCAGCAGAGAGATCACGCCATGACGAATAGTCATCATCGACTCGAATCCGCTGCCGGCGACCATACAGGTAACTTATTTTATTATTATCTATTAAAAATGTATCTACCGAGAGATAACAATATCGAGTAAGACAGACAGATTAGCGATTGAATATATGAAACAACAAATAAGTAGCGAATGAAAAAAAATGTTGTTATTTAGAATGATCCAATGACTTACAATTTTTAGAATAATGACATATTTTATTTATACATTCCTTTTTTATATCTATTTTATCAGTAATTATTGTAGTAACTTTTATATTTTATTCAATATTGACCTAATGTAAATTAAATGGACATTCACTTATTTATCTATTGTTAACCAGCTGACCCGGCAAACTTCGTACCACCTCAGAATCAATAATTAAAAAACGTTGATTTCTGAACGACGGGACGAATATCAAACGTTTGACATTCAAAGTAAAAAAAAACTTCACTTTTAAATTGAATTTGATTTCTGAACGACTTTTAAATTTAATTGATTTCTAACCGACACGGGATGAACAGCAAATGTTTGATAGGTAGGAATAGTTTCTAAGGGAAAGCGATATTGTTGTTTTTACTATATTCCAAGCATTTTTTTCATATTTACCTTTTAGACCTTCCCTGGACTTCCGTAAAAAATTCAAAACCAAAACTAGCCAAATCAGTCTAGCCGTTCTCGAGTTTTAGCGAAAGTAACGAACAGCGATGGATTTATATATATATGCTAATAAATATATTTATTTAGATTGTTTCGTATATATATTATGTCTAACTACTAACTACTGATGACTTAAATACGTGTTTCGAAGAATTAAAAATGTCTATGTCACTAAAATATTTGTTGTAGGTATTTGTACAACGACGCAGATATTAATTTTGTCCGTAGTTAGTTTTAGAAACAAGGGTAGCTAACAGTCTGTGTGAGGAAGAATTACGAGAGTAACGTTGTGGTACATTGATATTCAAAGACGAAGTGAGAGCAATTACGCTTCTGTTATGGGTAGTATACTACGAATCACCCTGGGACCGATCCCAGACATCCAGAGTTAGTATAAAATTCTTTGACGAAATTTACCATGCTAAGAATCGAACTCGGAGTCTCTCCTTCCAGTGAACTAGGCCGGCAAAGGCATGACTCACTCACCACAGACAATCATTTCATGATTGAAATTGGCGATTTTTAGTATCGACATATTCAATTTTCTAAAAACTGTACTAAACTTATAAACAACAGTCAAGTGAATCCAACTCATTTATAAGATATGCGACGTGTTCCGGTGTACCCAGACTGTTGGCTTATTCTGTATACCATTAAGCCCGTAACGCTTGTGCGTTATTGAAGTGATAACTTCTTATGGGAGGGTAAACCGCTTCGTCACGTAAAGCGTTACGGCGCCAGTCTGTCTGGCTTCTCTTTCTCTCACGCATTTGGCAGCGGTAGGCAAGCTTCTCCTTTAAATAAAACTAACTTAAAAATTAACTTTTAATTATATATACAAATTAAAATAAAACTAATAGACAGAAAAAAATACGAAACTTTATAAGGATAGATTTTAAAATAAATAAAATTGAATTATCTGATAAAGGAGCATTGTAGACTGAAAAAAGATGTAATAACAGAAGTTGAAAAAGGAATATTAATGTGGTTTGGACATGTCGAAAGAATGGATAAAATTAGAATCACAAAACAAGTGTATGGCAGCATTGTGAATGGTAGAGTAGCTGCCGGTAGATCGAGACGTACATACCATGATCAAATAGCAGAAGTTTTAAGGAGAGGTCAGGTAAAAAGCATTCCTAATAAACGAGTATGTATGAAAAAGGTTAATGAAAGTAGATGAAGCGAAACTTGTTTGTCAGGGTCGTCATAAGTGGAGATCCATAGTCTCTGCCTATCCCCATGGGAAACAGGCGTGATAATATGTATGTGTGTGCATACATAGACATACACACACAACACATACATCAACACCACATACAAACACACACCACATACACATAAACACCACAAACATACATCTATGCATTTCCACATACATTACAAATATTAACACGAAAATTTCAAATGTACAGACTTTAAAATAATTTTCTTTTTTAATTGTATAACAAACGAGTGGTCTGGAAGTGGGCGCTAACAACTGCAACACAGTATTATACTACAGCAGTTGTTTGCGATACCAAATTGTTTTTGTACACTATATTATTGGTTTCGAAAAAAATCTTTAATTCATTAATTTCAATTATCATTCTATTAGCCCCAAAGTATTAACTGTATTTATAGGGCTATGTACCTTTTAGGCAGCAAATTAGAATTTTGATAAGAACACGTTATAAATATGTCATGAGCACGTTTTCTACATTACGTAAGATCTGAAATATATAGAATAAGGGTTCAGACGTATCTTTTTGCTTACATAAATATCACGTTGGCGTCGACTTGATCATTTTTAGCGCCAGAAGAACGAGTTTTTTTTAGTTTCCATGAACTTCTATTTTATTACACTTGACTGTGCGTTTATTTGATTGAGGAAAAATAAATGTTTACTCACTATTAACATAAAAACCAATACAACTACTAAACTAACTAACTAATAATGAACTCGATATCATTTCGGGGTGTAAGAAAGGGGGGTTATTCTGTACTCATACTGAAATCAGCATTTCAGTTTTATTTCGCGGGCTAAGCCGTTGGCCGCCTACCTCACTGCAACGCAGAGGCTCCGGGTTCAATTCCTGGTATAGTAAATTTCGGAAACGTATTTTCTCCGTTATTAACCATGGTCTGGGTGTCTGGGATCGGCCCCAGTGTTAGTGCGGTGTATTACTATCCATAACACAAGCGTGACTTGCTTAATTTGGGGATATACAATATAATAAATAAAAATGTATTTATTTCAAAAAGTCCATACATGTAAGTTGCCGGGGCTTTCCAGAAAGTAATCAAATTACACTTGTGTTGGGAAACCTCACATATACACATATTGTGTGTTTGTCTGCCGATTAAAAAAGAAAAAAAAATAACTCGATATCATTTCGGGTGAAAGAAAGGGGGGTTATACTGTAGGAAAATACTCATGCTGAAATCAGCATTTCAGTTTTATTTTTAACCGACTTTAAAAAAGAAGGATGAATGTATATTTTTTTATGTATGTTCAGCCATAACTTTCTGAGTCTACTTTGATAATGTTTTTTTGCATTGGATACAGTACCTACAGCTTCAAGAGAGTGTCATATAAATAAAGTTTTAATTCAACATAAGTTTGACTGGAGAACACTTTTTTAAGGTCATACATATAGGTTAAAATTAAATTTTACTTCTTAGTCTATGTACACCGCTTTGCAACGCGTTATTGCTGTTAAGGAGAAGAAGCGGCAGAAACTCCCTAACAACACGTATTGGATACCAGAGACGTGACCTTAAAGCGAAAAATTAAAGCTTTCTACCAATAAACTGTCTTGGAACTTAAAAGCATAAATAATTTCTAAATATCTTGAAGTCGGTGGTGGCAAGTAAAATATTTAAAAAAAAATACAAGAAATTTACAAAATGCACCAACTTCAAAATGTTGTAGAAAATATTTATTCTACGCTTTTTATGACATAAGTTCAGCAGACAGGCAGACGGCCCAGGTAATGGTAAGCGGTTACCACCGCCTATGGACATTTGCAACACCAAAAGCGCTACAAATGCGCTGCTGCTCTCTTGAGTGACTGGAACCTGATCACTGATGCTGGAACACAACTTAAGGTTGTAATGGCGGCATATTCAAGGTCAGGGTTGTTAGCCATCTAGACGAGCAAATACCCTGCCACCTGGCTGTGAGTTGTTTTGTCTCTTCTTACGACAGGACGCTTGGCCGCAGGAAATTATATTCTTTCTCCGTTCCTGCACGGATATTACATATTACATATTTAAGTGAGGTGTGTAAGAATAAGCCTAAATGGCGCTCTGTTGTTCGTGCCTACCCCGCAAGGGACCTGGCGTGAAGTTATGTATGTATGTTATGTATATTTAAGATATATTATAACACATATTATTCAGATTCCATGTTTTCGTATTGAACAAATGACACGAAAGGCTAGTGATAACTAAAATAGGAAACAAATGCTCTAGTTTTAATTTGATTTATGAACTTCAAATATATTTTTTTATTCCAGGAGTTCAGCAGACAGGCAGACGGCCCACTTGATGAAAAGCGGTTACCATCGCCTATGGACATTTGCAACACCAAAGGTGCTACAAATGCGTCGCTGCTCTCTTAAGGGAGATCACTAATGCCGGTAGACAACTCAAGGTTGTTATGGCGACATACTTTAGACCAGGGGTAGCCTTGCAATCGGCCAATGCCCTACCACCTGACAAAATATTTCCAACTCTATCTTTATGAGCATAGTCTTTAAATGATTAAATATCTCTTTTTAGTGTCGCTATTTTTCATTTCATCTAGTTTCAAATCACGATTCTAAAGAAGTTTCACTTCAAAAAAACTTAAACAAAGGTAATTGGGAAACATATATTCACATACTGATAAACACAAACAAACAACTTGATGACTAAGATCATTATACTCTTTTAATTAAGCTTTCGAGTGAAAATTTTGGTGTAACCTAACGATGATGCTTCAACAAAATAATACAAGAAAAATAATATACAATCCCAACCCAAATAAATCTTTACTTTATTTCATACATGTTAAAGTTGAAAATTGTTTACAGGATGTTAGATGTATAAGTTCTTTTTAATGTCTGTGTGTTTGTAAAGAGCACCCATGTCCGATGGTGCAGGTGTTCTGTGAACAAAGGGGCTTAGGTTTGATCCCCGCATCGGTGTATAGGTATTCGCAAAAAGTAAAGGGTGCGTACATTACTGCTGTTGATTTAATAGATTTTGATAACGCCGGTTCCGTGGAAAATTGAAATCAAAACTGAAACTATTATTTTAATTGCTTCAAATCTATACATATAATAAAGCCTTAGAGGTCGAATTTCTGTACAATGAAAAAAATGATAAAAACCGAGTCAGGTGGGTGTAAGAAGTGAAATAGAACTAATTTAGATTTATTTCAAATTTTTGAAGTGAAACTTCTTTATCGGCATTGGAAAAAAAATTACCGTCACACTTTTCGGTTACGCGCTAAGCGTCACGCTACGCAACGAGTTGTTGATAGATGGATTGTGAGACGAAAAGATGCATATATAATAATATGAACTAATAACATAGCGACGTAGTTTGTGTAATTAATCTCAGTCATGTGCTATATCTTAAAAAGAAGCAAAACACCGCCCGATAGTCGCAAATCGCAAAATCGTAAAGTCACTGTCATTAATCAGCTCCTAGCTCCTATCTTGGTATACATGCTATTAACCAGGAACGTATACCTACTGTGAGCAGTAAATACAATGAACAACAATATTCTGGTTAAGGTTTATTTAGAGGTGCCTGATAACAGGGATGATAACCGAACTTTTCGTCCCTGGGAAAAGATTTTTCCTACTAACAAAAAATTAAAAAAAAAATGCGATCCATAGATAATACCTGTGACTTATGTCTTAACTTTTACAGCCACTGTGAAACCTGGAATAAATTGTAATTTAAAAAAATCAACAGTTTTGTAACACCATTGTACTTATAAATTACTTTCACTAAATTGTCATTTAATTTACATAAATTTCAGCTTAATATTTACTATCATCAGTGACAAAAAAAGCCTAGTAGAATGGCGCAGACAAAAAAATTACTTGACGTTTCATATACAACGTATTAAATGAGTTCATCAGATTTAGATATGGATTTAACGCCTGATTTCATTAGAGAAGTAGTTAGTTGTTTGTTTAACTAATCGGTTTTTATTTACCAAGGGTGAAAGGCCTGTTTAAGCACTTGAACTGTTAGAGCCCGCGCTACGCTCGTGTGTCAAATCGTCTCATGCCTAAATAGATCACTTTCACCTCCTGTGAACAGTCTACTATTAAAATATCCTAACCACAACATTTCTTTTCTTTCCGTCATTTGGGGTCGGCACAATATGTCTTTTCCTCATTACTCCTCTATTGTAGTATACGTCCTCTGTCACACTACAAATCATCACATCATCTTTCACAATCCATCCATTTCTTTTTTGGTCGGCCTCTACACTTCCATTCCTCAATATTTGAGTTTAGAACTCTTTTTCTCACATCACTCCTCACTAAATGCCCATACCACCTTGATCCTCTTCTTCTTTATATCCCCAAGCTAAGAAAATTAGGCTTGTGTTATGAATAATAATAAAACGGACTACTTTGAGGCTGATTTCTGACAGCCAAAAATTGACGGAAAGTACGCTTACGAAATTTACGATGCCAAGAAATTAACCATTAACCAGAAATTGCCCAGTTAACCATAGAGGTTAACCTTAGAAATTAGGAATATAAAATGCATAAAGCATAGTAGGAACAAATAGATAATAGTACATGTAAAATATGTAATGGAAATAAACAAATTTTGTGATTTATACTATATCTTGATATATAAAAATGAATGTTTGTCTGTATGTCCTTTATAGAATCGTAAACTATAACATTTGATCATGTGATGATGTTTCTCAGAATAGCTACATTATTCCTGAATGACATAGGGAGGGTATATTTGATTGTGATTAAGTATTTTTGATTGTTTTTCTGATGCCCAGCGAAGTGGGCACGGGTCAGCTAGTAGATAATAAATACATTTTTGAAAAATGACGAGAAAAAGAAAAAGCTCTATCTTACCTTATGATAAGCTGAAAAAAACCAGAAAGATCGTCAATATGACTAAATCTTTACGCGGGAGAAGCTTTGTAGCTAAAAATCACACAATTAAAATATGTTGGAAGCCTATACAAGAGTAAATTTTTTATCATGTTTTTATCGAGCGCCAAATTGCAATTTACATACAGACAGACAGGTCGACCTTAATTTGAAAATAATAACGTCTGGTCGAAGGGATTCGTCACACAACGATCGTTTACCGATACCGTGCCCTAAAGGTGCATTCAGATTAGTGATTTTTTATGATACAACCTTTTATTAATCAATTTTTATCAATAAAAATTATTTTGATAACAAAGATTCTCATAATATTTTCTTAACTTTTTATTCAGACGCTTCGGTCACTTTTCAATAACCGTGATTACATTCCACTTTATGTTGATACTTGTTTAATCATAGGAATCTGCGTAAACGACCTCTTTAGACCCTCTAAACTCTATGATCCCGTGGAGTTTGCGGGCTATTTGTCATCTAGCTTGTTTACAGTCCTCCGTTTTGACAGATCAGTCAGTCTGAATTAAATTTTACATATGAAAGCGATACAATAAATTTGGATGAATAATCACTTCACATTTTTTTTATTGCAGGAGTTCAGCAAACAGGCAGACCACCCACTTGATGGATAGAGGTTACCATCGCCTATGGATCATTTGCAACATCAAAGGTGCTACAAATGCGCTGCTGCTCTCTTAAGGGACACTGGAACCTGGTCACTAATGCCAGTACACAACTCAAGGTTGTTATGGCGACATACTTTATACCAGGGGTGGTAGCCATCCAGTAGAGCAAATGCCCAACCACCTGGCTGTGGGTTGTTTTCTAGCCTCTACCGACAGGCCGCCCGGCCGCAGGAAATTGTATTCTTTCTCAGTTCCTGCACGGATAAACATTTTCATATTTTGTTTTATTGACAAATTCCAGGATACTTTATTGATATAATAGTATTATATCAAATGTACCTAAATGTAAATGAGCCCTTATAAAAATGTAATACCGAGAATTGAATACGATTTGTGGTTTACAAAGATGGCCGCCAAATCCAAATGTCATTAACCACAAACTCCTTTGAAATTTATCCAAGTATTAAAATTTATTACAACGAAATCGTTAGCTTTTCCATTAAATGGCTGTATGTGTGATTTAACGATTTCCTTGTGGTTTTTTTTCAACTAAGTTGAATGGCTTGTTAGACTTTGTTTATGGGTCCTATGCTTTAATGCCTAAAGGTAAAAGAGTTTATGATATCACTTCCGTTATTTACTCAAATACATAAAATAATGTATCATACAGGCACTCGCTTTTATGATACATTATTCCGAGAACTAAAAGTGGTTAGAGATAGGAAATTTAATACAAGTATAGACACACTAAAATGAAGATACAAGAATTCTTATTAATATTATAAATGCGAAAGTAACTCTGTCTGTCTGTCTGTCTTTTTCGTTTTCACGGAAAAACTACTGGACCGATGGCTGAAACTCAGTATATATCTATTATACCGAGAATGAACATAGGATAGTTTTTATCCCGAAAAATCAGATAGTTTTCGGGATAAAAATATATTTGTCTCTCTGTTTGTTATGCTTTTACGGAAAAACTACTAGAGCGATTTGGAAAAAATTCGGTACATATATAATTTTAATACTGAGGGTGGACAAGGGACACTTTGTATCCCGGATAATGGGATAGATTTTGGGATAGATTTATGTAAAGTTTATCCCAGAAAGTAGGACAGGTTTTTAATTTGTGATTTGCCATTTTCGACATTTTGGTTCATTTGGCCGATGCGGTCGATGTTGACGGTGTGGTCGATGTGGTCTATGTGGTCGATGTGGTCGATGTGGTCGAAGTGGTCGATGTTGTCATTTTTTTGTACATATGTAGTTTAAATACCGAAAATTGACATAGATACTTCTCATCCGGGAGATGGGATAGTGTGAGATATAAAATGAAGTGAATCTTTCGGGGCAAATAGCAGTAACTAAAACTGTAATAACTATGTAACCTGTGTTGTAACCTGTTTAAACAAGAGGCAGGCAAACTTTGGTATATAATAAAGTAGTTAGTCAATAAACATAAACAACCACTCTGAAGTTAGCGACGCCGCCCTAATTGAACTTTATTACTTTCCACTGAAAATTAACTCCTTTGTATTGTTTCCAGTTTCAATTGTTTTCTTGGTTGTAAATTGATTTTCAGTGAGTTAGTAAAAATAATGAAAAATGTTTCATTTCACAGTATGAAGTCTGAATTCTTGATTTGTATTCGAAACAGCAAACATGAATGTTCAGTTAATTTACTTCTCTTCTATTATATTATAATTATATATAATTAGGTATATAATAATAATATATAATATTCAAAATTACTCTACTCTATTTATAATAACTCAAGAACAGCTGTACCGATTTGGCTTAAAAGTGGTGGGGTGGTAGCTTCGAACAAGAAGACGGACATAGTATACTTTTTATCCCGTTGGAACCGGTAGATGACCCTGAGGTCGGGTTCTAGAATCCTCCTAATCACCTAGATCGATTTTGGTCATTTTGTTTTTGTGTGTTTGAGTGAGTTTAAATCCACAATTGGAACTGGTAGGTGGTATTGAGATCGGGTCCTAGATTTTTATTTTTCAGAGCAGGACACCTTCTGCCGGGGCTGCTAGTTATATTAATTAACATAAATAAATGACTTAAAAAATATTATCTTTGTATTTACGTACTTACACATCAGTATGTTATATTTATATTCTAAACATGCCGTATTTGTACATTAAAGATATTAAAAAACAGATGGAATAGACTATATAAACGATGGAAAACACTATGCAAGTTTTTTAAGATTTCTTGTCTGTTTGTTGGGGATTTACGTAAAAATTACTGGGCGATTTCGATGCGGTTTTCTAGAAATTATTTAAAATGGCGAAATTAAAAAATATGAATTCCAATGTTAGTGTTTTACTGTAAGCTAATTTAATGTAAGAAAATGTGTGTTTTTTATCCCAGGAATCCCACGAGAGTTTATAGTAGTCGACTATATATTTACTTACTCCCTTTCCTACCGAGTTTTTATTTACCTATTCTACATAATACGAAAATCAGTTGGTTTTAGTCCAAAAATTTAAAAACAGCTAGTATTGGATAGGAATGATCAATCGATCCTGATTTACGTAAACCAGTTAAGGTCAAAATTAAGTGTAAAATCGAGTACTGAAATTATGTTTAGAGACGGAAAGTGAAATAGAGTTGATATCGTGAAGTGTATTTATCTGAAATTAGCCTTCCCGCATATTACATTTTAGTGGATAAATGTGTTACGTAGCTAATTATATTGTTCCCCGCTCCAAAAAATTCGAAACAGCGAAAAAAAAGAAACATACTTACTAAACGTTACTAAGTAATATTATTAAATTCTCCTTATTTAATCACATTGCAAACTCACAAGTTTCCATCACTAGTTGAGCTGTAATAGCAAATTAGTACAGTTCTACCGTGCTGCAGAGTGTTCGCGGATATTATTGCAATGTCTGGAGGTAAAGTGGCACTTCTTTTGAAATTTGCACTCTGCGCTCTGCAAGTGTTACCTGTGTTAGCTTAATTTCATTGGATTATTGGATTTGGATAGAAAACTTTGAAAATTATTCTTTGTGAAAATATAACTCTCGTAGAATTTAATGCGCAAAAGTGTATGTTCTATATATTATACAGAATACTTCTATGGATATACTATGTACATATATTTATATTAACGTAAATTTGGAGTTATTTATTTATTATTGTCTTTAAATTAATTAAACATTGTTGTTTACAGCTGTTAGAGGCGGCTCGGCCAGTGTGATACTAGTCTCTCACAGAATATGATCGTGAAACGACCAGCCTGGCGCTAATCGTGTTTCTCAAAACTCGTTTCATACGAAAACTGATAGTTCTAATTCAAGTTGAAGAGTTTTCATTCAAAATAAGTTCCATTTCTACATTCAAACAATTGATCACTGACCATTATTCGTCTATTAAATAAAACTAATGGCCGCCCAGTGGTCGAAATTCGACCATTATTAACTTTAATTATAAGTTTAAACATTAGTAAAGTTCTGGCGTCACAAATTTCGCCAAGGTTAATTTGACTTTAACAATTAACAAAAGAGTATATACGCTAGTGTGTTTCAAATACATGGTAGTGTGCGTAATGTTTTTATTAATGATTTAATGTATGTTTATGCATAATTTAAAAAAAAAATAGCATTCGTCGCTTCTTCTCTATATAAACTATAAGTGTGCGAAATTTTATACTCCTCCGTTCACGCAATTTTCGTAAAAATGGGTACAAAGTTTTTGATGCTTGCGTATTATACAGATTATATTATCAATATTTAAAAAAAACATGGTAACTATTATTATTTGAATTAATTTTCAATCATGAAAGCTTTTAGTAAAATATAAATGCGTTTTGAAATAACAAGAAACACATAAGTAATAACATAAGTATACCGTAATTAACTAATAGAGTTCCTAAGAATGTTTCAAACTAAACAAGTGATCACTTATTTCAAGAATTAAACAATAAATCCCAAGGCGATTCATAAAAACTATAGCGTTGTTCACAAAGTGGAACCACGTTACAACAATGCAGTATAATTTTCTATTCAACAGCAAAAAAAAATGCGGGTATAACTGCATTCGTATGAGTCATACGTTTGTAAGGCGCTGACCACACTATATTATATACACGTGTATTACTAACAGTACTCTACTGGATTAGACATTTATCTATAACACTATAAAATTCTAAGCATGGATTATTAAGGGGCTTTTATAAATAATCCATACGACAAATTATTTTCATTTATTATTTATTTTATCCAAAGAAAATTCTTCATACGGATTTCTTCTTGTTTCGACAGATGGCGTTAGGAATAGAATAAAATTCTAATTAAAAACACTTGTTACATCTCCAATTTTTTTAATGTGTAAAAAATTATATTTTTATGATCTAGATATAAATTAAATTACCATATCGAAACCCAAATCTGAAAGTGTGATAGTATCTCAGTATAGTGTACTACAAAAATACTTATCAAGGGGTCAAAGGTTATTTGTTTTAAGCGACATTTGCGTAATTGAGTCGATAGAGGAGTTTGAAGTTGAAATGACCGAAATAAGACTTCATTATTAAACTACATACGTACTATATTAAAAAAAAGGTATAGTTTTTAATTGAAAACTAGGTTCATTATCATTCCTTAAGTTTGAGACATTAGGATGCAGGAAAACCATCATGTCAATTCTGTCGCAAAATATCGCTTAAAACAAATAGCCTTTCACCCCTCGATTCACGCGCCCTTGTAATCGTCCGAGTCCAGCAGCACATTGGTAGTGCCATTAGGCTGCCTGTCCATTGAAGAGGAGCTAGGCTGCGGAACGGAGATACGGAGATATATTACCCAATAGGATTGCATAAAATTTGCGTCATTGGACAAGCAGCCAGTCCTATAGGTTAATATTTTACCGTTTCTCCTTTACGCATTCTTGCCCCGTTTTAATGGACAGGCACCTTTAGGCAGGTTGTCTACGTAACCGCACGTCATACGCACGCTGTCCTTAATTTACGATTGCAAGACGAATGCTTGCATCTTGCGTAGAAACAAATAAATCTGTGTCCATGACGCGGCATGCGTTCCTCATGCGGTGAGCGCGGCAACAAGTCACTACTCAAAGAGTACATTGAATATATAAAGATAGTCTTCAGTCGCGAAAATGGTACTACTAGCACATGTAGCGAATAGAAATGGCCCTAACTCGTATATGAACGTACCTATATATATGCGTATGTGTGTGTGTTCGTGTGTTTGTGTGTGTATGTGTACGCATAGCGGGTTTGTATATACTTTGCCTTATTCATAGAGAGAGTAAGTTTGAACGCTTCTTTAGGAACCATAAGCGTCAACACACACACACGCGCATATATATAGGTACGTTCATATACGAGTTAGGGCCATTTCTATTCGCTACATGTGCTAGTAGTACCATTTTCGGAACTGAAGACTCTATCTTTATATATTCAATGTACGCTTTGCTGAGACGTTTTGTAGCGTGATTGACTATTAGATGAAACAACGTGGACATAACAAATATGCAAAATACGCCTATCTTCATTTGTAGGTTACATGCATACGTCAAATGACGCGTGCCTGGACTTAACAGTAGGCCTTAGTATTGCAAATATTCATAGGCGACGATAACCACTTTCCAACACAGTTGGGCCGTCAGCTTCTCTTCTTTACTCCAGCAATAAAAATAAAATAGATAAATTATTTCTGTTATTCTGGCAATGCTATATTAATTCGGTTTCCTATATAAAAAGGTAAAAAAACAAACCCTTACTTTTTATTACTAAAACAAAAGAGGCATATTTAGCTATAAAACAATGAAATATTGCTTCCTTATATTTTTATAGCAAATTGTATCAAATAAAATGGGCTAAGTTTTTAATGCTTGATATCTCATTTTACTGTCTTGACAGGTCCTTAGGGGGTTTGGAAGTCTTTGGCAGAGTACAAACTTACATTTTACACACAACGAAAGTGATTACAACTTTAAAACAAAGGCTATAGAGTTCAATATATTTTTTTATGGGCATATTGTTAAGCTGGATCGGATTTAACTTCTTGGCTATCTATTTAGAGTCCAATTTAAAAGTCGTAAAATAAAATGGAGTCGATCTGAAATTAGGAAATTGCGTCAAGGTGTAAATAAGTAAGGATTTTATGACTTCCGGATAATTTAATTTTGACTTTACGAGCACAAGTTTCTTAGGTCCAATTTCTTAGATACATCAATTTCTACATTCAAACAATTGATCACTCACTATTATTTGTCCATTAAATAAGATTTGTTGCAGTAAATGGAATTGTATTATTGTTCGCATGTAAGTACATGTAATTTATATTATTACAATCTATTTAATTATTTAAATCTATATTAGTTTTTTTTTTGTTCTTTCTTTATTTATGTTTGAATTTAGTTAAACCACCAAATATTACTTAATCTATCTTGTAATGTCTCCTTGCATTCCGGGTTGCCTGGAAGAGATCGCTATAAGCGATAAGGCCGCCTATTGTTCTAATGGAAAGGTATTCATATTAAATGTCTAGGTTTAAGTTATGGTGAACAATAGTTTTCATTCATCCATTCGTCTTAAAGCATTAATATTCAAGAAAAGCAAGCAAGTGCAATTCGCGTATTAGTTTTACAGTCTTCGGTAATTCATGTTCGGCAGTGAAATTTGGGTGTGGCAGAAAAGCATGAACGCAGTCGAAATGAGAGCTTTGAGAAGTATAATATGTAAGGCGAACGTAAGTGATATGATAAGAAACAGTGTGATAAGGGAACGTTGTGGATTAAAAGAGGATATAGTGACTAGAGTTGAACAAGGAATGTTAAGGTGGTTTGGGCATGTAGAGAGAATTAATGAAAACAGAATCACAAAATAAGTAAATAACAGCAAAGTAAGTGGTAGAGTCGGTGCCGGAAGACTGCGACGTACTCACCATGATCAACGTGAAGATGTTTTGAAGAAAGGTCAGATAAAAAACAATTTAAATAAGCGTGTATGTATGAAAATATTAATAAAAGTTGATGAAGCGAAAAGTGTTTGTCTGGATCGTAACAGGTGGAGATCTAACGTTTTTATCTACCGCAATGGGAAACAGGCGTGAAAATATGTATGTATTCATTGATTTATTAAAATAATCGATCGCTTTAATAAAAGAATCGACCGATAGTATGAAATATAAGTCGTAACTCGGACAATGGATCGGTATGGCAAATCAGCGAGGTAACGTAGCCAGCCTCCTGGGAATCTCACCCATTGACTTCGATGACCTAAGCTCAGTATTTATCCGTGCAGGAACGGAGAAAGAATACAATTTCCTACGGCCAGGCGGCCTGTCGTAAGAGGCAACAAAACAACCCACAGCCAGGTGGAAGGGTTTTTGTCCGACTGGATGCTTGCAACTAGAGTATGCCGCCATAACAATCTTGAGTTATATTGATTAATGACCAGGTTTCAGTCTCCCTTAAGTGAGTAGCAGCGCATTTGTAGCACCTTTGGTGTTGCAAATGTCCATAGGCGATGGTAACTGCTTTCTATCAAGTGGGCCGTCTGATGAACTCTTGCAATAAAAAAGTATTCTATTTATAGTCTGAACGGATTATAGGTAGAATGCAATATAACTGAAGTTTTTTCTATTGTAGTCCAATTATTTTTTTACATATTATATGTAAAGCATTAATTCTCTTCCCAGGGAGCGGTCTTTGTCATGTTTTATTTATACTGAAGTGATAATTGTAATGATTTTGAATGATGTTTGATTCTAAGAAAAGAAAGCGGATGCCATGATTATAACTAACTCTAAACCAAGAATAAAGTTATGAAACAAAGAAATGATTAACGACTACTTAAGATTAATGTACAATTATCCGATTCTGAGTACGGCAATAAGTCCTGTTATACTACAAATACATATACAAAATATACATAGATACAAACTTTTCCGTCACCATTAATATTGTGATACATTAAAAGCGAATGTTTAATTATGCATAAGTGTAATATGTGGCTTCAAAACACGCGATTCCTTATTCTTAACATAAGATTCAAGTCTTAGTTCTAATTATAGACCGATATCACTATCGACAGTGTGCGCCAGAGTCCTTGAAAAAGTTCTATTAGAAAAATACAATGATAAGATGGCCGTATCCGATTCACAAGTAGGGTTTAAAACAGGAGGATCAACTGACATAGGTATATTTGCTCTCAAACATACAGTTAGTCATTATTTAAGTCGCGGTACGAATGTTTATGCGTGCTTTCTTGATTTGTCAAAAGCATTCGATAGAGTCATACATAATCGACTATGGCAGAAACTCCAGGATCGACAATTACCTTCTGCAATCATAAATCTCCTAAAAAAATGGCACGAGAAGCAACAAAATCTGGTGAAGTGGAATGATGCTTATTCTAAACCAGTGCCTCTTCCATGTGGAGTCAGACAAGGGGGATCATTGTCGCCAGTTCTTTTTAATATATACATGGATGAATTGAATACGCTTCTTAATGATACTAAAATTGGATGCCACATTGCAGGTACCTGCGTCAATCATATTGCTTACGCAGATGATATGGTTCTTCTGGCACCAACGGTGTCAGCACTGCGTCGACTTTTGGATGTATGTGGAACCTATGCTGCTACTCACGGTCTTACATACAATGTTAAAAAGACAAAGGTCATGTATTTTCGAAAAGGCAAGAGGCCTGTTTCGACATTGCCTATCAAATTAAATGGTCAGGACCTAGAATACGTAGACAGCTTTAAGTATTTGGGACATGTAGTGACAAGCAATTTAACGGACGGTATGGACCTAGATAGACAACGCCGTGCTTTAAGCGTGCGATCCAACATGTTGGCTAGGAGGTTTGCAAGATGTAGTGACAATGTGAAAATGTTACTGTTCAAAACATACTGCACCACTATTTATACATGTGAACTTTGGTGCAAGTACACGAAAGCGGAATATAATGCATTGAGAGTGCAATATAATAATGCCCTACGCATAATATTACGGTTACCAAAATTCTGTAGCGCTTCAGAGATGTTCACAGAAACAAGACTCCCCGGTTTTGCGGCACTAATTAGACAAAGAGTAGCGAACACAAGAGAAAGATTTTATAACTCCCAAAATAAAATAGTCGCTGCTCTGCTTGAAGTAAATGGACCATTGATGAAACATTGGATGAAAATACATAGTGACATAATCATATTTTAATATTATAATAGCAATGTAATTTTTATGGACCTAGTCTGGATTAAATGAATATTATTATTATTATTATTATTATTAACATAAGTCTCCATAGAGTCACAAATATAGCATGAAAGACTGGTTATCGCGACATGGCCCTAGTACTCAGAAGTTGTACAATTTTGCTTCTATTTTATCATGACTAAATTGAAGACGTGAGTGGATGAAGGTGATATGTCGCATATTCGGTTTTTTGCTTTTTTTGCGTAGATGAAGGTTATAAGTCGATACCAAATGACTACAGACCTTATACCATAGATATAAGGCATATTTAAAAAAATAGAAAGTTGAAAAAGGTGTTATGTTCAGTTCAGTTTAAAAATGGCACTGAATGACAGAGGTATGGGCTCATATCACCGCCTTCCAGATAAATAAATTAAAATCTTTGTTTTTCTATCGTGGAAGAAGGTGATATGTATGGATAACACCTTCTTCCACTCAACTTTTGATGGTCGAATGACGCGACGTAACTTTTAAGGTGTTATGTGGACATACATATCACCTTCATTCATTCGCGACATTCAATAATTTGAATTATAATGTGACAGAATGAAATCAAACCAATAATTTTATTGTTATGATTTCATCCTGTCACATTCTCGCGCGCTTTCTCGTAGTGTGGTTTCGAACTTTGGCAAGTACGTCCGCCTGGAGAGGCCAGGGCGGATCGCTTGCCAAGAGTGTCGACGCCGTCCACGACACTGTACGGTATCCACGAATAGCCCTCACCGCCAGGACCCGTTGTGCGCAGCACAACAAAGTCCTATTGTAGCGGTGGAGTGCAGTGGACCAAACGGGTGCACCGTACAGGGCCATACTCCTAATAAGGATGCCCGAAAAAGCGTTCTCCTTACGCCAACTGTGGTTTTACAATCTGGGTATTCATATTAATGATGGAGATAAGGAAAAAATCGGATGTTGTACATGGACTGAAGATGTAGCGGATCGCGAAAGTATCGAAGTCGCAAGCGCACTTCTAAGATTTGTGGAGGTAGATCAAAGTTGACAAAACAAAGATCACTTATTGATTTGGATTGATTTGATTTGGAGATTCATGTGCCGGAAAAAATATAATTTTTTAACATGATAGCACTTTAAAAGGATATTTCAAAGTAATCGACCACAAGTTTCCCGATGTGGGCCATTCTTCTTTAGATTCGGATCGTGATTTTGGTAGGATTGAAACAGTCCTTAGCAAACATAATACAGTTTATGTTCCTGACGAATACCGGAGCAAATCTTCTCGTAATAATAATGTTATTGATATGACCGAACATTTTAGAAAAATTGCTGAGCTACAAGAGAAAATTAATTTGGTTAACAGAAAAAAGATGTCAACAATGGAAAAGTAAGTTTTAGGGATGGTATTAAATGGATACGCTTGGATGAGTATGGTTCCTATCTATACAAAGAAACATACGATGAAATGACACCCTTCAAAAAGGTGGACATTTAAAAAAAAAAATCTCATGTAGAAATTTCTCGTATGAACGGCAAATATGATACTGTGTCAGTGAAAAAAAAGAGAATCTCCGAGACCAACTTAAGTACGTGAAACCAGAATATCGCTATATGGACATTTGCAACACCAGAGGTACTACCAATGTGCTGCCCCTCTCTAAAGAGCAACTGGAAATTGGTCACTAATGGCGCAACTCAACTCAAGGTTGTTATAGCGGCACGTTATTAACTATGGCCTGGGTGTCTAGGATCGGCCCCAGAGTAGTCCGTTGTATATCACACATACCACGAGCGTATCTTGCTGAATTTGGAGATATACAGTATGTGTCTGTGTCTGCCGATTATAAAAAAAGGAATATATAATACTTTTTTGCTTAACAATAAGATCGATTTGAAGAAATATAATAACAATAAACAATAGGCGGTCTTATCACTAAAATCAATTTCTTCTAGACAGCCGTTATTGAGATAGATAATAAAACTTTGTGAAACATGTGGGTTTTGTAATATAACTTAGATATAGAAGTGATATAGAATGATGATGATGATGAGATAAAAAGGTGATTGGTCTGATTTTTTTTTTACTTATCGCTAATTTTGTAGCCGTACTTAACTTCCGTGGCAGGATTAAGATAAGAGGATTCATGGCCATTTCAACAAAATGTCCACATTTTGAGGAGACGAAAGCGCGCTCATAATTAACACGTACGAGATTATGATGGAGGGGGGCACAGGAAATTATGTGAGAGGGAAGTTGTGCTTACGGTAGACAAATATTCATATCATAATGATATGAGTCTGTGGAATCAGAAATATTTATAAGACGACGTCTTACTTGTCAGTAAGTTTTTTTTAACTACTTGTTGTTTCCTATAATTTCAATATTCAAAATTTAACCACGGGAGAAGAAGAGCTACTGGTAATTGTAATAATCGAGTAAAAATGAATTATAAATAAGTTGTACATGTCTAGACAGTGTCAAAACCACACTTCTTTCTCTTCCAGACCAAATTTTAGTTAAAAAAAATTATTATGAGTTGTAGTTTCGAGCCATTTACAGATTTATTACAGTATCTAGATTATCCGTGCAGAAACGGAGAAAGAATACAATTTCCTGCGGCAGGGCGGCCTGTCGTAAGAGGCGACAAAATAACCCACAGCCACAGCATAGGTAGGGTATTTGCCTGACTGGGCGGCTACCACCCCTGGTCTAGAGTATGCCGCCATACCAACCCTGAGTTGTGTTCCGGCATTAGTGACCGGGTTTCAGTCGCCCTTAAGAGAGCAGCAGCGCATTTGTAGCCTTTGGTGTTGCAGATGTCCATAGGCGAAGGTAACCACTTACTATAAAGTGGACTGGGCTGCTGAACTCATGCAATAAAAAATCTTTCTTTCTATCTACTTAGTTTCATCTTATTTAAATGAGATAGCAACATTTTAAATACATTTCATAATTCTGCTGATTTTAATTAAGAAACCGAGAACAAGGTGTCGTTACCATTCCACGTCTGTTTCGTACACTCTGGTATATGCATATGTATCGCTTAACACAATTCAGAGTGTAACATCGCAACCTCGCAAATGCATACAAATAGCTACCAATAAAAGCCAGCAACGTGTACTTATCACCACTCAACTTTATAGTTTAATTTCCTGAAAGCACATATATACACATTTTGACAACAACACGGGTTGTTGATGTTGTACAGCTTTATGGTAAAACAGACGTCATAAAAGTAATTCAATTTGTGAACTGAATGTTTTAAACTGCGATTGAGTTTTGGAAGGGTGTTTAGCTTAATGGGATGATGGTACTTATATATATGTAGGTTAAACAAGACGAAGTTAGATAAATGTATTATAATTTCAGCCAAAAAATGTCCCACTGCTGGGCTCGGGCCTCCCACTATAGGGAGAACGGACAGTATACCCGCCACGCTTATCCAAGTGTCATGCTTGAGAAGGAGGAAGCGAGATGGGAGCGTTAGCGGATATCCCTGCTCCGCTACTCTCAAAGGAGGGGCGTCGGTGCCGGAGGGCCAGTTTGGACCTTTGGCCACTGTGAGCTTCCCCTAGTGCTTCCCCTAGGGAAAGGACTCCCCTCTCGCAATATGCCGTCCAGATGGCGGTTCGACAGCGGTGCGTACAGACCGCCCCACGCTTAAGAGAGCATGATGTCGCCGGGGGACTAAAGTAGTTCTCCGGCAGTGGATTAGGCCGATGGGCCACCGCCTACCAAGACTGGCAGAAAAACTAGGCCATATATCCGTAGCCCTGGCATTTAGGGCATGGAACATCGAAACATAGAGCACCAAGGGGTTTTAGTGGGTATCCCTAACCGTGGCGTGGCAATAGCATCTTTAATTTAGTCTAGGATGCCAATGGCTATGGTGGCGATGCTAGGGCCGCGATTTTCCTCATTTCACTGTGCGACTCATCATCATCATCATCATCATCATTATCCAAGAGTTAAATCCCGGTTGCGTTCGGAGCGTTCACTCCGACGCCCAGAGTCCGCTTTCCTACTTTTTCAACTCCATTTCGCGGTCTTCACCATTCTCATGGTACGATTGGTATGCATGTCATCCTTCACAACGTCAAGCCAACATTTCTCTGGCCTTCACCTTCAACCGTGAGCTGGGGGAGGCGGCATGGCTAGACATTTGTTCCCCACATAATTACCCGGTCTCCGTAACAAGTGTAAGCGACACTCCTGTTTGTCTGCTATGTCACGGACATGAAGATTGCCGCGGTTGCGGGAGTTCCTGACCCGGTCTTTCCGCATCACTCACACGTTACACACTAGAGATAATAGTTATTATTATACACGTAAATAAAATTTGATTTATTTTACAATCCACATAGTTCATTATAAATATCGTTAAAATGTTTATCGATAACCTTAAAACCATTCCTACAACGTAACAAAAGACTGGGAAAAAACAGATATCTATTTCCATTGGATAAATTCAGATTGGAATATTTGTTACAACAAAGACGATGACGGTGGAACAATTTTCTGTTATTATACATTGAAATACAAAGGTCTGCTTGAGATCGTTGCATTGAAATCCTAGCATATTTCGTTAAGGCGAATGTTTAGGATTATTTTCAATGGTATAATAAAATTCAGTGTTGCTGTTATAGGGATAGATAACTGTTGGCAAAACATTGATTGAAATTCGAAATAATAGGTTATTTTTAAGTTTAAACGCTATTGAAGTTCTTTTGTCAAAAAGTACCTATAAGTCAATATTCTGTACTAACAACGTGTTGTGAACTAGACTATTGTCGAGTTGTGACTGTTGTGCTTGAAATTGACATGCCATAATTGACTGTAATATTGTTAATAAAAGATATGTTCCAGTCTTTGATGGTTTTATTTTACTGTCCACAATACAGATATCTTAATTTGTAAATCTTAATATTATATATGAGCAGAGAGGCTCCAAGTAAAACCAGAGAGGGGAGGTGTGTCTCCGGTACGTCACGGTTGACGCGCCTGTCAAATGACGTTGACAGGCCGTTTCGTTTCTATTACAGACTGTCTTTAAATATCTTAA
The DNA here is from genome assembly GCA_949752895.1 of Dendrolimus pini. Lineage (NCBI taxonomy): Eukaryota > Metazoa > Arthropoda > Insecta > Lepidoptera > Lasiocampidae > Dendrolimus > Dendrolimus pini. The sequence goes on along the minus strand of OX457145.1, from coordinate 15,109,693 downwards.
ATACATTTTTTTTCCTGTATTTAAGAATGAGTAGATAACACTTTATTGCTCATCAAATATACAATTACAAAAATGCACGATTGGAATATTGTTATGAAAGAAACAATGGCGGGGCCTTATCGCTTAAAGCAATATCTTCCAGGCAACCTAACTTAAGGAATAATTGTCACCTAATTTGGCGATGTAAGTCCAAATTATTACGTAGAACATAAACAGACATAGTTAAAGTACATATTTTATAAATTGAATAGACATACTTAAATTACTTTATAAATTAAATACATACAAACATATTTATAGTCAAGGTGGGGAAGTCCGTTAGTGGGATAAGTTAGTACACCTCTCGCTGTTATCTTTTTTTGTTTTATGTGTTTGTATTTATTTGTTTTAAACGGAATTCTGACCGATTTATTGTCGTCATTTCTTTTCAGGCGCGGAAATAACGAGAGGTGTATGGAGTTCCCCCATTGATGGACTTCGCTACCTTGACTATATAAGACATATAGTATACATTAGTCTATAGTATTAAATAAGTAATAGTATTTAAGATTTTTTATTTATAGTTTCAGTAGAGTAGTATCATTTTATTTTTAAGATAGATTGGTGTTATAATAATTTATACTAATTTTGTTAATTATAATAACTAAAATTTTATTTTTATACCTAACTAAATTTATTTTTTGTCGGACTTCTCTTTTTACTTTTAGTTTTATATTGCATTAGAGTTGCCAATTTAGTAACTTTTAGCAGACTAGATATGATTTCTTCTAAAGTACCCGCTACTCGTATAAAGTTCTCATATGGACCGAAGCGGAACTTAAGTCTGGTCCATACTAAGTTAGAATATTAAGAGCTGGCATTTTAGTAGCTATACAAGTATTTTATTTATTTTATTTTATTCTAGTTCAAAAGTTGAACCACAGACTAGCTACGAGGACTTACGAGATAATATTAAAACTTCTGTGGTTGTAATTCAAAATATAGCTGTGCCTTAATAAAACATTGCAATTATGTCCTCAGCGTAACAACCACAGTTAGAACCATACTTAATCATATGTTATCGATGTGCTCATGAGAATGGAAAAGAAAATAAATATTGAAGTATTAAAATTCATTTTTATCTTACAGAATCAATTTAGTTAGGTAGGTACCTATATATGGGTATATATATTATATACTATGTATCTTCAGAAAAGTGCAAAATATCTAAATCAAACATACATGACAATCTATACTCATATTATAAAGAGGTAAAGTTTGTAGGAAGTAATCTCTTGAACTCCAGAACCGATTTTCGAAATTCTTTCACCAGTAGAAAGCTACATTATTCTTGAGTGACATAGTCTGTATTTGATTGTAATTTTTATTTTGTATCTTTAATGATGGGCAAGTGAAGTGGGCACGGATTAGCTTGTTTAAGTTAAAATTCTAGTTTTTTTCCCTAAATATTTTCATTAAAATTCGGTTAGCCGTTCGGAGCTTATTCAAGACAAACTTAAATATCAATATACAAATAATTATTCTCAATAACATTATTATATGATCAGTCAATGAATAAATAGCAGTATTGTCTTATTTTTTGAAGTTTAATTTTGAAATCACCAACCGAATTGCAAGAGGCACCTGCGTTTTATATCTGGATACGACATCATCTATAGAGATAAAAAGTATTCTACGTGTTATTCAGGGATATAACCTAGCTCTGTGTTGAGTTTCATTGAAATCCGTTCAGTAGTTTTTACGTGATCCGAACAGACAGGCAGACACAGATAGACGAACAAAAATTTTGAAAGTTACATTTTTGGTTCTAATAAGCACTTATGATTTTTTTTGTCTTTTCAAATTCAGCGTAAAAAGTCAACACTCCGAAAAGATTTTTCATAGTATAGATTTTGTTGTTTAGTTAAACTTTCTGTTGCGGAATAAATACTTTTGTTACAATTTTTTATTACTGGCAGCTCGGTTTTTGACGTTTTTGTAATAAAAGAAAATCGAGTTGGTCGCGATTCGAACGTAAGGAAAAAAATGCGTTTTATTTTCTATAGTCCCATTTAAATTTAAATATAATTATATAATTTTGCCTTGTTCGGGTCCAAGTGTGATTTGATGGACTTAAGACCTAAAGTCTTTAGAGGGCATACATCCAATGTTAGGTGACGTTAATATAATACAATAAAACTAAATTGAATAAAAGATCATTCCTCTGATTATAACAGCTATTTCCTGTAAGCTAAACGCTACTTATCTTGCTAATAACATGTTAAGTACACTGTTATTAAATGTGAGAGGTTATTAATTAATTTACATGTAATACCCATAGTTAAAATCCCATTTCTTGAACCCGCGTTATGAGTGACCCCTATTGTGGAACAAAGGATTAAAGTTGTATAGATATGCCACTGAAAGAAACTATGTTTTTATTTATTTATTATTTCAGGAGTTTAGCAGACAGGCAGACGGCCCACTTGATGGAAAGGGGTTACCATCGCCTATGGACATTTGCAACACCGAAGGTGCTACAGATGCGCTGCTGTTCTCTTAAGGGAGACTAGAACCTGGTCACTAATGCCGGAACACAGCTCAAAGTTGTTATGGCGACATACTTTAAACGAGGGGTGGTAGCGATCCAGTCGAGCAAATGCCCTACCACCTGGCTGTGGGTTGTATTGTCGCCTCTTACGACAGGCCGCCAGGCCAGAGGAAATTGTATTCTTTCTCCGTTCCTGCACGGATAAAACTATGTAGAACTGTTTTGATGATATCCTATACAATCCCAACTAATATAATAATTATGAATCTGAGCTTGTTTCTTTGTGACGTTTTCACACCTTAGGGGATCATCCACAAATCACGTCACCCGAATTTCATTTTTGACATCTCCCCCGTCCTTATCACGGCGAATCACATTCGTGAGAGTCCTACCTGCCTGTGTAACATCAAATAATTTGCAATTCTGCATCAATAAATAACATTAAAACAGCAGTTTTAGCTAGAATACTAGAACCTGGCCACTAATGCCGGAACACAACTCAAGGTTGTTAAGGCAGCATACTCTAGACCAGGGTTGGTAGTCATCAAGACGGGCCAATACCCTACCATCTGGCTGTGCATTGTTTTATTGCCGCTTATGACAGGACGCCTGGCTGCAGGAATTAGTATTATTTCACTGTGCCTGCATGGATACAATTCCACGGATCATTCCAAATATTCTTCACCTATGCCGTTTTCTTATATTTTCTTTTCAATAACAACATTGGACAACTCTTTTTATACTCCATCACTTTACCTACTGAGCTTACAAAATATGTTCAGTACGGTTGATGATCGTTGAAGAAATGATCACCAGAACCGTGGAAGGGAAATGACTTTGCCCTACCTTTACTCAGTTTTTCCTATTCTATATTGCATCACTTCTATCCGTTTATGACATATACGCCCATACAAACCTCTTTCTTCTTCTTTCTTCTCAAGTTCCGACCTCCACAAGTTTATCCTCTTTGTCCCATCCTAAAAACTGGCAACGCGTTGGCATAGCCATTGGTGTTGCATACGTCTAGGTGACGGTAACCACTTTCCATGAGTTGGGTCGTCTCTTTGTGTGCGAGCTTCGCAATAAAAAGTCGTATCGCATCAATTCGCGTCACAGGTTTCTGCGTTGCGAAATTGCATTATACCAATTTGCAGTAGTGCGTTTCGGCTTGTAGCCACTTCTAGCTCATTCAACTAGCCTTATATTCTAACTCCGTGTTCACACAAAAGCATGGGCGTAAGATATCATGTCTAAACGTCATAAATTAGTTTAAAAAACAAATCCACAATGGGGATAGGCAGCGAACAGTGTTGTGATACCAAAGGTACCCATTACCAACTTAAATGGTGTGCTTAAATTGTTTTTTTATGAAGCTGCGGGTGTGATTTTGTTTATTAATGTGATATTAGCTTACATCTAATTCCCTAACTTTAAATAGGGGAAAATTTTATTTATATTGAAGGTATGTTTACGAGAAGATACTTAAGCTAATCATACATGAAGGTTTCTGACTAGGCGTGTTTGGTCATTGTTTTTATTGGTCAACTACCTGTCTCGTGCTCACAATAATCAATATCAACTATATGCCTATGCCAATTAGGAATAATGTAGCTTTATAAAGGTGAAAGAATTTTGAGAATCGGTTCAGTTGTTCATGAGATTACTTCCTACAAAACTCATAAACTTTAGCTCTTTATAATATAATTATAGATAGATAGGGATCGTATGCTGCCTATTCAATTACTTCAAATGTGTAAGTGTCTAATGGCCGGTACGTATATCTCACTATTCAGTCACTTGCGCTACCATCTTCTACTCTTAAACTAGTTTCTGTCTTTTGAGCGCATTACTTATAAATTGTCTTTTTTGCAGTCTGGTTTTTGTTTTTTTTTCAATTTTCTGTTATATTTTTTTATGTTATAGCAAATTGGCAGACGGTCCTGATAGTTACTTACCGTCACCCATGGACGTCTGCAACACAAATGTAGCCAACGCGCTCCTATGCAGATTCTTAATATCCTAAATATTAATAATCTGTTTAGGCTTTTTTTAGAAGAGCCCCATATTGGGTAGAGCATCCTGGAAAAGCCACAGTGGGTAGGCGGAAGCTCGTTCTACAAGTTTTAAAATAATGCTTAATTACTCTTTAAATTAATTGTAATTTATGCTTGTGATAGCTGTCATTAGTCTAGGAAATGCAGATGTGTAGCGAAACTTCAATATAAACGGGGGGGGGGGGGGCATTAGGATTTTCTGACACGGAAAAAGCGTTACAGCCGCGTGTAGGGGCGGCATAAGTTTAGAGTAGAAGTGGTGACAGGCGGCATAAGTTTAGAGTAGACTATGGATGTCTTTTTTGGTTCCGGATCGATTCAGGTTTTTTTGATTAAATAAAATATGTTTAAATAAAAAATGCATTCATTAAAATGTACCTAACCTAACCAAATCATAATTTGCAGTAAGCCTGCAAAAAATCGAAATGTGTTCTGGGACACATAGTAGAAGTGAAACTTCAACGGACAAGTGGAAAAACGAATGGCAATGAAACAAAATTTTAACTAGAAGTTTTACGGGCAGATTGTTGAGTTCAAATTAGGTTGCGATTCGTTTTGCCACTTGTCCGTTGCCATTGGTTTTTCCACTTGTCCGTTGAAGTTTCACTTCTACTATATGTCTCAGCACATATTTCGATTTTTTTTATAAACAAGACGAATTTGGCTTTGTCATTGACACTAATGTCATCCCAGATGGAGTAGGAACTAAAACATGCTAAATGCAAATAATCATAGTTTTCCTTTGACATTGGTAGAGGCGTGTATTGTTGCTCAGTCCTCCCTTTTAAATAAAATAAAACTGACATTCCTCATTTAAAAAACCACGATGTCATCTGTCACCTGGCATGACCCGTTCTCACGCAGCATTCAGAACGCGCCTCATAAAAATCGCGCTGCGATCGTAAAAAAATCGCAAAATCATCTTAAAAATTCATCGATCGATCACAATGGGCTATTACCTTTTTATTGGCACTAATGAATATACATTTTTAAATGCGCGCCATTCAAAAATCGAATTTACGAAGTTTATTAAATAATAAAGTCGAAATAAAAATTTGTACACGACGTTTTGTTACATTTTTTGCACGATTATCTATGGTTTCATTACAAGTAAAAAAAGTTACACCCTATTTTATCATACGTAACCCCATAACCCTTAGCATGCCGATGTCAAAGTTAACCGAGTTGCCCCTTTTAAAATGTACCCTAGAATATTTTTACCGTTACTAATTTTATTTGAAAATAGAATTCCTTCTGTCATTGCAATAAAGAACAAAACTTAAATTTGAAATAAGAACCATGACAATTTGAAGATGAAGTAGGTCATAATTGGTGATATTGTAACAGTATGTCTAATTGTGAAGAGTGTTTTGTGTAAACCATTGAACTATATTGTTGTGGTGTCAAAACATGGCTTTACTATGTTGCTGACAGGGATAGGAGGCATTTAACCTTTATCTTATTTGCTTACAAAAAGTTTTAAGGAATTATTTACGCTTACTTGATTTGAGGTACAAATTAATTTATCCGTGCAAGAACGGAGAAAGAATACATTTCCTGCGTCCGGGTGGCCTAGTGTTGGTAAACCTTGGTGTTGCAGATGTCCGTCCATAGACGATGGCAACTACTTCCCATCAGGCCGTCTACCTGTCAGCTGAACTCATGCATAATAAAAAAAATATGGCCCAATCTCACTCTCCCTATTCTGTCTTCCAAATCACATTCCCACTATGCTGTTTCTCCTGTCTAATCTCTATCTCATCCCCATCTCCAATCTTCATCATATATCTGTATAATAATAATATCATTCATAATTAATATTATTATTGAATAATAATATAATGTATAGTTTACCATGACGTAAGCTCTAGGTTCAAGCGGAAGATCAGTGTTAACAGATCGACATTTTTGCTAAGCTTGATCCAATTTTTAGGACATATATGTGTATATGTATATATCGTTTACTGATACTTTTTGGTTGTTTTCTCTTTTTTATTGTGCTTTATTCATAACTTTAAATGTGTTTGTTTCACTTCGACATATATGTTCGTCCTAAAAATAAACCTGTTTTTTATTTTATTTCTTTCCATCCTAAACGCTGGTAACGTGTTGACTTCAGCCGTGGTGCTGAAAACGTTTATAGGCGACAGTAATCACTTACCATTAGGTCTCACTGTTTACCAGCTTTCCATAAAAAAAAGTAAAATAAAGTACTTACAACAAACGATTTTTTTAAAATTCATAATTAAAAGGCTTTGTCGATTAAGCGATCATGCTGCCCTGGTAAGTACATTTAAAAAAATATTCTCCTTCTCCTGACGCACACGCTTGTCAGGGTTTTTTGTGCATGTTTATGGTTTTTTTCTTTTCTATTGCCAAATTTATTTTTCAATACATACATTTAACTACAATGTTGAGATCTCAATATTCTACTGACTTTATTCTAATTTATATAATGCTATTTACATTTGATAATACATTTATCTATTTCAATGTATCTTATTGGCTAGCTTATCATTTATTTGTTCTGTTGTACTTTTTCCATATCCTTATGTATATATTTATCTATTTTATTTAAAGACATTGGTACTGTCGGTACACATGACACTAGTGTTATTTTATTTTGTTATGGTAAGTACAATTACGTAATCTAACAAAAAAAGTATGATTGTTTTCTTATATCTACTAGTTAATAAAGAATTCTCGCGTCTTCCGAAGATGGGTCTACCAGAATAATATTAATTTAACCTACTAGCCGTAAACTATTTTTTGTGAATTACAGTCAGTGTTGCTAATAAATGATTTTTTGCTAGAACAGACTATTATACCTCTGACATCTACTAAAATACTAGCGATATTCGTAAAACTGATTTACAAGTGGCGTGAACCGTGACCAATCAGTAATCATGTATTTAGAATTTGACATTAACAAATATAACGGGTTTGAAATTAAGTTTGAATTATATAACAATTCACAAATTTGCATAATAAGCTCATCGCTTGTCATCGCCACGCCAACAATCAGAGCAAACAAGCATTAATCAATTCCCATTTAAACACGAATCATAATATTCATAACCGGGGATACTCTTATCTGGGGTTGCCATATTATAAAACAAAATACCTAGTTATCACGTTTCAAAAACTGTTATATTTTTATAATATCCGAAATTATTGGTCTTTAGGCGCACTTAAATTTAAATAGACATCGTCGTAAAAGTAAATGATGACTATGCAAATGAATCTTGTTGTATAAAATGAGCTATCTTTCGGCTAGTCTGGCTATAAAGGGTTCCATGGAGTATACGTACATATATTATACGTTACCATAAAATGTGATTAGAAAAAAAAGAATTAAATTATTCAAATTCAATATTTTATAACTGTTAAAACTACTACTACTAATAATTATTTTATTGCCAGGCGGTAGGGTATTTACCCGTCTGAATGGCTACTAGCCGTGGTCTAGAGTAAGTCGCCATAACCTTTGGTGTTATAAATTATTATCCATACGCGATAGTAACCGCTTTCCGTCAGGTGGGACATCTGCTGAACGCATGCTATTAAAAAAACGCAGATTACTACAGCGGAGTTCAGTGGAAGGCAGTAGTGTACATATTTTTTTCATGCTTATTTATTGGTAAATTGGTAAACGATCCACTTGATGACACATTTTTTTTTACTGGTAATGCCCAAATAAATGGTGATAAAGGCTTCTAGCAACCCCAGAGCCAAGTCTGGTATTACAACCGGGCGTTCAATACTCGGGTAGTAATTTGGATGCAAAACTGATAATTAACACATTAACATCCAAATAACAGTAACAAAAGGTGAGCTACGAGGACGAGATTGAGTTAACGCGGGCACAGAGGCAATGGAGGGTTAAATGACGCACGACCAATGAAAGTGCGATGTTATGTCACAATATTCTAATCATCTATAATGTTATAAAACTGTACAAAGTGCGTAGTCTTTCGTTTCTTAATTTTTTTGGGTTTATCTATTTGTTCGGGATTTACGTAAAATCTACTGAGCCGATTTTGATGCAGTTTTCGTTGATCGATAGTAAATTCCCGGATTAAAATCTGCGATACTTTATTAATTTGCTATATCTTTAATTTTTGACCATTTACAAAGCATGTGTATTTTAATTAGTTATTTTACTTAAAATCAAAAAAGAAAAGTGGCAGTTTGGGTATAACTACTTTTCATCGAAAAATTCAAGTTTTTAAAAGTGTTGTGTTTAGGTTAGGTAAAATTTTTATGCACATCAAATCGTTGAATCAACTATACCAACCCACTCAGTGCTGAAGTGGCCTGATTACCCTATTTATTCTATTAACGTGTAATTGTTTGGTGAATGGGTTGCGTCGACTCCACTACACTATTAGACCTATTGTTCCGTTGTACGTTCAGATACACGTTCGCTTAATTTCATATGTTTGTGATTCAATTTTGGACTGTCAGGATTGTTTTGTTTGTCAGTAGTAATCATGTGTTGGTATTTCGAGAGCACAAAACGTGATTACTCGCAGTTGCAGAGATGTTTTACACTGCTTCGAGATTTTCATAGGTTGCATTGGGGGCTGGCTTTATAGTTCCCGGCAAGGATCTTGTGCGGCTGGTGGAATAGTAGGGATCGCTTTGCGCATTGAGCATAGCGAATGTGAGTCGAATTATCGTTACGTCAATATTATTGTTACGGGTTAGCGGGACTCGAATTACAATGTCGTTAGAATTATTATAGACTTTATTAGAACTACACAAACACGTATAACACAGGTACAAATATAACCAAACACAACAAATCCAATGGTAATGCAGAAGGTCGTAATTCAATAAAAGGCGTCACAATTAGATTCCCGAATGTATACACGTCACTCCCGTATCGTAGTCGTAGCTCAACAGCCCTCTCTCTCTCTCAGGCCCTCGTTTTATGCCTCACAAATACAAATGTGCCCGCCCGGCAACGTTGAGACAATCAGCTTGTAATCTTAAATCCGCAACACCTGGCTAATGATGCATCCGCAAGCGGCTGTAAACGAGTACAATAGAACAATATGCTGTTCTCTACAATAACTAGAAAAGTATGACAATAAATAAGTGAACAAAACTTCGTTAGTTAGTCTTCTTAAAGAAGACATATCATAAAAGGATTACGATTAGTTCAAATGTCGACAGGTAATAAAGTGTGCTTTTACAGATCTGTTCGTGGACTTTGTCTTTGTTGGGGCCTAGGTTGTAACACTATTATGATTTTTACGGGTAAATGCCCTGACATTTGGCTGTGGATTGTTTTGTCATCTCTTACAACAGGTAGCAGGACTTACTCACGAAATAACTAACGATTTTCTCAATGTTTTTAACTACCGACTCAAAAGAGGGATGTTATAAGTTTTTAGAATGGATTGCCTGAACAAAACAAAGTCTATAGAGATCTCGTATAAAGACAATTTCACACCGATTCTTCGTGAAAAAAGCTTCGAAATCAATAAAAATAAAATGTCATCATTGCCTTCTAAAAGATTTGAAAAAAACATTCCCACGCAGTCAATACAGCTCAACGAGGAAACAAAAAGAATTTTGACAAGTAATGACAAACTTGCCCATACCCACAAAATAGGGTGAAGGTGAAAAAAATGTAACTGGTGTTTAATGTGTGCAAACCCTTAGCAAATAATGTTAAAAAACACTAATAAATTTTAGGGTAAAATGGTAAAAAAGTGTAACCGCGAAATCGGAAATTGGCGGCCACAGTTCAATAAGGGAACGTTTACATGCACGGAATTTTAAAGCAAAAACTTCTTTTAGCACGTTAGGCATTTCTGTGATTGGGAAAAGACACTGAATTTGCTTAAGGGACACGTCATTTCACGTTAGACACAAAAATTTCACCTTTGACATGTAATCCTACAATTTTGTTTTGTTTGTTGTTTTTTTATTTTGCAATTCATTTCTGATCTCGTCGTTAGCTAATCGTTATCCATTGGTGGTCGTAGGCTACCCCAAGATTGTGCCACATATCCCGATTTAAAGTCCCTACCGTTACCGTGACCGCTGTCGTAGCCCGAAATATTAGGACTACCGGGAACTGGCCGTTTTCTGGGCTTCATATTCAGGCAGGCGTTTGAGTGACGTCTGTCTGGGCTGGAGCTGAATGAGCGAGGCCCACAGCCCGGGTATGGAACGTCTAGACGAACGGTCAACGGTTTAAGTGATTCTCCCCGACCCTGGTGGCAATAGCACTTCTGCAGGAGTGCTAAAGATATTTCGACGTGGCGAATCATACACGCCTGAATGTGCTTCTCCCGCAGTGTTTTGTCTTTGAGCGGATTTCCCATGGGAGAAAAAATACGTGTTGGTGACCGCAATGCCAATTAACTCTACAGGGAGCACTGCTGTCGGCTCCCAATCTATGGATTTTTTAGCTGACCTAACGCCTAAGGCTTGAGTTGTGACCTAAGGCATGTACTATTAAAATTACCATTGATTTTCTTAATTGGTTATTGGAGAGGTGTTTTTACACGGTGCATGATTATTTTAATTGGAACAAGACCTAGATGAGGATGTATGACATTAATATAAATTTAATTATTTAACATTATTATCTTTTGACATACAACAATACTTTAATTTAATTTTCCGTGGTCAACGTAAATAATATTTTAATTTAAGACGATGTAATATTTGCACACCCTATGGGGTAATGCCATGTGAACTCATTTTTGTATAACTTAAGACCTGTATTTTTATGTAGCATGTCATAGGCAAATAAATTTCATTTAATTTCAATAAAATTGTTAGTAGATAAAAAGAAAATCACGATGTGAATACCAACATATAGTTATTAATAATGCGAGAAACCTATTCATTTATCATGGATAAGCATAGAGAGTACATTTTTACACATTCCTTTGTATATTATTTTTATAATAGCATAAGTACAGCAAACAAAGAGCAATTTGTGCAGTCAAATGGTTGCCAAGGCCACATTAGATAATATTTAATAAGTAAACTTAGAAATGAGAGAATTAATACTTAATACATTTTTTAAAGTTTTCAATTTGAAAATTTGAGCTAAATTTATAAAATTAGATATAGGTTACATGTAAGCCTAGCTTAAACTTTATTACCTAATTTTAGGTACGTGCTGAATTTAGACCAATTTGGGATACGATTAGACAAAAAATGAGCAGCAATAATTCGTTGTTGTTTCCGTACTTAGAATTATTGACGCATAATATGTGAAAATAATTATAATGATTTTGAATAACTTAAATAATTATAATGAATGTTTCGTCGTCGACGCGATCTTCACATAGTTACATTTTTGTACAAAATCTTACTTTACACTCTTTCGCATTCCTATCTTCGTCAACGTTTTGAACTTCTTGTTCCTTCTGAGAAACATTGTAGAACTTCTAAATCTCTTCTCCTCAAAGCTTCCCACACACTCATCGGCATGTTATTGGTTCTTTCTCCGTTCACGCAGTTAGATTATGGAACACCCTGCCAGATACGATCCAAGATAGTTTATCGGCGAGGAGTTTAATAAAAAAGTCACAAGCGTCATTGTTTTAGATGCATACTCTTTTTATAACAGGGTTAATCCGTTTGTGGACTAATCATCGCGACAGAAACACGGTGGGCGTGTGTGACTTGTTGCGTTGCGCTGGTAATAGCACCTCTGAAGAAATGGTATGGCCACCTGAGTCGAGGATACTCATTAAAACTCCTCGATGTTCCATCCTTCGCCTTATGCCAGGGCTTCAGGACAACGCCGCCTCCTCCTACTGCGAACGGGCTATCCTTGCCTAGAAGGAGGCGGAGCGGGAGTGTGAGCGTACCAGCCTGCTTCGCTTCCACCAAAGGAGGTCGTGTCGGCACAGAAGAGCCGCCGTGAGCGGGCAGCGCTGGTCCTTTAGGAAGATTTCTCACCCACTGTTAATGCCGTCCAGACGTGAGCGCGCTGGAGTTCTGCGTGTGCTTACCTCTACCTTCGCGCCACGCACAGAGGGCTGGAAGACACCGGGAGCGTGGTTTCCCCGGAAATAAATAAAACCGATGGATCACCGCCTGCCAGGGCCTCACGGAGTGCTGAGACCACATACCCGTAACCCTAGCATTAAAGTCTTGCAAGCAATGCTAGTGCCACTTTAACGTGGCGAACCCAACACGTCCTACGGATAGCGGATACTGATAAATCCACGTATCCTGACAGGACCCATGAGCCTGTTCCACTACATAGAAGCATAGTCCTCGCAGATGCATACTCCACAGAAACTTTCAATGTGCATTAGTATATCGGTCCAAGGTCTGACTTATTTCATGTTTATACTTCACTTGGATTTAAAATCTGGGATACCAATAACGAAACAAATTTCCCAACTAATCTGCTGGCACATCAAATCCCCATTATATAGTCCGTTGACCCCGTGACTATACTATAGTCATAGTATAATTGTTGTGTATAATATACACAACCAGTGGATACACGGCTATGTACTTACGCACGTAATCTGTGGCACGGTCGCAGAGTCACGCCTATTATTTATACAGCGTGTTTTTTTATTTTCATCAACATAAAAAAAGAATTAAAAGGAAAACATCAAAACTATTAGATATATATATAAATCTAACACGGCGTTTATGTTTGTTCACTCCTTTACAAGTTTAAGTCTAATTGATAAATATTTCCGATAATAAGTACGTTCATATGTTGCAGTTACTTATAGGATTTATTCAACATTTTTTATATCGCAAAATGGTAACACTTCGATAGAATATGCTTAAGAAGCTTACACAATCAGAACTATATAAAAATTCCAAACAAAAACATATACCAACCGAAAACAAACTATTTTTTTCTATTCAAAGTCGAGCGCTAAAATGATATATTATGTTAATTGTTCATTATAGGGTTTATTATTCATCATCATTAAATGTTCATCATCAATCAGGAATATATTTTCAAATGATAATTTAAAAGATAAAATACGTAACAACATACGTACGTAGCAATTTTAATAAGTCGATATTTTTTCAGGGCAGGCAGAGCACTTCAGCAACACTTCTATTTTCAACACTAACTCTCTTCATTTGTTTATGAGCAACTGATAGACTTCTTTCGTGATTAGCATAAATTACCAAATACTACAAAATAAAAACTATCTATTAACGGTTTTAAGCGTGGCATCTAGTTTGATTTTTATTTTAACATTTCGGGCACTTTAATCAGCCGTGATCACAAAGGACAAAGATATCAGATGTGTGTACTATTCGCGAAAACTTAAAAAAAATACCTAAATATTACATTTTCCTTGGACAGTCATAGACAAACGCTTCTGTGGTTTAGCAGGCTAGGCTTTTGCTGGCTTACCTCACTGCAACCCAGAGGCTCCGGGTTCGATTCCTGGTATGTTGAATTTCGGAAACGTTTTTTCTCCGTTATTTACTACTACCTGCGCCCCGCGCTCGATACCGGTGCCGGTCGGTGATGGTAAATCGTTATATTTTGGATAATTCACACTATATCTTTATAAATTACAGCCTATGTGTTATTCTGATGAGTAAGCTATATTATTGTAAAGTTTCATCAAAATCCATTCAGTAGTTTTTGCGTTAAAGAGTAACAAACATAGATCCATACATTCTTACAAACTTTCTTCGTCTAGGGATCTAGAATCGACCTTAGAGTAGTCCGTTGTATTATTACCCATAATACAAGCGTAATTTGCCTTATTTGGGGATATACAATATGTGTGTTTGCCTGCCGATTATTATTAATACATCAACCTGTAAGTTTGAGTCGAATCAAGAGCGTAGGAGCGTCATTTATCAACGGCCAGATTAACTGTAATTGTGTGCACTTGTGCCACTTTTACGATACACAGCCCTTCCATGTGCATTTTGTTGGCATAAACGCATTAATAAATGGGTATAGACAGACTACCTTTCACAACTACTTTTCTCTCCTAACTCTGCTCCATCTGGGATAATGTTGTTGTTAGTGATCCTTGCACGCAGTTGTAGCGATACGTTGAATGTTGGGCTATTTTCGCGATGAGTTATTTGTGTTGCGACAATGTTATTAATTGTTTCCCATGGGTACATGCGCAAGATCTCCTCCCATAATACTGCTGTAGGGCTCTCCAGCATCTAGGGAGCGGAGGATTCATCCCCCTGTTGACGAAGTGAATTAATCCTGCTTCCCGGGGCACTCTCAAGCACTGATGGCGTAACTACGTCCCAAGTCTCACGCTCTTCCTATATATATATCCCATAAGCGCGGGGCACATGGGAGGCAGGTGGCTTTAGTGGAGTATTGGCCCATGGTTACCTCTCCACATAGAGAGAGGTACGTTACTGAGTCTCCACACATGCCGGCGATTGACTCTGTTAGCTCTGCTATCTTCAGTGGCTTACTCTCATCGCTTTGGTCAAATCTCTAGCAAAGGACCCGGTAGTTTACGATATACATTTACCCAGCCTCAAAAATATTGTTATTAATTGTTAATAATAATGTTACATACCGACAAAGAAATACGCACCTGGTTTATTACTTTTCCTGTATTTGAATTTATTTTGTTTACTTTGTGTTTAATGTTTGCAATTAAACAATAGCCTATTGTTATTGTTTATGGCCATTCGCAGGAATAATTAACCAGGTGCAGATTACGGGTCCTTTGTCGTATTGTTTAGTTAGTATAAAACAATGCCCGAACTGACGGGTAAGGCAGTCAAGCGAGGATTACGATACGAGCAAGACGTAGATTCGATGAGCGATATAGTGACGGACTTTGCACGTGTTATTGAATCGCGCAGTTTGTATTAGTAGTGTCTAGTTATACTTGTACCTGTTTTATACGTGTTTGTATAATTCTAATAAATTCTCTCTCAACGGCATTTTAATTCGAGTCCTGTGTAGCTCGTAACAATAATAAGACAAGACGTGAGATTGATAATTCTACAATCAAGACAATTTTTTCTCCAAAACAATGCCTAAGACATATGCATATCGACATTTAATTGTAATTCCTTAAAATTGACTACATTAATTAAATTTTATTATCAGAATATATCTATAGTGTTAAAAATGTTACAAATGATTAAATTACATATTATTGACATTCTATAGAAAAATCACAATTTCTAATAATAATATGCTTATATAAAAGTAATGAAAGTATAATTATTAATTAATCTATGAAAACACAGCCCATAAATCTGTGTAGGAACGGAGAAAGAATACAATTTCTTGCGGCCTGTCGTAAGAGGCGACAAAACAACCCACAGCCAGGTGGTAGGGCATTTGCCCGACTGGATAGCTACCACCTCTGGTATAAAGTATGTCACCATAACGACCTTGAGTTGTGTTCCGGAATTAGTGACCAGGTTCCACTCTTCCTTAAGAGAGCAGCAGCGCATTTGTAGTCCCTTTGGTGTTGCAAATGCCCATAGGCGATGGTAACTGTTTTCCATCCTGCAATAAAAACAAAAAATGTCTCACTGCTGGGCTCGGGCCTTCCACTACAGGAGAACGAGCTTATTAGCCTAGCCATAGATCGAATTTTTCATTTCGATTTATATAGAACCAACATACTTATTATCAATATACACCATACACCATAACCTAGCGTAGCTTATACGAGTATTTAGATGTATCACCCAATATTACCTATACCACTAATAATAAGAGTCTATATCCTACAAGTATATGACCGCAGCAAACTCCAGGGAGATTAAGCTCAGACCAGCGTGGTGTTGACTTAACTAATGCACGCCATCTAGCCGCGGGCTTAGTAAACACACGGTTTTAGTATCTGTATGATCTATGTTCTCGTCCGTGGGATTACTGAGTTTCGCAATTAATATTGAATCTTTTACTATCTGAGTCTTTGGTTGCTTTTATTTAGTACAATTAATAAAAATATAAAATCGTTCAAGTGCGTGTTATTGCCCCACAGTTATGCCCCGTAGAATCGACTGACGTCTACTGTTTATAATAAAATAGTTTTTTATATTTTCGTTTTAATGGTTTTAAGCGCAGTATTTTATTTGATTTTTATTATTCCGACATTTCAGCCACTTTTCAGTAGCCTTGATCACGGAAGGCGAAGATGGACTGAAGTTTTTCAGCCTTCGAAGAGATGCTGCACTTGCAAATATTTTGATTGATTTACTCCTTGTATTTGGGGGCCTCAAGAGCTAGATTGATGAAAATATATTCCTAGATTCTGAACCTTCTCACTAAGATTTATATAACAATTCACTCAGATGATAATACGGGACCCAAGTGGTTTTTGACAATATTAATTTTTTTATACTTTATTTCGATGACACAGCGCACGTTATTGGAAAGCAGTAGTAAATTCAGTTCAGTATATTATAGATGTTGGGACTTCAATCGAGCGTACTGTTTGCAGATAAATGCATATCGGTCAAGTATAGTTCGAGAGAAAAGTGTTTCAGAACATTTAACTATACATGAATTTTTAAATAAAACACGTGACATTTCTACCAAACGGGATTTGTCGATAAAACCGACAGGCATCGAAACCACATGGTCCTAGAGTCTCTGTAGATAAATTAGGACCGGCAGTGGTCTGTTTTCATTATTGAAATAAGCACAAACAAGGATAATAATATCCTATAATTAGTAATATACGAATGAAAAATTGAGACATAAGAGGACAGAAAAATATATCAAAAACATGGTGTCAAAAAATTCAATTGTAACATACTTTCTGAGGTGCCAGTGTCAAGTTACACGACGTCATTTTAACAGTCTAGACACAGAACGTCACAAATATACTAGACATTAAAGAAGACGGGCACTATTGGGCCAAAGAAATGTCATTACTTGAGATAAGTCTTTATAAAACCATTAAATTGTCTATTACAAAATCGAAAACATCAAATTTAAATTTTATCTGGAAGAGGATAAATCTTAAAAATAAGGTCACAATAAATTAAATTATCGATTACCATAATCGATTTATGTGAATGAATTTCAACAATTAATAACACCACACACTTAATTTATGAAAGAATAAACCCACTATAGTTATAAAAATATCAAGATAGTAAAAAAATTACAATCTGCGCTCAACAGTGTACGAAAGCGTATCCGTCTTCTTTACATTCTGGCGATCAATATAACTTCCATGTATTTTTTTTTAAATAATTATTTAATTGGATGACTTTTTGTATCGACTGTACCATAAGCCAGCTTAATATCCGTCGGCCTGTATGTTTGTGTATGGATTCAGTCTGCGTTGTGAATTTCAGGTATTTGCCTGGATATATACCGTTACACTCAAAGGAGGATCTTCGTAAGCTCAACGCTCAGGTCAATTAAGACATCTATTGATTGGCATACCAAAATTAATTGCTAGGAATATTTACATTAAAACTACCATCAAAATAATCGGATAGGTGGGTTCCGGTCTATGCTTATTACAGTGTTATATGAAAGTCAAAAATGTCTCCTGTTTTTGTCATTTGACTAAGGTGGATCTTAAAAAGTATTAAACAGATACTGGACGGAACTTGTTCAAACTATTTTTTTTAAATATTTCATCAGATCTACTAGTTTCTTCTGTTTTTTTTTACCTTTTATTTCTAAAGGTAGAGAGGGGTAAATTGCTACTTTGGAACCAAATATCTCACCATAAAAATCACGATAAAATAATTAAATAATAAATAATGAATTTTCAAGATTTGATTAATCAATAATAATACCCCATGTTTATTGCCCGAATAACACTGAAAAATATTCATTCAACATCGCTTAGATGTAACCTAATCTTTATTTTTTAACATTTTAATCTGTAAGGGCATTTTGAGGATAACCCGATAGTTACCAAAAAAAATATATAACATACAAAGACAGAAAGATTGTAAATTAATACCCCGTCTCAAAAGTACTTCTTATTAAATTTCATGAAAAATAGTTTAAGACTGTAAAGACTGTTTTCGACACACATTCAAGTACATGTATTTCCTTTCTATAAGCCTTTACGTTCTTTGGCTAAACACGTTTACACTTGTCTCTGTTTTTGTAGGTGTTATTGTTGGTGATATTTTTTTTAAACTGCGTATACAACATATTTCTTTCAAATTTGGTCATTACTGCTACGTAAAGATAAAGATCAATTTCCTTTGAATCTAATCAGACAGTCTATAAAGTAAAATGGGGATAGTTTCGTGTTATTATTGTTTCACTTTTTATTATTTTAAAGTATTCTTAATCTCTTTTGTATGTTTCTATTGAAGGTTCAGCATTAATTGTATAGCAATAAGGTATATTTTTCTATGTAGTTTTTAACAAAGTATAGGTAACTTTTTATGAAACGGTCTAAGTTTGGCCCCTTTTGAAACTATTGATTCGTGATAATTGGAAGCGACAGGTTTAGTTATGTTGAAACAAGTGGGCAATGGAGCATGCTTAGATCATTATAGCATTTTATGATTATTTGTGAGAGCAGAGGCTGACGATCTACCTGATACAGAGTAATTATCGTCGCCTATGAACATTTGCGTCACCGAAGGTGCTACTGGCCTCCAAGGGGAACTGGAACCTGGCCACTAATGCTGGAACACAACACACTTTAGTCATTTCTTACGACACGCCGCCCATATTCCAGATACTGGAATTAGTATTCTTTCTCCGTTCCTGCACGGACAGAAGGTAATTACTAAATTACATTTTTTATTCAAAATCCAATCAAATCACTAACAAATAATTTAATATAACTCAAATTAGTAAATTATATTTATTACTAGAGGTTACCCCGCGGCTCTGCCGCGGTTCATACTCTAGTGCGTACCTCTTGTTTAAACAGCCGGCGTTAAAACAGGTTAAATTGTTTTATATTTTTATATTGGTGCTAATTGCCTTCATAAGATTTACTTTTTTTAAATTTATTTATATCGCAAACTATCCCATCTCCCGGGATGAAAAGTATCTATGTCCATTTTTGTTATTCAGACAGACAGTTCGAGTTACTATCGCACTTTTTTCTATAGATTATGAATTTTTATATCTATAAACTTGAGAAACGATTAGTCTCTCACTCAAACTTTCATCTATTTTAGTTTTATTTTTGCGATAAAAAGCATGACCAAAATGGTCAAAATTACCGAATTGGCCAAAATGACCGACATGGCCAAAATGACCGACATGGCCAAAATTACTGAAATAGCAAAAATTACCAAAAAGGCCAAAATGATCAAAATGGTCAAAATGACCGAAAAGGCCGGAATGACCGACATAGCCAAAATTAACAAAAAGGCCACAGTGACCGACATGGTCAAAATGACGGAATAGGCAAAAACGACCAAAAAGGCCAAAATAGTCAAACAGGCCAAAATGACCGACATGGCCAAAATGACGGAATAGGCAAAAACGACCAAAAAGGCCAAAATAGTCAAACAGGCCAAAATGACCGACATGGCCAAAATGACGGAATAGGCAAAAACGACCAAAAAGGACAAAATGACCAAAAAGGCCACAGTGACCGACATGGCCAAAATGACGGAATAGGCAAAAACGACCAAAAAGGCCAAAATAGTCAAACAGGCCAAAATGACCGACATGGCCAAAATGACGGAATAGGCAAAAACGACCAAAAAGGCCAAAATGATCAAAATGGTCAAAATGACCAAAAAGGCCAAAATTACCGCAAAAGCAAAAATGACCAAAAAGGCCAAAATGATCAAAATGGTCAAAATGACCAAAAAAGCCGAAATGACCGACATGGCCAAAATGACAAAAAGGCCACAGTGACCGATATCGGCTGGACTGCGGCAATGCGCTATGCAACTTACGACGCAACGACATGGCACAGTTGCTTTTAGGGGTAGTTTTAGGTATGCTGCCTCCAAATGCTGGAACAATATCCCACCCCCCATAAAAAATATGCAAAGTATTCATGGATTTAGAGTAAAATTAAAAAAGTTCTTGTATGCCCACCAAATGTGCCAATCTGATCTCGTTCATGATACCAGTGCTATATAATGGCACCCATTTGGAGGTTGTGCCTGACCTATCCTGTATGTGTTATGTCGTGTGTTTTTTAACATTGCTTATTTTAAACTCTTATCTGTTCTAACTATGTATCTAACTATCTCAAACTATATAAAAAATATGTATTTAATCTTTTTACAATTGTTGTGGACATTTTTTTTTTTTTTCCTACTCTTTTTTTTCTTTTTGTTTCACTTTGTTTTTTAATTGCTTTAGTGTCTGTATATGTCACTTAAATGGCCCTAGCGGAAGATCAGCGCTGGTTAAGTTAACCAGCAACATGCTGAGCTAGGACCAATTTAGAGATACACTTTCTTTGTTTTTTCTATTGCATTGTTTTGATTATGATACATTGTACATTTATTTATAGTGTATATTGTATTTTAATTTGTGTTGTGGTTCTAAATAAACATACATACTTACATACATAACTTCACGCCAGGTCCCTTGCGGGGTAGGCACGAACAAAATAAACGATTTTTCTTTCTTTCTTCTTTCTTTCTATATGGCCAAAATGACGGAATGACTAAAATGACCACAAAGGCCACAGTGACCGACGTGGCCAAAATGACGGAATAGGCAAAAACTACCAAAAAGGCCAAAATAATCAAAATGGCCAAAATGACCGACATGGCCAAAATGACCAATAAGGCCACAGTGACCGACATGGTCAAAATGACCAAAAAGGCCAAAATGACCAAAAAGGCCAAAATAACCAACATGGCCAAAATTACCGAAAATGCCAAAATGAAAAGTATCCCTTGTCCACCCTCGGTATTTAATTTACATACGTACCGAATTTCAGCCAAATCGGCTCATTAGTTCTTTCGTAAAAGCATAACAAACAGAAAGACAAATATATTTTTATCCCGGAAACTATCCCATTTTTCAGGATAAAAAGTATCCTATGTTCATTCTCGGCATCGAAAATATATATATACTGAGTTTCAGCCAAATCGGTCCAGTAGTTTTTACGTGAAAACGGAACAGACAGACAGACAGAGTTACTTTCGCATTTATAATATTAATAGGGATCCAAAAATTAGATTAAATATTTTAACCTTCAAGGAGTTATTTACATCGTTATTATGTTGATTATTTTAACTGGGTTCATTGTAGGAAGATATTTGTATACAAAATTTGAAACAAGTGTATCCCTTTCTTACTTTTGCATATTGATGTACAATATTTTAAAATAGTAATTGCGGTAGAGCTTATATAATTAAAATTGTATATTAATATCTTTACTTTTAATTAAAATTGTTCAACAAATTCCGTTGAATAATGTTTGAGATACGATTTTTGTTTTAAAACTCTATTACAGCTTTATAGTTATTATTCGTGGACACACGCACCTCGCCGTTCTAATCAACTTACAAAAATTCAGACGATCATAAAAATTAAATAATCAACAAAGATGGTATGGATGGCATAAAAATCCGAAGATATATTTCATGCGTAGAGAAAGTATTATATAGAGATTTCATAGTAAAAAAAATATTGCGAAAATGAGATTCTCTTACACTGTCTATACACTGTCGTTAATTTGTAAGAGACACCTTATATTTTTGTTTTGCTCTGCGTATCGAATTTTGGTTTGTGTCACCTCTAATAACGGCAGCAGGCTATAAATAACCCTTATTACGAGTAGACTACACTTCTTTAGGGAACTGATACATAGGGTTGGCGTGGCCTACCTAAAAGTACTGACTCCCTTTTACCTATTGCACTACCCTGATTTAGAGAATGGGTCAAAAATGGGAGAAATTTAGATAATAACCCCATCAAGTTTTTGATATTTGAAAACGACGTTACTATCCTGTACATAACAGTTTTTAGATTTCAGTGAATTTAAAGTTAACAACATTATTGAGTGGTATTAAAACAAATAGTATGCTATAGTAATATATATATACTTAATTGCATAACATCTAGATACAGTAAAAAAAAAAATAAGTACGTACACAAAACAATAGGTGGTCTTATCACTAAAGGAGTTTTCCTCCACACAACCTTAGGATGAACTAGAAAGTATGTAAAACATGGTTTTTTTATATGGTCCACCTGATGGAAAGCAGTTACCATCTCCTATGGGCATTTGTAACACCAGAGGTACTACCAATGTGCTGTCGCTGTTTAAAGAGAGATTAGGACCTGGACACTAATACACACAACTCAAGGTTGTTATGATGTCATACTATAGACCAGGGATAGTAGCCATCCAGACGGGCAAATATCTTACCACCTAGTTGTGGGTTGTTTCTTTCTCCGTTCCTACACGGATAAAAATGCCTGTTTTGCGATATAACTAAGATATAGAAGTTATTTTAGTAGTAAATGTAATTAACTTATTGAGTTGTATTGTATTATCAACTATAATGGCTTTTCTATTTCATTCTCTCTCTATGATTGTAAGAGTGTCCGAGCATTATATCTCGTGACTTGTGAATCTGCGACCCTCGCTAAGTGAGCTGACAAATAAATCATTGTTAATACAATTTCGCTTTAACATATTTTAGTCCCGTTCTCCCCTTACAGTGTTATGTAGGTATTTCAAGTGATATGTATTGTGATTAAACTTAGCTGACTAAAGAATAAAATACTTACTCAATTGCATATATTTTTATATTGTGTGTGTGAGTGCCATTTTAATCACTGTATACTTACGTGTTATAAATTTGTAACTGCGATTTTAATTTCTGTATATATACTTACTTGATGTAAATATAAAATTATCAGTGAGTCATTATGTTGATTTACGCTTAAATTTAATTGATTATTATGATTATCAAATTTATCTATTAATAATTTATGACCATATTTATGTATGTCAGTAAAATTAACTAAGACTCTTTTGGTCTTTTATTTTTAATGGGACTTAAAACTTTTACAGTTATATCAGCCCCAGTACACCCTTTCTTAATTAATATTAAGCTTAAGAACTAAATAAAAGGTTTTTATGTATTTCGCTTATATACGCAACGGTTCTGTAGAACAATTCACCTGCGTGCCCTGGGGATTTGGAATGAGCTCCCAGGCCAGGTGTTCCCACAGCGTTAATATATGGAGTTTTTTTTAAAGGGTGTCATAAAATTTCTTCGATGTCGAGCGCGTTAGTAACATATCTGGTGTTGCAAACGTCCATAGGAGACGGTAACCAATTTCCATCAGGTGGGCCGTCAGCCTGTCTGTCTCCCATTATAGAGGGGTACAGAGAGTATACCCGCCACGCTTGTACAAGGGGGCTTGGCAGGTTTGACACATCGGTTATCTCGATGTGCAGGTTGTATCATGATGTTTTCTTCACCATTGTTAGCACGTAGTAATTGTAACAATATGCACATTAAATGA
The DNA here is from genome assembly GCA_949752895.1 of Dendrolimus pini. Lineage (NCBI taxonomy): Eukaryota > Metazoa > Arthropoda > Insecta > Lepidoptera > Lasiocampidae > Dendrolimus > Dendrolimus pini. The sequence continues at coordinate 15,085,728 of OX457145.1, read as the reverse complement.
GAAAACTGCCAAGTGGTGCATGCGTTTCGGCCAGGATCGAACCTGCGCCCCTTGAGTTTGGGACGCGTCCGCTAGCTATTACGCTACCATGACTTATTGCGCCATGTAGTCATCTACTATTTAGGAGTTTTTCAGTGCACCAATAAAAAGATTTCGGTTATTTTGTCCACTATGTAGGTACCTACTGTGGACACTGTAGCTTAGCTTTTCGAGCTTTATACCTTCAATTATATTATAGAATAGATTCAATATCGCCCATTACTTTATTTAATACCGAAAAAGCAACATAAGTTGTCCAAATTGGCCGAGCTGTGAACACGCAGGTGTTCAAGTAACGCGAGGGGTTGTGAGCCACGAAGTATGCGTGAAATGCGTGAGTGGTTATTTAGGCAGATAATACGATAAAACTCAGATTATTTTTTTATCTTGATTATATTGTGTTTATCTTTTATTGTTAAGCAGATTATTATACTGTTTATATTTTTTTATACTGCATCTTCTTTATACAATATGAAACAAAGTCGCTTTCCGCGTCCTCCTAAGCCACGCAGACATCAGATTTTGAGGCGGTTCTCAGCATCAGTTGCATGGATAATTTTTCAAGAAATGCTTATAAAATGATCTTATTAGTTAATAAGATCATTTTATAAGCCTTGTATATGTATATATGTATATGACGGCCTCTGTGGTTGAGCGGCCTTAATGCCTTTGCCGGTCTACCTCACTGCAATACAGAGGCTCCGGGTTCGATTCCTGATATAGTAAATTTGGGAAACATATTTTCTCCGTTATTTACTCTGGGATCGGCCCCAGAGTAGTCCGTTGTAATCATCCATAACACAAGAGTAACTTGCTTATTTTGAGGATAAACAATATGTGTGTTTGTCTACCGATTATTTATTTATTTTATTTATATACTAGATCTTGGACGCGGTTTGGCCCTCGTCATATATTATAAACACCTAATAACATTTTATGTAAGTACAATTGAACCGTCTATTAGGATCTCTGTCTGCGGCGTAGCTCCGGGACAAACTGTAATAATTAATATACATATTCATATTCAAATTCAAAAGTTTTATTCAAAATAGGTTCCACTGGAGACCACTTTTTGAAGGTCATACATAGAAGTTAAAATTTAATTTTACTTCCTAGTCTAGTACACCGTTTCGCAACGTGTTATTGCTGTGAATGAGAAGAAGCAGCAAGAAACTCCCAAGCAACACGTCTAGCTAAAAAATGTTTAACTCAAACTTTTTTTTACACAATTACTTTTCGAAGAATTAATGGAGTTGTCGCAAACAGTGCATAACTCAGTAAGACAAAGACACAATAAAAGGTAAGAAAAATATTATTATACTTATAATATAATAAATTTAAAAAAATGATAATCTAAAAATAAATAAATAATGTAAAATGGCTTAGAGTCGCTATACTCAACATGCGGGTCGTAGGCCGCATGTAGCACGCCTGGCATATTACATAGTTCTATAATAACATTGAGCCTTTACCGTCATTTTTCGTAAGCGAAAATTGGACCTAAGCATTTTTTATTTGCAAAATGTTTTTTTAACTAATATTTTGTCTTAAGACTTTCAAGTTTCAGTAGGGTGTAATCTAACTAAAACTGAAAGTTTTAAAGCAAAATAATAGTTTCAATTATCTTTTGTAACAAAAATATACTTAAGTCTAAATGTCGCTTACGATAAAATGGCTGTAAAGGCTCGATATAATGGGTCTACATTGTAACACCGTCTTGGGGTGGCCTACGTCCAGCAGTGGACTGTGAATGGCTGACGACGACGACATTGTAACATCTTAGAGCCCCAAGTTTGTAACTTTCACAAAAAAACCATGCCAGTGAGAGTCAATATCCCTGTAACTGACGATTCGACGACTAAAAAATTTAAACTAAATCAGTCTCGTTTAAATTAAGATAGAATTAATATTAAGCCGAGATATTCATCTAAATAATGCACGCACTCCTTGTTAACAGTGTCATAACCATTGATTTATTTATTTCTGATGAAAAACGAATTTAACGAAAAACCCCCTGAAGGATATAATTATGTACACATAATTAAGTATTATATATATATATTATATTAGTAGTATTAAGTAATTATATAAGTATTATATTATGTTATATATTGCCTAATTAGGTGAAATAAAAACAACAAAATGCGTGTCAAATCGTAACATAAGGTTTTTGAATAAATTTACAATAATTTGAATGAGATCATGCAAATAATTAGACAGGCCATATTTTCTGGTTCCACCCCACTTATCTTCAGATCGATCTCACGATAAACACACCCTTGTTCATCTGTGCAATATTTAGGCGATTTACAATGTTGTATTGCATTATAAAACCGCTTAACTTGTAGGTTTGCATGACTGACAAAATAGGTAGATCGAGTCTTTGAGCTCTCAAAATGAAGCTTGTTAAATGAAGCCGATTTTGGAATAGGAAGCCGAGCACCGCAGGGCATTACGAGAATTTAGTATTTAATCCAACTAGTACAGATATATAGGTAATAAACATATAGAAGTCATTTTGTGTAAATTTAGTATAAGAGAAGTAGTAAAAATGAAAATTAGCCATTAAAAAAAATATACATAGATAGTATAGGAAAATAATATAAATACATTTTTTAAATATGTAAAAGAAATTTGATAATGTAAGTAAATAATTGATGTAGTAGATTGAAATTAGACTAATAAACAACGTGTAATAGATATAAGAATGTAATAATGGTTTTAAAAAAACGAGTATAGTTATAGGTGGAAGAGTTTCCTTATAATGGTTGACGCAAACCACGTGTATACCACTGTGCGAAATACAAATATCGAATTAAAACATACGGCAGATTTCGATTGTTATTACCCCGCAAATTGCTATTGCGCCTGGCCGCCATTTTGGTGACGTAACCGTAGCCGAACACTCAGTACCGTAAGTATCACTGGCCGGCGAGTACGCGTACATATCAAGTTCCTGATGACGTCACGTGAATGTTAATTTGACAAGGTTCCAGCGCATTAGCAATTTGCGGGGATAATACGCGACTCACACGAGGGTACTTTTTTATCGCGTCGAAAAGACGGTATGCCGCGGTTGAAGACGGACGGAGTGATTGCTCTGGCTTTAATCTGTGTTTATTAAGTGTCCAGTTTAGTTAGTTAGTTTCCAGAGGCTTCAGGTTCGATTCCTGGTATGGCCAATTTCGGAAGCGAATTTTCTCCGTAATTTACCATAGCAAACTATAGTCTAGGTGGTCTGGGATCGGCCCCAGAGCAGTGCGTTGTATATTATTATTATCTATAACACAAGCGTAACTTGCTTAATTTAATATGTAATATGTGCATTTGTTATCGATTTTAATTATTATTATTAGTTTAATTAGTCTCTAGTCTTGTTTTAATTTCAATTATTTTGTAAGCAACATATGTGGCAGGCTACAGTAATACTTAATTGTTATAATTATGGATATTTCGTCAAACCTGTATAAAGATATTATATTATTTTGACTTTTTGTTTTTAGAGAGTTTGACTTTTTAATTCGACTTTTAAAAATGGAGGGGGGGGAGGCAGATGTTTACTGTGGCATATTTATGAGCTATATTAGATATTGTTTTTTACTAAAATTCATGATTGCACTTATTGCACTATTAGACCTTATTGTCTTTCGAAATTTTATGTCCATTTATCATGAAATGACGTAAATAGGAACGTTTCGAAGACGTAATCATCCATTTATAAGATTGTCGTACACTGACACGAATTAGGAATAAAAATAAATTAGTAATGTTATTGAGCTCATTATTTCCTACTTAGATATTTTGTTACTAGAGAAGTCAGGACTTTCTTATTCATGCTTACAAAGCTGTTGTCTTACGTCACCTGTTTCGGATTTCAAAATCGACTTTTAGGAAATATAATTGGAGGTATAATATTTTTAAGCAACGTAATTTGTTAATATACGTGCCCATATAAAGCTAAGTTTTAACGAATTTCAGCGCGTTTTAATATTTGAAGTTTTCTATTCGATGTTTTGAATAGCAGTTTTAACGACTACACTTTAGAATAAGAAGCGTAAAATTTGTTTATTTAGTGTGTTCAAACCTCATTGGATATATTATTATTAGTGATGTGATTCAAAATTTTATTTTATTTTTTACTAATGTCAAATATATTTTAGAAAATAACACGTATTACCACAAAAAATATTATGTTTCAACTTCACTTTAAATACATAATGTAATTAGACAGATCATTTAACACAAATTAAATGTATAAGTTTCTGACACATTATAACATCTGATTTTAATATCATACTAAATAAATAATAGCGAATTTAAAAAAAACATCTTATAACTTTTTATCTATGAAAAAAAATTAAAGACTTATTTCCAAACGAAACGATACTTATTTCATAAGTGAGAGTCGACCTTTACATAAGAAACGTCGACATATGGACAAGACAACTACCACGCCTAGCGGTCAAATTTGATTTACGCGTAAATTACGTGTCATAACCCTGAGCTATGTGTTTTACCCTATTAAAAAAACCGTACACAGAGTAAAAAATACACTGTTGCCTTTTTATACACTGCAATAATTCACTGAATCTGTGATTAGTATTTTTTTAAGCTGTGACAGCAATAAGGTAAATGTTCCAATTTCGTGCAGGTGTGTAGGTGTCATAAAATCTCCCTCTTTTCCACTCAAGCGCGCCTGTTCATATCGATAATGCATTAATTTGAATATTCGCGGTGTCATATGTCAAATGGTTAGTAATTTTCTCTTTTTGTTTTTTAATGTGATTTTGTATGGAGTGTAATCGAATGACCGATGTGTATTATTTGTTGAATTATGATAACGAAAATTTGTAGCGTAGTTTGATGCCATTTCTAATACATAACTATGTATAATAGCCTACCGCTATTGTTGTGTTTGAAATTAGTTCGGAATTCATTGATAAGGTACAAAATTAGTAAACAATTTAGAGATTATCTCATATTACATCTATATATTACAAAGCATTTTTTTTGTATAAGAATATTAATTTTGGATTTATTTGAAAGATAGGAGAATGATTTTTAATTTTTTTAAAGATAAATAAAAGCTTAATTAATAAATCTATTTTATTATAACAATAAAAACCTAAATGTCAAATGTGAAAACAGATAAAGAGAATTGACGTTTTTATGAACATCTGGTATATTTAACCAGGAATTTGGAATAGGTAATAGTTATCGAACATTAGATGTTGGTGCTCTCTCGAGCTGGTATTAACTAAACAAATGCCCATTGAAAATCATAAGTCAAATTAAATTAATTTATTACGTCATTGTTAACCCTCCTCGTGCTTACGTCGGTATAACAGGTGAACTCATTACCGGATTAGAAACGGTAATTTGCGATACAACGCCATCTGCTGGTCGGTATGGACCGTCGGTTGCGATATCGGTTGAAACAGAGTTGAGAGATATTGATTAATTAATAACTGCAAATATTAGTTTTACTTATAATTTGCAGTATGTGTCGATTAGACGCTTTTTAATTTTCATAGTAATTTTTTATTGAGATTAAATTATTTTTTACAATTTCAGAAATAACAGTTTATAATATTAATATGTATACCAATAGGTATACATTTTATTTTAGCAATTATACATCATGCACATATTTATTTAAAAAGTTAAACGAAATTATTACTAGTATTACATATACAATTGATTTAAAACCGTACGGGTAATTCTTGTTATTTTATTTAAAAAATAATCAACAAATAATATGAGACTCACGTTTCCATACATTGGGTTCCCAAAATCGTCGTAAATATCTTTTTCTAATTCAGATTTAATAAGGTGATTTATCAGACTCTTAATATGAAACTGTTCATTGGTTAGACTAACTTAATATGTCCCTATTTTTATTAAACCATTGAAAATAATAGAAATATGTTTACCTAAAATCTATATTTTTACTTCCAATAATATGTTAACAACAACAAAATATAATACTTTAATAATTGTTACAAATAAAGTGAAAAAATGTGTTACTTTTCCGCAGAATTGATATGAGTGATTGTCGATTCTGACTTCCTCTTACACTGAGTTACTACGATGAATCATTATGTGCGATGCATCTATCAAACCCCCCCTTATGGGCAGGATTGAGCAGTCATCATGACTTGAACTATAACACTTGGTATCTATCTATCGGTATTAAGCCGGAATGGAAAATAAACTGTTGGTGCAGTGAGAGATGAAATATTTTGTTTACTTTTTATGTTTAAAAAATATTAGTGTTTTTAAGTTATGGTATAGTATTTTTACAGCGAATAGTCAGGAGTAACTATCGTGGTAAAAGTACTAGAAAATTTCGGACAAACTGCGACTAACTGACATATATATCAAACCAAAAACATTTTATTTCTTAATTGTAAGTATATTTCGTTTGATATTTAACAAACACACATTGAAATAGCGAGTTCATAATTGTTTAAGTTTTTATTTATTAATCTTAGCAATTAGGTCTTAAGAACTCATTCTCCATTTATTTCATTTTCCTCAAAAAATTAAAGAAACTGCTAAAAAAATAATGTAGTAATTTAATCAATATCAACACTAGTATATTGTAATAAACATTTTATGGTACAGAAAACTGAAACAGATCAATAATAATTCATCGCATCTCCTTAGTAGAAAGATTTTTCAACTTCATTAGTTGTTGGTATTTTACACTATATTTATTTAGACTAAGCTACTATCATACAACAAATTTATTTGTTTATCTCAAACAAACGCACATTAATTTCGCATTTGCCTCTTTTTTTTAATCTCTCAGTATAGCCCACACGTCAACAACTTGCTATTCTCGAATTCACTTTTTGAAAGTTCAAACGGTTTAACAGAGATTTACTGAAGGGTGAAATATGAAGGGCTCTTTGCGGATTTAAAATATACCCTTTCATACTATTTTAGTTCTTTATCGTGACTTCGGTTTGCTCGGTAAATGGAGCACATGTTAGATATTTTTAAGCGGATTATTTTTTTAATGTTTGCCACTTTACCTAGCACATTTTAGGGTTATAGAATAAACAAATGTCATGTTTAAGGAATATATTTTTACGCTGTATTTATTTAAGGCACGAACAACAGAGCGCCATTTAGGCTTATTATTACACACGTCACTTGCTTCTTTGACATTCATAGCTCTTGTCATGCACGTTCGTCTGTTTTTAAGGCTCCTGAGATCATCTTCTGCTAGTACACGATCAATTTGATCATGAAATTCTTGTTTCAGTGACAGGTGGTAGGGCATTTGCCCGACTGGATGGCTAGCACTCCTGGTCTAAAGTATGCCGCCAAAACAACATTGATATGTGTTTCGCCTTCAGTGACCAGGTTCAGTCTCCCTTAAGAGAGCAGCAGCGTATTTGTAGCACCTTTGGTGTTGCAAATATCCATAGGCGATGGTAACTATTTTCCATCAAGTGGGCCGTCTGCCTGTCTACTGAACTCCCGCAATAAAAAATAAAAAAGTGTCTAAAATTTTCAATGAAATTTGTTGATCCGTTTTGGATCCTATCGAAGACAACTTAGATAAAAAATCTTAAACAGACTGTTTATTACTACCTATCGTATAATTAGCGATTAAATAATAAATATTAGATACATTTTGGCATTCATTAATATATTACAGTTACAGCATATACTATAATAAGTACAGTAAGTACCATTACCTAAAATCGTACAATTTCAAAACCTCTAACATGACCCATCATTGTAATAATAAATCATACGTAAGATATTTTCCGATGCCTTAATTCCTTCATTCGATTATAGCATTAAAGCATTAGTCGCCATATTGCAAAGTCAGCGCTTGAACCATTTTTCTTCCCGCTTAAGGAACCCCAAAAATTCACTTTCGGGGAATTAGTCTTCATAATCCCGGGGGCTAATTCATTGAAGGAGTGATGAAGCGAAATAAATTGGGAGCCTTTCTTGCATTGTAGCTAGAAATTCTCCCAATTTATTTACATATTTTTATTTTAAATTAGTTTAGATGTTGTAATGTCATCCTAGCTTTGCCTCAAAAACAATGGGATAGGTCCAATACATAGAATTTCATAGGAAAATGTATTTTTATAAGCTAGATAGCCTGTCGTAAGAGGCAATAAAATATTCCACAGCTAAGAGGTTGGGTATTGCTCATCTAGATGGCCACTGCCCCTGGTCTAGAGTGGCATATAAACCACAGGTGGTAACAAGAACCTAATTGAGTTAAGGCATCATTGGTTCCTATTCCCGTAGCCCTAGCATAAGGCGCAGGATGGAACACCCAGGGGTTTTAATGGGTATTCTTAACTGGGGAGTGGCATTAGCGTGCCCAGTAAGAACTGGTGCCACGCTAGTGCCACCCCCGATCTGGCAAATCCCACACTCACACGGGTCGCGAACATCCCCCCAGGCTTCTGTGCCTGTCGCAGCTTAGTCCTCAAACCTCCCCTGGCCAAAAAAAATTAAACAAAGACATCTTTGCTAACCAAAAAACCTTCAGAAAATGGAAATACTTTTGAGTTTGAAAATTTGTGACATAAATTCGGTACGTTTTTAAAACAAATAACAAAAGAAACTAGAGACTGCAAATATATATATCAAACGACCACGCCTCTCGACAATCTTGACAACAATAACACCTTACGAAGTCGATAAGCATATTGGGTGGTATTTATAAAAAAAATCTACCCTCATTAGTTCCGGAGTACGGACCGCACAGGACTGTTGGTCTTTTCGGTCAATTGCAAACCTAAAATTACCGTGACTTGGCTGAATAAAGTTGTAAAACTTGACATGCGTGTCGTAAATATCAATATTGGTCGCCATTTTAAATGAAAGATGGCCGTACATTGTTGTATGGACGATCTGGAATGGACACAATTTGAATGACAAATAAATCAGTTAAATAATATTTTCTACATACACACGTTTGTGATCATGAAATTCTTATTATTGTTACGAGTTACGGGACTCGAATTACAATGCCGTTGGAATTACTGTAGAATTTATTAGAACTATAAAAACACGAATAACACAGGTACAAATAAATATAACTGGACGCAACCAGTACAAACGTGATGCACGATTCAGTAACACGTGCAAAGTTCGTCACAATATAGCTTATCGAATGTACCCACGTATTGCTCGTATCGTAATCGTCGCTTGACTGCCTCATCCCTCCGTTCGGGTTTTGTTCTATTCTAAACTATACAATATGTCTCGACACAACACTCGACCGCAAACAATAGTTTCTAAGAATCACACCTGGTTAATGACTATCATAAACGACTACAATACACAATGGGTTTTTTTTTAATTACAAATTTTTAACACAACGTAAACAAAAGAAGTCCAAATGCCGAAAGGTAATAAACTGCAGGTGTGCATTTACTTTTGTCAGCGTGTAACATTATTATTTTGGTTTAAAGTCCCATAGTTAGTTTTCCGTAGCCTGTGATTGAGTGGTCCTGTATCGATGGAATGGAAAAGTCCGGTTTCACTACCAACACTGCTAGATTTGTTGATTCCTGACATTTTCACCTGATATGGGTAGTTTTATAAGTGCCACTGGTTTTAGTTCCGCCGCCATTGCGTGTAAAGCAGTCTCCATACATACCTAAATTCAGTTCCGTTTTCTCCGTTTTAAGACCAATGTGAACGTTTCATATTCAATTCTTAAATTAATTATTTAGTTATGTATCTGTTAGGGATTTATTTGTAGTATAGTTTTATTTCAAATGAATGTATGTCTTTGAAGACCACGGGCCATCTGCCCGTCGCAATGTTCGGGACATGGAAAAATGGGCAGGCGGTGACTCGCCACTCCCTGCATGGGCCCCAAAAAATTCCATAGAAGACGGGAGCAACATAGGTGTGAGTGGTTAAGGGGTGTAGAGAAGTGAGCTGCAGATTCAAATCAAATCAAAAATAATTTTTATTCAAATTTTTGAAACTCATTGGTCCTCAAACTAGGTCGACCTGTATCTCGGGGACCTCCTTTTTAATGATATAATTCTGATTATGAAGTTCACCGAAGCTACTTCTGACGTGATGCCATTTATCACTTCCACCCCTGGAGCTAGCTCTAGCCATCTCCACTGCGTACCGGCTGGCTAAAGCAAGCACGGAGGTGGGGGCCTTGCCTTGGCCCCCGGAGTCGGATCCGAGGTGTCGCTACTCACCTAAGGCTTCGCCACAAAGCCCTCTGCGGGCTTACTAACATTATTATTCTTAATTAATTTAATTGTGTAATTTTGATGTAGTATTAATACCAAATAGATAATAATTACTAATTAATAATAAGCACAACAGTTTGCACGCCCTAGAGGCAGAAACATGTGAACTTATGGGATATTCCTACCATCTTTTTTATGTACTATGTTTTATGCAATAAAATAAAAAATAAAATCGCATTTTGATAAAATCGCAGTCCCCTTAGCCAAAATTTCTGACTGCTGTGCGGGTCCGTGATCCAGCATTGCACTAGATTATTATAAGAATATAAGTTACGTTGATTGGCGACTATTTTGTCAAGAAGTACAGTAACTACATCTTTGATTATCGAGAATCAAAGAACTAAGAATAACTTGATATAGTTATGAAATATCTACCGTTATCATACCCCTACAGAATTGATGCCTTCAATAAAAGAAAACAAACCACAAATTGTACTATTGTGGTAAAATGAACACTTGCACCAAAACGATTAAATTAGCATATGATCGCGTTTGTTCCGAAAAACTCCTCAAACAGATGTCCATTCGCACGATAATTGTATTCTTAATTTGAATAATTATGCCGTGTACACACAACATGATAAATAAAGTTTCAGAAATAATAATAACGATTTTTGAAGTGAAACTTCTATATAGACGGGGGTATTAGGATTTTTTCTGTCACGAAAAGCGTTACGGGCGCGTGGAGAGGCGGCATGATTTTAGAGTAGACATGTTTTTGTTTGTTTGATATTTTTTTGGTTCCGAATCGAATTCAGTTTTTTTTGTTTTTATTTACATTTTTTAGGTTTCCTTGTCAAAAAAGAAACCTCGTTAGTAGTATTCTTAATAGTCGCATTCTGCATGCAATATGCACTTTTTGTACTTTGTTTTTTATTGCCTAAAGTAGGCATACAGGCAGCGGACCCACCTAATGGAATGCGGTTACTGTCGCCTATGGACGTTTGCAACACCAGGGGTGTCGCCAACGCGTTGCTGACCTCTAAGAAATTTTGCGTTATGGGAAAACCGTGCCGAAGTTCCCTCTATCAGATCATTGCTGTATGTAATTGTTTAAATAGTCTATATACATGATACTTAATTTCACACCTGTTTCCCATGGGGACAGGCAGAGATCTCCACTTGCGACAATCCTGACAACTTTCGCTTTATCTACTTTTGTTATATGTAGAATATAATATTAGCTAAGTTTCCTTCACTGTATTAGTTTATATTAAAATTTTGAATATTCACTTTTGGACAAAACTGAGAATTACAATTAAATACGGAATTGAAAGTGAATAGAAAATGGAACAGACATTGAGTTTGAGAAGCAGAGGTCCGCTCAAGTCGGAAGGTGGAGATGAACTGACTGTTGGTTGAATCCGTTGGTGAGATCTGCAAAGCAAAACAGGATGGGAGAACATGATTCTTGGATCATATGTCTTCTCGTGGACCATTCCGCAATGCTTGAAGACAAAAGTCTTCGAGCAGTGCGTCCTGTCCGTCCTGACCTACGGGGCCGAGACAAGTTTCAAGTCATCAGACTATGGAGCGAGCTATGTTGGGTGTTTCTCTGATGGATAGAGTTAGAAATGAGAATATCCGTAAGAGAATCCAGGTAACCGACATAGCTCGCAAAATTAACAAGTTGAAATGACAGTGGGCCGGTCACGTCTGGCGCAGGACCGATGGCCGTTGGAGCAGACGAGTCCTGGAGTGGAGAAGACCGCTTCTCGGTAAACGTAGTGTCGGACGCCCTGCAGCCCGATGGACGGACGACCTGTGCAAGGCCGCCGGTAGGTGCTGGATGAGGAAGTCAGAGGACAGAGATGAGTGGCGCCGACGCCTACGTCCAGCAATGAACTGCGAATGGCTGACGGCGACGACGGAAGGTTAAAACAGAACGAAGTTTCACCGGCACATGCTAGACAGAAATATTTTGACCAATTTGTCACAAATAAAAACATACTAAAAACGTTGGTACTCATTACGCCGTAAAATATGTATCGGTAGAACGATCTACTGATACACTTGTGAACAGACAAACAAATGTTACGTCCAATTTGATATATGGACACGCTCTTCAACATTTTACGCTCAATTTGTTATTTTATTACAATAATAAAAATCAGGTGTTAAAACAGGGTTCATTAACGATAACACTTCCTGTCCAAAATTATATATTTAATTTGTTTTAGTGTTTTAAATTAAAAAGTCGTTATTTAATTTTGACATTTACGCTAAAATTACGGAAATAGAAAAAGTTAATACCTTGATCAAGTTTATTTCTGTCCTTGCACGTTGAAAGGTTCCGTAGAAATTATTTAAAATGTAAGTTTATTGTTCCGTGCGAGCGAGGGTATGCACTTGGGATTGGAAGGAGACACCAGTTTTTTAAATGCTTTTATTAAATTACACCGCCGTTTGGTTTTATTAAATTACCAGCCGTACGTGATTCTTCTCCGCAGGGTTGCCCCTACAAACGATAAGATGTCTCATTCACAATACCCTCGCCGATATTGCGTAGACTACCGCCTGCTGCTGCGGTGCTCACTTTCAAATTTACCGCACGTTGCTTACTTCTGGATCTCCTTTTAAACTTTGCTTAACCCCGCCTCCACTCAACTGCCCACTAAACATTTCACTAAACTTTTTACTAAACTAGCCACTGTCCTCTAATAAACTCTTTTTCCAACTTTCTAAACTTGTCACTATCTGCTATTGAACTTCTCTATCAATTGTCTCGTAGCGTCCTTGGTAGAGAAATATCCGGAAGGATCTTCTGGAATCCATAATTTCGTTATTCTTTTATTTACTGTCTATCCCTTTCTAAATATCTATCTATCTATCTCGGTCTTTTCCTTCCTAAACCTTCTATTCTAGAATTTCGATCTTCATGTCGTTATTCTTTTGTCCATCGTCTATCCCTTTCTTGTACTTGTTTTTTCCTTCCACAATCTTCTACCTTTTTCCAAAAGTGTTAAGACCGGCTTACGCTGCCAGAAAGTTCTACCCTCGGTCGCCACAGTATTAAATGTTTAACTAATTTTGCAACAGGACGACACTTATTCGAATTATTACCGCCACTATATAGTTAGCGACATTTATACCTATTTTTTTTTGTTGTAAAGGGTATTTTAATCTTTTATTTTATTTTGAGATTTTCAATTTCCCTTTTGACTCTACTCTACTGAATCAAAAATTGAATGTCTTAAAACAAAATAACAGTTTAAAATATATTATAACATAAAATATTATACAGCTGTATAATATTTAGATATTTTAATTTCAAGTTTGTGCGTCTAATTTGTATGTAAATTTTAATTACAAATAACCAGTAAAAAATTAAGATTATTACAAGACATTGCAGTAAGATAATTTTTGGAAGCGTACTATTTAGGTACAAATGTCGTTTAACATAAAATGGCGGTAGAGGCTTGATTATCTTGAATATTAAAAACTATTTTTATTCTTGCAGTAACGAAGAAAGAATAGTCATACGTACAATCAGTCATCAGTCTAAGCCATCGTTTCCCACTTGTGGGCGCTGCAGGCCTAAAGAGGGGCGGTAAGAGACCAAGAAAAAAAACGGGGGCGTTGTGTAGAGGCTTGCGGGGCGATTTGTAATTTCATCCAGCTAGCTAGCTAGCTTAGACACTGAGTGAACTCTCGACTCTCGGCTATAGCCTGTGAACATCAACTAATATTAATTAAGAGTTCTAGATAGAGCGCTATAAAGTTGCGTTTCAATATTCATTCTCATTGGCAGGTGTGGGCTACACCTGCTAAGAGTTAGCTTGATACCTCAGCGCCGTTGTGTGCCTACCTACTACCTACTGCGCTTAGGTCTCAAGTTAACTCTTGCGGGCTATATAGTAAGTCTCGTTTAGAATGAATGTTTAATTTCCGCTAATATAGCTCACAATAATCAATTAATTTAATTTGACGTTATAGTGGTTTTTAAGTAGCTGAAAAAATGGGGGCGCTAAAAAATAATTTATTCTCAAAGTGGGCAGTATACTAAATAAGTTTGGGAACCAGTGGTCTAAGCTATCACTCGAACTCAGGTCACCAAGAGGAGATGGCTACCATCCCTGGTCTAGACTTCTAGAGCATGCCGCCATATTAAAATTGGTTTTGGTTACTTCATCTAAGTATATATTTTTACGACCTAAACGCCGACAAAAAACAAATTCACATCTGCATAGGTACCTGTGAAAACACATTTTATTACCTTTCGCTATTTGGACTGCTTTTATTTACTTATTTATTGGCATGCGTTTACTAATTATTCTAGAGAACAGACCATTGTTGTATTGTAATCTTTTATGGCAGTCATTAGCCAGGTTCTTTGAATTTAAAGTACAAACTGTTTCTACGAAATTCAGTCCACGCGGCCGGGCAGACATATTGCATCTGTGCAACATAAAGCAAAGCCCCAATTGAGGGAAGAGGCAGCCGAGTGATAACCACGATCGAGGCGAGACTTGTGTACTACGATCCACGGACTTTGCGCGTGTTATTGAATTACGACCTTCTGCATTACGTTTGGACTTGTTGTGTCAGGTTATATTTGTAACTGTGTTATACGTGTTTGTATAGTTCTAATAAACTTTATAATAATTCCAACGGCATTTTAACACGAGTCTCGCGACTCTTTACAATATAAACAAAACCCTAAACACTGAAGACCAGTCAAATACATTATCATTAACTCTATTTCAGGAACAAGAGTTAACAATGAAACAAATGTCGGCTGTCTTCGATATTAATGTAAACCTTCCTAATAGACATATTTCACTTTAACACTTAATTTTTGATGTATTGTCTGTCATTCGCATATGTTGACGACACGAAGAGGTATGTTTTTAGTCTTATTTAGAGGTATGTTAATAAGGATTTAAAATATAAAAAGGGCTAATCCACTTTCTGCGTGCCCATCAATTTACACATTTTTGACAGTAAATTTTATATGTCACAATTATCATAATTCATTGTTCAATTCAAGTAGTAGTGCCGTTCTGTGGGTCGTCTAATGCATAGACTATAAACAAAAAAAATTCGTTTTGAAATGAAAATATTTTAATTAAAAGCAAAAAAACTACAGCATTTATTTAGATTCAAAAAGTCGTACTTTTGCTTTTACGTCTCTTTTAATTATTATGAAAATGTGGGCTATATAGCTTATTTATTACGCAACCCAGTTTTTCTGCAAATGATATGGGTGTACCAAATCGATTAAAATGTATTGTCAAAGTAACTCGATTTTCATATAAAATCGAATTGGAGCCTCACAAGTTAATCAATTATCGATCTGTCTAAAGTGAAATAAACCGCTGGACAAAATATAAGCTTTATAGTCAAATGACCGCATGTACTTCAAACACACAACGTTATTATTTTATAAAACGAAATAATTTTGGGTACAATGAATTGTTGAGATGGTATTATTCGCTTAAGAACCAATATCTTAGATTACAGACAACTAGAGACGTTTGAATTAGTGTCAAAATAATAATATTCAATGACAGAAATGATTATAAATTTATTGAGTTAAGATTCAAGTCGGAATGTCTTCTTATAATTTGCCCTTTATACTGCACATACAGTCGTACACGCAACTCTAGAAATAAAAGTGGCTGCCATAGAGAGTTAAGAGTGGTGCAATAATGTAATTAACATTCAGTAATTTAAAAAACAAAATGGAGAAAATGTTTGATGTTGTGATAGGTCCACATAATTTCCCAGTTTATAAATAACCTATATGATTTTGATATAACGGCGCAAGTCAACTTTTACTTTTGAAACTTAAATAAGATACTAACGATAATTACAGTTATTACAGATTACATAAATTTAATTCCTTTGTCTTATAAAAATATTTTCCCGCGTCCTTTGTCTTGTCAAACCACTGACCTTAATAATCTGTGGTGCGTGCGAATTTTTGAATTTGGAGCGAGTAACAGGATTATTTGTATATTCTAACGGTCTTCTTCATATTGATTTAGAGTAAGTTTGTAGGCTGTTTAAGGTAAGGTTTAGGAAGCCTACAAAACTTACTCTAATAGAGTATGAATAAGACCGTATTCTATATCTTATCAACCGTTCCTTTGCCTCGCTTAAATTTTGATATAAGCTCCATAACTAATGTCAACATTCAACCGGTAGTATGGCAATGGAATTAATAGTAATGAGCCTTTACCGCTATGTTATCGTAAACGACATTTGGAAATAAATTTATTTTGATTGATTAGAGTTTAATCCAACTAAAACTGAAAGTCATAAAACAAAATAATACTTTAAAATACGTTTTGCAACTACTGTTAAAAAATTGTTAATTGTTTTTGTGGCTGTATACCCAACAACAATTATTATTTCACACAAAAACATTCAAGTCAGTCGTGTAACATATACTATTTAAATAGTATATACCAGCGCAACTTCGTCCGCGTTACCATAACGACGATGTATTTGTTAGTGACTTACATACTACGTCATTTGTTGGGATAAAAAGTTCGCAAATTTTATAACAATTCAAAATATAGAAGTAGGTAATTTTGTATAATAACTTGTATTCATTAATTCTTACTTCTTACATTGACCATGAAATTTAATTCAGGCTACATTTCATCTCCGTTATTAAAAGTAAACACAAGTTAGAAGAAGAATAGAAAATTCTTTATTGCACACAAGAAAATAATACACATGAGTTTACAATCATTAAACTAGTACAATCGGCGGTCCAACGCTAACAGCGATTTCTTCCAGACAACCTTCTGGAGAGATAATTTCACATTTCTAATAGTGGGTCAGTGCGCATAGTTTAAAATATATACCAATCACATATATACATATATTAATAATATATAAAAATACTGTTACATGCCGACAAAGTGAATGCACTCCTGGTTTATTATTACCTTTTCCGCATTTGGACTTCTTTTGTTTACTTTGTGTTTAAAATTTGCAATTAGACAATAGCCTATTGTTATTGTACTTGTTTATGACCGCAAGTGTGCAGGTTATGGTTTCTCGGAAACTTCAGTCCACGCGGTCGATTGTTGTATTGTACAGTTTAGTATAAAACGATGCCCGAACGGGGAGGGGGAGGGGGGAATCAAGCGACGATTACGATACGAGCAAGACGAGTCTAGTAATAAGCTACATAGTGACGAACTTTGCGCGTCTTATTGAATCGTGCAGTTTGTACTGGTTGTGGCTAGTCTTTATTTGTACCTGTGTTATACGTGTTTGTATAGTTCTAATAAATTTTATAGTAATTCCAACGGCATTTTAATTCGAGTCCTGCGCTCGTAACAACACATATGCAAATATATGTAAAACATAAAGTTACATCATATTATATATATAAATTACTGTTTAAAAATTTAGATAGTGATCTTTGAGGAGTTTATTAAAATATGTAAGTGACTTTGCTCTTCTAATGCTCATTGGTAATGCATTCCACAACCTTACAGCCTGCACAGTAAAAGATTTCTGACGATATTGCGTAGAATGTATAGGCGTCATTAGTCGCAGATTTGCTGATTGAGCCTTGAGAGAGAAGAGCCTTGTACAATTTTCTTGAAAGAACTCAAAGCGTTCCTTCAAATAGGAGCGTTTTTGGGGTAACAGTACATTATACAAAAGGGATATGAGCATTTCGGTCAAGGCGGATAAGAAGCCATTCGAGCTTACTACGAAGTTTAGAAATGTGATCATATTTGTGAAAACCAAATGTAAAATGAATGCAAAAGTTTTGGAGTCGCTCTAGTTTATCTAACTGGCTTTCGGTGATACCTAAGTAGCTGATCTCGCCATAGTCAAGTATAGGGAGGAGGGGGGATTGAGCAAGTTAGGTGTACTTTTGGAAAGAAAGACGAACCATGAAATGTAATAAATCCAGATAAATGCGATAGTTCACGTGGGAGATAGTTTTGACATTTACGTAAACGAATCTACGTGCTAAGAACTAGTTATTTTATATTTATATCGTTGTCAATAAACAACCAATTACACTGTCGAATGTTCAAACAAAAAAAGTATCTGTCACCGCCAAACGAACAAACAGACAGAATATTATAAGGCGATTACACTCACGTACATTGTCAAGCGCACCCTCTTAAATATTTGAACAAGTCGAATTATGTCTGATACGAGCTGAGATTCACTTAATTGCCACCCCCCACTCGTGTTTTTAACTGACTTCAAAAAAAGTGGAGGTTCGTAATTCGTCTGTATATGAATATATTCTTTACTAGCTGCGCCTGCGGATTCACCCGCGTGGTGACGGGAAATCGTTATATTTTGGATAATTCATACTATATCTTTATTAATTATAGCCTATGTGTTATTCTGATGTGTAAGCTATATTATTATAAAGTTTCATCAAAATCCATTCAGCAGTTTTTGCGTGAAAGAGTAACAAACATACATCCACACATTCTTACAAACTTTCGCGTTTATAATATTTATAGAGATATAGAGGTGTACCAACTTCATCGTTCGCCTTATGCATTCATTTATTTTAAATTGCGCGCCTCCTTTTTCTATCTCGATTACATCGTCGCGAATAGAAGGGCTTGGGAAAGCCAACGCTAGAGGGCGTTAGGCGGTCAAGCAAAACGAATCGGCAGTAGTGAGTCGACGATTCTAACGTTGCTAGGCCTAGCTGGAGTCCACGCACGAAGGCGTTTGGTAAGTACCATCCCCATTTCTTGGCGTGTGATTCGGAATTGAGAAGAGGGGTTTGCGCAATACGCGGTTTACGTGTCAAATCAATATTAAAACAACAAATGTCCAAAAATTATGTACAGTTTTGAAACAAGAGGATTTATAGAGATGTGCGATTATGCATTAATTTTAGTGTTTATTTTAAAATTTATAATAAATATATAACATCAGCCTATAAATATCCCACTGCTGGACTCGCGCCTCTCATTTTACGAGTAGGAGGGAACGGACAGTATACCACACCATATTTGTTCAAGGCGGCTTGGTAGTTTTGACACATCGGTTTTCTCGATGTGCAAGATTGCATCACGATGTTTTCCTTCACCGTAGTTAGCGTGTGGTAATTTTATTATAACAATATGCACATAAGACAAAACTGACTTAGTGGTGCATGCGTTCCGGCGAGGATCGAACTCGCGCCATTTGAGGCAGGGACGTGTGTGCCAGCCATTACACTACCACGACTTTGACGTTTAGTTTAGTAAAACTTTAGTTACACTTATTTATTTCATTCATATTTGACGTTGGACTTTGAAAAGAGACAACCGTTTTTTAAATGACAAACAATATATTTTAATATAAGTCGTTATGGATAATATGTCAATACTATCACCATATAAATAAGACACTCATTCGTATTTCTTGAATTATTACCGGTTTAATTTCTAAAAAATTAATTATACATAAATATCCAGACGCTGATTACAAACTTAAAAGTCAGCAATTTCCATTAACATTACTGGTGTAGATTATTTTGCTTATTTAGTTAATTAAATAAATGGCAGCTGTCTCACTTAATTCTTTAATAAAATTTACGTCTTAATTTCCAGCAACATGCTCGAAACGTCAATATCAAAAATATTAAAAATTAACAATTTTTTTACCCACAACAATGCTTTTAAATGTTCGTTCAATTCTATGTCACTATTTTTCTAACCACTGCATTTAGTGTTTATCTCCAAAAACAACTGAACATTAAGCTAAATTGTCGAACAACAAAGCAAAAGAACCGTGTTGTAGGTACCCCTTGAATAAATACTCCTTGTGTCAACTATGACATGTCACCCTGTTTTCAAAACCAACAAAATTATTCTATTACAAAAAACCACTAACAACTCTAACTATATTTGAATAAAGATGAAAATTGATCATTTATTCAAAATACGAACGATATTTCTAAATTGGTGTAGCTTTGACGTATAATATATATACTCTAAGAGGAGCCTGACTTTTATGACTCACGGAATAAGGCTTAAAATCGAATGTGTAATTATGGAACAGTAGTAAAATAAATTGGTAATGTACAGTCGTGTAAGAAACTGTCATTTGCATCAATCTACGTCGAATTAGGGGATTCTTCACTTTTAAATAAATTGTGTAGATGAAAAATATTGTTAGAACGCTTAATTGGTGCGTTTCTGTTGTAGAGTCGATGTTTTGTCGTGAGTTATGGACTAGAGTTTGTGTTGATGGGAGTTATTTTTCATACAGATTTGGCGATTGGTATTTATGAATGTGTATTTTGTATGTAATAACTTTTATATAGGCAAACATTAGAGTAATACAATACTGTTTACATTGGAATGTTTTATCTCTAGCAACACATTCAGAATTGGACACTTATTTACCTATGTTAACTACTACTACTGTGCTATAAATAGTGTCACTGTCTAATAAATTGAATTTAATATAAAAAAATACGCCTTTTGTTACTGGACACCAACAGAGAGAATAATATTATACCTGGGTAGATTTATTTATTTGCAAATAATATATGTATACAAATTTCAAATTTGTAAAACCATTGTTTTTGTTTATCAAAATATGAATAACACATTGTGCTATTCATATAGTAATACACAAAATATGACAATTAGTTTGCTGAAGTGGTTTTTCACTTTATCCTGGAAAATGAATTGATGCTGTAAATATTTGTGAAAGCAGAGTCGTGAATAATTCCTTTTCTTACATTAACCTCAGAAAGAGTGCAATATATCACAAAACCAGTTCTTGTTTACAATACTTCAATTATATGAAATCTCTCGATCCTCCCTCGCGATATAATAATAACCAATCCCCAAAGCACCGTTAAATAACTGTGATTAATATCGTGTATTACGCAGTCGCACCGGTGGTGAACGTGTCGTGATCGAAGTCGGATCATGCGGGCTCGGTGCCGGCCTCATGCTACGAATTTCTTACTAACAGTACTTAAATATAATAAAGACTTTCAGTTAAACTTAAGCCAATATTAGATTGTTCATTCCTCTCTTTGAATTTGAAAGAAGTAAATTAAATGATCTATGTAAATATAATTCAGTCATTCAATATCATAGTGTAATTTTAGTTTAGCACCTTTCAACCAAATTGTATCAATTTGGCACTCTCTCCGCCGACAGCAACCTTGAATCTATTTTTACTTACATATTGTTATTTTAAGTATAGTTATATTTATATTGTACTTTAATTTTGGTTAAATGTTAAGTAATTTTTATCTACAAAAAATATATTATCAGCCAAATGATGTGCCATTTGCCAATCTGTCTAATATCAACATTACAAATTTAAGATTTAAAAAAGGTCTATATTCCATCGACAGCACCTTGTAAAACCTTTGGTGTTGCAAATGTCTATAAACCACCATCTATCAGGCGGGCGTTAGATTATCTCCTATACTGAAACAATAGTAAACAACGATATTTTACAATGGAACATATTCATTCAATAAAAATTCAAAATGGAACGCCGAAAAATACATTGGATTTGCCGCAATAAGCCGGCCACTTGTAAGGGAAGTGTTTTATTATTGCTTTTATCTTTTGATCATCACTGTACTTTTCCCGTCTATTTCATAGGTCGTCATTTGTATCGGGACTACAACAATTAATTTAATTAAAACGTGTCGTTGCATTTTCGCTCGCTCACTGTTTTTGATGTAATCATTTATTTTTACTTTTCCCCCATTTTTTAGAAGCATTTTTCTGGACTGTGAGTGTAATGTAGCGAAGAATTAGATGGAAATGATATTTAGGAAATTATTTGTTACTTTTTGAAGTGAAACTTTTTTAGCATCGCTGTGATTTGAAAGTCAATAAAACGTAAAAGCGACGCTAAAAAGAGATAAACACATAAATCTATAGTACTAAGCCCGCGAGAGAATGAGATACGAGTTTTGCAGCACAGATTAGAGAGTTAACTATTAATATGTGCGCTTTCGCATTGCGCTAGCGTTCGTTATCCACTGCAATGACTGGAGGTACCCGTATGTAGCTCCCATAGCAGAATCGGGCCAATCAAAGCCATGATGTTGCTAGCTTTTAGAAGGGGATAGAGGAGATGAGAGAGAAGACATAAAATAAAGAGGATTAGACAGATGGTATGAGGACGTGTCGGCGTCGGAGGGTCTCTCTAAAGCTTCGGCTGCCGTGAGCGGGCGATGCAGGTGGGTCCCTGGGGAAGGGTTGTCATCCGCCGTTAATGCCGCCGATATGGGAGTGCGCCGGTGTCCCACGCGTGCTCACCTTTCCTCCTACAAGGCGCGTTACAGACCCCACACCAAAAAGAGATACAAAGTCGCCGGGCGCTTGCTTCCCCCCGGCAGTGGAAGAGGCCTTATGGGCCGCCGCCTGCCAGGACCTGCGAAATGGCTAGGCCAAATACAGCATAAAGGCGAAGGACGGAACACCGAGGGGTTTTAGTGGGTATGACTGAACCTGGCCTGTGGCCCTGGCATAAAGGCGAAAGATTTAAAACCGAGGAGTTTTAGTGGATATGACTTACCGTGGTGTGGCAAAAGCACTTATTGTTTGCGATGCTAGTGCCACACTAACGGAAACGGAATATGGGATGGTGGAGCGGAAAGTGGACCATTCAAAAACTAAAATGCATAAAATAACTTATTTCTTAAGCTATTATTATTAATATATATTATCTAAAACATCTTAAAGTCGGTGCTTAGTAATTTTCAAAATATAGTAATTTTTATGTTTTACTTTGCACCGATTTCAAGATGTTTTAGATAATATATATTAATAATAATAGCTTAAGAAATAAGTAATTTTATACATTTTAGTTTTTTCGTTTTTGAAGTCGGTTTTTTTAAACGAAGTTTTTAAATTTTATTTGTTACTTTTTAGTGTCTAACTATGTATGGGTGGACCTACGAATGGTGCCGCGCTTCTTAAAAAATATAGGTCCCAAGAACCGGGAACAAAAAAATGATCGTAAAATGAAAACTACTGGGCCAAACTATGTCAAATTTTTAGGGGTCACATGGCAGCTATTCCGCGTCGAACAGAAAAAGAATCACGTAAATCGAATGATAAATCTCAGAGTAATCGGTGTACATATGGAACGGAGTGAAAATTATTTCCATGAAAAATGTTCATAAAATGAAAACTACTAGGCCAAACTATGTAAAATTTTTAGGGGACCAATTGGAAGCTATTCCGCGTCGAACAAAAAAAGAATCACGTAAATCGGATCATAAATCACGGAGTTATCGGCGAACATACATAAAAAAAGCAACAAAAAAAAAAGATCCCGACGAGTTGAGAACCTCCTCCTTTTTTCGAAGTCGGTTAAAAACTCTCACTCATCGTACGAAACATGATTAGTTTAAGGTGAACCGTTTCACGCTGATATTCCGTGAGATCATTGTATTGTAACGGGCAGCGGTTTCCGAGCTGACCGAGATCTTGAATAAGAGACTGGTACAGAGAATATATAGTTTATATTATCAACAAAGAAACACTTTTTACAATCATGTGTTCTGCTCGCGACCCGATACAATTCTGTTCTCCACTATTTTGGGAGGCGTTCTACGAATTTAATTCAAGTAATTATATTTTTTAATACCTATGACGACTATAGATGTTAGTCGTTAGAGTATTATACCAATCGAGCTGGCCCTATGTGCTGCAATTAAAACAGTGGCTGTATTATACCACATATAAAAAGGTATGTCATGAAAATGCTGATGAAGCAACATTTCAATAGCGTTCAACACTTTAAACAAATATTAAAATAGACGTTAATACTCAAATGGAAAGCCATGAGCGACTAACACAGTGGGTGAGCGTGTAGTAATTACCGGTCAAAATAATAAACGAGATATCATAAAGGCGGCGTTATGTCGGCGTGTGAAACGACGACACCTGTGCCGGGGGTGATGGCTAGGAAGCAGATAGACGTAGGAAGGTGGTAGACAGGCATTTTTAATAGGGTACCTACCGTGGCTATTTTGCCATAGCGGGACACTGGTGTAATAGATGGTTCGTTTGTTTGTTTATCTGTCTATGGTCGTAACAGCTATTATTGGTGGCAGTTGCTTCTTTTTCGGAAATTAAACTCGATATAATGGACTGTATGATTATTATTATTAAACTATTACATACATTAGAAATATACATAAAGAAGTACGTATGACAAAGTAATTGCACGAGAGAGTCGAATGAGAGTGGTAAGTAGTCAAATTCTAATGTTATTATTAATTAATTCTTCGGCCTCCAAGGCCGCTCCTATATCCCGTATCCCGTCCGACGCCTAGCTGCTAATTGCGCGAGCTGTGGCCGGGTCAGGGGGGGGGGGGGGCTCTGTGTCCGCAACAGCTATGATAGAATATATTCCATCGTAACAATTTTTTAAATCCTAGAAATTATCGGAAACACGCGTGTCACTCTACGCACTGTGTTGTAAGAGGTTAAAAGTTATTAACCTCTGATATCGTAGCATTTTGATACAAAACTCCAAAAATGTATACCATATGTCAGAAATAACTTAATCCAGTGGACAGATTTTTTAAAAATATTTGTGAGCTCTACAAACTTGAGAGAATTGAAAAACCTGAAAGAGCACACAATTTTTATATCTGAAAGCGAGCTCATCTCATTACTTATTCATTTAAATAAAATAGACATTAAGAAAAATCATTATAATTTATAACGACCTGTCTAACAATATGCCACATGTTTATGCATACTGGTTTTTTCATCCTTCAGTTGTCAATGCATGTACTACATATATTGTACGATTATTATCCAAATGACTATGAAACAACAAACCTGACTAATGGCAGATTATTTATTTAATTAAAATATTTATTTAGTATCCCTCTAAGAAGAAAAGGTAATAAAACTACGTTTTAACGGTTTTAAGCGCGGTAATTTATTTGATTTAGGTTTATCCGACGTTTCGGCCGCTTTTCAGTGGCCGTGGTCACGGAAGACAAAGATGACATTTGTCAAACGTGTATTGTCAAAGTTTTTATTCAGCCTACCGCCAACTTGTTCATTTTAATTATTTAGTTTTAAATTTTGTTTATGGATATTATTTACTCTATGGGAGCCTAATCTAATTTACCACCGCTTCACAACATGTTGTGGCTTGAAGAGAAGAAGCGGCGCAAGAAACTCTTCAGCAAACATGCCTAGTTCTAATTTTTTTTTTATAATATTAAAATGAGTGGAAGGAAAAAATAAAAGAAATTATCAGTCAAGTTGGTTTGTTTCGTTGCACGCAGAAAGAGCTCACAGTGTCTTGAGGTCTGGCAGTTGGTTTTTGCTGGGTTTGGGTCTTAATAGTTTTGATGATTGGATCCCAAACAGGCGGTACCTGCCAACCATCTTCTCTATTGAATCAATAGAGAAGATGGTTACGTAGTTTTATTATGTGTACAAGTCGCGAAAACTTAAGAAAAGGTAATCCGAAAATCAATTGATTAAAAACAGATCATTCTAAAAAATTGTTCACCCTACATGGTTCAATAATGAGGCGTCACAAACAAAAAAGCACCGGAAACAAGCTAGGAACGTGACGAACAAAATTTCTTAGCGATTTCTCATTCGACCCCACTCACAATTACAATACAACCATTTGATTTGTGTAATCAAATGCGGGCATTGAAATTAATTAGTTTGTTGCGCACCTGAGCGTTTACGCTTCGCCATTGTGATTTTTTTACAATTTTATCACTGACCGCTTGCAACGCAACATTGCCCAATGTGCAGTAAATTGTGTGAACAATTTCATTTTCTCAACTGCAAATTTAAAGTTTGTTTTAGTTACTACTTTGTCTATTCACTACAGTTTTTCATGATTAAATTTTTGCTTTTCCAATTCAGATTTTATTAAATATGTTTTAGAGTTCATTATTGATTAGGTAATAGCATCTAGTTCGTTGTTAACATTATAAAACTGATGATATGTTGTATATATTTCGTACGTGGAAGATGCCAATCAAAGCAGGGGTGGTCCAATGAGTAATAACATGTTTCCAATGTTCGAATTGTGAATGGCTTTTTAAACAGTGGTTATTGGTATATCTGTGGTCATTTTGTGGCTAATTGGCGGCATTGTGACAAGTCAACAATAAATATAATAAGCAGTTATCATAATTTAATTTGCATAAGTTTTTAATTTTCATTGGTGCGTGTTATAAATTTAAGTAATAATGGTCTTGCAAATCAAATATTTATTGAGTAACATTTTTATTCTGTAAAATATGCTTGACATGTGTGCAGGTAAGCAGCGTGAGAAAAACTGCACATCGGAAATATAGACTTTTGAAAGCTTTCCATCCAAAGAGGAGTGATTTGCACAGGCCGCACAGTATTCAAAACTTTCGGCTCTAATATCTCGCTACCTATTGACTCAATTAAAAAAAAATGTTAAGAAACTATGTTTTTTCAAGATCTGATTAATGATATCACATGGCTATAAATAATTTCAAAAAAAGTTTTTTAACCAACTTCCAAAAGGAATTGCTCAATTGAGTTGTTTTTTTATGTTTATAACGCTACTTGTCCACCAATTGTCGATTTAATATACTACTGAGTGGACCCCATTGTCACCAAGTCAGGATTTAATGAGCAAACCTTGTTGAAGAGCTCCGAGCGCCTACACTCTTCAAAAGGCAAAACCTGTTTACCCGTGCCAGTAACACAATTTCTAGAGGCGCTTAAAATATTATTTCTAATGTTATTCAAGCAACAAAGAAGTAAAGAATATTTTTTTTAACAAAAACAAAACCGACTGCAAATAAAAAATCTACGTCTCCAAGTAAAATATAAAAAAAATAACAACAATATTGCAAAATGCGCCGACTTTAAGTTGATGTAGAAAATATTTATTTGTTGCTTTTTAGTTTGAAGTCGGTTATAAAAGATAATAGAATAGAAAACACTTTTTATTTTTCATCAAAATAATCGAATATAATAAATCAAAAACAATAATCAATTACAAAATGAATAATTACAATAATTTTACGGAAAAACAAAAGGCGGCCGTATTGCTTAAATAGATCTCTTCCAGGCAACCTGAATGAGGATTTGGATTTGGTTTTGATTAAATAACAACCTCCAGTTGTGTTCCGGCATTAGTGACCCAGTTCCAGTAACCCTTAAGGGAGCAGCAGCGCATTTGTAGCACCTTTGGTCTTACAAATGTATATAGGCGATGGTATCCGCTTTCCATCAAGTGGGCTGTCTTCCTGTCTGCTGAACTCTAGCAATAAACAAAAAGAATAAAAAAGAGTGACTAAAACTACTATACTGTAGATGAATTTCTTAAAAAAAGTGCTTGTCGTTATTATCTATACGGAAAAGCTTAGTGATCTATTTATTATTATTTCTCTTGACATAAATTACTTGTATTTTATCGAACATTGACTTTTTTTTATTAGAATATTTATGTTAATTTAATTTTAAATTTGATTTCATTCATTTTGTACACCACTATGTGGTAGAATGTACTGTGCATCTACAATCGTGTAACACCTCTATAAACTACATTCTTGCAAATAAAGATATTGATTGATTGAAAACCTGGTCATTAATGCCAGAACACAACTCAAGGTTGTTATGGCGGCATACTCTAGACCAAGGGTGGTAGCCATCCAGTCGGACAAATGCCCCATCACCTGGCTATGGGTTCTTTTGTCGCCTACGACAGGCCGCCCGGCCGCAGGAAATTGTATTCTTTCTCCGTTCCTGCACAGATGAATATTACATGTTGCAGTTGGAAATGTTTCACTGTGATACGCTTAAATTTACGACCTCTCCTTGTTTGCTAAGCTTCGTTTACGAGCAAATTTTTAATCCAGCCGACATAAACCAGTTTATCTTGCATCAAGTTTTATTAGCTATCGGAGACAATGTTGTGATGCGATATTTGAAGGTTTGTTATTTTTTGAAGTTCCACTAAAACAAACAGGTATGATTTTATGCATTGACTAGCTGCCACCACTTCATACGAGCGGAATTCGGACATCTATCTATCTTTATATACATATATAACTATCTGCGCCTGTGGTTTCACCCGCGTGGTTTTTTATTGCAGGAGTTCAGCAGACAGGCAGACGGCCCACTTGATGGAAAGCGGTTACCATCGACTATGGACATTTGCACCACCAAAGGTGCTACAAATGCTCTCGTATAGACTGGAAACTGGCCACTGATGCCGGAACACAACTCAAGTTTGATATGGCGGCATAGTCTAGACCAGGGGTTCAGGAGGGCAAATAGTGGTAGGGCCACTTGTTTGTGGGTTGTTTCGTCGCCTCTTATGACAGGCCGCCCGGACGCAAAAAAGTTTATTCTTTCTCCGTCCCTGCACAGATAGAGTTTCAATTTTCAACCAAATTTCAATTGTAGTTCTTCGATAAACACCAAATGAGGGAGTCTATTTCTCGGTAGCGCGGCAGTGGTGCAGTGGCGGTGTGGTCGCACCTAGTCTACAAAGTATGGAGATGCAGCGGTGACGCGGTCTCGATGTCATCTAAACACACATGCTAAGATTTTCTTAGTTTCTCTCCATAGACTTACAATCAGCTTGAACATCCTCCAGGCAACCACTTCTCATTCGACACTGACTAAAATTAAGTTTACCACAGCTTATAAATTCAAAGCAAAAAATTCCGCAACTACCCTCAACAAATTACAAGCTCGTAAATTTACGCCAATTTTACGTCTTACGAGGGGTATTTGGCGGTGTTAATCTCGCGACACGCCTACGACATATCGGGACTTAGTTTTTATTGTCCAATTCCTTCTGTTGCATTTGCATACTCGTAAAACTTATATTACCTATGCATTTTATCGTTTAATCCCGGCCTTTGGACCCAGTGTGCTTACAAACGACATGTAATTCTTGGTGAGATCTTCGTTCTTTGTTATTTCTTAGGTTTAGTTTATGGATCAAAACTTTCTTCATGTTTGATATTGAGGTTTATCAATCTATTGATATAGCTAAATTGTTTATTGAATATATTAATGTAGTTTCGCATGGTTTGTGAATTAAGTTAGTGTCAACTTTTCAGAATTTTGAAGTCGTCTGTATCTGTTGTGAAAATTAACTGACTAAAACCTATAGAATATTTATTTAAGATTATATTTTTTTAGGTATATAGTCTTTAATTAGCTTAAAGTTATATTTTTCGAACTTTTTTAAAAGTTAGTAGACTATTATAATTTACGAAAATTGACCAAAAGTGGGTACGATTGCACTAGCAACTGATCGTCCCGTCAGACACGCATACTATTGTAATGTGCATATACCCGTTCAACCACGAATAAAACCCGTCTACCTTCGTGAATTGGAAAAATTAATGAAAAACATTATAGATAGATAGAAAAATAACACTTATTGCTCACCAAAATATCAAACACAATCAATATTCTTAGCTAAAAAAATAATATAAACAAACAAAACCTTAGCTAATAATGTTCTTAAATTTTGAAATAAACACATACATACATACACATAAAATACTTTTTTTACTCAATAAATAGTGATTATATAACATAAATAACTGTATATAGGTAATTTAGGTTTTCGGAGTAGATTCTTAAACGTTATAAAATCATATGTATACTATAAACTTTTAAAATTTCCTTACACTCGTAAAATCGCGGAATGAATTTTAAGAAAATGCTTTCGAAGTAGTAAAACTGGTTTAATGTGAGATCTCTGATTTTCACGATCTTTGTGACACTTTCATTGTCAAACATTCTACCTACCAATTACTACAAAAATGTAGTTGCGAGACTGAATCACTTGCACTGAGATTATAGAGTGTTTAGTAAATTCTATAAAACTAATTTACCCAGAAAAATAAATTATATAGTATAATTAATTAAATATAATTTACTTAATCATTATATTAATTCGTGAAGCAAACCCCTTTTTACGATAATTGCACGGACGGAGGAGTATAAAATTTCGCACACTTATAGTTTATATAGAGAAGGAGTGCATAATGCGTTTTTTTTTTATGAATCAAATCAATAATAAAAACATTACACACACTACGGTTTATTTGTCACACACATGTATATATACTCGTTTGTTTATTGTTCAAGACAAATTAACAGTGGCGAAGTCTGTGATTATAGAAGTATAGTCTTTGACAACAGAAACTTAATAATGTTCCAACTTAATATAAATTAATTATGGTCGAATTTTGACCAATGAGCGACCACTAGGTCGACAAAATTCGACCATAAGTAATTTACATATATTCTTACATAATTACATTAAGGCTAACGATTTTAATTCTTCTTCTAATCCCTGAGATAATAAGTAAAATACTGAGCCTAAGATATCACAATCTCTGTGATCGTATTTCCCCCCTCAGTCAAACCAAAAACTGATCCCATCCAACATTTGACTTTATGTAACAAATTTTTATGACAAAAGACTAATTCTCACAAAATTACGACTCAGGCAAATTGATCAGATCTGCGCTCGGCTTACGAATGCCCTCATACAGTTTACGAGCAGAATTAAGGCAGATTTCGAGCGGATTTAAGGCAGCGCTTTACAGTTGCCTTAATTTTACGAGCACTGATTAGTTCCACGGGTGATTGGGTTGATAACTTTATTGATTGGGAAGATACAATTATTTTGCTGGTTATTGGTTTAATTTGTGTTATTGTTTGGATTTTATTGATTTTTTTTTAAATAAGTCCTGTTTTATTGCAAAATTGGCAAACAGGCAAATGGCCTGGCTCATGGAAAGTGGTTACCATCCCCTATAGACGTGTTGGCAGCCTTTAAAATGGGATCAAGGGGACGGGATAGGGGAATGGTGTTTTTTTATTGCTTTAGTTCAGCAGATAGTTAGACGGCCCACCCAATGGCTTGTGGTTACCGTAGCCTATGGACACTTGCAACACCAAAGGTGCTACAAATGCTCTGCCACTCTCTCAAGGGAGATACCACTAATGCCGGAAAACAACTCAAGGTTGTTATAGTGGCATAATACAGACCTGGGGTGGTAGCCATCCAGACGAACAAATACCTGCTATGGGTTGTTTTGTCACCTTTTACAACAGGCCGTTCGGCTTGAGGATATTCTATTCAGTCTATTCTAAGAGATGAAAAAACAACTCACAACCAGGTGGTTGTTTATATGCATTTACCCATCTAGATGATTACCACACCTGGTCTAGTTTATGTCGCAATAACAGCAGGAGCAGAGAAAGAATACAAATTTACCAGATTCCAGTACCCCTTCGAGTTCGGCAGCATATTGGACAAAAGAAAGAAAGAAAAAAACAGGTTTATTTTTAGGACATATACAAGTGAAACAAACACATTAAAATTAATAAATAAAGCACAATAAAAAAAATAGAATACAACCCCAAAGTAACTGAAGATTAGCAAAGCGACCACTAGCGTCATAATGGTTAATTTGTATGAAAAACAGCTATTACGACGCATATGGTCGACCATTCTGACTATATTGTAATAGAACAATTGTGGTCCAGGATATATCGCGCAAAGCTTAAGGATTGGGGAGTCCTACATGTAATAGTGGAATGCGAT
The DNA here is from genome assembly GCA_949752895.1 of Dendrolimus pini. Lineage (NCBI taxonomy): Eukaryota > Metazoa > Arthropoda > Insecta > Lepidoptera > Lasiocampidae > Dendrolimus > Dendrolimus pini. The sequence goes on along the minus strand of OX457145.1, from coordinate 15,053,884 downwards.
TGGCTATCAACGATCCGTTAACATTCTTAACCTTATAATTAAGCAAACAAAATGCAGAAATACACGTTCCGTCACGCGGTTCGACACGTGTTCACAATCACATGCAACATTAAATTTCACGGTGACGAAAATGAAATTTCAACAAAGGCAAAAGTGACCAAAATAAGATGTCGAGACAGACGGACAAAAGGAATTCTGCTGTGATTAATTATTTTTGGCAAAACTTTTTCGGGCTGTGGGTGTGGGTGGGTCTTTCTTGCACTGAGGTAAATATAATTTCTAAATATGAACTTCATGTTCAAAAGTTTTTATTCAAACTGAGTTCCACTAGAGAACACTTTTTGAAGGTCATACATATAAGTTAAAACTAATAGAAACTCCCCAGCAACACATCTAGTTAAAAACTGATTTTCTTTATATTTCTTATTCAATTTATATCTCAAGCTCATTTTTAATACGTTTTATACATAAGTATGTTACAGAATTACTTTTCGAAGAATTAATGGAGTTGTAGCAATTTTTTTTTATGTTTGCGTATAGGCAAACTGGCAGACGGGTCCACTTGATGGCAAGTGGCTACCGTCGCCCAAGGACACCTGCAACACTAAGGGATGCGTTGCATACCTCGTTGAGACTTTAAAAATTTGTTTACGCCCTTTTTGAAGAGCCCCATATTGTAGTGCTCTGGGAAAACCGCAGGAGGGAGCTCATTCCACATCTTGCTCACATATGGCATAAAAGAGCGAGCGCCACGTACTGTGGATAACTTCCAGGTGTCGAGGAAGTGTGGATGAACTCCCAGTCGCCGGCGAGCAATGCGGTGGTAAAATGGCGATGAAGGTACCAAACCAAACAGCTCCTCATGACACTCCCCATTGTACAGACGGTAGAACGCGCTTAGAGCGCCTACGTCTCTTCTGAGACTTAAAGGTTCTAAGCCGTCTGTAAGTTCGGGATCGTCGACAATCCGGACCACTCGGCGCTGCAAGGAGTCAAGTGGGAGCAGCTGGTACTGAGGTGCCCCAACCCAGAGATGGGAGCAGTACTCCACATAGGGACGGACTTGGGCCTTATATAATAAAAGCCTATGTCCCGGTGTGAAGTACCACTTAGTCCTGTTGAGCACCCCAATCTTTTTAGAAGCGATTTTCGCTTTGCTCTCCAAATGACCCCGAAATGGCACCTCGCTCAAAGCAAATATTAAATACTCATTAAGACAAAGACACAATATAAGGAAAGAAGAATATTATTGTCGTTAAAATAAAGCGGAGACATACTAAATGTATCACAGAACAATAGATTTATTTATATAAAAAAATAACAGTACATTATTCTTTTTTTTAAAGTACGACCCTGGCAAACCTAAAATAACTTACTGGAAAGCGGTTATCATCGCCCATGGACATTTGTAACATCAAAGGTCCAACCAAAGTGCTGCAACTCTCTGCAGATTGACTCGAACCTGGTCACTAATACAACTCAAGGTTGTTACGGCAGCATACTCTAGATCAGGGGTGGTAGCAGTTGTCAGTTGGTCAAATACCCCCCCACCCGACTGTGGGTTGGTTTGTCATCTCTTACAATAGGCCGCCCGGTCACAGGATATTGTATTCTTTCTCCGTTCCTGCACGCATGAAATATACTTGTAGGAGATTGCAACACCAGAGAAGCCAGTGTTACCAGCCTTAAGGATGGATGAAACAAGAAGGACGGTATATGGGAGACGGCTAGATGCTTGCGACAAGAGGAATCAGATAGAGGAATGAAATAAGGAAAAGTATGGAGAGATGGTATAAGGCGAGAGAAATTTGGCCATTGAAACTCTTACTAATTGTACGAAATATAATTGAGCTGAAAGCTAACTCAATCTCTAGTCTCAATTTGATTTTTGAGCTGAAAGCTAACTCAATCTCTAGTCTCAATTTGATTTTTGAGCTGAAAGCTAACTCAATCTCTAGTCTCAATTTGATTTTCTGTGAGACCCCATGGTCTGGTATCACACCGGTCGAAACAGCCCGAAAAGCTGTTAAACAAGGTAATGATTTCAACATGGCTCAACCACGTTTAAAGGAGTTTGTTTATTATGTAAACAAGCCCTTCACAAGCCATTCAATAAGCGTTGCACTTTATGAATAATTAAAAGGATTATCTCTTAAATGTCTCTTTGAAAGTATACCTCAAAGGCATTTGACATCTCATAATTCACTAAATGATAAATTCGTTTAAATACATTTAAAATAAACTCCAAATAGCTTGCAGCCAAATTAGCAATTAGGTATCTGTACAAAGTGAAGTCATTTGCATAATTCCTTACGACAATATTAGGGAGAAATTGAGACTCCCTAACTGGGTGTTGTTTTAAAAATAATAAATGAGCGCAACATGTTAAATTAAGTGTAAAATCATATTTAACAATGTCCAATAAAATACTTTAAATTTTCTGAAAAGCATATTTGTTCTTCGGAAAGTTCTAGCGTAATATCATCAGATAATCAGACACACCGTTTTGCAAAACCTTTCTTTTGCGCATCGCTGCTGAGTTAAACAATTTGCCGGAGTCTGCGATCCCCGATTCATATAAACTAGTGATCTTCACTACTAGTGATAGTCACTCATTTGATACCAGTATCGAAACTCTTGGTGTATTAACACACAAACAAATAGTTAATATCACCAAAAGATACATACGTCTTCATAGCTCATTCAATCATAGTTGTCAATTCATCTCGTTACGCAGAAACCACTTTGATAAGACATGAAGATCGGATTACAGGTGGCATCCCTGCAATGATTAGGCTCGCAGCTTGTTCCCCACTAAATCCTTTGTCTATTACTGCTTTAGACCGGCTTGCATCGGTTCGCGCCGGTTCATACCAGTTTGTACCGGATCAATTATGTGCGATTTGGTCTAAATTGAACGTGCTCTGCTCTGATTGGTCTGTTTGGTTAGCAAATGAATTATGCAGGCTGCATCCAGATTTAAGTTAGTATTAGAACATGGTAATTTGGAGCTGAAATTTAGTTAGTTTTGGTGGTAAAGTGATTGTTTAGTTAGAGAATCTATCTTGGATCTGACTAATGAACTTGAGTGGTCCGCAAATCTAGCATCCTCCTAATCTAACAAGTTATTCTGCGCATGTGTACATTCCCTATAAACTACAACATGTACGTCAGTCATATACAAATAAATACAGTAGATCATAGATAAAATAAATGGGAAGACTTTTTTTCTCCATATGTCTGTTTATTCATACGTGTGTTTTTCCCTTCTCCGGGATCTTAATTAATTAACCAACTGCCATGTATGTTCAGTAACGGGGATGAATATACGGTTTTTAAAGCCTTTCTTTACTGAGGTAGCTTCCGCGGAATAAAGTCACGTATAAACTATTAGTTTAAAATATTAAATTCATAGAAAAATTTAATGATAATTTTTCTAACTCCATTTTTAAATCATTAAGGGTCGCTTGCATAACGTTCCTTAAAAGTATTTAAGAAACACTAAACGCATATAACACCCTTAAATACGATTAGCGTCTTGCACAACGCAAAATTTGCTACTAAATATGTTTAAATCTAAAACATTGTTTAAATACCAAAACGTTAAAAAGGAACAGATAAATAACCCAAGGTTATAAGGTATCATGTCATGTTACAATATATAATATATATATATTATCATACCTGTTTCCCAAGGGGCCAAGCAGGCATATAGTCAGAGACTATAATCTCCAGTTGCGATGCTCCTGAGAAACAACTTTCACTTCATCTACTTTCATTAATCTCTCTCTTCATACATGCATATTTATTTGAGATGCTTTTTATCTGACCTCTCTTTAACACTTCTGATATATATTCACGGTGTCTACGTCGCGATCTATCGGTTCCAACTGTATCATTCACAAGGCTGTCATACACCTGTTTTGTGATTCTACTTTCATCCATCCTCTCTACATGCCCAAACCACCTTAACCTTTCCTTTTCAACTCCTGTTATTACATCTTCTTTCAATCCACATCGTTCCTTTATCACGCTGTTCTGTATCCTATGAAAAGGTTAGGTTGAAGCCTAATCTCACGTGTACTTATTTCTCCAAGCGCTCATTTCAACTACGTATATTAATACAGTGAAACTTAGTTAAGTGGGACCTGGATAAGTGAGAAACCTCCATAACTGGAACTCATGCTGAGGTCCCAAAACTTTGGCACTGAATTACCAATGTTAGTGGGACGAGGTAAACCTCTATATCTGGGATTCGTTCTTTCGATATATCATCATAGTTACCTCTATAACTAAGACAGCGAGTAAATTTTATATGCATAAGCGTATGTAACCGAGATAACATCGTTTTCTTTGTTTACTTACTTATTCTACCCGCAAATTCCGCACTTAACTACGTAAGTTAATTTGAGGTCATTATACTTTAATATGTCAAAGAAGCAAGTGAGGTGTGTAAAAATAAGCCTGTATGGCGCTCTGTTGTTCGTGCCTACCCCGCAAGGGACCTGGCGTGAAGTTATGTATGTATGTATGTATGTATGTATACTTTAATAAATGGAACCATCTGTAAATGACACAGATATTTATTTATACCTAGATATCTGACACGGGGTAAGTGGAATACTTCTATAAGTGGAACCACATTGCAGGTCTCTTGATATCTCACTTAACCAGGTTTCGCTTAAATAATATTTAGAAACTCAGAGATCACGGATTTTACTGGGTGACTGTCAACAGTACTCAAAGGTTTAAAATTACGAACTTGAGGTCAAGTTGAACGTTAGGTGAATTAGTTGATGAAGATAGTGGAAGCACATTCCTCTTCGCCCCTTAGGAAATGTTCTATGCAACCGAGAGCAACTCTTAAACTAGAATTATTCTTACCCAGGCGCCGCACAAGTTGTAGCATAGAATCCAATGCTGTTTCACAGATAGATCCCAAATATTTAAGTTCTATTCTGGCATACTTTCTCTATCACACGAAAAGACATCACATTGATACAAATATGAATGCGAAAGTACTTCTGTTTGTTTGTTCACCACCTATTGATTTAATAAAAAAATGTTTTTATTTATCAAGATTTGACTAAAGATACCCCACACGACTATTTACACTGTATGTAGAGCATTCAAAATTAATCTTTATTAGTTTTTTAAAGTAAATTAATATAGGTAAGTTTGTAGCGCTATACAGGTTACGGCTTCATTCACCCATACAGACCCAGAATTTTGAGGAAAATGATTTTAACATACAAAAATAGAATATCAAAAGCAAAAACAATGAGTTCATGAAGCTTTTAATAAAGTTGCTACGGAACATTAATCTTTAATAAGTTACATAACTCATGCATCCACTTACATCTTCAATTTAACTGTGTTAATTTTGATTTTGTATCTAACATAATATTGGTTAATAATCTCCAATTAAGCCTAAAAGCTGGATAATAATCCCTCAGCCTTTGGCCTCCAGCTTAGCACTAATCCCGGAACACAATTAATTCGCCCAATTATGATTTGAACGGGGACGTAATGCTGATTTGATGCAGTAATTGTTTTAAAGTGAACTAATTAGATATATAAATAGATAACACTTTATTGCTCACCAGATATACAATTTCAAAAATACACAATTACAATATTGTCATGGTAGAAACAATAGGCGGCCTCATCGCCTAAAGCAATCTCTTCCAGGCAACCTAACTTAAGGAGTAGTTAAAACTAATCTGGCGATGTAGGTGGTGCGGATTGGTTATATTCGTCTGTCCTATGGAAATGAAGCCATTTATCGAGATACAAATTATTCAATTTAATTTAAATCCATTTTGTAGTTTTCATGTTATGCTCGAACAGGAAAATATCACTCATTGTGTTAGAAATAAAGAATAAAAATAAATAAAAAGAACAAAAATAAAAAATATGTAAAAAAGCAAAATAACAAACTCAAAAGATAAGTAAAGCCGGATAACCTTTCCTGCCCGGCGAAATTAAAAGAAAAACAGGAAAACAACATTCTAAAAAGTTTAGTATCTAGAGTTCGGAATTAGACGGACTGGTTTTTTTTATTTCATTGTACAAATTTTACCGCTCTGATGCCCGGTCTTCATATGGGATAGTGTTATAGTTAAAAATAATGCCGTTAACGGATAACGTTAGTAAATATACAAACGATATCTGTCAATATGTAACGTCTTTCACAATTAATATCAATATCGTATCTCAAATTACACATTAAACCCATCGCTACATCTGCGTGAAACGGTGAATAACTATAACATTATCCCAGATGAGGCAGTAGCATTTTATATTCATGATATTGTAGTATATATTACATACATAGAGTTGAAAAAGGAATGTTAAGGTGGTTTGGTCATGAATGAGAATGAATGAAAACAGAACCACAAAAAAAGTATATGACAGCAATGTGACTGGTAGAGTCGGTGCCGGTAGACCGAGACGTACTCACCATGATCAAATTGAACATATTTTGCAGAAAGGTCAGATAAAATGTAGATTAAATAAGCGTGTATGTTTGAAAGATTAATGAAAGTTGATGAAGCGAAAAGTGTTTGTCAGGACCATAGCAGGTGGAGATCCAACGTCTCTGCCTACCCCAATGGGAAACAGACGTGACAATATGTATGTATATTACATAAATAAATGTGATATCTTACTTATATTTAAACAGACATGAAATCAAAGCAACCACCCTAAAGTGGCTTATACAACTATATTACCAAAAAATCTGAAATTTAGTATATAATCCCTACTATAATTATAATATTATAAATGTGAATGTAAGTTTGTTAGTTACGCTTTCACGCGAGAACTACTGAACCGATCATCATGAAACTTTGTACATATATTCTTAGAAGTAACATAGGATACTTTTATGAAAAAAAAAATCCACGCGGACGAAGTCACGAGCAGAAGCTAGTATCATATAAATGAACCTTATTATATGTATATCAGAATATTGTACATATATATACATACATACATAACTTCACGCCAGGTCCCTTGCGGGGTAGGCACGAACAGCAGAGCGCCATTCAGGCTTATTCTTACACACCTCACTTGCTTCTTTGACATTCATAGCTCTTGTCATGCATGCACGCACGTCTGTTCTTAATCAGATATTGTGATCCATCATTTGCAAACACACACACACACACATACATACACACACACAAACAAGTAAACAGTTATTTAAAAAAAATATTTTAGAGATATAAATTGTTCAGTCACACACGTACTTGGTGTTCGCGACACAGGCTAGTCATACTGCGGAACCTATGAAAGCATTATTTCTGTGTAATTTTTTGACAATAAATTAATTTGATTTAATTTTGTTTTGATTTGATATAATCCTTAAAAAAGTTCTTGTATAGAAACATCATAGATACAGGCAGTAACAGAAAACTAAATTAAGTCAAAGTCACTCGTTGTCAGAGTGCGTTGAAAATTTTTTTCTTTCACATTTTATAGTATAAATAGAAATAAAATCGGTAATAAAACGCAACTTAATATTAATTTTGTACTATTAATTAAGTTATTTAACAGCGGCAATGTATTTTGTGAGAGGACCTCGCTTCGTGACTTAGCGTTTAAAAAGAAATGAGTAGACCAGATAACAGAGACTTTGAAGAGAGATATTCGGCTTGTTTCGTCGATTTTGGTATGAAAACAGGTAAGTCAGTCCATCGTGTGTGCATGATATACAGTGCGTTCCATTAGTAACTCACAACGCCTGAAATGCTCCGTTAGCCGTTCCACAAGACGACCACGGTCGTTGGTCGTGCACGAAAATGTCACCAATGACGACATCATTTTCGATGACATAACCCTCACAACGGTCATGTCTGCTCTCCTGTTTTCCTGTCTAAACTCAGAATTCGCGATAGCTCTATATGTGAGTGTGGTTTAGGTGAAGGTACTGTTGAGCACAAATTTTTTTATTGTTCCAAAATTATTACTCCTTTGTACGATATCATCCCTCCTGATTATCCTCGCCCTGTTAATGTAAATTATTTGCTATCTTTATCTAACAAGTACTCTGTATATATTTTATGTAAATTTTTAGTTGTTAATAAAATTGTTTTGTAAGATTTCTAATCTATCAGATTATTCTAAGTATAGTTTTGTAGTTTGTATAATATTTGCAAATATTTCGAATACCTAATTTGTTTCATTTGAATTATATTTGCATGTATCGATATTGTATTCTATTATAATCCCTATATATTATATTCAGGTGAAGGTAAGGAAAGGAATGCTCCGGTGGTTCGGGCATGTGGAAAGAATGTATGATGAAAGAATGATTAAACAGATATACAATGCAAAAGTGGATGGATGCAGAAGTCGCGGAAGGCCACGACACACCTTCCATGATCAAATTGATCGTGTATTAGCAGAAGGTGATGTCAGGAGCCTTAAGAACAGACGAGCGTGCATGACAAGAGCTATGAATGTCAAAGAAGCAAGTGAGGTGTGTAAAAATAAGCAAGGGACCTGGCGTGAAGTTATGTATGTATGTATGTATGTATATTATATTCATTTATCTCCAGATTTGCAGAAACCTAGTATAAATTGCTGGCCAAATTTTTAGATTCACTATTATATTTTTTTATTTTCACCTGCCTCTTCATACCCTGTCATTGGCAAAATCAGTGCTACGTACATTGCAGCCACCAAATAAATAAAAAAACCCTCACAACGACCCATGTCAAGAGGTGCATCGAATAACCGTTCCACTTGGAACGTTTACGAGTGTAACGCCGGCAAGCCAGTGGAACGGGTAAAATCGCGATCGTGAACGTGGTTGTTGTGAGTCTCTAATGGAAAGTAGCCATAATATTTATCGTATTATATTATGCCTGCAAGTTGTGGAATTAGTTCGCCCAGTAGTTTAATAGGGTGTAGAAAGTTTCTTAAAAGTTCCGAGAGGTAGGCAACGGATCATTAGCTTCTTTGGTGTTGCATGTGTGGGGGATAACCATTTTCCATGAGATTGACCGGTAAATCTATAGATGTTTGATGCACGACTTGTAATTAGTGGGTTGGTGGATAGTTGTGTTGTGTATTGTGTTGTGCTATTCCAGTCACTGGTCGCAACCTTTCACCACACATGATGTTAGTGAATCATTGTGTGGTGTTGGTTTGAGTGCGAGTTCGCGCATGTGTGTGATAATTGCAATTCTGAGATATGTCAGTCCCTTTCAGTCATGAAAACTTAAATTTTCAGCGACTGGTATTTTAATCGGTGGCATGATGGGCAGCTTCTTCATGCGGGGTTTCAAAAGGTGGCCGATGTATGTCGGGGGAGGACTTGGATTCGGAATGGCGTACACCAACTGCGAGAAGAGCCTCAACAACTTCCTACTGTCCATGGATCCAAAAGCTTGCAAAATAAAGTTAGTATATAAATATAGGTGCACTGTTTCAACTCAGAAACATGCTAGTTCTGGGCCTAGGCCTCTTGGTTGTTTTGATACATTGCTGATCTCGATGGTTTCATCGCGATGTTCATTCCTTCTCAGTCATTAAGTAGTAATTGTAACAATGTGTATTGGTGAGAAAATTGCCTGGGATGATGCTTTCCGTGCAGGATTAAAACCAGCATCATTTGAGACGTTCGTCACGAAAGATCGATAGTATCTAGCAAAGACCAAACTCCTCGCGAACGAAGTGCACAGAAACAAGCTTACACGCACATTTAACAATTACTCTCCTATTTCTTATCCCACTCATTTCGATCCGACACGTTTTTTACTTCTACACTGCTTTATTCCGACAAATTATTGTATCATCCTTCACACAATCCATCCATCTCTTTTTGGTCTACTATTACATTTGTTCCTATTCATTAAGTTAGATTTTTTTTTCACGTATCTTTCATCCCTCCTTATCACATGCATGCCACCCAAATCTTCTTCCTCACATTTTTTTAGTCACAGGTGCAGCTGTCAAAAATCCCGTTATGTACTCATTACTCACCTTATCCATTCTTATAACACCACATATACATCTCAAGATTCTCATCTCCGCTGAGTGGAGACGTTTGTGGTTTATCATCTCATAGCATGACTGGTCGTACGGCACATTTATATATTTGAACTTTTAGTTTCAGTGGCATTAGTTGGTCGCATGTCACACCTGTCTCCACTTTAGCCACGCTATAGTGATTCTAAGAATTACGTACTCTTAAAAATAAAATTAAAATCATTGAATTAGTATCACTGTATTAGCAGAAGGTGATGTCAGGAGCCTTAAGAACAGACGAGCGTGCATGACAAGAGCTATGAATGTCAAAGAAGCAAGTGAGGTGTGTAAGAATAAGCCTGTATGGCGCTCTGTTGTTCGTGCCTACCCCGCAAGGGACCTGGCGTGAAGTTATGTATGTATGTATGTATGTAAAATCATTGAATTTCATTAAACTTTATTAGATCCTATTTGGGGCAAACGTTCAGGCTGAAAGACAAAGTTCTAAACACAATAATTTACATCGAGTAAATAAATTTACACTTAAATTCAACATTTATTTTGAAATCACACGCGAGACTTCAATTTTACTAATGTGGATAAATTTTCCAGAGTAGCATTAAGCATAAATCTTGCAGTCTGGTGTATTACAAAAACCGCCAGGTTAAGCAAATTACAAAAAGCTATTGACAAAAAACCCGTATTTGCGACAATCCATCCCAACAAATAAATTGAAACAGACATGGCCGCGGGCCATTGTCTTGGTCACACAAAACCAATTCCGCGCCCAAAAGCATTATTGACGAATAAAAAAAATGAAACGCCCATTCGGTAAATACAAAAGCTTTCCTATGAATGCCGGTGAGTGACTCATAAACGTATGGTTAATAGAAGGTTGTAAATAAGGTTTTGTACGGTGTCTTTTTGCATTGATTATGGAGAAGAGCCCATTTTTAACATAATTATGTGAATATCTTGATATATAAAAATGAATGTCGGTCTGTATGTCCTTTATAGAATAGTAATCTATACATCCGATTTTGATGAAATTTTGTGTGTGTGTTTGAGTGGGTCCCGGGATGGTTTACAGCCATTTAATTTTTTTGTGTTTGTGTCCCCGGATAGTTTAGAATTAGATTCACAATTAGAACCGATAGGTGGCGCTGAGATCCCGTCCTAGAATCCTCCTAATCACCTGGACCGATTTTGGTGATTTTGTTTTTGTGTCATGAAACAAAGTCTTTTAGGAATTCAGAAAATATGGCGGTATGAAGTCCGCTGGGTCAGCTAGTAAGTAATAAAAAACACAAACACATGCATTGCATGTCCCCAAGATAGGTAAGTTATGTTTGTGTTTAGTTTAATATACTGTGGACAAGTCTAGAACCGATCTCAGACCAAAAAAATAAATGAATAATTATCTGGAAAGAAAGAAAGAAAGGAAAACTTTATTTGTAAAAATAGCGACGTAATTGCATTCCTTATATATTGTTATACACAGAGCATATTTTGTCAATTTTTACGCCGCATTTTCAACAAACAAGATTTTCACTCAACATATTGCTGTGCCGGAATTATATCCGACACAACGCTGATTTTCAGTGCAACCTTCCTTTTGGCGTAAGACTAAAACGACCCAACTTTGTTTATAAAATAATAAAAATCATTAATAAAACTAATTCTACTTCTGTAATACTTAATAATAATACTTTAATACGTACGTAAAAGAAATAAATATTTTTTAATAAAAACAACAATAAATACGTTACTTAAATTAAAATTAACATTAACGTTACTTTAAAAAAAAACTTTTAAGATATTTACCATACCAATAATCGAACCCAAAATCTATGCGTTCTAGTAACCTAGGCGGACATAAGTGCAGACCACTCAACCACAGAGACTAACAAATAAGCACCACTTAGTTTTTCTGACCTAATGTACGTATTATTATAATCACTAGTGCCGACGGTAAGAAACAATATCGCAATTGAACCTGAATATCGAGATAGCCGATGTGTGAAACCCATCGACCCGCCATGGACAAGCGTGATGGTTGTACCGTCAGTTCCCCTAATAATGGGGAGGTCTGAAGTCCATCGGGACGTTTTTAGGCTTATATTTATTAAGCATGTTTCATTAAATATTCAGAAGTTTTATTCTGTAACTATTATATTGTAAGTACAGTTAAAAATTTAAAACTGGGCAGTAAAGCAGTAGCAGTAACTAAAACTAAAGTAAAAAACTAAGTATATAAAATATTTAGCGTTATTGTTATCCAACTATAGAATTGTAAAAACATGGCAGGAAAACTAAGTAGTTTCAAATAAAATACTATTTATATTTTAAGCATATTTAAATTTTAAATTACTATCTGGTTCAACTATTCTATTACTAGTAGAATTCACGCTATTAAAGGTTTATAAGTTGACTAAGCTCCTTAATAATTGATTTTAAAGAAAATAAATAAACTACTTAAATATGATAACGGCAAACTGAAGCGTAAACTTTGAACAATTATCAAATACCACCCAGAGAGTCAAACAAGGGCGGTAGGTTTGCAAACACCGAAGCGATTCAATGCAATAAAGAAAAGGAAGGCGGCGAACTTAGCTTTGTTTGCTAGAACAGTCTGGTAGAATGGTAGAATAAAGTGGCCTTTCAAGACAAAGCATTGGTAGGAAATGTCCTGCTGTGTTCGAATAATAGCTATAATGTCCTCAGCTGAGCTGTGACTGTATATGTGGCGGCACTTTTCGGTCACCTCTCATAGGGTTGCCAAATGTAGAAAGGTAGCTATAAACATTAAAAATATATTTATAAATACATTGTTGTAACGTTAATAAGTAATTTTTGATATAAATAATATTTTTTTTTGTTTAAACAACTCTACGGACTCGACTTCCGTACCCTTTTTACAACTTAATTTCTAGATTTAATTTTTAGGGTTTAAACACGCTTATGGATTATTTTGGATCTTGTGTGTGACATTAATTTAGTGATTTTTGTGTTGTGGTGTACCCTACGACTAACTTATTATATAAATTTATTCTAATATACCAAACTTATACTAATGTAGAGTGTATCTGTTACATGCTAGTGTTGTGAGGAAGTGCATGTGCAGTGTGTGCCTTATGTATTATCCTATATATATTATCCTATCTAGTGTCATGTGTGTGTGTGTGTGTGTATAAATAATATATTTATACACTAATGATTACTCTTTTCAGGAAAAATACATACTAAATATGATTTTGAGATATACTGTGAGACACAAAAAACATTATTTTTTTATTATTTCTTATTTTATTTAGTCGTTCCCTTAAATAAACTCTACATTGATAATTTATTAATTGAACTATATACTTTTTAAAGACTTTTTGTGGCAGTGAAGAGAGCCTTATCACTCTCTCACAACCTGTACATGTCTGTGCAAGTACATAGTCACATATACATAGTAACACGCTGTACATTTATTCGGCTAAGCCGTAATCACATGGGTCGACTTCCGTCATTGATTTTTAATAGGGCAAGTTAAAAAATCTCGCGAGTCTTCACAATGCTGTACTTTTTGGGAAGTTTATTTTTGGAACAAGGTTTATTTACTCGAATATATCATTCTTGATCGGCACAATAATTATAAATATTTATTCTGTTCTAATTATAAATTTTCATTCGTGCAGGAACGGACAAAAAATACAGCGGCCCGGTGGCCTATCGTAAGAGTCAATAAAATAACCCACAGCCGGGTAGTAGCCCGTCTGGTTAGCTATCACCCCTGGTCTAGAGTATGCCGCCATAACTACCTTGAGTTGTGTTCCAGCATTAGTGACCAGGTTCGAGTCCCAGTTTAGAGAGCGGCAGCACCTTTGGTGTTACAAATGTCTGTAGACGATGGTAATCGCTTTCTATCGGAGAGGCCAGCTGCCTGTGTGCGGAATACATACTAGAGTGCCTCCTCCGATTTTAGAGACTTTAAGCTTGTAGATTTTTTAGTGGGAAAATAAGCTTTGGGAATTAATCCGAATTGTTACGTAAGAAATGTTAGTGCCAGCCCTGAACATTAAATACGGGTAAAATAACCGATTTTATCTGACTTCATTTGCACTTTATACAATGTATAACCGAGCTCTTTATCGGGTTTTGTATAGGAAAGACCATAAAAAACTTTCTTAATGTCCGCTACTATCTTTAAAAGATTTAAATAAACTTTTATTTCATCCCTTTTCATTATAACACGTAATTAGTTCCCGACTCTATTGAAATTTCAAAAAGAAAGGCCACCGCTCTACATTGGACTGTCACTAATTGGCCACAATAGAGATTGCATATGTCAACACAATAGGGATTGGGTGCGTCAATAAATAAGTAATGGACACTTTGACAATAATAATTGCTATTATTTCAAGTTGTCAGGTGGTGAAATTATCTTGTTTATATTTTGCCGAACGGGCTGAACTTACTTAGCATAATTACCGTTTTTTTTTAACTTATTATATCGTCATGATCGCCTCTCCGCTTGTCTGTTTGTTCATGTGTTTAGTAAACTAGCTTCTGCCCGCGACTTCGTCCGCGTGGAATAGTAAAAAAAAAAGTAAATTAAAAAACCCCCGAGTTTGAAACATTCTTCATTGGTGCTCCGCTCCTATTGGTTTTAGCGTGACGATACATAGCCTTCTTCGATAAATGGGCTATCTAACACTGAAATAATTTTTCAAATCAGACTAGTAGTTCCTGAGATTAGCGCGTTCAAGCAAACAAACAAACTCTTCAACTTTATGTATTATTATAATATTAGAAAATGTATGTAATTTATGTATTATTATTATAGTAGAAAAATGTACTTACTCTTTAGTATTTATTAAATGTGCAACCCTATAATGGTTATATATAATATAATCGACAAACCAACATACATATTGTATATCCACAAGTCCATCCACAAATGACGTCACACGAATTTCATTATTTTTGAACCTCCCCCGTCCTGGTCCCAGCTGGTCACATTCGTTAAATTCCTACCTTCTTAGTGTGAAATTGCATATTTTGCAATTTTACATCAAGAAATTATTAAATTAAAACAGCAGTTCTATAATTAGCTTTAACATATTAGATTTAGAAATGTGACGTCACTGAGACGTCCCCCCCCCTGTGTGACGTGTGACCCCTTGTCACACGTCACACTTCGTCGACTCCCCCCCTTAATGTGTCACGTAATCTATTGTTAAGTGTTAAGGGAATGTGCTCATACTACGTGCCCCTTCAGGGCGAAGATCTTCAGAATGCCACGTTTTGTCACAGGAGTGGGGGGGCTTAGGTTTTCGTCACGTAGTCAAATCCTGTAGGGAAATCTCGAGCTTTTTCGAGCTAAATTTAAATATGGCGCGCAGCGTTTAGCGCTTAGCCGAATTAATTTTTTAAACTTTCTCTTAGCAAAAAAAATATTTGAAATCATATTTATGAATTACTGCGTGAAAACTGAAGGAAGACGGGGTTTGTTGGCATATACTACGGGTGGTCACCAAGTTAGGTTAAAATTTGACAAAAATGGGTCACGTAGTATGGGGTACGTTCCCTAACGGTCCATTCTGAGGCCGATCCCAAACACGTAGACCAGGGATTCCCAAAGTGGTTTCCCAGGTGTCAATATAAACGAAAACTGATTTTGAGGTTCGACGAGGTCTAAAAATCGACCCCTAATACTGTGTAAATTGTGTTACGTGTACCAACTTGTTATAAGAATTACTAATATTTTAGTAGGTTTAGGTAAGTTTTTAAAGTATTTTGTATCAATACGAAAAAAACTAGAGATAGGATTTGGTCTGAGTTATCAGTTCATTTTGGAAAAGGGGTCTCTCGCCCAAAATAGTTTGGGAATTCCTGACCTAGACCACAATAAATAAGAGAATGTTCGTTAACAAAATTTACCACGCCAGGAATCAAACTCGGCACCACTGAGCAGCAGTGAGCTAAGCCGGCAAAGGCTTAGGCCATTTAACCACAATTTATTATAATTCTAATAGTTATAATAAATCAGCAGACAAACACACACTGTATATCCCCAAATTAAGCAAGTAACGCTTGTGTTATGTGTACATCGTACTCTGGGGCCGATCCCAGACACCCAAACCATAGTAAATAACAGAGAAAATTCGTTTCCGAAATTTACCATATCAGGAATCGAACCCGGAGCCCTTGCGTTGCAGTGAGGTAAGCCGGCAAAGGCTTAGCCCGCTCAACCACAAAGGCCGCCAAACTATTAACAAATTATTAGATAGACTCTATACACCAAAGCATGGTTTGAATTTTTTTAAATGATTCTTTCACCTATCTTTTCAGAAAGCAGCCGTGACATGGACTTTGGTGTAAGCACTTGTCATCCGTAACTGTAAAAAATGTAAAATTATTTATTGTCTTTAATAAATATTTCAGTTTGTTGTTTTACCTTTATTTGGATTTCTCTGCGCTTTTTGTTATTGCACGAGTTCAGCAGACAGGCAGACGGCCCCCTTGATGAAAAGCACCTTCGCCTATGGACATTTACAACACCAAAGGTGCTGCAAATGTGCTGCTGCTCTCTTAAGGGAGACTGGGACCTGGTCACTAATGCCCGACAACATGCCGCCATAACAACTCAAGGTTGTTATGGCGGCATACTCTAGACCAGAGGTGGTAGCCATCCAGTCGGTAAAATATCCTACTACCTAAATACATACATCATACGCAGTTGCGTGTATATATAATCTGTGGCACAATAGTTTTAAAATTTATTTACATGTAAAGAAATAAATCTTATTATATTCCATAACAAAGAGTAATAAAGTCGTAAAGGCTGTATTTTATTTTTTTGAATCATTGCAGCGGCGGAGGTGCAATGGCCTATTTTATGTCGTGAACTGCAACATGTAACTACCTCGCATTACTTTTACAAAAGCCATGGAGTAGTTGTAAACTCTATTTTTACAAGCTTTTATTTAACTTGGAATGGATGTATGTAAATTCGGTTGGAATCTTGCACGGTAAATTTGACCAACTTCCTGGTTTACGATTGAGCTGAAATTTTGAACGCATATGTATATCGTGTGACAATGCAATAATATGGTAATGTGGCAAATATATGGTGGCAATAATATACCATGGAGCTAATCTGATGATGGAGTCGGAAGGTAGCCATAGGAACTTCTGTAATAAACAAGATGGAACCGTGTTTGTGCTCGTTTTACTCTTTTGGCTAGCACTCTACTGCTACATGATATCCAGGATCTGAAAAGTTTGTATTTAGAAACCTTTTTAGAATACAAGTTATTTCCCATATTTGTCAGTTGCAATTCTCAATCAAAATCATTTATTAATTAGAAATATGGAGATACGAGATGTTCATATAAGTTCCAGGTTGTATATGTTTCATCTTATAAAGGCATATAAATTCTTTGTTAATTTTATATACTTAAATGATCAAATTATTTAATTCATTATTTATCATACACTATTAATTTTAGATAATATGGTTATGCCATTAAATTATTCCGTACGTCGCAAACTCATTATTCAATGTTAAAATACAGAAGTAAATTATAAAACACTATTAATATATTAATTATTCCAGAACATTCAAACTAAAATCTAAAAAAATTAAGAATAATAATATGGTCTCTTTATTTTCGAATAAAGAGTACCTATATAATATTTAAAACAATAATAAGATTGTAATTATATATGTAGTTGGGGTCAAAATATGTAATGCCAATAATAATTGGCATGATGTTGCTATAATACCTATACTAATCATTGCTAGGGTTTGCTTTTTCATTTGATGAGTTTCACAATGCATGATTTTGAATGTCCTGAACTATTAGTCTCTTGATCATTTATATTATACCATACAGTATACATGGTATATCAATTTGACAATATGTTTGCTTGCTAGTGGCTTGACGAAGTTAAGCAAAATCATTACAAAGTCAAGGCACTGATTCCTGAAATAGTTGCAAAGGTTTTAATATTTATTTATTAATTATCCATCAAGTACTGTTGTGCTGAACTTACAATGTAATTTTATATCTTAACAATATATTTTTTTCTTTTGCAACCTTACGATGGTAATAATAATATGGCTTCAAAATAAAATTAAAATTTCTTAATATCTTATATAAATTGCTAAGGTGCTAATAGCCGGGAGGGTATGTTTTCCCCTATCTATCACGTCTGACCTAATTATATTTTATATCAAACTCGTCTCTACCCCACTTTAGTCCCGAGTCCACTTCAGTGATGATTCACGTACACCGGAATGAGTCAGTGCATTCCAGCTAGTGGCTGCGGAAGACTGCACCTGATGGAGTCATGTGACGCGGTCGATGACTTGTTCATTATTTAATATGTGAACATTACAGCTTTATAAACATACAGATCTCTAGTGCTTCTAATATATTCTATATAAGTATTAAATGATACTGTCAGACTTTTGGAAAAGTGCCCAACAATTGACAAGTAATTGGGGATACATTTTTAATGTTAAATTATTGATTTTTGAAAACAATTGTTTATTATGTTCAGTTTAAATTTATTTAGAATAGAATTATATCTTAAATGGATCAAAAAGGAGGCCCGGGACTTGTGGCGTACACTTAGGGAGGTCTATGTCCAGCAATGGGCTAAGAACCGCTGGCGAATTAGGAAACAACAACCAAATAGAAATACCACCGCTATAAGTCATATTATGTGTGTCCGGCGGGGTACGGGTTTAGACGAAAAACACGAATCCTCGCCAGCTGCGAGATCTGAAGGCAAGCGGATGTCGTTGACAGTTGTTTTTTATTGCAGGTGTTCAGCAGACAGGCAGACGGCCCACTTGATAAAAAGCGGTTACCATCGCCTATGGACATTTGCAACAACAGAGGTGCTACAAATGCGCTGCTGCTCTTTTAAGGGAGACTGGAACCTGTTCACTAATGCCGGAACACAACTCAAGGTTGTTATGGTGACATACTCTAGAGCGGCGGTGGTCGCCATCCAATCGAGCAAATACCCTACCACCTGGCTGTGGGTTGTTTTGTCGCCCGGCCGCAGGAAATTGCATTATTTCTCCGTCCGAGCAGGATAGTTGTGTCCATATTACGAAATTTCAGGGATTCAAAGTCACCGCCGGCTTCTATACATTATAACAGAACTATATATATATATATATATATATATATATATATATATATATATATCTATACATCTGTATAAACTAATTCAACATTTGCATTTAAATAAATGTTTAATTAAGATGATCATCAACCACGGTCTAGTAAATATCACATATGAAGTCACATCCGGAGTTTTGTGAAATGACTAATCTGGGGCTCTGTGTTATCCTCATTACTTCACTATGACGCTCTTGTGGATTTGTTTTAGAATTTTCACCACTCTACTAAAATCTTTTGGTGTGGACTTGAAGGGTGGTATTTCAGTGTGTAATTCTATTTGTCAAAAGTTGATATTAATGGGTGTATAGTAAGTCATGGTCAAGGTATGAATATGTATGATCAGCGAACTGTATTTAAATATATACCTTGTTAAATTACGACGATCCCGAAATTACAGACGGTTTAGAATTTCTCAGCCATAGAAGAGACGTTGGCGCTCTAAGCGTGTTCTACCGTCTGTACAACGGAGAGTGCTCTGATGAGCTATTTAATTTGGTGCCTAAGCCGCCATTCTATCATCGCACCACACCACTTGCCGGCGATTGGGAGTTCATCTAGACTTCCTAGACACTTGGAAGTCCTCCACAGTTCGTGGCGGACGCTCCTTCATGCCATATGTGCCCAAATTATGGAATGAACTGCCTCCCGAGGTTTTCCCAGAGCGCTACAATATGGGGCTCTTCAAAAGGGGCGTGAACAGATACCTAAAGTCTCAACGTGGTAGGCAACGCATCGTTATCGATATCTATCTCCGTATAACAGAACGTAACCGGGATTTAACGCTCAAATAATGATGATGTAGTACTTTTACTGATTTTAATAACTTTCAACGAAGCAAATAGCAATCATATGATGGATAACCTATAATAAGAGCATAATCCACGGTACATGATATCCAGCACTTAATAACCTGTCAGCTAATATTACTCACAATAATAATCTCAGAAGCTCCCAAGCAACAAAGTCGAGCAAGGAACATTAATGTTACTTACAATATCAAAAAGTTACTGAACGATGGTGTTTAGTTCGCAAAATGGCTTATTTTAACTACACGTGATGTCCTGCGAGAGTAATGAAAATATTTTCCATCTCGCCTTTATTGCCTTTGATATTAAATCTTGGTTCAGTAAACAGGCGGCTCTTACTAACAGCTCAATACTCATGTGAAAATTCTTTTTTTTTTAATACAGTGAATTTGTCTGTCTGAGGTTGTCTGTAAGAGACTTCTTTAGAATTATTATTACAAAATTAACAAAAACAAAAAAAATGTGGATCATATGTAATTTGTCAAAAAAAAATACCCTAAAAATTCATTAACGGTTTAAAAACATTTATCCAACAGCCATTTGTGTAGTCTTTGTTTGAAAAGGTTTGTGGGAAGATATTTGAAATCCTCGGGAAGTTTGATATACACCTTTACCGACATGTTATTTGATTGACGATGAAGTTTGATTGACGACATTTGACGATGAAGGGACCACTATAATTTCGCTTAAGTTGCTATATCTACCTATCTTAAAGGACAATATTTATTACTAGACAATGCAGCTATGCAGTGCGCATTATATCGCCTAGTATTTATTAATAATACTGATTCTTAGATTAACCTTTGTCTACCTGAAAATTTATAAGCAAAAACGTATTATTACGCAAAGCAATAAATTATAGCCGCTGATTCTCTGCGGATGCAAAAACTGATTCTATGAATAGGCCTATGTATGGTTGTTCGTTCAGTCGGTCTTTCTATATAGACTCGGTCGCAATACCAGCAAGGGATTTCTAGGAAATTGTTATAGATGGTTAATTCAAACTAGTCGCTATAATCGAAATCAGCGCTACATCCGAAGTCGCTATAGCCAAATTATTTTCTTTTAAAAGTATATTTTAAATTCAAAGAACTTTAATGTTAGTTGAGTATAACCGAAAAGACGTTATAAATGAAATTCAAAACAGATTATATAACAATTAAATTTCTGTGAAAAAACTGACAAATGGCAGACTAAGACTGGTGTAATTATGGAATTATTTTTTCAAAACCAACGCATTTCATTTCTGCATAGAAAAAGTGATTTTCGAATATTAAGTATAGTGAATTTTTTTTCATCAAAATTGTCCCCCGAGCTTCTTTTGAGTATATTCTGCTGTCTTATAGTTTTCGATTTGATCATATAGGCACAGTTAAAAAATAACCTGTATACGAAAAAGAAAATGTATACGTTCCCCAAAAATCATATTTAAGCAAACAAATGGTAGTGGAAAAGTTTAAAAGACACGCCAAAATGCTACAATGTCCATTTTCTGTCTCCTTCACACACAATGGATTAACGACGCAACTCAACTAACAATATTTTATAACTCAACGACTGTTAAACTTGAGTATATTGCTCTTATACCGAGACTGCCCTAAGACGAGACGCGTTGGCATAGGTCAGTTACACTGACGTAACGTCTCGACTCTTCGTCTCAGTTTTTTCGTACAGTAAGTGACTTTCATCGCATTGGTCTGAGTTGCCAATGTCTATTTGCATGTAAGAAATGTTTTTGTAAATGAAAGAAAAAAGATAAAAAAATATTTATTTATACAAGACAAAAAGATTGGAAAGCATTTATAAAAAAAAATATGCCGCAGTTTCAAAAATGTGGTTGGCATTCAGTATTTCGCTGTGCCAAAACGTAAATTGAAACTGCAAGAGATTCGCTAACGCTGGTATGACCACGTTTTCGGGGACCGGCTAATTATGTGAGGAACAAATGCCGCCTCCGCTACGTCCCGGTTGAAGGGCAGAGAAATGCTGGCTTGACGTAAAGGATACTTACCATTAGTTTCAAAACGGGTGATGCCAACGCTTCGAACGTAACTGGGATATAACGCTCAGATGATGATGATGAATTGTAGTCCAACATAGAGCTGATTTCCAGTACCCACCACCTAAAGCACATATGTTTTGCGACTCTTAATAACAACAACGGACGCTAATTATAAATTTATAAATGTTGTTGTAACTTCTCAATTGAGATATAAGCTACCTTCTGTATTGAGTTTCATTTAAATGTGTAAAAGGCCCGAATGCGTTGGGGCGGCCTGTCGTAAGAGGCGACAAAACAATCCTTAGCCAGATGGTAGGGCATTTGCGCGACTGGTGACTACCACCCCTGATCTAGAGTATGTTGCCATAACAACATTGAGTTGTGTTCGGGCATTAGAGACCAGGTTCCAGTCTCCCTTAAGAGAACAGCAGCGCTTGTAGCACCTTTGGTGTTGCAAATGTCCGTAGCCGATGGTAACCGCTTTCCATCATGGGGGCTGTCTGCCTGTCTGCTGAACTCCTGAAATGAAAAAAACATTCTCTCAGTACACATGACACTACAAAAGACGGAGAAAAATTCTAAAAGTTGTATTTTTGGAATTTGCTAGACCAAATTTGCCCCCCTGATTTTTTTCTCTTTTTTAAATTCATTGTACAAACTCGACTCCCCTACAGATTTTTAATACTATATATTATTTACTTGAATAAATAAGTATTAAAACAGACAATGGAGCATCGAACCTGTTAACTTTATGGTTTACGTATGCGCTTTATTGCATAGGAACATAGATGTGCAAACACTAGATGTGCTTGGCAATATTACATATATTTTATCTTCTTATCATCTTATCTTTCTTATCTTCTTATCTCATTCTTATCTGTTCTAACATCATTCCAAATCATAAGCAAAATATCAGACGCATCGTAAATACAGTTTTTGATTCAAAAAGTCACACAGTGCACACCTTGTTCGGCTAGACCCATTACCTAATGTATTGTATCTCTACCACTATCCTCATATAGTAAGATATTCAGCCCTTGCCCTATTGAGCACCAACGAGGTCTCCTCATTGGTTTTTTTGTATCTTCTTAGAATAACTCATATATGTAATGTGATGTTTCCTCTTATTTCCAATCCTATAAGGATAGATAGATAGATTAATTTTGAATTATTTTGATTCATATGAACCAAATCAGCTTAAGCAATATTTTAAAAAAAGCAATGAAACTCACTTTTGCATAAGTATTTAAATACTTAATTGAATATCTCATTCATTGATTGAACATATCAGCTGGATGGAATACACATGAAGTACAGTACTAAGTCAACCATACCAAGCGGTAATAACAATCTTCATATATATTAATATAAAATTTTAGAGTAGGTATACATTTCATACATAAATACAATTTGCTAAAAATAAATATTACATATAAATATTTAAAATAGATAAATGTAAATAATGTAACTGTGTGACAAAAAATGAGTTTGTTGATAAAGTAAACTGTAAATGTAATTAATTCCCAAATAGAAAATAAATATGTTTTTTTTTATTTTTTTATTGCATAAGTTCAGCAGACAGGCAGACTGCGCACCTGATGGAAAGCGGCACCATCGCCTATGGACATTTGTAACACCAAACCTGGAACCTGGCCACTAATACCGGACCACAACTCAAGTTTATCTATAAACTAAGAGTGATAATAGATAAGTAAATACATATTGTATTAATTGTAAGATTAATTCTTATATGTTATATTAAACGGCAGATGTAATTAAAAACAAAAATAATGATCTGTCACAATTATTGACCAAGGGAGTCAGACATTATTTAAAAAAATTATATTTGCTTCAAGAAGTATCAAGCAAAAAACAAAGGACTCAAAAAGGTGAGAGGAAAATATAAATAAAGGCACATCTAGTTACTCAACATCAATGTACCGTATCACTGTTAATTTAATTTTTCGTCCTGACAGCCAGCGACATTGTTGTGGAAATGTGCCCGAATGTACGGTTTCGCACATTAACCGCGGCTTCCATCTATTTTACGTCGGTCGCTCGTTTCAATCAAAGCCTTTTATTGAAATGCCAGTAAACTAATTACTGCCAATAAACTACTACATTGTCATGTTGGTGGAAAAGTATATCTAGAATAGAATAGAATGGAAAACACTTTATTGTTCACTACATACACAGAAAATAAACAATTTACAGTTAAAAAACTACGTTTTACCTATTTTAGGCGCGATAATTTATTTGTTTTTTTTATTATTCCGACGTTTTAGCCCCTTTTGAAATTACCGCGCTTCAAACCGTTAAAACATAGTTTAATTATGTATACAAGTCGCGAAAACTTACGAAAATACAATTTACAGTAGTCACATTAAACAGTAAAAGTAGGATCAATGGGCGGCCTTATCGCTTTAGAGCGATCTCTTCCAGACATGGGCTATGGATTTATTAACGGGAGATTCGCAAGTATATCACGGTAGTGTGCAATTTAAATACATAAATAGGATATATAAATATTACATAAAACATATACCTAAAATTAATTTAAAAAAATAGATAATAAACAATAACACATATTATAATATTGTATCTGTATCTATACTATAAATATATGTTGATATTTCAAAATCTGATTACCAAGTTAAAAAGTTTCTACTCAAATAGCTATAATATAATATATAATGAATATTTCTTTACCAAAATTATTAACTAATTTCTTATGAAATAATTATTTTACAAATGCTAGTTTAGCAACTACCGACTTTTGTTGCTCTACTAACACTCCATCCAAAGGTATCGGGACGAAATCGCCTTAGGCCATAGAGCCGCCTATTGGGCTTATATATCAATGTCCTTGATATACAAGTCCAATAGGCGGTAAACCATATCTTTACATAAAATAAAGTCGCTTTCAGTGTCCTTTTGTCTGTATATCCGCGTTTTTCCATCAGTTAGATAATTTTTCACTGAAGGTAATAACTATATATACAAAAATCTAATTAAGTTTTTTTGTAAGTAAAATAGAGCTTCCTAGAGTTTAATCAGCGGTGTAACCACAGGTAAACTAGTTAAGTGTATTTTAAACTATTTGAAGGCTATTTAGTGCTTAAACCTTTAAGTTGAAAAAAGAATGCTAAAATGAATATACATATATTTGCACAACTATATTTTAAAATAAGTAAATAACTAACAAAAACTGCTTTTAAAGCAAAAATGTATAACGTGACATACCATTAGATCTCTTTTTACACAATGCGATTTATTGCGACAGTCTTACAAAACATGTACAAATTTCTCCTTAAGCTAGATTAAGTATCAAAATGTAAAACAGACGCGTCATGTTGTTAAATAGACTGTCAGAAGACTTCACCATTTTCGTACTCATTTCGTACGTTATCATGGTCTTATAATAAATGACCCACTGCTGGGGTCGGTCCTCCCATAATACGGGGGCTTAGCAGGTTTGACACATCGGTTATCTCGATGTGCAGGTGTCATCACGATATTTTCCTTCACCGCTGTTAGCACGTGGTAACTGTAAAAATATGCACATTAGGTCAGAAAACTGCCTAAGTGGCACATGCGTTCGGGCCATGATCTAACCCGCGCCCTTTGAGTTTGGGACGTGTGCGCTAGCCATTACGCTACCATGACTTTTTGATCTCGATCATGGTCTTATAAATGTAAAATTAGGCCTATTAATTTCTTGTACACTACAAGTGTCGCTGACACTTCGCTAGCGTTGCCATGATAACGTATTCGGTAGTGAATTGCAACGGCCGGCACCACAAAACATGAATGCCATCTTACTACCTGTATTCGTCTATCCCACAGAAATGTCATTTATCGAGAAAAAAGTATCCTGAATGTTTCGCCAGGAAATAAGCTAGCTTTGTGTCGAATTTCATCTAAATCTGTTCAGTAGTTTCACGTAATGCTCTAAAAGACAGACAGACAAAGATAATCACAGATTTCGCCAAGGCTACACTGTTAATTTGACTTTAACATTAAACAAAAGAGTATATATAAAACACAAAAGGAAAAGGGGAAAGAGTATGCAGACAAAAGGAGAGGCGCGGTCAAATCAGGTTTAAGTGAAGGAGATAAAGTATATATCAGAAATATGGAAAAAGCTAATAAACTCACGTCTAATTACAATTCGACGATTAGTTGATTCTAATAATAATAATATGTTACAATTGAGTTAGGAAGTCTTCTTCTATACCTTAATTGTTATACGTGTTTGTGTCAAATTCATGGTAGTGTGTGTATTTTTTTTTTATTGATTTAATGTATTTTTGTGCATAATTAGCATTCGTCGCTTCTTCTCTGTATAAAATATAAGTGTGCGAAATTTCATACTCGTCCTTCCGCGCAATTTTCGTAAAAAGGGATACAAAGTTTTTGCTTCACGTATCAATATATTAGACATATATTATATATATTATTATACATAGCAAAAACTACACATACCAAAAGATTTATTATACTGTAGTTGTATGTATTTAATATAGTAGTTACCAATATTGTTATTTACTTAAGGAATTGCGATAGTTCCGACAGGATACAGAACTAAAATAACTGATAACTAATTTTAGGCACAATAGGATACATTCAAACTTGTCCTATCTACGGGTTTACTCTTTTAACATTACCTTCCTCGTTTAGCTCGTAAATAATATTCCCTCATATCACATTTCTGTCCCCACGTACGTATGAAACAAAATAGTCTTCTTACGAAAGGAGAACTGCGGTAAGATGCTGGTATTTACAGTAATGTCCCTCCATTGTCCGGTGCGCTTTGTTGGTCGCTGAAATTGTTGTCTCGAAGAAGAAATTCTAATGAAAATGTTCTTTTGAAAAAATACATAGCAATATTAGCAACGAAGTAGGATATTTTCTTGAAGGCATGTAACAACAATGAAAAATAAGATAATTTAGTGTTGTGTGTATAATATAGTAATAATATAGTAGTGTGTGTTATAAGATATATTTAATTTCTGTGTACTTTGCCGTTATCTATCCTTAAACAAACCCCAAATATAATTATATATTTAGCATTATTTCATTCAAACTAATACATAAATGTGAAAATAATATTATAATGAAACATAATAACCGGCAAGCGAACATACACATTATTATGTCCCCAAATTACGCAATGTCCGCTTGTGTGAAGAGTAATATACAATGGATTACTCTGGGGCCGATCCCAGACACCCAGACCATAGCAAATTCTGAAATTTACCGTGCCAGGATTCAAACCTGGAGCCTCGGCATTGCAGTGAGTTGCAACCTTAGTTCGTTCAACCACAGAGTCTTTCATACATATCATATTTATTTATCGACTCTTCAGGTGATCAGAGGTCTGATGCCTACCTCGACCAGTGGATCAGTATGACGGTGCACCGAGCTAACGTGACCAACCTTCTTGGAACCTAATCCATAGAAAACCGTGGAGCGTGTCACGGGAGAGGGAACAATCCGCCAGGTTCCCCTCCCGCTAGCACCGGCGGCGGTGACGGAGGGTCGTCCATGACGACCTCCAGCCGCACATAAAGGCCGGAGAGGAGGGACGCGCACCGATCCGCGCACCCCCTCTCACCTCGAGGTGAGATCAGCTAGCCGGAGAGACCCAGATTCCCGGCTTATCTATGGTGAGGCCAGCCCACAAAGGGACCGCCCATCGTTCGTCCGGGCTGGAAGTGAAAGCACGAGCAAATTCACGACCCAGACAAAGGACTCGCGAGGATCGGATTGGGTTTTAGTAAGTATCCTTAAATCCTGCGTGGTAATAGCACCTCACATATGAGGTGCTTGTGTCATCCCGACCTGGCGACCCCACATACGGGTCGCGATCTATCTCCCTCGCGCGGCCTTTGGGCTTCAAAAGGATTCCCTCTGTAATAAAAAAAACCGGAGAGACCTAAATCTCCGGCGAACAAATGGGGGTCCGGCCGTCGTCCCTCCGGGCTGGAGGTGAATGCGTGGGCCAGGGGCTTTAGTGGGTATCCCTAACTGCGGCGTGGCAATAGCACTTCATACGTGAGGTGCTAGTGCCACCCCGACCTGGCCACCCCACACACGGCCTATGGTTCTCAAATGGATATGGTCATCAGAACTTTCACTCCTCGTACGAAATAACATAAGACACATGTGTAACCATTTCACGCCAATATTCTGAGATATCGATTGAGACCGCCCTACGAACTACAGATGATGATGATATACAATAAAGATGATGATTCCAGCATAGCTTTACGAGGTTTTTTTATGTTTACTTGTAGGTAAACTGGCAAACGGACCACTTGATACCGTCGCCCATGGAAATCTGCAACACTAAAGGAGCCGATACATTGCCTACCTCGTTGAGACTTGAGGTATCTATTCACGCCCTTTTTGAAGAGCCCCATATTGTAGCGCTCTGGGAAAACTGCGGGAAGGAGTTCATTTCATAACTTGGACACATATGGTATGAAGGAGCGTCCGCCACGTACCGTGGAGGACTTCCAAGTGTCTAGAAAGTGTGGATGAAGTCCCAACCGCCGGCGAGTGGTGCGATGATAGCATTCCCCGTTGTACAGATGGTAGAACACGCTTAGAGCGCCAAAGTCTCTTCTATGACTGAGAGACTCTAAACCGTCCGTAATTTCGGTATCGTCGATAATCCAGACCGCTCGGTGCTGCAAGAAGTCAAGTGGAAGCAGCTGCTACTAGGGTGCAACAACTCAAAGATGGGAGCAGTACTCCACATGGGGACGGACTTGAGCTTTATATAATAAAAGCCTATATCTACTGTCTACGTCAGACAAAACGACTACAAACTCTAAAAAGAATGCCATCAAACTCAAGAACAACATCGTAAACAAATTACATTACTATGATCCTTTATGGAGACCAAAACAACTATGAGACAACACTAAATCAAAATGAGTCACGATAAATAGGGTCCATAACCTCACAATGGTTCCAAGTACCCAAAAGACCACCGGTTCACAGGTCATAATGTATTCAAAATATGCATTGTACTCACTTTTATTTAATCAAACAATAAGATTTTTGAAGATCCGAATCTGTGTACAAAAAACGACAATGATTCGAGGTCTATTGGACCCCTTTTGACGTGACTATTTGAACCTCTTGATTGTTAAATGATGGACAATAATTTTTAAACGGATCATTAATAAGATTAGATCTGTATTATAATTAGTTTTTATAAGTTAGACAGCCACCATTTTATAAGAGACTATAAAATACACAGAAATAAATTAAAATACTTTATTTGAAGGTATAACGACATACTTACATAGTATAGTATGTATGAATGTAATTACATTGTGCACGGATTTTTACACTGTTTTCTGTCAATATAAACTCACTAATCAAGTATCAGCAAGTTGAAAAGGCCAACATTTGCATTAGAAAAACAGATTACTCAATCTGCTTTTATTATTAAAAAAATAATCTATAGTATTATAAAATTCTTAACATGCGGCGTCTTTATATTGAAGCTAATTAATAAAAACAACTGGAATAGACTACATAAACGAGTGAGAACATGATGTAATTTCTTTTTTATTTCTTATCTGTTTGTCCGGGATTCACGTAAGAACTACTGGGCCAATGTCGATGCCGCATTCGCTGATTGACGGCAAATTCATAAACTTAAAATATGCGCTACTTTTTATCCCGGGAATACCGCGGGATTTTGAAGTAAGGCGTGGACGAAATTCTAATATATAAATATCAATTTATTTTATTGTTAACTTAAGTTATTCATAAAATTAAAAATAGAAACTTGTTACTAAGAACAGAATTGATTAGAAAATTACATACGGAACTAATAAATAAATAATGCGCAGACATACATACATATATCCTTAAGCTAAGCAAGTTAGGCTTGTCTTATGGACGGATGGATTTTTATACAACGGTCCAATTTAGGGCCGAACCCAGACATCCGGACCATAGTAAATAACGGAAAGCGCGTATAGCAAATTTACCATGCCAAGTATCGAACTTACAACCTCTATGTTTCAGTTAGTCAGTCAGTAGGCCGTCAATAATAGAGTATTGTGATCAAATCAATTTATTCTGTATGACAGAATAAATCAACGCTATTTAAAGCTAATGAACATTATATTCAATCTGAGTGTGGCAATTGACAAATATATTTGCTTATTTGCATTTATATAATATATCAATGCTTATTTGTGAATTAGTTATCACACGCACAGTAGGGTGAAGTTAAACCCAAAAGGAGACGATTCATATTTTTTAAAATAATTTTAAACATTAATTATTTGTACATGATAGTTTAAATATCCAAATAAATTTGAATTGCTCCTTAATTTAATGATGCTTTTATCTCTGAATACTGCAATCCATAGATATCCCCTAGAACACATCACCAAAGATATATTTAAAACGATCACCACATCAAGATCATTACACCATACAAAAGCTTACCTTTGATCTACTTACAGCTACAATTCCGTCACATACAATCAATTTCATAATAGGACAATATCTCATACAAAAAGGTCCTTTTGTCCCATACATTTAGACCCTTATCTCATATTTATTCATGGTCATTATTTGACCATTTCATTTTTAATGATGTGATATCTTTGTTCGGGTGTTAATATTGTGCTTAATGTTTGAAGAAGTGTGAAATGGGATTCTTAATTACTGTAACGTATCATTGTATGAGATATTGGGGTCATTTGATAATGTCCTGGTGTTGGGTTTTGATTGATTACGCTCCCTGATAGCCGGATGAACTCGTATTACCATCAAAGGAACATAATATAACTCTGTACCCTACAGTTGAAGCCGATTTGAAACAATTATTTATGAAAAATGTAATGTTTAGTAGTAGTGTTTTATGCAAGCTTAATGCTCTTTCTCTTCAGCATAAAATCAGAACCGATGAAATCTATAAGATAAACAATGAAACTGACATTTGTCGTAAGTCTGATTGCTAAAAGAACCGACAAATCCTGGAGAGAAGTCTGCGTATCAGCAAACGTAATGTAAGAGATGACCCAGTGAATTGACGACTTGCGCTTTGCCAATAGGAACTGAACTACCAACAGATTAAATAGAGGACAATGTTTTGGGTAAACAATTAAATTTTTTTGGACTAACAAACAAAAATGAGAAAAAAAGGTTCCTATAATATAACTAAAAAGAAGAAAAATAAAAGAAGAAGAAAGAAGGAGACCTCACCAGAACGCAGAGCCGGAGTCAAAATCACACCGCCTTGCCTGCGACCAGCCGCATGGAGGCCGCTAATTGTCAGAAATACTTGATATTGTTTACTTGTTTTTCAAACATTATTTGTTTATAAGTGCTGGGCCCCGTTGCCGCTATATCAATTAAGTAGAAATTTGAGATGAATATGTTGCGGAACATGTGTAGAGTCACAAAGAGAGACCGTATGAGGAATTACTGCACCCGTAGCTGATTTCTGATTTGTGTTAATAATCTTCAAGCTAGTTGGTACGGACTTACATCTTACGCAAACCAGCAAGTTATGTAGAGAATAAAGGTATAACTAAATATACATATAGATATAATGTCTCTACTAGCTCCGTGTAGAAGATATAAACTCAAAAAATGCTGGATTGACATCGTGAGAGAAAATATGTGTGCTAATGATTTTCCAAAAAGGGATGCTAAAGACTGCTTAAAGTAAAAAAGCAAACTCGCAAAACCATACCAATATAGTCGTCTTAATAGAATCGTATTATATAATGAATAACAATTACAACTTGAAAAATATTATACATAGCGTACTCCGCAATTAGAAGCAGCTTTGAATACAATCTGGACAATAATGATAATGTAAGCCGCATTAGCCGCATCTACTTATTTAACTGTGCATTAATAACTGTTAATTCTATCCTATTAATAACATCTAAATGAATTTTAATAATAACAGTCTCAAATTTGACAACAAATTTTATATCTATCCGTTAATCCATATTTCATATAATAATGATTTTACCAACAAAGAACTCTTTCTTTGAAACTAGAGCTGACTCATTAAAAGTACCTGTTACAATATCTAGATTATAAAAGCTTTTGATAACTTTTATAACATAAATTCACAATGCAGGTGACGTATTCATGACTAAACTACCAGTTTCTTTACAAGAAATTATTGCGAAACTTCTCACAAATAAAATCTACTACTCAAGTGTTTTGTATAAAACTTTGGAGTACAAATTACTAAATTTCACATCGCAGTTATTGAATATTACATTTTTATATACCATTAAAAATGTATAATGGTGAATAACATTAAAATGTACTACTATAGTATTGTTAGTTTTGATTTTTTGCACGTCCATATGTACCCCTTTCTCGGTTCTCTAAAACAGGTTTTTGAGCAATAATCAACATTGTAAGCGATGTTTATTAAACAAGGTAATAAGCTATGTGACGTAGTTTTTGTTAAAACTGGTTTGCTGTCATCGTTACATTGAAGTGATTACGTACTACAAAAAGCTTTTATGACTTGGTTTTATTGATTGCTTTGTTTGATCTCATCTTGAGATTGTTTTTAATGATGTCAAGTTACATTCAAGAGAGAACATTTGAGAAATTGTTTTATTGACTGTCTATTATAAGTTTAACGGGAACTAAAAATATAATTCAAAACATTTAAAATCATAAGTAGTAATTGAATATTGATTTTTTTAAAGTAAGAATTGAAGATATGTTTGGATTAAAGGGACAAGATACAATCAGCACACAGTGAGAAAATTGGCAAGTCTGTGTCATTTTGTATATCAATAATTCACTCAACACTTACTGTTTAAAAAAAAGCCCAAATACAATTGTTTTAACGTTTAATGTGGTTTCTATTTTAGTAAACTTATACCTTTAATCGAGACAAAAATAAAAACTTTATATAACTCTTAAAATACAAAATTGACACAACTATTATTGCAAATTGGTAATGCGCTGGAATCTTGTCAAATTAATATTCACGTGACGTCATCCGCAACTCGATATGTACGCGTACTCGCCGGCCACTGATGATAACAATACTGAGTGTTCGGCTACGGTTACGTCACCAAAATGGCGGCCATGCGCAATAGCAATTTGCGGGAATAATACAACACAAATACAAACTGGGATATTGATTTGATTTTCAATTTTATATGGTACTACCTGACCCGGCGAACTTCGTACCGCCTATTTTCTGAATTCCTAAAAGACTTTGTTCCATGACACAAAAACAAAATCACCAAAATCGCTCCCGGTGATTAGGAGGATCCTAGAATCCGATCTCAGCGCCACCTACCGGTTCTAACTGTGAATTTAAACCATCCGAGAACCCACTGAAACACACAAAATCACCAAAATCGCTCCCTGTGATTAGGAGGATTCTAGAACCCGATCTCAGTGCCACCTACACCTGACACACCCAAACACATACACAAAATTTCATGAAAATCGGATGTATGGTTTACGATCCTATAAAGGACATACTTACACACAAACATTCATTGTTTTATATCAAGAAGATGATATGTTCGCATTTGATAGCACATTCCTACCCTTTGACTTAAAGCTTGTTTATAACTTTGTTTTCCATTTTTCCTACGTTTGTATATCTTAGTACCAGAATTCATGTAGTGACCTGATAAGCGGATGATGTTATTCCGTAAACGTTTTCAATTAATTTTTTATTTTGCCCTTTTTATTATTTCTCCTAATGTGTAGTGTTGAAAATGTCATGTCTATTTATTTAATTATACTATTAAGTATTATTTCTTCAACGTCAACATGCAAAGATTATACCAACATGCACGTTTGGTTAGTACAATGCCTTAGCCGTACGTGTTAAAACCGGCCAGAAACCCACATCATTAGATTGAGAAGCAAGCGCTTTAACCGCGAAACTACCAAGAATTCACGGTCTTTGTAAAGAGGTTGAAACCTCGGTCCTGATTAAACGAAAGTTTATCTAATATATAAAATTCTCGTGTCACAGTTTTCGTTGCCATACTCCTCCGAAACGGCTTGACCGATTTTGATGAAATTTTTTGTGCTTATCCGGTATCTATGAGAATCGGCCAACATCTATTTTTCACCCCCCTAAATGTTAGGGGTAGTCCACCCCTAAATTTTTTATTTTATTTTTTAGACAAAATTTTTAATTTCTATTTTTTTATGATACAACATACAAAAATACATACAACCCTAAATTTTCAACCCTCTACGATCAACCCCTATTTTTTCGGGCAGGACGACGTCTGCCGGGACAGCTAGTAAACTATAGAAACGAAAAACAATATAATTCTCTTTTGAATAATGCACACAGTCCATCGCTCTGACAGCTCATAGACAAAAAGTGAGGTTATATTATTATGTTTGGCATTAGTGCCAACTCTCGTTTAACACTCTTCAAACACCGCCTTACAAAACCCAAGAGAAAACCATCACAAATCTACGACCTAAAAAATCCCCCTTCGGATTTGAACCCTTTGAATTCACACAAGTAACTCATTCTTGACCTCGTAAACAAATACCCTTGCACATACAAGAATACCAGTTAATGAGACAAAGTATTAATTCTAGGTCATAAAGTACACAATTTATGTCCCAGTCTGGTACAAATGACACTATTAATGGGATACCGGTACTCGGACACAATTTTGTTGTTACTTTTCTTTTAAGGCTTGTAACAACGCCGACGTCCTTGGGATTTTTTGGTACTGATTTTTCAGGCCATAGCGGGAATTACATAGCATGCATTATTATTTTATTGAATACAAAAACAATAAAATTAAATTTTAAAATCCAAATTAGATATATTTTATCATATTTTGATAAAACGTGACGGAGTAAAATGATTTTACGTCAATAATTTGGACGTGATTAATGCCCGGTTTCTGAGGTACTTCAGTAGTTTATCTATTTGTTAGCGCTATCGGTTATATAACTTATAAAATTGCGTTTTTGAACACACCATCGTACGATAGTTAAACTAGGTTCAACTTAACTGACCAATATTAGGCGTTTATCAATTCCTTATCTTTTGTTTTTGACGTTTTTGTTTGATATAAATAAATAGTAGATATTCCTTCTTAAATAAATCCACCTAGTGGTGAGTTTTGATACTAGTTGTAGGTTAACAGTTATCCTAAGTTTATCTTTTAGATAATTTTATGGAATCAATTGTTATTGAACTCATAACTGGTAACCTCAGAAACCTGTCATTAGTGAATTTTTTTCTTAAGATAACTGTAGAAAAACTACAATAAAACTCCGTTACGTCTCATATCTGGAAGATTTATTGTATTTTTTGGGTAAATTATTAATCAGTAAATACCAAGGAAAAGTTATTTCGTTTGCACTTTCGACCTTTTGCGGCAACAGGAGCCTTAAAGGGACTATTTTATTTATTGAAAAGTGCATCTATACGTTTCGATAAATAAAATTCAAACTCTACTAATAAGTCTATGCCTCGGACAACGCATTGGCGTTGCCACTCAGCGAGGCAATGTGGTCAGTCTTTTGAGCACGTTTCCAACTGACAGCGGCCTGATACTAGATGCTATAGGATAATTTTAATCTATACTAATATATAAAGCTGAAGAGTTTGTTTGTTTGTTTGCTTGAACGCGCTAATCTCAGGAACTACTGGTCTGATTTGGTTCAATTTAAATTAAAATAAAATTCTTTCAGTTTTAGATAGCCTATAGCCTTCCTCGATAAATGCGAAGAAGGCTATATGACATCACGCTAAGACCAATAGGAGCGGAGCACCAATGAAGAATGTTTCAAAATCAGGGTTTTTTCCTTTTGAGAGCTTCCGCTGCGTAGACGGTTAAAGTTTCGCAAAAATCATGTGTGACAGAAGTTAACGTTAGCCCAAAGTAACTATTCCACGCGGACGTACTCACAGGCAGAAGCTAGTTTCTATATGTAATTTATTTTTGGTTTTATTTATAAAGATAGTTGATTTTTAGTACAATATATTTATAGTGATGGTAATAGACGAGAAAACCATTATTACAATATTCGATAATGTTATTGTGATGAGTATATAACACTGTTTTAAAATTATCTTCACTAAGGTAACTAGAATAGAATAGAATATTTTTTATTGCACACAAGAAAATAATATTACACGTGAATTCACAATCTTATAACTAGTACAATCGGCGGTCTTATCGCTAACAGCGATTTCTTCCAGACAACCTTCTGGACATAATTTTATATTTTTAATAATGGGTCGGTATTTAGTGCGCATATTTTAAAATATATACAATCATATACATATATTACTAGTAAGTAAAAATAAATAAATATCATACATATTTGTATACAAATATATGTACATAGGGTTACATAGACATACATAAATTACTGTTTACAAATTTAAATAGTGATTTTTGAGGAGTTTATTAAAACATGTAAGTGACTTTGCACTTCTGATACTCATCGGTAATGCATTCCACAACCTTACAGCCTGCATAGTAAATGATTTTTTACTAACTAACTAGTGACTTGTTTAGGTCGATTTTGTTTTGATGGAGGCTGAAACTGAAAATCACCATAATGCTGAATTTCCAGCCTCATTGCTGTGAATTTTATGTACGTACATTTTTCTTAAATTTAAACATCATTGTATTTATGTATGTACATTTATTTGTGACAATAAATATATTTCTTTCATCTTCCTTTCTAACAACAATAAACTAAAACATGAATAGAACTAATAGTTTCTAATAACTCAGTAAGTCTGTTTGCTGGACATAATTGACCATAAATAATGGAGATTACACATGTTCCCTAACCGAACGTGTGAAGGGGTCAAATTATTTCTGTACCATTAAAAAAATGTCCATAGACTGAGGACATTACCTTTCGGAGTCATAGACAAAATTTGCAATATTTTAAAAATTATCACCATGTTAACAAATGTGAAAATAATTTAAAAAAAGGTAGTAATAAATTTGTTGTAGTATTGTTTGTTTTGTGAGTCATTGTATAGAAAGAAATAATTTAAGTGACGGTAGTCGAAAGGGAACGGTCACTTTGCATTTAAATTAGATGTGATATTTTAAAAATTTCTTTGTTATCGTTGGAATATTAAAAGTGTTGCTTCAGTGGACTATCTTTTTATTTATTTCAGGCTACCCTCAGTTTAAAGTTAGTTAGTTGAAGAATAATTAAATGCTTAGACTTATTTTTGAAGTGAAACTTCTTTAGACTCGTTGTGATTTGAAACTCGATGAAACGAAAAAGCGACACTAAAAAGAGATGAACACATAAATTTATAGGACTAAGAGAATGAGATACGGATTTTACAATGTGCAGCACAAATTAGAGAGTCAATAAGACCGATGATTAAACATAGGTCCAATTTGGACCGAAATAAAAGTAATAATAATATATTTTAGACTAAAACAGTGAAAAATTGAAAGTGATACTTAAGAATTATATTTTGAATAATAATATGTTGACGGGATGTAGGCTTAAGGAATTATATTTATAGAGAGGAATTATCTGTGAGTATATTCTCTGAAGTTTTGCTTCTACTGCGTGTAGTCAGCCAGTGCGTACAGTCAATCAATCAATCAAATTCATTTGTTTACATAAACTTATTTCTAGGCCTTATATAATTATATCTAAAACTTATAGTAATAACACATTTTGAATTATAGTACTTAAAAATAAGGCTACATTTTTTTCGGCAGTTGCTGCACTATATAGATATCGATTAGAAAATGACGTGAAAACTACTGAATAGATCAACACACAACATGAAGATTAACACTTAAGATACTTTTTATTCCCATAAATGAAGGCGTTTCCCTGAGATAGACGAATATAGGTAAAATATTATATAAACTTATTTCTAGTAAATGGGTGGACCGTATTATATTATATTTAAATTAAGTAAAAATATAATATAAATATATTATGTTTTTACTATAACTTAATAAGTTTTAGTATTTAGGTATGTTAGAATAACTTAACTAAATACTTAAAAATAAACTAAATTATAACATACATAACTTCACGCCATGTCCCTTGCGGGGTAGGCACGAACACAGAGCGCCATTCAGGCTTATTCTTACACACCTCACTTGCTTCTTTGACATTCATAGCTCTTGTCATGCACGTTCGTCTGTTCTTAACGCTTAAGGCTCCTGACATCACCTTCTGCTAATACACGATAAATTATAAATAAATTAATGTAAAGTATGTAACAAATCGCTGCGACAGGAAAGCGTGCCCAGAAGGCTGGCTGCATTGGCCATTCGTTGCGCAAAACACGAACCAGCCTTCTGATCATGGGTGATATCAGAGAGTTTCTTACAAATTTCTTTCTTTCTAGTAAATAGTATAAAACAAACTTATTTCTAGGCCTTATATAATTATATCTGAAACTGTATCCACATACAAAAATTGCAATTTATGAATTTGGTACGAATATTTCTGTTGTCTCATTTAATTAAATTAATAATATAAACTCAACGCCTCTTTATATTTATTATAAACCAGATTATGTCTCGCCTCCAAATTTATGACTCAAAATCAACTATTTCCGTTAGAAATCAAACAAAGGTTCTTTTATTCAATAAATTTTATTAATCTCACGAAACGATCTGGCACACCTGTGTTTGATCTTCACTTGTAAATTAGTCAGGTTTCCACGTTAATATAAATAAATTACTAAAACTGAATTAATAAAAGCAATCTGATGCTATGGCAGTCAAAGTTCAATGTGGGGTAGATAATAATATCCGAGTTCAAAAAAACACCGTATAAATTCTTTTTGTTATTTTGTATATAACATTTTGGTCAGCGTAGTGTATAGTGAAAAATAAAAACAGTTGATACCTGTGCGGGACGAGATATGCGTAGACATTCTAGGGGCCTTACTTACATCTGCCAATGGCTAAGTCAGGGGCTGGCAACGCTGCTTCAATAGCTGAAGAACTCGTGATTCGTATTTCGCGCAAGGAATCAGCATTGCCATAGAGCGTGCTAATGCAGCCAAACTTTCTGGGCACGATTCTGTCTGGCAACGATTTGTTACATAAATAAATAAGAAAGCCTTTATTCTACCGTCATATTACGAAATTTAGAAATAAAATTCATAAATGTTTACATCCATTTAAAAAACGTATAAATTTGGATCGATTTCTTACATAGTTTATATTAATTTATTTACTTAGGGCTGCTTGCTTAAATTGATTTAAGAAACACAAAACGTATTGGTGTGGGTGTGTGTTATACCCTGTTGTGTGTAAGCGGGTGTTAAACCCTTAAATACAATTATTAGCGTCTTGCACAACGCAAAATTAGCCGCTAAATATGTTTAAATACGTTTTGTATAAAACGTATTTAGGCAGTTTAATATGATTAACTAATTTTATTTAAAGGTGATCGTTATGCAAGCGGCCCTTAGTTTATTTTTAATATTCAATTTTATTTTTTAAAGTTAGTATAGTTTCTAATAAATTCCGAATTATTATAACAACGTAACAGCAAATACTTCAGTGATATTTAGGACAGGAGAACTTGAATGCACCCTCGCAGATAATGACTAAGTGCCGTTGGACACATTCTTAGATAATTCCTTTGTAGAATATTAGATTAAAATTAAATTACTAATTATTCTCTATAGGCTAGATTGTAAACGTAAAGTAATTTATAAAGAATTATTTTACACATTAAAAAATCTTAGCTACGTCAGCGTCATATTTGTACCGGTAGTCCACGGGAACTCTCATACTTTCAAACAATAAAACATAGTTAAATTTTTATAACATGTACTTTCCGAATATTATAGATTCGATTTACATTGAAGGTCTGATAGAAGGTGCAAGCAAATGAAATGTGGACATGTAAGCAATACAAGAGGCGTCTTAAAGGTAATTTCTCTTTCTTCACCAGGTTTCCTTATAGCTTTTGTCAGCATTTGGAGGGCAAATGGAAAATTTCAAAACTACTTTAAATATTAATTAATTTCAACAAAATACGTTGAGTATTTTTGAGATGTGAGATACTTTAGATTAAATGCTTTTACGGTTCTAAGGCCAGGTGACTAAAACAATAGATTTTTTCAGATCTACGGACCTTGAACGTGGATTTTCAGTCTATAGTAACCAAATTAGTAAGATATAATACTAAATTATAAACTAGTTAAAAACTTCATGAACAAAAAAATTAAGAAACAAAGAAACGATTGCTTTGTTCAAAGCGTTACAAATCACCACGTCAAAAACTAACTCAATTCAAGGAAAAATATCTCCAATAATCTAATATATAATAACAACAATTTTTGTCAAATAATCGTCAACGATAGATGACCGTTCGTTGATATTCAACATTGATATATTGTCTCTTGGCGATGGACAATGGCGCCCCATACAAGCCACATTCCCCCTACGAAACCCCCTATTACGTAGGGCTGGTGAAACAACAGAAAAAATTAACTTAACCGTCTTTTACTTCAAAATAAAATGCATAGGTGTGCTTCTGAATTTGAAATAAAATTGATTTTGTAATGTCAAAATAAAAATAGGACAAAATTAGGAGGATAATATAGACCAGGAGATTCCGAAAATGCAGTTTTTCAGAATTTGTGTCTGTCTTGATATTCCTTTGCTAATGGCTAATATTTGAAAAGGTTGGACCAGTTCCGACAGGACTTTCACTGACAGATAGCTGATGTTATAAGGAGTAACATAGGGTACTTTGTTTTTTGGAGTCTGCGAAAAAAAAACCCATGTAGACGACGTCGTGGGCTCAGTTAGTGTGTAAATAAATAAGTAATATTAAAATAGATATAATAGTTATATAAGCAATAATATAAAGATGTTTATAGTGTAAGTAAAGAATATAGTACTTACCTAAAGTTTATATTAGCATTATGAATAACCTAAAATAATTATAACCTAAAATAAGATTCTTCGCCTCAACTAGCAACAGAGCAGGCAATCTGTAATAAAAAAGAGGAACGAACTCTAACGTAATGCCTTGACTATGAAAGGGATCGACGGTATGTATTAAGAAGAGAAATTATTATTTTAAGTAATTTCTCATAAAAAAATAGACCAAAAAAGATAGATATTTGTGTGAAAGATGATATGATGATTTGTGGTGTGACAGAAAATGTTTGGTCAGAATAGAATAGGTTGGAGGGAGAAGGCATATTGTATCAACCCCAATTAATTGGGATATGGTGAAAGAACAGTGAGATATAATTTCTCAATAAGGAATAGCGAAAACAGTACAAAATACTTTAAATATTACTCCAAATATCAATTAAATTTTTGTCTAACTAAAATATGTAAGAACTAAACTAATTGCATTTAGTGTTGGCAGCCCTAGATAAGGTAACGCCCCCAGTTACCGCGGCGACGGAACGTCGGTCACCCTTTACCGACTAGTACGGACACAGTCTATCGATACTTATCAATAATTAATTATTTTTCATCATTCATTATTAAACAAGAAGTCAATTGTATGGAATTAAAACTAGCAACACCAAACATTCAAACAAGTAATTGGCTTATTTAAAAAAATGCAAAAACACAAGTATGCCATTATTTTAATAGGTAGTTATTTGGTAAATTGTTACAAAGTGTTTGTGTGTATTTAGTTTGGTATAGACGAGTGCAAAATAGATAAGTATAATTCTACATCGTTGGATGATATGATAGAAAATAACAGGGGTGCCACTGTCGTCACTATCCCTCATTATGGTAATCCAAATGTAAATTTTTATACTTTTTATATTGTTTGAATACACCAGACAGGCTTATAGCTTACCTGATGGAAAACGGTTACCGTGGCTCGAAGCTTCAAGGGAGTCTGGAATCTGGGGGCCAATTCTAAAATTTCAATATCTTAGGGCCGCTTGCATAACGTTTCATAAATTTATTTAAGAAATACTAAACACATTTAACACCCTTAAATACGACAAGCCTCTTGGACAACGCAAAATTTGTCGCTAAATATGTTTAAAGAACTGTCAATACGTTTTGGGTAAAATGTATTTAGGCTATTTAATATGATTAACTAATTTTATTTAAAGGCGATCGTTATGCAAGCGGGCTTTAGTGTTGCAAAGATATTAAAAGTTTTGTGATAGTGTATTCTACTAAATCTATTTCTTCTCGATAACGTCATCGCGGAATGATAGTGGAAAATAATTGGTATTACTATTAGCAGAAATGGTGTTAGCCGAATTATTGTAAGTATTGAAAAGCTACCAAAAATTTATATATTTATTTCGCGAGTTTTCGCTTATAATATTTACAAAGACGGAATTAAAAATATATAATGTTGCATGTATATTGTATATATATATATATATACATATATGAAAAATTTAATAAATATAATTGATATTCTGTACAAATAATGAAATAAGATTGATTTTAAACAGAACATTTGAATTCATTACCTCAAGAGGGTTAATGTATAAATAATTATATTTTATGCAAATGCACATTGAGCATCGATTTTTTTTAATGAATATGTGATTAGTGACTACAACATATAATTTGTTATGATAGTCTTTTGTCCTGTTCATTGTGATTATACGTGTTTTACCATAATAAATCCTATCTATATATATGAATTATCAGACATTAGTTCTAGCATTATAGAAATACTTACAATTATTAAAAAAATATTATCGACATTTCCCATCTCTAAGCCCGTTACTAGTTGGCGTTGCGATGAGTCACCTAACGCGAGCTGTGGTTGGCTCGCTACATAAGCTTTTATTCGGTATTTTTTCAAGTATTTAGTACTTTACATGGCATGGTTCCTTTCATTGTTTTTTCTTTTTTAATTTAAGATCGATATAGTGAGGTACAGTGTTCTCATACTTTTTGCAGGGTTTCCGTTTTTAGCCTTTGTTTATGATAATTTAGATTAACTTAACGAAAGCAACTGAACTGAGTAGTTGGACATTTTTACAGTGCATTTTTTTTAAATAAAAGACGGAATGTTAAAATGCATTGCTTTCCTTATTTGTGAGTGATGTGATAAAATTCTCTAGTAGACTTTTTCAAGCTATGACGTCATAACTTACGACGCTCGTACAAAATCTAGGAGGCTGCGGCATTTTGTAAGATGATAAAAA
Organism: Dendrolimus pini; assembly: GCA_949752895.1. Lineage (NCBI taxonomy): Eukaryota > Metazoa > Arthropoda > Insecta > Lepidoptera > Lasiocampidae > Dendrolimus > Dendrolimus pini. Next base: position 15,010,756 of record OX457145.1, on the reverse strand, counting down.
GTATATCAATTGATTTGACTGCCTTAGAAAAAAACTTCATTAATTTCGAACGAAAGCTTTATAACTTTTTGGCTGGCTTGACCTAAAATAAAATTTAAATAATTAAATATCAAAAATTTATATGTAAATAAAATATTACACAATATAATATTAAAAAAATGGAAACCCTACAATAAAAAAACTAAGTGAAAATGTATGTATAAAACGAATTATATAGGTATATTAAACGATGATGATATGAATATTTTCGACATGAAAATAAAGAAATATAGAAACTTATGGACTGCAAACCAAGGGTGGTCGATAAGAGTCGTTTTTTGTTTGACAACAAATAACACAAATGGACTCAAAGAGATAATCTTATGATTTATTAGATTTAACTCTGTTATTTATTTCGGCCCAATTCTGCAGCACGTGAATGTTGGTGGTGGTGAGATGGAATTGGGGAGGTGAACTTTAGCTTAACCACACTAAAAGATTTTAAGGAATGATTAAATTTTAAAAAAGACGTGTAGTTTCGACGATAACGGAGATAAATATAACTTTAGGGCTTTCGTGGCTATTTCGGTAAAAACAGAAAGCTTATAAATTCGTGACAAGCGTCCGTCCATCTGTTTGCCAATCTATGTCTTATGAAACTATGCAAAATTTATTTAATAATAGTATAGAACATCAGTCTGGCTGGCAAAAAGCTCTAGAGTTTCTATCAAAGGTGAGGCAGTACTTCACACCACTTCAGTTGCTGAATCTTTATCAAGCACAAGTATGGTCTTGCATGGAATACTACTCTCATGTTTGGGATATCTCAGCTAAATATCAGCTCGAGACACTCGAGTCAATAGAGAAAAGAGCTAGGAAACTGATAGGCAATAACCGACTATTCCGCGAAAGGCTTCAGAGCCTAAATCATCGCCGTAAAGTCACTAGTTTGTCGGTACTCTACAGGATACACTTCGGGGAGTGTGCCACGAAATTACATGAATTGGTTCCTTCCTCGCCATTTTACCACTGGACAAGCAGACGAACGCGCTCACGCCACCGATATATGGTGGAAATACCAACAAAGCGGACGAATCACTATGCTTCCACTCTTATCATACACACCGCTGAAGAGTGGAACTCTTTACCGTCGTCTGTTTTTACCTGAAGAATACAATCTAGGTGTCTTCAAGTCTTGTGTGAACAGATATCTTCTAGGTAAGCGTGCTCCAACAAGGGAGGAGGATGAGCAGGCGGACCCCTGTCGCAGACGGCGAACAGGGGTTCACAGGCGGCGATTTGCTCACCTCCTCCCTATAACATAGTGGGACGGAGCCACACCCAGTGCCGTGGGGTGTCCTAGTCTCAGGGACACCCCTCCTTGTCGGCTTGCATCGAGGTGTCACGGCAGTCATACCCATGGTTACGGTCCCGAAGCGCCTCATTATGATGCAGAGGGACGCTGGACGGTTTAGTGGGTAGGCTGTCGGTCAGTGCATGCACCAACAGCCGGGAGTCCCACATACCCCTTAGTGGCATCCCCGGGGCCTGAGGATATGCGCAAATGCATTCCTCAGCTTTGACAAAAAAAGGTAAGCGTTCTCCACCTTAGACTGTATCTTCACCTGATGTCAAGCGCAATGTCAGTCAAACGCGAACCTATTCATTGTAAAATAAAAGTCTATAATAGTCTATAATTATAACAAGATTTTTTTTGCAGGAAGGTGTATTATATATGTTTATACATATATTTAAAATATGCATGACATATGCCGTTGTACACCGGCGTTACGACGTGACCGTATGTGTCGGGTTTGTTCTCTACAGACACTTAAAATATATAATATTGAGATATTAATAATATGAGGTATACTTGATTGCACTATTCGTGGGCCGCTGTTACTCCAAGGTCGCATGGTAATGAACTTTACAAAATATGTACTCCTTGTATTGAAAAATTAATAAAAATAGAAAAACCTAACACAGCATGTTATGAAGTGAGGATTAAGTGATTGAAACCACAAAAAAATACCTAATACTTATTATATTTCAAATAATACAATCAATTACTAATGTTACTAAAAGTTAGTAAGTTTCAATTGTTTTTGTACTCAACTAAAACGCAATTCCATGAAAATAAATAGTGCGACAGCTATTTATTCAGTTAATTATTTAATACAACATCAGTCAAATAATACTTATAAAAATCTTTGTATAATAGATAAACGCAACAAACATATTAATTTTAAACTCAAAACTGTTTTTATAAATAGATTTCCTTGTTATTTAGTCAAATATTTATATAATAAAATACTAGCTTTTGATTATTTAAATAATCATGAATATAAATTTAGGTTTAAAGAACTTTATTTCTCATAAGAACATGCAGTTCACTTACACTGAGATTAAAATAATAATAATAAAGCAATACAGTATAATTCTTAACACTGATGTGGTCTTATGCAGTCTGCGATTTAAATGTGTCTATGAATTTAAAGTTCATAACATGCTGCGAACTCAAGACTATAATGAAACTGAGAATCTACTCAAAATGGTGATATAAGTAATAAATATATAAACACACACTCAAGCACACACACACGCACACACAGATACGCAAACATATATAATATCTTTTATTAATCTTAAAAAAATATGGAGCATTGGAATAGCACCGACACCTAACATAATACACAGGTTCTTACCTAGTTTTAGGTGACGAAGCCCTCACGCATTACTTTTTAGTACAAACATTATTGTCCTTTATACTATGTTAGTTTAATATGTTTTTACTGAATATTTTATTCTTATTTTACTAAATAAATTATTCTTAAATAGTGCAATGTACTATCGCTTGAAGCGAAATTATTATTATGTTTATTTGTGCCTTCATTTTGTATCTCCCAGGTAAAGTCTAGCTTCCGTAATCTGAGGCTTAACAACAGGACATCAATAACAAACTTGTCCAACGTTATCTCTTCCACACAGTAGTGTTCCGTGCATTAATCATGCAGAACGGATCCAACATTCACCGTGTAAATCCCTAAATATGGTGCGCAATCGGATACGGTTATATCGTATGGGATTTAGCTTTGATGACGGTTGGGAAACGTATGAATTATTAGGTATAGAAACAGTCCACAATTCAAGCTTCTTGAAGTGAAACTTCTTTAGAATCGTTGTGATTTGAAAGTCGATGAAACGAAAAAGCGACAATAAAAAGAGATAAACACATAAGTCTATTGGACTAAGTTTGCGAGCGAATGAGATACGAGTGTTACATTGTGCAGCACAGATTAGAGAGTCAATAAGACTGATGATTAAGAACAGGTCCTATTTGGACCGAAATAAAACTGATAATAATATTTTTTAGACTAAGACAGTGAAAAATTTAAAGGATACTAAGAAGGTAATTTCGGATAGGAATTATATTTATAGTAATCTGTGAGTATATTATTTGAAGTTTCACTTCTACTGCGTGTGAACTGCATACGCATTATTTTTTTATATTGCTAGCAAACAGACAGAAACCTTTGGAATAAGATGGAAGTTTGGAAGAATTACCCCCCGTATATGGGTAAGAATAGATGGGATAAAGAGGATAAAATAGACGAATCATACAGCAGGAATGGAACAGAGGGGATTCCATCGTTCCATAACCAGACTCACTGGCATGGGGCATCGGTATATGGTGCACATACCACTTATACCATAGATCCCCAAAGGTCCACGTCAGCGAAAACAAAATCAAGAGTTCCGCAAGAAACACGTGCAGTTCCATAATAGTGAATTCCATTTAAGCCATTCCATTTATAACCGTGTAGGAACGGAGAAAGAATACAGTTTCCTGCGGCTGGGCAGCCTGTTGTAAGAGGCGACAAAACAACCCACAACCAGGTGGTAGGGCATTTGCCCGTCTGGATGGCTACCACTCTTGGTCTAAAATATGCCGCTATAACAACCTTGAGTTCTTTTCCGACATGAGTGGTCAGGTTAGGTCAGGTAGGCCGTCTGCCTGTCGGCTGAACTCATGCAATAAAAATTAACAGTAGTACCAATGATGCTTTGATAACGTTGCCATGACGACGACAGCAGAAAAAGACGACAGAAGAAGAAGACAGTGAATTGCAACGACGGCACAAATGAACCCGCGACTGCGAAGCTATATTTTTTTATTGCCTAAAAAACCGCGTCGGGAAGTTCCCTCCAGATCATTGTCGTTCGCGGAATAAATGTTCTAGAGTACCGTTGCGTAGTGGAGCGTTGGAGCTCAAAGAAATGGGGGTGAACATCCCGACGTTGCCGAGCGGTGTGGTTGTAAAAATGAGGCGTTGGCACCAAATCAAACAATTCCTCGGAAAACTCCCCGATGTACAGACGGTAGAATACGCAGAGGGATCCTCTGTCGTCTCTGACTATCTGTTCGTCTGTCTGTTGTTCAATTTACAAATACATATTGTATATGCCCTAGCTCAGGAAGTAAACAACGGAAAATTCGTTTACGAAATTTACCATACCAGAAATCGAACCCGGATCCTCTGCACTGCATCAAGGTTAGCCGGTAAAGGATAAACTCGCTCAGCTAGGTACCGTCTACTTCAAAGTACAGATTGCCTAAGCGACGAAAATTTTTACCCCAATTCGAACCCACTTCACCCGAGTTAAAGACTGGTTTGCTATCCACTGTCCCTTCAAAACTTATCGTAAGATAATAAAGTTATGTATTACAGGATTAAAACACTTAAATAACAATGTTGCTGAACAAAGGAGTTGGATTACTGCATACGCCATCGAGTTATGACCAAAGCTAACAGTCACTGGGGCGCTGTTAACAGAAATTCAATTATAAGTTTGAGTCCTTGAGACGCATAGATTAAATAACTAAGCAGAGAGATCGTTTCAAAGAATACCAACTTGTCTCTAAATATAAGGAGAGCGAAGTAGTGGTTCAATTATGGTTTTTTTTTCTGAGTAGATTATATTAATAATGTTCTTGTTTATAAATTTGCAATAAATTTGCTTCGTAGCATTACATTTTACAGTAATATTTGTTTTATAGCACTCGTCATATTTTCTTTGGTTTTTCTTTGTTTTGTTTTGTCTATCCAGCGCTGGTTGAGTAAACCAGCATCATACTGAGCTAGGGCCTATTTAGAACTTCATTTCATAGTTGTATTTTCATTTATAAGTATGTTTTGGCTTGTATGTAGTTCTAAATATAGTGTATCATCTATGATTTCAAATAAGTATTGTCACGTGCGAGCGGGGGTACGCACTTAGGATTGGAAAAAAACATCAGTTTTTAACTATACACTTTTATTGACTTACACAGCCGTGCGTGAATCCTTACCGTAGGGTTTCCCCTACACGCACAACTAACGACACACTGTACGGACGATAAGATGTCTTAGCTCACAATACTGTCGCCGATATTGGGTAAACACACCTTCTGCTGCTGCAGTGCTCACCTCCACATTTACCGCGCGTAGCTCGCCTCTGGACCTCCTTTTAAACTACGTGAAACTCCTCCTTCACTAAACCGCCTGCTAAACTTTTCACTGAATTCACCACTAAACTCGTCACTGTCATATTTTAAACTTCTCATCCAACTCTTTTGTATCGCGGTTGTCGCTTCGCTATCTTGAACTGAGCTCAAACTCTAAACTTAAACTGCGCGGTAGGCGCACCTCACGCTCCTAATATACCCGGAAGAATCTTCTAGAACCCATAATTTCGATTTTCTTTGCGTTATTATTTTATTTACTATTTGTCCCTTTCTAAACATCTATCTATCTCTATCTTTTCCCTCCCGAACCTTCTATTCCAGCACTTTCGTTTATCATCTATCCCTTTCTAACATCTCTCTATCTCTTTGTTTTCCTTCCCGAACTTGCTATTCTAGGACTTTTGTTCATCGTCTATACCTTTCTTAAATTTATCGGTGCTTGTCGTTTCCTTTCAGAGTTTTCTACCTGTTTCTAAAAGTCTTAAACCAACTAGATTGTTCCACCATCACTCGCCACAATATTGTTTTCTTCAATAATAGAACGAAAGAAATAACATACTATATTCACAATTACTGACGACGTTAATAACATTTGCCATCTTTACGAAGTGTCTGTTTATCTGTCAATGTCATAAAATAACCAGAAGGGGAAAATTTTAATTTTTTATCCATTAGTAAAAAAATTAAAACTTTTCCTCTTTCGTTTTTTCACATCTAATAGTATATGTTTCATGTCCAATTCTTTTCACCATTTCTGCTTATAAAGTAACTAAAAGTACGCAAGGTGTAATAACCAGCAATAAAAATACGACTGACAACGGATAAGTGTCCAAATGAATCACAATAATTTGAAATTTTACGGGCAGGTTTTCAAATTGGACAAGTACAGTAACAATCTCTGGTAGAAAAGCACCCTTGAACGCAATCATGTACAAAGTTTCATATCTGCATATCTGTATAACGTGTTTATTCTATAACGCTAAGCTTGAGTGCATATATCGCCCAGTTGACTCATAACCTGGGCCCGGAGATCGCTTCCAGTTAACTTGGTGATGTGGTCTTCTTTGCTAAATCTGAGACGTAAAAGAAAAGCGGTTAGCCTTTTTTTAGAGACTATAGTTTTTGAAGAAATTCCCAACTTATAGTATACTAGTTGCACCCGGCGTGCGTTGTGCATATGGCGCGTGTTTTGATAATATTGTTACAATTTGGGCCACTTGCATATCTGTAAACAAAACACATTCATTACCCGTCGGCATTTGAGCTAATAACATGGAAAGTCTTTTATGACCGTCTTCTTTTGTTTTTTTTGTGTTTAAAATTTGTGATTCGGTAAACAGCCCACTGTGTATTGTAATCTTTATGGTAGTCATCAGCCAGGTGTAATTCTTGGAAATTCAGTTCACGCGGTCGAGTAGAAATATTGTATTTGTAAAGTATAAATCAATGCCCCAACAGAGGGGTGAGGCAGTCTAGCGATAGCCACAAGCGAAGCAAGACGTTAGTGACGGACTTTGCGTGTGTAATTGAATTGCATTACGTTTGGACTGGTTGTGTACAGTTATATTTGTACCTGTGTTATACGTATTTGTATAGTTCTAATAAATTCTATAATAATTCCAACGGCATTCTAATTCGAATTCTGCAACTCGTAATAATATAATACTATAGAATTGTCGTGAATTTTGAAATATAGCCATTAAGGGTTACCGTAGGATATTTTCTATACCAAAAAATTAATTCCGTTTATTAAACGGGTAGGAGGCGAGTTACCAACTAATCAGTTAATAACTATAAAACATTTACTGTCGCAGAAATTATCGATTGGTTTTCATTTTCTTATAATGTTGATATTAGTTACAAAACTCTGTCTGTTATGAATTGAGCCCAAGTCAGAAATGCTTCACTTAATTGCTCTTAAGATACGGTCCAGTAGATTGATTCACAGGAAATGCTATAATAAAACTTTATAATAAAAATAATTATTCGAAAATGCAAAAAAGAACTTTGTAGATACCATATTTTTTTTAACATCCTAATTAACTCAATTTAAATAATTGATTTCGGACACGCTACTGTGGCTAAAGACTAAAAGGATAAAATAAAAGAAATGAGAACGCTGCCTTGACCAATGGTGGAGAAGCCTGCAAAAAAAAGCATGAAAATGGGACACATTTGCAGATGACGTCACATACGCATGGTAAAATTAGAACAACATCTTTCATTTCATTTTCCCTATAGTATTAATCTGAGACAAATGTATTGTCTTCTTATTTCTTATTGTTTATAATTCGATTATTCAGCTTATTTATTCACGTTCTCCTTGGTAGAATCCTTAATGTTTTATTTTCACCTAAGGAGTGTGATGAAAAAATCGAAATGTGTGCATGGACACATATTACAAGTGAAACTTCAACGGACAAGTGGAAAAACGAATCGCAACGGACAAGTGGAAAAACGAATGGCAACGGATAAGTGGAAAAATGAATCGCAACGTACAAGTGGAAAAACTTTAACTGACAAGTGACAAAATGAATAGCAACAAAATTTCAACTTGAAGTGTTACAGGCAGATTGTTAATGTACTTGTCCAATTTGAAAACCTAACCTATCTATATAGAAGTTTCACTTCAAAAATTAAGTAGGCGCGCCAAATTTGGTTTAAAAGAGCATATAATAAATTAATAATAACAGCCCATAAATGTCCCACAGCTGGGCTCGGGCCCCCATTATAAGGGGAAATTATAATATGTATATCCGCCACGCTTGTCCAAGGCGGCTTGGCAGGTTTGCCACATCGATTATCTCGATGTACAAGGTTGCATCACAATGTTTTCCTTCACCGTAGTTAGCACGTGGTAATTGTAACAATATGCACATTAGGTCAGAAAACTGCCTATTTGGTGCATGCGTTCTGGCCAGGATCGAACCCGCTCCCTTTGGTTTCGGGACTCGTGCGCTAGCCATTACGCTATCACGTCTTTTTTACAAGAGTATGACGCCATAATAACTTAGCGATGTACTCCAGTGACCAATTTCTAGTCCCCTCTTCAAGGCTAGCAGCACATTACATTTCAGGTGTTGTAAATGTCCATAGGCGATTGAAACCACATTCCATCAGGTGGGCCGCAGCCTATCTGCCGAACTAGAGCAATAAATAAATAGAAAAGATTCACGAGTTGCCAACGCCTCACTTAATATACAATTAAATGTTAGAAATATATTTCAAATGTACATTAATTTTTCACTATAACATAAAAAATACCATTAAATCCACCCTCTAATAAGTAACTGACAAATTTCACACTCGCCACAAGTGCTTCAAGTGTCAATCTGACATGAGCATTGTCAGAAATTTTTGGAGCGAAAAAATCGTTTATTGGTATACTATTCCAATTTGTGTTGCATCCAATTGGATTCAGTACTTTGAAGCTTGAAGCGCTTTATTTACTTGCAAATAACATATAAGATTACATTAGAATATTTAAGGCATTTTGTGTAATTAATACCTTTGAAGACTTGTGCTTGGAACACCCGAAAATATCGAGAAAATATTGTACATATAATTTATGTATTACAAGACATCACAGTCCAATACATATACATAGATAACACACACAATCATACAGTGAAACCTGGTTAAGTGAGACATCAAGGGACCTGCAATATGGTTTCACTTATAGAGGTATTCCATTTATCCAGTGTCTCAGATGTCCAGGTATAAATACATATCTGTCTCATTTACAGAGGGTTCCGTTAATAGAGGTCAGAATACAAGTTATTTCAGTTATAGAGGTGCGATTATTAAATAAAATCAAAACTAAAACTGGAGGTCATTGAGGCTCAAAATTACTTACGTAGAAAAGTGCGAAATTTGCGGGCAGAATAAGAATAAGTAAGTAAACAAACAATACGATGTTATCTCAGTTACAGAGGTAACTATGATGATAAATCTAAAGAACGAATCCCAGATATAGAGGTTTGCTTCATCCCACTAAGAGGGGTAAGTCAGTGCCAAAGTGTTGGGACCTCAGCATGAGTTCCAGTTATGAAGGTTTCTCACTTATCCCGGTCCCACTTAACCAAATTTCACTGTATTATTAATAATATTTTTTCTTTATATCTACATATTTAGTAATTAATGACTAGCACTGATTTAGTCCTCTTAATTAAGGACTAGCTATTCCCTTCAGGATGCTTTTGCTACTACCACGGAATCTTAGTAACGAAGCTGTTTTTAACGCCATGCATTTTTATACAGGGTTTTACTGGATTAGTAATTAGCTCAGTGTTCCGTCGGGATTTAAATTATGAGATCTTATACATATATATTAAACTTAAATATTATAAACTAGTAAAGAAAGAAAAGTTATTCTGCCTATAATCCTTAATAAAATAGGTACTGAACTTCTACGGGTAAGGTGCTCAGACAGCTACTTTATTTAATAAATTGTTTAAAATATCATTACACTTTTATAGCATAATTTACTAAAGGATATTCACCGCAGAACGTATATTTCAATGGAATCACAGATAAACTAATAAGAGTTGACATGTTGATATTTTAGTGGTTTAAGAAAGTTGCCCTTGTTGTGTTGTGTTGTGTTGAAAGCCCTTACTAAATAAAGATTTAAAAAAAAGTTGAAATAAAATTAACTCGTAGCTAAAGCCGAATAACTTATTGCAAATATTGAAGATTCTTGACCATGCCGCCTTCGTCTGAGCCCAGTATAAAAGGGAAGCCTAACAAATACTATCTTGACGTAATAAAGACAAATAAGTACATATAATCAAAATAATAATACAGTACTTAAATGTGATTTACGTTTTTACTCAATAAACAATTTTAGTATATTATTATAAAGTAATGCGGAGGACTTTGAATATTGGATGATAAAAAGTAGGAAAATAATCCTCGTTATTGCATACGGAATTGAAATATTATGTTGAGTTAATTATTTGATGCCGCAGATGTATGTCAATTAACTAAAAAATATTGACTTTTGATTTGCTTACAAATATTATCAATCATCAACACGGAAAAAGAGAAAGTGTTTCTTACGAACAACTCAAGAATGTTACAAATTTAAAAATTCGTTTACAGCATCAAAAGCGCTGGATTTGTAAACGACACGAAATTTTGATCTAACTCGCGGTGCGCATGAGTGGTTTCTGGTGACAAGTGAAAAGAGGGTTTAACAGTTCTTTGTGCAAGTGTAATACGGGATTAGTTTTCGTGATGTGTCAGAACATCTGTTACATTAGCGGCTATTTAATTTTATACGGCTAAGGTAACAGCTCTATGATTAAACTAGCTTCTGCCAGCGACTTCGTCCGCTTGAAATAGTTTAAAAAATAGTTTAAAAGTAAGTTAAATAAATAATAGTTTAAAGAAAAAACTAAAAAATCCAACTAAAAAATAGAAAATAAATTTGAATTAAAAATAGTGAAAGATAAAATGACTACAAATATACAACTACTACAAATACAACTACAAATAGTAAATAGGTCCCAAATCACAGTCAGTTGGGAACGTTCCCAAAACGCTGGCCGCGTTACCACGTTGTATGGCAACGCTTATGCGTTGCGCAAAACAGGCCAGCGTTTTGATTTCGTGAGACATCTATTTTATCAACCGTTATGATAGGTCTCGATAAAGGCGATGGGCTTCTGGACCCTATAGCCCGAGAGTTTCGACACCAAAATCCGCAAATATGTATCTACTACCAACGGATGCATATTTGCGGCGTTTTAGGTCCCCTTGTCCAGCGGCAGCTGCACCACCATCACCAAATAATTAAAATTGTAAAGAATAATAAAACACGTATTCGCAAATGATTATTATCGGTTCGCAACAATACTTTTTCATTCGAGCATTTCAGTTTCAGAGGCACGTAAAACAAACTCAATTAGGCCTTGTCGAAGCAATTCAAACATTCGTATATTATCAGTTCTTGGGTTTGCTCAGCAAACAGGGTAACTGCCGTGATCTTTGTCCCCTAACGAGCTCAGGGTTTGTTCAAATAATATTGTTTGACTTGGAGGTTTTTCTTTGGGCCTTATATTATGTGCGAGAGAACACCGAGAAAAAGTATAAAAGAAGCTATGTAACTTGTCAAATAGCCAGCTCCTATATCTTACTGTTCACTTGCCTTACCATCGGTCGAATTTTGATATAATTCTATGGAGCTTATGTTTAGTTTTAACCGCTAGTAAGGCAAATGAATTAATAGTGAGGGCTATACCTAATTTTTCATAGGAACAGTCCATAAAATATTGCACATTTCTTGGAAATAAAACTACTCATCACTATTCAAGTTTGCTACAAAAATTATTACCTAAAGTCAAAATAATTTATTTTATTTAAAACATGGAAATTTTAGTAAGATGTTATACTGTGCTACATACTACATGTTCCGCCTTTAACAGGCATAGAAATTGTATTTTGAATTAGAAGCCCTTTGTAATTATAATTATAAATTCACGTATTCTAATTGTAGTAGTTATCAATTTATTATATATTATTATTATTTTATATTGTTACGAGTCGCGAGACTCGTATTAAAATGCCGTTAGAATTACTATAGAGTTTATTAGAACTATACAAACACGTATAACACAGGTATAAATATAATAACACGCGCAAAGTCCGTCATTATATAGATTACCGAATGTACACAAGTCTTGCTTCGCTCGTGGTTATCGCTCGACTGCCTCATCTCTCAATTGGGGCATTACTTTATACTGCACAGATGCAATATGTCTGCCCAGCCGCGTGAACTTAATTTCCTGGAATCAGTTTGTACTTTTAAATCCGAGACACCTGGCTACTGATCACAATACAACAATAGGCCGTAAAAGATTACAATACACAATTGGCTGTTTTATTTATCACAAATTTTAAATACAAAGTAAACAAAAGAAGTTCAAATGGTAATATAGGTTAAATTAAGGTAATAAAATGTGTTACTGCAGGTATGAATTTGTCTTTGTCGGCATCTAGGTCGTAACAATATATTGTGTATAAATAATCAGATGAAAACAATGTCACTAAGCATTCATTCGTAATATATGTAAGTAATAATAACAAGATAATAAGATTTTCACTAATTACATTAAGACTCAAGACCAAAATTACATTTATATTTTGTCTTAAAATTAAGATTGGGTACTAACACGTAAACTAGGCCGAGCCTCTCTTAGGTGTTAGTCCCTTACAGCGCCTTAAGAACTACGACGTGAATATGTAACAATTTAAGTGCAAGTATTCAAAAACAATTACAAAGAGAAATAAGTTCAAATGTAAATTCAAATAATTTTAAAGCGAATGAGAAGTACATTATCGGCCTGCCTTATAATACGTTAAGAAACGATTAGGCATCTCTTAATTAAGAAAATCAGACTCAGTTAAACCTAATCAACTAATATCTTTTTTTTCACTAATAAACGTGTAATACCTATTGTTGACGTAAAAGGAGCATAGATAACGAAATTTGAATGATTAACGTAGATTGTACCCAAAATATTCGACCAAAGAGGAGTTTATGGGTAATATTTACATTAACCAGTTGCTGAGCAGTTTCTTTATATTTAAGAAACGATTATAAGTAAGGCCCTGTGTCTATAACTGTTAATAGAACGAAAACAGTTCATGATTATATATATATACGTTTTTGGTATCGGTCTAATATATCCGTAGTCATATAAAATACTATTCTGGTACTGATATTTTAAATTGTTTCAAAGGGAATAAATAATGTTACAAGCTACATACAGGACTCGAATTAAGATAAATGCCGTTGGAATTACTATAGAGTTTATTTGAACTATACAAACACGTATAAAACAAATACAAATAAAACTGGATGCAACCAGTTCACACTGCACGATTCAATGCAATTCAACACGCGCGAAGTCCGTCACTTTATCGATAATCGAGAGTACTACAAACGTCTTACTAGTATCGTAGTCGTCGCTTGACGTCCGACTCCGTTCAGACATTGTTTTATACTAAACTGTATAACACCGACAAAGGGGGCCCCGATGCAATGCAATAAAAACAAGGATTAATTCGTTCGACACTAATTACAGTCATAAAATAAGTACGAAACAATAGATGTTTTTGAAGTTTAAACACGAAGTAAATAAAAGAATTCGTTTTTACAACATGCAGGTGTGCGTTCTTTGTCGGTATGTAACAATAATATCAAATTGTTTGGCTAGTACTTACAATATTGTTGTATTGTTCTTATTGCATGTGTGAGTAAGAACTTCTTTGACATGTTACGTTTCTACTATTCGGCATCTTAAGTCTATAAGATTATTTATTTAAGTTTATGGCTTGGCAGCTAGGCCTTTAAGCCAGATCTTAGATTAAAATGTAGTTTCTTCAGTTTCTTAAGCCTATGTGTAGCACAGCTGAACTGTAGGTTGCCATTCAACGGAGTTCCTGTGACAACTCGAAAGGCCACATTTGACTATACAGTTCACATTTCTAACAAAACACATAATTACTATTCATATACTATCAATATTCTACAATTATTGTTCATTTTAGAGTAATTTTACACATTTTTAGAAAATAAAACTGCACAGCACAACATCTCGTTTCAGTTCCCACCAAAAACTCCAGTCTATAAGGCCCTTTGATGGCTACACAGATAATTAAAATCAAATCAACAGAATTAACATTCTGCCTTATCTATAATTCATCAAACAATTTAAAACGTAATAATTCAAAACAATAAAACAATTATTCCCAACACACATCTTTTTGTATAAATATGTTTTTAATTCAATAATTGCACCTCGAAAATACTTTAACTAATCAAATTTGATCACGTGACAAATGTCAGGATGACATATGCATTACGATAACAAAATAAATTTTTCGATTAGAAAATTGCATGTGGTCTTTATTCCGTTATGATAAGTGTCATGTTTTGAAAAATAAATTGCAAATAAAAACAATTTGTAAATATGACAGAGGCTATGGTGAGATGTGTCATTAATATATTAAATAGATTGTTTTGGAATTAACTACTGTTTCTATAATTATTTAAAGTGGGACGCGGACACCGTCATTATATAGGGAAGGGTGGATTTCGATGTAATTTGTGCATTAATGAAATAGCTGTTAAATTAATAACATTTCTATACATTAAATTTTGTGCTGGTTTTAGAAATTTAATGACAAATTACTTTGTATCTCTTATATTAATTATCGTTTGGGTTAACAGGCTTGCAATATTTCTCTTAGATGTACATAGTAATATATAAATGTATAATTTGTCTGTATCTTCTGAACAACCTTTAAAACGAACTGATGATAATGCAATTTTGCACGCATCTGACAAGAAATATTTTTAGAACATAATTTTAATCCTAGAAAACAGGAAAATTTTCCAAGTATACCGGTCTAAATTTTCACCAAAACTTGGCATGAGACACCTTACATTTTTAGTATTCATTTAATTTAATTTGTAAATTAATTAATTACATATATTATAATAATAATATATAAAACCTTATTATACAATGTAATTTGATGTTTAAATTCAATTTAATATTAAGAAAATGCTAAGTTTATGAATGTTATAATATATATGCTATACTTTAATCAAATCAAGATATACTAGTTGAAGGGTTTTAAAAGCTTGCAATACCATAAACCGCTCACCGGAACATATCAGTGTCGCGTGTGACAAGTGACATTAGTGACATTGGCGCCACCAACCCAACTGTTACAAAACTAATTCGAATACGGAGCGAGCGGTGAGTTTTCATACAATTTAATTGCAAGCCTATTTTATTATAATTATTTACGTGCCAATCCGCAGACTAGTTAACTTTTCAAAAAAGAAACAGGACATAGTAATTATTACTATAATACATTTACTAACAAAAAATATATGTGTCAGATACGGCTATGAAAAGATGTAATTCTAATGAGTTTAGATACATTTTCTTATAATTAAAAATCTTTAATAAACTCTCTAAACAACTCGTGAAAATGAATGAACCATAATGTTTAGTTAGGTGTACATCATTCGCAATTTGTTGATAATAGCATAGGTATCCCACCGTCACGCGATATCGCGGTCTTCATTTAATTAAGTTTCATAGTGACAGTGTGTAATTTTATTTTACGAGCTACATGACTCCAATTAAAATGCCGTTGGAATTACTTTAGAATTATTAGAACTATACAAATACGCATAACACAGGTATAAATATAACTGGACGCTACAAGTACAAACGTGATGCACGACTCAATAACACGCGCAAAGTCCGTCACTATACCCCCGTCTTGCTCGTATCGTAATCGTCGCTTGACTGCCTTACCCCTCCGTTCGGGCATTGTTTTCTACTAAACTATACAATACAATAATCGCTGCCAGATGGGAGCGTGCCCAGAAGGCTGGCTGCATTGCCGTTCTGTATGGCGATGCTTATTTGTTGGGCGAAATATGAGCCAGCCTTCTGATCACGGGTGGCATCAAAGAGTTTCTTGCAAACCTCTTTGAAGAAACTCTTTGCCGATGGACCTCACGGACCTAATGTTTCAACTCCAAACGGCACAAATATGTAACCCCTTCCTAATGTTCCATATTTGCGCCGTTTGAGAGCTTCAGCTTTTGAAGCAGCGTTGCCAGCCTCTAACTCAGTCATTGGAAGATGTGATGGCTAGTGTCTATACATGTCGCGTCCCCTCTTCCAAGGAATAAGTGACATAGCATCCGGCCTCTTGCCATCGTCGCGTACCAAGCCATTAGGTTCTTATACTGTATGGTCCCAAGACGGAAGAAAAGCACTAGTCCTTGTTGGCTAGCATTGTGCTGAGACTGGGTCCAATTTAGGACTTATTTTGTTTCTTTTTCTACTCATATAACCGTTTTTGTCCTAA
Organism: Dendrolimus pini; assembly: GCA_949752895.1. Lineage (NCBI taxonomy): Eukaryota > Metazoa > Arthropoda > Insecta > Lepidoptera > Lasiocampidae > Dendrolimus > Dendrolimus pini. Next base: position 14,994,366 of record OX457145.1, on the reverse strand, counting down.
ATAAAATATTTTGTCTTTCTTCTTTCTTATACGGCCGGCACGCCGACGCTGACAAGAGCCCGTAAATTAGTTGAAGATATCGTTAGATTCTTTGCTGCAAACTGTTCCCACTATGCTGGGTGTTGCGGTCACCACTATTTTGGGCTATTATTCGCGCTTTCTAATATTTATACCGTATATGCAAATACTCTTTGCCGATATCTAGTGTGTCGCTTGATGGAATCCCATCAGAGTGAGCTGCCAAAGTGTTGCCGGCCTTGAAAGAGAAGCTGGAACGTGACCACTGTCACAGACACAACTCAAACTTGTTATGGCGGCATACTAATTAAAACTTATATTTATCAGACTATAACTTGCTTAGCTGGTGTATGCGCGTGCATCTATATAAAATGAAAACTGCATTTCACTTGGACTATATTTTGTATTAATTAGATACCATATAATATTTCACATCAACACTTCAATTGCATACATACATACATAACTTCACGCCAGGTCCCTTGCGGGGTAGGCACGAGCAATAGAGCGTCATTCAGGCTTATTCTTACCCACCTCACTAGCTTCTTTGACATTCATAGCTCTTGTCATGCACGCTCGTCTGTTCTTAAGGCTCCTGACATCACTTCGATTGCAACTAACAATATTATTAGACACATGATTTTATTATGAAATAATTAGGATTCCATACAGCCAATGTCTATGTAGGTTTCCTACACATACTCTAGACCAGGGGTAGTAGCCATCACGTCGGGCAAATGCCCTACCACCTGTGGCTGTGGGTTGGTTTGTCACTTCCTACGACAGGCCGCCCGGCCGCAGGAATTAATATTTTTTCCGCTCCTGCACAGAGAGGGACTTACTTAACAAAGCTTTTGAAGAGAGTGCAAAGTCTAGATAATCTTTATCGTAACAATCAAAACAAGAGTAACATAAAAAGACGTTCAATTAAAATGAATTAATATAGAATCGAAGTCTGACTATGATGGATTGAAATAATGACCAGAATTAAGTGCTGACCCCGGTCAGCCGACGCTCGGGTGCAAATTATATGACCTCCATAGAACGCATCAGCGATACGACGGGTTTGATACTTGGTACAAGTGATAAGATTCCACAGGGGTCCTCCAGCATCTGCGGATGCGGTGGAACAAACCCCTGTTGACGACGTGAGTTTGCTCTGCTTCCCGGGACACTGTCAGGCCTTGATGCGCAGGAGCAGCGTGGGCGTAACTACGTTCTATGTCTCGTGCTCTTCAACGCGGGCACATGGGAGGCAGGTAGGTGTAGTGGAGTAGTGGTTCATGGGGAACAACTTTACCTTGCTCAATTTTCAAATTGTCAGACTCGATTTGTGTCACAACAACATTATAATGTAACTTCACAGCGACGAAATAAAATCAAAACCCTATTTAAAGCAATTTAAAGGCCTTTATATGATACACCAAAAAATGTTAGTGACAAAAAACGCTTTGTCACATGAATTATGCCACAGTCTTGATGTTTATAGTATAATCGCAGAGAGAAAAGCACTTAAAGTAATTAGATTGCGGAAAAGGTTAGGTCTGTGCAGTTTACGGGTGCAATACAGTATGTTCATTATATTCGAGTTTATCTAATTTTTAAAAGTACCCACAAAAAAACACTTCAAGATTTAATGACCTATGTATCTTCGTTAAAATTTCTGTCACAAATTCGCTTAGGAAACACTATAACAATTAATTAGTTATTAGTAATACTAATAACTAATTAATTGTATACTATATGTAATAACTTATTACATTACATAGTGAAACACACAAAGTGTGTAACATTTTCTGCATATTAAATTACCCATTCACAGTATAGCACATTTCAACCAACGTTTTGCAACTCATCCAGTTTCAACACGAAACAAAACTAGACGGATGTTTCTAAAAGTTTCCACGTAATTAAATGCCACTCAAAATACGTTCGTTTGTTCATATTGTTCACATGTGTTCCTCGTATTAAATTTGGTTTATTTTCATTAAAGTCACAGATTTTGTTTGCTTCAGTGTGAAACATTATATGAAATGTAATTATATCTATATTAATACGTGAAGCAAAAACACAGCAAAAACTTTGTACCTCTTTTTTCGAAAATTGCGCGGACACACACACACACACACACGCATATATACTCTTTTGTTTATTATTAAAGTCAAGTTAACAGGGTAGCCTTGGCAAAATCTGTGATTATCGAAGTATTAGTCTTTGAGAACAGAACCTTAATAATGTTCAAACTTACAATTTAAATTAATTATTATGGTCGAATTTCGACAACGAGCGACTACTAGTATAGATAAATGGAAAATAATTTACTCCGGAACGGTTTTTGGCAAAAAAAATACACTTTTATTGTACCATTTTTGAAGTACTTCATTCCAACAAAATTGAGATTTTATTTATGACGTTAATTTACCTTTAGTATAATGTTTGAGATGACTAACTGAAAATCCATATTTTCCCCGACATATAAAATCTAATCTAACATGTAAAATATCGTACATTACATGGAATAATAAAACTTTTGAAATACTAATAACTTTCATTTATCATTTTTGTAATTTTTGTTTCGGTGGACAACATCATCGTATAAAACAATTAATCTTCCATCATATGCATCTAGCTTGCTAATGTATAAAGATGTATAAAGTATAAAATGTTTATTTTAACTGTAATCTACAAAGAAAATGTGGCCCAATTATTTCATATTCGGTAACTAGACACCCTGTATAAATTATATACAGCGTACTACATCAAAGTCCTAGGGGAATTACTGTCCGCGGCTCCCATTCGCCATTTTTTGCCGTAAATCTAATTTATTTGTATTAGTTAATGACTTATACGGACACCAGTAACGAATACTTGTAGTATAACTCTTTCGTGATGTACTTGGTGTGTGCCGTATTGATACTTTACATTTGGTGGTTGGTTGAGATTAAAGCAAGTGACAAGATAAAAAGCGTCAATATGATGGAGATACTCTTTAGGTAGTATTGAAATGAAAAACTCGAAAATAGCTAACTACGTGTATTACGTACAATACTGAGAATTTGTGAAGACGGGGATTCCCGATAACGGTCACAGCTGTCAATTATTTAAAAATACGCGTTCCGTTCGTTCAGTAATTTCGAGGTGTACTTAACGTCGCGAACAAAGCATCATATTGACAATGTCAATTTTGTGATAAATAGATAAATAACTTTTTAATACATGATCACAAAAAATCTTAGAAATGAGTATAATATTCTAATTGTGTACAAAGGGCAGTCTTATCGCTAAAAAGTGATCTCTTCCAGAGAACCCAGGACAGAAATAAATACGTAGCATTCTTTTTTATAATTACATAACATTTGTTATTGCAAAAGTGTTTTTATCAATCTTTAAACTAGCAAACTTTGAAAAAAAAACTTTAATTAAAGACTTTACTACCTTAGAACTTCAATTTTCACAAAGAAGAAGCCTAAAGATAATTAAAACCACAATATTTCCAAATGGATTTACTTGTTACATCACTATTTTTAGAAACATAATACGATTACAGTTAAATTTTTTTGGCCTTAGTCAAAGAATGCGATTCATTCACAACACTCACTCGTATAAAGATTCCTATTTTGTTTAATATCTAAATAATTTAAAAGTAAACTTTAAAGCAGATACGAATGTATTTCCAGCTGGTTGTAATTACCCTTTCACATTTCATGTTCCCATATACGAAAGGAACATCATGAGAAATCAGGTAGGTAGAGGTAATCTAGACTTGTGTCAGCTTCGGGTCATACATCCTTTACTTGATCGACTTTCACAATTTTTTTTTATACGCAAGTCGGTTTGGTGTGCTGTTTACCTGACCTTCGCTCTAAAATAATGTGTTATCGTGGAAATTGACAATGTAAATGGAGATAGTTTTATGACTTAAAAAAATTGTTATGTCGAAACTAATAACTTTTTATTGTCAATCTATAATTTATTATAAAAGATATCAAGTTTTTTTTGTAAGTTGAAAAATACAATCGGAAACGATGCTTCGATTATGAAATAGAAATATGAGTTTTCGGACTTATCACGTTATTGAAGCAAAGAGGCGATTATATTTCTATGTAAAGTATCAACACCTTTAATTCGCGCTAAAGTTTAGGGTGTCATTCGACGAAGCGTATTGCGGACCAATTATTTTAAGTTTTGTTCCGTGTCCGGGAATTTCGCGGTTTGCCTGATGTCCATTAAACAAATGCCGTGACCATCCTCAGGCTGAAAGCTATTAAATACGATTGAACTTTTATACGATCGGAATAACGGAGATTCATTATGGGTTTAGCTTTGAATAAACGATTGCAGGTAATTACGGGAAGTTTTCTCAATCGGTTTATAGTAGATAACTCTTCTCGAATTACTACTGCTGCTCGAATTCTGAGATAAAAATATATACCTACTCTCTTCTTTGTGGTTTCCTCACTACTGAGGATCGCGGCCTTGGTGGCAATGAATAATTGCTCTCCTCTACCGAGATTGGTTTTGAGCGCTAAATTTATCAATATGTACAGCTAGTCAGCCACCTGGTCAGTCCGCGAAATTGGAAATCTTATAGGTATTTAGAACAAGTTTTTCTCTTGTTTTTTTAAAAGAACAATCATAGTTTTGTTGAATATTACGATTAAAAGTTTTACTGGCACTCTCAGAGTCGAATAATGAGCATTATTCTTAATTAAGAGCGATAGAGATTTTCGTTCTAGTATTTTTAAACAGATATAAAAAAAATGTTAACTTTACATACATTAATTCCACATTATGAAAATATAAATTTGCGGAGATAGATGACTAAAACATTATAGCTCACGAAATTAAACAGATAAAAAATATTTTCTACAGAAAACTTCTTTATATTGCGTCCAAATTTCATATCGATCCATAATTGTTCTTGAGATAATTCCCAGTGACACACAGGCGTCAGAGTGAGACCCTAAGGTTTTATTTGTACCTTTAAACGTTTATTACATTAAGTTAATTTTTGGAACGTTTCGTATATCAAAAGTGGTGCAATAAGGCACATAGAATTCAAATCTATAGTTTAGCGCAGCCCACTCTTTACAAAAAGTCCTTTAATGAGTGTTATGTAATAATGATTTTAAGTGTCTGAACCCTAATAACAATTGCTTAAATCATACCCTTTAATAGGAAAATAATAATTATTATTATTGGTGGCACTTGCTTCTTGCTTGGAAATAAAACTCGATATAATGGATTGTATGTTTATTAATATTAAATAAGAAATATACATTAAAGAAGTACGTTACAAATTGTGCGAGAGAGCCGAGAGAGAGAGCGGTAAGTCGTCAATGAGAATTGTGAAGAATTAACAATCTTTGCCTCCAAGGCCGCTCCTATGTCCCGCGTACCGTCCGACGCGTAGCTGCTAATTGTGTGAGCTATATGTTCTCTGTCTGTAACAATAATAATAATCGGCAGACAATCACACACATTGTATATCCCCAATTTAAGCAAGTTACGCTTATGTTATGGGTTATACACAACAGACCACTCTGGGGCCGATCCCAGACACCCAGACCATGGTAAATAACGAAGAAGATTACCATTCCAGGAATCGAACCCGGAGACTGCGTTGCAGTGAGGTAAGTTGTTAAAGACTTAGCTCACTCAACCACAGAGGTCGTCAAAAATACAAGCTAACCAACTTTATATGAAACAATTTTATGGAAATGTTAAATAAATCTCGCAAATTTCGCTCATAAATCAACACATGAGTCTTTCTTTGCATGAATTATCTCGTTATTTAATCAATGTACGAAATTTCAACCCTTCACACAAGTTAGTGACTAGAACAATGACACCAAAAGCCCTTTAGGCGACATGTGGCCTTTTAAGTGGTGGCGACAATACTACAAATAAAGTTACCAATAAAGTAGCGAAAATTCAATTATTTCTGTATACGACACACACCCTTAATAGACTTAAGCTTTCATTCAAAAATGATCTTTAACACTACAGGCATAAAGTTAATTTTTCATATTAACACAAAAGATACGTCACGCAATTTATTCACAAAAGAATATCAATATTTTTAATACAAATCACCCTTAATATAAGTTATAACAATACTCAAATTTCAACTCTGCCAACTAAGATATACGGTCTAGTTCAGTTTACGAGCAAAAAGGTATGTTCCCATTATGTCGATTGAAATAGACCCATATTCAAACAGAGAGGGTGAGTATCGGTTAAAACGTATGTAATTATTGGATCGTGCGGAGGGCAAGTTTAAAACAGTCCAAGCGTGCTAAGTTTAATGAATTTAGATGAACGGAGATGAACAATCGGGTGAGATCGGGTGAATAAAATTAGTAGAGTTCGAAAAAATAGCACCGTAAAGACTTTAAGAGCTAAAATGTTATTTTAAATCAGAATTCAAAACAGATGAATTAATTTAAAACAATATACGAGTATATTTTCTATGCGATACCATGTTAAAAGTCCAATAATGGCTCAATGTCGCTTAAATACCTACGCATTAATTATTTTACTTTATTACTAAATACTTTACTATGAATTAGTATTAAATTAAATTGTGAATTGTGAATTTCGTCTTAAGGTCCAAAACGGAGAAACTTTTGTATTTTTATTTTTATTTCTTGAAACAACTGTAAATATATTTTAAAAGGGAAAAAACAACAATTAATCTACAATACTTTATACAATACAAGCTATCCCGGCAGACGCCGTCTTGCCCGGAAAAGCTTTAATCGATATGCCGACAGCAGCGCCACCTACCGGGTCCAATTGTGAACCAACTCAGAAACCTTCTTTGGCTCATGCACAATAACTTTGCGATTCTATAAAGGACATAGAGACAAACATTCATTTTTATATATAAGAGGAAGAAGAACATTCAAAATACAAGGTAAAAACATATGTCGTTAAGAATTTTGTATTGTGTTACGCGATGTCCATCACAACAGTCATAGAGTATATTAATATCACATAGACAATCGTCACAGATAATAATATGATCCTGGCAACACTATGATGTAATTGCTATTTTTAGCAATGTTGTAATATTATTATTTTGTAGGGTAGTTTCGTAGTATTTTCGTATAAAAAGGCAGTGTGGCGTGTAGACGTGGTTCATTTGCTTACTGTGCGGTGTGAATAGTCACACCAAAGGCTGAACAATAAAGGGGAAACCCTGCCCAAATAGTTAATATTTGGTATATATGGTATTTCTTACCCAAATCTCTGCAAGGCTGTTTACAATTGTTTTCCATCAATATACAAACATATACTCTTATACTATATATATCTCTACAAATATGACATTTGTTATAGGTTTATTTTATCTGTTTTAATATATGAGCATATAACACTAGATTTCATTTATCTCGTAGTAAATAAATAATCAATGCTCAAATAAACACAATGCCACGAAAATCAAAGAGAAAGATTCTCACGACCATCAGAAAATCCTGTCAAATGATTATAATGTAAATTTGACACACAATCAAAACTACGACACGCTCCGACACCAACAAAAATAGACAAGACGACAATATCATAACAAAAAATTACAACAACATACAACAACAAAAAACATCACACCGAAAAATGTGTCACTCGCAAATCAAATCGAATGAAGGCAACAACACCATGGCTAAATGAGTGAAAAAGTGCGTGCGTGTAGATTGTATAAAAACAACTATACGTACGGGGTAGTGTTTTACGATAGCTTTGATGAGATCCGGTCCGAATCAAACGTTAGTAAATGGAAGATTTCAATATGGAACAACGACTTGGATGGAGTTGCTTTGCTCTTGTATTTATTATTAATTCAAATGCAAATTCACAAGTTTTCATTAAATGTAAGTACTACTGGAGAACACTTTTTTTATTGTAGGAGTTCAGCAAACAGGCAGACGGCCCACTTGATGGAAGGCGGTTACCATCGCCTATGGACATTTGCAACACCAAAGGTGTAACAAATGCGCTGCTGCTCTCTTAGGGAGACTGTTACCTGGCCACTAATGGTGGAACACAACAAGGTTCAAGATTGTTATAGTGGCATACTCTAGATCAGGGGTGGTAGCCATCCAGTCGGGCAAATACACTACTACATGGCTGTGGGTTGTTTTGTCACCGTTCTTTCTTCTCTTTCTTTCTCCGTTCCTGCGCGGATAGATTTTAAAAATACAAAGATTTAGCAGCAATGCGCTCTTTAAAAAGTCTTAGTACTTTTTTACATCGTCAAGAAAGTCTGAATTTTGATTATTTTGTTTTTGACTGTAATTCATACAGTTTTAATCGGCTTTTATATATATACCTTTCGCAGGCCATTCACTAAACTTGAGTTTATTGCTTCTGTTAATTGTTTTAGTTGTGTTTTAAATTCAGATTGTATAACATCGGAAAAAATATCATACATGTTGTTTGGGTCTTCGCTATTCATATCCAAAGTAGGAATTTGTTTGGCTACATTATCTTTAAAGATTTTTAAATATTATAGTAATAGAACTTCTACTGAAAAAGTAAAACATATTTTACATTTTTTAAGTAGAACGAACTGTTTTTATATTATGTAAACCACATATTTCTTTAGAACAATAAAAAAATACAGTACGACTAAACCTTTTATGCACCTCGAGAGAAGTAAGCTTGTGCCTAGTCAAATGTTTATTATACCTCACCGTGTATAGTGGAAAAGAGATAACATGCGAGTCCTGGTAGTGGCTGAGCGAGAGAGTAAAACTCTCTTTTATCAGCTCCAGATGTCCCCATATCGTAAACCTTATAAGTGTGTTCTGCGCATTGACGTGTACAAACTTCAAGGACTTATTTAAGTTTTGCGCATTCTTCGAGCAACCCTTATTTCATTTTTTAATCAGTCCAAGGTACACTTCTATACCGTTTCTGGACTAATTATATTGGCATTATGATAATATGGAATCAGCCGGCGTTCATCAATTTCTTACTTTGTGGTGTCTACATTTCTATATGATTTTGACATTTGTATTGTTATTAGAAACATTGTTCCTTTCGAGTACACGTTTCAAATACTGGAGGCTATGAAGACGTCCGTGTATTCTATTTTTAAGCTAGATATACTTTTAAGTATAATTACATTTTTGTCATATAAAGAACTTTGCGTGATTGTTATCCTAGTATATATTTTAGAAAAAAAAATACAATTAACTAAATATATAAATTCGACTACTCCACACCACAGAAAAAACAGTCCAGCACATCAATTCTTCTTTAGCCGTCGTATTTGGCCACGTGCCGGTCACGTGACCCGCCCGCGCTCACTCACGCAGCTCCCTAGCGTCATTGTTCTGCACAGTGACCGCTCGTCTTTGTCATTTTTAAATCTAACGAAAATTTGAACTGAAATATCCGACGAAAAATATTTTTGTAATTTAGATTTGCCTCATCAATCAATCATTTGAAGGACTTAACTTCTATCAATGTATATTTTTTTATAATATTAGTATTGATGAATGATTATTATCACGCATATTATAAGTAACATATACATGGTAACAAAATATTTATATATATTTAAAAAGACAATTAGACAGACATTAAACAGTCTTACTTGTCATTTATGATATATCAACACGTAACCCAAACTACTGGAGCCGGGAGCGTCAAAATTTGCATGCGAGTGTTTTGTATACTGTATTAAAAAAATGATTTTTGAAAATTTAACCCCTAAAGGGATGAAAAAGGGGCCAACTTTTAACCTATTTTGACTATTGATAATATTAAAATAAGTAGTAATTTTACTTATTTTAACCACGCGAGCGAAGCAGAGGGAAATAGCTAGTATAATTTATACGAAAGCAAAAATAATATAATTATGAATGTTAATATGTAACTTAAAAATCCAGGCCTTTCGATTTACGGATATTGAAATTGAGAGATGCAAATTGGATTAACATCAGTTAGTACTGCTATCTAATTGTTGTCAAAAATAGATTTAAGTAAACATACTCTGTTATTAAACATCATTGATAAACAAAACTATAAGATAACATTCTAATGTTATCTTATAGTTTTGTTGTTTGTTTTGTGTACAGTCCTAGCAGCTGATTATTCTAATAATCAGCTGCTAGGACTGTACACAATACAAGTACGAGCATGTATGGAGTACTGCTCTTACCTTTGGATTGCTCAGCCAAATATCAACTCGAAGCACTAGAGTCGATTGAGCGGAGAGCCAGGAGGCTGGTTGGTAACGACCAGCTTTTCGATGACAAAACTCAGAGTCTCGAACATCGACGCAAGGTTGCCAGCTTATCGGTTTTCTATCGGATTCACTTCCAAGAGTGCGCAGCTGAGCTCTTCGATGTGATCCCGCCATCTCCTTTCCATCATCGGACAACCAGACGCACCGGCATGCGGCACCGATGTATGGTGGATATTCCACCTATAAGAACGAAGCGCTTTGCATCTAGCTTCATCATGCGCACCGCAAAGGAGTGGAACTCATTGCCTTGTCTGTCTTTCCCGATAGTTATAACCTGGGTGGCTTCAAGTCCCGTGTGAATAGGTACCTTCTAGGTAAACATGTTCCATCCTAGACCATATCTTCGCTCTACATAGGGCGAGATTGTGGTCAAACGCGAAACTATACTACAATAAAAATAAGAAAAAAAAATAATCAGAACAAATTGCCTCCTTGTTTCCATAATGTGTTATTTAGAAAATTGATATTTTAGAAAATAATTTTTGACCATCAAGAAATATAACTTTTTTCAGTCCATCTACAATGTATTCTAAAAGATACCAGTTTATTCGCTTCTATACAATTATTTTATAAAAGTTAAAAAAGTCTCTCTATAGTTTCAATTTTCGAGATAACACAATATTGAAGCAAAGAGGCGAAATGTATTTTTAGATTCATTCAACTTAAAATATTTGTTATCGATCACGAAACTAACACCAATAATCAGCATACTTTTAAAAACATAAAACACATTAACACCCAACAAACCAACAATACTGTTTCAAACCTTCAATCAAATACGTTTCAATACATTTGTATGTGAAATCCCGCAAATAGCCTCGGGGCGTGCACACTGTAATTGCAGTTTACTGTGTCAATAGTCGGCATCCCGCTACGTGCGCTACGGCGCTACACGCGTCTGTTCTATTCATTGTAGTACGTTAATTTTATTATAAGTTAATTTACTCGTGTCTTTATTTTAGGTACTTTTTTCTATTAGCCCCTATTTATTAGTTCTTTAATGGCCGGTTTCTATATGTTATTAACCGTTCATTTGCCTTACTAGGGGTTAACATTTTAGATAATCTCGATACAACCGTTTTTTTTTTAACAGGGCAAATCCGATTGAGTAGCATAGGCCGCGACAATGGCAGAACCTTGGGGGTATTGTGCGCGACCCGTGTGTAAGATTCGCCAGGTCGGGGGTGGTACTAGCATGCCCAGTCAGAACTGGTACCAAGATATTGCCACTCCCCAGTTAAGGATATCCACTAAAACCCCTGGGCGTTCCATCCTGCACCTTATGCCAGGGCTACGGGTATATGATCTAGTCTCTCTGCCAGCCCCAGCAGGCGTGGGACTACTTTGGCCCCCGTATCTTCAATGTCTACTCCGGCGTGGTGCGGTTTGTAACTGGTTCCGCGGGAAGAGAGGTAAGCGCGCGTGTACGTACGTCGCGCCCTCATCTCGACGGCATATGCAGGTGAGTGAGAACCCCTATTCCCCAAGAGCAAGTAAGGTAAGTGAATGAATAGTAAGGTATAGAAACCGAGCTTTAATCGAAATATTTTATTTATTTATTGCGAAGTTGGCAGGCTTCCAGGTGATGGAAAGTATTTAAGGTGCTTTTTACCTGACCTTTCTTCACAATATATTCGACTTTATCATGGTGAGTATGTCGCGGTCTACCGGCACCGGCTCTACTAGTCCCAATGCTGTCATATACTCGTTTTGTGATTCTGATTTCATTCATTCTCTCTACATGGCCAAACCACCTTAACATTTATAACATAAAATTAATATTGAAAGTAAATGTAGCGAAAAATGTGTGTCGAAATAAATGTGAAAATGTGTTTACGTAAAACAGCATGTTGATATAATATGTAATAAATGTCTTCGAGATTGGTAATAGAATACTTATTTCTTCTTAAGAGGCGACAAAACAAGCCACAGTCAGCTGGTATGCATCTGCCCCTCTGGATGGCTACCACCCCCGGTCTAGTGTATGCCAACATAACACCCAGTAGCTAGATTCCAGTCCCCCCTTCAAAGCCGGCAGCATCGGCAACACTTCTTGTGTTGCAAATATCCGTAAGTGACGGTAGTCACTTTCCATCACTGGCTCGTCAGAATATCTACTGTTCTCCAGCATTTACAAATTATCTTTTTTGTATAATATACAGATACAAGGTATTATTTCCGCAAACGTAATCGTGTATCGCCCGAGGTGGCATCCCACATGATACAGTCTCCCATGACTGATAGAATAACAATTTGAGAACACAAAATACACAAATATTGTCTGGTTTTGAGAGGTCTGTTTGTTCTGTTGAATAAAGGGTTCAGTACATTCATTTTAAACATTTTACATTTTTACGTAAGTCGTATGTATGCTTCGTCACGTACGTGGATTAACCTATTGCTGCATAATTTACCAAGTTAGAGTAGTCCACGCACGTGATGCAACAACTTATATTTCAATAAATAACTGTATGGTAATCTAACGGTGGACAAAAAGTTGTGTAGATTTAAGGCACACTCACTTCATATATTACAAGTACACATACTTAATTTCTATAGTATTTTTTTTAATTCTGAGGAAGCTCTATTTTCTTCCTAGAACACAAGAAATAAATAAATTTATGTTACTTTCACATTTCCACGTGAATGTGGAAAGCTCTTGTATAGTGACGAGCAAATAAACGTTTATGACGATAGTGATTTAATTTAAAAGTATTTTATTTATAATTCACAAGGTTACACAAAGCATTATCAAGTTTACCAATTTTTATTTTAATGGAGATTATTGTTTTAACCTTTTATCCGTGCAGGAACCAGAGAAGGAATACACTTTCCTGCGGCCGGGCGCCCTGTCGTAAGAGGCGACAAAACAACCTACAGCCAGGTGGTAGGGCATTTGCCCGATTGGATGGCTACCACCCCTAGAGTCTAGAGAATGTCGCCATAACAGTCTCCCTTAAGAGAGCAGCAGCACATTTGTAGCACCTTTGGTGCTGTAAATATCCATAGGCGATGGTAATTGCTTTCCATCAAGTGGGTCGTCTCCCTGTCTGCTGAACATACAATCATATCATCATATCATCATTCAATAAAATAAAATTATTAAAAACTAATTACCAATTTTAGGAGTGATTTATGAAAATGAGCATCAATCCACTATTATTTATTTATACCAAATAAAATTCCAAGTATGTTTAATTGATCGAAATTCTAAACAACTTAACCCTAAATATTGTAAGCCCTTACAAAAAAAAATCATAATGTTTTATTCATTACACATCTAAATTTGTTATTGTGAATATTTTTTTGTATAAAAACGCCCGCGGTGGTCGCGTGCGATCGCGTTTAACAAAATAAAACGCTAATGTTTGTAAATTAGCGCAGTTGGAGGGTTAAGTCGATTTGTACGTGGGAATTGGCGGTACTTGGTTTTTTATTGTTTCAAATACTTTCGAATTATGAATAATTTCAAGGCATTCCCATGATTTAACCATACAAACATATTCAAACTTTTTCTGAAATAAAGACGTCCGAAATATCGTCGTTGAATTTGGAGCGTTCGCTTTGAAGCCTCTGGTCCTGAAACTTCTGATACTCAGATGTCTGGTATTCCTATTGATACCTCAGTTATTTTCAAGAGTGGGAAGATATACGCTCACATGCTACGCCCTAGTGCTTATTCTTACTGGTCCAGCAACCAACACATTAAAGAACTCTGAAGCTCTCTGAATCTATGGCTTGTACTCAAATAAGAAATTCTTAAAATAATAGTCAACTGTACATTTAATATTGCATGGTATCCTCTTGTTTTACTACTTTTTCTCCTTCACATTGCGTGATCTTCAGCATCCTTTCTTTTGAGGCAATTGCCATGTCATCCTTCACAATGTCCAACCAGCATTTCTTAAGCCTACTCCTTCTACTGGGATTTGGCGGAGACGAAATGATCAAAAATTTGTTCGCTGCATAACCAGCCGTTTTTCGGAAAACATCGTCATACCAGCGTATACAACTCTCTTGCAATTTGTCTGTTCTGACACAGATATGAAGATAGTAACAGCGTTTGAGCGACATTTCGCCCGATGTCTCGCCGAGGTGGAAATGCAGTCTAAGGTGGAGCACGCTTACCTAGAAGATATCTGTCTGTTTACGCGAGACTTGAAGATACCTATATTGCAAACAGACACTTTAAAGAAAATTAAAGTTATTGTTTGTAATATCAAAATACAAATTTGAAAATTATCAGGGGTTAATTCGGACTAGTAGATTCCGAAAATGCAAATTTTTAGAATTTTTGTCTGTCGGTTTGTCTGGATCATCATCATCATCCGAGCGTTAAATCCCGGTTGCGTTCGGAGCGTTCACTCCGACACCCAGGGTCCGCTTTCCTACTTTTTATGCTCCACTTCGCGCGGTCTTCAGCATCCCCCGTTTTGAGACCATTGGCACGCATGTCATCCTTCACGACGTCAAGCCAACATTTCTTGGGCCTTCCCTTCGAACGGGACCTGGCGGAGGCGGCATGGCTAGACATTTGTTCCCCACATAATTAGACGGTCTCCGTAAAACGTGTCCGTACCAGCGTAAGCGACACTCTTGCAGTTTGTCTGCTATGTCACGGATATGAAGACGGATGCCACGGATGCGGGAGTTACTGACCCGGTCTTTCCGCGTCACTCCACACATCCAACGCAGCATATTCATCTCCGTGACACGCAGTTCTTGCTTGTGTCGCTCTACAGGCCACGCTTCACTGCCATACCAAAGGACAGGTCTAATTACAGATTTATAGACCTGTCCTTTTAATTTGACTGGCATTTTGAGGTCACAAATGACACCTGTCACCTCACGCCACTTGGCCCAAGCTGCTGTGATACGGGCCTTGACGTCGAGGTCGATATCCCCGGACGCACTAAGGACAGAACCCAAGTACTTAAACTGATCCGTGCGCTCGACCGTATCTTCGCCTATGCGCGCGGATGTGGGATCTGTTGCAGGCCAAGTACTCAGTCTTCGCCACATTTAGTTTCAGACCGCCGTTCTCTAGCGACCTCTTCCACGAATTTACTTTATTCGCACCAGGCGCCCCCTGTCCGAATCTGCTAGCGCGATGTCTGGATATTCCTGCTAATCTCTGAAACGGCTGACCGAATATGACACAACTTTCATTGGCAGATAGCTGATTGTATAAGGATTAACTTAGGCTACTATAAAATTAAGGTACCGTGAAAAAAATCCACGCAGACGAAGTTACAGGCACAGCTAGTCGTAAATAATTACGATATTAGATCTTCAACTTCTCACCATAAAACCAAATAATCTCTCTCCCTATTAATTATAATTGACATATTCGTGCTCTTGTGCGTCAATTTGTCGGTAGTCTGAATGGCCACGTGGCCGCCATGTTTGTTTTGATGTCCATCGACAATGACCGGCTCTCATTAGAGGGTAAGAACACTTCATACTATGCATTGTTGAAAAGAACCGTCGGGGGATTTACTTGTATTTTATTGTTATAATAAATTTTCTATTGTGGTGGTAGCATGGAAAATGTTTATCGGGTAAGATGCGATAATCAGTCACTTATGTTGGTACAGGCACGTTTTACGAAAACCAACTAGTTTTTCAAGGATTCAGGCAACAATAAGTACGAATACTTTGATCAAAATTGATATAATGATATGCATGAACTTCGCGGTGAGCATAACACCCGTGGTCGGTATGTGGAACAGCTGAAGGTGCTTTCTGTGCGTTATGAGCCACAAGAAGAACGCACTCTAAGAATGAACTATGACATCATCAAAAGTCCGCGAAAATCATAGTCCCTATTACATAAAGATATGGTGAACGAGAAGAAGTTAGTTGTTGCAGTCTCAATTGTGTAAAACCTATTTTCTAATAGAATAGAATTTTTAATGTTCATTTTATTTTAAGTAATAGTTATTATTTAGTTTTGTCCTTTGCGCTCTTATGTATGTTTGTTATAAATTTGTTTATTATATTGTATTATATTGGCAGATTTTTCTTTTCTTTTTAATTTACCGGCCAAATTGCTAATTATTCTCCTATTTATATCACCTGGCTTTTCTATCCACACGACATTGGCAAAATGCATAAAGAAATGGCATTGCATCCATCATCTAAAAAAAGTAATCCATTATTGTGTTTACGTTTTAAGTATTGAAATAACACAAATTGCAAGATATTTCTTATTAAAAATAATTTTATCTCTCGTTCAATGACCACATCAGTATTTTACTATGAGTATTTTAAAGAAACAAGGAACCATGAGTCACGGGCTATTTTCATTGAGTTACAATACTTGTTTAGAAGAGCTCAGCAAGAAAGAAATACATGAGGTTTGTGTAATTCTCAATATTTTAGACGATAAAGCTAAGCAAATGTTTGATATAGAGGAAAAGTTAAAAAATTCAATTTTCAATTTTTAGTATTAATTATTGTTACCAGTAAAGAAGTCAAACAGTTACATTTGTCAAATCATTAAATTGTTTGTTTATAAATCAATTTATCGAACTGTCATCAGTGGCCAGATTCCAGTTTCCACCTTCGAGGCCAGCAGCACACTGGCTGCACCTCTATTGTTGCTAATGTCCATAGGCAACGGTAACCGTTTTCCGCCACAGTTCGACCGGTATGTTTTATTGTTACTATTGGTCGCCCAGTGGTCGAAATTCGACCAATAATTCATTGAAATTATAAATTTGAGCATTATTAAAGTTCTGTTGTCAAAGACTATACTTCTATAATCACAGATTTCGCCAAGGCTTACACTGTTAATTTCACTTTAACCATAAACAAAAGAGTATATATGTGTAATGTTTTTTTTATTGTTTAATTTGCATAATTTAAAATTAATAATTATTAGCATTCTGCACTCCTTTATATAAAGTATAAGTGTGCGAAATTTACATACTCCTCCGTCCTCGCAATTTTCGTATAAAGGGGTATAAAGTTTTTGCTTCACATATTAATATAATGAATTGAAGACGTGAGTGGATAAAGGTGATATGTCGCATATTCGGTTTTTTGCTTTTTTTTTGCGTAGATGAATGTTATAAGTCGATACCAAATGACTACAGACCTTAGACCATAGATATAAGGCATATTTAAAAAATAAAAAGTTGCTAAAGGTGTTAAGTTCAGTTCAGTTTCAAATAAAAGTAAAACTTTTATCTCGATTTACTCAGAATTGGAATTATGCGACTTATCACCTTCATCCACTCATGTCTTCAATTATTATTATGTGTTCTATTGTTTTGTATGTATCGCATTTGGATATTTTTTTTCTTTCCATCAAATACTCGGAACTTCATTTGCTTGTTACTCCAACAAAGCAATTCGTAGAACAACAAACACCTCTCAAATAGAATGTGTCGCACAATTGAACATCAATTGTGACCCCTTGAGCAGTCAAGTGGGGTGTCCTCAAAGACAATATTTGCTAAGGACAAGTCCAGCCCCGTCCCACACGTGTCCCACCCGTGGGAAATGCCGTTGCTGTAATTTCGATGACACTTCAAACCTGACGTGTGAATTGTAAATTCGATCTTATTGGATTTCACAAGGGTTAAGTTTGGAGAGCTGTAATGTTTCTATAATGTATTGTTGATTCGTTTCTATAAATGGGATAGAATAGAATAGATAACACTTTATTGCTCACCAAATAAAAATACAAAAATGAACGTTTAAAATACTATCGGGATAGATATAATAGGGAGCCTTATCGCTTAAAGCAGTCTCTTCCAGGCAACCTAACTTAGGAATAATATAACGTAATCTGGCGATGGTGGTGTAGATTATTAGATAGATTAAGTTCTAGACATACGTAGAGATTGCAATTCTTAGAAACAATCAAGTATAATAAGTCCAAATCGTAAGACCGAAAATCTTGATAGCATAAAACGCGCAGTCTATCGATATGAGTTTCCCGTTCAGAATGTACACCTTATAATGCCTCGATCGCAGTTGGGTTCATACATATATAAAATCCTGTAGTTTTCGAAGGAAATACTATCTACACTAATATTATTATTATAAAGAAGAATGATTCGTATCTTTGTATGTTTGTAACGAATAAACTCAAAAAGTATTGGACCGATTTCTAAAATTCTTTCGTGACTACATTATATTATCTAGTAATAAATATAATATACTGAGTAATGTAGATTATATTTATTACTAGAAAGAATTAGGGATCCGTACTAAAACTTCAATAATATAACCAATTTACACCCTGGTAAAAAAAATTTGACATGAAATGTCTTTCATCGCATGCGCTGCGGTAACTATTGATGATGGAACAATAAAATGTTCAACAATATTAAACAACATATCAATATCTATAAAAAAAAAATTCGCGACTTCCAACTATTGTAGTTATGTCACTATAAATACTTTTTTACATTTTAAAAGCTGTTAGAAATATCGACCAAAATCAGACCATATTATATTTGAACATTTTTTCCTGGGATGGTTAAAGATTCACAATTAGACCCAGTGGGTGGCGCTTGAATAGGGGTCAAATCTTTAATTTAAAAAAAATTCAAGACAACGTCTGTCGCGACCGTTAATAAAAAGACAAACAGACAGACGAAGTAACGGATGATTTGATAAGTGTTCCATTTATTCCAAAATGGCCAATGAACTCTAAAAATCGTTCATAATATCTCTAAGCTGCTATTCAAACAGCTCATACTTCAACATTCCAAACTAAAGTAATAAAACATACACCTATCCTATATCAAATACAGACGCTGAACTCTCGTAATATAAACTTAACTCCTCAAAGCCTACGGAAATGTTAGAGGCAGAACAAATAAGTCATATAAATATTAGAGATCACTGTACACCGACATATCAGCTGAACTTACATATTTTACGTATAGCATGACAAACGAATAAAAGACCGAAATTAAAATTCTAATCTACTTCCTGCAGTTGCCCAATCAAATTTATTTATTTACAACAACAGTAATAATCTTGCTTAATTTATTTATTTTCTATATAGCTTGACAGATAATTAATAGTTTGTTTTGATTACTTTTATTCTTAAAGCCAATGCTGTTTGCAAGAAAAACTTGGAGAAATAAAACAAATAAATTATTGTAGAAAAGATTGTAAGAAACATGTTTGTAAATTTGTATATTCGCGCGTGATATGGTCTAAAACATAACAAATTAACAATTATACAAACAATATTAAATTAATCTATATTGACTTAAACGAAAAAAAATATAAGTGACCAAATTAGTATATATATAGAACATAAAGTATGAATTTTTATAATATAAAATTTAAATATTGTTTTGTTTAAAAATTAATTTTGAGTTAACGTTTCTTATCTCGCCCTTCAAATAAACGAAGCAGAAACACTTCAGCAGCTCAGCAATATTCATAAAAAGAGAACATTTTATTTAAAAAGTGTATAGATATTTCCACAGAACATTTTTTTCGCCGATACAATAACCAACCCTTCCCCTGCCGGTGGCGCGGTGATTGCGACTCGGATTGTAAAAATTTACAACTTTTCGCTTCCGCAACGTCTGCTATTGTCATGCTGATGTGCGCTGTTAAATTCTGACAAATATACCTAGTGGTTCTCAAAGTTATTATATTATGAAATAAGAATTATTACTTGGAAATTTAGATTAGACTCTACATGAAATATGCTAACGATATTTTTACACAAAAGCTTTTCTTATTTAAACAAAAGCAATTTTTTTTGTTTAAATGTTCAAGGATACAGTACACTAAGGTCCTAACTGATAAGTGTTATAATACTTAATTACATAAGTATGCTAGTAGTTAATTACTACTACTTACTATAGTTAATTACATAATGGTCTCAAAAGGGAGGATGCCGAAGACCGCGCGAAGTGGAGTAGAAAAAGTAGGAAAGCGGACCCTGGGCGTCGGAGTGAACGCTCCGAGCGCAACCGGGATTTAACGCTCGGATGATGATGATGATGACTTAATTACATAAGTACATTTGTTTTAGTCGTATAAATTGCTACATGTTACAATATTTTAGTTTCTGATTATTATATAAATTAAAATATTCGGGCATATTTTTAAAGCTAAATAAATCCCTTAGTTAAATATAAAGCATACTCTATTGGAAAACATTGAAATAGTAGAATTAATTATAAAACGATTGAGAATATATACAGCTTAGTTGATGCAACATGTACTTGATGTACTGCTCTACTGCCTGATCTATTGGTATTTTATTTTACATGTACAAAAATAAATCTGGAAGAAACTTTAAAAACCATAGTCCTAAAGCTAAACAGTTTAGCCCACGTTAACGACACCGATAAATGCGACTAATGCGGTTTTTAACGAACCCACAGCCGGCGCACTTTTATAGTTACACTATCGTAAAGTGCATCGGTGTGCATTAACGGGTTAAATTTTATATTTTGTAAATATTAGGTTTTTAAACCGTTTTACATAACGTTTATAGGTGACTTTTTACAATGTTATTTGGTAGTTAAGTTTACACCATTACAACTGAATTATTTTACATGTATATTACAATTACTTTTGTATGTGATTTCTTCCAAACAATTGTTGTTGTTAGGTAACACTAGACATTGATGATAACATAATGTTTATAACTTTTATATTATTTTTTTTACTAAATCTAGTCATAAATAACACATCCAGGTAATAAATAAGTTAATTTCTATGATAAACAATAGAACATAAAGCAAAAGTGTAAGCGGGTGAAATTGCTAGAAAAGCAATACTCAGTTTACTCTTTACTCTACGGTATTTTTAATAATACTATGCTAAAATTTAGTATTAAGCTTTCTATTCGGAGATTTTTCAATGTTCGGCAGTTGAATAGGGAATGGAGTGAAACCGAGCAATCCATTTGCGGAAAAGCAATTTTCCATGTGGGTCCAGAAAATGAATTGAGGAGGTAAGATTTGAATGGAATTGGATTAAGGAGTGGATACATTAGTAAATGATCCCACATTAAAACTCAATATGTATTTATATCAACCCTGTAAAATCTCACTGCTGGGTTCGAGCCTCCTAATCTTTAAATGAATGGACAGTATATCCACTACAAAGGCAAATGTGCGGGTTTCACACATTAGTCATAACTACAATATGCTTGTTTTATCACAATGTCTTCATCGAAAATACGGGATAATTGTAACAATATGCATTGTATTAGGGAAAAAAATCTGCCTGAAAATTGTATGTTTCCTGGCCAGGGTTCAAGTTCAAAGGAAGAAAGAGAGAATATATTTATTTCTAATAGCGACTCACATAAGACAAAATAATTGTATGGAGCAATTTGGAATTTTGGCGAAGAGAGGAACTTCGCCAAAATTCCAAATTGCGGCAGAGAAGGCGAAGAAGATTTTTCGAAACTCATATGTCTCGAAATATAATAGCTACAAGCTACAGTATGGCGATCCAGCGAGGAAACGTAGCCAGCCTTCTGGGCACCTTACCCATAGAAGACGGTGATCTGGGCTCAGTATTCTACTTATAGTCTTGAGGGACTATGGGTAGAATACAATACAAATAAGTTAAGTTTTCTTACATTGTATTCAATAGTATGTAATTTATATAATAATATTATATTCATAGCTACAATATATGTGTGCTCATGTATCTTTACGCTGATTTAGACTCAGTATTCTACTGACAATACTTTTATAGTCTAATTTTAGATTATAAAAAGTATTGTCCTCGTTCTTGGGGGTTGGTGTACGCTTCTTCAATAAGATTCCGAGTGAAATTTTAGATCTGCCTCTACTAAATTAAAACCTAAATTAAGAAGGGTTTTGCTAAAAACGGATACTACACTATTGAAGAATACTTAAATGACAAAACTTCATTTACATAGCAGTTAGCTCCAAGCTCTTATATTATATTTTGTATAACGTTTTTATCTTGCCAAGCTTGTAAGGAATTTATAGAGATATATTGCAGCAAGACAAATAAAAAAAGTGTAGTATGTCATGTCTTTATTATAACTATAGTAATATTTTTGTTTACTTCTATTGTGTCTGTCTTATCGAATATGCACTGTTTGCTACAACTCCATTAATTCTTCAAAACTCATTCTGTGACATACTTCTGTATAAAACTTTAAAAAAAAGAACTTGAGATATAAATAGAATAAGAGAAATATAAAGAATAACAATTTTTAACTAGACGTGTTGCTGGGGAGTTTCTTGCTGCTTCTTCTCCTTAACAGCAATAACACGTTGCGAAGCGGTGTACATAGACTAGGAAGTAAAATTAAATTTTAACCTATACGAATGACCTTCAAAAGGTGTTCTCCAGTGGAACTTATATTAATAAAATAAAATAAACTTTTGAATTTGAATACTTATAGTCTTGAGGGAAGAATACTATGAGTAGAATACAATACATATAAGTTAATTTTTCTTTTATTGTATTAGATTATTTATACATTTCTTCATTGTACTAGCTTGTAATTTATGTATGTAAATTTCTGTCTTATATAGTACATCAAAATGTAAAGTCCGGAGCAATATGTCCTTTTAAGCAATAAGCACACATCAATCTGAAGGAAGTTACTCGTAAACTTTTACGATACTCCCGATAGACTTCCGAAAGGGTTCTCGGCATCTGACATACTTTATGACGTTCTGAGTTTTATGGAAGAACGTATTGATATTTTATTATGAACACTGTATTTCTTTTGTTAAGCCTTATTATTTTCCTTCTATTTTTTTATTGGGTATGTTCAGCAGACAGGCAGACGGCCCACCTGATGTAAAGCGATTACCATCCCCTATGGACATTTGCAATACTACTAATGTGCTGCCGCCTTCTGAAGGGAGGCTAGAACCTGGCCTAATACCCTACCACCTGGCTGTGGGTTGTTTTGTCGCCTCTTACGACAGGTCGCCCGGCGGCAGGAAATCGTATTCGTTCTCCGTTCCTGCACGGGTAAATAGTTTCCTATAAGTCGTGCGCAGAAGGTTTGCCGATGATGCTCCCGCCTCCCACAACCGCTAATCGCAGTCGTCTAGTTCTTAGTACTACTTAGACTCAACCCCGGTCCCAACCGTAGGAAGCGGGAGGGGCGACCATCGGCAAACCTTCTGCGCACGATTTATAAAAGAAAGTTTTCCTTGCTTACGGTAGTCTCAGTTACGTTTGTTTTAGGGCTTGATATTGTATATTATGCATATTTTTACATGTATCTATTAATATATTTTCTTTAGACATCTCTGTGTGTGTAAGTATATACTTCTTTCACTTATTAACTTATTTTGTTGTTTGTATTATTGTAATATGTACTGTTGGTATTTTTCAATAAATAACTAATTTATACATATTCTTTAAAGATATAGCACATTCTCTTTTTGCTTAAAAATAGCAAATACTTTAAATACAAAACAATTTCAAAATATAAAACACGTTGTCAATTTGCTTTTATATAAAAGAATGACATATTATTCGTAAATAAAAAACACTTAAGACACTTAAAACTATTGTATATTCTTCAAAGTATAACTTTGAAAATTTACAAGAGGGTTTGAAACACTTCTAGTAAATAAATTTTCAAATGCTCTCATCCGAATTCATGTCATCGGAAAAACTAACAAGTAAGCAGAAAAAAGAAATCACAACAACACGTGTCCACAATAAAATAAATTAAAAATTGAGTAGCTAAAATTATTTAAAAAATCTGCACAACCCCCACTACATTTTTTTTGTAATTCAACCAAAAAAAACTAATCTATTTTATACTTTGTCTGCCTTACATTTAGATTCTCATTCGAATGCTTTGTTAATCTCTTAAATCAATCGTTTGGATTTTGAAAAGTGGACTTTAAAGTTAGTGCGATAAGGTACGTTTTAGAATAAGCATAGTACTTGGTATCAAAAGTGGGTGGTAAATACAATAAATTTTAAATCCATTAGTATCTGCGAGTACCACATGTTAAGGGTCGCTATACCACTCCATTTAACATCACGAGGTTTAAATTCGATGAGTTGTTGCCTAATACATTTGACTTTTTATTTATTTAAATGGATTTGTTTTGTGAGTGATTGTATGGCGATTTGTTTGCCTATAAGTAAAATAAAAGTCAATAAAAATCATTTAGAATATTAATTATAAAAACCGCAGACACACACAATTAAAAAAAAGTAAAAACGTGTGTCACTTGATTTTATTAATTACTAGCTGATTCGTTCCCTCTTCGCTAGGTGTTAAAAATTACAATGCGAACGAACTTGTCTGGTACTGCTAGTTAATTGTATATTAATACGTGAAGCATAAACTTTGTACCACTTTTTATGAAAATTGCGCGGACGGAGGAGTATGAAATTTCACACACTTATAGTTTATATAGAGAAGAAACGACGATTGCTATTTTTTTTTAAATTGTCTATAAAAAATACATTAAATCAATAAAAAAATCATTAGACACACTACCATGTATTTGACACATACACGCATATATACTCTTTGGTTTATTGTTAAAGTCAAATTAACAGTGTAGCCTTGGCGAAATTTGTGATTATAGAAGTATATAGTCTTTGACATTAATTATTATGGTCGAATTTCGTCCACGGGCGTATAATCATGGTATTATACGATATATTATACGTATATAATATATCGCTTAATATGATCAGTTTCATATTAAGTACCAACTATAAAAATATACAAATGTATTAGTTTATTTATTTATATGCTGACCGTGCACTACTTCAAACGCAAAAACCTCTCGAAGCTAATTTATCTGTACTTTTCTTTGACATTTTGCACAAAACGAACGACTGAGTAAATTCAAATGATTTCTTCTTAAATAGTTTTTAGATAACTCACTCATCGATTTTGGAATTGCATTATAAACCTCAAAAATCATTCAATGGGAAATGCTTTTACCTTATAACCGTTGCAATTCTGCAAAGCTCTCTAAGTAAGTATGACCGCTGAATTATTTTCTTCTGCTTTAAAGCAAATAATTTCACAGATTATGTCCACGAAAACAGATAAAGCACATTACGACCCACATCATGTCAAAACGTCATGTATTTGTCACTTAATCGGGATTGTAATAAGAAGATTACACTGCAAATTAATTAATTACTCCTAATTGCTTCAACCCTTTTGATACCAATTTCATAATAATAGGTTGACGACCGCACGTATGTGACTAGTAGTTAATTAAAAAGTAATAAATAAGATTAAATATTTTAAACGACTTACAAAAACAAACTTATATCATGGAATAAAAATACATAAGTGACTATTGCCTAGTAAAAAATTACTATAAAAAGCTCCTAAAGTCTATGTGACTAAGTACTATAGGTCATTATTTTACGTTTTGACATTTTGCCACTTAATTTTTGTGGCTGGATGGTTAAGATTCATAATTGGACCGGTAGGAGGCACCAGAACCGGATCCTAGATTTTTTCAGGGAAGCACGTCGTCTCCGGGGATCGCTAGTTTTTTATTAGACAATTGTCATTTTTTTATTTTTTTTATTAACCAGTCTACGGAGTCGAGTTCCGTGCCCTTTTTACAACTTAATTACTATGAAAGTTTTTTGAGTTCATACACGCTTATTGTTTATTTTTGTTACTGTGTGTGACATTAATTTTATGTTTTTACCTTGTGTTGTATGTTTAAGAATAACTTATAATATAATTTGTTTTCTAATTTTAATACTAAACTTATACTAATGTAGAGTGTATCTGTTACATGCTGGTGTTGTGAGGAAGTGCATCTGCAGTGTGAACCTTATGTCTATACCTAATTATCATTATTATGTCTTAGTATTATTATTCCATGGTATTGTTACATGCCGGCAAAGGTGAAGGCACACCTGCCTGTCACAAAACGCAGTTTATTACCTTTGTCGCATTTGGACTTCTTTTGTTTACTTTGTGTTTAAAATTTACAATTAGACAATAGCCTATTGTTATTATTCTCGTTTATGGCCATTCGCAGGAATAATTAACCAGGTGTGCAGATTACGTTTTCTCAGAAACCTCAGTCCACGCGGTCCTTTGTTGTATTTAACAACATTTAAGTTAGTATAAAACAATGCCCGAACAGAGGGGCAAGGCAGTCAAGCGAGGATTACGACACGAGCAAGACCTATTCGATGAGCGATATAGTGACGGACTTTGCGCGTCTTATTGAATCGTGCAGTTTGTACTAGTAGTGTCTAGTTATATTTGTACCTATGTTAGACGTGTTTGTATAGTTCTTATAAATTCTATAGTAATTCCAACGGCATTTTAATTAGAGTCACGCACTCGTAACAGTATTATTACACAATAAAGCGTCTAATATCCAGTCATGAATACTACTAACATATTCATTTAAATGCTTCAATTCTGACGATATCCGTAACGACAGAATGACCGCACGTGGTTCTGCAAATTAACATTGTAATAAACGTGTCACACACCCGTGAAGACATCAATTTGGAAATGGTCAGTGAAAATTCAATCGTCCTAATTCTTGACCACAAATAGGGACAGTATGTAAATAACCAATCTAATGTTTTGGTTATTCACAATCGTAATGAGGAAGGTTTAGGTTTGTCGCTTATTTTCGCAAATGTTATGTTGATAGACTGAAGACCGTGCCAGGATTTAGTATAGCGACACACCTGCGGAACGTTCGGCGGCGGTGAGTTCGGCTAAATACGCTCGCAATGTTTTTTTTAAATAACCTATAACACATCAACAGAATTCAGCCGCGTACAGATTTTCACAGGCCTTTCGCGCGGAACGTTACGCAGGTGTGTCCCTGGGCCACAAGGATCTTCTTCGTCATATCCGTCCGTCTTTGTACATCACTACTATTTTTCTCAGTCGCTACTTAAAACTAGAAATTTGAAGTCCATGGTAATATGCTCCTACACATAAAAATATCTCATTGTAATTTTTTAAGTGATAACTTCTTATGGGAGGGTAAAACGCTTCGTTACGTAACGCGTTACGATGCCAGTCTGTCTTGTTTCCATTTCTCTCACGTACACGGCAGCGGTAGGCAGGCTCCTCCTCTTTCACTCTAACCCACGCGCTATATACATAAAATTTAAGTAATTACCTTTTAATTAGTCACGATGATGAAAGATGACTGTCAGGCGAGAGGCTTACATTTGAATTCGAAGAAAACAAAGGTTATGGTGTTTGAAAGAGAAGAAACCAGAACGAATGCAAGGATAATGGTCGATGATGTTATGCTGGAACAAGTGAATGAGTTTGTATATCTTGGATGTGCTTTTAGCAGGGATGGAAGGTACACCGCTGACATAGAAAGAAGAGTAAATTTGGGGAATAGTGTGAATGGAGCGTTAGGTAAACTTCTAGGCGCTAAGAACCTCAGCCAGAAAGCCCAGCTTGCCATACACAACGCGGTGCTGGTACCTACGCTCACGTATGGAAGCGAGAGTTGGGTATGGAACAGAGAGCATGAAAGTAGAGTAAACGCGGTCGAGATGCGAGCACTGCGCAAAATCTGCGGAGTGACGCTCGCGGACCGCGTTCGTAATACCGAAGTAAGAA
Source organism: Dendrolimus pini (assembly GCA_949752895.1). NCBI lineage: Eukaryota > Metazoa > Arthropoda > Insecta > Lepidoptera > Lasiocampidae > Dendrolimus > Dendrolimus pini. Next base: position 14,966,530 of record OX457145.1, on the reverse strand, counting down.
AGAGAGTTGGTCTGAAAGAGAGTGTCGGGGTGAAGGTAAGGAAAGGAATGCTCCGGTGGTTCGGGCATGTGGAAAGAATGTATGATGAAAGAATGACTAAACAGATATACAATGCAAAAGTGGATGGATGCAGAAGTCGCGGAAGGCCACGACACACCTTCCATGATCAAATTGATCGTGTATTAGCAGAAGGTGATGTCAGGAGCCTTAAGAACAGACGAGCGTGCATGACAAGAGCTATGAATGTCAAAGAAGCAAGTGAGGTGTGTAAGAATAAGCCTGTATGGCGCTCTGTTGTTCGTGCCTACCCCGCAAGGGACCTGGCGTGAAGTTATGTATGTATGTATGTACCTTTTAATTAAAGTAATTAGATTTTAAGTTAAACTTCAATATTAAATTAAAGTTAAAATTAATTGTTAAATAGTTCAACTCAGATTTACAATAAAATCATTTTTTCTTACACTATTTTTAATTAAAATTTAACAAAGTTTATTTTCTATATTTTAGTTGGATTTTCTATAAAAGCATATTTTTTTAGATTTTTTTTAAAACTATTATTTATTTTTAAGTATATACAATATGTGTATGCTGTCATATATCGTATTACATAATGATGATAATGTTCTTTTTAATGATTTCAATATTCAATATTAGTATTTAAGTCAAAAGTGACGGATATTCTCTTCCAAAACAGTAAAAATTGACAACTCTCCCCTCCTTACTGTTTACATATGACATTAAATATTCTTCGTGTTGTGATTAAAATAGAAATATAACTGAAACCCAAAATTAGGCATGACCGGGTCCAAATGATCCTTAAATTCACGGACAATGTATTTTTGAGGACATTTCACAAATCTCGAGTGTGAATTTTGAAATTAGTTCCGGATATAACGAGGGGTCAATGTTGAGTTACATCCACTATCTTATGTCGGCTACTTTCATATTATTTATGTCTTTTTCATAATGATCTGGGTATTTGTATTTTTTTTATTAAAACCCTATTTGTAGGTTGTATAAGAAATCAAACATATGTTATATATGGTATAATTATCTATCTATCATTTAGGAGCTCTTGTCGATGGAGCCTCCTTCAATTTTCTCTATTATGGGCCAGTTGTTAACTTCTATTTACGACACGACACCCACTTTTTCTTTTATTTGATCCATGAATACTGGCATTAGTCTTCCCATCCCTCTCCTTGCTTCCACTTTGCCTTCGAATAACGTGCTTAAGAAGGTCTCGTGTCGTAGCAAAGTCCAAACAAACATCTTCCCCCTTTCTTCCTCCAGATTTTGTAAAAGTATAACTAGAAATTATTATTTAAAAAATTTACAAGCATGGCAACACGTTGTTACTTGTTCAATAGCAATCAGAAGAAAAAGAACAAACGAAAAATAATAGCTCATGGTGCAGATGTGAAGCTAGTGCCGCGCCATTGAGCTATTGGTCCACCACAACAAACAAGATATAGAAAAATCGGTTAACTGTGATTAGTCTACGCATAGTATGAACAAAACGCCTCCAAGAACTACTTACGTACTTTACAAAGCCCAGGTGAGGTCGCGTATTGCGTACTGCACTAACTTGTGAGATATGGATGGATGGAGGAATGGATCAGCTTAATGCCCTGGATTGTATTCAACATGGAGTACTCAAAGACGGTCTAAATACGTTTGACCTTCGGAGGAACTTCGCATGTCTCTGCGTATATTCGTCTCCATTTTACTAACGCACCGCTCGCTACCAGCTGGACATTCATCCTCACTTTCTTGAACCGCTTCGCTCATTCACGCAAAGTTTCTCAAGAACGTTTCTCTTGCGCACCATGGGGATAAGAATGAACTCCCAACTGAGGTTTTCTCAAAGCACTACAATATAGAGATTTTTAAAAAGGGTGTCATATAATTTATTTCCAGGTCGGCAGTACGTTGATGATATCTCTGGTGTCGTAAACGTCCATAGGCAACCGCTTTCCCTCAGGTGGGCCGTGAGCCTGTCTGCTGCTCCAGCTATAAAAAAATACATTTTTAATAATAAGCCACAATAAACCGCAACAAAGCAATCGAAAGGGTGTGGCAATATTAATAATTTTATTAATGATTTCTTATTTACAATAAAAAACTATCCAACCGATAATCATGGAACCACAAACTAAACCAAAAAGAACAGTTAAAAGCAATACTATTAATCACTGTTTAATATTACTTCATAATAGTGAAGCAAAAAAACCATCACAATCGGTAAAGAAAAATCGGTATTCAATATCGTTGAGCATTGAAGGGGTTGTTTAATCTAAGGGTCATACTCCATTATTATAATGCAATGTTGATTTTAATATCAGCTTATATGCTAAATGAATTTAAGAAATATAGTTTTTTTTTTTATTTGATAAGTATACCAAGCAATAACGTCGTTTTGAAATGAAGAGTTTGAATATTAATTCTTATCTTAAGTTTTCGCGATTAGTTCTCATAATAAAACTAGTTTTAAGCGCAGCGTTTTGTATAATTTTTAATCCGACGTTTCGGCCACTTTTCAGTAATTGTGTTCATGGAAGACAAAAATGTAAAGCTTAATTAATACCCTTAAAACGTAGTTTTATTATTAATTATTATATTTATTAGTTGAATAGTCGTATTTCATAGTTTAAGTGTGTGGAATGTAACGATTTATAACAAAACGTATGAAAAGTATTAAATTTGTTGATTTCGTATAATTATTGTTATTTATTTAGCTGTAGGTTTTCTATAAATAAATAAATGAAAAATTATCAGAATAATATGCACCGTACCCCGTACATTATAGCCATATTGAAACAAGGCACATATAAATTTTATCACAAAAAACCAGAAAGCACCCCAAAATAACACGTCACCCAAAAAACCATTCATCCCAGCTAATCCAATAAATGCATTTTAACGGTTCCGCACTCAATAATATTGTTTATTTCCCTTTGGCCGCTCCAATTTTGGAATCGCGTCAAAATTCGATTTACCCAAAAATAACACTTGCCCCTATTTCACGTGATCGCTCTTGTGTAAAAAACTGGAAAAATATTAACGTCATATACAAATTTCACCCTTTTAGCTCTTCGTATTATTGAGATTATATTTTTTATGTTTCTTTATTAATTAGAGACTTTTGCCACATAGGCATGGCAGCTCCATAATCTCCTAACCGTAAAATAACTCACTATAATTTAAGTCTTCGAATTACGTGATGATACCTTAAGAATACCTGGCAGCATTTGCAAAAGAAATTGTCTTGCCTCTACTCTGTTATTTAATTATATTATCCTCCGACACAAAGTTAAGTAATGAGCTGGCTAACAAACTAGCCTATTTGAGGATGGCTCAGCCAAAATTTCTATAATACCTACATCAAAACAATTGAAGACATGAGTGGATGAAGGTGATAAGTCGCATAATTCCAATTCTGAGTAAATCGAGATAAATTTTTTACTTTTATTTGAAACTGAACTGAACTTAACACCTTTAGCAACTTTTTATTTTTTAAATATGTCTTATATCTATGGTCTAAGGTCATTTGGTATCGACTTATAACATTCATCTACGCAAAAAAGCAAAAAACCCAATATGCGACATATCACCTTCATCCACTCACGTCTTCAATTCAGTCCCAACTTCCTCATTAGTTGTTCTCTGCCATCTTTATTTTGCTGCCTAATAAGAGATGTTGGACCTCACGAGTTTCACACAGAAGGAGATTATAAGTAGATAGATAACACTTTATTACTCAGCAAAACATATTTTTTTATAATACACCACCAAAAATCTTATATTGAAATTTCGTTTTAAATCTCCTTAAACACTGAGTTGCCTGGAAGAGATCGCTATAAGCGAGAAGCCCGTCCATTGTTCTAATGCAAATGTATCCATATCAATTGTCTAGATTTAAGTTTATGGTGAACAATAAAGAGTTTTTATTCATTCATTCATTCAAAACAATGACAAAATTCATAAGCACAATAAGTTTTTGGTACAACAAAAAGCCTTATCGCTAAAAGCAATGTCTTCCTGGCCACTTGACTTAAAGGAAATAAGATAAAAGATTACTTCTCGAGCGCATTCTCCGCCACCTCTTCTTTTTTAAAGTCCTATGTTCTTAAGAATTTCTTGCATTCAAGTGCCTTGTTCATAATGCAAAGACAAAAATGAATTAACTAGCACCAGTTATAAAAAAACGTGCTAGAGATCATTAATGTGCTCAAGAGATTCACCCTTATAATTAAAAAAAAAAAATCGACAGACAAATACCTACAGATATTGTATATCCCCAAATTAAGCAAGTTACGCTTGTGTTACGGGTAATATACAATGGTCTACTCTAAGGCCGATCCCAGTTTCCCAGACCATAGTAAATAACGGAGAAAATTACCATACCAGAAATCGAACCCGGAGCCTATGCATTCCAGTGAGGTAAGTAAAGGCTTAGACCGCTCAATCAAAAAGGCCAACAATTTTCACATGACTTTACACCGTCGATGCATTTGGCAATCGCACTCGCCATCGATGGGAGGTTCATCCCCATTTCTTTGAGCTTCCCACGCTCAACTACACAACGGTTCGCTAGAACATTTATTCCGGATGCAACACTCATCTGGAGGGAATTACCCGCGCGCCACGATTTCCCTCTGCGCTATAACGTGGAGTTCTTTAAGAAGAGCGTTCACGCGTGTTGCTACTCTGGTGTTGCAAACTTCCATAGGCGACTGTGGCATCTCCGCTTTCCATCAGGTGGTCTGGATTTCTACCTGCTTCAGGCAACGAAAAAAGATGATTCAAATATTTCAATTAGTAAAGATAATAACAATAAGTCTAGCTTACCAAATTTCTTTACATTCATAATAAATTACTGTTTGACAATTGACAATGACGTCCATGGCTTGTGTTTTGGCACGGTTTTGATTCTTGATTGAGTTTTTAGTACAGATACTAAAATATAAACAAATGAAATAATTAAATCTATGGTAGATTATGTAGCAGATCACTCTCAGCTGGGAACGTGACCAAAAGGTTGACTGTGTTGCCACGCTATATGGTAATGCTTATTTGTTGGGCAAAATATGAACCAGCCTTATGACCACGGGTAGTGTCAAAGAATTTCTTAGAGTTTTTAATATTTGCTCTAGTCTGGAAGTTATTAGTATGGTCTCGAAAACTGCTCGTCATATTGTTTATCATATCCAAAGCACAAGCGCACATTGCTTAGGTAACTTGGAAACGAACATGTTATTCTACTAAATAAAAAACGATATTAAAATTATCTATTATAAAAGCACTACATAATCATTAAACGCAATGTCTATTAAGTACCATTAGACATTATAAAAATGACATCAACTGTAAAATGTCGTACGTCAATAACAGACATTGACAGCTGTCAAACTTTATTCTACACTGGACTTAATGGTTTGTCAAAACATTTATTATCAGTTAATGATTGTAAATCGAATCATTGTGGAGTGCGTTTGATAAATGGTGTGATGAAAACAGTTTAAAGTTTCTCATAGATTATTTATTATGTATGATTTGAGTGTATACAATTTAATAGAAATGTAACTTATCACTATTTTATTCGTCCAGAAACGGAGAAAGAATACATTTACCTACGGCCGGGCGATCTGTAGTAAGAGGCGACAGAACAACTGCTAGTACAGTTATTGAGTAGAATAGTTGTTCTTCTCTTGTTTCTTTTTGAAGTTAATACTTAGTTTTGTTATGTAAACTTTTATTTCTAAACGATACAATGGGCCACTTCCTAAATTGAATCGTTAAGCTGTTTTAACTTTGGCCGGTTCCTATATCTCACTATTCATTCACTTGCCCTACCATCGATTGAATTTTAACATTACTTGTATGAAGCTTATGTCAAATTTGAACTGATAGCAAATGAACGGTCGGTAAGATATAGGAACTGGGTCATAGTTAACCTTTTTCAAATAAAATGAAAATGAAAATTGCTCTACAATTGAGAGAAAAATCGAGTAACAAACATATAAAGAAACATAGTCGAAGCTCCTCCTTTTTAAAGTCCGTTAAAAATTACCTTGTTTGTTTGTTTTGTTTCTAAGCCGTGATAGCGTAATGGCTAGCGCACGCGCCCATAAATTAAAATGCGCGGGTTTGATCCTGATCGGAACGCATGCACCACTTAGTCAGTTTTCGGATCTAATCTGCATATTGTTACAATTACGACGTGCCAACAACGGTGAAGGAAAGCATCGTGATGCAACCTGCACATAGAGTTAACCGATGTTTCAAACCAGCCAAGCCGCCTTGGACAAGCGTGGCGGGTTACTGTCCTTTCCCCCGCTAATGGGAGGCCCCAGCCTAACAGTGGGACATTTATGGGCTGATATTTTATATTATTATTGTATGTTTTTATTAACAAAATAGTACTTTGTCTCTCTCTACGTATATAACTCTGTATTACGGTGGTATAAAAACATTCAGACCGGCAACATAGAGATCACGCATATATTGATGCGAATAGAGATTGAATTCACAGACTTGTTGACATAATTCAATATTTTCTCCATCCAATTAAAAAGATAAACTCGTAACATTTTAGTGTCATATCAATAAAATATAGTGATATTATTGAATTGGAAAATGCGAACATAAAATTTTAAGTAGTTCGGACAAGGTAGATAATATTGTGAAGGATGCCGGTCGTAAAAGTGGGTAAATAATACAAAATACAATAAGAGCCGATATATTGAAGCGCAGACCGCGAAATACGTAAAGGTGGAGGCACAAAGCAAAATATTTTATTTAGTACAAAAACTAAGTTAATATAAATAGAAACAAAATAAGTCTTAAATTGGACCCAGTCTCAGCATAATGCTAGCCAGCAAGGACTAGCGCTGTTCTTCCGTCTGGGACCATAAAGTCAAGTCATGGTAGATAATACAACACGCATAACAACTATAATATATGCAGTTTGATAAAGGTAAATGAATTGCAGAGTAAAAAAAAATATAATAATTAATAAAGCAATAATTTAAATAACACATACATATAGGTACCTATATAAAATAATTATACCAACACACAAAACGAAACAAATGACATATATCTATAAATTAACCAAATTATAATAAATTAAAATATAAAAATATTATGGTTAATATATTTAATATAACTAGAATACACGAAGGCTTGCGGGCTTTACTCGCGGTACAGCGTATACAGTTTTGTACATGCACATTTCGATGATGTTTTAAAAGCTTCAGAAACAAATATTAGCTATAAAGTCCCTTTTTTTACGAAACGAAATCTCAGCTTACTTGTAGGTCTTAAACAACTAACTTTCTATAGTAGCTCGAAGATACTTATAATATAAAAAAACGTGTGCATCTCGGGACGCCCGACAGAAGTGATAACTTGCGTGCGAGAATGGGAAGCGCGACGAACTGGTGCCATAACGCGTTACGTAACGAATCGGTTTACACTCCCATAAAAAGTTATCACTTCAATAATAGCAATAGGTGGAACGAACGCTTGTTCTTGTCCGATCTACGAGTTCGGCAGCACATTGGTAGCACCTTTAGAGTTACATACTCGTATGTTTATAGGCGACCGGTAAGTTTCCATCACAGTTGACCCGTCAGCCTATCTGCTGTACTCCACCAATAAAATTAAAAAGGCGACTTGGCTAGACATTGAAATATGCAGGTTTTATCACGATGTTTTGCTTCACCGATTTTAGCTCGTGGTAATTGTAACAATATGCACATTAGCTTAGAATTTTTTCCAAGTGATGCATTTCGGACCAGGATTCCAACCCGCGCCCTTTGAGTTTAACCCACGTGCGCTAACCACTAATATGCCACGACTTTTTAGACTTTGATACTTATCCCGTAACAATTCAGCTTTTCTACAAACACATATTTTTTGCTTTGAAACCATTAACATCCAGTTGTAACTATAGGAAGCGTTTAACTAAATCACACGTTCAACGACATATTTAAAAACATCTTAGCACACGTTAGCTTGTATTTACACTTTGTACAAATTCGTCCAGTTGTAAGCGTTCATGAAGAGCGCTTGTCGTGTGATTAATTATATTACCTTATACTATATGTACCTACGTTTTTTGAAAATAAAATTACACAGAAATCCACCCTTTAGTTTTTCGGTAAAAACTCTTGGAAATTAAGATCTCAATGTGCCACTGTCTTAAGCCGCGTTGCCACTGAACCGGGCGTCATAAGGACGCGTTCGCACCAACTAGACGCAGTCGTAAATGTTTACGATCGGCGAGGGATTAACGCGGTGTGTCACGAGACTTAGGACACGTTTTTATTAAAAAAGAAAAACGATACAATAGGAAAATATGTTCCTTTGTGTGCATGGAAGTTATTGGATATACATGTCTGAATATTCAATGAAAGTTGTATGTTCTGAGAATTAGACTGTCCTGAATTTTCTTCTTTAATGTTTTTTCATGCTTTCACAGTATCAACTCAACGCGTCTAATTGAGGTCTCGCGTGACCAAAAGGCTGGATTGCACCTAGGGCAACGCATCAGCGTTGCCATTCGACGTGGAAATGCGGCCAGCATTTTGGACACGCTCCCCGCCGACAGCAACCTGGAGTATATTTTTTACTTATAGATTGTTATTTTGTAAGTATTATTATTTTAATTTTAGTTTATATTAATTTATTTAGAACTTAGTTTCAATGCCACTCATCTCTCATCATTCACGACGTGAAGCCAGCAAATCTTGGTCGTAACCCTTCTACCGGGATAGATCCCGGAACCCTTTGCTCTAGCAAAGGGGGCACGGTAAAACGTTTGTAAGTAGTGTTCGCCAGTTTTGAAATGGACGCAATTAACTTTCCCCGAGCACATGTTATTCAAACTAAGTCACAGAACAGACTGTTCCACAGAAAATTATGTTTAATTGTTTAAGAATCAAGTTTAAATTACTTATATCAAAATTGTTTCATTTTCTATTTTGTCTAAGAAGATTATTTAGAAATGTAAAACATTTTGTTGGCTTTAATATTTATGTAAAGCGTAGTAATTATATCCTCTTTGTTTTTTATTGTTAATCTCATCGTCGTCATTGTCAACATTGCAATTTTCTTTATTTACCTTTCTTTATTTTATGAACATTACATACATTAAAATGTTGGCAGTATTGTTTCTCGAACAAGCAAAAGTCGACTTTAAGGTGACGAACATTTTTATTCCGCGACTGTACATAACTAGCCGGTTTCCGTATAGCATGAGCATGCCAACATAAGCGACTCATCGTATTTTCTTAAGTTTTCGCGACTAATATACATAATAAAACTACGTTTTAACGGTTTTAAGCGTGTATCCTAACTCAAACCAACTTGATTGATAATATCTTTTTATTTTTCCTCCTTATATAAAATTATTAGAGTTAGGCATGTTTGTTGAAGAGTTTCTTGCGCCGCTTCTTCTCTTTAAGCCATAACACGGTGCGAAACGGTGGTAAATGAGATTAGGCTCCCATAGAGTAAATAATAACCATACACAAAAATTAAAACTAAAAAAACGAACAAGTTGGCGGTAGGCTAAATAAAACTTTAACAGTACTCATTGACACGTGGCATCTTCGTCTTCCATGATCACGGCTACTAAAAAGTGGCCGAAACGTCGGAATAATAAAAATCTAATAAATTACCGCGCTTAAAGCCGTTAAAACGTAGTTCTAATATAAGCGACTCTGTTACATCTGTCGACTATGTCACGGACATGAAACCTAGTGCTGATGTGAGAGTTCCTGACGCGGTCCATCCGCGTGACTCCACAAATCCACCGCATCATATTCATTCCCACAAATAACATACTAGATATGGGAAACATGCATAATCCGGATTCTCACAACCAATAAGCAGATAAGGCACACTGACCACTAAATCGGATTATTGACCACTGACCAGTCCAATTATCGGTGACATTTTCGAAAAGCATGCCGAATTTCATGTTTCAAAGTGTTAAAAGGGTTGACCAATGACCAATAATCGAGGTTTAGCCGTGTTCTAATAATTTAATTTCTGGACGTAACGAGGTGTGTGAACGGTTAGGGCAAACTGTTTATGGCCTCTTCTTATTATTTTATCACTTGCCATATTAATAGTAGGAATCTGACATTTGAAAGGAGCTTATGTCAAGTAACGCAAATAAATTGTCGCGGACAGAGAGTCCTGTCCGAGTCCCGCATACCGCCGGCGCCCATAGCTCGCACAATTAGCAGCTAGATGTCGGACGGAACGCGGGATATAGTAGCGGACTTGGAAGCCGGAAACTCTCTCACTCGACTCTCGCGTACTCACTTGCTCATTCGCTTGACATTGCTCACATATAATAGCACCAATACGCACTCTCTGTATTTATTTCTTCTATGTATAGTTTAATTGTAAACATCGTTAATAATAATCATACAGTCCAGTCTATATCGAGTTTTTATTTTAAAACAAGCAACTGCCACCAATATAAATCGTTGTTAAGATATAGAACCTAGCAATCAGTTTACTTATTTGAGCTCACCTCATATTATGAGAAGAAGATAATTTTTATGTACTTTTTTATTATATGGATCTATAAAGTTTGCAGATTTGCACAGCCTCAAGTATTTATGAAGCTCCAAAGTAAGAAGTGAAAGCGGAATCAATTTATCCCACCACTGCTAAAAAAGAAGTGCCTCCTTTACTGATCGAAATAGCCTTTCAAAACTGAGTTATTATACTTATGCACAAATCTATCCAGAATCTGTCAATCAAAAGTCAAATAAAATTAATAATATAATATATAATCAAATTATAATACCAGCCCATAAATTTCCAACTGCTGAGCTCGGGCCTCCAACTATTGCGGAATGGACAGTATACACCGTTCAAGCTTTTCCAAGTCTTGGCAAGTTTGACACATCGGTTGTCTCAATGTGCACGTTTCGTCATGATGTTTTCCATACCCGTTGTTAGTGCGTGATAATAATAACAATATGCACTACTTAAATAACTGTAAATTAAAACAGATCCTGTGTTCTTCATTATCAGTCTGAAAATCTTAATTTTCCGGAATAAAATGTGTAGAATTTCTTTGGATAATTTGGGTTTTGACACTATTAAAACATTTATTATGATGTAATGTCAATTGTGGAAAATTATATTCTATAATAATTTTAATGTTTTTATTTGCAGTATTTCTTTTATTATATCGACCATACGATATTTCCACCATCCCTGAGTCCACAAAAGGTATACTATGTTTATCTATAAGAAATATAAATAAAAAAATCAGGCGCTAAACGACCAACATTATTTAAACAAGATAATACTAGATTATCTTGTTTTTAATAATCAAAACTGCCATAAAAAGTAAGTAAGATGACTGTTTATTTTATAAATAATTGCAAGATAACAGGTTTGTGTCTCGATCACTTAAAATAACGATTGAGAAAATAGTTGCCGATAAAAGCACGGAGACTTGGAAAATCTTTTACTTGGATAAGCAATGAGACGAAAGAAAAATATGGATATGTCAATTTTATAATAAAATAATTTATATAAAAGAAAATATTATTTGGAAATTTAAGAACCGAATCGTGATTTTATATCTTCAGCTTCATAGCATGGGTTAATGCGGTGAAATCACTGTGGTTTAAGCAACAAAATTTAATGAGGATTATATACAAATATACAACGAGAAATTACTATAATGTTACCTATAAAAATAGTCAATTAATAAAAAAACCTAACAAAAACAAAACTGACGTCAAACTAAAAAGTAAAAATAAATATTTAACCGCCTTCTGTCTACAACATCTTGAAATCGGTGCCAAGTAAATCATAAAAAAATAGCAATAAATGTACATACTTTAGTTATTTGTACGTTTTATTTCGCTACTAGCAGGCATCTACAAGGTTAATATCTCAATCTTCGGGAGTATAACCTTTCAATTAAAAAATAAAAGTAAAATTGGTTCACAATTGACGGAGAAATCGAGTAACGAACATACAAAAAAACATTCAGACGAATTGAGAAACTCCTCCTTTTTGAAGTCGGTTAAAAACTGGATTTGTGCTGGATTGTAGGATACGGATAGGAACGGAGAGACGTTGAATTTATTTCGGCACAGAAAAAATAAGCCAATCACATTTCTTAAGTTACGGCATAAAACTTTTATACAGTTAAGTTTTTATGTCTGTAGCTATGTTTGTTGTCTTGTATGTGTCGAATTTGAAAATAAATATGATTTTTCTTTCGAAGTGAGTACTGACTTACATGAAAGTTGAGCACAAGTACTGTATGGGCACAACTTTCTTAAAACCACTGGAATTTCATATAAAAAGAAGAAAGAAAGAAAAAGTATGTCATTACAAATGTAATGACATACTTTCATTCGTTGAAATTCATATCAACAATATTCTAACGTTTGCAACACCTCTAAGGAAAACCCTCATCGAAATTCTAAGAAAAATATTGGATAGAGATTAGGCCATATACTTTTATTGGGTTTTCCACTATATTTATTTAACGTCCTCACGTACGCCCCACTCTCCTCTTTCTTCAACGCAGGGCTGTCTAATCAAAATACAGGTAATATTAACAAAATGAATTAATTAAATAAATGGAAAACTTATACGAAATTATATGCGATTTTCGAATATAAGCGTTTAAAGTTTTGAAATTAAAAACCGTTTCGTCACATATAAAATAAGGTACAATTTCCTTTAAAAAATATAATGGAAAATGTTAATATATAAAAATTTAAAGATGATCGATCCTTATCTAGAATAAGGTAGATAAAATATTGCCTTCTCTAATTTTGTGTTTTACCTTCTTTTTCTGCGTGATATTATGGTACAGCTATGTTTAGTTTTGTGGCGTTGCAAAGGATATAAAAAAAAATCTTCTTCAGTCAATTAATGTCCACTGTTAGACGTAAGCTTCTCCAAGTTTACGCCACATATCCCGGTCTCCCGCGTTTCTCATCCCTCACCGGTGACCTTACGCAGGTAGTCGGTCTACTAGGCTGGTTGGTATCCTACGCTACGTACACCAAGACGCGATCTTCACTCTACAACACGTTTGCTCCATCGCATAGATATAACATAAAAAGTTGAAATAAAAAAGAAAGGTAAAAAATTTCTGTGTGTGGTTATAATATTTCATTCACAAGACTGATCATATTATTATAATTTTTTCAGTTTTCAATATCCTATTACTGTGTACACTCGCGGAATAAATATCTTCGTCACCTTAAAGTCGACTTTTGCATGCACGAGTAGAAGACACAGCAGTGTCAACGTTTTAATAAATGTTACGTTTCTAAAATACTAGCTTTCCCCGCGACTTCGTCTGCGTGGAATTTTTTTCTTGGAATCAAAAAGAAAAAGGTAGCGTAAGTTACTACTTATAACATCAGCTATCTTCCAGTGAAAGTATTGTTAAAATTGGTTCAACTGTTTCAGAGATTAGCCGGAACATCCATATGGAAAAAGGAATGATTTTAGATATAGGTACCGTATATACTTTCATATGCATTTAGTAAGGTGTTATTCTGACGTTACAAACAGACACTTAATTTTATTTATTGGAACGTAGTTCCTTATCGCGCGGTACGAATGAGGGCTAGACGGAAAAAATTCTTACGAAAAAAGTTGTCACGACAGTTTTTGAACTTGCCAAGATAAAATGCAGTTGCATAACCCTTTATGCCCACGCAGTTAGAGTTTAATTTGGAGTACATTATTATTTAAATGTCATGGGTTGCTGACGTACAGATAGCATTTGCGGACATATAGAGTCTTAATGTCATTAAAATAAGGAGCAATATCGCGAATCTGGTTTAAAGTTAAATTTGTTTCAAGAGTCGAATATGTGATTCGATTTTTAAATTTTACATTTTTAAATTTAAATTGTTTCTTATATTGAAGTAAATAGGATTCAAACTTACTCATTTACTATTTTGTTGAGTGTATACAGGTTTTTTGTAAATAATAAATATGGAACTTCGTTCCATCCGGGTGTCCCTTGACATCTCTCAAGTTTTTTTTATATGTATAGATAGAAACGTTAAAAAAGTAAATTGTTTTCAATTACAGACGCTGAGATTAACATTTGAAAAAAACAGGATACAATTACTACGCTTATCATAAATATTAAGACCAATAAAAAGGTTTTACATCTCTAAACAATATTTTTAGACAAGCTAGAAAATCAAACAACTTTATTGGCAAACAGCTAAAAATAATTTTCTGTGGAACAGTTTGTTCTGTGATTTAGTTTGAAAAGGGAACAAGTGCCCAACGAACGTTAAGTGAATGTGAAAACTGGCGAACTTTTTCATTTCGCCACTGTACATACATGTACTATAGCTATTCCTAAAATTTTATATTTCTTTTCATTAAACGACAGCCCTAGGTAAGAATAACAGTGAACTTATCTGGCACTTGTAAATAAATCTTTTTGTTTGTTAACACAGTTTTTTCCGCAGATATTTCCTTTTTGGGGGTTCTTTTCAACTTCACAAATAACTGTGGAGTGTACTTTTGCGCGATAACGTCCCGTTTTCGGGACATCAAATTTATTGTTAAGGATTATGTTTTTCCGGTATTTTGTTGAACATTATCTTTTTTTTGTGGCATTCCATACAAAATGCGAATTGGTTTTTATTGCCATTTGAGATTGAGGAAATGAAAGGATCTCTTTTGTAAATAGTTAAAAGGAAGTTATTGTATTACTTATACATCAGACAGACTGAACAGACGCCATAAAGCCTGCGGTCCTGGCCCTCTCACACAAAGTTAAAACCCATCAATCACCCATTCATTACAGACACAAGTAGCCACACAAGATTAGCATAGAGAGCTATAGCTAGAGAGTTTCTTTTTTTTATTGCAGGAGTTCAGCAGACAGGCAGACGGCCCAATTGATGGAAAGCGTTTACCATCGCCTATGGACATTTGCAACACCAAAGGTGCTACAAATGCGCTGCTGCTCTCTTAAGGAAGACTGGAACCTGGTCACTAATTCCGGAACACATCTCAAGGTTTTTATGGCGACATACTTTAGACCAGGGGTGGTAGCCATCCAGTCGGTCAAATACCCTACCACCTGACTGAGGGTTGTTTTGTCGCCTCTTACGACAGGCCGCCCGGCCGCAGGAAATTGTATTCTTTCTCCGTTCCTGCACGGATAGAAATGTTGTAGAAATTTTTATTTCAAATACAAAAGAACATCTAAGTTCTAAATTCAAAATTTTAATATTTTTGGTGGCCAGTATTATGCCGCACCAACCGAATAGAAACTTTTTGTTGGAGGTTCCAACAAACCACAACATCCCTATGCAGCTTCCCTAATAAATAGTGGTACATCATAAACAGGGTGTCCTATCGTCGCGTCGTCTGTCCGTCTGACGTCACACGTGTCCAAATCGTAATCGTAAAATTTTACGATTTGCGTTTCACGATTGCACTCGCGGACCGGCTTCCGTTCTGCGGGAATAATGGACATGTTATTGTTATTATTTTATATGTGAAATAAGAGTAAATCATATAATAAATATCTTCTTATTATTATTATGGGAGCAAATTATCGTTTATTTTGATTGCTTTACTAGCTGTGCCCGCGATTTCATCCGCGTGGAATTTTATACGCAGAACTATAAAAAAAGTAAAAAGTAGCCTAAGTTACTCTTTATATCATCAGCTATCTTCCCGTGAAAGTCCCGTCAAAATCGGACCAGCCGTTTCAGAGATTAGCTGAAACATCCAGATAGACAACGGACATAAAATTTTATTTATTTGTATAGATGTAAGAGCCATAAAAAATCTAACGTTTGTCGCCATAACAGCTTTGAGTTGTGTTCCGGCATTGGTGACCAGGTTCCAGTCTCCCTTAAGAGAGCAGCAGAGCATTTGTAGCGCCTTTGGTATTGCAAATGTCCATAGGCGATGTTAGCCGCTTTCCATCAAGTGGGCCTCCTGCTGAACTCCTGCAATAAAAAAACCAAATAATAGGGGCAAAAAATTTGCCCTACTATTATTAAAATCGCCATTATATTCCGCACGTGTAGTTTTTTTTATAATAAAAATAATTACAGATTCTAGAACCCGATCTCAGCGCCACTTACCGATTCTAATTGTGAATCTAAGCCATCCCGGGACCCACTCAAACACACACACAAAATTTCATGAAAATCGGATGTATAGTTTACGATACTATAAAGGACATATAGACAGACATTCATTTTTATATATTCAAAAGATGATAATTTAAATTCAGAATAATATTAAATTGACGTATTATATAGTTACCAATGAATGATTTGATGAGTTGGAAAAGTATTAACTTATCGAATCGTTTCTCTCTCTTTTCTTTTACCATATCCCACTTAATTGGGGTCGCCACAATATGTCTTTTGCTTCCACACTCCTCTACTCTGACATACATCCTCTGTCACACCACATGTCATCATATCATCCTTCACACAATCCATCCATCTTTTTTTCGGTCTACCTTTACATTTGTACTCATCAATCTTGTAGTTTAACATTCTTTTTGTCACGTGACTTTCATCCCTCCTCATTATATGCCCTTAACATTTTAGTCATCTTCCTCCCAATTTTTCAGTCACGGGTGCAACTTTCAAACATCCCCTTATGTATTCATTTCTCACCTTATCAATCCTTGTAACACCACACATAATTTTACAGAATATCTACAACTGGTAAAACCACTTAAATAGAACAAAACGATTTGTCATAAGCAAAATCTGAACATATGTGGCTAATGTTATCGTGAAATAGATAGATTAACTGTTTGACACGTAACTGGAAAGCAAATTTGATTTTGTCACGTAATCTATAATTAGGGGGAGTAAAAATTCTATTGAAGTGAAACTTCTTTAGAATCGTTGTGATTTGTAACTCGATGAAGCGAAAAAGCGACACAAAAATAGATAAACACATAAATCTATAGGACTAACCCTGCGAGAGAATGAGATAGAATACATTATATTTAATAATTCAAACACAATGCTTATGCAGATAGAGTGGCAAACAATCTGAAGATTTTCGTTACTATTTCAAATTTCGTGTTTCAAAGCTTAAATATATAAAATTATATTTAGAATCCTTCCCACCCCTTTTGTCACACTTTGTTTCACTTCTACTGCTTGTGAACACACGCATAATTTTTGGAGTGAAACTTCTTTAGAATCTTGATTAATTGATTGTAAAAATAGGTTTATTAATCAATACTGTAATGTTAATTTTGCCCGCCCAATTATGAGCCGAATGCATTGATACTGTAAAAACCGTAACATCTTTATACTACATGCATTACGCAATAAATATATTCTATTCTATTCTAATCGTTGTGATTTGAAAGTCTAAACTTTGCTGTATAGTAAGTTTTATATATTTATCTGTAATTTTATTATTAAATAATTTATAATACCACCGTAATACAGAGTTCTAGCCGTAGTGCAGAAAACATTATTTATAAAAGAAATAAAAACATACAAACAAAGCATTGTTGCCTTAATAAACAGTAGTCTCTTTATTCCAGGTACCAAAAATGACAGTGACACCATCACAACAGCGTTTAATGACCTAATAATAGCTCTTTCAGCACTAACCATAGATTTCATGGTGTGGGAGTACCATAATCAAATTACGTCGCAGTTCGGACACCGTTGTGCAGGCTTAACCCATTAGACGCCGCTCTATGGGGTTTCAATTTGGCACACGGCTCACCAAATTGGATTATTGCAACTTTGACGGGTTATTGGTATGACTATGGGTTCATATGGCAACCTCTGTTGTTGAGCGGGTAACGCTCTGCAACAGAAAGTCTCCGGGTTCGATTCCTGATATGGTAAATCTCGGAAACTAATTTTCTCCGTTAATTACTGACACCACAGCAGTCCGTTGTCCGTTACCCATAACACAAGCTTAACTTGCTTATTGTGAGCTCTTTCTGCGTGCACCGATAATTTCGTTTTATTTTTCCGCTTACGCAATTTTATATTTTATAAAATTATTGAGCTAGGCATGTTTGCTAAAGTGTTTCTTGCGCCGCTTCTTCTCTTCAAGCCACAACATGTTGCGAAGCGGTGGTAAACTAGATTAGGCTCCCATAGAGTATTATAATAACCATAAGCAAAATTAAAAGTAAATAATTTAACAAGTTGGCGGCAGGCTAAATAAAACTTTAACAATACTCATTGACACTTGACATCTTTGTCTTCCGTGATCAGGGCTACTGAAATTGGCCGAAACGTCGGAATGATTAAAATCAAATAAAACCTAGTTTTTTTATATAATATTTTCTTAAGTTTTTGCGACTGGTAGATAGCAAAAACTTAAGAAAATATTAAAATAATCCAGACAAATAATATGTAAAATTGAACTTCTATGAACCCAATTGCTCGTATCACGAAATTAGCCATATTTCGTAATTCTAACTCAAAAGTTGACAAATTGCTATAATTACTATTTCCTCTTTTTGATCACTTCAAAGATAAAATTATTACAGAGCTTTAGGGGTGACTTTTTCCTTGTGTCAATGTGCCATAAAGATAGATAATTGCGTTATTAATTATATGATTTTTATCTACTTTTAACATTTTTTTGATACTGCTTTTATAATAGAATTGCTTAGTATTTATTTTCAATTAAGTTCAATTGTTTAAATTCTTGATAATTCACATTTGATTATTGAATCGAGTAGATATTAGACTTTTTATAAGCACATGGGTTTGAAGAACATCTTAAAAATCTGCTCCTTAAAATCACCAATGTAGTGAATATCCATTTACTATACGGAATATGGAATCGAATCTATTTTAATGAGTACCTAATCGTTGTAGTAAACCTATTTATACTTAATAAAACTACGTTTTAACGGATTTAAGCGCGGTAATTTAATTGATTTTGGTTATTCTTCCGCTTTTCAGTGGCCGTGGTCAGGGACGACGACGGCCACTGTAAAGCGGCATTAGTTGCGAATGATGCGCGTTAAACAATCACTCGCCAAAAAGGAGAATTGCCCATCTATGGATTTCATCTAACTCTCACTTTTCAAATCAAACCTATCGAGAGAGTACAAGTAGTTACACACCATTACCCGCGGACTTATGCTAGTAATAAAACCGAAATAAAGCTAGTAGTAACATTGTATTTCCCCTAACACACGGCTATCGCACTAATCACTGGATTACGAACAACGCTTGTCTCATAAAGATCCTTGGGTGACATTAGTATCCCATTTCTTTCTGGTATTTGTTAGGTATGTTCCACGTAGACTGTACCCGAAGTTAGCTCCCTAATTGTTTTCTTGTGACAGACGCTGATATATGAATTTGTTTAATAAAACTAACAGATATTTTAGCAAATCGTTTGCTCGTGCTGCGGTTTCTTTTTAACTAATCTACGGACTCTAGTTCCGTACCCTTTTTACATCTTAATTATTGTTAGTTTTTTGAATTTATACACGATTATTGTTTATGTGTTATTATGTGTGACATTAATTTTATGATTTTTGTGTTGTGTTGTGTACCTTAAGAATAACTTATATAATTATTTTTTTATCTTATTTTAATACTTAACTTATACTAATGTAGAGTGTATCTGTTACATGCTGGTGTTGTGGGAAAGTGCATGTGCAGTGTGTGCCTTATGTCTATACCTATATAAATATATTATCTTAACTAGTGCCTTGTATGCTGTTTTTTCTTTCTGTGCCTAGGTCATGCTTGCTGCGGTTAAAAATGTTCAGTCTTACATATTCTACAATCTCACATGTGTCATCAAATATAAAGGAGGCATTATCACTCTAAACTCTAAAGCGATAAGGCCGCCCATTTTTATATTCTGTTCTGTTTTATTATACTTATATTAATGTAAAGCCTCATTAAAGCGAATAATAAAACTACGTTTTAACGGTTCTAAGCGCGGTAATTTATTTGATTTTTATTATTCTGATCCATGATCAATGGAAGACAAAGATGTCAAGTGTCAATGAGTATTGTTAAAGTGTTATTTCGCCTACCGCCAACTTGATCATTTTTATTTCGTTTATGGTCATTGTTTACTCTATGGGAGGCTAATCTAATTTATCACCACTTCGCAACATGTTGTGGCTTGAAAAGAAGAAGCAGCGCAAGAAACTCGTCAGCAAACATGCTTCATTAACCGCTTTACGGGTATTTCTTTTTTAAATTGAGCAATGAACTATTAAGTAAAAAAGAATAAGTATTATAATATACAATAATACACGACGGCACAACTCAAGTTTGTTACGTTGTTATTATTCCGATTTGACTATCGTAAGCGTGTAGACTAACTTGTAGTTTCTGTGAAAACTTACGCAAGCGGAGTCTGTTTCGAAGCACACGCTACTAATGCAACCCGAATCTTAAGTTAGGCTGATAATAAATAGCAACCCATAAAGGTCCCATTATAGGCACTTGGTAATATACGTTTATTGACATCAAAGAATTAACATCACAATCAAGACTTACAACATACTGTTACGAGCTACACAGGACTCGAATTAAAAATGCCGTTGGAACTTCTATAGAATTTATTAGAACTGTACAAAAAACAATAGCATGTTTTTCTCAATTACAAATTCTAAACACAAAGTAAACAAAAGAATTCCTAAATCCAGGAAGGCATACACTGCGCTTTACGACATGCAGCTGTGCGTTTATTTTTGACGGCATGTAACAACACTATGTTACAAATTAACAAAAAAAAAACTTTTTTTTATTGTCATAAGCCAGCAAGCAGGCAGGTGGCACATGCGATGGAAAGCGGTCCCACGTATGGACATTTGCAACAGGAGAGGCGTTATCAACGCGTTGCCGGCTTCGAAGAAATTTTATAACGCCTTTCTCAAATGACCCCATGTCGTCGCGCAGAGGGAAAACCGCGGCAAGAAGTTCCCTTTAAGTCATTATCGTACGCGGAATAAACGTTCTAGAGAAACGTTGCGTTGTAGCTCAAGGAAATGAGGGTAAACCGATGGCGAGCAGTACGGTTATGAAAATGTAGCGTTGGCACCAAATCGAACAGTTCCTCGAAACACTCCCTAGTGTCTGTACAATGGGGAGTGTTTTGATTGTAAAATACTCAGAGAGACGTCAAAGTCTCTCCGTAGGCTAAGCGATTCTAAATCATCTCATCTGTCCATAACCAACAACTGAACAACCAACATACATCTAAACTAGCCTATTTCAAGAAAACAAATCACACATCCACCACTATTATTCAAGTCGTAAGTAATCACAATGTTCAAGCGTCATAACAAAGACTTCCATCATCGTCAGCATGTAATGACGTAAGCCCTGGATTAATGCAAGGATGATGAACTTTATAACAACCATCGACCTTTAATCAAATTAGTAAAGCGTCCTCATTTCCATACGAATAAGCTGTAAAACCCTTTCTTCATAAACATCTCCCTGGTGGCACTAAAACAAAGAACTTTTACGACCGAGTCTGGTTTAATGCCATTTGCATCTAATTGCTTCAACATTATTATGATGAAAGGATTATGGAATTTTGATTGTGGTTACCCAGGAATACTTGAGTTTGATGGTTTGTGTTTGAATTATGTATGTCGCTTCAGACCATGGGCCGTAAGAATGAACCGGACTTTTGGAAGAGTGATGTGAAGTCATTGGGACGTCCACCAGTTAGAGGCCCTTTCGATACAATTGGAGCAATTATTAAATTACCCGAATTTTAAGACTGTTTCTTTAAATAAAGGTGGTGTAATCAAAGAAAGAGAGCTAGGAGCTATTGCTAGTTCACACTAATCATCTGAACCAGGTCCCTAAATCAGTGTAGTGTAAGCCCAAGCGTAATCTCTGCTGAGACTAAAACTAATGTAAGAGACAGGAACAAAAGGTTTCGACTTTTGATATGAACTGCTAGAGAAGCTGGTAATCTAGGACGATGGAAAGGATTGTTCAGTTTACTTGTAGCAATGACCGAAAAACACTGATGACATCAGCAGGCATGTACTCGATACTATGCTTCAATGTTTAATATTAAAATGCATGAAAATTAAGACTTGATTCTCTGAGATTTGTTATTCATAACAATTACACGCGAGGCACGTAAATCAGTTTTAGCGTCCAGCTATACAATCGTGTTGATGTCCAACAATCGAGATTTTTCAAAGTATAAGAGTTACAAATGTAATATTTAGATAACAGAAAGTTTTATCCGTGCAAGAGCGGCGGAAGAATAAAATTTCCTGGTTTGGGGCGGCCTGTCGTAAGCGGCGACTAAACAACGCACAGCCAGGTAGGAGGGTATTTGCCCGTATGGTGGCTAGCACCCCAGGTATGGAGTACACTGCCTTTACAACGTTGAGTTATGTTTCGGTATTAGTAGCCATCTTCCAGTATCCCTTAACAAAGGTCTATAGGCGATGTTAACCGCTTTCTATCAGGTCAGCCGTCTTCTTGTCTGCTGAACTAATGCATTAAAAAAGAAATCAACTTTTAATCTTAAATGCATCTTTATACTACACGGATAAAACCGCATACAAAAATATAGTAAATCTTTAACGTATAGATAAATGTATTAAGGACTGAAGCAGGAAAAACAGATTACAGCCAACTCTCATAACCGTTTGTCTTACAGCCGCAATAAAAGTAAGGTAAGACGTATAAAGAGATTTTAATTTCCCAAAACAACGAACATTGGCCCCTAAAACATTTGTTTGGCCGGCAATAAAACAAAATAAAAAGGAGTTACGACTCACAGAGGCGACATCTGGTTGGAATTATGTTTAGGATGTAATGTCGCTTGCTACTAATGAAACGGTGTGTTGGAATACACTCGGACCTAATATATCTCACAGATCTGCGATATAACTAAATTCCAATTCTGCTGTTACAATATCATCAGATTGGTATATTAGCGACGCAAAATGGTTGTTTTGCTATAAAAAAACAGCCCTGGTCTAGGTAGGACGTCACTTGCTCCATTTTATTTTCCAAAAAACAACGAAATTTTGTAGCGAAGTGGGAAGTAAAAGGCGATGTTTTGTTGTGCAGTTTTATTTAAAACGTAACAAAGATATCTTAACAATTAAATGAAATCTAACCTTAATTTATTAGTTCTTAATTAGGTAACGTACGTTGTAATGTTATCATTATATTAATACGTGAAGCAAAAACTTTGAACTCCTTTTTACAAAAATCGCGCGAAGAAATGCAGAATATTTTTTTTTTAATTATGCATAAAAAATACATTAAATCAACAAAAAAAACATTACACATACTACCATGTATTTGACACACACGCATATATACTCCTTTGTTTATTGCTAAAGTCAAATTCACAGCGGCCTTGGCAAAATCTGTGATTACAGAAGTTGTTCAAACTTATAATTTCAATTAATTATGGTCGAATGTCGACCACTGGGCGACCACTAGTATTATTTAAAAAGAAGAAGATGTCCGGTTTAATTTCGTCATTCTATTGACGACCAGTCATAATACGAGTACGTTTCCCAGACACAATAACAAGGCAGTCTAAATTATTTCCACTTTCCTCCGCATTGTCAATTAAATTCGCACGAGTCAGAATTAGTCATACACTTCAATTGTCAGTCAGAATTGACGCAATATCAAAGTTGGTACATTTGTTGCACCAACCGTAGCGAAATTTGACGAGATTTTAAAACTGTCACTTTACAAATTAACCCTTAACTATGAAAGAATCGTGGGAATTTTTTTACATAATAAACATTATTCACTATGATTCTTAGAAAGAACGAGGTAAATATTATATAACAAAATTAACAATACATATAACTAGATTTTTTTTCGGTAAAATAATAAATATCCAAATTATGTAGTAATTACAGCATTTCAAATTCGTAACATTCAGGAAGTGTACTAAATTAAAAAGTGAAGTAAATAAAATGTTCAATTTGTACTACTATACAATGTCTTTAAATAAATATGTCTAATATATGAAACATTTATTTATTCATCTATTGTAATATATGTTAATATAAATGCTTGTCATATTGTTAATACATATATTTATTTAGATTATTTCGAATATACGTATATGTATTCTATAAATGTGTCTGGATTTATGTATGTGTTAAATTTATAAATTAGTGTAAGTATGTATATTTAAATTCTATAGTCTTATAATTCAGAAATTTAAGATTAAGAATCTTTAATTTACAAATGTAAGGTTTAATTATTAAGTATATGACAGTATATGTATTTTTATTTTCTAACTTCTTTATTACCAACTGAGTCGTGAAATAAAATTTATTTCAATATTAGATTTACGAAAATTATAATGACGTCAATTAATAATTTTACGACTGTAGCATTGAATATAAAGCATTAAATTTGCAAGCTCAAATCAAGATATTGTGGTTTTACAATTACCATTCTATGACCAAGGTTTACGACTAAACTTTCTTTCAATAATATACGGCAATGCAATAAAATAAATATATAGTTATATAAAAAATACCTTTAAAACTTTCATAACAGATTAACTTTTACCGTCGATACATCACAGAACTAGTAAACGTCATCGCTTATGTCATTAGCTGATGACAAATCTGCATAATTATGCAAAAACGTCATTATGTCGTAAAACTTTTGCATAAATATAAATGTATATTAACAAATCAACCGTTACAAATTAATGTTTGCTAACATTAGCATACTGTTCAATAAAAACTCGTGTCACGGTGGAACATTTAAATTATTCGCATTGAATTTTATGCAAAAATTATGCGGACATTACTGCGTCATTAAATTTTATGACGAGGTGTCATCAAATTTTTAACAGTATCGATCAATCAAGAAAATCAGTGTTTAGTTATGCAAATTACCAATATTTTTATTTTTTCAATGTGATAGAAGTATTACAAGTCACATCGTAAATTGTTGTTTTATCACGTCATTTAAATTCTTTACTAATGCCGAAAAAAATAATTTCTGTTTTTAACTTGTGTAGAGATGAGACATAAAAATTAAAAAAGTACAATGACCTTAATTTTTTTAAAGGTTTAATAAGTGACTTTTTAACTGCCCTTTCATTTTCGGGTATCTTCGTTTTTTTAATTGAATTGTTAATAGTTTTAAATTTCGTTAGTTGTATCATTAGAAGCAATTTATACACAACAATATTTTATACTTTAAACACAAATTAGTTATTAAAAATGCTGTATAATATTTAATAATAGTGCACATCACAAAACTACGTTTTAACGGTTTTATGCGAGGTATTTTATTCGAGTTTTATTCCGACGGACGTTTCGGCCTTTTTTCAGTAGCTTCATAGCTACTGAAAAAAGGCCGTGATCATTCACGTATCAACATATAAGATACTTTTTATCCCGATATAGGTGATGTTTCCGTGGGATAGACAAACGTAGCCAAAAATATGGCACTTCGCTGTACAATACTTGAGGTCGCAAACGATTCCCGAAACGTACAAAGCATATATATAAATTTCCAATAATAAAAGATGGGCCTAGGCCTGCAAGGAACAACAAAAGCCTCGCTGGAATATCTTCCTTTGGATACAGGAGCATTCCACCTCGCTCCTCCAACAATTATATCATCCCTTAACTGCTGTCATTAACTAACAAATTATACGTCTATTTTTTTTATTGAAAGAGTTCAGCAGACTGGCAGACGGCCCACTTGATCGAAAGCGGTTACCATCGCCTATGGACATTTGCAACTCCAAAGGTGCTACACATGCGCTGCTGCTATCTTAAGTGAGGCTGGAACCTGGTCACTAATGCCGGAACACAACTCAAGGTTGTTATGGCGACATACTCTAGACCACGGGTGGTAGCCATCCAGTCGGGCAAATGCCCTACTACCTGGCTGTGGGTTGTTTTGTCGCCTCTTACGACAGGCATCCCGGCCGCAGGAAATTGTAATATTTCTGCGTTTCTGCACGGATGACTATTATGAACTATTTGTAAGTGTTTATCTATAACGCTGTATGTAATGCACACCTGCAGTTTATTACCTTTTCGGATTTTGGACTTCTTTTGTTTACTTTGTTGGTAAAATTTGTAATTGAAAAAGCAGCCTATTGTGTATTGTAATCCTTTATGATGGTAGCCAGGTGTGATTCTTGGAAAATTCAGTTGACGCGGTCGAGTATTGTATTGCATAGTTTAGTATAAAACAATGCCCGAACGGAGGGGCGAGGCAGTCAAGGGACGATTACGATACGAGTAACACGTGTGTACATTCGATAAGCTATATAGTGACGGACTTTGCGCGTGTTATTGAATCGTGTAGTTTGTACTGGTTGTGTCCAATTATATTTGTACCTGTGTTATACGTGTTTCTATAGTTCTAATAAAATCTATACTTCTATAGTAATTACAACGGCATTTTAATTCGAGTCCTATAGCTCGTAACGGTATTATACGAAAACATATACCGACACCAAAAACACGACACCGCAAAGTTAGGGCTGTCACTTGTCACATTAACAGCAATATCTTCCACGTCACTTCGTCTGCAGATTTTAAAAGCCATAATTTTTAATGGTATGTCGAAGCCATTGTTCGTCATATATCGTCAATATGTCGATAGGGTTGCGAATGAAAGGGTAGTTTTTTCAAAATCCATAGTGTTGTATCAACGAACCCTTAAAATTTCACGCCAAAGCTTTTTATTACAAATTGAATCAATGCATTGTCATTGGCAACTGACAACCCTTTCTTATTTTTTATAAAATGATATTCTAGAAGTCAAGTAAATATTTTATTATCTGTACATTTAGGGTTAGTGATTCCATCATCTGTCCGATTGTCTTTGTATATCACAGCCATTTTTTCTTAGATGCAGGATTACAGGATTACTTAGTTACAGGATACACGATTTAAGATTAATTTAGTATGAATATGTTATCTAAAATCGTAGTAGCGTAATGGCTAGCAAGACGCAGATATGTGCAAGATCTCCTCCTGCCATAATACCGCTGCAGGCGCCCTCTAGTTTCTAGGGAGGAGTCTTCACCCCTGTTGACGAAGTGAGTTTGCCTTTCCCGGGGCATTCTCAAGCACTGATGCGCTAGGATCAGCGTGGGCGTGATTACGTTCTAAGTCTCACGCTCTTCCTGCCATAAGCGCGGGGCACATGGGAGGAGGGTGGTTTTAGTGGAGTATTGAGTCTTCGA
Organism: Dendrolimus pini; assembly: GCA_949752895.1. Taxonomy (NCBI): domain Eukaryota; kingdom Metazoa; phylum Arthropoda; class Insecta; order Lepidoptera; family Lasiocampidae; genus Dendrolimus; species Dendrolimus pini. The sequence continues at coordinate 14,939,305 of OX457145.1, read as the reverse complement.
GTCTCCACACAAGCCGGCGTTTTTTTACTCTGGTGCTCCATTCGTGGATGTCACTCTCTTCGCTTTGGTCTAATCCCTAGTAAAGGACCCGGTAGTGTGCGAAGTGCATTTCCCCCGGCTCAAAAAAAAAGTGTAATGGCTAGCGCATGCGTCCCAAACTCAAAGGACGTGGGTTCGATCCTGGCCGCAATGCATGCACCATTTGGACAGTTTTCTGAATGTGCATATTGTTACAATTACCACGTGCTAAAAACGGTGATGGAAAAGATCGTGATGCAACCTGCACATCGAGGTAACCGATGTGTCAAACTTGCCAAGCCGCCTTGGACAAGCGTGGCGGGTATACTGTCCGTTCCCTTATAATGGGAGGCCCGAGCCCAGCAGTGGGACATTTATAGGCTGTTATTATAATTATTATGTTATCTACATAGACACAGTGATCTTGTGAAGATATGAAAAAAAATTGTGGTGGTCGCCATATTATTTATAAAATACAGTAGCCAAAACGTCGGAATAATAAAAATCAGATAAAATACCGCGCTTAAAAGCGTTAAATCGTTAGTTTTATTGAGATACGTACATCGAACCTAAACTAGTACAGTACAGTAACAGTAATTTTATTAAGAATATAACTATGGGTATTTGACATATTGTTACGAGCTACAGGACTCGAATTAAAATGCCGTTGGAATTACTATGGATTTATTGGAGGCAGTCTAGCGAGAACCACGATCAAAGCAAGACATGTACATTCGATAAGTGATATAGTGACGGACTTTGCGCGTGTTATTGAATCGTGGAGTTTGTACTGATTGTGTCCAGTTATATTTGTACCTGTGTTATACTTGTTTGTATAGTTCTAATAAATTCTATAGTAATTTCAACGGCATTTTAATTCGAGTCCCGCACTCGTAACAATAATATAATAATAATCAGCAGACAAACACTCATATTGTACATCACCAAATTAAGCAAGTTACGCTTGTTTTATGGGGCCGATCTCAGACATCCAGACCACAGTAAATAACTGATAAAAATTGTTGCCGAAATTTACCATACCAGGAATCGAACCCGGAAGCTATGCGTTGCAGCGAGGCCGTCGTAAGTTACTCTACATCGAGTTTAGCGCTTAGTTCACTTAACTGCTCTTCACTGAGTTTATATCTAAGCTTCAACACAATTCTCTTTAAAAGTTTATACTTTTTTTGGAGTCTCACGTTTTTTTTTGCCAAATTGGAATTTTTTATTTGAAGCTCGCGTTTATCTAATAAAAGTTTCTTAATTTTATTCTTTAAATATGCTGTCTTTGGAGAATCAAAAATTTGCTCTTGATCCGACAATTCAACTTCCTCCAAACTTGTAGGCGATGTGGCTTGCTGTCCAGTTTCTTCTCGCTACAAAGAACAATTTTAATTGTGTTACTAAACTGAAAATATGTATTTTATGACTGCTTATACAATATAGAATCCAAGTACTACATACATATTGTTACAAATTGGGCCACCTGCATACCTATTGCTACATACCGACAAAGAAATGCCGCGCACCGGGCTTATTGCCCCTTCCGCATTTGGAATTATTTTTGTTTACTTGGTATTTAAAATTTGCAGTGAGACAATAGACTATTGTTATTGTTTTCGACTTTGTGGGCCGTTCGCAGGATTAGATAACCAGGTGTGCAAATTAATGTTTCTCGGAAACTCCAGTCCACGCGGTCGATTTTTTGTACTGTATAGTTGGTATAAAACAAAGCCCGAACACAGTGGTGGGCAGTCAAACGACGACTACGATACGATTAAGACGTGTAGTACTTTCGATTAGCGACATAGTGACGGACTTTGCGCGTGTTGAATTGCATTGAATCGTGCAGTGTGAACTGGTTGCATCAAGTTTTATTTTGTACTTGTTATATACGTGTTTGTACAGTTCGATAAACTCTATAGTAATTCCAACGGCATTTATTTTAATTCGAGTCCTGTAGCTCGTAACAATATATATTCAAATTCAAAAGTTTTTATTCAAAATAAGTTCCACTAGAGAACACCTTTTGAAGGTCATACATGTAGGTTAAAATTTAATTTCACTTCCTAGTCTATGTACACCATAGCATACCACCATATATGTCATACATAATAACAATAAAAACACAAAATATAATCGTTAAATGAATTTGTTTGGATATTGTTTTTTTTTCAACTTCAGGGTATTCGGGTTATGTAACCGAAAAATATGACGTAAATTTATATATATAAAAATTCCCTGTCACAATATTTGACCGCGATGAACTCTGAAACTATTGAACCAATTTTGATAAAAATATTTTTTATTTTCCTGGTTTTGTTCCAGTTTATGACATAAGATAGGTTTCATTTTATTTTATAATAAAAAAATGTTTTTTTGCATTTTTTTTTAACTCAGAGGTCAGAAGCATCAAACAAATAGCGCCATACTTTAATCCCACCATTTCATTCACAATTGGAAACGGCAGATGGTGCTAGAATAGGATTCTAGATTTTTATTTTTACAGGGCAGAAAATGAGACGAGAAGAATTTTTTTCCAAAGAAGCGAGAATGTTCGAGAAATACGATACCTACTGAATTTAACTAGGGCAAAACCATAAAGAAGGTAGTGAATAATTAACAGGAAATTTGTACTTCATTTTCACCTTTAATATTGGCACAGCTGTCTTTTTCAGTCTAAGAATATTCTTTTTTGTGGTATATAGATCTTGTTTGAGGAAATGTTCTGAGCAGACAGTGGAATACGCATTAGGCATCCAATCATCCTCTCGTCTCTCAGTTCTGATGATTTTTAACCACTGTTCTCTTATTAGTCCTTTTCTTGGTAATCTAAAATGAATTAAACGTATGTATTAAAATATACAAAGATTCATTAGCGATCCACAAATGGGTTTACATAATAAATATATATTCATTACAATAATTGTAAAGGTTAATAAATGACAGATGCGATGGTTGCCTTATTATCCCCTAGTAGCAACGAGACAGCAGATTACTCAAGGCCGCGTTAATGATATCTCTTTTACTCTCATACACATGTAATTAGACGTCTCGCTCACGCACATTTAAAATAACATTCGAGAATAAGGCAAAATGCATGTTTCTAATATAATTAATAGGAAAAATAAACTACTTACAGATGAAATGAAATGTTCATTTCTTTCACGGTAGCCGTGTAATTTTTACAACGTCTAAAAACACAGGAAGGCATTTTATATAGAGAACTTAACAAAATTGTGCTTGCTCAAATCGACGTGCGGTCACTAGGCAAGGTAAAGCGCGACTAAATGAAGCTTGGTCATTTACCTTGATTTACAGTTGCTCTAACGACCACGCAAGGTATTGTGGTTCTGTGTATACAACAGCTGTCTCGTTCTAGTTCATTATCTCGTAGAATGTGTGAATAGGGTCCACGTTCAAGTTTCTCGTGCTTTTTTCATGTTCTCGCTAAATTGTTTGACAGCTTTGCCCATAACTACGGGATGCCGGTGAATATCATTGAGAATCTGCACTTAACTTTATTACTCTGCTACCATGTTAAAGTTTGTACTAGTAATGGGTATTTAGTATTGAGATAAATAAAGCAAATAATATACGGGTGATATACGGGTAATAGGAATTGACTTATTAATAACTGACAATTTCATAAAGAATAAATATTAATTTATGAAAAGAGTATGTATTCAACATTTGTCTGTATGTGAGTTTAGGGCAGTTAAAGACCCATTTTCGGGTGATTAACTTTGTCAGTCCTTTAAATATATTCAGCGGCAAATTTTGCGTTGTGCAAGACGCTAATTGTGTTTAAGGGTGTATGCGTTTTGTGTTTCTTAAATATATTTTTTTATTAAATATTGATTATATTGTTTTTAGTAGGTACATTTCCACGATTACCCGCAGTCACTTCCGAATCATCAGTTTGGGTTATAATAATTTCTTTAAGGCATATTGATCATCAGACAGAACCAATTTCTTACAAAAATATGGAATCCACTCGACTCTCGTTTCGACAGTATATAAGAAACAAACACGGCAAATGAAATACAAATAAATGCTTACTTGATATTGTTAGCGAAATAAATGTTATCTTATTTGATAATGGTAACATAACAATAAGAGAGAAATACCTATTATTCGTATAGATAAAGTTTTTTATTGCTCGAGTAAGGAAAAAATGCCCATGGCCAACATTCTTTTTTTTTCTTTTTTATTGCTGGGTTCAGCAGACAGGGAGACGGCCCACTAGAAGGAAAGCGGTTACCATCGGCTATGGACATTTGCAACACCAAAGACTCCGGAGACTGGAACCTGGTCACTAATGCCGGAACACAACTCAAAGTTGTTATGGCGAGATACTTTAGACCAGGGGTGGTAGCCATCCAGTCGGGCAAATGCCCTACCACCTGGCTGTGGGCTGTTTTGTCATCTCTTACGACAGGCCGTCCGGCCGCAGGAAAATGTATTCTTTCTCCGTTCCAGCACGGATAATTATTATTCATGATATTCAGACGCAGTCGGTGTATTCGGGTTCTAGCTCTAATATATGTGGCGTTCTCTCTTTTCTTTCACCATATCCCAATTATTTGGGGTCGTCGCAATATGTCTTTTCCTTCCACACTCCTCTATTCTGGCACACATCTTCTGTCACACCACATATCATCATATCATTCTTGACACAATCCATCCATCTTTTTTTGGTCTACCTTTACATTTATACCCATCCATCTTGTAGTTTAACATTCTTTTTGTCACGTGAGTTTCATCCCTCCTCATTATAGGCCCAAGCCAACTTAATCGTCTTCCTCTTAATTTTTCAGTCACGGGTGCAACTTTCAAAGACTATGTACTCATTTCTCAACTTATCCATTCTTGTAACAAATTCGTTATCAAATTCAAATCCAAAAGTTTTTATTCAAAATAAGTTCCACTAGTGAACACGTTTTAAAGGTCATACATGTAAGTCAAAATTTAAATCTACTTCCTGTTATATGTACACCGCTTCACAGTGTGTTGCCGCTGTTCAAATGAGAAGAAGAGACAAGAAACTCCCTAGCAACACGTCTAGCTAAAAATATTTTTTCATCATAATTGTTTATATTCATCATATTACCTCTCCATCAAATATCATTTATACATATATAGACTCATTAAATTCTGAAATAAAAATCCAGACAGACATGACGAAAACATAAGGGTGCTGTTTTTGGAGAATAACTACAATATCCTAAAAAATAAAAACTTCGTTTAAAAAACCGACTTCAAAAACTAAAAAACTAAAATGTATAAAATAACTTATTTCTAAAGCTATTATTATTAATATATATTATCTAAAACATCTTAAAGTCGGTGCTTAGTAAGTTAAGTTATTTTTACATTTTAGTTTTTAAGTTTTTGAAGTCGGTTTTTTTAAACGAAGTTTTTATTTTTTATTTGTTACTTATTAGTGTCTAGCTATGTATGGGTGGACCTACGAATGGTGCCGCGCTTCTTAAAAAATATAGGTCCCAAGAACCGGGAACAAAAAAATGTTCGAAAAATGAAAACTACTGGGCCAAACTACGTCAAATTTTTAGGGGACCACATGGCAGCTATTGCACGTCGAACAAAAAAAGAATCACGTAAATCGGATCATAAATCACGGAGTAATCGGCGAACATACATAAAAAAAGCTACAAAAAAAAAAGATCCCGACGAATTGAGAACCTACTCCTTTTTTCGAAGTCGGTTAAAAAAATGGAGAAGCAATATTTTTTACGCATTATTTTATTTACACACATCTTGTATTCCCAGTCACCCCGCTCAAATCCCATCAACTTAACCTAAATCCTCTACGAGGATACTCTTAGAAAAAATTATGCAAATTTCCTAAACAAAGAGTACTCAATATACAGAGCGCCCGCATCTTACAAGTGCCACTCGTATCGACATGTAGGTAGATTAATGCGCCTCCTTAGACTATGCAGATTATATTTATTGAGTGACACTTGAAGTATTCTATACGGTACTTGGGGTTAACTTTCTTGATGGCTCCGGTTAAAGTATAAATTGATTTTTAATAAAAGCCTGAGAAAAATGTATTTATTAAAACTTACCCATTGACTTCGATGACGCTCAGTTAAAGTTTTACAGATAGAATACAATATAAGTTAGGTTTCCTTCATAGTACCTACTAGCTTATAATTCAATGTAAATATTAGTTTTAAAACTTATCAATTGTAATAAATTATGTAATATGTACAGTTTTGTACACTTGCTCTTGCTTGTAGTGGTGGATGCTGGTAGTAGTTGGTGGAGTGCTGGTTCTTTCTTGCTTTCAGGGATTTATTCTCGTACTATTAGCTCTTGGACGCTGATCCCTGGGTTCAACTTAGTAGTAGTTGAAGTCGTATGTTACAACTTGATAGCAACTTGATTGCAACTCAATCACAAAGTATTTGTGAGCCTTATTTATACTAATGTTATAATATATTTTTTTTTTTTTTATAATATTTATGGCTTGGCAACTAGGCCTTTAATGTTATAATATTAAAGTAGGTCGTAGCGTCAGCAAAACGCTGTACGTTGAACCGTACATAATATTTATTATGATATATTGATAGTTCGTGGACTGCCATACACTTTCCCACGTTTGTAATGGATGAACGATGAATGATGAAGAATGAATGAATGAATGAGTAGATTGAAAAAATGAATGAAATTAAACGAATGGATGAATAGTAGGATGCACAAAATGAATAAATGAAATCTAGAATAGAATATTATTTATTAAATAATCTGTATCATATACTATGGACACAATCGTTTCATATCATTGTAGGTACAGTGTAAACTCTATATAACGACAGTGAATGGCCTGTGCATTTTATGGCGTTATAGAGGGTTGTCGTTAAATGGAGAGAAGTCTACTATTTTTGTCTGATGCCTTTTGCTGTACGTGTAATTTTGTTGTATTTTTTTTACTTATTTTATTAATATCTTGCGATATTGAGGCATCTTCTTGATAAAGGAAGTACAGGGTGGTGCAATAGAACGTGCATATTTAAAATATTGATTAAAAAATAAATACAAAATGTATAGATAAAATAAAACTGAGGTATTATTAAGAAATAACTGAAGTTTATTTTTTAAAAATAACATCGTCTAAATGATGACCCTCTCTACGACGACACTCTTCTAATCGCAAACGGAAGTTATTGAAAACTTTCTTCAGTAATGCTGGTGTAATTGCTGCCATTTCACCACGGATATTCTCCTTGAGCTGATCGATGTTTTTCGGATTATTTCTGTAGACTTTGTTCTTGAGGTATCCCCACAAAAAAAAGTCAGGAGGCGTCACGTCTGGACTACGTGGGGGCCATGGGATATCACCTCTTTTCGAAATCAGTCTGCCAGGGAACATCTGTTTCACAACCGCCATGGAGTCATTTGATGTGTGACAGGTAGCTCCGTCTTGTTGAAACCAAGTCCTAGAATTCACTATTCTTGAATTTTCAAGCTCTGGAGCCAAAAAACCTTCCAACATCGCAACATAGCGTTCGGTATTAACAGTGACGTTTTGCCCCCGCGCATTTTCAAAGAAAAACGGTCCAATTATTCCCCACCAGAGATTGCTGCCCATACTGTCACTTTAGGACTATGCAGTGGTTTCTGGTGCTTGAGTTTGGGATTCTCACTGTTCCAGTAACGACAATTTTGACGGTTTACGAACCCATTGATATGGAAGTGGGCCTCATCTGAGAAAAGGATATTGTCAAAATTGGAAAATCGATTAAGCATTTCATTAGCAAATGCGAGCCTTGCTCCGAAGTCAGACTCTTTCAATTCTTGTGTTAACTGCAGCTTGTAAGGATGCAGTTTAAGATCCAAGTTTAAAATTCGTCGCGATAAGTGTAAGACAGACGATCTCTTGCAAGTAGACATTTGTGGATCTCCTCGTACAGACTGCATAACTCTCTCAATATTGTCGTCGGTCCTAGATGTTCTTGGACGACCTTTTGCTTGTGGTTTAAACGTTGAACCAGTCTCTTCAAAACGCTGTACCCATATTTTAATTAAATTAGCACTCGGAGCTTCACTAATTTGCCGTAGTCCATATTCAGAACAATATAAACGCCTAGTAACGATGTATGAACGAGAGTTCTCGTAAAATGCGCGCACGCAAAATGCGCGACGCTTCCCGTCGAAGTGACTCATAGTGACTAAAACTCCATGAGCCCGCCTACCCAACGATGCAGGCTCCCCCCGCCCGCGCACTTTCTACCCCGCGAAAAAAGATGATGCAATATGCACGTTCTATTGCGCCACCCTGTACTTAGACACTTCGGTATTTCGGAATTTCGTTAAGCATGATGCCGACAGTCGAGTTTATTACGGGCTAGGATAATAAACCGATAAAAAAACGTACACAGCTGCGCAGCTTTTACTAATTTTGGCAACTTAAAAGGTACGTTTTATTACTTAATTGTTGTCGTTATTGAGAGTGTGTCTAATGCTATATAGAGTGTACCATTGTATGGAAGACAAAATAAACCAACCAAAGCGAAGTGATTTCGACGCTTAAGGGAATTTGTCATTAAATCGAGTGACATGGAGTTAACACTGTACTTTCAAGCTTACGACTTTATTTTTTAAGTTCTATTAAATCGCTATATTTCAAACTTTCAATATTAAATATATTATTATTATATAAGCACATCTGTTGCAGGTATTTTATATATAATAGCAATCATGATAAAAATTCTAATACAAATCCAACTAGAATATGCCTTTTGAGTCCCCTATATTAATTCCAAGACCTTATCGCTTCAATAAACCAACAATAGAAACCGGCACACTTATGCATACATTACCGATTCACAGAGCGTTTCACCCATGTCAGATCCTTGTACAGTGAGCGACCTTTTCATCCCTAATACAGTTTTTGTGGTCAAACATCGGACAAATACAGAATGGATCATTCAAATAGTACCTATTTTTAACCGACTTTTAAAAGGAGGAGGTTCTCAACTTGATCGGTATATTTTTTTATGTATGTACACCGATTACTCTGAGATTTATGATCCGATTTAGGTGATTATTCTTTAGTTTGATGCAAAATAGTTGCCATTTAGTCCCCTAAAAATTTATCATTGTTTATCTCAGTACTTTTCATTTTTTTATTTAAAAAAATTCCTTTCCCGTTTCTTGGGACCTATATTTTTTAAGGCGCGTGGCACCTTTCGTAAGCCCATAGCTAGACACTAAAAGTAACAAATAAAAAACTTCGTTTAAAGAACCGACTTCAAAAACTAAAAAGTATAAAATAACTTATTTCTAAAACTATTTTTAATTATAATATCTTATTTTTAATACATATTATCTAAATCATCTTCCATTTCATAATAATGATATTAGACTAGATTCTATCCCTTGAATCAATTTGCTTGACAGGCACAGTACTTAAAGGTCACGGTAGTATTCAACGACATTGTATGTTTCTGAAGTAAAACTTTTAGGATTGTTGTGATTTAAATTCGGTGAAACCAAAAAGCGACACTAAAGAGATAAATACATAAATCTATAGGACTCTGCCTGTGAGAGAATAAGATACGAATTTTACACTGAGCAGCATAGATTAGAGAGTCAATAAGACCGGTGATTAAACATAGGTCCAATTTGGACCGAAATAAAACTGATAATAATATATTATCTGAAGTTTTACTTTTACTGCGTGTAAACTGCAGACACAGACACATATTTTTTATAATCGACAGACAAACATACATATTGTATATCCCGAAGTTAAGTAAGTTACGCTCGTGTTATGGGTAATATACGAGTACAACGGATTACTCTGGGGCCTTAGGCTTAGCCCGCTCATCCACAGAGGCGGCTGTTGCTTGTATTCTAGTTTATGTAAGTTTACATGGATCACTTTGATAGCTCCATCCAAATTAAAAAACGAAAATGAATTATCTTATGTCAGTATACAACAATAGTATACTTAAATTAAATTTATGTACAATATTAAATTAAACATGTACTTTAATATCATCTTAGTTTCAACATTTCAACAAAACAAAAAAAATTACTATTTTTATTAATAATAAATTAGTCAATAAGTTAATTGACTCCTTAAAATGATGACATCATAATAACTGTAGTATAATGTCAACATATTCAATTAAATGTATGTACTGATATCCATAAACACTTGTAAAGACATACCTCTCTACAACAAATCTAATCTATGGCCTCAATCTCTCACGCATTCACACAACATGATTCATGAAGAACCTAACCAAAAGGTTTTATGTTCGAACATTTATCAAGGCATAAACGACATTTCCGTTCTGGAACTGTTTTATCAACCATCAGGGCAAGTTAGGCGTTGAAGCATCAAAACCAATCTCACTTTGGCGAACCCTTGTCGCTCTTTGCGTTTGGTTTTCAAGTTTCAAGTGCGGCTGGTCATTTTGTGTGTAGTACAAAGCTGTGTCGAATTTTGTCGAAGTAAAAACGTCAACTTTGAAAATTGCCCGGACGGAGGATTATGAAATTTCGCACACTTATCTTATAGTAATATATAAAGCTGAACAGTTTGTTTGTTTGTTTGTATAAACGCGCTAATCTCAGGAACTACTGGTCTGATTTGAAAAAATCTTTCAGTGTTGGATAGCCCATTTATCGAGGAAGGTTATAGGCTATATATGATCACGCTAAGACCAAAAGGAGCGGAGCACCAATGAAAAATGTTTCAAAATCGGGGGGGCTTTGAAAACAAATTCCACGTGGACGGCGTCGCGGGCAAAGCTAGTAGTTTATATACAAGAGAAGCGACGACTGCTATTTTTTTAAAATTGTACATACAAAATACATTAAATCAATAAAAAAAAACATTACACACACTACCATGTCAAATTAACAGGGTAGCTTTGGCGAAATTTATGATTATAGAAGTATAGTCTTGATATTAATAATTATGGTCGAATTTCGATCATGAGTGACGACTAATACATATAATTTCGTACAAGTAATAATCACCAAGGGCTCTAGCTACTTCGAAATAGAAAAGAGTTTTATAGCGTTTAGTGTAAATGAATTATGCTATTATGAATAAGATTTCAAGTCTAGTTCTTGTTTTATTAGGAAGCTGCCAAAGAGGCAGGTGGGATAAGGAGGAGGGGTTGAAAAAGAGGGATGAGACAAGAGGAATGGGATTGAAAGGACAGGATATAGCATTGGAATAGGTGGACGAGATAGGGAAAATGGGATAGGGGAAGACTCACTCATCGCACGAATCATGAGAAGCTCAGGTTAACCTATTTATTTTAAACAAACCTAAAATACCCTCGTCCAACTCAATATGAGTAAGACCGTTATTTGCAAAGTCATTTATTATTATACTAGCTGTGCCCGCGACATCGTCCGGGTGTTTTTTTTCTTTTTTTTGCGGCACCCTAAAAAAAATTAAAAAGTGACTTTATAATATCAGATATCTGACAGTGAAAGTTCCGTCAAAATCGGACCAGGCGTTTCAGAGATTAGTTGGAACGTCGAGAAAGACAAACAAAAATATTAAAAATGTTTTTTTGATACAAGTACATATATGCTACTTCCTACTGTCCTATCCTACTTCCTACTGTCCTATCCTACTTCCTACTATTCTATCCTACTTCCTACTATCCTATCCTACTTCCTACTATCCTATCCTACTTCCTACTATCCTATCCTACTTCCTACTTAATATTATAAACGCGAAAGTTTGTAAGAATGTATGGATGTATGCTATAATTTATAGAGATATAGTATGAATTGTTCAAAATATGAGGATTTTCCATCACGACGCGGGTAAAACTGCGGGGCGCAGCTAGTACTTTCATATGCATTTAGTAAAAAGCTGTACAGACTTTAATAGTGATTGCGTACAGTAAGATATTAGCGTACTACCCGCATATCACAATTCGCACATCATTAATCAGGGGCACATAATCCGAAACTAATTAAAACGCGTGTAGGCCACCATAGAACCAGATCCCGTGGGATTGCCCAATTCCCTATCAAAATAATTACACGTCCAAGACTGGGATTAACGCAACCCTTCCGCTTGCGCCAATTAATTTCGCAAGACTTATCGAGTTTTAGTTCATTACGCGGATTTTGAGTTTGGGTTGTGTCTGTGTTAACTAGTGCATTTCACGTGGCTTTGTTCATGGTAACTTCGGATCGGCAGACATAATTTCATATATTTGGATAAAAAATATTTATTGACCGGACGAGAACCGGTGTTTTCAACGTGGTATGGACGTTGGCGACCCTTGAGATGAACATATGCCACCAGAGTGAAGAAATATCAGTGACGTATATAAGATTAAAAATAATAGCAAAAAGCCAACGGCATGCGGTGTTCCCAGGCGGTCACCCATCCAAGAACTGACCGCGCCCGACGTTGCTTAACTTCGGTGATCGGACGAGAACCGGTGTTTTCAACGTGGTATGGACGTTGGCGACCTTTGAGATGAGACTATGTCATGAGACTGAAGAAATATCTGTGACGTATATAAAATTAAAAATAATAACAAAAAAAGCCAACGGCACGCGGTGTTCCCAGGCGGTCACCCATCCAAGTACTGACCGCGCCCGACGTTGCTTAACTTCGGTGATCGGACGAGAACCGGTGTTTTCAACGTGGTATGGACGTTGGCGACCTTTGAGATGAAACTATGCCATCGGAGTGAAGAATATCAGTGACTTATATATAAGATTAAATAATAATAAAAAGCCAACGGCACGCGGTGTTCCCAGGCGGTCACTCATCCAAGTACTGACCGCGCCCGACGTTGCTTAACTTCGGTGATCGGACGAGAACCGGTGTTTTCACCGTGGTATGGATGTTGGCGACCTTTGAGATGAAACGATGCCATCGGAGTGAAGAATATCAGTGACTTATATATAAGATTAAAAATAATAATAAAAAGCCAACGGCACGCGGTGTTCCCAGGCGGTCACCCATCCAAGTACTGACCGCGCCCGACGTTGCTTAACTTCGGTGATCGGACGAGAACCGGTGTTTTCAACGTGGTATGGACGTTGGCGAACTTTGCATTGATTTTTACTGTGTCAACTACCAGTATAGAAAAATCAGTGATGTAATAGACAGTAAAAGTAAATTATAAACGGTCATCAATCCAAGCATTGATTGCGACCTACGTTAATTAACTTAAGTATTGATTTAGAGCAACCCGATTAAGAAACCAATGTTCTAGCTATTAAATTTATCTAACGACTTTAAGACTGATACAGAATAAATCCTCAACACTCGTTTTCCGTGTAGGATACGAATCTAAAATGACTCACGCTCATATTTACTCAAATGTACATACTTAACGAAAAGTACCAAAAACAAGGAAATTGCTTAAACTAAAACGGGTTCCTTGTAATATAAACTAGCATGAGATACATAAAGTTTATTCTCAAAATATTCTCAAGATACCAGTCTAGCTCGGGGCGGATACTAAGGAAGCATGGGTAGGTACTATTTGCTATGTTGATGTTGTTCGACTTTTAGTCGACGTTACATTTCTACGTGAAAAGATTATCGATTAAACAAGTGCCGACCTCTTTAATCACAAAATCTTGCAGCTTAAAAAAAAATATATTAAAATTCAAATAATAAATAGGCCCCAAACCATCGTCAGCTGGGGACGTTCCTAAAACACTGGCCGCGTATCCATGTTGTATGGCAAAGCTTATGTGTTGCCCAAAATACAGATCAGCCTTTTGGTAACGTGAGACTTCTATCAAACGTGTAGATAGGTCTCGATAAAGGTGGCCCGCTGCCGACGGGTAGACGGGTCTGGTCCTCTTGCCGCGCGGCAGCTGCGCCAAGTAACACGGCCGTGTTTGTAAGATGAGGCACTCCTAAAATGTCAACGTACGTGGCGTCCCACACTAATGGTCGTTCCATCTTCCATAGCAACAAAGGCATACCGTCTGGTATCTTGCCATCGTCGCGACACAGTCTATTCGGCTCTAGAATGGCAGGGATCCCGGCGGTGGCCTGGCATGTTGACCTTTATCTCACATATTTATTTAATTTTTATACAGTACTACATACTACTTTATACAATATTATGGAAAAACAATAGTCATTTATAAATACAATTTCATCGTTAACATGAATAAATGTAGGAAAAAGCCTAATAATTTGTTTATTATTTAAATCCAATGAGCTTGTTATGATGGTCTTGATAATGTATGCTTTAATGTTATTTCAGGTTAAAATTATCTACAAAGAAAAGAAATTCGCCGCGTCTGTGATATTATTATATTCAAATTTCGACTCGAGTTCTCGTAGTAAAGCCCTTGAAGCAAGGCTATTATCATACGTCCCGGAGCGGGTAGTGCCAACAAAACGTTTGTCTTTTTAGCACATTTGTTTAAACGATAGTTGTATTTCTCACGTCGGATGCATTACGATGTGAAAGCGCAAAAAGGAAATATGCAAAATAAAGATGAGCATTTTCATTATAGCTAAGAAAATCTTATATTACAGATATCTTGTTAATAATAAATCTGTAAAGGCAAGTGTTTGAGAGTTAGTACAATTTTTTTTAAATGAATAGGCTGGCATCTGACTGACATTGCGCCTGATGTCAGGCGGAAATGCAGTCTAAGGTGGAGCACGCTTACCTGGAAGATACCTGTTCCTGCGATACTTGAAGACACAGATTATATTCTTCAGGAAAAACAGACGACTGTAAAGTGTTCCACTCTTCAGCGGCACGTTTGATAAAAGTGGAAGCATAGCGTTTCGTCCGGTTGTTGTATTTCCTTTGTTAGTATTCCCACCATATATCGGTGGCGTGAGTGCGTACGTCTGCTTGTCCAGTGGTAAAATGGTGAGGGAGGAACCAATTTTAAAAAGAGATAAATATGGAGAATAATTGAAACGAGTGGATTCCTACAATACAACTTTTAGAATTTTGTTTGTTCAAGCATCACGGAAAAAGTACTGAAGGGGTTTAAATGGATCTCGATATGGTGCTCTACATTATATTTCAGTTTAATACTTAGGCTTCGGCCTTACCTCAAGTGGCACACTTGAAGGTTAGCTAGTAAACAAGTGGAATGGTCAAAATGCTTCGATACACGGTGGCTACACTGATAGCTGGCATGCTGTCATACCTGGTGATCTAAAGTTTGTAGACGTATAGTTTGTCGTGGTAAAATGTTCTATTGAAAATTGCTTCTTACAGAAAGCACTATTACTGAAATTTCCTTCACTAACAACACACCTAGTTTATTACCTTTCTCGCATTTGTACATCTTTTGTTTACATTTTGTTTAAAATTTGCAATTAGACGATATCCTACTGTTATTGTACTCGTTTATGGCCGCACGTGTGTAGATTAAGTTTTCCTGGAAAATCCAATCCACGCGGTCGAGTGTTGTATTGTATTAGTTAGTATAAAACAGTGCCTGAACGGAGGGGTAAAGCAGTCAAGAGACGATTACGATACTAGCAAGACGTGTGTAAATTCGACAAGCTATATAGTGACGGACTTTGCGTGTGTTATTGAATCGTGCAGTTTGTACTGGTTGCGTCCAGTTATATTTGTACCTGTGTTATACGTGTTTGTATACTTCTAATAAATTATATATTAATTCCAACATCATTTTGATTCGAGTCCCGCACTCGTAACAATGTTATATCAAGTACCCGTGATATTAATATGTAAACTATGAGAGGGACACCACAATGGCTCCCTTTTATATAGCAAATGATCAACTAAACAGCAGATGTAGACTACGATAGCTGCTAAAAAGCCATTGCCATGTGGGGATGGCTCCGGCAGCTCGAAACCCAGTAGCCAGGGTAGATGCCCAACGAGTTGCAGCTGAGAGAAGACATAAAACTTCGAGGCCCCAAACTCTTTAATACCTCATTGCATATAGAGGTGAAGACTCGAGAGAACAATTCGGTAGTTGACAGTATGAAAAATATAGGCTGATTTTAATATATATCGTAGATTACGATCTAAATATGACAAAAATAAATTGTTTTAACTAAAATATTAAATATTAATTGATATTTTTGGGAAATAAAATTGTTATATTGCAGCCACTAGCCACGTGACAATGAACGCCGCTCAGAGCGCGTGACGTCATAGTGTGCAAAACACAAGAAGTTATTAATGGCTTCTTAGATAACACTTCAACGAAACAGATGTTTGTTTTGCACACTGTGACGTCATGCGAGACGCCATGACAGCTTGACGCGTTTTTGTGACAAAATGTCAAAATATGTATAAAATTGCTAAATTAAATATGTTAATGTTGTTTTTTTGCTGAAATATTAATATTTTGTCTAAAACAGACCACAAGGCTCAAAATAAACCTGTTTCTCAAAAATTGTCAATTACCGAATTTTTACAATTTATAATGAAAGCAATAACCTGAAAGCAATTAGACAAGAGCACTCGTGAACCGGCAATAGTAGGGTAACCAGCCATTCAATCAACATCAGGACATAATCATAAAGTGGCGTCCGGCACGCGGAATCGTAAATATTCCCCGGACAAACGGTTCGCTCGGACGTTTATTGCGTACAATATGAGCACGCGTTGAGATGTTATGACGCAAATCGGTAGGGTGACTGTAATTGAAGTTGGATTGCTGTGGATATTTTTTGTGTTATGACGCGTATGTTTGTGTTATATTCGTACGTTTGTGTTATGTTTGTCAGCTTACTTTAGAAAAAGGAGCAGGTTCTCACTTCGTTGTGTAAATATATGAACTTCTTTATTCTTTATGAGCACTTAATTTTGTGGGTATTGAATGACACTTAGCCGTCACACGTCACGCTGGGCTATGTAACCCCCCTCCCGGTAAAGTCTACTATTCTCACTCGGCGAGCGTTATTACTCGTCTCAATGAGTGTTTTCACTATTGTCGTGTGGTCTTAAGCACACAGTTGTTGTTTCTGAACGGATTTTATTCATTTGTTTTTCTTTGGATTATTGTATAACATATACCGTCATATATGTCACTTGAAAAATAAGCAAATTCTAGCAAAAAATAAACCAACTTCAAGAGCAATTGAAAAGCGAAAATTAAATACTTTCCACGGCATCTTGAAGTCGATGTCAAATAAAATATAGCAAAATATAGTAATTGTAATGTTATGCTTCGCACCAACTTCAAGATGTTGTAAAAAATATATTTTGCTTTAGTTAAGTTTAGTAACTTACTCACGCAGTCAGTTTCTTTTCTCTTAGAAAGTGAATATCATAATTATAAGAGTCAAAATCTAGAGAAGGATGACTTTAGAAACTTTTCAGTCATTTTTTTACCATATATTTATCGTTCTATGGCAATAATAAGACTTAAAAATAAATGTTGAAAGAACCAAGGGACCAACACTAGAGTAGTGATACCTCAATAACCGATCATCGATCAAACCAACTGTACCGTGAATTACGACCATGCGATAATAAACGCGTAAAACTGCGACCGGGCGCAATTACGTCACGGCCGCGAGCGTGTGCGTTTTTACGAACGCGTCGTACGGTATCGGCAGTAAAATTGTTTACGATTTTCCGAATGCATTGTCATACGTGGATTTACTAATGACTGTGCATAACATTTTCGATATCGCAACTACCAATAACAATGTTAAAAGATATACAGTTAATGAAATGCTATTACGTTATTATTATGGAATTGTAACACTATTGAATAATGTGCAAAAAATAATTGATTATTGAGTAACACAAAAAACAATAGATATAAGTAAGTATATAGCTTTTTAAAACTCTAGGCATGAAAAGAATGGAAACCTTGAAAATGCTATTTGAAATTTGAAACGGTATTTTCAACATGGTATGAACGTTGGCGACCCTTGAGATGAAACTATGCCATCGGAGTGAAGAATATCAGTGACTTATATAAGATTAAAAGTAACAACAAAAAGCCAACGGCACGCGGTGTTCCCAGGCGGTCACCCATCCAAGTACTGACCGCGCCCGACGTTGCTTAACTTCGGTGATCGGACGAGAACCGGTGTTTTCAACGTGGTATGGACGTTGGCGACATTTGAGATGAAACTGTGCCATCAGAGTGAAGAAACATCAGTGACGTATACAAGATTAAAAATAACAACAAAAAGCCAACGGCACGCGGTGTTCCCAGGCGGTCACCCATCCAAGTACTGACCGCGCCTGACGTTACTTAACTTCGGTCGGTGATCGGACAAGAACCGGTGTTTTCAACGTGGTATGGACGTTGGCGACATTTGAGATGAAACTGTGCCATCAGAGTGAAGAAACATCAGTGACGTATACAAGATTAAAAATAACAACAAAAAGCCAACGGCACGCGGTGTTCCCAGGCGGTCACCCATCCAAGTACTGACCGCGCCTGACGTTGCTTAACTTCGGTCGGTGATCGGACAAGAACCGGTGTTTTCAACGTGGTATGGACGTTGGCGACATTTGAGATGAAACTGTGCCATCAGAGTGAAGAAACATCAGTGACGTATACAAGATTAAAAATAACAACAAAAAGCCAACGGCACGCGGTGTTCCCAGGCGGTCACCCATCCAAGCACTGACCGCGCCCGACGTTACTTAACTTCGGTCGGTGATCGGACAAGAACCGGTGTTTTCAACGTGGTATGGACGTTGGCGACATTTGAGATGAAACTGTGCCATCAGAGTGAAGAAACATCAGTGACGTATACAAGATTAAAAATAACAACAAAAAGCCAACGGCACGCGGTGTTCCCAGGCGGTCACCCATCCAAGCACTGACCGCGCCCGACGTTACTTAACTTCGGTCGGTGATCGGACAAGAACCGGTGTTTTCAACGTGGTATGGACGTTGGCGACATTTGAGATGAAACTGTGCCATCAGAGTGAAGAAACATCAGTGACGTATACAAGATTAAAAATAACAACAAAAAGCCAACGGCGCGCGGTGTTCCCAGGCGGTCACCCATCCAAGCACTGACCGCGCCCGACGTTACTTAACTTCGGTCGGTGATCGGACAAGAACCGGTGTTTTCAACGTGGTATGGACGTTGGCGACATTTGAGATGAAACTGTGCCATCAGAGTGAAGAAACATCAGTGACGTATACAAGATTAAAAATAACAACAAAAAGCCAACGGCACGCGGTGTTCCCAGGCGGTCACCCATCCAAGCACTGACCGCGCCCGACGTTACTTAACTTCGGTCGGTGATCGGACAAGAACCGGTGTTTTCAACGTGGTATGGACGTTGGCGACATTTGAGATGAAACTGTGCCATCAGAGTGAAGAAACATCAGTGACGTATACAAGATTAAAAATAACAACAAAAAGCCAACGGCACGCGGTGTTCCCAGGCGGTCACCCATCCAAGCACTGACCGCGCCCGACGTTACTTAACTTCGGTCGGTGATCGGACAAGAACCGGTGTTTTCAACGTGGTATGGACGTTGGCGACATTTGAGATGAAACTGTGCCATCAGAGTGAAGAAACATCAGTGACGTATACAAGATTAAAAATAACAACAAAAAGCCAACGGCGCGCGGTGTTCCCAGGCGGTCACCCATCCAAGCACTGACCGCGCCCGACGTTACTTAACTTCGGTCGGTGATCGGACAAGAACCGGTGTTTTCAAAGTAGTATGGACGTTGGCGACCATTGTTTTGAATTTTACCTTTATACATACGAATATATAAATATCAGTAGCGTAATCATATTAATTAGTTCGCTACACAAGAATTTAATTAAAGACCGCCCACGGATTACGGTCAAAACCTGAAGTCCATAGTACAATTATAAAGGGGAAATTGGCACAATCTACACTCTATTATAATTATTAACTCAATACAGGACGTAATAACAAACAAACACGGTATAATGTCCGGTTAAGCCCGATTTACACCTTTAGGCCTAGCGGGTACTAATTTTTGAATGCGATTTTTGTCGCATCGGACTTATGTCTGCCCCTGTTCTGCGCCGAATTTAAATTCGGACTGCATTTTTTTCGCAACATACAACCGCATAGAAGTAAGCGTACCACGGAATTAATTCCGCTACGGATTTATATTATAGCCTTAATCATACAAATATATATAATTTCCTATGATTAATTCTAATTAAATTAATAATAATAAGATTTACACATTACTATGTTTGTTTACCAAAAAGGGGGGGGAAGAGGATTTTCACTTACTATGATCGTGATACATAGTTTTTGCTTCATCTACTTCAGCTACTTTATCTACATCACGGCTACTGAACAGTGACCGGAACGTCGAAATAAAAATCAAATAAATTAAATGCCGCGCTTAAAACCGTCAAAACGTAGTTTTAATTAACATCTATTATCACTTATTTCTCAATTAAATAATAATAGTCGGCAGATGGCGGTAAGTCCTGTTAGCGTAATTGCTAGCGCACGCGTCCCAAACTCACAGGGTGCGGGTTCGAATCCTGAACGGACGCATGTACTACTTAGGCAGTGTTCTAATCTGTTGTGCATATTGTTACAATTACCACGTACTAACATCGGTGAAGGAAAACATCTTGATGAAACCTGCACATCGTGATAACCGATGTGTTAAACCTGCCAAGCCGCCTTGGACGCATGACGGGTATATTGTCGGTTATCCTATAGTGGGAGGCCCGAGCCCAGCAGTGGGACTTTTATGACCTGTTATAATAGTCAGCACACATATACACACATTGTATATTCATAATCGAAGTTTTCTACTTTAAAAATAAAAGCAAAATTTCAAAAACCCTTTCATTTAACTAGCATCTAAATCGTCCTTTAGAACACTTCCTTGCTTAATTAAAGGCAATTCATGGTGATCTCATTGAAATTCGGTCGCAAATCAAAATGCCCGTATCTTGACGCCATCCCGTGGACCATGGGAAACTGGAGCGGGCAGTCAATGGAGATGATTGCTATTTGGGGTCATTTGTGCTGGACAAAAGCTAGATGGACTGTGCACACCCCTTTATTAGAAAATAACGAGTGGCATGGAGTAGACTTTCTTACTTCATACATTAATATATTTTTTATCGTGTATAAATGTTTTAATATTGTTACGAGCTACATGACTCGAATTAAAATGCCGTTGGAATTACTATAGGATTTATTAGAACTATACAAACACGTATAAGACAGGTACAAATATAACTGTTCACAACCAGTACAAACTGAGCAATCCAGTCCGTCACTATATCGCTTATCGAATGTACGTCTTACTTGTATCGTAATCCTCTCTTGAGTGACTCACCTCTCCGTTCGGGCATTCCTTTTATCCTGTACAAATACAATATGCCTCGACGCAAAACAATCATTTCCAAGAATTAGTCCAACACACCTGTCTAATGACTGCCATAAAACAAGTACAATAACAATAGAATATTTTTCTTAATTACAAATTTTAAACACAACGTAAACAAAAGAAGCCCAAATACGGGAAAAGTAATAAACCAGATGTACATCCACTTTGTCGGCATGTAAAAATATGATCAAAATACCCGGTAGACTGCGTTGGCCCAAAACTGATATTACTGTAGGAGACCAAAGAGGTAAACAAGAGTATGGTTAGAATTATAATTTAACTTTTCTTTTGTTGAAGTAGATCAGGGAGGTTTATGCTGATCCTGTGGCATTTTCTACATTTGTAAAATAAAGGACAAAAGAGTTGTAACAATTAAACCAATGTAAAAATTAAAGTAAAGACACTTTCTTTTCAAATTGTCAATTAAGAAAGGAGATATAAGTCAATTATGATTAAAATCACGTCAAATTATTCAACTTACCTACTTAAGTTTATAATTATTAAAAATAATCAAAATTTTAAGTGAATGAAATGAATAACTTATAAACGTATTAACTTTTTTTTTTATAAAACGTCCAACAGGTTTGTCTGGATACAAAACTAAAATCAATTGCAGTAACCGCCGTCCAAAAATCGCAGCCTTAGTTTTGTATAATTACAAAGGCAACCTACCCTAACCTAAATTACCGTTCTAGTCAATGATCACGACCTTTCACCACCCATCACAATAATGCTAGTGAAAAAATAGAGTTTATATTCCAAAAAATAAATCTTACAAGAACTCAGCACTATGCACACCCAATACTTAAAATTCGTGCATCGGATAGCTGAGTAGCAGCCTAAGGTACTGTAATTAAAATATTTTTAAAACTGATTTTCTTCTAACAAAACTCCACAGCATTCCTATTCTTATGTCAAAATTCCTAAAACCCACTAGCGCGAGCTGCCCATTGGATTGTATGGTTTTTTCCTATTTTGCAATTGATAGCCACCATACACAGCAATTAAGGGGACGTGCGTCCGCGCATATTTTAAAACATTCCTTTTATTATGCAAATTAACGTATTGACGTCTATGCTGGACTACATAACGATGTTGTATTTGCAGGCGCTTTTACAGCTTTCAGTAATTCTTTATACTTAATTGTGTTGTAAAACAGTATTGAATACTTTTGACGTAAAGTAAACATGCTCTTATGTCAATTTCTTTTATTGTCTTGGTTATTTAAAAAAAGTCGAGAATTCTATAGGTACTTCATACATACATATTTTGTTTATGATACATATTATCACACGTACCACTCGTAAGCTGGTGTTTTTGATAAAGTCGATTCACCGCAAGCCTACTATAATATTTTCAGTGTCTCCGAACATGAATTTCCATTGGCGATACAAAATTTAAGACAAACTCTTTGTTCGATGTTTTAGTCCGTTATGAAATTCGCAATTCACACTAGATATGATCTAACTAAAAACAGCACTGTAATCTAAATGACCGCTGCAGCTCAACCAACCTCCGTGCCAAAATGAAAAACAGTCGTGTCAATCTAACAACACAACAAAAAAAATTAATTTGGAACCATAAACAAATCATCCGATACTTTTATAACAGAATGTATCTAGAAAACAAAAACTGCCAATCGTGGGACTGCACGACCGGTACGGGCTGGAGGTGAATGCGCAAGCGAGCCCACAGCCTGGACATGAGACATTCGAGGATCGGCCAGGGTTTTAGTTGGTATCCCAAACCTTCGTGTGGCAATAGCATTCCTGTGAGAATGCTAATGCTACCCCGACGAGGTGAATCTCAGATACCAGCCGCGACTTTCCTCCACGTGCGACTGATGATCCTCAATCTGATTTCCCCTGGTAAGAAAAGGGCAGAACGTCAGAAGTGAAAACTTTGTAGCAAGTTCAATGCTTTTCCCCGTCCCAAAAGTGTTTTTTTATCACGTATAGGTTCGCATTTGACCATTATCTCACTCGATTTGAGCGGAGATATGGTCTAAGATGGAGCACGCTTACCTAGAAGGTACCTATTCGCACGAAACTTGAAGACATCCATCGGGAAATACAGACTCCGGCACAATGAGTTCCACTCCTTCCTTTCCACATTCACTCGCTCCCCCGTGTCCAACGTACCCAAAGAAGTTTTCATTTAAAAAAATATTTTTAAACATACCTAGGATTATAGCCCGTGACTTCGTCTACACTTGACTTGAATTCCCGCAGGATTCCCGGGACACAACATACCGCAGCATTTGAAAAATAATATTGTTTTAGTGAAAACTGTGTCGGAATCAGTTATTTTTTACGCACTCGAACAACTACAAATATACACTAACTAGCTGTCCCGCCAGAAGTCGTCCTGCCCAGAAACGCTTCAATCAATATGCCGACAGCAGCGACACCTACCGGGTCCAATTGAAAACCAACTCAGAAACCTTCTTTGGCTCATGCACAATAACTTTGCTAAAGCTCTTCACATCATCAAATGTATAGTTTACTATTCTTTCAAGGACAGACAGACAAACTTTCATTTTTGTATATAAAGAAGTGGCTATACGTTAATGGCGCTATTTTTACGCTTTAAATACACAGATGAAGCCCCAGCATAAGAATAACTTAATCTGGTGATAATATCTGCTATAATAATTTACTGACTTGTGTCATAAATTCTCTAAACGTACTTTTATCGCCTCATTGACCATGCAGATTAAAAATACTTTCTCACATTTTTACCCGTTGGTCACTCAACAATCTACCCTCATGTGTCCGGTTTCCTATTAATTAAAACTAAATCGTGCTCCGAATGAACTATATTATCATTCATCCCATTCACTCTTTTAAAGGGAAGTCATTATTAATGTTGTAATAATAATTATTATCACTTTTATCTGCAAGTCATAGAACTGAAAATTGCTCATATTATATAGGCATATGCTATATTGACCACCAAAGCAAAATATCTATATCTGTAATATTGTTACGAGCTACAGGACTCAAATTAAAATGCCATTGGAATTACTATAGAGTTTATTAGAACTATACAAACACACTAGACACTACTAGTACAAACTGCAAGATTCAATAACACGCGCAAAGTCCGTCACTATATCGCTCATCGAATGTAAGTCGTGCTCGTATCGTAATCCTCGCTTGACTGCCTCACCCCTCCGTTCGGGCATTGCTTTTATTCTGTACAAATACAATATGCCTCGACGCAAAACAAATAACAACAAGAATTAGTTCGACACACCTGCCTAATGACTGCCATATAACATGTACAATAACAATAGAATATTATCTTACAAATTTTAAACACAAAGTGAACAAAAGAAGACCAAATGCGGGGAAAAGTAAATAACCAGGTTTATGGCAGGCAGATGTGCATTCACTTTTTGTCGGCATGTAACAATATTAATAAATTCTAAACATGCCGTATAATATGTATATTAAATCTATTTACGTAAATAAAAAAAACTTCGTTTAAAAACCGACTTCATAAACTAAAAAGTATAAAATAAATTATTTCTAATGCTATTATTAATTATAATATCTTATTTTTAATATATAATTATTATCTAAAACATCTTATATTATCGTTTTTTTAAACGAAGTAATTTTTTATTTGTTATTTTTTAGTGTCTAGCTATGGATAAGCCTACGAAAAGTGCCGCGCGGCTTAAAAAATATAGGTCCCAAGAAACGGGAACAAAAAAATGTTCGTAAAATGAATACTACTGAGACAAACTATGTTAAATTTGTAGGGGACCTAATAGCAACTATTCCACATAAAACTAAAGAAGAATCACGTAAATAGGATTATAAATCTCGGAGTAATCGGAGACATACATAAAAAAAGGTTCCGACAAATTGAGAACCTCCTCCTTTTTTTGAAGTCGGTTAAAAAAATAACTGAAATAGACTATATATAATCGATGGAAAACGCTATGCATTTTTTTTAGATTTCTTGTCTGTTTGTTCGGGATTCACGTAAAAACTACTGTTTTCACTGATCGACAGAAAATTCTTAGACTTAAATTCTGCGCTACTTTTTATCCTGGGAATCCGCGGGAATTTTTCCAGAAGCGGTTTATAGTTGTTCGGGTGCATAAAATTTAGCTTATTCCCACACAATTTTCACCACAACGATAGCTTACATTATTTTTTAAATGCTGTGGTACTTTGTGTGCCGGGAAATTCCAAGTCAAGCGTGGACGGAGTCGCGGGCTTATCCTAGTTAATTTATAAAAATTAACTGGCCAACTTTTTTTACGTGAATATTATATTAATGAACAGTACTAACGTTCATTCATTCCTTCACCTGCATGCATTGCAAATGTGTTAATCATACGATTTGGAACGTTATAGCATTTGAGATACGTTTTAAAATATATTCTAAATAAATCTAGCGAAATTCTTCACGCACACCTGTCCACTTCAGAATAAAAGAACACTTAATTCGGACTTTATGCCATATTTTCATAGTTATAAAGTATCAATCTGTTTGCTAAATATATTACTAGCTACAAAATTAAAAAAACTGAAATTGAACTTTATCTAGCACAATTTAAGTTTGAAATAATCTTGTAAATTACGTGATAGGGTGACCAGGTGCATTCATGGTCGGTAGACCACGGCATGAGTCATGTCCGGAACTCTAAGGTGACACGTGGCCAATTTCTTATGGTATGACCTTTCACGCTTTATTTCATAGAAGGGTAAGGTTTTGCAATTTTTTATCGTATTCTGGACATCTGCTATATAGGAGTAGGTTGTCTATGTTCTACGTATACTACTATAATCTATATAATAAAACGAACTCGGGTTAGTTACACCATTCATAAACCCAAGAACGGCCGGACCGATTTTTATAATCTTTGATTTGTTGGATTTGTCTCCACCTAAATAACTATGAATATCGAAAAAATTGGTGTTTTTTATAAGAATAATAATTTTAAATAAATTACGTTTGGAACTCCGCTTTCTGCCGCAATGGACACCTCACGTCATGCACGCTTACAGCTTTGTGTGTGTTTAAGTGGATCCCTGAATAGTTTAGATTTACAATGGGAACTGGTAGGTGGCGTTGGAATCGGGTTATAGGATTTTGATGAAATGTTTTGTGTGTATTTGAGTGGGTCCCGGGATGTTTAAGCATCATAATAGGATCCGGTAGATGGCGCTGGAATCGGGTTCAAAATTTTTAATTTTTTAGAGCAGGACAACTTCTGCCTGGCGCGCTAGTATATGTATAATGACAATTACATATTAATTAAATTAGGTAACGTTAAAGACAAAAATGTCCAAAGTCAACGAGTATTGTAAAAGTTTGTCTTTCGTGATCACTTTTCAGTGGCCGAAACGTCGGAATAACAAAAATCAAATAAATTACCGCACTTAAAACCGTTAAAACGTAGTTTTATTATAAATTAAACGTTTTTTGAAACCGTCGTGCGTTACGGTTGACTTTACCGTGTTGCAAACATCTGCTTGACATTATGTACTATGAGGTCACGTGCCTACAACACCTTGAGTTGACTGTGGTCAGTAATTAACACGGAATGCGGGCAAAAAACTAATGAAATGGACAACCGTTTACACGTTCATAAGAATGGCAACGGTTATTGCATAATGCCCTTATATAAAGCAGTAATAATAGCAGCAGACTAAATTGGTATGAGCTATAATGAGGAGGGATGAAAGTCACGTGGCAAAATAAAAACTTCGTTTAAAAAAACCGACTTCAAAAACTAAAAAACTAAAATGTATAAAATAACTTATTTCTAAAGCTATTATTATTAATATATATTATCTAAAACATCTTGAAGTCGGTGCAAATTACTTTGCACACATAATTTATTTGTTACTTTTTAGTGTCTAGCTATGTATAGGTGGACCTATGAATGGTGCCGCGCTTCTTAAAAAATATAGGTCCCAAGAAACGGGAACAAAAAAATGTTCGTAAAATGAAAACTACTGGGCCAAACTATGTCAAATTTTTAGGGGACCAATCGAAAGCTATTCCGCGTCGAACAAAAAAAGAATCACGTAAATCGGATCATAAATCACGGAGTAATCGGTGAACATACATAAAAAAATAATAGTTTAAAAAAACTAAAAAAAACACGCTTTTATAAAAAATCCAACTAAAAAAACAAAAAATAAAATTTAATATAATATAAAAAAGCGTGGGGTGTATTCAAAGCGCTTTTTAAGATATTATATTATTAATTGAATACACCCCACGCTTTTTTATATTATATTAAATTTTATTTTTTGTTTTTTTAGTTGGATTTTTTATAAAAGCGTGTTTTTTTTAGTTTTTTTAAACTATTATTTATTTTTCATTTTTTAGTTGATTTTTGTTTAAATGTTTTTAAATACAAGCTTTTGAGATCCTGCATATCATGTAGCAGCAGAGTGCTAGCCAAGACAAGTAAAACGAGCCCAAACACGACGGGTCTATCTTGTTTAGTACAGGAGTTCCTATGGCCACCTTCCGACTCCATCATCAGATCAGCTCCATGGTACCATATTATTGCATTGTCACGCGATATAAACATACGAGCCCAAACACGAAGGGTCTATCTTGTTTAGTACAGGAGTTCCTATGGCCACCTTCCGACTCCATCATCAGATCAGCTCCATGGTACCATATTATTGCATTGTCACGCGATATAAACATATGAGCCCAAACACGAAGGGTCTATCTTGTTTAGTACAGGAGTTCCTATGGCCACCTTCCGACTCCATCATCAGATCAGCTCCATGGTACCATATTATTGCATTGTCACGCGATATACACATACGTGCAAAATTTCAGCTCAATCGGAAAACGGGAAGTCGGTCAAATTTAGGGGTCGGTTACAGACATACTGACTGACATACAAGTGAAGCTAATATAAAGCGTGTAAAAAAGGTCCCGATGAATTGAGAACCTCCTCCTTTTTTCAAAGTCTGTTAAAAAAGAATGTTAAACTACAAGATGGATGGGTACAGATGTAAAGGTAGACCAAAAAAAGATGGATGGATGGCGTGATCATCCTTGATATGATGATTTGTGGTGTGGCAGAAGATGTACGTCAGAATAGAGGAGTTTGGAAGGAAAAGACATATTGTGCCGTTCCCAATTAATTGGGATATGGTAAAAGAAAGGAGAAAGAAGCCTGCACACACTTTATCCTATTATGATAATTCTTTTACGGTGCAGGCTATCAAAGTTTGGAATACACTGATTCTTACTGTAAGAGAGGCCAAATCCTTACCAACATTTAGAAATTTGCTCAGAAAACACAAATTATCCACAAATATCTACGTGAGATTAACAGAATATAATCATACTTATATATTCTATTCGGTATTAGACCACACCACAATTTGTAGCATCTCTATTTTGCACCTCCATTTTGACCAGCCCACGTTGGCCCAAAAATCATTTATCATTCCAATCCTATCACTAAAACCCACCTCAAAACATATCCCTCTCGCATAAAATTTAAAATACAGTGTCAGCGAGGCGATGCAATCAGCAATCTCATGAGGATCGAGATTAACCCCCCTTTTCCGCCCCTATAGACCTCGTAAATTAAATCCATCCACCGAAATTGTGACAAACGCCATCCGTCATGCCTGTCCCCCTCATTTGCATGAGAAAAACTCGAAGAACAACTATTTATCAAATTGCAGTGGACTTCCGGCGGCCATGACAGTAGGCGCGACGTATTTCCGCCCGCCATCTTTGCTTGAATGTCGCGCATCCGGATTGTAGTTGACGTAGATCAAAATAATTATTGCTAGATGTGGCTAAGTTGCTTACTTTTTTTAATATACACTGTTGCATACAACTTAGAAGTAAAACTATATTAACATTACAAGCTGAGTAAACTGAAGCAGCACTAGGGTCCAGTCACTCCTTAGTTAGCCTGCTGGTAAATCTGCCACTCGTAGAAACATGATTTTGCAAAAAACAAATATTGTGTATAGTATGTATATACTCTTTAACCATTTTTTTAATGAGCTGAAATCTGATTGTGGACTTGCCGTCACGGGGAAACGCAGTGGAGGTGTTTGGGCATTGCCGCGTGGGATAGCACTGGTACCCCCCCCCCCCCCTCCTGTAGAGTACTATTGCCACCCGGCTAAGAGGTACCCACTGAAACTTCTCGATTTTCGTACTTTGCCTTAATGCTAGGGCCACAGCTACATGGCCTTAGCTCTCCACGAGGCCCTGTCAAGTGGTAGCCCAGGGGCCTCATCCATTACCAAAGTAACCGCACTCCCGCCATTTATATATTCTCATTACGGAGGAGAAGTTAGAATGTGTGGAACAGCGGTGCCACTCCATCTCGATGAAATAACGGCGGGTGAGAACCCGTGCCGTCCGCTCACGGCAGCCGAAGGTCTAAGGGCACCCTCTAGCGCTGACGCGTCCTCGTTTGGAGGGGCGGAGTAGGCTGGTGCACTCACGCTTTCTTTACGCCTCCTCCTTGCAAAGCATCCGCTTGCAAAAGGAGGAGATGGCATTCCATTCAAAGGAACTCCAAACTATGGTCGGCGAACCACAGCAAAGACTGAGAAGACATACCTACTCGGTAAAGGGGACGAGGCCGCAGTGCTACTCTGCCCCAAGCTGGGCACACTGACAGGTTGTGCAGCACCTTATACCTACTCGTCACCTCTCTGACATTGTTGGCACCCTGAGGTGATCTGGCGGCCTTTCTCTTTAGCCAGAACTGTAGAATGGGCCTCACCGCCTCGATGGTGTTGAAACCAGCGCACTATACTTTTAACCAAGTATAACTTACTCAGCTTGGTAATACATAATTATACAATATATGCGTTCGTCTGCCAAACCATTGAAATGCTTAACGGTTCCAATTTTGTGCCTTCATCATAGAATAACTTTTCATTCCCAAATTCATAACCACTTCCAGTCCTTATTTATATCCTAAATTTTCTCCACGGCTACACCAGTGATTGTCGGTGATCTCTATTTAGATAATTTAGTGGTTCGCCCCTGATGAAATATTCCTTGCTATTCCATTCGTGCGATTCGGTATGAAGGTAGGTATAGATGCTGGCTCTCACTGATTGCGCTGCTCATTATCTAGATGGTGCCCATTTTGTATCTCGTTTGACGATTTGCTGAGCAAGCGTCTGTTTTGGGGCAAATAAACTTGGATTTATTGCTGAGATTGATCCTAAACGAGCACAAAATAAATCATCATTTACATTTAACTAGAGTTAAAACCCTGGTAAGTAGCTCTATTTTACGTACATAAGAAGTTAATTATGTTTTTATACATCGCGAGCGAAGGTGCGGGCAAGAGGTAGTAATTTTTTGCATAATGAATAGGTTCGCGTTTGACTAACATTGCACCTGATGTCAGGCGAAAATGCAGTCTAAAGTGGAGCACGCTTACCTAGAAAAAAGTTCAATAGATCTTGTCTTACACTGGCATGGGTTTTTTTTTGTTAAAGTTACTGACTTGGGGCCTAGCCCACTGCCACTTCACCTTGCTAATCTTATTAGCCATGTGTATTATGAATAATTTTGATTTTTTGTTTAATACCTTCGATAGCTCAGTTGGTAGAGCGGTGGACTGTAGTGGAATTTAAGTTGTTATCCATAGGTCGCTGGTTCAAATCCGGCTCGAAGGAGTTTTTTGTTATCTCCATAAATATTATAAACGCGAAAGTTTGTAAGACTGGATGTATGGATATATGTGTGTTACTCTTTCACGCAAAATCTACTGAATGGATTTTGATGCAACTTTACGCTTATATATCTTATACATCAGAATAACATATAGACTATAATATATAAATATAATAAATATTGTGTGAAATGTCTAAAATATAACGACCATTACCACGCGGGTGAAATCGCAGGGCAGCGCAGCTAGTGCGTAAATAATGATAGAATTTCTCTTTCTCTATTAATTATCAATACTAATGACAAAATAAAAAAAGGAAACTTTACAAGGGAGCCAAAATATGTTTTTTTTTAGTATTACATGTATTATTACAATACCTTCCTAATATGTCCATGTTTTATTATAAATGGTATTTAAAAGTCGATTTGGCAAAATGTTAAATAATGTTAGTATTTGATTAGAGTAACATGAGTGAACATCCCTATTAGATACACTTAAAGTAAAGAAACAAACTGTATTTATAAAAAAACAGCCTTCATATAAGTTAATTCAATACTACCCTCTGAATAGAAACCGTTTAATTTAAAAATAGATCATCAAAGTTGCCAAATTCAATTACACCAATCGGGAGACGTTCCGTTTCGCGGTAAAACCCGCAATCGAATTAGATAAAAATTCAATTGTATGGCAACAAAAGAAAGTTCGAATTAACTCTCAAATGCTCGAGTCTCGGGACCGTGTTGAATCAATTATAAAGAGGTTTTATTGTAAGAAGATGTCTTCGAAAGTGGAATCAAGTTTTTGAATTTGGAAAAAATTTAATTGTTGTCTATGGTTTTAGTGATGTTCTACCATGTTACCGGTTACATGTTTTCTTTATTTTCTTATACTAAGCTGTGCTCGCTTATGTGTGCGAGGTACTTAGACCTTATATTCATCATTTACTGGACGCTAAAATGATATATCGAAATATAACATACCTACGTGAATATTTCAGAAAAAAAACCTATTTTATTCCGTAAAATTTTCATGGAAATACATTCGAATATTTCGAACATATTCGAGGCAAATTGTTAGACAGACTAAATATTTTTTTTTTGTATATATTAATTTACTAGAGTTTACTGTGCAGCTGCGCCGCGGGTCAACTTTTAGTGCGTGACTCTTGTTTAAAGAGCAGGCGTTAATAGAGGTTACATTGTGTATTTTTATGTTAGTGTTATTTGCCCCCGGAAAATTCACTTCATTTCATATCTCACACTCTCTCCCGACATAAAAAGTACTATATTTTATGTCCATTTTCGATATTAAAACTACATTTAAACAATATTACAGCAAAACCAATCCAGTACTCCTAGTTTTTTCCGTGAAAGCTTAACAGATAGACAGAGTTACTTTCGCATTTGTAATCTTTCTACAGACTAAAAAGAGATGGACGGATTGTGTGAAGGATGACAGGTATGATGATTTGTGGTGCATCAGAGAACGTATGTCAGAATAGAGGAATGTGAAATGAAAACACATTATGCCGTCTCTAAATAATTGGGATAAACTAAAAGAGAAATAGTAATTTATAATATTAGGCATAGTATCATCAATAGCAGTTTTTATATAAATAGTATGTTTTAAATCACAGACATATAGAAATTTCACTTTACTACACATGTAGGAAATTCACTAATTTCAGTAAATCAATAGTAATTGATTGACTGAAATTAGTGAATTCTGATTCATTAAAAAATTACCAAACAAGATGATTGTTCAGACTGAAGTAAGGTTCAGTAAATCATTGCCCCCAGAGAGATTTGAACTCTCGACCCCTGGTTTACAAGACCAGTGCTCT
This sequence comes from Dendrolimus pini, assembly GCA_949752895.1. NCBI lineage: Eukaryota > Metazoa > Arthropoda > Insecta > Lepidoptera > Lasiocampidae > Dendrolimus > Dendrolimus pini. Next base: position 14,906,455 of record OX457145.1, on the reverse strand, counting down.
AACCCCTGAGCTATGGAGGCGATGGTTATGAATATCATTTTACCGTTAGATATTATAGCAATATTTTATAGCAAACCATTTTTATAGATAAGTTTAGTTTGTTTATTATTATGGGATAGAAATATATTGTGAATGCTTGATAAAATACAAGAACATAAGGTGGAAGGCATCTACTTACTGTAAGCGGCTGGCCCTCTGCCAGCGTCGGGCACTGTCGTGGGTTTGGGTCAAGCTGTTGTCCTACGACCCTTGCTTAGGGCATTGAAAGGAAAGATTTTACTTCACTTGAATTATTATATTATGGCGAAATACACGCGGACACTGAAGGTCTCTCACGATTTTAGCGGGTACGCCGAGCAGGCTTAATGTCCAGGAATCCCACATATTTAGTTTTAGTTTATTTTATTAAAATCTCCAACAAAGGATACACATATCAATTTGAAAATAAAGATAACCTTACACTTTAAATCAATGTGCTCCTTCAGTTACTGGAGACCACAACATACGTAAAAACTAGTCATATACATTTAATGTGTAATATATAATACAATACTTATATGAAAAGCCAAACAATATAATATTATATACTTGTAATAGAATATACAATTACATATATAGATAAATTAGTTATTATATAAAAATAAGAATTTTATATATGTCATACACAGATATCATCAGCCTTTATCAAGCAGCCTATAATACCTTTCACAAGACTAATCTTTGAATACAGACCGAGGTTTTCCCCTGACATACTACTATATTGTTCGAGCTTAAATAGAGGTGCTTAAAAGAACACCAGAGCGGTTTGTGTGTTTCTGAAAAGCCTGCAGTGCATATATTTCACATAAGCTCAGCAAATATAGTATAGTGACCAATTTTAAACCCTTTAATTTCACTAAATTTGAAACAGAGAACATGTATTCTCTGTTAATAAGTCACATGGTACCTAAGCTTTAACTTGAAATTAAAAGAAAAAAGAGAATAAACAAATCAATAAAATAAATGAACCTATAAGATTAAACAGGACATCACTATCGAAATCTCATTCCCACAATACGATTCTGACCAATTATACGCAAATGAAGTTAACCCCTTTGCTTTGTGAAACTTTTTAATTGCTGTTAAATCAAGATGGGTTCGGATAGGGCAAAAAATACCCGGACTTTGCTCATTCATGCCACGGTCCTATTGTTAGATGACATCAATCTATGTGGGTGGTTGTGATTACATAGTGTTGTGACTTTTTTTTTTCAGTTTCCAGATATTGACAAAGGTATAAGAATACTACTAACATGAATAGCCCCCGCTGTGCAATATCTGATTTAATATACTAAAGAGTATTGTTGCTTACTAATAGCGGCAAAACAGTTTGTTGCGAACATTCGACGTTCACTGAATAAAAAAGCTAAAATATGAAAATTGTGTGTATGATTCATAAAAAAAAACAATAAAATGAATGACGACGTCGAGTTCGATCCAAATAATCCTAAGAAATTAAAATATGACGATATCATAGCTGCGTCTCAGCGTATTGTCGGTGCTGTTGTACGGACGCCGATCACGCGAGCTCGTTTATCTGAAAAAGTTGGTACGGACCTTTATTTGAAACATGAATTCATGCAATGGGGATTGTTCACAAAAAATTACCCTCTGATTTTATATCTTTATTACGTAAAATAGGGTATTTTAAGATACTAATTTGAATATTTTTGTTTTATAAGCGTTAGTTTTTTTATAATTCGATTTTAAAGTTATTTCTCCGATGACGTCATAAGGCACAAGTTTACATTGATTTCTTTGCCTAGAAAACAAAAATAATAAAAGCAAGTTTTATCTATATCTAATCATAGTAATCTGTGCTACTTATTTAACTATCACTGTCATTACTCATTACGTATCGTGATCATTTTAGTGTATTTTGTCGCTAGGCTTATAATTTTTCGTGTTCAACCATTATTATTTTCTGTAGTTATCGTTAAATTTTTTAAAGTGGTCTTTAGGGAAAATCCATGTTACATAACTTAAATCAAATAATGTACAGCTAGAATTTTTTTTACACCTGAAGCAGGCAAACAGGCAGACGGCCCACCTGATTGGATTTAGTAAGGTCAAATAAAGGTCAAACGCATTTCTTACAAAATACAAGAAGATCGTATGTTTTTTGGAATTTTAACTAGACAGAAATGATTAGATTTTGATGATTGAGAGAGATTGAGAGATGATTAGATTAGATTAGACACTATTCCTCGAAATGGTTTTTCAAATAGCCAGATTGAAAAAAGTGAACAATCCCCATTCACTGGAAGTTTCAAAGAACGCGGCGTACGCAACACTGCTAAGTGACGAACAAAAAAAAATGGTGTGATATCTGCTTCTTCTGGTTTAAAATGTTTCACTGCAACAGCAACGAATTAAAAAAATCAACACCTAAGATTGTTATAAAGTGTTTAAAATATTATCATTTTTATTAGAAAAATAAATATCATGAACCTTTTCTTTTCTTGAAATATATTTTGTTTGAAAATTAATTACCTTTACCTTACATAAAATAAATGCACACAAGAAAAAACACTCGAAATACATACAAAAACACTGATGTTGCATTGTTATACCATAGAGTAGGTAATTATCTTTACGCAAATAATCATTATTTAATTATAAAATATTTCCTTTTTAAATTCATTTATATTTTTATAGTTTTTACGTTTCAAAGTAATTGTTTATAGAATAGTTATACTTCAAGTAAAATTTAGGAAAATAAAATATAGCAAAATGATTATATTATTAATATTTCTATTAAATTATAGTATTTTATATAATTTATTTTAAAACTAAAATTATTTAACCACAATACAATATAAACAAAATACTACAACTAAAATATACCAATTATTTTGAGGCTGTACGAAAACTTTGTGTAACATTTTTCTAGTTTCGTATTATTCAATAGAGAAAAGTAATATGTTTAAACGATAACGTTTTAATAATATCTTTAAGTAAACAAAAAGACTAGGCTACATTGCCCCCAGAGAGATTTGAACTCTCGACCCCTGGTTTACAAGACCAGTGCTCTAACCCCTGAGCTATGGAGGCGACGAAGCAGCCGTTATAATTTTATAAACACAATCTTATATATTTAATTCTGCAAAAGATATTTATTAACCCATTTTTTTCATAAACAAAAATTACACGGGTTTATTACTGTCATTTAATTTCGCCAGAATAGGGATAAAAAATCGAAACTAAAAATATTGTGTGTGTGCGTGTGTGTGTGTGTGTTTGCAGTTCACACGCAGTAGAAGTGAAACTTCAGAGAGTATACTCAAAGATATTCTTCTCTAACGTTTATTTCTCTATATACATAAAAGAAAGTCGTGTTAGTTTCACTATTTATAACTCAAGAACGGCTGTACCGATTTGGCTGAAAATTGGTCGGGAGGTAGCTTAGAATCAGGAGACGGACATCTTACTTTATCCCGTTGGAACTGGTAGGTGGCGCTGAGATCGGGTTCTAGAATCCTCCTAATCACCTTGTTTTGGTTATTTTGTTTTTGTGTGTTTAAGTGAGTTCCCGGAAGGTTTAGATTTGCAATTAGAACCGAGAGGTGGCGCTGAGATCGGGTTCTAGAATCCTCCTAATCACCTGGACCGTTTTGGTGATTTTGTTTTTGTGTGTTTAAGTGAGTTCCCGGAAGGTTTAGATTCGCAATTAGAACCGAGAGGTGGCGCTGAGATCGGGTTCTAGAATCGTCCTAATCACCTGGACCGTTTTGGTGATTATGTTTTTGTGTGTTTAAGTGAGTTCCAGAAAGGTTTAGATTCGCAATTAGAACCGAGAGGTGGCGCTGAGATCGGGTTCTAAAATCCTCCTAATCACCTGGACCGTTTTGGTGATTTTGTTTTTGTGTGTTTGAGTGGGTTTCCGGATGGTCTAGATTCGAAATTATAACCGGTAGGTGGCACTGGGATCGGGTCCTAGATTTTTATGTTTTCAAAGCAGGACAACGTCTGCCGAGGCCTCTAGTATAAATAACTTCTTACGCCTACATCCGTTAACATTTATAATTCATAAGATTTTTGTTTTGATTATATAGAACCTGTCCTTGATCACGCAAGTCAAATATAAAACCATTAAAAACGCAATTTAACCATTCACTACCGCGGGATAATTCCGGCAACGTTCAAAAGGCGTATCAGGCCCATCAGTCACTCGGAAGCGGGCGTTACGTTGTGAAATTAAATATGCATAGAAAGGGTTGACTATGGGTCAAATTCGCCACGCTTTCGGTATTAATATCTTGATCCGTCAGCAGTTGACGGGTTGAGATGGATCTGTGTTCTACGCCAGTCATTCACGGACTGCGGGAGGATTAGAAAGGTTCTCAAAGTTTTCAACTATTTTTTATGGTCTTAAAAAGCGTTAATCCTTTGTAGTTAGTAAGACATCCAGTAATATATAGTATAACAATAAATATAAATAAATAACGTAATAAATAGCAAAATACGATATATATTGGATACTAAACTTCCAATTTAATGTCTTGAACATGAACTATTTTTTTTGCCTTTTAGCAATATTTTATTTTATTATATTTTATTATAATTACAAACGAAGTAAAATTTATTCATGTGATTTTAATTTTATTGCTGATCCGAGACTAAAATTCGCTAAAAATAACTAAATACGTATATAACAGTACTAAGTGACAGTTGAGCAGTGATTTTTAAAGTATACCAAGGACGACTAGTGCAATTTGAAGCAAAAATCTTTTTGTTACAACTCGACGATATTTACAAAAGAAACACCGGTATGACAGATATGTCATACCGGCCTTTAGTTTCTTTTAATCAAATAATGTCCTATTAATTTGTTACAAGGTGTTATAAAGCTTACAAAATTAATAGTCATTATTATCAAAGTAAACATAGGTTATGTTGACAAAACGCATATACCGTAAATAAGCCAACTTGATACTTGTAATATGCTCTACGTTAAAAGTTACTAGCAAATACCAAAATTACTCTTGTCATAATGTTGGGGCTGTATTCAGAGAAATGTGCGAAAATGGCGCCCCTGTTATTTTCTTCACTATTTAGCCAACAGCTTATTAATCTTGATATAAAAAAATGAATGTTTGACGATTCTATAAATGACATACGTCCTTTATAGAATCGTAAACTCCATATTTGATCATGTGATCACCTTTTGCAAAGTTGTTGTGCATGAGCCAGAGAAGATTTCTGAGTTTGTTCACAATTGGACCCGGTAGGTGGCGCTACTGTCGGCATAGCGATTGAAGCTTTTCCGGGCACACTTTTACAGTTAGTATTATATAAAAAAATGCTACTTTAGCGATGTAAGTAATATTCTTTTTTAAGCCTTTTTTTGCTTTTTTAAGCAAGAATAACTCTGTCAATCTTCTTTCTCTTTGGTTATATTAGAGGCGAAGAGGAGGTTGGGGCCTCGAGGAACCATAAGTGTTCGAAATATGAAAAGAAATATTTTTATTGATTTTATCAAAATATGTATTTATATGATAAAAGATTCAACTTTGAGAAATACTGGCCTTGTAGTGATTTATGCCCAGACGAAGGGTTAAGTTACCATTAATTAACGGGATTCATCCAAGCATCGGATGAAAGAAGGGGTTTATTTTACTGTCTACCAGTATTTTTGTAAATACAATTTTTTCCTATGAAAATTTTGGCTTCTTTCTTCTCTTCTTCTAACTTATATGAAGTTTAATGCAAAATTGAAAAGTAATTTTTCGGAGTTCAATTTTCATTATTCAAAGTGTCGCAATGATAAATAGTTGTTGGGACATTGATATTGTTACATGTATTAGATATGAAATGTGCCTTATTGAGTCAGCGCAAAAACTTTTTTAACATCAGGGTTGTCAGCTTTTTTTGAAGAAAATATAGTATTTTAGTTTTTAAGCTTTAAAATATAATACTTTTAGGAAAAAGAAGGAAAAATAGAGTACCCATTTGTTTTGCAATATTTATTATACAATTTTGTTTATTTCATTATTTCATTTTCCATGTGTATTTATTACTACTTTTTGCTTTGCAAGGGTCTATTATTTTTAAAATAATCATAAGTATCTTAACAAAAAGCGCGATAATTCAATTGGAGATGAAAAAAATATAGAATATTACGTACTAAATAATTTTTCTCTATTACATACATACATACATACATAACTTCACGCCAGGTCCCTTGCGGGGTAGGCACGAACAACAGAGCGCCATACAGGCTTATTCTTACACACCTCACTTGCTTCTTTGACATTCATAGCTCTTGTCATGCACGCTCGTCTGTTCTTAAGGCTCCTGACATCACCTTCTGCTAATACACGATCAATTTGATCATGGAAGGTGTGTCGTGGCCTTCCGCGACTTCTGCATCCATCCACTTTTGCATTGTATATCTGTTTAGTCATTCTTTCATCATACATTCTTTCCACATGCCCGAACCACCGGAGCATTCCTTTCCTTACCTTCACCCCGACACTCTCTTTCAGACCAACTCTCTTTCTTACTTCGGTATTACGAACGCGGTCCGCGAGCGTCACTCCGCAGATTTTGCGCAGTGCTCGCATCTCGACCGCGTTTACTCTACTTTCATGCTCTCTGTTCCATACCTCATTCCTCATTTTTCTCTATTGATTTCATATTTATATTTAATATCTTATACAATAAATTAACATTTTTCTCTATTATATAATATGGTTGGCAACCCACGTACAAAAGCTAATTCTTAAGTGAGGTTATAATTATTGTCCCGGTTTTCGTCTGGTGTAAAGTTAAGTCATCATCATTATCTGAGCGTTAAATCCCGGTTGCGTTCGGTGCGTTCAATCCGACGCCCAGGGTCCGCTTTCCTACTTTTTCTACTCCACTTCGCGCGGTCTTGAGCATCCCCCGTTTTGAGACCATTGGCACGCATGTCATCCTTCACGACGTCAAGCCAGCATTTCTTGGGCCTTCCCCTTCGACCAGGACCTGGCGGAGGCGGCATTTCTAGACATTTGTTCCCCACGTAATTAGCTCCTGACCCGGTCTTTCCGCGTCACTCCACACATCCATCGCAGCATATTCATCTCCATGACACGCAGCTCTTGCTTGTGTCACTCAAGTACTGCCCACGCTTCACTGCCATACAAAAGGACAGATCTAATGATGCATTTATAGACCTGTCCTTTTAATTTGACCGGCATTTTAGGGTCACAAATGACACCTGTCACCTGACGCCACTTGGCCAAAGCTGCTGTCATACGGGCCTTGACGTCGAGGTCGACATCCCCGGACGCACTAAGGACAGATCCCAAGTACTTAAACTGATCCGTGCGCTCGACCATATCTTCGCCTATGCGCACGGATGTGGGATCTGTAGTATTGCAGGCCAAGTACTCAGTCTTCGCCACATTTAGTTTCAAACCGCCGTTCTCTAGCGACCTTTTCCACGCATTTACACGTCCCACCACGCGCCCCCTGTCTGAATCTGCCAGCGCGATATCGTCAGCATACATGAGCAACCATGGAGGTTGCTCATGCGCATCTCTGATGCTGTTCGAAACTTCGTCTAATATCACGCTGAACAGAAACGGACTAAGGACCAATCCCTGGTGCACGCCTACAGTAATGGGGAAGGGTGTAGTGTCCCCAACAGCGGTCCGAACTATGTAATCGGAATCCGGTACATATCTCGGATAATGTCAATATAGGTTTCTGGCACCCCTTTGGACCTCAGTGCCCACCAGATCATCATGCGAAGAACACAGTCGAAGGCCTTCTGCAGATCCAAAAACAGGAAATGCAGAGGCGTATTCTTCGTCCTGTATTTCTCCATGATGATCCTTAGGGCAAAAACAAGGTCCATGGTTCCATGCCCAGGACGAAACCCATATTGACATCCCGAGACAGTGCACTCCTGCCGGATCCGAGAGTCGATTATGCGCTCAAAGAGCTTCGTGGTGTGGGACAACATCTTTATTTCGCGGTAGTTTTCGCACTCCTGCACCGATCCCTTACCTTTGAAGACTGGAGTGGTAACACTCAATCTCCATTGGCTCGGGATGTTTCCGGTGAGGAGTATGCGGTTAAAAAGGTTTGTTAAAATGCCCACACCACGAGGACCCATCGCCTTCCAGGCTTCGATGGGGACTCCATCGGCTCCGACAGCTTTCCGATTCCGCATGCGGCGAAGAGCCCTATGGACTTCATCAGGCGTTATCGGTGGCACTAGTCCTTGATTCGGAGGGAGGTTCGGTGGCTATACCTCTTTGTGCTGCTTATTTAGCAGTTCGTGGAAGTAAGAGCGCCATCTCTCCTTCACCGCAAGGTCCTCGCATAACAGGTTGCCGCCAGGATCTTTAACACAGCGGCAGTTGGAAATGTCCTGTGCCGCTTTGATCCTGGAACGTGCCAACTTATAAATGAGCTTCTGCCCCTCAGACGATTCCAACTTATCGTACAACGATCGAAAGTGGTCTCGTCTGGCTATGGCTAGAGCTCTTTTAGTGGCACGTTTTGCGGCCCTGTATGCGTCGCGATCTTCAGGAGATCTGGGCGCTTGCCACTTTTTAAACAGGGTTTTCTTCACCCTAACCTCCCTCTGGACTGTGTCGTTCCACCACCAAGTCTTCTTGTCACACTTGCGACCACCCTTAGACACACCCAAAACTGCATTTGCCGCTTTAGTAATGGCTGCTTGGATTTTATCCCAGTGGCTCTTGACTAGCTGTCAGCTCCGACACACACCTCAACGGATGCTGAAGCTGGTGTAAAGTTAAGTAAACAATAACAAACAATAATTAAACAGTAAAAAGTTTAATTTGATGAAATATAATTTCTAGGTCCTTTTCCATTACTTTTCATTCTTTAACTTAATTTCTCAATTTGACATAATAACATTTTATTATGTTGAAAAAAGATATTTGATAGTACGTCCAGAGCGTAGACAGAGACGGCCCCGAGGTAACTTAAAATAATGTAATGCGCCTGCTAAAATGTTCCCGCAACAAATCTTTCTTATGTACATTGCTTTTACAAATTGGAATATCGGCATTTTTTTACCGCATGAGTTCAGCAGACAGACAGACGATCCATCTAATGGAAAGTGGTTACTATCGCCTATGCACGTTTGTAACAATAAAAGGGCTACCAATGTGCTTCCGCTCTTTAAGGGATTATGCCAGGTGGTAGGGTATTTTCCCGCCTGGATGGCTACCACCCCTGATCTGAAGTATGCCGCCATAACAACCTTAAGACGCATTTCGGCATTAGTGGCCAGGGAGCAGTTGCGCATTTGTAGCACCTTTGGTGTTGCAAATGTCCATAGGCGATGATAACCACTTTCCTTCGTAGGTAGGCCGTCTGCCTGTATGCTGAACTCATGCAATAAAAAAAGAGATACTGAAACCTGGCCTCTAATGCTCGAAAATAACTCAAGATTGTTATGGAGACATGCCTGCTCTAGACCGGGGGTTCTGGAAGTTCTGTATCCAAAGCCGCTGAGTAGAGAATGCTTCGGTGAATTGCGCGCACCCCTCTCAATCCTGAGTTAAGAGAGCCGGGGTCGCGGAAGAAAAGCTCAGCCACATCCAGCTCCAGCACCTGGCATAAGGTGGCACCATAGGTATTCCGGCCCTTCTGATCGGTGAGTCCCAAACTCCCCCGTTGAAATTTCTACGGCGGACGTTCCATGAATGGCTTTCGTCTTGTAATTAAAGGGTGGGGGGGGGGGGGAAGAAGGCAAGAATATTTATCTAGAACAACATATAAAACAACTTATAGATAGATACACAACAACACTTTATTGTACACCAATACAAACATGAACTTGAAGACTAAAATTATATCTAGTTATGTACAAAAGGCGGTTGTAAATCGGTCCTAACTCATGATGCTGGTCGGATCTGCCAGCGTTGGTCTTCCGCAAGGGCCTTATATAAATAGGGTCAATAAATGTTATCATAAAAGAAGAATATTTTGTCCTTATCATATTAACTATAACTTGAATTAATTTACTATTGTCCGTAAAATTTTACAGACAAATAATTACAGTTGTGATATTTTTTGTTTTAAGGATATATACCATACAATGTAAAACTATATCTAACTACTTTACAAATATTTCCATATTTAATAACTGTGTCTAATGGTTGACCACGTAATTTGAAACATAATTAATTGCCCGCATAGGCGAATTTCAACTGATTAACTTCATACTACAACTCAAACTTATCTATTACTAAGTACAGTTAAAAACAAAATAGGAATAAAAAAAAATTGTGAAACTAATTTGTATAACAATTTATTGGTCACCAAACCAATGACAAAAGTTGATATATACAATAGTTAATTAATAAAACTAAATTTGTAGGTTATTAAAGGTCGATGTTATTTTTCAATGATTAACTTATATGTATTTAAATATAAATATGAAAAGGCGTTAAAATAACATTTTATCATAAGACATTAAAAAGTAACTACTGTTCAAAAAGTAATTAACGATATAATAATAACAAATTAACGACAAATAGCTCATGATGTCATAAGTCATACGCCACAACGTCTTGTAAAAAGAAAAAAGTGTCTCTACCGATATAACTATCATATACTAATGTAAAAAAAGAATATGACATTCGTTTTTTACAATAGTATATGTCGTCCAGCGTCTAGCCTACGTAGGCTTATCGAAAACTGACACCTTCCAAAAATATATCGAGGGGTGAAAGGCTATTTGGTTTAAGCGACATTTTTGCAACTTTACAGGAGAGCCATCTAAAGTTTAAAATTTTGGAAAAAAAAACATAACAAAAAAACTTCTTCAGCTATTTGAATGGAGTAAACTTTATTTAAATTCAATTAAAAGCATCGTGTTGGTGATGCTCATACCAAATAAAACGGATCTCTAATTACAAAGATAAATGTCGCTTTATACAATTTGCCTTAAGCCCTTATTTTTCAGAGTATGGAAAAAAGATTTAAGTGACTTCATAACTACAATTGAATACAGGGAAAAAGAATTAAGCGACACTGCAGTATATTTTCAGAGTAAGCCAAAAAGTATGAAGTGACGTAGCCCAAAAATAATAGTAGCAAGCTATTTATCTCAATTACCGATTTAGATTAAAATGACTGGAAGCCTAATTTACTTATGTGACTTTATAGTACTGAAAATGTAACGTTTGATATTACATTTTTTTACGTCTTATACTATCAAAGGCTCTTAAAACAACCTGGATATATCGTTATAGGCGACATGACACTATATAACCACGGAAACCGCGCCGGGCCGCTAGTATTGAATAAATAAAGGAATAATACATACATCAGTAAAAGTATTTATGTAGAATAATAATTAGGTAGAACAGTCTCGATGTGGGAACATCAAATAAAATTAGGTATTATTTATTCAGTATCACTTAAGATTAGCTGTCATAAAACTTACTAAAACTATAATTAATCACAACCAATAATTGTTAAACTGCAAACTAATAAAAACAAAATAAAACAGAGCGCCATATAGGCTTATTCTTACACACCTCACTTGCTTCTTTGACATTCATAGCTCTTGTCATGCACGCTCGTCTGTTCTTAAGGCTCCTGACATCACTTTCTGCTAATACACGATCAATTTGATCATGGAAGGTGTGTCGTGGCCTTCCGCGACTTCTGCATCCATCCACTTTTGCATTGTATATCTGTTTAGTCATTCTTTCATCATACATTCTTTCCACATGCCCGAACCACCGGAGCATTCCTTTCCTTACCTTCACCCCGACACTCTCTTTCAGACCAACTCTCTTTCTTACTTCGGTATTACGAACGCGGTCCTCGAGCGTCACTCCGCAGATTTTGCGCAGTGCTCGCATCTCGACCGCGTTTACTCTACTTTCATGCTCTCTGTTCCATACCCAACTCTCGCTTCCATACGTGAGCGTAGGTACCAGCACCGCGTTGTGTATGGCAAGCTGGGCCTTCTGGCTAAGGTTCTTAGCGCCTAGAAGTTTACCTAACGCTCCATTCACACTATTCCCCAAATTTACTCTTCTTTCTATGTCAGCGGTGTACCTTCCATCCCTGCTAAAAGCACATCCAAGATATACAAACTCATTCACTTGTTCCAGCATAACATCATCGACCATTATCCTTGCATTCGTTCTGGTTTCTTCTCTTTCAAACACCATAACCTTTGTTTTCTTCGCATTCAAATATAAGCCTCTCGCCTGACAGTCATCTTTCATCATTGTGACTAGTATTTGCAGTTCTGATGGCGATTCGGATAAAAGCACGGCATCATCCGCATAAAGCAAAGTGCTAACAACTAGATCACCCATCCGCACCCCAACATCCATCAATCTTAATCTCTGGAGACAGTTTTCCAGATATAGGATGAACAGCAAAGCCGACAGCACGCAGCTCTGCCGGACGCCAATATTGACGTCAAACCAGGGCGACAGGCTGCCGTCCACCCGCACGCATGCCATACAGTCCTCGTAAGTGGACTGCACAGCACGCAGCAATTGGCCATTGATCCCATATCCGGGCAATATGTCCCAGAGGTCCTTCCGCACAACCCTGTCAAATGCTTTCTCTAGATCCACAAAACCGCTGAAAACCTTCCGGCCCATAGCCAGCTGCTTCTCCACGATATTGCGGATCGAGAAAACTTGATCCATACATCCCCTTCCATTTCTGAAGCCCCCTTGTGCATCCCACAGTAATCCATCGGATACCACTCTCATTCTCCTTTCAATAATCTTCGCATACACTTTAGATGCTGTGCTGATCAAATTGATGGCCCTGTAGCTGGCGCACTCCATACGCCTTTATACAAGGGCACGATGACAGCGCGCCTCCAGTCCTTGGGAACCTTTCCCGTCCTCCAGCACAAGTTGCATAAGGACAGGAAAGCGTCCCGGACGCAGGTTCCACCATATTTGATCATCTCAGCAGGCACACTATCGATTCCTGCTGCCTTTCCATTTTTCAGACTTCTTATCGACCATTCGATCTCTTCCAAAGTGATCTCGGACGCTGACTCCTCGAAGTCGGTCACAGACTCAGTCGTGGTGCCAGCATCCGAGATATTATCATACATTTCTCTAAAATATTCACTCCATCGCGCTAAAACCTCTTGTGGGTTAGCAAGAATGTCCCCTGCTTAAAATAAAAATCAAGAAAGAAAATTTGTAGTAACTATAAAACAGTCAATGCTTGATAATAATCATAACGCAGTTGGAAATAACGTATTTATTTATCATTTTCTTCGACTGTATCCTCTACATCAGTATCCAGTAGGACATCTTTAGAATTGCAGTGTTGCAGATTTAAATAAATATGGTATCATGTGACATGAATAAGATGTATCATATTAAAGTTTAATGATTGAACGACCGACTCGTATTTTTGTTAAAATTGAAAAAATGTTTCAAATTTCTTCACTTCATTTTATCGCCTGTATTAAGTGACATCCAATTAAAAAAATAATAGCAACAAAATGTTTCAACAACTAAACAAAATATGTGGAAACAAAACGAATATTTGGTTTAAGTAGCACCCTGCGTGGTAAATAGATGCAGCTGAAAGAGCTTAAGCGACGCTCCATGTCGTATTTGGGTGACGGTCAAATGGTTTAAGTAACATCACACCGTGTAATTAGTGGAAGTCAAATTGATTCAAGTTACACCTTAATAAAAATTTAAAATAGGAAATACGCTTTAACTCTTATTGAATTATTTATCTGAGGAAGGGTAATTGGTTCATGTCTCGGTTCTTTATATAATTGTATGGTTCAAGTATATTACAAAAAAAAATATGCAAAATCCACGTCGTATAATACACTGCTACTTTGGAAACAACAGAAAAATAGTATTGTTTCAAACGCCAAAAAAATGCTCTGATTTTAATGAATCCGGCATCATTCGACGGAGAAAAATTCGCTGATTCCGAATATGTATATAACTCAATATCGCCCTAGATGTCGCTTAAACCAAATAGCCTTTCACCCCTCGATATGTTCATAAATGACTCATATTTTACTAAAATAATTTGAATCACTTTTCTGCTTACTTATCCTTAAAGCATATTAAATACCCCTTTACCTATTAAGAATCCGCGTCAATATGCAAATAAGCTGAATTAGGGCGAATCAGATGGCTTTTGATCGATTAGCCGCGCGCATGTTTTGAATGTACCCGCATTACCGGTGTTGTGTCCACTTAATTGATGATTAGATGTTGTGCAATAAATTTTAAAACTTTTTGACTGTATGGACAAGTACTGACCGCGCCCGACGTTGCTTAACTTCAGTGATCGGACGAGAACCGGTGTTTTCAACGTGGTATGGACGTTGGCAACCGTTGAGATGAAACTATGCCATCGAAGTGAAGAAATATCAGTGACTTAAAATATAAGATTAAAAATAATAACAAAAAGCCAACGGCACGCGGTGTTCCCAGGCGGTCACCCATCCAAGTACTGACCGCGCCCGACGTTGCTTAACTTCGGTGATCGGACGAGAACCGGTGTTTTCAACGTGGTATGGACGTTGGCGGCATTTTTTTATGAAATTTAACCAGGAGTCATATCAGTAAACAAATATTTTAGCAAGAATTACGAATAGAATCCTTCTAAATAACTCTTACAACGGTTACTAGATGATTTATCTAAATACTTATGTATAAATTAATATTTATCGTTATTATTTAGTACCTATTAAGTGTGGAGGTGTAACGTTGCTCTACCGGTGTTCTTTCTTCTGCCTGCAGCAGTAACCTATAATTTAAAAAAATATCCAACACTGAAATAATGCCAGTACATCATATTTAAATGAATCACTAAGCGCCTGGAAAATGGTTCCTGTGGGATACCCCTGTTTTATAATTTAGAAGTCGTGAGAAAAGCTTCATGTCGTAAATTTCATAAATAATTTAAAGTCTTATTAATGTTAATAGCCTTTAAGTCTTTGGGTACGGACGTGAGCTAGTTACAGACACTCATAGATAACTAAGTCATGTAACAAGCAATGTCCGTTGATGTGATTAACAGTATATTAGGACCAATTTACCGTTAATTACCCAGCGATACCAATCAGCTAATTAGCAGATGATAATGATGGTTATATACAGGTATGTAATATTAGATTATGCTCAGTGCGTTATTATGTATGGCACGTTTTATATAAGTAGTTGTGGTCCGCGGTATGTCTTGTACAGTGCCGTAAATATCCTTTTATATATATATATTTATGTAGGAGAAAGAATACAATTTCCTGCGGCCGGGCGGCCTGTCGTAAGAGGCGACAAAACAACCCACAACCAGGTGGTAGGGCATTAGCCCGACTGAATGGCTTCTTCTTGGGCTGTGTTCCGGCATTAGTGACCAGGTTCCAGTGGGACACTGGAACTTATGGAATTAAGAGAGCAGCAGCGCATTTGTAGCACCTCTGGTGTTGCAAATGTCCATGGGAGATGGTAACCGCTTTTCATCAAGTGGGCCGTCTGCATGTCTGCTGAACTCCTGCAATAAAAATTAAAAGAAAATTATGCGCCTAAGCGAGCTTCTTTAACAGCGCCCTTGTTTTTATTACATATTATAGGTACCCTACCTAGCTAGAGCAATGCTATATATAGGCCTACTTTATTTCGTTCAGTGTGATAAAATAACGCACAAGGACCTCAGTATTGTTGGACCAATTATCTAATATTTTGGAAGAAAAATCTGATCTGCCAAAAAAATGAGCGCGATATTTTGTCTAATTTAACACGACTTTTTTGATGACACTGGCATGTAGGTACGTATATGTTGGAATCGAGCACTTAGCGCGCAGCGGGAAGTTATCAGGAGCAAACCGAAAAAATTATAGTCATGGTCTGGCCATTCTTACGCCCCTCAGAGTCTACGTGTGTCTGGGCACCGGTGGTATCAACTCATTTACGGCACTGCCCTTGTGTCAAAATACTTCCGAAATGATTAGGGTCGTAACGTCAGGACACATATTTTTACAGCCTCCGAATAAACGAAAATCTATTTTATTTTCTATAAAATATTGAACGCTAACAAAGATATTTATTACTAGCATATCTAATTGTGTCTGGGTAACCAAGGCGGGACCCACCCACCCACTCATATACTATTTTTTACAGCTTGGGTTACATTATTGAAGTTTTAGTAAGGATCCCCGATTTTTTCTAGTAATAATTCATGCATATGTAAATACTCATGTTTAAGAAATAAATAAACTTTGATTTTGACTTTGAATAAATATAGCCTATGTCGGGAATAGCATTCAAATGGTGAAAGAATTTTGGAAATCGGTAGAGCAGTTTTTGAGTTTCTTCGTTAGAAACATACAAATCTTTCCTCTTTATAATACTACTATAGATAATCACATTTAAAAAAAATCGGTTCTCCCAAATACAGGCCAGCCTTGTGGTCACGTGAGACTTCTATTAAACGAGTTGTTAAGTCTTGATAGGGTATTTTGTTGGATATTTTAAATTAAATAGGTACTTCGTTTAGGGTTTCATAAACAGCGGGTATACCAACCTCCCCTTAATTAGCCACGATGTCCTCAAAATACCAAACCAAAACATAAACATGTCCACAAATAAATGTAAAATTAACCCATCGATCTTCACGCTTATTAATTTGACAGGATGCTTCGAATGTTGTCTATTAGAATAATGCGATAACAAACATGCAATATTAAATGCAATTAAACGCTTAGACCGTGGGGTACTGAGGCCATGAGCCTCTAGAAATATTAATTTAGACGTGTTAAAGTCATTTTTTTTATTGCGTGAGTTCAGAAAACAGGCAGACGACCTACGTGATGGTAAGCGGTTTTGTCGCCTAAAGACATTTGTAACACCAAAGGCACAACAATGTGCTACCGCTTTCTAAAGGGAGGCTGGAACCTGGCCACTAATGCGGGAACACAACTCGATTGTTATGGCGGCATACTCTAGACCACCAGTTATATCCTTGCAGGAATGAAGAAAGAACACAATTTTCTGCGGTCGGGCGGCCTGTAGCGTAAGAGGCGACAAAACAACCCACAGTCAGGTGGTAGGTATTTGCCCGTGTGGATGGCCCTGGTCTAGAGTATGCTGCATAACAACCTTGAGTTGTGTTCGGCATAAGTGACCAGGTTTCAGTCTCCCTTATGAGAGGAGCAGCGCATTTATATCATCTCTGGTGTTACAAAATTAAATCTATATAGGCGATGGTAACCGCTTTCCATCAGGTGGGCCTTCTGCCTGTCTGCTGAACTCTGCAATATTATTATTTTTTAATAAAAAAACAGGAGTAGTAGCTATCCAGACAGGTTACTGTAAACACTGTAAAATATAAAAACAAGAAATAAAGTAAACAAAGCAAAACACCCCACCAATCCTAAACCCTTCCAATCATCCATCCAACTTACCCTTGCCTAAAACTATCCCAGCAGTAAAAATTAGATTCATTTACCCAAAAGCAAAATAAGTATGAGTAATATATAAGTATATGTAAAATACATGCATGCATACATATATAACTTCACGCCAGGTCCCTTGCGGGGTAGGCACGAACAACAGAGTGCCATTTAGGCTTATTCTTACACACCTCACTTGCTTCTTTGACATTCATAGCTTTGTCATGCACGCTCGTCTGTTCTTAAGGATCCTGACATCACCACATCTGATGTATGTAAAATTCTTACATAAATACAGAATAGTAGACTCGGGCAATCTTGTTCGCCCGGGCAAAAGACGGAAGAAACCTGTCCCCTTAATCAAATCATTTCTTCAGGTAACTTACAATTTGATAACAATATTTTATCAACTCCAACACAAAACTGTAACGCATTCGAGTCAAATCCTTAACCCAATCTAATATAATCCGGTAAAGTAACAAAATCAAAATGTTTATTATACAACTAATAGGAGATAATAAGTACAGTATTCCATTACTGACAAATTCGATTGTCGTCTCCGATATTGGGGGTGACAATTTTCGAATTGGAATCCTTAATATATTCACCCTTGGGCCTGGTGGGGTGTCGGGTTGCAGTTGTAATGTTCAAAGTTTACATGTGGACAGTCTGTTTGTATGTACACGCTCTGTGGTGTTTAAAAATAATTAAAGCTCTATGTTACGTGTTCGTGTGGACGAACCCTTAACTTACTTCGTTTCTTTACACGATACGACTCATCGATCTTCCAAGAAGATCATACGATGTCGAAACATCGCACAAATCCATAAAGGGTCCTCGGGACGTACCAGCGTCGTCTTTTGGTGCTCCATCGCGGAGAAGTCAAGACGTTACATATTAAGTTATAATTAAGTAATTGTAATTAATTAATTCAATTAATGAATGAATTAAAATATATTGTGTTTTTAAAACATCCTCCGACGGCCAAAGAACTACTATCAAAATATTATTAAAAAATCACTATTACTATTTACTTAATCATTATATTTTATAAATACGTGAAGTAATAACTTTGCACCTTTTTAAGAAAATTTGTGCGGACGGAGGAGTATAAAATTTAGCACACATATAAACTATACAATATAGAAAAGTAGTGCGGAATGATAATATTTATTTAAAATTATACATAAAAAAATAAAAAGAACAGTAAAGTAAGGGGTACCTTTGATTGACTCAAAATACAGACCTTGTTCCTAGTTTGAGAGTAGGTATACTACCTAATTGAATAAAATTCCATAGCCGTATTTTAAACTAACACATTTTTGCTGTTTCCTAATTACCTTTCTATAGTATCTCTTCTTTTGTTCGATTGTAAAAGACTAAAGGTTTATTATTATTACTATTGGGTGCGACATCTCATCTGTGCAGGAACGGAGAAAGAATAGGTCCAATTTCCTGCGGCCGGGCGGCCCGTCGTAAGGCGCAACAAAACAACCCACAGCCAGGTGGTATATATAGCAATTGCCCGTCGATTGAAAAATCGGCCAATAATAAGGTTTCCTATGTATCTATTTAAATTTGAATTTGTTGCACTAATTTAATTGCGGCGATAAAGTTGATAGGGTGGTTCATCATGGCTTGTCATGTTTGAGGAGTGCTGGTAGAACTTTACGACATGCGGCAATCAATGACATAATTTGCCGGCCTCTTGTCACCGTCGGGGTACCAACTGTTCTTGAAGCGAACGGACTGTGCCGCGATAATGGCAAGCGACCGGACGGAATGTCGTTGGTACCTTGGAAGATGGGACGCCCCTTAGTATGGAACGCAACGTGTGTCGATACTTTAGCGGGTTCCCATCTTCCAAATACAGCCGTCACTGCCGGCGCAGCTGCCACACTTCAAGAAACACTGAAACGCCTCAAATATGCATCCATCGGTGACTGATATATATATGTGGCATTGGGGGTTGAGACTTTGGGGCCATGGGGACGTGAGGCTTATCAACTTTATCGAGACCTTTCAAGGCGTTTGAAACGAGTCTCGCGTGACCAAAGGGCTGGCCTATATTTAGGGCAAAGGATTACCGTTGCCATATAACGTGGGAATGCGGCCAGCATTTTTGGAACGCTCCCCACTGGCAGCGACCTCGATTACACCTTTTACTTTAAATATGTCTATAAAAATATTTATTAAGATTTTTTTGTAGCGTAATTTAATTATTTATCTATCAATGTTTGATGTATATATTTACAATAATACTAAATTACGCATGGAAACTTTACGAGAAGCAAAACATTAATCGTTGCGGATTACCCTTGGAATTATTAATATTCAGTCAACTAGCGGATTTGCGGAAGGGGTGAATAAATTCAATAGGGCGAGCGAAAGTCGTACGTGATACTTACTACACCGTTAATAATACGGTTATTAATAACTTAGTCCTTTTGTTTTTAATATATAATAATATATAATAATGACAAAAAGCCAACGTCACGCGGTGTTCCCAGGCGGTCACCCATCCAAGTACTGACCGCGCCCGACGTTGCTTAACTTCGGTGATCGGACGAGAACCGGTGTATTCAACGTAGTATGGACGTTGGCGACTCTGTAAATGAAATTATGCCATCAGAGTAAAGAAATATCATAACGTTTATAAGATTAAAAATAATAATAACAAAAAGCCAACAGCACGCGGTGTTCCCAGGCGGTCACCCATCCAAGTACTGACCGCTTCCAGCTGCAGTTTTTCACCATTTCAAAATAAGACGTTTTTAAAAAGGTGTTATATAATTTCTACGTTATGGAAAGTTACCTACATAGAACAGCACTAGCCTTCTGGTTATCTCATACAATTTTGAATGAAATTAATATATATCATTGATTAATATTCAGTTAGCAACATCTGATTTTACGGCTTCAATATAATATGTATCACACATATCCTATCAATTTTACGACTCTCATCAGAACCCATCAAGTCAGTTACGAGCAAAATAAAAACCAACATATCAGATCTTCAATATTCATGAAGGCATAACCGCAAGTTATTGTTCTGTATGTAACTGCTATATTTTTCCCAATCACCATTAGTACTGTATCAGGGCGCCTACCAACCTTACGCTGTGAGATATCAAGCCTAACAATCCTACTGTTATTACAACCACTATCATATTTAGTTGTAAAATGCACTTTGTGCAAAGTATATAATGCTTATATTCGTGTACAGATGATTAGGAGTTAAGACGTTTTAGAGCGGATGAAAATATTCAGCCTATAAAATGTATAGACATGATAAGATAAGCTGTATTGCTAACAAGTCAAGGTGTATTTTTGAATGTGGAAAAAATGGTAGTTCAGTCGTTTATAGATTTTGATGGATTGGCAGTAGTATTCGGAATATGTCTGCACTTCAGTTTTATTGTGTCAAATAATAGGGGCGCTCTGGAGCCCATTATCACGTGTTTGATCTAAAATGATACTTGGAACGGTATTCGCTGTGGGGTTTGGATCAGTTTTGTCATTCCAGAGACGAATCTGCTCCAAGCATTTTATTTTTAAGTAAAACTTCTTTACAATATTTGTGGTTTAAAACTCAATGAAACGAAAGAGCGACACTAAAAAGAGATAAACATAAATCTATAGGACTAAGCGTGTGGGAGAATGATATACGAGTACATTGTGCAGCATAGATTAGAGAGTCAATAAGAGCGATGATTAAACATAGGTCCAATTTGGACCGAAATAAAATGGATAATAATATATCTATATCTGTGAGTATATTCTCTGAAGTTTCACTTCTAATGCGTGTTAACTGCATACATATTTTTTTTCGAATGCAAATATGGCATAGTGGCAAACAGTCCACCCAATAGACCTTCGCTCTTAATGTTGCCACCTTTGATTATGTACTTGTCAAGTAAATAGGATTTAGGATGGACAGAAGGAATGTGATAAACTTACTAGGCAAGAGGAATTGGTTAGGGGAAGAAAGCAATAGGATATCACAACTTTCACTCATAATACGAAAAATGATTAGCTCTTGGCTAACCATTTACCGATATTCTGTGAGAGGGTAGAATTCCACCAACCAAGCTGGCCCTAAGACATGTCATTAAGATAATGACTCCAGTATAGCTCTATCATGTCAAAAATTTATTGAAAATAAAAGATGAATCAGAAAAACTACCTAACGTGTACATGCCTTCTGATGGCTGTATTGAATACATATTATGAAACATTTAGTCGGAAGGAGCTTCGGAGAACCTGCAGCACACCTCTCTAAGCCCCTTAGCCACTTATACCCATATTGCCCCTGTCTTCTATCGCACATTTTGGGGCCCATGCAGGGAGTGGCGGGTCACCGTCTGCCCATTTTCCCATGTTCTCCGAACATTGCTACGGTCAGACGCCATAGTGTCCATATTCCCAGACCCCAAGTACTACTAGCACTTCACCCCAATAGCCCGGTAGTTTTTGTTCTCATTTCCCACAATAGACCTACACTGACCGGGACTTATCCTTGGGAGAATTTTTATTCCCCTGGCCACACGCAAGCCCTCCAAAAGTCCGGGCCATGTTTATGGCCCGTGGTCTTCAAACACACATTATAAGATATAGATAATATATTAATAATAGACAGATAATTAGTCATATAAATCATGAAAGAAAACTTCTAGAAATTATAACACAATATGCAAGCGCCCATTATAAAAACGTAACTCAAAAAATCTATTTTCAGTTTCAGAAATACTTTTTGCCTTAAATGAGTTCAAAATTAAAAGTATTATTTTAAAAAATCTCGTCAATTTTATATTTAAACAGAGTATTAGAAAATTAATCAATAAGGTTCCACAGATGTTACGTGCTCTTATAACCGCTTGTTGAAAACAGACGAGAAAAAAATAAAGAAACACGATCCAAGTCATCTTTCCTTCTTGTTTTTTTCAGGGGCCGAGGCTTACGCGTTGCCTTCAACCAACGCCAGCAGTGTGACCATATGTGGCAGGTTCCTACCATTTTGGCAGGATCTTACCTCTTATTTTAGATTCTGGCATGATCGGCAGACGTTTTATATAACCTGGCAGTTTTTGGCAGTATTGAGGTACAGAAAAATTTCTTTTGGCAACTCACCAAAATGTCGAAAATGAGAACCCTGAAGATACTTCACGAGCATGTAGGGAACTTCCCTATACTTCTCGTGTTATGTTTGTATTCATTCAATTAAGAACTTTAAATCTTCGCATAGAAATTTGATAATCATGAAACAAGTATTCATAAACACGTGTTCATGACTGATATTTTAATTCAATCAGTCATAGAACAAAGAACATATTCCCCTCTTATAGTCATAGAAACATACTTTTGATTCCAATTAGATTTTTTTAAAGTGCTACTATCTTGTTAGTGTATTTTCTTGGGCGATATCATAAGTCTAATAAATAAGACCATGTATAGAGTTAAAGGAAATGAAGAATATGATGCTAATTATAATGTTTAATTTTAATTTAATAAAAATATAGCTTATTGTATGTGTATTTTGGTTAATTACAAGGGTAAATAATGTTGGCAAGATTTAGGCATTTTTACTACAGACTTTGGCAGAATTTGGCAGGTTTTTAACCAAAGTAAGGCAGGATCTGTAGTTAAGAGATGGTCACACTGAACGCCAGTGAGTCAGTTGACCTCCAACCCTCAACTCGATCAGACCTCTGTTTCGTTTTATCTCTGTACATTTCTTCATTGATAATTTAATCCATCAACAATTTCATTTTTTAAATTTTCTTTAGAGTTCGTCCTGACAGTACGCATATTATTATAAAATTGGGATAACTTTTACAAAATTAAGATGAAATCAATATTTACCAGTGACATCTAGCGAACGTGGTTGGAACTTATAATAATAATAATAATAAATGTTTATTTGATCCAAAAGTACATATACAAGAATTTTTGGGGTTGGGACCTTCTATTAAGTATAAACATATACTTGTGTCAGAAGGACCCGCTCTCAATTAACTTAAACATAAATAATAAAAAAACTTATTATTACAATAAACCTTATACAAATATTTTTATGTGTTGTATATCTGTGTGTGTGAATGTATGCTATAACGAAATTTTAATATGTTACTTTGATAAGTAACATATTAAAATATCGTTATAGTTGCCGGCACAATCCTTGAGCGGTCACCTTGGCCCACGGACAGTGATATTGTGGTTCTTTTTCTAAGTATAAGGTATTGCCCCCTTCTAGTTAAAGGACAAAAACAATATTTTCGAAATGTCAATAAATAGTATGACATTGGCTAAGTTCAATGGCGACCGCTCAAGATATGTGCCTAGAACTATAATACTCCAATATATTATTCCGATGCGTCTTAAATGCATACCTGCTTTAGAATTAAATAAAAGAAAAAGGTCCCGGGCTTTTCATACAAATACTTATGGTTGACAGGGCCTGTTGTTGATTGCGCCGATACAATGTCCATCAAAATGAAGTAGTAAATTTTCTTCACGACTCTCGAGGGTAAGTTTTATTTTATTAATTTAGATTTAAACTTGTTTCTTTTACACAGTAATATAAATGTTTATCATTCCTTCTATTAAATTAAGAACTATATCCACCTTAGATCATATTGTTACAAGCCGAGAAAGTGAATGCACACCTGTACTTTATGTCCTTCCCGCATTTGGACTTCTTTTATTTACTTTATGTTTAAAATTTGTAATTAAGAAAAACATACTACTGTTATTGTAATCGTTTATGGCCGCAGGTGTACAGTTTACTTTTTCTTAGAAAAATCAGTCCACGCGGTCGGTTGTTGTATTGTACAGTTTAGTATAAAACAATGCCCGAACAGAGGGGTGAGACAGTCAAGCGAGGATTACGATACAAGCAAAACGTGTACATTCGATAAGCTATATAGTGACGGACTTTGCGCGTGTTATTGAATCGTGCAGTTTGTACTCGTTGTGTCCAGTTATATTTGTACCTGTGTTATACGTATTTGAATAGTTCTGATTCCAACGGCATTTTAATACGAGTCCCGCACTTGTTACGTGAATATGCTCCGCGAAATGTAAGTATTAGAAAAAGTTGCGTGGTCCCAACCAGTGGGGGAGGTTAAATACCTATTTTGAA
Source organism: Dendrolimus pini (assembly GCA_949752895.1). Classification (NCBI taxonomy): domain Eukaryota; kingdom Metazoa; phylum Arthropoda; class Insecta; order Lepidoptera; family Lasiocampidae; genus Dendrolimus; species Dendrolimus pini. The sequence goes on along the minus strand of OX457145.1, from coordinate 14,881,880 downwards.
TTCGCTTAGTAGGTAATTAAACTCAACAAAAAATAAAGAGGTAAAGTTTGTTGAGTTTGTGACATTGAAGGTAATTTCTGAATCTACTAAACCGATTATGAAAATTCTTTCATCAGTGGAAAGGTATATTATTCTTGCTTGACATAGGGTACATTTGATTGTGATTAATAATAAATGTTTTTAATTTTTTTCCTGATTCCCAGCGAAGTGGGCACGGGTCAGCTAGTTACAGATAATTTAAGAACTTCCTTTGAGTCAGGTTGCCTGGAAGAGATCGCTGTTAGCGATATAGCCGCCTTTTGTTTTACCAAGTAACTGTTGCCTTGTTGTGCATTTTTGTTTTGATGAACAAAGTATTGTCAATGTCAATACTAAATGTATGAAATCCGTTCTGGCGCATCACAACACGACAAGTCAGACAAGTATAAATCCACTTTTACTAACAAACATAAACCATAAGCCAATAAACCAAGCAGAGTGAAGTATAACTCCAGCCATTAGGTGCCATTGAAACGCGGAGGCCCCATACGTAACCATTTCCTCAAACTATTCGATGAACTGACATGAACTATCACAACACAATGCGTTATGAATAGCGGTTATTATAACGCAGCGGTTGGTACAATATCCTTTGTTGATGGTTATTTCTCTGAGAAGCTATATTTGATTGATATTTTGATATATATTGGCAGTGGGAGGTATAATCCTCTTTTAAAAAAACCCAGAAAACGTTCAAGAGCTTTCAGTAAACATGTTTTAAAAATTAGTAAAACAACTAATAAGACTACTTTCGAGGTATTTTATTTTATTTTTATTCCGACGTTTCGGGCACATTTTATTAGCTGTGATCACCGAAAACAGAGATGTCAAGTGTCAATGAATAATGTTAAAGTTGTTATTTAGTGTATGGTTGTAATTTACTTGATGAAAGCCTAATTTTTAAAATGTGCGTTTAAAACCGTTAAAAATAGTTTTAATTATGTGTACTTATGATAAACTTAACAAAGTACTATTAGCAGTAGCAAGTAAGATATATCATAGAGTTTAATTAATTTCGTAGGGCAAATTATATTGCTCTTCAACAAAATCCCAGAAATTGTTCAAGAGATTTCAGTAACCATGTTCAAAAAATATTTGTACAAATTTCTTTGTTGAACCTTTGTTAAACACTTCTTTAAATATTAATTCGTTGGGGACTGTAGATATTTTATTTATTAAGGAAAACTGCACGTGCGTAATATATTGATATTTTTAATAGCAATGGAGAGAAAAAACATATAGATAAAAAACAAAGAAACATTAATGTTCTAAATTCAAATATTTCGTATTGGTGGCCAGTACTATGCCACACCAAAGTAATAAATACTTTTTGTTGGAGATTCCAACAACCTTGTTCAAAATACATTTAAAATATCCTACGAACAAAGAGCTTATGATCATTGCCTACGAATGTCTATCTATACTAATAGTACAAAGAGGAAAGATTTTGTATTTTTTATGTTTGTAACGAATAAATTCAAAAAGTACTGGACATTAGTACATTATTCCAGATTATTACAGGCTATATTTATTACTAGAAAAAATTAGGGATCCCTACTAAAACTTCAATAATGTAAGCCAGATTGTAAAAAAAGATGTGTTTGAATGGGTCCGGGGATGGTTTAGATGCACAATTAGACCCGGTAGGTGGCGCTGGAATCGGGTTCTGCCAAAACCGCTAGTACACAATAATGATGAAGTTGAGTTGCTGGGCAGTTGCGGTACTTAATACTGATTTTGAAGCGGTGGTATGATTTCGCGTAGTAATCTGTAAGTTTACATTTTGAAATATTTATATGCATTCAAAAAAAATTGTAGGTACAATATGGTGTTCTTCAAAAAGAACGTTTATAGATCTACTTCAAGTCTCAATGAAAAACAAAGTATCCAATTTCATAGTATTGCAGATGCTTGTAGGCGCCTACAGCTCATCATCAGGCTTTACTTGTCATTTAACTGTCTCTCTGTTACCACAAACGAATATAAAAAAATTGAATAATTGGACAAGCTTTTTTATGGAAATATTCAACAAAAAAGCCAACGTCACGCGGTGTTCCCAGGCGGTCACCCATCCAAGTACTGACCGCGCCCGACGTTGCTTAACTTCGGTGATCGGACGAGAACCGGTGTATTCAACGTAGTATGGACGTTGGCAAGTTTTCGTGTGGAATTTTGTAACAAGTACAAAGCATAAGGAATTCTGTAGATTTCTTTCACAATACGCATCTATAAGTATTAATAATACTATTTATAACTAACGTAACTAAATTCGAAAATAAAGGAAAAATTAAAATTGTATGATTGTAAAATTAAACCACGAATTTCTAGACTTTTGTCTACCGATTAATGACAAGTTTCTAACACAATAGCAATGTTTCATTCATCAAAAACAACCCCATTGTTACTCTTTAACACGTAGCAATCAAACCGATTACCGAAACGCAAAGTGGACTTAACAAGGGGACGCTTTTTGTTAGTAAACTTGATTGTATTTTCCTCAGTGAACAGTTTATGTTGTTACGAACGCACGCCGGAAGTATTACGTTGTTAAATATTTACATGTCAACCTCATTTTTAATGGAATGAAGGTTGTTAAGCGATCAGACTACCTGATGGTAAGTGCCTTACGGTACTGAGACAATATATAGGTAATAATACTTAATAAACGCACTTGACAAACATGTATATCTTCGAGCTTATGTTCCCCCCTTTCACTGATTATGAACTACGACTTGTAAAATTTTGAAAAAGACTGTAGGTCTTATAAAAATACTGTTGAGGATTTAGGGCCGCTTCCATAAGGTTGCTTAAATTTATTTAAGAAACACAAAACGTATTTAACACCCTTAAATACAATAAGCGGCTTGCACAACGCAAAAACTGCCGCTAAATATGTTTAAAGAACTGTCAATACGTTTTGTGTAAAACATATTTAGAGAGTTTAATATGATTAACTAATTTTATTTAAAGGTGATCGTTATGCAAGCGAGCCTTAGAATTCCAACCATTGATATTCCAACTCACTATTTCTTTTCACTGGGTTTAGAGAAAACGTCTCGTGGAGAAGAATTTGATCCTACTTCTTGGAAAAAGGGAAGCGGGTGTCTTAGCTTTTCATGAGGTAAACAATAATTATTTTTTTTTAAATGTGTGTGTGTGCAGTTCACACGTAGTAGAAGTGAAACTTCAGAGAATATACTCACAGATTTTTCTCTAACTTTTATTAATATCCATATTTAAAAAAAACAATAAAAAAAACATTACACACACTACCATGTATTTGACACATACACGCATATATACTCTTTGGTTTATTGTTAAAGTCAAATTAACAGTGTAGCCTTGGCGAAATCTGTGATTATAGATGTATAGTTTTTAGCATTAATTATTATGGTCGAATTTCGACCTCGGGCGGCCACTGGTAAATATAATTTCTTTAGCCTACATCCGTCAACATATTATAATTCAAAAATTAAATCTAAATTACACTTTAAATCACCAGCATAAAGTTCAAAACCCAGTGCACTGTTACGAACAATTACCTTTGTTCTACGTATAAAAGAATATCTCTGCCTTAAGGTTAAATTTTATGTGTTTATTTCTTTTTAGTGTCACTTTTCCGTATCACCGATTTTCAAATCATAACGATTCTAAAGAAGTTTCACTCCAAAAATAAATTTGAAAACCCTTTTCAGTTTAATTCTTCATTATATTTCACAGGAAACGTAACCAGGGGCAAGATTCGGAATTTCACCATTGCCCAAGGTAATAAAGGTAATAAAACATGAGGTAGCTAAGAGGTTCACGACACGGACGTTCGAGTCACCGATTGAGTCCTGGATCTTTAAAATTTTCTAGGGGGGGGGGGGCGAAAAACTGAAAAATGTCGCCGCCGCTCGCCTATATTTTTATCTTAATTATCATCATCATTTCAACCATCAGACATCCACTGATGGACACGTGTAGCTCCTGGGACGGCTTAGAATCACAATTAGACCCGGTAGGTGGCGCTGGAATCGGATCCTAGATTTTTATTCTCAGGTCAGGACAACGTCTGCCGAAACCGCTAGCAAATTAGGTTAAATTATTCCTTAAGTTAGGTTGCCTGGAAAAGATTGCTTTAAGCGATAACCGTGACAATATTGTAATTGTGTATTTTGGAATTGTATATTTGGTGAGCAATAAAGTGTTATCTATCTATCTAAATTATATGAAACTAAGTAAACTTTGGCAGTTGTGAAAATAAGTAGTTGTATTATTATGAAAAGCTAGTGCCCGCGAACATTCGCTGTTTAGATGGCGTCACTTGAGATACCGACCGTTTACTGAAATCAGTTGGTTTTAACGCAAAAACATAAAAACGGCTAGCATTGGTTGGAAACGACTATTCGATCGTGATCTATGTACCAATAAAGGTCAAAGTGAAGTGTAAACGATTAGGATTGTAAATACGTTTAGACATGGAGGTGATATCAAATCAATTTCATGAATTTCAATTTCATTTGATTGCAATTTCTATTTTATTGTGCATTTTAATTTTCTAAAGCTCTGCATCCCACACGTGGTTAGCTTAAGGCTAACCTTTTCGGGGTCCTCCAGCATCTGGGGAGCGGAGGATCAAACCCCTGTAAGTGAGTTTACCTCTCTCGGGGCATTCTCAAGCACTAATGCGCAGGTTCAGCGTGGGCGTAACTACGTTCAAGTCTAACACTTTTCCTACCATGAGCTCGGGGCACATGGAAGGAAGGGGGTTTTAGTGAACTATTAGCCAATGGGCTACCTCTTTAAGGGGAGGTACCTTGCTGAGTCTCCACACAAGCCGGCAATCGACTCTGTTATCTGCGCTAGCTTCAGTGGATAACACTCATTGCTTTGGTCTAAACCCACTAAAGGACCCGGTAGTGTACGAAATGTTTTTCCCCCTGCCTTAAATGCAGTAATGTAGAATGTGTGACATATATAAAATATAAATAAATTACTGATGTAATAATAATAAATAAATGACTATGATAATAATGATAACTATAATAAATAATTATGACGAATGCAAATAAAATAACACTGTAATCTTCCATTTAATAATTATGAAGTCAGTAAATAAAGTAGTCGGTGTCGATAATAATTGTATAGGGTAGTCGCCTTTGGCGACAAGAGCGCCCATTGTACTTTAATTTATGTGCAATAAAGTTATTCATTCATTTATTCATTCATTCAAAAAATAAAAATAAAAGGCTAACCTTTTCACGTGGACAGTTTATGAAAGCGTGGTATCATGATTCCAGCATAGCTATACCACGCCCACTTAACTATATCTATGTATACATATTATTATTTATTTATTCGTGTCTAATACGAGTTTCCCAAAGTGAGGATAATTCCCTCAAAAACAGGCCACGTTCCGTCCGCCGCCCATGAATGGGCACGTGTCATACAAATTGGTTTCTGACAATTTTCCGCTATTAAACCGATTTGGTCATTCGGATGATTGCTTGTTTTCTAATTCGTGCGTTTATTTTTGTTTTCTTTTTTTTGTAAGTAGTCAATGTGGGTAGTTCTGCTTGCCCTAAGGTTTATTATTTGACTATAGCGCTAGCGTGTAACACGGCAGTAAATCCTTTTTTTAACCGACTTCAAATAGGTTCTTAATTCGCCTGTATGTTATTATATTTTGGTATGTTCGCTACTCGATTTCTCTGACAATTGTAGAACGATGTTCAAACTTTTCTTTACATCGTATACTCGAATCCCGAATTGGTCCAATTGTCACCATGTCAGGATATAATGACTGTATTCCAGGGAAATTGAGAGAAATCCTTTAAAATTGTTAACCGACTTCTTTATTAGACAATATCTTCGTCAATTGTTGTAGAGCGATTTTCATTTTTTTTACTAGAATTAAATAATTTAAAACTACGTTTTAACGGTTTCAAGTGCGGTAATTTATTTTATTTTTATTATTCCGTCTGCCGCGATCACAGCTATTGAAAAGTAGCCGAAACGTCGGAATTCATCAAATCAATTACCGCGCTTAAAACCGTTAAACATGGTTTTATTATGTATACTAGTCGCGAAAACTTAAGTAAATAGAATTAAATAGATTGGCCAAGTGTCGTATCGGAATCCTCCGTGTAGGAATGCAGAAGGAATACTGATTCCTATAGCCCCGTGGCTTTTAATTTTTTTGAGGTGAGGGAAAATGCTAACCGATTTACGCACAAACTGGGTCCTTGCAAGGGAACAGACCTACGTCGGTCGGGGGCGGCATCACTGCATGCAATAGTATGCTTTAAGTAGTAATCCACCCGCGATCGACTCAGCCAGTGTGGAAAGACTCAAGAGAAGCTGCACGGGCAGCAACCCCAATACCCACTAAAAACCCCCTCCTCCCTGTAACCCCGCGCTTTGTTGTGTAGGAAAGGCTGAGACTTAGAACAGAGTTACGCCCAGCCGATCCAGCGCAAAAAAGTGCCTGGAGGTGCCCCGGGAGAACACACCCACTTCGTCATACGGGGATCGATGGTCCTTTGCTCCCTAACAAGCTAAAGGCCCCCCACAAGAGTATTATTTCATGGAGGGAAGTAATGCGCGTACCTGCCTCTTCGGGTGCCAGCTGAAGGCCGGCGACCTCGTGTAGACGCATACGCATGCGCAGTAGGACTTCTCTACCTGTCTCGCTCTGCGGCCTCCTTGAGAGACATTACTGCCTCACAAAAAGTAACCGCAGCCCCCCAGGTGTCGCTGCTATGCAACATGGCTTTCACCAAATTGCAGAGCGAGTCGACCGCTCCTACCGAGTTCGAAACGCTGCGCCGCCCATGCGGCGCACTCGACTAGCATATGAAGCGCCGTGTCGGGCGCGCCGCACTGGCGACAGTCCGGGGAAGGCAAGCAGCCCCCAATGCGATACAGATACTTATCGAAACACACGGGTGTTTCGATAAGTATCTGCGTCGTCCTGAAGGTCAGGGTTCCGCTGGTGCGGTTGACCCATTCTGTCAGCTGTGGCCTGATTGCATCCACCGTGTAGCCGCCGGCCGCAGGGTTTTCGAGCTCTTGAGACCAAGTGGCGATCATGGCTGCGGTTTCCCGCTTCCTGATCGCCTCGATTTCGACCTGACAGAAGGTCAGGCCTCTAGCTAGGGCATCCTGTCGGGAGCGACGCACCTTCGCCAGGACGTCCGCCTGGAGAGGCCAGTGCGGATCGCCTGCCCGGCTTGTCGTAAGAGACGACAAAGGGTCGATATATATATATATATATATATATATATATATATATATATATATATATATATATTATTTGCCACAATGATGGCGGTCATTCCTCTGTGGCATATCTTTAATTTTTTCACATGTATATAATCTATAATCGGTACCACGGTGTCCGCACCCAAAAACCTTATTGAGGAAATCGAGCAAAATGAACAAACAAGACCTTAATAGTATCTCTTTTTAAATCGGTATAAAGAGTAATGTTTTTTATTATTATTTATTTATGTTTATGGCCTGGCAGCTAGGCCTTTAAGCCAGATCTTAGTTTACAATATAGTTTCTTCAATTTCTTAAGCCTATGTGTAGCACAGCTGAATTGTAGGTAATCAGCTAGTGCCATTCAACGGAGTTCTTGTGACAACTCAAAAGGCCACATTTGACTATACAGTTCACATTTCTCACAAAACACACAACTACTACTCAAAAACTATCAATATCCTACAACTATTGTTCATTTTAGAGTAATTTTACACATTTTTAGAAAATAAAACTGCACAACACAACGTCTCCTTTCAGTTCCCGCCAAAAACTCAGTAATGTTTTTTAGTTCTTTGCACTCACAGATAACACTACACATAAAATGAGTTATTGCCCGTCTTTATGTAAAAAGTTTGATGAATTCTATCAAACTTAAACACTTTGTTATATATTTTCATATTTTATACTGTCTTTATGCACACAACAAACTAATTTTTATTATAATATACATAGATAGACAACACTTTATTGCACACCAAAATAAAGAATTACAAAAAGTGTAATCTTACTATTCCCCAGTACCTACCTTAAGGAACGTTTTATACCCTTCGCTTATCCACTGCCCACAATTTACGCCATGATACGTATCGAAAATTTATGACGCCTGCACACACTTCATCATCCCTATCCCTATTAATATTATAAATGCGAAAGTAACTCTGTCTGTCTGTCTGTCTGTCTGTCTGTCTGTTCCGTTTTCACGTAAAAACTACTGGACCGATTTGGCTGAAACTCAGTATATATATATTTTCGATACCGAGGATGAACATAGGATACTTTTTTATCCCGAAAAATGGGATAGTTTCCGGGATAACATGATATTTGTCTGTTTGTTTGTTATGCTTTTATAGAAAAACTACTGGACCGATTTGGCTGAAATTCGGTACGTATGTAAATTAAATACTGAGGATGGACAAGGGATAATTTTCATTTTGGCCTTTTTGGTAATTTTGGCCTATTTGGTCATTTTGGCCTTTTTGGTCATTTTGGCCTATTTGGTCATTTTGGCCTATTTGGTCATTTTTCCTTTTTGGTCATTTTGGCCTATTTAGTCATTTTGGCCTATTTGGTCATTTTGGCCTATTTGGTCATTTTGGCCTTTTTGGCCTTTTTGGCCTATTTGGTCATTTTGGCCTATTTAGTCATTTTGGCCTATTTGGTCATTTTGGCCTTTTTGATCATTTTGGCCTATTTGGTCATTTTGGCCTATTTGGTCATTTTGGCCTATTTGGTCATTTTGGCCTATTTGGTAATTTTGGCCTTTTTGGTCATTTTGGCCTATTTGGTCATTTTGGCCTATTTGGTCATTTTGGCCTTTTTGGTCATTTTGGCCTTTTTGGTCATTTTGGCCTATTTGGTCACTTTGGACTATTTGGTCATTTTGGCCTTTATGATCATTTTGGCCTATTTGGTCATTTTGGCCTATTTGGTCACTTTGGACTATTTGGTCATTTTGGCCTTTATGATCATTTTGGCCTATTTGGTCATTTTGGTCTATTTGGTCATTTTGGCCTTTTTGATCATTTTGGCCTATTTGGTCATTTTGGCCTATTTGGTCATTTTGGCCTTTTTGATCATTTTGGCCTATTTGGTCATTTTGGTCATTTTGGCCTTTTTGGTCATTTTGGCCTATTTGGTCATTTTGGCCTATTTGGTCATTTTGGCCTTTTTGATTTTTTGGCCTATTTGGTAATTTTGGCCTATTTGGTCTATTTGGTCATTTTGGCCGATTTTGTCACTGTGGTCTTTTGGTCATTTAGACCATTTTGGCCTTTTTGGTCAAGTTTTGTAATTTATTTTGTTGACAGATAAACGGGGGATGGTATAATTAACGATATAAAATGAAGTGAATGTTCCGTGGGCAAATACATAAAAATGTAATATAATATAACCTGTAGCACTTGCTCTATAAACAAGAGACACGCACTAGAGGTTAACCCGCGGCACTCTAGTGTTATGATAATTCTTTTACAGTGCAGGCTGTCAAACTTTGGAATATGCTGCCTCTTACTGTCAGAGAGGCCAAATCCTTACCTTACATTTAGAAATTTGCTCAGAAAACCCTATTTGTCTATAAATAGCTATGTCTGATTTACGGAATGTAATAGATAGATAACACTTTATTGCTCACCAAAAAAACAGAAACAAAATGCATAATAACAATACTTTTGGCAAAACAACAGGCGGCCTTATCGCTAAAAGCGATCTCTTCCAGGCAACCTAGCTTAAAAGAAATTCTTAACTAATCTGGCGATGTAGGTGGAGCAGAAAAAGATAGGACTGTACAATTTAAATACACATACATAGATTATTTAATCTATATTTATATAATCATGCTAATACATTTATTATAATACCTTATGTATTATTGTATATATTTGACTATGTATATATGTATGTATTTGTATATTTATTTCTTAAATTAGTTTGGGTATTTATGTATCTATTGCCTTTTTCCTGCACCATCTCTTCCCCTGATTCAATTTCTTTCATTTAGGTTGCCTGGAAGAAATCGCTTTGAGTGTTAAGGCCGCCTGTTGTATTGCCTAGAAAATATTCTAAATATAGTCTGTTTTTGTAAATGTATATTTTGGTGTGCAAGAAAGTGTTATCTCTCTCTCTCTCTCTAATCTTATAGCAATATTGTATTTATTATTATATTGCAAGAGTTTTCCCCGCGGATACGCTGCGTGTATGCGTACAATACAGAATGTATATTTTTTCAAAATCAGCCGACTCGATTTCTGACAAGGTATAGATTTTTCATAAATCTAATGATACGTACCATTTTAGTTATTGTCAAAATCGGCCTCGAAACTCCTTTTAGTGTTTTTCGCTCAGTGATTTGGCCCTGAAAACTCAGTCCGTATATTTATTATGTTTTTTTTCAATTTTCTTTCTAATAATAATATATAAAGATTAATAAATGAGAGAATCTAATTAAATTATCTGTGTTTTATATATTTTTTAAACATATAAATATGTACCTAACATTAAAAAAAAATTAACAATCCCCATTAGCAGTGGGGCCTGGGGCCCAAGGCACTTATTACTATTATTATATGTGCACATAACTTTTCTATTTTGATTTAGTAAACATTATGTTTAAAGCCATAATCCGATTAAAAGAAGAGCTGGAACAAACATCGATTTCCATCAGAAAGTTAAAAGGATTTTTTCTGAAACTATAAGATATCAATGCGATTAGTAACAGTCAAAACAAAACATAAACCGTTTACTTGATAATGTTAGGTCGTTAATATAAACAATGGGACGCGTAGGGGGCGAGCAGAGATGTAAAATTTAATTGATTGTGTGGCATTGTCGCCGTGACGTTTAATTTGCGAGATACGATCTGAGTATGTATTCTGTTTATTAATAAATTGGTTAATTTTTATCTTTGGATGAAACCATTTGAAAATGAAAGTAGTTTGTTTCGAATTTTAAATTGGAAAGTAGTTGTTGTACAATTCGCCATAACGCCAGGTAAAGAAACTTAGTTCCATACAGCCTTAGCCCCGACTCTGTAAGTCAAATTGGCAATCGAATTCGTAACTTTTGACGGTTTTGGTTGTCTGTAAACCATTTCGGCACAATATTAAATCAATCTTGAATTGAGCGGTCTTAAAGACGCATTTTAAAGACTACAGATATTTGACCATCTGTCAGTAGACTTGATCTTGGAAATAGACTGGTATGATTTTTTTTTTGGTAAGCTTACAGACTTGTGGGCCAAAATTCAGCCGAAATGTAATCTCTTGGACTACCACCTATAGACTGATTTCCTGTGGTAACTCGTAAGGCTTAACTTTCGTAGCCTTTAAGTAAAATGTAAATAAAGAGTTTTCGACGAAACAACGAAAACTTGAAGACTAATAATTTATTGTGAAGTTTTATTTTATAATAACTATAAGCAAGTGGTATATATTAATATTGGTTACAATGTATAGTTAATAGTTGTAGGAAATCAATGATTTCACGAAATAATGTCGTGTGACGTACGAGCAAGTACTAGTATTTTATTTATGACTCAGCGATCTTCTATGATTCTGAAAGTTGTTGACTCCCGGAGGAAAAAAGTTGCTAAACTATAAGTATGTATATCTACTTGCTCGTAGATCTATCACCTGCTTTAGATCTACAACTTCATCTACATCATTAATATGTCACACTCGTGCGTATGGTAGAGTAATTTAAACAAAGTAACTGCCAACGTCCATACCACGTTGAAAACACCGGTTCTCGTCCGACTTCGATCAGCAACTATTGTTGATCGAAGTCGTCCGATCACCGAAGTTAAGCAACGTCGGGCGCGGTCAGTACTTGGATGGGTGCGGTCACCCTTGGAACACCACGTGACGTTGGTTTTTTTTTTTGGATACAGATACTACTAGTTACTACTTTGACATACTGTCGTATTTATTTTATACTTCTTTTATATTATTATTTACAAAGCCCTTTTCATTATTATCGTCAACCATTCGCAATTAACTGATTACTAACTCATTGTCCTGCCACGGCTATCATTACTGTCCTCTAAATTTAATACAATTTAAATTAAAAGTCCAACTACGTCCATTTCCAAACCCGTAACTACACCCGCGGGACATGTTTGCATAACACATAAAATCTTATGAGACGTTAAAACAATAACACGGGTCCTCACAATTTGATTTACGATTTTCAACTTTATCACTAGAGTCATAAATGCGTTTAAGCAAAATAGGTTCATATTTACTAGGGATGATATGTTCGGATCTTAATAGAATCGATGTTTGAATTCATCGAATAAAATTAATCGAGGTCTTGAGTTTATTGCAAGAATTTATGAGCGAATTAACACTGAAAGTGTCAATCAAGTAACTGGTACATAATAATCCCTTGTTTTAAGATATTTTCCACATATTATGGATTAAAGAAAGTACATAATGTATCAAATCACACAAATTATTAATTTAATACTATCAGAACACCTAATTGTATTAAATATAGTTGTCAAAGTAGATGACATGGTAAAGGAAATGCAAGGGCCCATTGATAAAATGATGCCAGATTACAAAGAGCTGATGTTTAAGGTAAAGAAGGACTTGATTGATACTAATTATCGCACGGTACACTAGTACTGCAAAGACACAAACAATTGGAACTGCACCAAGAACTGCACTGCATCCGTGACGAATCCACCACCAGAGCAGCTGTTCGGTGGTATGGGCCGTTCGGACTTAGAGCCATTCGCGCCAGGTGGAGGTGGCATGATCTTCAATCCGTTTGGACTACGCAGGAGCAACGAGAACCCAGTTTGGATATACCTGGAGGACTAGCAAGAGTAACAGTGCCGAGTGCGCGGGGATGTAGCCGTCCACCCCCTGATTCAGATCATCTGTCACCTCCAGGCTTCGAAAATGATATGTTCACGTAACAATCACAACTTTTTTTTTTTATATTAACACAATAAAATCGTTCTATTCTGTTTTGTACGCTGAATGAAAAATTTAAGAAGTTACATTTTTATTTTATTTAACTGATTTATAGATATAATATTGGCATTTGCTAGCGTCGAATATTACATGGCTAATCTTCTTTTTTAAATCTAGCTTCGCACGGCTTGTGGTTCTAGCTAGCGTCATGTACTCACAAAATTTTCAAGACTTAAAATACTTTTGCAACAAATAGACACCAGGCGAAAGTGGGACCTCCCACCCCAGTTTCAACCAAATTGTAGATCTTTGACTGACGCTAAACAACAATGTTCTTATGGCAGTCCGAAAGCTACATTTCACTGTACATTTGAGTTTTTTTTAATATACAATGTTTGAAACATTGAATATTTAAAAGCTATTGTTAATTTTGAACCGGCGTTATACATTTTGAAAATAACACCAATGAACAAATTAACACTTCAAGATCGCTACCCATCTAAATATATCTATCTTTATTCTTCATTTAAATATTTTTTATCCACTAACTCAAAAATAAACAAAAAATTACGAATTCTAATTCACGAATAAATTATCAAATGATGAGTCTAGTGGCACATCCCTAGTGAATAGTGACGTAAAATCATTACCGGGGGACCAAATATCCCGTTTGAATTAAACGCAGGACAATGGTCAGTGGTTTCTGGACCGCGTTAAATGTTCTTGATCCTAAGTTATGTGAGGATTAGCCCTATCTTAATATCTTCGGGATTAACAAGGGTTTGCACTGGGACCACTCATAGTACGCTCGGTTGATTGTGTTGTTAGATTATTTAAATGTGGACTTTTGTGCAATTTCGACATTGTCGTAGAATAAGAACGACAAATCGCCAATTAAAAATGTACATTTATAAAAAAGAAGCAAGAAAACGTTTATTTGTCAAATGCGACACAGATAATATATAATAGATACAAAAAAATATTTTAATATTGTAAATGGTCTGCCACAACAACAATCACGATTTTAGTACTTTCATGTCTGTCTTGTACGTTCTTATCACAAGTCTTTTTTTATTCGCATGATGGTTTAGAATTAGATAGTTAAAAATACTACTACTTTACACTATTTTAAATATTGATTTATTATTTATATCATGGTTTTTTAACCAAATCGCGTCAAAAATTAAATTTTGTAAAGTTTCTTTTCAATTTCACGTTTAAAGAAAGTATCTATCATAACTAGGTACTTGTATATCAATAAGTTCTCATTTCATAGATGTTACCTAACTAAAATTACAATTAATTGACTTTAGTGACATCTAGAAAACGATTATATTATGACAGCACATTGAAATAGTGGTATTATAATTTGTATTACAAAGAATAATTGGATTTATTTTTGAAACATGAGTTCACATATTATCAGACTATTGCATGATGGTACAAAAGTATTTTTTTCATAAATAATTCTATTTGTTAATTCATATCATTTTGAAGTAGGTAAACAATACGCTATGGAACAAAGCATAATACTGATATTAGACAGATCAAATTGAATCATATCGTTGAAAGACACAGAAATGAATTAATTGATTTTAAATGATTCAAATTTATGTTCATATATATATTTTTTTAATTTATTTATCAAAACAACAAAATGATTACAGCTCTTTGATTTTATACATAGCATTGAAAACCTCGGGTTTATATTAATGCTATGGGTGTCTACGTCCGTAGCATTTAACAATTATAACATTATGTGTCATTTAAATAGTGCGTTTTAAGTTTATATTTAATATTTATTGATGTAATGCTTTCCTTAAACTCGACAGGTAAGTCATTTAGCAAGCGCGGAACTATATATTCAGTTGTGCGCTAGCCGTACATGTTGTTTGCCCGACTCGTGACCAACCGGTTTTGGGCTATGGCTCGCGTATATACGGAGAGTTTTATTAGTGTTTGTAGGTCTTGGTTAAAAAATTGCTCTTTGAGCATAATTTTTTTAAACTGGTTTTCTATGGGTAGAACTTTACAATGTTTAAAGAGACCTTTTTCATCGTTACAATATTGGTTTTTTATTGTTGGTGAAACTAATTGTTTAGGTATTTTTAATTGAAGATTTTTTTTTAATATATGTATTATACGTACGACCGTAGCTGGTTAGGCCATACTGTATGAATGATTCGCCTAAGGCATTATAGAGCATTAATTTGGTTTTATGAGGTAAGCGTTTTTTTTAAATAATTATATTAGCCAAAAATTGCCTTAATTTATTGCAGACGTGTTCAATTTATGAATATGAATCACTTTGGTTGATTTATCCAAATTGAACCGCGTAATATCGGCTTAAAACAGATTTAGGGACCCGGTATAGAGAATGGACGTTGCCCAGTATTATTTTAATTCTCACTATACCGCCCTGATTTAGAGAAAGGGTCCCTAAGGCAGCATCGTGTAATAATCGTATTAGTAAAATACATTTCGCAAAATACCGATATTCACAACATAACTGCAACATAGAGCTATATCTTCACGATAATGACGAGAGACGATAGTGATTGCTGGAAGGATTACGACAGGGCATTGACTATTGAGTGCTAGGGGACTAGAATAAGACGTTTGATGTGCATCATTATACAATTTATGACATGGTCCTGCATATTATATTTGTCGCTGTGGTTATAATAAACCTTTTCTCTGGAGTTTTTGGCGGGAACTGAAAGGAGATATTGTACTGTGCAGTTTTATTTTCTAAAAATGTGTAAAATTACTCTAAAATATACAACGTACGTACGTTGTAGGATATTCATAGTTTTTCAGTAGTAATTATATTTTTTGTGAAAAATTTAATCTGTATAGTCAAATGTGGCCTTTTGAGTTTATTACAAGAATTCCCTTGAATGGCACTAGCTGGTTACCTACAGTACAGCTGTGCTACACATAGGCTTAAGAAAATGAAGAAACTATATTTTAAACTGAGATCTGGCTTAAAGACCTAGCTGCCAAGCCACAAACCTAAATAAATAAATAAAACTTTTTCTCTTGTATTGTGTTAATCAGCGTACTAGTTCGCACTCGTGTTCAATAAAGGTTAATTAAATAGTGGCAATCAGCCAAAACTTGAAAGTACTATTAGAAGTGTATTTTTAATATTTGACTAATTAAATCTTAACATTTGTTTTCATAGTAAAACGTCAAAACTAAGAAAAATATTTCTTATTATATATTCATAGTTTCATAAGAGCTATTTCTTGCTGAGTGAAAAGCTTCAGGCGCTCAACGTTTTTAATTAATTGGGGAATTTGAATACACTGTATCTATAGAGGTTATTTTCAATGTATATTAATTAACCTACTATCAATAAAAACATGTAAAAATAGAACTGCGAATAACATAAACATAATAACATTAAAAACGATTAATAATAATTATTATAAAGTAAAGATATATTATTGGGCAGTTTGTTGCGCCGTTACTACTTCTTTAACAGTAACTAAAATTGCTTTGTAAGTGGTGGTAGACTCAGAAATCAGAAATCTTTTATTCATACCAAAGTTACACATCAATTTCTAGACTATAATAACTATAGTATGTCATATCATAGGACATAAACTCCTCTCACGACTTTCAATAAATAATCTTTAAGCAAATAGGTATATAGGTAGGTATAATATGATATGATCTAAGTCTTATAAGATTCCATTTTGAAAAAATACATTCATATTAATAAAATAATAAAATCGATTAATTATACATATTTTAATGAGGTAATTTATTTTATTAGATTATGTTTTGTCATAGGTAGGTTTCGATTTCTTTTAACTATTTAAATCTTTTACTAATAATAATCCTAAATATACAGACTATACAAAATACGAGAATGAGGTGTATGCCTATACAAAAATTAGGTTTATTTTGAAATTGTGATTTTAGAGTACTTAGCTTTTATTGTAGTTGTCTATGCAATCATTTATCAACCCTCCGAGGAATCCCGCTAGATGTCACGATACGAAATAATATGCGGCGCTCCATTCACGCACTGACAAATGGTGTTAATAAGAAAACCTGCCGTGGTGGGATTAAAGCCAGTTAATTGAAGTTATTATTGTCACCGCAAAACTTAGGGCAGGAAGGGATGTGATCTTTGTCGACAGAATTTTATATTTGGTCGATGAAACATCATACTGTCTACTTTACTAGTTATTAAGGTGTTATCTAGACATTTCGCTAGATGGCGTAATTTACCTTTTCCCATGTACTGGTGATGACAAAAAATGATAATAGACATTGAATTGGATATCAATGTTTTAATAAGCGAAAGTTTCGTGTACATATATAATTTACTCAAAAACTACACTCGCTTACAATCTGATAATGTTATGTAATATATTTTGCCGTCTGTCTGGTAATTGAAGAAAACTAGGAATAACAATAGCTCTTTAAAATTGTAGCTCTTAATAAGTCCCAAATCCTTCATGAGTAGACGGCGCTTTTGTAGACAAAACTAATCAAAAAAAGTGTGTGTGTACTTATGTACACGCGTTAGAAGTTATACTTCTTTGGCCTAACAAGATAAAAAACGACACTAACAATAGAAAAACTAAAATGTATATAAAAAATAGCTAACTTCAAGGTGTCGGTTGACTATAGCTAAATTCATGGTGTAGGTTTTTCGTACGACGGTGTGCGCGCGCATCGTAAAAATTAACTCTCATCATTTTTCCCTAACGCGCCTAAAGAAGTAAAACTTCAAAAATTAGTTTTTATAATTCATGACAGATATGAACTAAATGTATGGTATTAAGAGAGGGTTTCATTATTAAAATATTTTTTTAATGATAAATGGGTCCGCATTTGACCACGATAATGGTTAATATCTTCGACAGCGTCAACGTTTAACATTAAGCATTATCTTAATATCAAATTATGATGTGATCGAAGACATTTGAAAAATAACACGAGCTATAATCTAATCAGGTGAGATTTAGGAGTTTAGTCTTCTTTTCCATGGATATTGGTAATTTACAATGGACCAGTTTGCGACTAAATACCTGTAACATTCAGATCAAAGTAAATGGTACAAATTTTCTTACAGAATCTACCCTACCAAGTTTCGAAACCGAGTACTTCTCAAATCTAACGAACTAAACGCTTTTGTCAGTCTTGACCACTAATGGCCGATTCCCCTATATCTTACTATTCATTCATTTGCTCTACCATCGCTTGAATTTTGACATGTTTGAAGCTTATTTCAAATTTTAACCAATAGTAAGGCAAATGAACGGTCTGTGACGTCGATATAGGAACTGGGCATAAATCACATCATTCCTCCAACATTTATCGTATATATTTGTCGATGATAGAGATAATGTTGCCTTTGCTACATCCCTATTACATAATTTAAACACAGTATTAACACAGCAATATCGTAAGCGGATTAGTCTTTAAAATTAAAATGGCTGCCGCGACTCGCGTAATTAAAATGTGTCATAATATCAAGGGGTGACTTGAGAGAAAATTAGATGTATAAATAATCTTAAAAACTGTACTTAGGATTTTTTAATCACGGCTTTTTTATTTTGAGGATTAGAAACGGAGGACATTAATGACCTTTATTGTGCAATGTAAGATTACTTTTAGGCTTTAATTTGTGGGTAGGCCCATTTAATATTAATACATAGTGTGGAAATGAAAATGTATTGGATTAGAAAAAATTAATTGAAAGTCAAAAGTTTTTATTCAAACTAAGCTCGACTGTATAAAAACCTTTGAAGGTTATCCAGTTAAAAATTAAATATACTTCTATTGGATGTACACCACTTAGCAACGTGTTATTGCTGTATTAAGGAGAAGCGACAAAAACACCCTAGCGTCTAGTCTAGCTAAATCAAATAAAAGTCACGGAATTACCTAAATCATGAAATTTGCTATAAGATTTTAATTATTAGACGTAGTAGCATAGTGTTGTACTATTATTCGGAAAATGGGATAATTACCATGAAAGGAACCCAAGAATATTATTATGTAGATATTACTTTAAATAGTATAGGAAGTAGACTTTAACTTATATGTAAGACCGTCAAAAATATTTTAGTGAAAGTTTTAATAAAAGCTGTTAGTTTTTAATAATAATGTGGGTACATTAGAATTCTGAATATGGTTTTGGATATAATATGTTAAATACGAAGATAACGTAAAATAGATCCACCAGTTCCGAACAGAAGCAAGCAGAGATTAATTAGATTGTTTCTTAAAATACACTATTTTATATTTTATAAATATACTATAATATTATGATAACGTTTGAATATTGGTTGTTAATAATATATATATGCATTACTTCTTGAATTTAATTTTATTAACATTATTACATTCCATTCATGAACAGAAAAGAGTTCAACTTAAAAATATTTAATTTATGACGTGAACTGTACACAAATTTTTTTTCATAGGTTTTATTTAGGAGTTATAGATGGCGCAACTAAATTGCGTAATAAAATAAAGCTTTTTTTAAGCAGTCTATGGCGGTTGTATCATATTTTTTAGTTTTGGTTTTGGATTTGGACGACGTGTCGCGTCTTATTGTTTGTGGTCAGCTAGTGGCACTGGTTGGTTTAAAAAAAATGTCTTCTAGTTACTGCTGTCTATTTATGAAATTAATGTATTGTTTTGCTTATGTTAATAGAGTGCTAACTTTGACATACTTTATAATTAATTTTACCTTATGTAATATTTTTTTGTTTTGTGTAATGTGAGGTTAAACCTGAAGAACAATGAAACTACGCGTCTCATTTATTGTAAGTGGTTAGTATTTTAACTTTGGGTAATCAGTATATCAGTTAGTTAAATACGAAGATGTAAGTCAATTTTATGTTTTATAGTTATTGATTTTTAACTTTCTATAATCCAATGAATAACTGCAACTTGCAAATCATAGGTACTTATTGTTCACGGAACATGCAGATGCAAGTTCGAGAAAACAAGATGGCGATTGTTCTTGTAAATTATTGTATTTGTAACAAATAAAACTAACAGTTCCCTGTTCTCTATCGTTTTGTCAAAAAAACAGTGCACTCTGAATGATTTGGTTGTGATTGCTTCACAATGAAGTGCGCTTAGTGTTTCAAGATTTATACAGTGAACGCCCTGGAATCAGCTCCAGGGTCGTAGTCGTGGCTTGGGGTTGATCTTGGCTCCCCGCGCGTTACAGACCGCCCTACGCATGGATTAGACCGATTAAGGCCGGGGGAGTAGTTCCCCCGGCATTGGAAGAGTCAGCAGGCAGGCAGTGTGCGGGGCCCACGCCAACCAGGGCATCGCGGAGCCGAGCAGCCCATTCCCGTAGCCCTGGCATAAGGCGCAGGACGGAACACCCAGGGGTTTTAGTGGGTATCCCTAACTGGGGAGTAGCAATAGCGTGGCTCCGGTTCTGACCGGGCACGCTAGTGCCACCCCCGATCTGGCGAATCCCACACTCACACGGGTTACGAACATCCCCCCAGGCTTCTGTGCCTGTCGCGGCTTAGTGCTCAAACGGATTTCCCCTGGCCAAAAAAAATTATCTTGGCTCCGCCAGCAGTGGAAGAGGCCGTTAGGACACCACCTGTCATGTTGTGATTGGTCACGCCGTTCATCCGTGGCCCTGGCAAAAGGCGAACGAAGGAACACCATTTGTTTTATGTTCGTTCACTATTTAGGTATCATGTTTATAATGTTACTCAATTTATTAGGTATAAACTAATGGTTTTTACAATTATACCAACCGTGATATTTACAAGGTAGATTATACACCCTGTAGTGGATGATGATGAGTAGGGTTTAGTGGGGTGCAAAAAACAAAATTCAATACACAGATAACAGAACCCTTGTCAGCGAAACAAAACATTCGAGTGAAAAATGAAATGAAGTGGACAGAGCATGTTAATGTTGCGTAAACTGTGAGGTTCAGCAAATTTTCGTGTTTAAAGAAAGTCACTGATGGGGTATAGTCTTAGGGCGCATTTATTTATTATGAACAGATCCGAACTTTTTGAAGTGAAACTTCTATATAGAGGGGGTCTTACGATGTTTCGCTCACGAAAAGGTGTCACGGTCACGTAGTCTAAATTCTTACATTTTTTACTAGATATCTTTCGAATGGAATGTCCAAATTGAATAATTCAAAAAGTTATATAAAGGTATTGAAGCAGTCTTTTTTTTTATAACCACCCAAAGTTAATTTGATATCTCAAATAATAAATAAATGTATAACTAACTATACCGCATCTAAAGTCAATATTTTTTGTTACAAATGATAGGTAATAACAAAGATGTATCCCAACTATTAATTTGAAAGTTTGCCTGTAGACAGACAGACGATTACAGAAATAATTATTAACCGACACTGACGTTCAAACTAAGTAAAAATATAGCAAAAGCCAACGGCACGCGGTGTTCCCAGGCGGTCACCCATCCAAGTACTGACCGCGCCCGACATTGCTTAACTTCGGTGATCGGACGAGAACCGGTGTATTCAATGTGGTATGGACGTTGGCAACCAATTGCATCAAACTTTACCATGAGTATACTCATTATCAGTAGCTAATTTTTTTTAATGCAGATAATATTTTTCAGTATGTTCAAAGTATAAGTGATTTCACTAGGGAAGTTTGACCGTCCATTTATTACGACTACTTTGTTGAATTTACATAAAATCCGACGCGTGATTAATGCATCGTGTTCGTTGATACACTACCGTGTACCGTACCCAAATGGAGGTTATACTATGTTTTATTTACTCTATGGATATGTTAGTAAGGGCCGTTACCATATTCATAGATGTTAACGGATGCCTAATTGAAAGAGCGGTTGAAGACAATTTTTTATTATTGCCTGAAGCAGGCAATGTCATAGCACAAAGGTAAAACCGCGGCGGGGAATTCCCTCCAGATCATTGGCGGACGCGGATCAATCGTTCTAGAGAACCGTTGCGTAGTTGAGCATGGGAGCTCAAGGAAATGGGGGTGAATATCCCGTCGTTGGCGAGCGGTGCGGTTGTAAAAGTGAGGCGTTGGCACCAGATCAAACAGTTCCTCGGAACACTCCCCGTTATACAGGCGGTAAAATACGCAGAGGGACGCAGTCTCTTCGAAGGCTAAGCGATTCTAAACCGCCCGTTAGTATGGGATAGTAGACGATACGAACTGCGCGACGCTGGACCGAGTCGAGGGGGTCAGTCTGGTAAGTGGGTGCTCCGCCCATAGAAGTGAGTAATATTCCATAAGCGGTCTGAATTGCGGTTTGTACAGCGCAAGCTGTTGTTAATTGTTAAATTAACGACATTTACTATGCTAGGCTTACAGTTGCTAACATGCTCTCGTCTCAAATTCAAAATACTCATTCCTACTCAAAAGTGGCTGAAACGTCGAAAATAAAAATTAAATAATATGCCGCGGCTAAAACCCTTGAAACATAGTTTTAATTAGGTACCTATGTGTCGCGAAAACTTAAAAAAATACTATGGAAAGAATTAACGATTTTAAAAGTTTTTTATTTTGAGTAGTCTTTTTTATGGCATACTTTTTATGTTTTTTCATTGCACATTCCTCTATTCTAGCATATGCATGTCCTTTGATATGCACTGTGGTATTAGTATTGAATAATACAATGTTAAAATTATAATTGATGACTCGTCGCACGGGTGGCCAGTCGCAAGGTACAGCCGTCGGGCCGGTAGCGCTCCACGGAGCGGCGCACCTACCTAACGTTGTCTACAAAAAGGTTAAAGAAAACAAATATCTAATGATGAACGAACGAAAAAGTCCCTTATTTTACAAACAAAGCTCTCCCTAACGTGCTTTTATTTGAGTTTTCTTGTTTTCGAACACCCGATACATTTTCATTTCGACTAGGAAATATACTCGCATGTTGTTTAAAAACATTGTGCATAAAATGGAGTTATTATGAATTGTATCAATGTTTTATATTAAGTAGATAAAATGGTATTTCTACACTTGTAGGTATGTTCTATGTTCGACAACGTCCATACCACGTAGAAAACACCGGTTCTCGTCCGATCACCGAAGTTAAGCAATGTCGGGCGCGGTCAGTACTTGGATGGGTGACTGCCTGGGAACACCGCGTGCCGTTGGCATTTTGCCATTTTTTAACACGCTTTTATTAGCTTCACCTGTATGTATGTAAAGTATGTATGTAACTGACCCCTTTGAGCTCGATTTTGTCCTACTTTGAACAATCAGATTTAATTCAAACTTTGCACACCTGTCAAAGGTCGATGACAATGCAATAATATAGTACCATGGAGCTGATCTGATGATGGAGTGGGAAGGTGGCCATAGGAACTACTGTACTAAACAAGATAGACCCGTCGTGTTTGGGCTCGGTATGTTTATATCGCATGACAATGCAATAATATGGTACCATGGAGCTGATCTGATGATGGAGTCGGAAGGTGGTCATAGGAACTCCTGTACTAAACAAGATAGACCCGTCGTGTTTGGGCTCGGTATGTTTATATCGCGTGACAATGCAATAATATGGTACCATGGAGTTGATCTGATGATGGAGTCGGAAGGTGGCCATAGGAACTCCTGTACTAAACAAGATAGACCCGTCGTGTTTGGCGCAATTCAAAGCGCTTTTTAAGATATCATAATACACCCCAAGCTTTTTTACAATAATGTACATTCATTTTTTTTTACACTGTACTTAATCAAATTGATTAATTATTTCTTTTTTGCACTCCACGGTAAGACCCCATTTATCAGAAACCAAATTTATTAAATTTTATTTTATGTTTTTTAGTTGGATTTTTTATGAAAGCGTTATTTTTTAGTTTTTTTTTTAAACTATTATTTATTTAATCTTATAAATAACCTCATTTATATTTTTTCACTTTTTGTCGTTCCCTGATATTTCGTGTAATACCTACGTCATATTGTCACATTCTTACTTCAATTGCTTTTGTGCTTTAGACAAATATTTTAAAACTATATGCGCTGGTTATAAGAACAATTGCATAGATTGTTCGGGTATTACAAAAAATAACAATGCAAAATCTGCCAAAGATAAATGGACCAGAACATCATTGAGATGAGAGTCGCCAAACAGATGACGTTAGATTTTCCCCGACATCCGCTTGGTCGGTATTCAAATTTGACTTTGACAAATCCACGGTCATTTCCGACTGTGGTTCGGCTGCGCCAGGATGTTCATATCATTTGTATTCATTCGTACTATTCAGGTTCGCTTGACAACGTTGATAAACATTGAAGGGATTCCCTTTTATTTCTGTAATGCTGAAATTAGACGAGTTAGGAAAAACTGAAAGGACGTGATGGTATTCAATGACATTAACAGACAGACAAATGAACAGTTTAATATTGGTTTGACCAACCCGTAAATGTTTGGTTTATGTTTATTTATTTATTATTCAACAGATCGCATAGCTTTATTACATTAATCATCATCACAGTGTTGTAAAACAGCACATAGTTATTGATGGATAATTTTATTAAGAGCATGTTGAACCTGATTTATATCTGCATTAGTCAATTTAGTTAACTTGTGAAAATGAAAAATTAAGAGCTTATCGCTTAGACATTTCCCAGTTAAGTAATAAAGTGTCGATAAATAACTGTGGTCCAATTTTATTTTTAAGTTAACTAACTACTTAAATAATCGAAATGTCAATCAGGCTTTAGAAATACGGTTATAATTATTAGATTTTTGTATGTGTCATAATAAACTGTAAACAAGCATGTATCTCTAGTGTAATTACTTTATTTATATTATTTAATATATTTGTTTTAATAATTAAATACTACATAAGAAGAAATTGGAGGAACTAGCCGCAATGCTGGGCAGCTTAAATGAATCTTCCCGACGGGTCGGTCTCGGTATGAATTTGGACAAGACGAAAGTCATGTTCAATGAACACGTCATGCCGAGACCGGTAAACGTCGATGGCGTCCCTCTGGAATTTGTGCAGGAATATGTCTACCTAGGACAGAAAATACAGGTAGGCAGGCACAACTTCGAGGGGGAAGCCAATACGAGGATTCAGTTGGGCTGGGCGGCATTCGGTAAGCTTCGTCAAGTATTCTCGTCGACCATTCCGCAATGCTTGAAGACAAAAGTCTTCGAGCAGTGCGTCCTCCCCGTCCTGACCTACGGGGCCGAGACGTGGACACTGACGGCAGGATTGGTCCACAAGTTCCAAGTCACTCAACGGGCTATGGAGCGAGCTATGTTGGGTGTTTCTCTTATGGATAAAATTAGAAATGAGGATATCCGTAAGAGAACCAAAGTAACAGACATAGTTCGCAAAATTAGCACGTTGAAGTGGCAGTGGGCCGGTCACGTCTGTCGCAGGACCGATGGCCGTTGGAGCAGACGAGTCCTGGAGTGGAGACCGCGTCTCGGTAAACGTAGTGTCGGACGCCTTCCAGCCCGATGGACCGACGACCTACGCAAGGTCGCCCGTAGGCGCTGGATGAGAAAGGCAGCGGACAGGTATGAGTGGCGCCGTCTTGGGGAGGCCTACGTCCAGCAGTGGACTGTAAATGGCTGACGACGACGACGACATAAGAAAAATTAGTAATATTATTATTTTTTTATTTAACAAAAAGCGTTGTGTCGGACATAATTCCGGCACAGCAATATGCTGAGGGCAAGCCTTGATTGCTGAAAATGTGGCGTACGAATTTTCAAATTATGCTCTGCGTATAATAATGTATAAAGAATATAATTCGCTATTAAAATAGTTTTTCTTTCTTTACTTACATATTAAGGTTTTAAAATACTAAAAAAAAACGATAACAATGATTACCTCAAATCACACTTGGTTCCGTTTCTTATAGATAAGCAGCAGATGTTCTAAGAGCGCGGGGTTACGAAGTTAAAGATGACAATTATGAAAGAGGTGATGTTTGTTGTAGCTCTAAAAGAACTGACATGCAATTCTTAACAAGTCTTTAGGCTAGGTGAGAATTCCAACATGTAGAAAGTGGTCGATCCGACCACTTTGGACATATACTTTGACAAACAGAAGCAAACTTCTCTGAAATGTCGTAGATTGTGGTCGCTTGAAAAGTTGAGATAACGCCAGCGAATTTGTAGGGGCGTGAAATTAAAACGGGCGTTGATTAACTTGATTGATTATGGTCTGTGACTATTATTTATCTTATTTACTGACTCATCCATCAATTTTGTATTCATATTTTATTTTTCTTATTTACAAACGCGAGTCCACTGCTAAACAGAGGTATCTATGGACTGCTATTTTGACTCCTAAATTCGTCTCTTAACGTAATATTTAAATAATTGAAGTAATCTAATAATCTGGTATGTGTGTAGCAGTCTAGCAAAATTCTGCGAGGGTGACAGACATTCATGATTTTCGTTATTGGCCACAGAATCTTACAAAGTAGTTAATCGAAAACATTCCTATATCTAAAAAACTACTTGGGGATAATACTTTCACTAATTTTTGTAGCATTTCTTTAGGTTCTGCTTCACCTGTCACCTCTAATTTTTACAGTATTTTCTATATCAATGTCTCAATTGCTTTTCAAACAATAGTTAATGCGCTATTTGACTGCTTTTACTTGCACCTATTATAACGTCATAAGTAGGTATGCCCGAACCAAATCTATGGGCCGCGACATTCTGTAAGTTCATAAAAAGTTTCCCAATCGATTTAACACAGTCCGCTCCCCTATTCTTCGTGCAGGAACGGAGAAATAATACAATTTCTTGCGGCTGGGCGGCCTGTCGTAAGAGGCGACAAAACAAACCACAGCCAGGTGGTAGGGTATTTGCTCGCTTGGATGGCTACTATCTTGGTCTAGGGTAGAGTAGAGTACCCACTCTAGAGTATGCCGCTATAACAACCTTGAGTTGTGTTTCGGCATTCGCGGCCAGGTTCCAGGACGGCACATTGGTTGCGCCTTTGGTGTTACAAATTTCCATAGGCGATGATAACCGCTTTCCATATCTGCCAGTCTAATGAAATCATGCAATAAAAGAAAAATCTTACGACTTTGCAAACGAACATCTTTTATTAACTTAAATAAAACTTCTATTCATAATACAACGTTTTTCAATCATTCTTTCACGGTTAAGGCTTAAACTTAACTTAAACTTTGAAATACAATGCCTGTTGCTGTCACACAAGAAAAATCTCTAATAACATTTAAGAACATGGTCAGGAAATACTATCTGCAATATAATGAATGATATGTAATCTGTATCATTAGTAGATATTATATTGCATATAGCTATATATTTATTATGTTTAAAAAGTTGCATTTTATCGCCATATCTTGTATATGTATATAACTTTTGTGTATATTTGTATATATAATGTAGTTATATATTTATTATTAGAAAAAAATGAGAGGTGTCAAGGGACACCCGGATGGAACGAAGTTCCATATTTATTATTTACAAAAAACCTGTACACACTCAACAAAATAGTAAATGAGTAAGTTTGAATCCTATTTACTTCAATATAAGAAACAATTTAAATTTAAAAATTTAAAAATCGAATCACATCCTGCAATTCGACTCTTGAAACAAATTTAACTTTAAACCAGATTCGCGATATTGCTCCTTATTTTAATGACATTAAGACTATATGTCCGCAAATGCTATCTGTACGTCAGCAACCCATGACATTTAAATAATAATGTACTCCAAATTAAAATCTAACTGCGTGGGCATAAAGGGTTATGCAACTGCATTTTATCTTGCAAGTTCCAAAACTGTCGTGACAACTTTTTTCGTAAGAATTTTTTCCGTCTAGCCTCCATTCGTACCGCGCGATAAGGAACTACGTTCCAATATAAGTAATCGTACAATAATTATGTATACCACCATCGCCACTACTAATCAACAATCGTCTTGCCATGGGTGGTCTGGAAGAGATCGCTTTTTAGCGATAAGACCGCCCTGTGTACACAATTAGAATAATACTAGTTCGTAAGTTTTCTGTAATGTTGTACAACAAAATGTTATCGATCTAACTATAAAAGTGTCCTTAAAACATCGTCACGATTTTCCGATAATGGTGTTATGAGTGCGGGACTCGAATTAAAATGCCGTTGGAATGACTATAGAATTTATTAGAACTACAAACACCCAGGTACAAATATAACTGGACACAACCAGTACAAACTGCACGATTCAATAACACGCACAAAGTCCGTCACTATATAGCTTATTGAATGCACAAGTCTTGCTCGTATCGTAATCCTCGCTTAACTGCCTCGTCCCCCCGTTCGGGAATCGTTTAAACTGTACAATACAACAATCGACCGTGTGGACTGAAGTTTCCGAGAAACCGTAATCTGCATATGCATATGCGGCCATAAACAAGTACAATAACAATAGGCTTTTGTCTAATTGCAAATTTTAAACACAAAGTAAACAAAAGAAGTCCAAATGCGGGAAAGGAAATAAACCAGGTGTGCATTCACTTTGTCGGCACTCGGTCGTAGCAATAGATTAACAATATCTCACAAGCCTATGTACGCTGATTCTTTTTATCTCTATTTAAATGTAGTAATTGATATAAAGCTAGTAATAGACAAAGATAATGTTAAGCATATGAAGAACAAAGGTTCTCTTTTACACATTTGGTTAGAAAACCTCACAGTGTTCTTTCTCTATATCAAGAAAGGCGTGGAAAAACAGGAAAATCCTTGCAAAAACCGGCGCATTAACATGTTAAGCGAGCCGATACAGAATCACCCCTGCCAACTCAAAAGCGCGTATTCGAAATGTTATCGTGAATTTATTGTTATAACTTGCCTTCACTTAAGTGATATTCGAGATTTTCCTACGAATATGCTGCGGAAATTTTCCCTATTTATGTAAAACATTTTCCAATGTATCATGATCTATGGAGTAGTATGTAAAGTTTACATGAGTAACAGGAAGAGGAGTCCAGGTTATAACGGTCGATGCGACTCGGGTTTTATAATAAAGTAGTCCATATTTTCACTGATTGCTAGCACTCTCATTTTGCAAATTGAGCAGTATAACTGTGCTAAATGAAAACTGAAGCGCTATATTCAATTAATTTTTGTTGTGCTATTAAGCGAATCTCAATATTGTTACGAGCTACACAGGACTCGAATTAAAATTCCGTTGGAATTACTATAGAGTTTATTAGAACTGTACAGACACGTATAAAACAGGTACAAATACAACTAGACACTACTAGTACAAACTGCACGATTGAATAACACGCGCAAAGTCCGTCACTATATCGCTCATCGAATCTACGTCTTGCTAGTATCGTAGCCCTCGCCTGACTGCCCCACCCCTCCGTTTGGGCATTGTTTTATAGTAAACTGTATAATAAAACAATCGACTACGTGGGCTGAGTTTCTCCAAGAAAACGTAATCTGCACACGTGGTTAATTATTCCTGCGAACGGACAACAAAGTCGAAAACAATAACAATAGGTTATTGGCTAATTGCACAAAGTAAACAAAAGAACTCCAAATGCGGCATGGTAATAACTGCGTTTCATGACTTGCCGTCATGTAACAATACCTATTAATCAATGAGGAGGAAACTCCAGCACAGCTTTATGCTGTGTTACCGACGTCATTTGTTGGAAATACGGCGTACAACACCTTAAATTTAACCATAGAAATGTATAAATTATTTTGGGTCCTTATATTGTCGCTTTCCTAACAGACACTCTTTCTTTCTTTAATCTCCTAAGCACAAGGGCCGCAACCACCTTTTTTTTAACTCGTACTATATCATTCATTTTTGGCTCCAAAATCACTTATTTATGCATTTGTTAACAATAACGCACAAGGAACAGAAGAAAACTTAACGAGATACAGGAGTAAAAAAAACTTAATGCGGTCAATAATGCGCGCTGTTGTACCGGTTAAAAAAATAATCTTAAAAAAAATATATTTATTTCATAGAAGGAATACAAATTATTTAATTAAAAATGTAGGATAATAAAATATAAGTCTAACTCTAAAGGTGGCGCGATCCGGACTGCCTCTAAATGTCTGATGCAGTCGGATGAGAAGTACGGGATGCTGAAGAAGCATCCCGTCAACATTTTAGGTTACGGTTTCGGGATGTAACAGCGCGTGAAATTCGCCCAAATAATCTGTAAAATCGTGTAATTGTCTTTATGCTTTCCAGTTAATTCGTTTGGCGGTATAATTAAATATCTGAAGGAGTTTTCAGTTGCCTTGGAATCTCTATAGAAGCTCAACAAAATTCAGGAAGGAACTTGTCGCTGAGAATTTCCTTCTGTGCTACGACATGGGATTATAAAATTTCTTAAGAGGCAACGCGTTGGCACCTTCCATCAGGTGAGTTATCTGTTTGCCTGCTTCAGGCAATAAAAAAAGCTCAAGACCTGTATAAAGTTTTCAACATTGGGTCGTTTTCGTCTTACGCCAAAAGGAAGGTTTGCACTGAAAATCAGCGTTGTGTCGGATATAATTCCGGCACAGCGATATGCTGAGTGCAATCCTTGTTTGCTGCAAATGCGGCGTACAAATTTTCAAAATATGCTCTGTGAATAAAAATGTATACCTAAGGAATGTAATGACGTCGCTATTTTTGCAAATAAAGTTTTTCTTTCTTTCTTTCTGATATTAAATTACTACGTATTTTAAATCCAAATTCCAAGTAACGAAATACTGTAAGGGTGCACTACGTTACAACGCGTTTATTTGAATCGCATCGACGACAGCGTTTTGTGTGAAATTTACAATGCTTTTAGTCACACACCAGTGGTCGGTTCACGTATTTTGAACAGATCTATTGACGCACGTGGATTTACGAAGACGTTTTAGTGTATGTTGGTTTCGAGTTTTGAATGGAAGCAAAGGAGGATTTAATTTTAGACTGGTATACATTTGAATTGTGAATTACTTTACCGATAGGAAATATTGCGATTAAAATCGATAAAACGTTGTTTTAATTACGTATCTTACAGTATTTGGAAAATTGTGTTTAAAATTATTGAATGATTCTAATTTTAAAATGTTTCGGTCAGCAGGTAAATATGGGACGCAGGATACAGAGCGGTCGTATTTTAATTATATAATAATTATATTTATTCCTAATGTTTTTTATTAATGTTTATAACGTCCTAAGTGCAACACACGATAAACCTTACTATTTTGACGGTTTTAAAGGAATTATTAGCAAAGTGGGTCATAATTCAGTTGGTTCGATTTTGTACATAGATATATCGAGTGTTCTAAACATTTTTAAAATTCAAGTAAGATTCATATTACTACTAAATATGCCCGCCCTATCCACACGTTTCTTAGTTGAATGTTAAGTCAAAGTTTTAGAGTACCAAGGGGAAGATGTAGATTTTCCTTACACCATTAACATGTATATTGCCTTTAATTTATTGTTTTGCGCTTTTTGATGTCAATGCAATCGTTTTATTTGCAATTTATACTCTTAGGTACGTACGCCACTGGTATTGCAAAAACTTAGCCTTCAAAGCGCAGCCATAATAATATGGTACAGCAAATTTTTTGTCGCACAATATCTTTGATTAGAAACATTTGTGAAAAAACTTGCGGTTAATGAAGATGTGAATAACAACACTCTTTTTAACGTTTACACTCCGAACGAAATAATTGTCTGAAACCAATCGGTTTCAGACAATTATTAAATAATAATTATTAAGGATAAAGTACCGCAATAGAGTGAAACTCATTGCCGGTGTATCCAAGGTCCGTGTGAGTGCCATGCCCGCAAACGTGCTCCATCTTAGACCATATGTCCACTCAACGTCGAGTGAGGGAGGTCAGGGTCAAACGCGAACTACCATAAAAAAGATTCTTATTTGGAACAGCCCGTTATACTTGTAGTACAAGAAAACGAACCACCAATGCGGTCGTTCACTATCCGAATTACAGGTTTAAAGCGTCGACGCCATTAGCATAAACATTTGATTGGCGCACCGTAGCGTCAGCTAAAACGCGTTCAACTATAAAACGGTTTATAACTGCCGATGTTTGCCCTTTATCGTTCAGTTTATACGACGATAAGAATGAGTCGTTAAGCTTTACTGTATTGCAAAACTGTTTTAGTAAAATTCCCGTGTTAATGGTTTATTTTTAGGGGTAGCGTTACGTTTCGCGTTCCTCGTAGTTTAGGAGGTTTTATTTTGTTAGTAGTGTTGTAATTTTGAAAATTTAAAAACTTCGTTAAAAAAAACCGACTTCAAAAACTAAAAAACTAAAGTGTATAAAATAACGTATTTCTAAAGCTATTATTATTAATATATATTATCTAAAACATCTTAAAGTCGGTGCTTAGTAATTTTCAAAATATAGTAATTTTTATGTTTTACTTTGCACCGACTTCAAGATGTTTTAGATAATATATATTAATAATAATAGCTTTAGAAATACGTTATTTTATATAGTTTAGTTTTTTAACCGACTTCGAAAAAAGGAGGAGGTTCTCAATTCGTCGGGATCTTTTTTTTTTTTGTTGCTTTTTTTTATGTATGTTCGCCGATTACTCCGTCATTTATGATCCGATTTACGTGATTCTTTTTTTGTTCGACGCGGAATAGCTTCCAATTGGTCCCCTAAAAATTTTACATAGTTTGGACCAGTAGTTTTCATTTTATGAACATTTTTCATGGAAATAATTTTCACTCCATTCCATCGGTGTACATATCGATTACTCTGAAATTTATGATTCGATTTACGTGATTCTTTTTTTGTTCGACGCGGAATAGCTGCCATGTAGTCCCCTAAAAATTTGACATAGTTTGGCCCAGTAGTTTTCATTTTACGAATTTTTTTTTGTTCCCGGTTCTTGGGACCTATATTTTTTAAGAAGCGCGGCACCATTCGTAGGTCCACCTATACATAGCTAGACACTAAAAAGTAACAAATAAAATTTAAAAACTTCGTTTAAAAAAACCGACTTCAAAACTAAAAAACTAAAATGTATAAAATAACTTATTTCTAAAGCTATTATTATTAATATATATTATCTAAAACATCTTGAAGTCGGTGCAAAGCAAAACATAAAAATTACTATATTTTGAAAATTACTAAGCATCGACTTTAAGATGTTTTAGATAATATATATTAATAATAATAGCTTTAGAAATAAGTTATTTTATACATTTTAGTTTTTGAAGTCGGTTTTTTTAAACGAAGTTTTTAAATTTTATTTGTTACTTTTTAGTGTCTAGCTATGTATGGGTGGACCTACGAATGGTGCCGCGCTTCTTAAAAAATATAGGTCCCAAGAACCGGGAACAAAAAAATGTTCGTAAAATGAAAACTACTGGGCCAAACTATGTCAAATTTTTAGGGGACCACATGGCAGCTATTCCGCGTCGAACAAAAAAGAATCACGTAAATCGGATCATAAATCACGGAGTAATCGGCGAACATATGGAACGGAGTGAAAATTATTTCCATGAAAAATGTTCATAAAATGAAAACTACTAGGCCAAACTATGTAAAATTTTTAGGGGACCAATTGGAAGCTATTCCGCGTCGAACAAAAAAAGAATCACGTAAATCGGATCATAAATCACGGAGTAATCGGCGAACATACATAAAAAAAGCAACAAAAAAAGAGATCCCGACGAATTGAGAACCTCCTCCTTTTTTCGAAGTCGGTTAAAAACGAATTTATTAAGACTAAATACTAAAATCCATACTGTATATTATAAAAGCGAAAGTAAATTTGTCGATCTGACTGTCTGTCTGTTACGCTTTCTCGGAAAAATCAAGGTATTGATTTTGGTGTAATTTAATATATACTGGAGCAGTGACCAAACGTAAAATTTCGTTTTCATGGTAAGGTAACATTTTGAGCATCGCGTAAGCGTTTCCACTCAACGTGGCCAGCGTTTTGGGAACGTTCCCAGCTCACGTTGATTTGGGGCTTGTTTATTATTTGTGATTTTATGAGCTGTAGGCCCGCGAGCCAGCAACAGATTTTCATGGCCATGTTTTTCTCGGGTGATAATTTGTAAAATGCTTCAGAGAGTTGTATTATGAAGCTCCGTGAAAGTCAGCTGCCGTTCGGTCGGTGAGCTAAGCGTTTAATCGTGTCTATTTTTCGTTTATTACATTAACCATTGTTATATTTTACGTTAACAATTAGTATTTCTTTGTATTTTTGTACAGATGACGATAATAAAGACATGGTGGTAGACAGCTCTCACAGTGAACCATAAAGAGATGAGAGTGACACGAGCTCAAGCGAAAATGAAAATTATTAAATCACTAAATAATAAAATTCAATGACTTCTTCAAATAAACATTATGTACCTTAAATCTAAGTTTTAATATATTATCAATGAATTATTTCGCTTATCACAGCATTACATCTATTTATTTCTATTTTTATCAATTCTAAAGTATTAAGAATATTGATTTTTTCGAAACATTACAAAAAGATTATATCTTTCAGTTAGAGCATGAAGCATGATGTACAATGACTTTAAATACGTTATTTCCTCCCGAATAAAAAATTGTAAGCTGATAGTTAATATGAATCTGTAAGTAATAAAAAAAAATTGCTAGCAATATGCCGGGGAAAACTCGTGCATTTAAAGAGGCGATAGATGCTCCTATCTAGCTCCTGTGTTACACTCTACGGATCATCAGCTGACAATCTTCCCACCGAGATATAGTCAGTTGATATGTTTATTTACTACAATATCATATAAACTGTCATCTGATAAATTTTCAATTGATAATAAATGACCGTACATATATTGTATATATTTCATGTACGTGTGACCAACTGACGTATTATTTATTTACCACTTTGTAGTCAGCTGACTTTTTTTTCTTTAAAATATTGGATTATATTTGATATTGATATTGGCTATAATTTGATAAATTTTCAATCAGGAGAAAATGATTAAAAAAAATTAATTATTCAACGTGCGTAGACGGGCTACCGCTGCTTAGTTCACCCACCGAACCGCTGCTGACATTCACGAGGCTTCATGATAAAACTCTGAAGTATTTAATAAGTTATCGCCCGAGAAGAAACGATTGAACTAAATTTGTACCCTGTTTTGCGGACTATTATGTTCATTGTATATATTGTTTATTTGAATATGATATTTCTACTATATTCTATCTTCTATTGTTAAAAAAATATTATTATTATTTACGTTTCCATGGTGGGGTACCTCAATCACCATCTGTATTTCGTATTTTTACTTAGCAATTGCCATTCTTAATATTTTGAACTCTATTCCTAACTTTCTTATACGTTTTCCAATCTTATGGTATGTGTTTACCTATATTCCACCAATTGTTTTAAGTTACGCAAATGTACGAGTAATAAAATAAATCGACTCGCCAAAATGCAGCCACTCTCGTCGTATTACCGACCAATTTTAATCACGCTAAGTGAGAATGTATTTATCACCTAACGTGGCCAAATCGAATAATGGCCGGTAGTAAATATGTATGCAAATAAGGGCACACCGCCTGCGGTACAAGTTGAAAATTGGTTAAATGTCGCAGGATAAATAGGCTGTGGTTTAACATTTATTAACATTTGCTGAATATTTAAGAAGTATACAACTAATGGCCAGTTTAATATCTCACTATTTATTGACTTGCCTTACAATCGATTCAATTTTGACATTACTTGTATGGAGCTTATGTCAAATTGTAACCGATAGTAAGGCGAATGAACTGTCCGTAAGATATAAGAATCAGCCATTAGTGCGTACTAAAAGGCTAAAATGATTTACTATACTGACATGTTTATGAAGCAACGCACGACGTCGAGTGTAGAGTAACAATTTTGTCGGCCACGCGACATCGTGTGTTGACCTAAGAGAATTATGTGCGAAATCTACGTAATTAAAATATGAATTGGCCCTTGAAAATTATAGTTTGACACGCGTATTAATATTTATTATAAATAAGTAAATAGGTATTTATATAGGAATTAGATAAAGGGTAAAATCACAAGTAATATTTATTCCAATAATCATATTATACCATAATACGCGTTAAATATTATACGTGGTTTTACTATCAAAATTGATGTAATATTACAATAATTAGATTGTACTCGATAATTGGACGATGATGAGTAGGTTAATTTTGATCGCATTAACAGTGACCCAACGAGGTCACGTTACACACCATTTAGATACTATGCCTATAGGTTAGGTTACTGTAAATGGTAGCAGAAATCCATACGAGAGTTAAAGTGCGCTTTAAAAAAGTCGTGTTTCCCTCAATAGTTTCATTATTATGATTAAAATTATATAATCTGGGTTCCGACTGATTAATAATGATCGTCAGCGTGGCCAGACTATGTGAAAAGGCCGAAAACCCTTCGGATCTGGGCATATCTTAGTAGTAGAAGAAACAAGAATCATGAAAATGCACAAATCTCTGCCAAAATTGTACCTCAATCGAAGATTTCTAACGTTTATAATGTCAAAATAACTGTAAAGTATTTTTTTGAACTAATTTTTTAACGTAAATATTTTATATTTAATATTACTGAAACAAAATCGTTTACTTTCAGATTTGTTTGTATTGAATAGTAGGTACTACTACATCCAAAACTAAGCTATTTTCATAAATAACATTTTTAGTAATTTCTAAATGTTGTTGAAACTCCCACTTACGTTATGTTTTTTATTGCATTTATCCACTTTTGTTGTTTAGCACATAACCATCGCAAGTGAGTAGTATTCGTGGGAAAGTAATAAAATTTTACATCACTTAACTTATTTTTCTTTGAACTGGTTCAGAGCATCCAGAAATGCAATAATACACTTTAACTTAAGTGTTATTTTTCATTTCTTTAATGTTATTATTTTATTACGTGAAGTGTTAATGTACTAGTATTCTTCTAATAATTTTTTTTTGCAGTTGTTTCCCATTCTGGTGGGTCTAGATCTTAGAAGGATGATGTAATATGTGTATGATGTATAGGTATATTTGAGGCCGTCAGCGCTAAAGCGGCCTAACCCTCAATTTATTTATTTTTTCAATCTCAATTTATTCGGAGATAAATACTGGAAATTATGTAAAACTAAGGAAATGCAAAAAAGTCTTTGGAAACGCCATCTATTATCAAGTGACAAAACCAAAGATAGGCCATTCTTGCATTATATTTTAGCACATTTTACATAATTTCCAGTATTTATCTCCGAATATAATAAATTGAGGGTTAGGCCGCTTTAGCGCTGACGGCCTCATTTATTCATGATACTTTAAACTGCTCAAAATAAATTCTAAATAAATTGACTTTTTACTTGAATTGAATATTTGAATTGTCTGTTACAGATGGTCTAAGGTTACAGTAGGTACCATAATAGGGAGCGAAGTCCTGCAGCGCGTGCTAATGTCTCCACCCGAGGTCGCCGGCCTTCAGCTAGCACCCGGAGAGGCAGGTACGCGCATTACTTCCCTCCCTGAGTTAGGTTCCGGTACGAGGGGCCCCTTGCTACTAGGCAACGCAAGGGATTCAGCCCCCGTTTCGAAGTGGGGTGTGTTCTCCCAGGGCACACTTCAGGCACTTTATTGCGCTGGATCGACTGTTGCGTAACTATGTTCTATATCTCAGTCTTTCCTTCACAACAAAGCGCAGGGTCGACGGGAGGAGAGGTTTTTTAGTGGGTATTGAGGTTGCTCGCCCGTGCGGCATCGCTCTGAGTCTTCCACACTCCTCAGTGTCAAGCCATCGCGGACGAAGCGCAAACAAAGCATACTATTGCTAGCGTTATCGCCTCCGATGGATGCGCGCCGTTTCCTAGTGACGGCCCTGAGAGTGCGTAAATCGGTCAGCATTTTTCCTCGCCTCAAACAAACAAAAAAAAAAAAAAAAAAGGTACCATAATATTTTATGGAAGAAATTAAGTAGTAGGTACTTCATGGTGTTCCTTTCAATTAAACTACTAAGCTATGTAAATAAAATCAACGTTACGGGTTGATTTTATTTTTCAACCAATGAGTATCATAAAGACACAGGTGTTTCACTGATTCGGATACTTTTACATTTTACATGTAAAAATAAAGGATTGTTTCTTTTCAGTCAAAAGATGGAAAACATCGCAGCGCTTTGTGTCTACTTTCACCATGTCCACAGCAAGAGTGAAACTCACTGCGGGAATCTGTCATCCCCTATATCTACAATCTGGGTGTCTTCAAGTCCCGGCGTGTATTCATCATACCTTCTAAGTAAGTGTGCTCTCATCCTAGACCAATCTACGCTCAACACGAGGCGAAATCAATATCATTTATTTGATATCATTGTTTAGGGCTTTTCCACGACTTTCCCTTTTTTATACTGGGTGAATTTTTCAAGAAGGCAAAGTCAATCGTAAACTATACGAAGTAGCCAATTTACTCAAAGGAGTCTTGAGGTCGATTTTAATGGTAACTAATGTGTTATAATTAGATTTTTGAATATCAATTGGACCTACTTATGCAAAACAGAACCAATCCACAAATATGCCAAAATTGGGTTAAGCATGCAGAAGGCTTTCAAAATGCACCTTCTATCGACCCAATAAGAATCATAACGATCTGACAACATTTACAGAATAAAACATTTTTATCACAAAGAAGCTAAGCCACAAAACACCAAGAGTAATAAACTAACAAGATCCATGACCAATGGTAATCCAAAAACCTAAAAGGTTTACTTGAATATATAGGACAAAATATAATATACAATATTTAACTTTTTTTTCCCAAAATATAGACACTTTTTTTGTATGCAAAATTTTAATAAAAACAAAACTGTCAGTATGTGGGTTGGTTCCATTTTGCATAAGTAGTTCCAAATATCGTGGCCAGGAATCTAATTGACTGATTTTAAAAAAATATGCTGTAGGTATCATTACACCGGTAGATGTTTAACTATCAATATGCTTAGCAATATTCGTGCAACCACACGAAAGGATCCGTCAGGAACTCTCGTAACCGCGGCAGTCTTCATATCTGTGACATAGCAGACAAAACGCAAGAAAGTCGCCTATAAAGATGCAGACATGTTTCCTGGTGACCGGCTAGTTATATGAGAAACGGATATCGAGCTTAGCCACCTTTTTTTTTTTTTTTTTGGCCAGGGAAATCCGTTTGAGCACTAGGACCGCGACAGGCGCAGAAGCCTGGGGGATGCTCGCGACCTTGGTGAGACAGTGTGGGATTCGCCAGATCGGGGGTGGCACTAGCGTGCCCGGTCAGAACCGGTGCCACGCTATTGCCACTCCCCAGTTAGGGATACCCACTAAAACCCCTGGGTGTTCCGTCCTGCGCCTTATGCCAGGGCTACGGGAATAGGCTACCCGGCTCCGCATTCCCTGGCAGGCGTGGGCCCCGCTCACTGGGCCTCTTCCAATGCCGGGGGAGCTACTCCCCCGGCGACTTCTCGGTCTTTTCCGGGCGTGGGGCGGTCTGTAACGCGCCCCACGGGAAGAGAGATGAGCGCGAGCGGAACACTCGCGCTCTCATCTCGACGGCATGTGCGGGTGAGTGAGAACCTCTATACCCCTAGAGGCCCCACCCGCGCCGCCCGCTTACGGTGGCCGAAGGTCTAGGTCTGACCTCCGGCGTCGGCGCGTCCTCCTTTGTCGGGAGCGGAGCAGAGAAGTGCGCTCACGCTCCCGTTCCGCCTCCTCCTTCGCAAACATGACGTGCTCGCAGAAGGAGGAGACGGCGTCCCATCCGGTGTGGAGCTTAGCCACCTCCGCTAAGTCTCGGTAGAAGGTTTAAACCCGAGAAATAATGACGGCTTGAAGTATAACATGCGTGACAATTGTGTCTAATCAACGTATTCCGAAGACAGAGCGAACTGAAAAAGTATAGGAAAGTGACGAAATCGTACAAAATCATAGCGCGAATGTTCCAGGCGCAGATCCATTTTTCAAGGAGACACGATAGTGTAAATTAGCTTGCAAAAATTGTGCAGGAAAATTTTTGTAATCCTAATGTATTTATTTTTAGTTATAAATAATCATATTTTCAAAATGATTTATAACTGGTCAGTCTCTCATACATACAAAAAACGCAATACTTTCTGAGTAGCTTGGTATTGTCAATGTTATTGCGTGTGTTCGCACAGCCTCTAGGTGCATATAATTACAAAGTGGTAGCCACCGATGCATTAACCGCACAGATGTCGACGTGTCTAATTAGATGAGCGGACTGGTATGGCGCGTGACGTCCGCGTACACGTCACGCAGGCATTCCGATTCAATTGAACGCCCAAAGGCTATATTGTTAATGTTTTTAATTAGTGCCACTGACGGTAATTTAATTTGAATTCATTTGCTCTGATCAAAGGCAATCCACGTATTTATAACGACAATAGGTATAGTTTCAACGGGCTTATTCGTATTGAGTTAGAATAGTAATTTTGTAGGCTTCTTTAAGGTTATTAAAGGAGTAAAGTTCTTAAAGAAGAAGATCAGTTAAAATTGTTCACAATATCAAATTTAGATGTGAAATGAATAAAACATATTTTTTTTAAAGAAGGGTTTATGATATTTAAGCTTAAGTTGATCGGAGTTTTGTTCAATTAAACATTTGGAATTAGGTGTAGTTTCAACGGTCTTATTCATATTGAGTTGGGGTAAGTTTGTGGGCTTCTTTAAGGTTCTTACACAAGCCAACAAACTTGCCCGAACTCAATATGAATATGACCGTAAAAGTTTAATTGTTGGCTTTGTAATTTATACAACTTCGCCCAAAAGTTACCAAGGTTTCGTTCTTTTTAGGGTTCCGCAGTAATTTTGGCTAACAAGAACTTTATTTTTTTGTGTCACAGTAATTTCTTTCAGAAATCATAATATATATAATGTAATAAATCTGTAGAGTTTTTATAATTGATTTAAAAAAGAGAAAAATTATCAGGAGGGCTAAATCGGGTTAGCTGAAAACATTTTTTTGAATTTTCCTAATTATATTATCCAAAAAATATACCATTTATTATATAATAAATGGTATATTTTCCACGTTCCGTTCTTGCTAGCAGGAAGAAGCGAGGAGCGCGAGGTTGTCAACATAGAAGCTCAAGACGCAATGACGCTCATGTCATATAACAAGTGACAATCAATGCTGTGAAGTGGACAGAGCAGCATCTGTATAAAGTCAATGCCACACTCTCCGCAGCTAGACATAGGGCGAGTCCACTTTTGAAAAGACGTAAGTGCGCTGATTCCACTAATTTGAATTAAGACACTTGAAACCTGAAACTGGCTAACTTGACACCGAC
Source organism: Dendrolimus pini (assembly GCA_949752895.1). NCBI lineage: Eukaryota > Metazoa > Arthropoda > Insecta > Lepidoptera > Lasiocampidae > Dendrolimus > Dendrolimus pini. Next base: position 14,840,637 of record OX457145.1, on the reverse strand, counting down.
CTGCATGGTTCGGAGCTCGACCACGTGGCTTTTTTCAAAATAGCAGTCTCCATAGAGCAAACTAGATAGGGTAATAAGAATTTAAAATTTCTATCGATCAGTAAAATAACATTAGAATTCGATATTTTTTAATCCGCTCATTTTAAATCATTCCTAGAAAATATTCCGCGAGATCCCCAGGATAACAAGTAGTGCAGATTTTCAATCAAAAAATTAGCTTTCGATTAACGAAAACCGCATCGAAATCGGCCCAGTAGTTTTTACGAGAATCCCGAACAGACAAGAAATTAAAAAAAATACATCATGTTCTCCATTGTTTATATAGTCTATTCCAGTTTTTTTAATAGTTTCAATCTACAGACACGGCATTTTATAATATTTTAGATTAACTTATAAATTAATTAAAGTAATTAACATTACAAACAATATATCAGTCCCTAAACACCGTGAGATGAGAAGGTTCCCAAAACGCTGGCCGCATTTCTCTGCTCCAAGGCAACGCATTGCGTTGCCCCAAATACAGGCCCTTTGGTCACGCGAGACCTCTATTAAACGAGTTGTCAGGTCTCGATAGAGTCTATGAGCTTCAGGACCTCACGCCCCTAGAGTTTCGAAAACATATACATTTTTTGCTGTAACGTCTTGAAATCGTATATCTTGTTTTAATCCGCGACGACTAAAAGCGGTACCGTGATTTCTCTGTGAGGGTCATAGAGGTACTATAACGTTTATTAATCTGGCGATGTAGATAGTGTATATATAAATATAACTAGAATAGCCTTTACAGATCACTCAAGCTAAATATCCGCAGATGTCGCCTCTAATTAGAGTGGTGTGTGCGAGGTCCACGCTGCATTCCGATTAAATTGCACAGCGACGCATCCATCGGCTAATGTATTTTAATTAATGCAATCAATCGTTGTACAAGTCGTGGTGGCTTGGTGGCTAAAACACTTGCACCTGTTTCGAACGACGTAGCGCACGAATAGGGTAGTTTTTAGTGAAACCAACTGCTTTCTATTATCTAACACGTTACGTGCAGGAACGGAGAAAGAATACATTTTCCTGAGTCCAAGCGGCCTGTCGTAAAGGGCGACTAAATAACCCACAGCCATGTGGCAGTGTATTTGTCCGTTTGGACTGCTACCACCCCTGGTCTAGGGTATGCCGCCATAACAGCCTTGAGTTATGTTTCAGAAGAACATTGTTTTTTCAGAATTTGTTTGTTTGCGTTAGCCATCTTAGAGGCTGGCAACGCGTAGGCATTGCGCCTGTTGTTGCAAATGTCTAGTAACCAGTATAGTACGTCAGGTGGGTTTGCAAAAAAAACTAATATTCCTCCAGTTCCCTTGGCCTACGTGCATTTTTTTACAATATTTATTTTATTTCGAATCCGGTTTTTTAAATTGTATAATATTATAAAATAACACGTAAAGTAAAAACTTTGTACCCCTTGTGTGCGCCATTTATATTAGTAACAAACTAAATTAATATAAAAGGTAAAATCCACATTTAATAAATTCGATATGTGCAATTGTGGTAGTATAATAAATGAACCTTCGCCACATTATTTAACTAAAACAACATCAAGTGCATGACGTGTAATTGTCCATCCCTTTCTTTCCTATATATTTCCCTATATTAGAGCCGAATATACCTTGCTCACTGGATGAGAAGAAATCGACGGAAAGAAAGGAGGTAGTCCAATTGTGCTCTGTGCATAACTCGAAATAAAGTGAAATAATTATTACAAAATACTGTAAGTAAAATGTGTAGTGCTACAAATACTCTAAATATTTATCGGAGTTAATAATAGTGGCCAAAAGATATATAACATAGAAGAACTGTGCCGTATAACCATTTGAAGGAGATCCGGTGAGTTCCCTTTGTGCCCTTCCAGTTTCGATACACTGATTGTGCTCAGATTTTGTTTAATAAAATTGAACCTAAGCGTAAACACCACTTTTCACCAAAATTGCGCGGACGGAGGAGTAAGAAATTTCGCAGACTTATGGGTTTACAGAGGAGTGCAGAATGCTAATACTTAAAAAAAAATTATACATAAAAATACAATAAATCGGTAAATAAAACCATGTATTTGACACTCACACGCATGAGTCTTTGACAACAGAACCTTCATAATGTTCGAACTTATAATTTAAATTGATTATGGTCGATTTTCGATCACTAGGAGATCACTAGTATTATAAAATGTTCGAGGACCCTTAGCCCGAAGGACTGACGACCTGCGTAATGTCGCAGGTGGGCGCTGGATGAGGATAGCGAGTGATCGCGATGTGTGATGCGGATTTGGGGAGACCTACGTCCTGTAGGGGACTTCGATTGGCTGGCGACGAGTCTTACATACATATTATCACGCCTGGTTCCCACGTGCTATGGATCTCCACTTGCCGATCCTGAAAAGCAACTTTCGCTTCGTCTTCTTGCATTACCCTCTTCGTGCATGCCCTTTTAATTGAGATGCTTTTTAAATGACTTTTCTTTAACACTTCTGTTATTTGATCATGGTGTGACGAAGTCTTGAAAATTAATATTCAGTTTAAGTTCTCTACAGATATTCAGTCCAGATAATCAAGTGGTTATTTATGTATGTATGAATTGTTACCTAAATACCAGTGGCTTAATGAGGTCCTACGTCGATGCCGCGTGTGCACGGTAATTGCTAATGAGATCGGTATTAATTGCATTTAGATATGTGCCGATATCAGATGTTCATCTGATATTATGTTAACATGTAAAATCATGTTGTTGTTGTATACAATAACAATACATACGAGTATTGATTAATTTGTGTAGTTAAGTATAAGGTCTCTAGTTCAGCGATCAGCCTCTTGTATTTCAGAAGTGACAATTAAATTAAGTGAGTTAAAAACAAAACTAAAAATATATTATGGACTAATCTAACTTCAAAATAGAAATACAATCAGATATAAACCATAAACTAAGTTATTAATGACTTAATATAATCTATATAACAAATCATGCCAGAGACAGCGATTTAACGAATAAAACTATCAAAGAAAAGACTTCTCAACTAAATCTAATTAGTAATTCTTGTGTTATACAGTGGTGGTCATCTAATTAGAAACACTACCAACGGTCCTTGACATTATGTAAGATACTTCACCGCAATCGATTTTATTTTCAAATTAAACAATAAATAGGACAACAATATGTTCAACGGTTTATCATTTATTAGAAAAACATTATAAATTACATTATATACCATTACACATGTGCAGTTTTAATATTACATTACGGAAAAACATTTAAATCAATTTTAAGGTATGAACAATAATGGTCAACTAATTAAAAACTACAACAAAAAAGTATAAAAAGCAATATTTTTTTAAGTATTAGTAATTAGTATTGTTATTTACGAAATAGCTACTATCCACAGCCTACCAATAGTTGTAATTAATATTTAGTGGCGTATCCCTTATTTTGAATAACAGCACTACAACGACGTGGCATTGATTCAATCAATTTCATACATTTTTCTAGGGGGATTGAATTCCATGCTTCAACAAATGCTTCATATAGTTCGTTATGACTGGTGTTACGTTTGTTTGAGACTTTCTTTTTAACAATACACCAGAGATTTTTTATCGGGTTTAAATCCGGACTATTTGCTGGCCAGTCTAAAACGGATATACGCTGTTCGCTAAGGAAATATTTGACGCTATTGCCCGTGTGTTTAGGATCATTGTCATGCTGAAAGATCCAGGTTACAGGCAAATGATCGTCCGAGTAGGGAATCATTGTGTGCTCTAAGATATTTTTGTATTGCCATTGATCCATTGTACCTTCAATCTTCCGAACGGGTCCAACTACACATCCGGAAAAACACCCCCAAACTTTAATGTTACCGCCACCGTGCTTGACTATACTCCTTGTGTATTTATAATTAAAAGCACTGTTTACAGGACGTCTAACATAGCGCTTTCCATCGGAATTTACCATTTTTATTTTTGTTTCATCTGTAAATAACACTTTTTTCCATTCTTGTACCGTCCAATTAACATATTTTTTAGCGAATAATAATCGCTTCTTTCGGTGTTGCTTGGTAAGAAGCGGTAGAGAGATTTTTCCAAACAATTTAGCTTCCACTAATCTTCGGCGTATCAGTCTTGACAAGATGTTTCTCGGGTCATCAGACGAAAAAACTTCATTTTTAATCTGGTTGGAGCCTTTACTTGGGTCTTTTTTAGCAACACGAACGATTAACGTATCTTCTCTGGGTGAACTTTTTATTGGCCGAGCCTTTCTAAGAACATTTTCAACAGTTCCATGTGTTTTATAATGATCAATTGCATTAAAAACTTTCTTAACAGAACAATTTAAATGCTCAGCTATTCTTCTGTACGCCCACTTATGATCCATATGTAAATTAACAATTATTTGCCTAGTTGACGCGTCACAACTTTTATTATTGCCCATTTTGAACAAAATAAAATTCAGATTAATTTTTTTATTGCCGCCAAAGTAATAGAAAAAGCCAAGAAAGAAATGTTATTCTCCAATTTCAAAAAAAGAATGAGCTATGGATGCTTTTTTAAAATGTTTCTAATTAAGCGTCCAAGCGGCCAGTAACAGAAAATAAACTCTTACATGTGTAAAACTCATTTTGTAATTAAAAGTAAGATATGTTTTATGTATATATTATATATATATATATATATATATATATATATATATATATATATATATATATATAATATATTTTATGCATTTAATGAGTTTTTTATTTGAGTGGTATTGCATGATTATTAATTATTGAATGTGTATATTTTTACGAACATTTGTACGTTGTAGTTATACTTTCTTTATTCATAAGAAGTGTTTCTAATTAGATGACCACCACTGTACGTGTTTGTATAGTTCTAATAAATTCTATAGTAATTCCAACGGCATTTTAATTCGAGTCCCGTAACTCGTAACAGTATTATTAAATATTAGAAGCGGCTTTGGAGAACCGCATCCCTAGAAATCCCTCCATGATTTTCCTCACAGCAATTCACACTGAACATAATTAATCCTGTGCCAAAATCCTCTATAAAAGTAGATTAACAGACGGCCACTCGGACAAATTGTGTATTAATATTTTATGTTGCGTTTCGCGCGTCGCTCCGCGCGGTATGGCTGCTAGCTATAAAACTGTCATCGGGACAAGACAAACTGCCTCGGACTTCTTATGGGTGATTTAAGGTGCGGATTATGGGATAGTGAGGCCCGGTTTGCTGCTTTATAGAGGGAAATGTATGTGATGTATTAGTTATGTTTGGGTGGTATGAATGGTCCAAACGTTATATCCAGTTTGACGACCAAATTGATTTATAAATAATGCCTAGAATTGTTACTTAATTTTTTATTGCCTAAAGTAGGCAAACAGGCAGACGGTTCTTATTTATTATATACATTAGCCCTCGGAAAATGTCGATTATCGCAATAAATAGACTATCCCATTTTTCGGAACGAAAAGTATTCTATGTCTATTGTCGCTATTGAGACTACAAACAACAAAACCGATCCAGAGTTTTTTCGTGAAAGCGTAACAAAGAGACAGTTACTTTCGCATTTATAATATGTTATACTATTATCCGTGCAGGAATGGAGAAAGAATACAATTTCCTGCGGCCGGGCGTCCTGTCGTAGGAGGCGGCAAAGAACCCACAGCCAGGTGGTAGGGCATTTGGCCGACTGGATGGCTACCACCCCTGGTCTAAAGTATGTCACCATAACAACCTTATGTTGTGTTCCGGCATTAGTGACCAGGTTCCAGTCTCCCATAAGAGAGCAGCAGCGCATTTGTAGCACTTTTGGTGTTGCAAATGTCCATAGGCGATGGTAACCATTTTCCATTAAGTGTGCTCTCTGCCTGTCTGCTGAACTCCTCCCATAAAAAAGTTAAGTATTCTATTTTAAAGTATTCAATTAAATTTTCTTCATTGTTCTACTTTAAAAGAAGAATGGTATTTTTTTATATTGTATAGGTTCACGTTTGACCGAAAGAGTAGGTAAAGGTAGACCAAAAAAGGATGACTAAATTGTGTGAAGGATGATTTGTGGCATGACAGAGGGTTTATGCCAAAATAGAAGAGTATGGAAGGAAAAAGAATGCTGTGCTGACCCAAAAATGTTGGCAGAAGGTGAAAAAACACATGAATGACAGTATAGAGTGTAAATACCATTCAGACAGCTAGAAATATTTGCTGTATGTATACTTGGACAAATGCTCAACTGACACGTAACGCACTTGGTCTAACGTATGGAGATCCGAGGCATTTAATTAGACCAATCGCCGCGGGGCACACGCACCGCGTTGCTATGGCTCGGATCATTGCTATTGTCAAGGGATGATGTAAAGGGCTAGATAGATAGAGGAATTTAACTCTAATGAATATTTCATAGAAAATTTTAATTGTGAGCTCTGTTTTCTTACTAGAACTTTCTTTTATTGCACGTGTTCAGGAGACAGGCACACGACCCATCTGATGGAAAGCGGTTACAGTCGCATATTCGTAACACCAAATGCGCTACCAATCTGCTGCCGATCTCTAAAGGGAGACTAGAACCTGACCACTAATATCGGAACACAAGTGAAGATTGTTATGACGGCATACTCTAGACCAGGTGTGGTTGCCATCCAGACAGGCAAATACCCTACCACCTGGCTGTGGGTTGTTTTGTCGCCTCTTACGAGAGGCCGCCCAGTCGCAGGAAGTTGTATTCTTTCTCCGTTCCTGCACGTATAGAATCTTATTATTTGGGATAAAAAATAATGTCTAATTTTGCTCAAAAATTATTGTGTTTTTGTTCACTGAGTCAAGAGTTCCGATGGCCCGTCTTTTCTATCCCATCTCCGCTATCCCAGTTCAGTATCTGATTTATCCTGTCTGATTTATCTCATCCTAAAGGCTGGCAATGCGTTAGCTTTGTCATTGGTGTTGCGAACGCTTATGGGAGACTGTAACTACCATGAGATGAGCCGTTTGTCATTTTTTTTTCCATAAAAAGGTAATACGTCAATTTCATTAATATAATTATGGTCATAATTAATAGGTTATAAACTCTTCATGACTATGAAACGATTTGTTTTATAATTGCATAGAGATGCAATTTTCAAAGGAATTCATCCCGCCAAAGCATAACATGAATTTCATACTCCGTTCACGGTATAGTCTAATCAGGCTTTAATTAAGTCCACTTTGATATAAACAAAGGAAATATTCCTTCAGCCGACGACGTACAGCCTGGCCAAAATGTCTAATATGAACCACTTTGTTTGCCTTCCGGCAATATTCTATCTTGTCTATAGTCAAAATTATTCAATCGTAAACGAAAAGATTTTATCCTCATTATTTAAATTTTAATGTTGTATCAAGTATCTAAAATCCGCTAAAAATAACTAAATACGGACAAAACAATACTTAGTTTTCCACGAGTAGTGATTTTTAAAGTTTACAAAGAATGTCGGGCGAAATTTGACGATATGTACCAAAGAAACGCCTTGCGCCGTCATGAAAAGTTTGTTATTTTATTCGAAGAATAAGCTCTGTTAGTTATATAAAGATGTTATAAAGCTCTGCCTTACAAAATAATAGCAACTATTATTTAAGTGAACGTTATAGGCTACGTTGGAAAAATACGTGTGTCGTAAATAAATAAGTTGATACTTGCACTATGTTCGACGCAATACTAAAAGGTACCAAACTAAGGTAAGGTACTACTAGTAAGTACCAAAATTACCCTTGTCATACATAATGTTGGGGTTGCTAGAGTTCAGACAAAGTGTGCAAAAGTGGCGCTGCTATTATTTTCTAGTCTATTTGGCCAACCTTTACCATTCATATTTCGTAATAATAATGCAGCCCTTAGCCGTCCGTCTGAAACAAAGACGGACGGCCTTTACGGCCTCTAGCAGCCTTTAGCCTTTCTGAAATCCAATGGTCACTATTGTCCATTTTGCCTGAAGGTAGTTATAATCTGACTTATGTATCATGGTCTCTAATAACCATGAATTGCAAGGTAGTGGGGTGTCGATTTATGTTGGTCGTAATCTGGTTTAAACTGGATTGTAAGGGGAATGAACCGGAATATCATACTCCGTATAAACCTGAATGCGGTTTCCATTTGAGACGGTGACATCTGATAGGTATTAGGAGAATCTATCGTTTAATAGCATTTGAAGATCAGTTTATTTAAGGGAGCTGCTTTGAATGAGAACTAGATTTTTTCTCGTGGCCTTGCTAGCAAAAATAACAACTTTATATCCTGAAGAAATTACCATTATTGGAGATAAAATATATTGCATTACTATTCTCTTCTATCGTGGTAACGTAATGGCTAGCACACGCGCCCCAAGATCAAAGCGCGCGGGATGCATGCACCACTATTTTATTTTACTATTTTCTGATCTAATGTGTATATTGTTACAATTATGTGCATATGTGATGCAACCTGCACATCGAGATAACCGATGTGTCAAACCTGCCCAGCCCCCCTTTTACAAACATGGCGGGTATACTGTCCGTTTTCCCATAATGGGAGTCCCGAGCCCAGCAGTGGGACATTTGTGTGCTAATATTATATTCTCTACTATCAAGAGTATTTATTATAGGTAGTATGCGTACCAGAATTCATGTAAATGGTAATATTCCTAAGGCGACGAAGAAGGTACAAATAACTGTAACAAACAGTCAGTTTATTATTTATGTATAGGTACATATTTTGCTTTAATTTTATGATTTTTATTGCTATAGGTTTATTTTTTCATTTAATTTGTATTTATAAGCTGACCTGATAGACTCTAATTAATTTGGTTCCTGGAAAGCACTCGCAGTGCCTCGTACGAGGATGTGCGCAATTCTTGCGTCGAACGGTAATACTGTTACATATTTGACAGGCGTTCCCGTGCCCATTTCGCTGGGCCTCATAATTTTTAATTAATCACTATCAAATATAGCTGGTCACTCAAGGAATAATGTAGCTTTCCACTGGTGAAAGAATTTTCAAAATCGATTCAGTTGTTCAAGAGATTACTTACAAACAAACTCGAAAATTTTACCTGTTTATTATATTAGCAAAGATAGGTAACAGTTAAGTAACCTGTATAAGTTACGTGGGTTGTCAAATAGTTTTTTATTATTATTATTAAACTCCAAATCTATAATATTATAAAATTCAAAACATGCCGTGTCTGTACATTAAAGCTATTTAAAAAAAACAACTGATATAAACGATGGATGTTTGTTTGTTTGTCCGTTTGTTGGGTTGACTTTTTGTTCGGGATTCACGTAAAAATTACTGAGCCAATGTCGATGCGGTTTTCGCTGAACGACAGCAAATTCTGAGCCTTAAAATCTGCGCTATTTTTTTTGCTAGATTTTCCTGGGAATAATTTTAAATGGCCAAAAAAAAAAAACGAATATCAAATTGTTTTTTTTTCTGCAAACTTAATGTAATAAAAAGTGTGATATTTTTTTCACGGGAGCGGTTTGTAGTTGTTCGAGTGCATAAAAATAAGCTTATTCTCACACAGTTTTCACTCGAATGATAGCTTACAATCTTTTAAATGCTGTGGTATTTTGTGTTCCGGGAATCCCGCGGGAATTTCAAATCAAGCGTGGACGAAGTCGCGGGCACATCCTAGTTTAGAATGGAAACCAAACATTAACTAACAAATACTTAAAGGTGCTAATAGCATGTAACATATTATTTTGCACTATTTGGTCTAGATATAGCAAAAAAGTCTTGTTGCCAAATAACATTCCTTAATTAAATACTGCCTCTTTTTAACTCCAAAAAAAGAACAAAATTTGTGTTTAAAAATTGCAGAAAACGAATGTGTCTGATATTTTTTTGTTTGTCTTTCAACTCGAACTGTCAAACTTTTAGTGTTTCGTTATACAATTGGAAAATTTTATAATTTTTTCAATTTGTTTAATTTTGAGTAATGTTAATTTAAACGATGTGACTATTTGTACGGGTACTGGACGAATAAATCATATTTATTCGTATATATTCAATTTAAAAAAAAATTAAGAATGAATAGGATGATTAGCTTGTTTTTTAATTAGGTTAGGTTAGGTTTTTTTTAATGACATGTTTTAAAGAATTATTGAAAAAAAAAATGAGGGTGGGGTATAGATACACGGCACATTTATTTATTATGAACAAATCGGAATATTTTAAATATAGGTTAGAAGGCTAAGGCGGGTGCGAAGCCAAGCGGAGCACTCGCCTTAGCCTTCGTGGTTATTTTTTTTATAACCACCCAAAAATACTTTTCCGACACATACACGATTAGTCCCTATGTGTACTGGCGCTGTACATTACGGAACAAGATCTGCTTATATGTTACTACAAAGTATACGCGAGTATTTGCGTACTGCTCTTGTATGGATTGGAAGAACTTCGTAAAATACTTATTTTCAATCTTTAATTAGGTTAGGTTAGGTTTTTTTTTTAAATATCCTCTCTCCGGACGAACGAGGTTATCCGGGCTTAGTACCCGTATTAATAGACTCAGCCTAATTTAAATTGTTCATGCAATGAACTCTTATAGTGAATGTAAATAATCGTAATTAATATTTTCAGCATCATTTACAATTTTCACTCTAAGAAGGAGGCGGCTTCAACTACATCATGAGATAAAGAAGACGGAATGATTGTTATCTTTGAACATGAAAGGAGTCTTGTAAAAGTAAGTACTGTCTTTCAAGCTGTTATATACTTTGTAACTTTATTGTACAAATTAAAAATTCATATTCCACATGGCCTTTCGTGTTTGCAAGCACAATATTTTATATTCATCTTAAATCCAAGGCAGTAATGAGGACACTATGTCGTGGTAGCGTAATTGCTAGCGCATGCGTCGCAAACTCAAAGGCCGCGGGTTCGATCCTGGCCAGAACGCATGCACCACTTAGTCAGTTTTCTGATCGAATGTACATATTGTTGCAATTACCATATGTTATCAACGGTGGAGGAATATATCGTGATGCAATCTGCACATCGAGATGACCGATGTGTCAAACCTGCCAAGCCGCTTTGGACAAGCATGGCGGGGGTAACTGTCCGTTCCCCCTATAATGGGAGGCCCGAGCCCAGCAGTGGAACATTTATGGGCTGATATTATAATATTTTTTTCAAAATGAGGACACAAACCTGTGTTTACAATTTTAAAATATTGTAAAGACCTGTTTTTATGAATAGTAGTAAATAGAGTGGATATTCAAACCATCAAAGATATTTTTTATCATTATTGAAGAAAATTTATCCGTGCAGCAACGGAGAAAGAATACAATTTCCTGCGGCCGGGCGGCCTGTCGTAAGAGGCGACCAAACAACCCACAGCCAGAGGCGGTAGGGCATTTGCCCGATTGTATGCTACGACCCCTGGTCTTAAGTATGTCGCCACAACAACCTTGAGTTGTGTTCTGCCATTAGTGACCAGGTTCCAGTCTCCTTTAAGAGAGCAGTAGCGTATTTGTAGCACCTTTGGAAGTGTTGGCACCTTGTTGCAAGTGTCCAAAGGCGATGGCAACCGCTTTGCATCAGGTGGGCTGTCTGCCTGTCTACTGAACCACAATCACAAAAGACGCAAGATGTCAAGTGTCAATGAGTACTCTTAACTTGTACGTTTTAATTATTTCACTTTTGTCTATGGTTATTATTTTGATACTCTATGGGAACTAATCTAATTTACTAGTTACTTATGTATTAGTCGCGAAAACTTAGAGAATACTACTTATACAATAGACTCGTTAACATTTCTTATGAAGTTAACTAAGCAGTGTTCCGAGTCCCCGATCCCCGATTTGCATCAAGTGGCAGTTAGTGAGGCCGTTATTGAAATTTTATGTGAGTTTGATTATTATTCAGTAGACCGCTATTAGGACACTGGACACGGGGCTTTTGAAACTGCCTCACTAGTATGGAGAGGACTTATTACAAGCTTTTATTTAACTTGCAATGGGTGTATGTAAGTTCGGGTGGAATCTTGCAAGTTAAATTTGGCCAACTTCCCGGTTTCCGATTGGGCTGAAATTTTGCACGAATATGTATATCGCGTGAAAATGCAATAATATGGTACCATGGAGCTGATCTGATGATGGAGTCGAAAGGTGGCCATAGGAACTCCTGTACTAAACATGATAGGCCCGTCGTGTTTGGGTTCGTTTTACTCTTTTCTGTCTTGGCTAATGCTCTGCTGCTACATAATATCCAGGCTCTCAAAATCTTGTATTTAAAACCTTTTTAAAAAGCTTATTGTACATTAAAGTTGAGATTCAAATTACTCGGGACACTTTACCATGTCACAAAACATTGCAGCATGTAAACCTAGAATGTCGGCAACACAATTGTTCGTGTCGTGATCTTTCTAGCTACCCTCATGTTGCGTGCCCACCGTTGGCCAATAGTATATATATAGTATATAATCTCGAATTTTGCTACTGGTTACGTTTCCTGTAAAATATAATGAAGAATTTAACTGGTTTTTACAAATAGTATTTTTTATTGTTTACCTAATTTTATGAAAAAAACTGGCGATCCAAGGGTAATGGGTCAAATAACTTATTAATTGAAGTTTTTGGCGGGACTTAGAAGACGATGTTCTGGTTTGTTAAAAATATGTATGATATGCGTTAAAAGTGACCATACTTTTAGGATATTGATTGTTATCAACGAAAATTGTGTTTATGTGGTGTGACCTTTTGACCTGCAATTTGGTTGAGTTTTGCGTGAAAATTACTGTGAAACCTGGAAGTTTCAAGGATACTAAGCTGCTATATATAATAAATAAAGATATAAGCTATTTAGAAAGAAAAATAATAACTTACAATCTTTCGAACAATACTTAAAATGATTATTATTGTAATATTTTAATTGTATTAGAAATTGTATTGGAATTTATTGTAAAACGTGTCATGTAGGTGCTCAATTCTTAAACTAAAGTTACAAAACAATGGTTGTTCGATGTTTCTTTCACCTATGCAAATCTCTATTCACATTATTCTACATATTTTTGAGGTAACTTTTTTCACTCAGTGTTCATATTTAGCAACGGATTCCAATTGGCTGATGATCTTCATAGATCTTATTACCTACATATAGGAAATATTGATTTTGAATTAATTGTTTTTTTTTGTAACATTTTCAGATTGACGTAATGAAGAAATTCCTGGAAGTAATTGACCTGCTGGTCGTCTAAGGGCGCTTTAAACTGAAATACACAATCAAGATTTTAAACAAACCATCTTCTTTTAAATTTGTTATGATAATTGCTCAATAGTCGTGTTGGATTCTGAATAAAAATAATAATTTCAATGAGGGTGGATTTAGTATTAAGCAGAAATGTTGAAGCATAGCTGTAATTTTAATATTATCTGGTATAACAAAGTTTTATATACTCGTAAGTAATGGGCCTGGCTCTCAACAATTATATTTTTTTTATATGAAAATTAGAAAATGTATGTTGGCTTTGTCGTGGAATAATAAATCTCGAAGTATATTATATATAGTTGCTAATTAGGATTTTTTTAAATTGTTTTATGTGTAACCCAGGACGGTAGGCTATTTTTTTGTTATTGGATTATAATGTTCTCGGACTCTCAAATAACATAAAAATTGGATTTGCTTCACATCTGACGATTTTTATAGAAGAAGTGCTTAGAATCTAATCTTTTCATTTTTTTAAATTCATTTTTTACTAGTGGAGGAGATTATTTATTGAATTCAATAGCATATTTAATTGTTTATACAACAAAAGCTGTGCTAGTCCCCAAAATAAAATTTTATCTATCAATTTTAGAAATATTTCTGCTAATGCTTTTCCATACTTAGTCATCTCGCCTTGAGTGAGTAGACATTGGTGAGTTATGTAATGGAAATCTGTTAATTGCTTTCAAAGTGCTAACGTACATAATTTATGCAATCTGTGAGTTATGTAGCATAACACCGTATATAGTTTAGCATCCCTTGCATATCTTATGCTACGTTGATCTCGTGTTGTTTGCTAAGTTGTATTGTTTAAGCAAAAAATTCAGGATTTTTTTTTAAATATATTTAAATATAGCGACATCAATGAAAGTATAATATTTCGGTTGTAAATCCTTATGTTAACTGGCTCTAGATAAAATTTTCCAAGTGACATTCAAACACAAAATAATTAAATAGAGATGTAAGAAATTTATATTTTGAAAATGATACATACATACATACATAACTTCACGCCAGGTCCCTTGCGGGGTAGGCACGAACAACAGAGCGCCATTCAGGCTTATTCTTACACACTTCACTTGCTTCTTTGACATGACATCACCTTCTGCTAGTACACGATCAATAACAAAATCAATCATGTGTTATATAAAGTAGCAACAGGACGTGAACCGATCTGTGCACCCCCTCACCTCATGGTGAGACCCGAGGTAGTGGGAGAAGCTCAGTTCTCTAGCTTACAAGCGAGGCGCCAGCCCGTGAGCGGGCCGTTCATCGTTCGTCCGAGGATCAGCCAGGGGTTTTGGTGGGTATCCCCAACCACGGTGTGGCAATAACATTCCTGTGGTTGTTTTTATTCACCCCGACGAGACGAATCCCACACGCCCCACCGCGATTCCTTTTGTTGTTTGTCGTCAAACTGATATCACCTGGGGAAAAAGAGTGGAATTACATACTAAAGAAGAAACAGTGTTTTTTGACTCGTTCTTTTGAACTAAAATATGTTAGAGGAGGATATTTGGTTTGTAAAAATTAAAATTACATAAAAATTATTCTTATTAACCACTAAACTAATTGTCTGATGCTTGCCAAAAACACTACCTATGCTTTAACAATTTGAAGTAAGGCTATTTTAAGTTTGGTATTTGGAGTAGGGTCTGTTTGTTATTGATAGGAGCGTTATTGTGGGATTGTTTTTCACTTGGTTTACATTAGTACTCTCAAATTTTTTTACAAAAGACCTAAAAGCGTGGATAGCTAGTTTTATGGAGATATTAGACAGTTCAGTTCTGTCTTTCAATTTGAATGACTACCCCAAGAGGATCTATACAAAAACTAGAAGCATTCAATGTAGGTCATGTCCTATTTCAGTTCTGTGCTTTTCAAATTGATTCAATTTGGTTATTCTGGCTAATATCAGAATTAGCATCGATGAACATTGTGTCGTCTTTTGTGTCATTGCAAGATGTGATTTGAGTAGCCAATCTCTTAAGTCAATGTGCATTGTTTTTATAACGTGAATACTTTATTTTTTATTAAAAATGAAATTAAACAGAAGTGCAAAATGATGTTATTTGAGTAGGAGGTAATCTTTTAGTCTCAAACTTTATTTTTAAAATGTTTTCTAGGGTTATTTCCATTAAAACTAAAATTAAATAGACGTGCATGAAGATGCATACTCACGAGTGTGGGAGTCGGGTTTTGTTACCGGTCGAAAGATGGTAAGAAATACAAAAGATGTTAATGGTTATGGGTGTGGATAGTCAGTCGGTTTTGTTTCCGGTCGGAAAAATGGTAGGAGGTAGGCATTCGTTCCGTATTGTGGCGTCATTAGTCTTGGCAAGATGTTATTTGAGTAGCCAATCCATTAGTCTACGAGCATTGTTTTTATATTGTGAACGCTCTAAGGTTATTTTCATTAAAAATGAAATAAAAAAGAAATACAAAAGATGTAAACTCATGAGTGTGGATAGTCAGTCGGTTTTGTTACCGGTCGGAAAAATGGTAGGAGGTAGGCATTCGTTTCGTATTGTGGCGTCATTAGTCTTGGCAAGATGTTATTTGAGTAGCCAATCCATTAGTCTACGAGCATTGTTTTTATATCTAAGGTTATTTTCATTAAAAATGAAATGAAATAGAAATACAAAAGATGTGAACTCATGGGTGTGGATAGTCAGTCGGTTCTGTTACCGTTCGGAAAAATGGTAGGAGGTAGGCATTCGTTCCACTTTGTGGCGTCTTCTGTGTTGATAAGATGCTATTTGAGTAGCCAATCCATTAGTCTACGAGCATTTTTTAATATTATGAATGCTCTAAGGTTATTTTCATTAAAAATGAAATAAAAAAGAAATACAAAAAATGTAAACTCATGGGTGTGGATAGTCAGTCGGTTCTGTTACCGGTCGGAAAAATGGTAGGAGGTAGGCATTCGTTCCACTTTGTGGCGTCTTCTGTGTTGATAAGATGCTATTTGAGTAGCCAATCCATTAGTCTACGAGCATTTTTTAATATTATGAATGCTCTAAGGTTAATTTCATTAAAAATGAAATAAAAAAGAAATACAAAAAATGTAAACTCATGGGTGTGGATAGTCAGTCGGTGTTGTTACCTGTCGGCAAAATGGTAGGAGGTAGGCATTCGTTGCGCATTGTGGCGTCATTAGTCAGTCTTGGCAAGATGGTATTTGAGTAGCCAATCCATTAGTCTACGAGAATTATTTTTATATTATGAATGTTCTAAGGTTATTTTCATTAAAAATGAAATGAAATAGAAATACAAAAGATGTGAACTCATGGGTGTGGATAGTCAGTCGGTTCTGTTACCGGTCGGAAAAATGGTAGGAGGTAGGCATTCGTTCCACTTTGTGGCGTCTTCTGTGTTGATAAGATGCTATTTGAGTAGCCAATCCATTAGTCTACGAGCATTTTTTAATATTATGAATGCTCTAAGGTTATTTTCATTAAAAATGAAATAAAAAAGAAATACAAAAAATGTAAACTCATGGGTGTGGATAGTCAGTCGGTTCTGTTACCGGTCGGAAAAATGGTAGGAGGTAGGCATTCGTTCCACTTTGTGGCGTCTTCTGTGTTGATAAGATGCTATTTGAGTAGCCAATCCATTAGTCTACGAGCATTTTTTAATATTATGAATGCTCTAAGGTTAATTTCATTAAAAATGAAATAAAAAAGAAATACAAAAAATGTAAACTCATGGGTGTGGATAGTCAGTCGGTGTTGTTACCTGTCGGCAAAATGGTAGGAGGTAGGCATTCGTTGCGCATTGTGGCGTCATTAGTCAGTCTTGGCAAGATGGTATTTGAGTAGCCAATCCATTAGTCTACGAGAATTATTTTTATATTATGAATGTTCTAAGGTTATTTTCATTAAAAATGAAATGAAATAGAAATACAAAAGATGTGAACTCATGGGTGTGGATAGTCAGTCGGTTCTGTTACCGGTCGGAAAAATGGTAGGAGGTAGGCATTCGTTCCACTTTGTGGCGTCTTCTGTGTTGATAAGATGCTATTTGAGTAGCCAATCCATTAGTCTACGAGCATTTTTTAATATTATGAATGCTCTAAGGTTATTTTCATTAAAAATGAAATAAAAAAGAAATACAAAAAATGTAAACTCATGGGTGTGGATAGTCAGTCGGTTCTGTTACCGGTCGGAAAAATGGTAGGAGGTAGGCATTCGTTCCACTTTGTGGCGTCTTCTGTGTTGATAAGATGCTATTTGAGTAGCCAATCCATTAGTCTACGAGCATTTTTTAATATTATGAATGCTCTAAGGTTAATTTCATTAAAAATGAAATAAAAAAGAAATACAAAAAATGTAAACTCATGGGTGTGGATAGTCAGTCGGTGTTGTTACCTGTCGGCAAAATGGTAGGAGGTAGGCATTCGTTGCGCATTGTGGCGTCATTAGTCAGTCTTGGCAAGATGGTATTTGAGTAGCCAATCCATTAGTCTACGAGAATTATTTTTATATTATGAATGTTCTAAGGTTATTTTCATTAAAAATGAAATGAAATAGAAATACAAAAAATGTAAACTCATGGGTGTGCATAGTCAGTCGGTGTTGTTACCTGTCGGCAAAATGGTAGGAGGTAGGCATTCGTTGCGCATTGTGGCGTCATTAGTCAGTCTTGGCAAGATGGTATTTGAGTAGCCAATCCAT
Organism: Dendrolimus pini; assembly: GCA_949752895.1. NCBI lineage: Eukaryota > Metazoa > Arthropoda > Insecta > Lepidoptera > Lasiocampidae > Dendrolimus > Dendrolimus pini. The sequence continues at coordinate 14,822,716 of OX457145.1, read as the reverse complement.
TAGTCTACGAGAATTATTTTTATATTATGAATGTTCTAAGGTTATTTTCATTAAAAATGAAATGAAATAGAAATACAAAAGATGTGAACTCATGGGTGTGGATAGTCAGTCGGTTCTGTTACCGGTCGGAAAAATGGTAGGAGGTAGGCATTCGTTCCACTTTGTGGCGTCTTCTGTGTTGATAAGATGCTATTTGAGTAGCCAATCCATTAGTCTACGAGCATTTTTTAATATTATGAATGCTCTAAGGTTATTTTCATTAAAAATGAAATAAAAAAGAAATACAAAAAATGTAAACTCATGGGTGTGGATAGTCAGTCGGTGTTGTTACCTGTCGGCAAAATGGTAGGAGGTAGGCATTCGTTCCGCATTGTGGCGTCATTAGTCAGTCTTGGCAAGATGTTATTTGAGTAGCCAATCCATTAGTTTACGAGAATTATTTTTATATTATGAATGTTCTAAGGTTATTTTCATTAAAAATGAAATGAAATAGAAATACAAAAGATGTGAACTCATGGGTGTGGATAGTCAGTCGGTTCTGTTACCGGTCGGAAAAATGGTAGGAGGTAGGCATTCGTTCCACTTTGTGGCGTCTTCTGTGTTGATAAGATGCTATTTGAGTAGCCAATCCATTAGTCTACGAGCATTTTTTTTATTTAATTATAAATGAAATAAAAATAAATATAAAACATGGATACTCGCGAGGGTGGACTGTCTGAGTTGTCACTGGTCGGAGAAATTGCGGGCGATATGTATTCGTTCCACTTTATGGCGTCTTCTGTTTCTTGGCATAATTTTGCTTGAGTAGACAATCTTTTAGTATTGAGCTTTATTTTTTAATGGATTCTAGGGTTATTTTCATCACAAATGAAATGCAAAAGAAGACTCGAGTGAGGACAATCGGTTTTGTCAACGGTCGAAAAAAATGTTGGAATATTATTACGCGTTTTCACGCTCTTGGTTTTACAATAAACTGAAATGACTACCTAGAATTGAAACAACAAAAATACATTGTATTATTTTCTTTGAAATCGGTTTCATTTACCAGTTCCTTCTTTGTCTAATTGGCTGGATAAATAAAAAAGATGAACAATATTCAAAAGAAAATAAATGTTACGGCAAAAGGTACCCAATTATGGTGTTGAATTTTAATGAGGTCAATATGGGATTACATTTTAATTGGCAGATTACTTTGACATTTGACGCTGAGCGTTTTTAGCAATTCTAAACGGGGTCGGTTGACGTTGGAACTGACGTGGAAATCCGATAGATAAGGCGAACGTAATTGCTCTCGTTTTTTAACTGTTCTATCTGATTTCCTCTAAAGTGCATTCTGACCAAGCATTTGTGACGTCGAATATATTCTCAACTCTATTGTGTTGTGTTAAAGTAGAAATTTCTATAGTTTAGTCGTTTCTTGTAGATTTGATATCATGTATGTGGGATATTCATCAGGATGGAAGAGCGTTTTGTAGAATCGAGAATTGGACGTTGGTCATATAGTTTAAAGCGATTTACGCAAGAATGATTACCTGAGAGCAATTCGTAGGGAACAAAAGCCCTTACAACCGTTAGGTACAACCTAATATCGGTCGATCCAGTATAGAAAAAATAATACATACATACATAACTTCACGCCAGGTCCCTTGAGGGGTAGACACGAACAACAGAGCGCCATACAGGCTTATTCTTACACACCTCACTTGCTTCTTTGACATTTATAGCTCTGGTCATGCACGCTCGTCTGTTCTTAAGGCTAAGAAAAAATAATAATTTGAATAATTTGTTGTTGAACTCAAACAACTTAAATAAGTATTATAAACCCTTGTTGTCAAGTTCGAGACAGCTTATTAAATACACATAGAGTTTATCAGTTTTGTAGGTACTGTCACATCAGATGGGTTTGAGCTGACAGGGATCTTGGATTCCAAATGATAAAGTGGTCTTCTTATCATAATCCTTGTTATTTTATTTACTCCCGAAACCGACCGACCGACCGAAACAATTCTGATAGCGTCTGTTTAAGAGAACTTCTAAGAATTCAAATTTGAAAACAATCATCAAGAAGAGTTTGGATGAGCAGAACATATCATAATCGAGAAATCTAAAAAAACTAAAAAGGTCAGTCGTTGCAGTACTATGTACCTCAATGTTGTTAACATTCAACAATAATATAAAATGATATACAATCGTATTGTGCACAATATTACTGATTGATGGTCTCTTGAAAAAACCTGCAAATATCTAACCCTTTTCATCCATTAGTTGGGCAGTGTGTACATTTGAATCGCTAAACATACTGGTAGACAAGTGATCATTAATCTTTGGATGTATGTAGATTTGGCTTTGATAAATCGCTGGTCAAGCGATGCCCCTGTTGTGGGGAACGTCTCGTGAACTGTATTTTGCGCCTTGATCATCAGTTGTTTGATGGGTGAACATTTTGCTTTAAATAATAGTAGTGTTTTTAATTGTATATCTTCGAAGACTGCATCGGGCCACAGGAAGGCCAATTCGTAGAGGTCCTTGACAAATTGGATGTAAATGTGGCATGACACTGACCGGCGATTATCCCTGCCTACACCATATAATAATGCACCCCTGCCAGTATAGGACTATTGTGGGAGATGAGAACAAAAACTACCGGGCTATTGGGGTGAACTGCTATTGGTACTAGGAGTCTGGGAGTAGGGGGCCTATGGTGTCTGCCCGTCGCAATGTTCGGGGAACATGGAAAAATAGGCAGACAATGACGCTATTCCCTGCATGGCCTCAAAAAATGCTCAAAGAAGACAGGGTCAATATGAGTGTGAGTGGCTAAGGGGTGTAGAGAGGTGGGCTGCAGGTTCACCGAGGCTACTTCTGATGGTAGGCCATTTATCACTTCCACCCCTGGAGCTTGAGTCTTAGTTCTATTGATCTCCATCGTCGTTTCCACGTTTTCGAGGGATATCTTTATGTTTAAATTTAAATCAATACCAGAAATCGTGATATATCCAGTTTCATATATTCATACGTGTTTAGACACATCAAAGGAACTGTCCTATTCACACGGTGGGCGCCACTAATTGGATTACCTAGTGCAATATTAGTCGAATATGCGCCGCGGTGACATGAACCACTGTATATTATGAATGGAGTCGCCAGTACAAAAAGTGATTACTGCAAGTCCAGTGAGTAATTTATTTGGTTGAATCATATTTTGGTAATTTAGCGTCTTGGTTGAGTATATTATATTGAATGCTTTTGTCTTCTATTTTAATTTTGTTGTTGGGCTCTTGATTTTGGTTATTTTTCGTGGTCTCAAATAAAATTTAAAACGATGAGTTCAGAAGAATCGAAAAATCGAAAAATCTACTATAATACACAAATGAATGTATTTGGTCTGTAAACAAATGTTTATGGTCATTCGCTGCTAGAATTTGTGTTTTTTTGTACAGTTTGGATCTTGTTTTCGTTAGCAACCACCGTGCTTTGTTGGTCTGAAAGCTTTCTTTTCGAAAAATCGTGTGATAGATATAAATAATAAAGCAAATTCGTGTTAAGCATATATTATACTGTTCAGTTTTGTCTTTCAATTTGGATGAATCAACCGAAATGATACATTCACACATAAATTTGAATCATTCAATGTCAATGTATCACGTTCTCCTTTCATTTCTGCGGCTTTCAACCAAATTGGTTCAATTTGGTTAATTCTTCTGATATAGGCTTTAGAATATGTTTTACATACATAACTTCACGCCAAGTCCCTTACGGGGTAGGCACGGACAACAGAACGCCATACAGGCTTATTATTGTGTATGTGTTATGTTTTAAAACTGCAATTAACTAGGCTCCCACTGAAAAAACAATCTATTAAAAATAATTTTAACATTACTCATTCACGTCTCACATCTGAGTAATTCTGTGATCATGGTTTTTAAAATGCTTCGATCGTTGATTAAAATTAAAAAAGCTTTAAATAATCGTGACATTCCCAGTTTGATAGATTCAAGAATCCCTTTCTATAATGAAATACCCAAAGGTTACGCCGTCCGTGTCAAAGTACAGTGACCTCCGCGCCTTGGGGACAATCGGCGGGGTGCCCCCATGTGCCAGAGGGCGCGTTGTGTATCTGTTACTGCCTATCGATGGCTGGGGATTGAGAATGCGTGTATAGATTTGATATTTCTATACCTGAATTGGTATATTATGTCAATGGCATTTGTTTGATAGTGTTCGTTTAGAATATCTTCCACAGCCTCAATAAGTTGTAAGATATTATTTGCTAGTTTCTTTCTAGCTCCTTTTTGGTTAAAAAATTTAGTTTGTACATAGATGGAAATTATATTTAATTTTTAGTGCAACCTTACTGACACAGTCGGATCTAAAGAGGAGATATATTCAATACAAAACTGTTGTTAGGGTACTTGCTGAACTCAAAAGGTTTTAACACTCCTGAATTAAACAATGTTTCTGGAGTGGGCGATATTATTTCTTGCTTGGGTAATCTAATCTCCTTTTTCACATGACAAAGTGAATAAGCGGTCTCCGCACGCAGATTTTTGCAAATTTATTTAGTCAAGAAAATAGTATTGTACGGAATTTAGTATTATGAATCTTATACATAAGTAGTTTCACTTAATACAACACCAACATCATTTGCCACATAAAGAGTAATTGAAATAATGCTAGCTGTCGTAAGTAAAAACAAAAGAGAGAGAAAAAATAAAGTTTGGTATACAATATTTAAAAAGAAAAAGACCTCACCAGAACGCAGAGCCGTTGCCAAGATCACACCGAAATCAATTTACAAATTGTATATACATACAATATGGAAAATGTGAGAATTATGATGCTAATTTAGAAACAAAACAAATTCAATTGGCAGCGGTCCTATATTGATTTCAACTGTTTCGCCTTTATGTCATACTTCACATAATTCACTTTTATTTTCAATTGCTAATTAGTTTTTATTAAATTTTGCAATTAATTGAGTTGTTCTTCGTTCTTTACTAGAAATTTTTGGATTTCGTTGAAATAATTCTATGGAATGTTGCTTTTTTGTTATTACTGTTTAGTTATTGTTTTGGTGGCTGTCTATTTCCCAAGCCATTGTACTACTATGCAAATATAATCCATTGTTGTTCCTCAAAACACAGCAATTCTCACGCCTTAAACATTAACTAATAATTACATTTGAACTTACTTGTAAAATAAGATTAACGACTTTAATCCACTCATGTGTGAAGACGCGTGTCTTTGAGATTCAATTATATACAAAAACTACATTTTGCTTTGGAATTAAACACTTTATAAAGTGACAGATAAAGGTCATAATCGTTTTAAAGATTTTAAGTTTTGAATGAACATAAACTGTGGGGCGTTTTGGTGACAACTCGACGTTACTGTTTAGAGATGTTTAATGGTTTCCATAACAGGCAATTTGACACGAATCAGTAGGCAAAATGTAAATAATTTTAAAATAGAGATATGGGAAATATGGAGATACACGTGCTGGTGATGCTTTAAGTTTGATTTAATGTGTTGATGTAAGCGACGTGAGAATTTTATATTTTATGTCGTCACAAATTATTCATTGGTCTAAAATTTTAAGTCTTTCAGTGAAACATTGACAAGTTTGCATTTTAGTAGCATTGTGTTTAGGGTTGTCTGATGGAATTTGTCTTGATTCTCCCAGAAACAACTATTAATGAGACTACCTTGATGAAAATTGCTTGTGTTAAATATTTCCTCAGTATTCCAAAATGTAGAAATGTAAATATTAATGTGAATTAAGTAGGAATTATTGTTATGTAAAGTATCTTAAAGGCACTGTGCAATTAATAAAATGAATTTTAAGTCGTGTCTTGAGACATTATTTTTCAATTAAATTTTAGCATTTTGTGATTTGTATAATTGTCAGTTTTTCGTTAAAGTAAGTTTTTAATTTACACTTGATGTTGAATTCGAAGAAAACCTAATTATTAATTTCAGGAATATGTACAGTTTTTCGTATTTCTGGTAATAAGAGTGTTGTTAAATAATGTCTATGTCAGTTTCGATTGGAGAACTCGATAAAACAATTTGAATTGATCCAACAGAATCTCCACGAAAACGGTTGGATCTACAAATAAAAACACGCTCTATTAGTCGTCGGACGGTCATTGAGATGTGGTGCGGGGACATCGATCAATGTCCAAACTAATTCCTTTCGAGGCTGATAGTCGCTGGTCGTGTACGCCGTACGTGTTGCGAGAGTGAATTGGTCCGCTTAGCTTTCAGAGCAAATTGTTTTTCTTTGGGCAATATGTCGCTTTTGACAATTCTATTGTTATTTGTAATTCGGGATTACTTTTGAGTGTTCTAAAAATGTACACGTAAGTCGTCATTCAAGATGTCGTTTTGATCCTTGCAGGAATATCCGAAAACAATAAACCAATTGGTGCATGACATTTTTCGTACAGTTCAAATGTACCACTAGATGGAGAAGTGTAAATGATTGGGCCATCATATTTCTCTAATGGGCCTTGCTTTAGTTTTGTCTAGAAATTCGGGTATTATTTTACGTGGATTAAAATCAAAATGTGTTACAGTATCCCTACGGTCAACAGATTTCCAAGGAGCATCAGTTACCTTACGGAGGAAAACATCGTCAAGTGCAGTGCCATCAGCTTTCATACTAAGAGCACCAATCATACCCTTAATATTAGAATCAGTAAACCCAAACTTATACGCAGCTTGTTTATGAGATTACAATGATAGTTTTCACAATTCTAACTATAGTTGCGAATTAACAAGTATTACCTTGTTTTTGGTGTATACTATCTGGATAGCTACCACCCCTGGTGTAGAGCATGTCAGCCTAACAACCTTACATACAGTGTAGAATAGTTGATTGTTACACAAGAGGTAAAAGTGATGTATTTAGGCACGAGATGGTCTGGCGCACGAGCGCAACAATGGATCGCAATAGCTCGAGTGCCTAAATAAGTATTTTATAAAACTGCTTTTCATTTCGAATATGAGGAAAGTAAGCAAAAACTGATTAGTAAAAAAACCAACTACTTCTCTAATTAAATCGGGCGTTATATCTATATCTAAAATTGATGAACTCAATTTAATACACAGTATATTTTTGTCACTTTAAAAAGTGAAAAGTAATTTATAATTAGTACAAAAATGGTACAAAATGATGTTATAAAAAGTTAGACGTGAATCGCATGTCTATTGTTTGCATAGTTTTTTAATTTTTTGACAGCAGGGAAAATCCTTTCCCAGGGACGAAAGTACTGTTTTCATCCTTGTGATCAGTCAACTCTAAGCGTATTTTCAGAATATCAGAAATAAAAAATTGATTTGTTTTGTCAATTTTTGAAAGTTATAAAATGGGTTATAGTTTAATTAAAATAAGTTGAACAGTAAACAATCGAATTAACACGTGTTTAGTTCTTCCCGGTATCTGCGCTAATTACGTGTATTTACACCCTTTAATAGCTTGTAGCGTAATGACTAGCAATCGTACTTATCTCGAAAATGCAAATCCTTGTTCGACATTCCGACGCCTCGGTCCGCATCGCATGGCAATTAGTGTAAACGGTTCGCGCTTTGCCAGTCTGAACAAAGCTCACTTGATCCGCGTTTCAACTTTGCGACAGGGAAATCCGACGTGGAACTGCAACGAGTTAGCCTCGCTAGATATGTTATTATTTTATTTTAGTGCAGTTCAGCAGACAGGCAGACGGCCCATCGCCTATGGACATTTGCAACACCAAAGCTGCTGCTCTCTTAAGGGTCACTGGAACTTGGTAACTAATACCGGAACACAACTCTAGGTTGTTATGGCGACATACTGTAGACCAGGTATTACTGTTATTACTAGCTTCTGCCCGCGACTTCGTCCGCATGGAATACTTATATTAGGCTAACACTAACTTTACGACGGCTTTGTTTACGTAGAAGCTGAAACGCACGCAGCGGAAGCTCTTAAAAGGGAAAAACCCGATTTTGAAACACACATTTGAATTTTGAATACAAAAAAAATCTAATAGTTGAACTGATATTGTTTTGTATGTCTTTGTTCTGGTCTATATTTTGTAATTGTACGGTGTTTCCATGAATGTATCAAAATTAAATTTTATTGAATTTTGGGCTTTAAGTGGTTACCTTAAAGGATTGAGTTGTTGCACATTTTGTTTGTTTGTTTTAATGTACAGCTCGCTTTAAGCTGATATGTTCACCGGACTCGATGGGGTTTTTGTTTTAACAGTATTTCAGTTTTCATGTTCAATTAGACAGTTGATATGATGCGCTAAAATTTGTTTAAATTTGTAAGTACAGTTGGTTATGTTAATTCTGTCGCAGTCAGAGAATTCTGCGCCAATCAGAAGAATAAATAATAAAATATCGATTCGTTGAGAGTTAGATCATGAAAACTCGAATTAATGATAAATTTAGGAAGAGAATGTGATATTTATGGAATATATAACGTAAGTCATTCATCATTCATAGATAGGTGTTTTACGAATAACGTTTTATAAATAGGGTATTTCTTTTTATTTATTTATTTAGCTATAATAAAAAAAAATACATTACTAAATAGAAGTACGGCACCACTAAAACCTATGAGGTTTGCGTGTGATGCAACAGACTCTGGCTATTTCAGGAAAAACTTACACATAACATGTACACATAAACCTAATCACATTGTATGTGCAGACATACATACATATACGTAGTCACGAACGCTCATACACACAGGCTGTCATTGCAATTTTCTAAATAATAGTTTTTTAGTTTCTGTTTTATATTTTTGTAATTTAAAGATTCCCTTAGTGTAGTGGGCAATTGCATTAATTAATTTTGGTATTATGTGGTTAGTAGTATACTGCCCATAGTGTTTATTGTGGGGTATGATGGTTAATGTCTGTTTTGAGATTGTATAAGATAGGCATACGTAAGCGGACTGTATTTAAAATTAAATTAAACTAAAGGAATTCTTTGGAGTATGTGCTTTTTTACACAATCTTTGACACTACGAGAGAAAAGAAATAAGAATGCCGTAAGAAAAAAAAATGCATGTCCAAGCACGTACGGATAATATATTAATAATAGGTATGTAATAATTATATTAAAGAAATTGTGTTTGAAATATCTAGCTTTCACTTCACCCATATTTATAAAATCAAGGACTTAACCTTTTGTATCATGGTAGTGTCTTGGTTGTTTTCATAGTCGATTGGCCTTCGTTTTTGCCCACCCTTAACTTGTATTTGAATCGTATTCCTGTACAAACTTTCCTTCAAATTTTAGGTAATATCTATTTGTATTAGGTATACATTCGTTGTAATTGTCTCGATAGTAATGCGTTCAATGATGATTATGGGCTGAGACTATTCTTCTCACATGCATATTTAGAATCAAATATTTATGTTTTATAAATGAATATCAAATACATTTTTCGTTTCATCATTCAAACAATATTATTGTATCAAATCTTGAGTTTTGATCAATGGGGCACACGTGTCGTGCATCATGACCGATTGCATCCGGGCGCATCGCGAAGTCGCAACCGATGACGGATAACTTCATTACAATGCTTCGAATATTTTGGGGCTCTCGAATGTAAGATTGGTGAATAAAATGTAAGTACAATAAAAAATATGGAGAAAGAAATGTCTGAAAATGGAATAACCATTATATTACTATTAATCGATGGTAAATTTATTTTATCGCCCTTTAAGTTTTTAATAAAAAAATAAAAAGTACCTACTGTAAACATAATATATTTATTTACGAGTAAAAATTATAGTCCAGATCGCTGTCGGTGGGAAGCCTTCCCAAACGGTGGCCGCATTTCCACATTGAATAGTAACGGTGACCGGTATACGTAATACAGGACAGCCCGATGGTCACGTGAGAGACTTCTTTCGATCGCCTTGAAAGATCTCTGTTGATATGCCTCACGTCCGCATGGCCTCAAAGTCTCACTCCTGAAAGCTACAAATAAGTATCCATCACCGTTCACGTTTTAGGGTTTCTTGGTATGTAGCAGGTCCTTTAGCAGTGACGACTGCATGGAAGACGGAAAGCCGCTATAGTATCGACACAGGTTGCGTCCCATATTCCAAGGTACCAACGACATTTTGCCTGGTCGCTTACTATCGACACAACACAGTCCCTTCGGTTCGAGAACAACTGGTATCTCGACAGTGGCAAGAAAACTTGGGTTAATGTCGTTGATTGCTGCATGCCGTCACGTTCTTCCTACACTCCTCATACAAGGCAAACATATGACGACCAAGCCTATCAACTCTATATTTTCTCTCCTTATGTGCTCAGTTTCATATTTATTTCTGTTGGTGTAACGTTTCTCTTCTCACTATTTACTCAATACTTTATCATTATTTCCTGCATTAAATCTACTTCTGTCATTATTTAGTACATATGTAAGTATATTGGTGCCATAGTTGGTATAAGAAATTTAAGCCTTAATATATACATCACTGGTTTTTGTCTTAACAGTATTTTTATGTTTCATTATTAGAATAACTAGAGAGATTGTTGTATTATTAGTACAAACTCCAAGTATACTAGTGCTTTAGCTAAACTTTAAGACAACGATAAATTCATCCATCAAAGGCCCATCTCCAAAACAATAAGACGCCGGTTTTAAACTGTCAAAGATATGTATGTAAATGTCCTTTGAACAGTCCCTTTAACCGTGCCATGGTTTATTGTTATGGCAAGATGCCCTAAAACGCCTTTCAATGGCGTTAAGATGTTGGGGACACACTGGTGTATGGTTTGGCGAGTTTTCGTGAATATTTGACGATGCTTATGACTTCTTAGATCTTTGAGGATTATTTAATTGTTTTTGGCTGTCTTTACGTTCTTTTGTTGACCTCGTAATCAAGAGCTATAGCTATCAAAGCCTTCCGCGACCTGGTTACCGGCGAAGACCCCAGTTTATTTTCAGAGTTGATTGCATTGATATGTAATCCTTGTATTTTGCGGGATGGCTTTGTGATTCCCAGTGATGCGGCGGCGCAGGATTTTTACGATAAATGTAGACTGTATTGAAAACATATGTGGGATAATTTGGAAGAGTACGAGAAAATGGCACGCACCCACCTGATTGATGGGTGTGGGTGGTACGATGCAACTGCTTCTGTCACTTCGGTGCACTTAAGTTTGTTATGCATTTGTTTTATCCATGCCTTATTAATTTTATACTTGCAGCGGAGTGTGAAGAGATATTAGTTCGTATTTTATTTTATTTTAGAATAAAATTAGGCAGTTGGTGCGATATTATTTTGTTATTAGTGACATGAATAAATTGACCGTGCTTGCGAGAAGGGATTACGCTGTCAAATATTTAAACATTAGGATTAAGTAAACAAAAGTAAGTCTATCCAAAAAAGGTTAGACGGTGATACCACCCAGAATTGAAAAAGGTTAGAATGATATATAATAAAGATCTCAAACTACTGTCGCTTATAGGAAACAGTCTCAGAAATCTGGCGGCGTGATCATGTTGGATTGTAATGTTGATTCTTTGGCCAGAATAACGGGCAGCGCTTGGGTCTCGTTCTACGTCTAACAGGGTTTGAGGGCTCGATAAACTATTGCTTTTTAAGTAAGATGCCCTTCAAGTCGTCTGAGTGCGGCAGTCGATTAGCAAAAATAATTGGATAGGTGACTATTACTACGAGTAACAAAATGTTTGGGACTTTGTTCGACATGTTAAGTGTTAGTGTAACCCTAGTAGCAATCGAACCGTGTCTAAGTGCTCTGAATCCCGATTGCAAATGTTAGTGAAATTCAAAACAGGCTGTTTGTACGTCAATGAGTTTGGAGCCGATTTATTGGAGTGATTTCACATTAAATTTTGGATTTTATGGTCGCGCTCTTACGTCTAAGAAACTGTTATTGCTAAAATATTTTCTCTTTAAATTGTTCCCAATGAAATCGTTTGTTGCTTCTTGAGCGACATGTATTTGAAATTATATTTTTTTGGTATTTTGTCAATAAAACGACATGTTATTGCGCGATGAAAGATTTGGTGTAATTTTTATTAAATTGTTTTTACTAGAACATTTTACATACAAAATTTAAATAGTGTGCGTTGATTGGTCGCTGGAATCCCAGTGGTGACAATACCCGTTGACATTCTGAACACGCTATTTTCTTAAATATAAAGCTTGATGAAACAGTGTACCTGCTAGTAGCTAAACCAATTAATTCACGTGAAAATAGAGGAAATATCGGCGACTATTTTAGTCTACAAGAATATTTCATTTAGGTTGGCATTAGTGACTATAGTGTTATATTACTTTCTTCTACGACTTTGATTATTGAAATGGCAACATTAATTCGGAAATGCCGACGACTCGAAGGAGCCATTGTAATATTACCGGCAAACTGTTTCCATTAGTCAAATTAATTATTTGCCATCTCGCAAACTCGCAATTTGTCCCTTTGACCATATCTTTGGTGACTTATTGTTAATCCTTGAGTGGGAAGTTGTCGATGGTTGGTGTAACATTAATCGTTAAGTTTGTTGAGATGTAAACTGGTGATACAGGGTTTAAGATGAAGTAGCTCGTTTGATGTTAATTTTCCAAGTATTGGATATTTAGTTATTGTAGAGTATTTTGATTTTAACAATATTGAAACTTAGGTACTTTCATAATTACTTGAAACCTCTTGAATATAATATGATCTAAGTAATACATTGGTAATTGAGGAACAAAGCCTAAATTCGACCGTTTTTTTTTTAAATTTGAATTAATAGCTATTAACAAGTAATTTCAGTGCTGTTATCCTCCTCCTGAATTTGTCTCAACAAAAATACTAAAAATTTCTAGTGGTCTTAAGAAATTTACTCAAACCATTTTTGCTTTAGGTCAACACTTTATATCTTGATCTTTCTAATAATATAATTAATGATTAAGGTGCGGTTGGCACTATAAATAAGTGTTGTGCTGGAGGAAATACTAGCACAGCTTTATGCTGAATAGCCAAACTCATTTGTTGGAATTGCGGCGCTACAATATCTCTACAAAATATATTTTTATGTCTTTGGACTGACGTTTTCTGATCAAATATATTCTTTCTTTTCTTCTTTGTTCTATTTATAACATCTTCTGACTATGAATATTTGCATTTGTGTTTTGATCTTAAAATGTTTATTGTTTGTTCAGATACATAATTATTATATTATGTTATACTTTCTTTTCCTAATTCGATCCTAATATCATAGTTATCATACAAGGTCGTAATTCTAGCGCATCAGCAATATCAATAGACAAACGACATAAAGAAAGAGCACTAGAAAACTGGCCCTAAAATTGGGTCTAGTTCAAAATATACTGGCTATTAATATCATTTATTTAAAATTGAAACATTTATATTATCGATAATAGAATGCGCAACCTCTATGACCTGTGTTGTTGCTACGGTATGTAATATATATACAATCTGTTTCGAGCAAACAATACACCGGAATACATTAAGTTGGGAGTCACAGGCAAACCGTCATCTCCGGAGCCCCTCCTGGCGTTTGATAGAGTCCTGTTACTTTGATACTAAATTATGCTTCAGTGGTTTTGTCTTGAAAGATAATGCTTGTTTTGCTTTGCGATTTGACTGTTTGGAATGGTTCTTTGATCGGTTGTTGAAACTGCTGATTTGTGCACTCATTTAAAATCATTGGAATTAAAAGATGTGAAGATTGAGATATCGCTTTATTTAGTCTATAATATGTCGGCACATCTATGTGTTGCGTTTTGTGAAGGGGTTGTTTGTATCACGACGTGAAAAATATGACGCTGCTCCTGCCTCGATTGGAAATACTGTAACGATAGCGTTTTCCTATAATTATGACTCGCTACAATCCCAAGAAACTGTGAAATAATCTTTCTATTGACAATCATATTGGCTTTGTAGGCCAACTTTTCGACAATATAAAATTTCTATAGGTTATCCGTTGGTTATATTCCTGTCATATATTATGAAATTCACCAGCGTAATCCCTTTCAAAATTAAATTCGGTCATAAACTTAAACTCGAGATGTAACTACCGCTTTGAAATCTAACTACCCCGTGTGATATGTAGACTATATATATAAGACCTACATATATATCAAAACCTAAAATCCCAACTTTGAAATCGTAATTGTGTTTTCATTTAATTTTCTCTTTCTGTGCTATAGGTATGTTTTTTATTTGATGATAAAATAATATTCTGAAATCTATATTTTATGCTTAGATTTTTGGGTATTGCCATATTGGCATGTCAGCCTCCATCATCTCCTAAATTAAATATACACTAAATTCAAATAATACATTAAACAAAGTGGCCTTCTTTGAAGTTGACTGCCAAAATTATTATAAAAACGCCTAGGTACATCAAAAGGATTCAGTGCCAACTCTCGTCAGTAACTTTCTTCCATTTTTATTTCTGCTGCATTCAGTAAGAATATGATGGACATTCTCAATAGTTCCTCATAGTTACCTGATTAGGAAACATTTGCCTACTTGTATATGTGAATATTTAAAGAAGTGCCATATCCTCTCATGTAGCCAATTGCGTTGCTCAACCGTCTACGTAACAGAACACTGTCATTATAAAAACATCAAAACGTAACAACAAGCTACGGTGCTCGTAAAAATAAATTTGTTAAAAATCCCTTTTGTTTGTTGAAGGGGAAATAATTAGAGCAGATTCGAACGACAGTACGGAAGTAAAAAGAAAAAAAAACAATAATAATTCATCAGGTAGAAAGAGGATAATCCGGGAGTTTTAACAATGGGAAAAGGGAATATTATACGTGCGGAGCGAAAAGAATCCGAGGCAAATTAGCAATTATATTGTTGTAGCGGAATATTCATTGCAAGTGCTGCTGTGTTTTGAGTGGTGGTATCGTATGCTACGGTGAGTTATTTTTTTATTTTCTGAGAGTCGGATTTTGACCGACTAAATCCCTTCCGAATTCCTTGTTTATCTGCGTCCCTGCTACAGCAGGCTTACAAGCCTATCGGAGTCCTGAAATTTTATTGACGTACTTTATTTAATTTGTCACTCAATAGACTACTCATTCACTCAAAAACTTGAAGTTCAGTTGACATCATTATTTAATATGTCAATTAACCTTCATTCGTTTTTTAATCGTCATTATAATGCGCATTCAAAACAATATTGAGCAAATTTTTAGAAAATAAGAATTTTAAAAGACAGAAAATTAATTACTGTTTGTTGGTGTTTGTTTCATATAGCCCTAATATGAATACCCCGTCTGCGTAGGTACCACTGGCCTGCTTATATCTTTCACCAAACAGCTTCACTTTGTTTTTTAGTTTGTTTACACATGTTTTTTTTAATTTTTTTTGTCTCGAGCCCACTTAAAAGTAATCATAATCAAGAAAATCGACTTGTAGTATATCGTATGTGTGGTCATCCTGACAGGACATGAGGACTTTATGAAATTATTGTACTGTCAACGGTCCTTAACACGATTGCAATTTTTCAAGTTAATCGGAGGTTTCGAAAGGAGTGTAATACGTTGTGAAAATCCGTTGCATACCGACAATACATAAGGTAAATCTAGTAAAAACGTGTAACAATACATTAAACCGATATTCGCAAATATTGAAAAATATCAGTATATCGTTAATAAGTTTGAATTTGATCCTTATTTAGGCGAGTGCCTCGCCGATTTTTGATGTACTCACATGCATACAACTTTTTTTTGTATGTGTTAAATTTTAATTCAATATTTTGGAATGCGTGGCTGTCCTTTTTATGTTGTCTGTGCCATCAATGACGTTACACTTGGAAATAGGGATGTTCACACAAAAAAAATATCGATATTATTTTCGATATAATATATCGTAATGTTGTATCGATACTTTGCGATATATCGTAGAAATATATCGATATCTTCGATATATCGTAACAAAATGTAATTTTCTTATTTAGTTAGTTTTTAATATTAAGTATTTGATAGGGATCAGGTTGATATAAGTAAAAATAGCTACGAATAAGAAACAAATCAAGTTTAATTATTTATAATTCCCAATATTTTTTGTCGAGACCTTGCTCAAACAAAATTTTAATTAAAATGTAATATATAAAACAGGTAATCAATTTATTGCCACAGCTTGTTTCTTCTATACAATTGAATTGTAGCCGCTTTTATATATTGTGCTATTTATTTATATTAGTTAGATTTTATATAACTGTATTTACATTTCGTAAAATGTATCAAACAAAACAATCAAAACAGATAGCTTTTATTTGTAAGTTATTCTGTACTGAGACCGAAACGAGTACCCACAGACACAGATTATACCATTTTTAATACTAGTGCTGCCCTTACTAAGAGTAGGAGTAGTATGTTGTTTAGCGGGGGGCGATTATGACTAATGTCATAATCGAATTATTTTCGAATATTAATATTGAAAATCGATTATGAAATTAGTAGCTTACTTATTTTATAATCGAATCATTTCATTAGTATATATCGAATCATCTCATAATCGACCAGCGCTGAAAAACTACAAAAAAATAAAACTGAGAGTTTATTGGAGAAACTCAGAAATCGCTCTTTAGCTGTTGAGACGAATATACATTGTAGGTTAGGTATGTAGTGGAGTTTAATTTGAAGTCATTTAGAGTACCTATTTTGTTAACCACGAAACTTTCGTTACTGGGAAGGCTAGTTATTCAATAATTCAGGGTTTTACGTTTTATTTTTACTCAAGTTACCAACCATAAATCAGTTTAAAAAAGTAAAAGTTTATTCTATAATTTCTACCGATATTTGATGTATCGGATAAAATGTATCGATTGTACATATCGATACTAGATTATTCGATAATATCGGGAGGAATCGATATATCGTGTACATATATCGATATTTTATTCAATATCGATATATATCGTGCACTCCTACTTGGAAATATATGTTATAGCACAAAATCGTCTCGCATTTATTAATCTCGTCTTAGCCCCCAACATTTTTCTTTAGAAACAACTTTAACTTGGATAAGGCTGAAAGTCAGAATGATGTATTATATATATCGCTATGCAATGGTATAGTGAAAAAAAATAGTCGGGGAAGTGTCGTTAGTCAGATCTTTAAAATATAACGACGTTGCTAAACTATATGGTAACTACGAAAATGTTTTACACCACCGACTGATATTTGTTGTGTATAGTCCACCGATCCATCAAAAGTTTTATCCTTAGGATTATGTCGATACTCCAAATTTTCCCTCAAAATTTGTAGCAGATTTGTGCTCAGTCTATTTGTAATACTGCCATAATTATATAAAGATATCTATCCACTAAAAACATATTTTGGGCAGGCAATATTTCCTTAACATGACTAATGTTTTTGTCACACAATAAGCTTACTGCTGTGTGTCGGGTATAAATAATTTTAAAATTTGATAAAAAGTAAAAAAAAGCAAGATTTGGTTTACCGTACGGTACGTTAGTGTACTTTGAGAGACATTAATTCTTTTTTTTGGATTAGATTTTACCAAATAAGTGGATTTCTCACCTACGCTACTCTTGCGTTCGTTTTCAGGAAATGAGTCCCTACGCGACCTAGTTTTGATATTGGAAAATTTGCTTGCACACTAGATTATTGTTCATGATCTGGATTGACAGATTCAATTTTAATAGGTAAATTGATGTTTGTAATTGTCCTACGCAATTAATTATTTTAGTTCTCTCAATGAATGGCAATATTGGAACGATATTATTTCCTTATAAGGACCGTTATAGTTTGCAATATATTGCGAAATAATCTTTGTCATTTTTAACATTTGCTTTGTAGGCGAAATATTCGATAGAATATAACTCTTCATTAGGCTCTTTCGAAATTGAATTTTGCTTTAAACATGGATATAAGATTCATATAAGAGATTATCGTCATTTTTTTATACAACGATAAGACTGCGCCATCTACATACGTATACACAACTTTCGTGGTCCCGGAATATTTTTTATAAAAGAAAAATTATTATAAAGTTTTAGTTTTAAAGAAGTTACCTCGCTGGATCGCCATACTGATCCGTTGTCCGAGGTAAGAACCAGCCCTCTGAATACCCGAAGAGTCAATGAGTCGTCTTGATAGATCTTTGTGAGGCTCATGGCCTCAGGACCCACAGTCCAACTTTTTAAATTTTTTATAATAAACATTTCCATTGTCATAGTTATTTTTGCCTCGCTTGTGGTGTGGGCTTGGTTTTATAGGGGGATCGGGGGATAGACTTATCAATATGCAGTTTTGAACATCGGTCTCTTGAAGTGTCATCGATGACACAAGCAACTGTCACGGAATTAAGATAGATCGTGTGCTATAAAATCGCTTTGTAAGTATAACTATCTTAGATATAGACTTGTGCATTTTTGTAACTTTTGCTTTGGTGAGCAATAAATTGTTATTTAATCTAAATATTTTGTACATGTTGATAACTCAATGATGTTGTCTTTACACAAGTTGCTTATCGTCTATATTCAAGTGACTTAATTGCTCTTACTCTCGTGTGTTATTAAAAAAAATCTATTCCAATTTTTAACATAGAATACGAAGATAGCAAAGTACTCGTCTTATATTTTTTCACTCAAATAAGATAGCATAACTGTTTCAGAAAAAGAAAACCAATTTTTCTCCCTTGTCTAACGTAAAAATCTTTGTCTTGTTGTATTTATTTTTGGATTTCTTGGGTTTATAGGTTGTCAGTAACTTTTAGCGGTGTCGTTAAGTTTTCACTAAAAAGTGGAGTTTTTCCGCTTTTTTAATGTAAAAATATTTTCTTGTTGTATTTGTTCCACTCATTTTCTTATAACTGGCTGTCACTAACTGCTGAGACGCATTATTTTAATGTGGCGGCATCATAAAATTTTCATTAAAGAAGTCTCATTTTTCTTGCTTTTCCAATGTGAAAATATGTTCTTGCTGTATTTGTTTTCGTCATTTAATGTTAACAGGTCGTTACAAAGTGCTGGGAGAGTTTTCTTTAATGGCCGGATACTATATCTTACCGACCGTCAATGGACATCATGTCCATAGTAGACAATGTCAACGTATAAAGCTTATTTCAAAATTTGACATAAGCTTTATACAAGTAATGTCAAAACTCAAATGATGCTATGAGAAATGAATGAATAGTAAGATACACAAGTTTGGGTTCAGTTTAACATTACGGTTTATTGTGTCCTCAGGTTTTCAGAAATCGAGTACCGTTCAAAATTATCCCTTCCTCTTTTGTCGTTCAATCTTTTATTGCTTTTTAATAACCACCTGTCGCTTTTACTCTGGCAAAATCAACGCCGAGTACGTTGGAACCACAACTTTTATAAAGTGAAGTGTAAGATATATGCTGGTCATCAATGTGGTGGTGTCAAATCTTCGTCATATAAGGTGCATCTCGTTCTTTCTATATAAAAATCTTTTGTTCTGTCAATGCTTACTTAGTCTTGATTAAAGTGAAAAGTATGACTCATGCGATTCATGCATGCGGATTATCTTAGCCGTTCATTTGCATACTCCATGTTGCGACATGGCGGCGCACGTGTCTAGTGTCACTTCACGGGGATTACATTTATTTTCAATCTTTGTTCCTGATTGTATTTAGAGATTTTGCATATTTTTAATGTTCGCTTTGTTGCCCTGTACTTTAAGATAACATCGATAGAGATATACTTTGATTTTAGTGACAATTTCATTTAAGTATTTAATTTCATGTACTATGCTGTGTATGTGTGTAATTATTGCAATACACGTGTAACGGCTGTGCGACATTTGCAATTCAGTAATTGTCTGAATAATGGAGGTACCTACAATCGCTAGTCGTCTTGCAACGCGCCCTGAAATTATGATTTTTTTATATTTTTTTTTATATTTCGAAATCTGACTGACACGCAGAGCAAGTGGAGTCAGAGGAAACATAACATCAGAAGTAGTTCATTGTTATCATCAAGTGTTAGTTTTGTGGCGACATTAGTGCCAACATAAAAACAAGCACGTAAGCGCGAAACAAATAGTTATTAATCCGTGGCAAGTAAAACATCGCGCCGTTTCATGACAAGGGCGCGCTCAACTTCGCGCCGATTCTCTGGGCGCGAAACAGTCGAGAACCGATGTTCATTTCGGGGCCTTTTGGCTACAGTCCGACTCACGCCTTTAACACGAGAGCACGACATTCGTGCTCGGGTTCAACGTTCGTTTTCGCGCTTGCTCCTTGCCTAACAAAATCCTTCTGAACTGTATATAACATGAGTGTGTATGTGATTAAAAGTGTACGACGCTAGTAATCTTTTATTTCTCCGTACACCGCTAAACGGCCGCAACCGTCATCTTATCACCATCACACATCCCCGCTCAGTTTGTTAGTTTTGTCTATCCCACATTTGTTTTTTTATGCTTACTATATTTACTTTATGGCAATTTAATCCAATCTACCAGTTATTCAAGGTGTTATGGCTCGTAGAGAAATTTCTTGAAAAATTGTGTTATTTACCAGCTGCCAATAAAATAAATATTGTTTTGTTAATATATTAAATTTGAAGTCTGTTTCGATTTTAGTCTGTATATTTTATGTTTTTACAGCCTTTTATATATTTAGATTTCTAGAGATAATATTTACGTTATTTATGTTAGATGTCTGTAAGGAGAGTGACATGTGTGATTTATGGATATTATGAAGTAAGGAAATGAGGTTGTAATGATTGAAAAAGTTCTGTTTATCGCAGACAAATACTATGTAAAACGTGTTTACGTAAAAGATATAAGAAACGCATATAATGATAATAGACATTCGGAAATTGTATTCTTATAATAAACCTAGTAATATCGTAACCACAAATTATCCCTATGTTCATTGCGGTGTAACGAAGGGTCAACCAAAAAACTGTGGCGGCCGAGCACCAAGATGTCCGGCACAGTTTGTCTTCATTGGCGACAGGTTTATTGCCGAGGGCGCGGTAAATAATATCAACGCCAGAGAAGACGTCATGCAACATTCATATGGTGTATTGCGAACTATACAGGCTGATTCAGATGTTTAAGATTAGCTAGCTGACTTTGCCAACTAGTGAGCAATTGCAACTGGTAACCACAAAAAATTGGGAAGAAGCGATGAACTTGAAATTCTTGTTGAATATGCTTTCTACACTATTTATAGAATTGATGCGACAGCGCTGGATTTAGTGATGTAGTGCACTGTATCAAAGGTGAAAAAGAAGTGGGATAATTACAAGGGAAAGTAATCTTTTTCTATAATAATAATCGGCAGACAAACACACCGTGTTTATCCCCAAATTAAGTTGTGTTATGAGTAATATACAACGGACTCCTCTGGGGCCGATCCCAGACATCTAGACCGTAGTTAAAACGGAGTAAATTCATTTCCGAAATTCACCATACCAGGAATCGAACCCGGAGCCTCTGGGTTGCAGTGAAGTAAGCCGGCAATGGCTTAGCGCGCTCAACCACGTAGGCCGTAAAAGTATGGGAGTAAGCACGCACGTATGTACCTGAATGGGTATAGGTGACATACTGCAGCCCTTTAGCGCCTTGCTTCCACTTCACTTGCACCTTTTTTATGTTACGTTTGCAGCGATATAGTATTATGCTTCTTTGCTGCGTGTATAGTATTTTATGGCATACTTCAGTGTTTTCCGCACCGCGTCGGGTCAAGCCCTAATAAGTAGCACTATTTTACTTATATAAAAACTTAACGTAAAAGTGTACACGAGTGAAACGTCATGAAAAGTTCTGTTATTTGATATAATCGTCCTGTATTTCGTGCCGTGTCGATGTATAAGTGGATTCTCACAGATATCTCTGCGGTGGGAGAACTCATTGTTTCTATTGAGGGCCTAACAAGAATTATAGCGGGGCAGCTGGCGCCGATTCCAGTAAAGGAAGTGCACATTCTTAGTAATGTGCTCTAAGGGGGGCTGTTCTACGGTGGCTACTGTTGTAGTTATTAAGTTTGATATTTTTTATTTCGTATAGTTTTTGTGGCGAACATCGTATTATTATTAATTTTCAAAAATTAGTCCATTGTAAACACAGTATTGCAGTGTCTACAATTGTGTGTTTTAAAATATGTAAGGTTTTGTAAAAATACAGATACTGGCGCGGTAGTAAAATATAAAGACAATAAAAGTAATATATACAAGAGAGTTGGATAAAAACTTTTGGTAGATGCGGAGTGCCGTGGTCTTTTAATTACAAAAAACTCCGGATTCTATGCTATGTTTCAATTTTGTTATACCATATTGTATTATCATTCATGGCAGGAATGTGATCATCTATCCGTTCTATTCTTGAGTAATGGCTTTCATTTTGGACTAGCGGTCCTGGACCCAATCGTATTTTGTTCCATGCTTGAAACATATGCTCGTATTTACATATCTTAAAAAATATGGATTCAGATCTTTTGGATGGAAGTTTAATTGACCTTTATCGGACTATTAACTCAAATAGTAATGCAATAAATAAAAGATAGCAGGTGAGAGACACTCATTCCACTTTGTGGCGTCCTCTGTGCCCTGTGACACGCGTGTAACAAGCTCCGTATCTAAGGAAGTTATCTCCCTATTTTATGTTATTATCGCTTTTTCTCTTCTATTGAAATAGTTGTGCCAGGTAAATCCTAAGATAATGATATATGAAATGCTTCTGATATATGTAAAAAAGTCCTAAAAGCTTTGTTGCTGAAGCTATTGCTCATCGATCTTTCTTCCCTCTTTCTTTGTGCTTAATGTATAAAGCAAAACTACACGCGAGGTCCTGCATTCTGGCCTTTAGATTTTCTCTCAGAAACCTTAATCTTTTCCCTCTAAGAATTTTGTTTTTATGCATTTTCTCTGTGTTGTTTCTTTAACAATACTTACTTCTTTTTCATATTATACACATGATACCATAAGATCTTTTTTTTCACAGCATTCCAATATAGCATGAATTCAATCCAACAAACTGAAAAAAACCTCTCTCTACCTGTATTTTCCTGCAGGAATTCAAAAGCCGTTTCATATGCTTGAGCTGCTGTAACACTGTTCTCGAAATGGACAAAAGGTTTGTGTCCCGTATGTTAAACTCTCAGAGAACATAATCTATCTGAGGCAAATTATTCTCCAACATGTTATGACACATCTCGCTCACTACTCTGGTTATATAATAACCACTTGATGATGTGGGAATTTCCCGTCTTTCTTTTCCCATTGAAGCCTTTCAATATGAATCCCACCAATATTTATGATTTTAGGTATTTTCTTTCTAT
The DNA here is from genome assembly GCA_949752895.1 of Dendrolimus pini. Classification (NCBI taxonomy): domain Eukaryota; kingdom Metazoa; phylum Arthropoda; class Insecta; order Lepidoptera; family Lasiocampidae; genus Dendrolimus; species Dendrolimus pini. Next base: position 14,799,427 of record OX457145.1, on the reverse strand, counting down.
TGTATTCAATGGATCCGGTTTACTGTCTCTGCAACTTTAGGTGCTTGGCTTTCGTAACCATGTGGTGGGGTTCCAGTGTAAATATATAGTGCACTTCTAAAGAAAGATTCTTGGTACTCTCTGGTGGGAAATTTAAAATGTCAAGAAGAATTGTTTTGTACCAAGAACGTTTCGTTCTGCATTCCTGAGACTAGAAAAAGTCTTATAAAATTATTTCAAGCCTAGTAGCATATTTGTAACACGGCCGGTATCACAAATGTGCATAGGCAACGGTCACCATCTTATATTTGGTTGCCTTTCAGCCCGTTTTCAGCGGTCCCACAACCAGGTGGTAGGGTATTTGTCCGACTGGATGACTACCACTCTTGGTCTAGACTCTAGAGTCTAGAGTATACTGCCATAACAACCTTGAGTTGTGTTCCGGCATCAGTGGCCAGGTTTCAGTCTCCCTTAAGAGAGCAGCACCACATTTGTAGCATCTTTGGTGTTGTCAGTGTTCATAGGCGATGATAATCGCTTTCAATCTGCTGAACTCATGGTATTAAAAATATATAATTAAAATCATTATTAGTCCCTAATTCAGCATTGGTATTCAGTATTCACACATGGACAGATGGGCATACAACAACAAAGTCTTAAATCTCGATCAAAATGGATGATCCAACACTCGGTTATTATTATAATGAAATTTATAGTAGAGAATATTCACCCTCATTTTTCTGTGGGATTCAGTAATCTGTAGTTTCCCCACAAAATGCGGTTAAATGCAACTATTTCTGGTAAATTGAGGATAGAGGGGGCTTTAATCAAATCATATGGAATAGGACTCGAGACATAATCTAATATTACTATCCACTTAGCATTTTTTCTGGTAATCTGTACGGCGCATGATGTACTTGTTTTTAAGAACAGTAAATTGTATTAACGTATGTACACGTATAGGCCTAAAGCGGTTTAGGAGAATCGCTTAGTGCAATTGACATGTGTCTAGATATACTGGTAGGAGTAAGATATAGTAAATAATTTCATTTTTATTTTGATACTTAACATGTTCATGATTTGATTAGTTACCAATATGCGAAAGTGGCCGCTTTAGGCCTCCTGCTCATTTTATTTTTATTTTTACAATTTAACGGCCTGTGTAATGTAAGCGTTAACTCGTGGCCCGTATAAATCACTGGAGCGCAGAGCTTCGGGATTCCATTCCCGGCAGAGTATTTCTTGGCAATTTATTTCATAAATTAAACTTTTGTTCTTACTTTTAGACAACAGTATATTTAATTTTGAATTTCTTTCAGGGAATTTCTATTTTTACTTAGGGTCGGCGCATTATGTCTCTTCCATACTCCTCTATTTTTGCATAGGTTCTCCGTCACACTACAAATCATCATGTCATTCTTACCACAATTTGTCCATCCCTTTTTGGTCTACCTTTACCCTTGTATATATCAGTCATGTGACTTGAATGCCGTAAATACTTCTTCCTCAATTCATAAATTTGTTTTTCATACATAATATGTATTAAAATAAGATTTAATGAAAAATAATAAAAGATACACGGTTATTCTATTTGCGATTCATAAATCATACATTACCTGGAAGATGTAAGGGTTGTCGGCGGTGAGACAGGCAATTTGTCATGTGGCCGCTCATGCGAGCACTTGGAGACGAGGTTTCGACCCTCGCCAAAGGATTTGGGAATTTTGTTATTGTTACGCTCCTATGGATTGGTTGAAGGCGAGGGTTAACTGTGATTTTTGTATGCCAATTCTTTTTTGTGCATTTAAATGTTTCTGTTGATGTTTATTAGTTTTTCAGAAACAAAAAACAAAATAATATTCAAAACAAGAAAATCTTCATTAAAATTGGGCAAGACAAATCTAAATTGTGCAAGATCCTGTGTGATACTGATGAGTACTCCTAAGGTCCTGGCGGTCCAGACATTTCTGGAATTTTATTGGCTTTCTGTCGGAATTCTGTAATGTTCTATATATACTATTCATAACAATCGGCATCGAAAGAGCCTATTTAGAGAAAAATATCCTAGTCAATATTAAAACATATTTTACTAAAAATATCAAGTAGACATTAATAATATATTTTTTGGGAACATCAAACTAAAATATAAGCTAATACAGTAGAAAAACCTTAGTTACTTTATCTACCTATAATTCCTTAAGGATATAAGCAAGAGTCTGGTCACCATCTTCTATCGGTGAGGTACCCAGTGAAAAAAGTAGAATATAATTAAATAAAAAATATGCGTATTAAAACTGAGTCGATAAGTTGTCTAATTGACTCAAGAATCAAACATATTATTTTTAACATTTCTTGTCCAATATGCTTACATTTATATACATTAAGACGTATTCGACTGTGGCACAGAAACCTCACGGGCTTATTCGTCCCGCTACTGTGGATTCTTTTCTATAATGTAAATACTTAATAGCGAAAACGTAAATAAATAAAATTCGCTTTTAAAAACGTTGTATTGGAGCTCTGTGAAGTTGGCACCTCGAGTTGCGAATTTTTAAAAGAACAATATCTCATTCGTTTGTCCATCGTTAGTCCACGTTTGCCCAGGAAAAATTTTCGTTTGCCCACCCTTGGTTCAAAAGTTATTGAACAAAAACTTTTTTTGAAAAAAGAAATTCCGGTTCTTCCCATATTTTCGCAAGGTTTAATGTTTTTTGCACTTGAATGGACTTTATCGTTAGCTGATCCAATGAACTCGATTGTCCAGGCAAAACTTTCGTTTGCCCACCCTTGGTTCAAAAGTTATTGAACAAAAACTTTTTTTGAAAAAAGAAATTCCGGTTCTTCCCATATTTTCGCAAGGTTTAATGTTTTTTGCACTTGAATGGACTTTATCGTTAGCTGATCCAATGAACTCGATTGTCCAGGCAAAAGTTTCGTTTGTCCACCCTCAGATCAAAAGTTATTATTGAACAAACACTTTGTTTTGGAAAAAGTAATTTTTGTTCTTTCCATATTTTCGCGAGGTTTAATGTTTATGACACATGAATGGACTTTATCGTTAGCTGATCCAATGAACTCGATTGTCCAGGCAAAAGTTTCGTTTGTCCACCCTCAGATCAAAAGTTATTATTGAACAAACACTTTGTTTTGGAAAAAGTAATTTTTGTTCTTTCCATATTTTCGCGAGGTTTAATGTTTATGACACATAAATGGACTTTATCGTTAGCTGATCCAGTGAACTCGATTGTCCAGGCAAAAGTTTCGTTTGTCCACCCTCAGATCAAAAGTTATTTTAGAACAAACACTTTGTTTTGGAAAAAGTAATTTTTGTTCTTTCCATATTTTCGCGAGGTTTAATGTTTATGACACATGAATGGACTTTATCGTTAGCTGATCCAATGAACTCGATTGTCCAGGCAAAAGTTTCGTTTGTCCACCCTCAGATCAAAAGTTATTATTGAACAAACACTTTGTTTTGGAAAAAGTAATTTTTGTTCTTTCCATAACTCCGCGAGGTTTAATGTTTATGACACATGAATAGACTTTATCGTTAGCTGATCCAATGAACTCGATTGTCCAGGCAAAATTTTCGTTTGTCCACCCTCAGATCAAAAGTTATTATTGAACAAACACTTTGTTTTGGAAAAAGTAATTTTTGTTCTTTCCATATTTTCGCGAGGTTTAATGTTTATGACACATGAATGGACTTTATCGTAAGCTGATCCAGTGAACTCGATTGTCCAGGCAAAAGTTTCGTTTGTCCACCCTCAGATCAAAAGTTATTTTTGAACAAAACTTTGTTTTGGAAAAAGTAATTTTTGTTCTTTCCATATTTTCGCGAGGTTTAATGTTTATGACACATGAATGGACTTTATCGTTAGCTAATCCAATGAACTCGATTGTCCAGGCAAAAGTTTCGTTTGTCCACCCTCAGATCAAAAGTTATTTTTGAACAAACACTTTGTTTTGGAAAAAGTAATTTTTGTTCTTTCCATATTTTCGCGAGGTTTAATGTTTATGACACATGAATGGACTTTATCGTTAGCTGATCCAATGAACTCGATTGTCCAGGCAAAAGTTTCGTTTGTCCACCCTCAGATCAAAAGTTATTTTTGAACAAACACTTTGTTTTGGAAAAAGTAATTTTTGTTCTTTCCATATTTTCGCGAGGTTTAATGTTTATGACACATGAATGGACTTTATCGTTAGCTGATCCAATGAACTCGATTGTCCAGGCAAAAGTTTCGTTTGTCCACCCTCAGATCAAAAGTTATTTTTGAACAAAACTTTGTTTTGGAAAAAGTAATTTTTGTTCTTTCCATATTTTCGCGAGGTTTAATGTTTATGACACATGAATGGACTTTATCGTTAGCTAATCCAATGAACTCGATTGTCCAGGCAAAAGTTTCGTTTGTCCACCCTCAGATCAAAAGTTATTTTTGAACAAACACTTTGTTTTGGAAAAAGTAATTTTTGTTCTTTCCATATTTTCGCGAGGTTTAATGTTTATGACACATGAATGGACTTTATCGTTAGCTGATCCAATGAACTCGATTGTCCAGGCAAAAGTTTCGTTTGTCCACCCTCAGATCAAAAGTTATTATTGAACAAACACTTTGTTTTGGAAAAAGTAATTTTTGCTCTTTCCATATTTTCGCGAGGTTTAATGTTTATGACACATAAATGGACTTTATCGTTAGCTAATCCAATGAACTCGATTGTCCAGGCAAAAGTTTCGTTTGTCCACCCTCAGATCAAAAGTTATTATTGAACAAACACTTTGTTTTGGAAAAAGTAATTTTTGTTCTTTCCATATTTTCGCGAGGTTTAAAGTTCATGACACTCGAATGGGCTTTATCGTTAGCTGATCCAGTGAACTCGATTGTCCAGGCAAAAGTTTCGTTTGTCCACCCTCAGATCAAAAGTTATTTTTGAACAAACACTTTGTTTTGGAAAAAGTAATTTTTGTTCTTTCCATAACTCCGCGAGGTTTAATGTTTATGACACATGAATAGACTTTATCGTTAGCTGATCCAATGAACTCGATTGTCCAGGCAAAAGTTTCGTTTGTCCACCCTCAGATCAAAAGTTATTATTGAACAAACACTTTGTTTTGGAAAAAGTAATTTTTGTTCTTTCCATATTTTCGCGAGGTTTAAAGTTCATGACACTCGAATGGGCTTTATCGTTAGCTGATCCAGTGAACTCGATTGTCCAGGCAAAAGTTTCTTTTGTCCACCCTCAGATCAAAAGTTATTTTTGAACAAACACTTTGTTTTGGAAAAAGTAATTTTTGTTCTTTCCATATTTTCGCGAGGTTTAAAGTTCATGACACTCGAATGGACTTTATCGTTAGCTGATCCAATGAACTCGATTGTCCAGGCAAAAGTTTCGTTTGTCCACCCTCAGATCAAAAGTTATTATTGAACAAACACTTTGTTTTGGAAAAAGTAATTTTTGTTCTTTCCATATTTTCGCGAGGTTTAATGTTTATGACACATAAATGGACTTTATCGTTAGCTGATCCAGTGAACTCGATTGTCCAGGCAAAAGTTTCGTTTGTCCACCCTCAGATCAAAAGTTATTATTGAACAAACACTTTGTTTTGGAAAAAGTAATTTTTGTTCTTTCCATATTTTCGCGAGGTTTAATGTTTATGACACATGAATGGACTTTATCGTTAGCTGATCCAATGAACTCGATTGTCCAGGCAAAAGTTTCGTTTGTCCACCCTCAGATCAAAAGTTATTATTGAACAAACACTTTGTTTTGGAAAAAGTAATTTTTGTTCTTTCCATAACTCCGCGAGGTTTAAGGTTTATGACACATGAATAGACTTTATCGTTAGCTGATCCAATGAACTCGATTGTCCAGGCAAAAGTTTCGTTTGTCCACCCTCAGATCAAAAGTTATTTTTGAACAAACACTTTGTTTTGGAAAAAGTAATTTTTGTTCTTTCCATATTTTCGCGAGGTTTAATGTTTATGACACATAAATGGACTTTATCGTTAGCTGATCCAGTGAACTCGATTGTCCAGGCAAAAGTTTCGTTTGTCCACCCTCAGATCAAAAGTTATTTTTGAACAAACACTTTGTTTTGGAAAAAGTAATTTTTGTTCTTTCCATAACTCCGCGAGGTTTAATGTTTATGACACATGAATAGACTTTATCGTTAGCTGATCCAATGAACTCGATTGTCCAGGCAAAAGTTTCGTTTGTCCACCCTCAGATCAAAAGTTATTATTGAACAAACACTTTGTTTTGGAAAAAGTAATTTTTGTTCTTTCCATAACTCCGCGAGGTTTAATGTTTATGACACATGAATAGACTTTATCGTTAGCTGATCCAATGAACTCGATTGTCCAGGCAAAAGTTTCGTTTGTCCACCCTCAGATCAAAAGTTATTATTGAACAAACACTTTGTTTTGGAAAAAGTAATTTTTGTTCTTTCCATATTTTCGCGAGGTTTAATGTTTATGACACATAAATGGACTTTATCGTTAGCTGATCCAGTGAACTCGATTGTCCAGGCAAAAGTTTCGTTTGTCCACCCTCAGATCAAAAGTTATTTTTGAACAAACACTTTGTTTTGGAAAAAGTAATTTTTGTTCTTTCCATATTTTCGCGAGGTTTAATGTTTATGACACATGAATGGACTTTATCGTTAGCTGATCCAATGAACTCGATTGTCCAGGCAAAAGTTTCGTTTGTCCACCCTCAGATCAAAAGTTATTATTGAACAAACACTTTGTTTTGGAAAAAGTAATTTTTGTTCTTTCCATATTTCCGCGAGGTTTAATGTTTATGACACATGAATGGCCTTTTTCGTTAGCTGATCTAATGATCTCGATTGTCCAGGCAAAAGTTTCGTTTGTCCACCCTCAGATCAAAAGGTATTATTGAACAAACACTTTGTTTTGGAAAAAGTAAATTTTGTTCTTTCCATATTTTCGTGAGGTTTAAAGTTCATGACACTCGAATGGCCTTTATCGTTAGCTGATCCAGTGAACTCGATTGTCCAGGCAAAAGTTTTGTTTGTCCACCCTCAGATCAAAAGTAATTATTGAACAAACACTTTGTTTTGGAAAAAGTAATTTTTGTTCTTTCCATATTTTCGCGAGGTTTAATGTTTAAGACACATGAATGGACTTTATCGTTAGCTGATCCTATGAACTCGATTGTCCAGGCAAAAGTTTCGTTTGTCCACCCTCAAATCAAAAGTTATTATTGAACAAACACTTTGTTTTGGAAAAAGTAATTTTTGTTCTTTCCATATTTTCGCGAGGTTTAATGTTTAAGACACATGAATGGACTTTATCGTTAGCTGATCCTATGAACTCGATTGTCCAGGCAAAAGTTTCGTTTGTCCACCCTCAGATCAAAAGGTATTATTGAACAAACACTTTGTTTAGGAAAAAGTAATTTATGTTCTTTCCATATTTTCGTGAGGTTTAAAGTTCATGACACTCGTATGCGCTTTATCGTTAGCTGATCCAGTGAACTCGATTGTCCAGGTAAAAGTTTCGTTTGTCCACCCTCAGATCGAGAGTTATTATTGAACAAACACTTTGTTTTGGAAAAAGTAATTTTTGTTCTTTCCATATTTCCGCGAGGTTTAATGTTTATGACACATGAATGGCCTTTTTCGTTAGCTGATCCAGTGAACTCGATTGTCCAGGTAAAAGTTTCGTTTGTCCACCCTCAGATCGAAAGTTATTATTGAACAAACACTTTGTTTTGGAAAAAGTAATTTTTGTTCTATCCATATTTTCGCGAGGTTTAATGTTTAAGACACATGAATGGACTCTATCGATAGCTGATCCAGTGAAGTCGATTGTCCAGGAAAAAGTTTCGTTTGTCCACCCCGAGATCAAAAGTTTTTATTGAACAAACACTTTGTTTAGGAAAAAGTAATTTTTGTTCTTTCCATATTTCCGCGAGGTTTAATGTTTATGACACATGAATGGCCTTTTTCGTTAGCTGATCTAATGATCTCGATTGTCCAGGCAAAAGTTTCGTTTGTCCACCCTCAGATCGAAAGTTATTATTGAACAAACACTTTGTTTTGGAAAAAGTAATTTTTGTTCTTTCCATATTTTCGTGAGGTTAAAAGTTCATGACACTCGAATGGGCTATATCGTTAGCTGATCCAGTGAACTCGATTCTCCAGGCAAAAGTTTCGTTTGTCCACCCTCAGATCGAAAGTTATTATTGAACAAACACTTTGTTTTGGAAAAAGTAAATTTTGTTCTTTCCATATTTTCGTGAGATTTAAAGTTTATGAGACTCGAATGGGCTTTATCGTAAGCTGATCCAATGAACTCGATTGTCCAGGAAAAAGTTTCGTTTGTCCCCCCTCAGATCGAAAGTTATTATTGAACAAACACTTTGTTTTGGAAAAGTCATTTTTGTTCTTTCTATATCTTCGCGAGGTTTAATGTTTATGACACATGAATGGACTTTATCGTTAGCTGATCGAATGAACTCGATTTTCCAGGCAAAATTTTCGTTTGTCCACCCTCAGATCAAAAGTTATTATTGAACAAAACCTTGATTTGGAAAAAGTAATTTTTGTTAACGAAACTTTTGCCTGGACAATCGAGTTCATAGGATCAGCTAACGATAAAGTCCATTCATGTGTCTTAAACATTAAACCTCGCGGAAATATGGAAAGAACAAAAATTACTTTTTCCAAAACAAAGTGTTTGTTCAATAATAACTCTCGATCTGAGGGTGGACAAACGAAACTTTTACCTGGACAATCGAGTTCACTGGATCAGCTAGCGATAAAGTCCATTCATGTGTCATAAACATTAAACCTCGCGGAAATATGGAAAGAACAAAAATTACTTTTTCCAAAACAAAGTGTTTGTTCAATAATAACTCTCGATCTGAGGGTGGACAAACGAAACTTTTACCTGGACAATCGAGTTCACTGGATCAGCTAACGATAAAGTCCATTCATGTATCTTAAACATTAAACCTCGCGAAAATATGGAAAGAACAAAAATTACTTTTTCCAAAACAAAGTGTTTGTTCAATAATACCTTTTGATCTGAGGGTGGACAAACGAAACTTTTGACTGGACAATCGAGATCATTAGATCAGCTAACGAAAAAGGCCATTCATGTGTCATAAACATTAAACCTCGCGAAAATATGGAAAGAACAAAAATTACTTTTTCCAAAACAAAGTGTTTGTTCAATAATAACTTTTGATTTGAGGGTGGACAAACAAAACTTTTGCCTGGACAATCGAGTTCACTGGATCAGCTAACGATAAAGCCCATTCGAGTGTCATGAACTTTAAGCCTCACGATAATATGGAAAGAACAAAATTTACTTTTTCCAAAACAAAGTGTTTGTTCAATAATAACTTTCGATCTGAGGGTGGACAAACGAAACTTTTGCCTGGACAATCGAGTTCACTGGATCAGCTAACGATAAAGTCCATTCATGTATCTTAAACATTAAACCTCGCGGAAATATGGAAAGAACAAAAATTACTTTTTCCAAAACAAAGTGTTTGTTCAATAATAACTTTCGATCTGAGGGTGGACAAACGAAACTTTTGCCTGGACAATCGAGTTCACTGGATCAGCTAACGATAAAGTCCATTCATGTGTCATAAACATTAAACCTCGCGGAAATATGGAAAGAACAAAAATTACTTTTTCCAAAACAAAGTGTTTGTTCAATAATAACTCTCGATCTGAGGGTGGACAAACGAAACTTTTACCTGGACAATCGAGTTCACTGGATCAGCTAGCGATAAAGTCCATTCATGTGTCATAAACATTAAACCTCGCGGAAATATGGAAAGAACAAAAATTACTTTTTCCAAAACAAAGTGTTTGTTCAATAATAACTCTCGATCTGAGGGTGGACAAACGAAACTTTTACCTGGACAATCGAGTTCACTGGATCAGCTAACGATAAAGCGCATACGAGTGTCATGAACTTTAAACCTCACGAAAATATGGAAAGAACAAAAATTACTTTTTCCATAACAAAGTGTTTGTTCAATAATACCTTTTGATCTGAGGGTGGACAAACGAAACTTTTGCCTGGACAATCGAGATCATTAGATCAACTAACGAAAAAGGCCATTCATGTGTCATAAACATTAAACCTCGCGGAAATATGGAAAGAACAAAAATTACTTTTTCCAAAACAAAGTGTTTGAACTTTTGATCTGAGGGTGGACAAACGAAACTTTTGCCTGGACAATCGAGTTCATTGGATCAGCTAACGATAAAGTCTATTCATGTGTCATAAACCTTAAACCTCGCGGAGTTATGGAAAGAACAAAAATTACTTTTTCCAAAACAAAGTGTTTGTTCAATAATAACTTTTGATCTGAGGGTGGACAAACGAAACTTTTGCCTGGACAATCGAGTTCATTGGATCAGCTAACGATAAAGTCCATTCATGTGTCATAAACATTAAACCTCGCGAAAATATGGAAAGAACAAAAATTACTTTTTCCAAAACAAAGTGTTTGTTCAAAAATTACTTTTGATCTGAGGGTGGACAAACGAAACTTTTGCCTGGACAATCGAGTTCACTGGATCAGCTAACGATAAAGTCCATTTATGTGTCATAAACATTAAACCTCGCGAAAATATGGAAAGAACAAAAATTACTTTTTCCAAAACAAAGTGTTTGTTCAATAATAACTTTTGATCTGAGGGTGGACAAACGAAACTTTTGCCTGGACAATCGAGTTCATTGGATCAGCTAACGATAAAGTCTATTCATGTGTCATAAACATTAAACCTCGCGGAGTTATGGAAAGAACAAAAATTACTTTTTCCAAAACAAAGTGTTTGTTCAATAATAACTTTTGATCTGAGGGTGGACAAACGAAACTTTTGCCTGGACAATCGAGTTCATTGGATCAGCTAACGATAAAGTCCATTCAAGTGCAAAAAACATTAAACCTTGCGAAAATATGGGAAGAACCGGAATTTCTTTTTTCAAAAAAAGTTTTTGTTCAATAACTTTTGAACCAAGGGTGGGCAAACGAAAGTTTTGCCTGGACAATCGAGTTCATTGGATCAGCTAACGATAAAGTCCATTCAAGTGCAAAAAACATTAAACCTTGCGAAAATATGGGAAGAACCGGAATTTCTTTTTTCAAAAAAAGTTTTTGTTCAATAACTTTTGAACCAAGGGTGGGCAAACGAAAATTTTTCCTGGGCAAACGTGGACTAACGATGGACAAACGAATGAGATATTGTTCTTTTAAAAATTCGCAACTCGAGGTGCCAACTTCACAGAGCTTTGTATTGGACTTGATCTTACAGAAATGTCACACGTGACATAAACAAATGAATAAATGGTATAACATTACATCAAATTTAAATTTTGTAAAAACACATTGTAAACATTTCCAACACCTGCAGAGTCGTGTAGAATACATTAGGTTGTGGATACATAGTGCTATTAAAAAACGTTACTGCTACATTAAAAATAGGAGTAAAGGTGAGGAATTGTTATCATCGTGTAATGGTCCATAACGATTGAATTTCGTATTTTCTCTTATAAGACTAATCAATGATAGTCTTATTAATAAAAAAGTCTTAATCTTAGGAGGAATCCGCCTTTAGGCCGGACTAGTTACTATATGAGTAACCAAGTATTAACTTCGTCGTAAGAATGTTATTAATAAACAAGGAGTATCCTCTGAGTAACAATACCTTCCTTACACCATAGATTAGTAAAATATTATGGCAACACGTATCTTTTAAAAGTAAAAAACAGGGGCTATTTTTATCCGTTTCCACTACACTATTAGGTAGAATGGGGTTCACAATTTGGTGGATGTTTTTGCTAATGAATGCGGTTAGTTCTTCGGTGACCCATTGCTGTGCGTAGTTTGCATTATCCTCGCTTCCAAACCCTGTCTTAAATCGTGGATCTTAAAACGTTGCCTTTGCTACAAGCCTTGTGGCCTCTAATCCTGATAACCTTCGTGTAACTACATCTAAAAGATGTACTTTTAATTCAGAGCCGGCAGTAGTAACTGTTGGCAAAACTCTTAAGTTATGCTGTAAACCTCTGATGAGGGGTACTATTTTTGACATAGTCACATATTTTTCTGCCGACAATTCTTCTGTGACTCGTAGAAAGCTTTTTAGTAGCAATGTGCAATCTATTATTATAGTCCACTCCGCACCAGATAAGTTATCGGGTTTGGATGGATTTGAATTGGATGACAATTCCGTTAGTGCAACTGATATTGGTGGTTTTAACTCCAATAATCTTTGTAACATAATGTATGAGGAGTTCCATCTCTTACACACATCCTGCTTTGGCTTCAGTTCTGCAAGACCCATTTCTTGTTGTTTTTGACGAAGTTTAGTTGACGTCGGCACACTATGCTTGAAGTGACCCACTATACTCCGACACTTTGTCAGTATTTCTACAACTTCAGATGACTCTTTAATAACTTTGTTGATGGACAAGTTCAAAGTGTGTGCCACACACGCATGATGATGTTTATTAAGGACATTGTTAACAGCTTTTTTCATGTTCAGGGCGTTGTCAGTAACTATTGTAACAATTCTGTCAAATATATTGTACTCTTCAAGAATGTTTTTCAAGATATCACCTGTGTTTTCGCCGGTGTGTGACTCAATAACTTCCTGAGCCTTCAATACTCTTGACTTAATTTTGAAGTGCTGAATATAGTGGATCGTTAAACTAATATAGGATTTTTGATTATGTGTTTGCGAATAGTCAGTAGTTGCAGACATGTTAAGGTCTTCAATAATTTTCAACCGTATGTCGTTGTAGTGTTGAGGAATTAATTTGGTAGTTAAGTCTTTCTCGATGGCTATATATATTGCGGATTTAGTTTTTTTGCAATAACGAGTAAATCCTTTATCATCAACCATAGACAATGGTTGATAATCCGTAACAATCATTTCAACCAAAGATGTATCTATGTGACATTTTTGTTGTTTTGATAATTTGTTGTCATGTGTGGTCAGTCGGAGTTGTCTGCTTCGCTTTGGTGCTCGAGGTTTATCACTGGAAGTAACGTTGGTTGAAGTAGTCGCAGTTGCAGTATTGTCTTGAGATAATGGTTGCCGGTCTGACTAATCTACTTCCAGCTAATAGCGGTGTTGTGTCGTTCTGAAGAAGTTAATCCTTAAAACGTTAGTTATCTATAACTCGTGCCCGATAAGTTGAGACTTTCGCTCCCCGCCCACTTCTCCTTCCACTACCCTTCGGACGCCCGTCATGTACTGTACGCAACGCCATTTTATTCTAATGCTTTATCAAAGTAACAAATGTTAAATAATTGTTTGACAATAAGAAATACATAATATGTATGTATGACATACTAGTGTTTTAATTTTTTTAACTTTTATCAGTTGTAGTTTTTTTTCAATAATTTTTTTTTAATTTTTAATGTCAAAGATTAGCATTTACCTACATACTTTTTATACTATTGCGGTGGCAAACAAACATACATTCCACATGATGGTAAGCAGTTACGGTAGCCTATGCACATTAGCAACACGAACATTACTCACGCGTTGCCTACCGTGGCATTGTGAGGTACACCTACCGTAAATATAAATCATAATATGTCTTATAATCACTAATATAACGTTGCGCTGTTCCTGAGAAGAACAACAGATACATCAAAAATAGTGGAGGCGAAGTCTGGGGCGCAAGCTTGTTGAGATATTTGTTGTGCTCTATACAAACACGCATCAGTGACGTCACAGCGCTCAGGTACCAGTTGAGTAAGTCCCGTCAAAAGCCCTTTCTGAGAACTATCCCGAACAAACACAAACAAAAATTTAAAAAGATGGTTTTTCGTTGTACGTACCGTAAATACTCATAATATTCGTGAAAAGCTGTTTGTAATATGAAATTACAAACAGACATTTCAATTTTATTTAGTTGTATAGATATAGCAAGCGTACTTAAACATAAATAAATAAAACTACTTTAGATTTTTCCAAAATCCGATCAAAGTAGTTTTACTTTTATTTTTGTAAATAGGTAAGTGTTCGAGAACATTACATACACATACATGTAAACTTACCGTTATAAAACTCCATAAAAAAATCGGTTGTTTGTAAAGTCAGTTTACTGACGATAGTTGAACGTGACAACGTTCAACACTCAAGTAGGAGAGAGACAGATGTCGAACGCTGCCGAATGCGGAGGCCGATTGTGCCTCTTTGTCGCTCGTTCCGCGCTCTCGCTTGCACTTCAAGCCTTAAATGGAGAACGCCTCAGAGCGAGGTAACGCCGCATGAGTCATGTTTTTTCGTGCGTGCAGCCGGCTACATCGAATTATATGACGTTGTCACGTCAAAAACAAATACGCTAGCCACGCGCACCACCGAAAACGAGACGACGCAAAGAACGACTCACTGTTATTATGTTATTGGTACTACTAATCAAATCGTTGAAAAAAGTTGAGACATTGAAATGTTGGTATTGGATGTTACTAATACCAACATAACAATGTCTCGCTCGACTGTCGACTTTTTTCAACGATTTCATTAGTAGTACTAATATTAGTAACATCATTCGATTATGAAAACAAATTAGTAACTAATTTCATAATCGATTATAAAGATTAGTAATCGAAAGTAATTCGATTATATAAATAAGTATAATCGCCCACCTCTATTTAATAGTATTAATGTCAATTCATTTGTCAAATTATCAATTGTTTGCGCTTACTCTATGCTTAATCCATCGCAAAACTACCCAGCAGCTTGGAGTAACTTTTACTCTGACACTAAAGACGAATTAGTCTACTCCTAGTTTCCTCCACGTTTATTAATACTGATGTTGGTTGTTACTGAGATAATACTAGAAGTAAAGTTGATCTAGGTTTACTCCATGTTTATTAATAAGACGGTAACAGTTTAAAAAAATGTATTCCTCATGTTAATGTGAAGCTATCATAGCTTAGTAGCTAAGGCACCCCCCCGCGTCTCTTTACAATGCTCGAATTCTATTCCTGGCTGAGAAATGTGCACTATTGAGGCGAGTTTACGATAAAGTCATACTGTGAAGTGTGCACAGCAATATTATCAATGTCTGAAACTTGCCTAGGCACTGTAAGGGCCTGCGGTTTCTGAGCTGACCGGGATCTTGAATAAGAGACTGGTTCAGAATATAAATTGCATTATCAACGAAGAGACACTTTTACATTGATGTATTCAGCTCGCGGCCCTATACAATTCTGTCTTCACTTGTTTTGGGAGGCGTTCTACTATTCTCGTTAAATAAAACGTTATATTTCTTAATATATATGACGACTAAAGAGGTTAGTACCTTTAGCTTATTTGTATGATAGGTGGGTTAGTAGTACTTTAAGCTCTTTGTCGGTCATTTTATTTTAAACCTTTTATAGGGTCTTGATAAATTAGCTGACAAAGTTCGTTTGAGCTACAAAGTAGTAGCAGTAGTAACAATATGGGAAAACTGTTAGTCATTTCTTTAAAAAGGTCCAGCCAATTAGCAGGCTTGGAATAATATGTATCGTATTAATTAACTTTATTCTACCAAACAGCTGAAACATAATACTTTGGTCCCGTCGCTTGAAAGCAACTGGTAAGCTTTGCTTAGGGTAAAAATAGGTCATGCCGATATTGGCTGTAATATTTTAATTACCACTGCATAAAGGTTCGATTTTCAAACCTCGAGGGTGAATGTGGCTAATGATGTGTTCATTTTTGTGGATTACAGAAAATATGTGAAAATGTGATATTGGATTTAATTACTGTCCTGCATTTTTGTTGATGCAGTATAATATATCGTGTCCTGCATCATTCTGTTCCAGAAAATTTTGCTTCTCATTTATTATTTATTTATGTAAGTAGGTATTTCCATTAGGCAGTTATAAACTCGTAGGTATAGAAGTTTTTATATACTCTTTTCTTTCCATGTCGTAATCATTTAAATTTGGTTAATGTATTGAATTGTTTAAAATGATGCTCTCATTTTAATTTTCTCATATCATTACTAAAAAAAGTTAAGAGGTACTTGATTTGTATGATAGGTTGATGATTAGTAGTACTTTAAGCTCTTTCTCTGTCTTTTTATTTTAAACCTTTTATAGGCTCTTGATAAATTAGTTGACCAATTAGTATAAGAATTGTGACGAATGAAGATTTGTGACGAAATTTATTTATTAACCCTGAATTGAAGTAGCGAGTAAGGCTAAGGTCAACATATTAAGAATATTTAAACCGTAAACTTGTAATAAGATCTTAAAATACAGTCACACCTCTGATTAGCTTGGCTCAGGTGTTTTCCAAAGGAGATCCCCCATTCGCCTCGCGATTGCTTTCAGAAATGTCCTTGGATATAATGAAACGAGATAATTTGGGCACATCTGCTTTTAAAATTAGAGCATCGTTTCAATTATAATCGTCTTAATTTTGAATTCGTTGTAGTGTGTTTTCGAGTTGGCGTTGTAACTTTCTAAGCCCTTTAATAGTTTATTACTGTTGGTAATAGTGTCATAATTAATAATCATGTTTGGATACCTAAATACAATAAAAACTTTAAGTTATCTGTTTGTATGTATTAGATGGTACACTTACTTTAGATATTACCCCTATTCGTTTATAATGTTACTGGTACGAAAAGGTTTAGGTTTTTAGCAGTAAAAAGTTTATATTATTTTCATAATCGTATAAGTGAAAGTTTTGATGATGTATAAGGAAAAACAAGGTGAAATTTACCCGACTACGTTTTTGTCCATATTTTCACTTCCTATCTTTAAAAACGATCAACTTTGACGAAATATTACAATTATGCTTTTGCATCAGGACCTTATAGCTTATCATATGCTGAAAATGACACAACGAACTATAGGTATAGGCGTAGACTACCTTAAAAGGAAATTTCTCCAGCTTTGTGATACGTGCACTATTTAATAGTTTCACTAGAGTATGTTTTTCTTTTTGACTGCAACCGATCAGTCAAGTTTCAAATTTCAAAATGTTAAAAAGTAATATAAAGGTAAGAAGCTGTAAGGAGGTCGTCGTCTCTCTTGGTGGTATTCTTCCTCTTGGCCATTTGAGGCGTCGAGAAGGTTGGGGCCGCAAGGAAAACCTCTTTGCCCAGGCTCCTACTCGACTGACAACTAGCCGTCGGTGGCGGGGTTTGGAGTCATTGGAGTCTTCCTAACGGTGGTCTCTTAACGGCTCTCGTTGGTCAGTCTGTGTCATCCGATGGCCTGGAGGTCGTCGTCAACAGGAGCTTTTGGTTTGTCGAGGCGACGAATTGTAACTTTGGTGTCATTTCAGATTGATTGAGGTCAATTTTGAAATTTCAATCTTGTTTCTTTTTTCATACTATGTGTATATCTATTGTGGCTTAATGTAAAGTTGATTTTAATTTTATGGCTGTTGTATAATTTTTCGATCATTTTGAGGGATAACTAGCACTACGTGTCTTGCGGGGTTACTGTTTTTCTTTCTTTATTGAAGTGATAACTTCTTATGGGAGGGTAAACCGCTTCGTTACGTAATGCGCTACGGCGCCAGTCTGTCTGGCTTCCCTTTCTCTCACGTTAGACTAGTTTAAGTTATCACTTCTGTCGGGCGTCCCGAGCCGCACAGTCTGTTTTTTAATTGAATTATTTTGTTATTTATTTATGTGGTTTATGTATTTTTTATCTCCACATCTTGCTCGTGTTTAATTTTATTCAAATCACAGTAAATAGAAAAATGTGAGTTATCATTTTATTTTAACATTAGATATTATAATATTTCTGCTAATAAAACCTGCATTATTAGGTATGTATATTAATAGAATGATGGCGTTTGTTTTATAAATAATTTATCTTTGTTTATTAACAATAAAAACTTAAATTTCAAAATTCATTTATTATATTTTAAATGTCCGTTTTTTTGTTTTAACAATTGATTACGTCTAAATTGTTTTAAGAAGTCGTATGAGCTAAGAAAATGAGCAAACACTAATATTAACAAAACGATTTTCTACTTTACCGTCGTCGACCCTTAACCAAGCGATGAAGTAATAAATTTTTCGCAAGTCTCGAACAATCTTGGCGATCCCTTACCCTAACTCCAAAGCAATTAGTTTACATGTGAATGCTTCCTTTAGTCCGTGACAAGGTGGGTTAGAATTGTGTTAAGGATTTACTCTATATGTTCCATTAAAGACACCCTTATTGTTGAGACAGTAAAGGTGATAATATCATCAGAGAAGTCATTTTGCAAATTTGTAGAAGTAGCTCTTTTTGGATTTTCTTATGGTTTACCTTTAGAGTTTCGTACTTTTGTATTTTCAGTTATACTATACTATATTACTGGGTATAAAGATTCGATTTGTATTGCAGCTTATTGGGTAAGCTATGTTTTGGGAATCTTTTTGCTATTGAATGTTAAACCGCTAGTTTAGGGGTATTAACTGGGTGTATTTCGATTTCCTTTGGTAAATATTTGTTAACTTAATAATTGGTGTGTTAGTAAAATGATATCAATGGCTCCTACGTACCCTATCGTAAATCCAAAAACACGATTTTACAGGAGAGCGATGTTAGAATAGTTTTGTGTGTTAATCCTGAATAACCGTGGTTTGGGCACCATTTTCTTGGAGAGGGAATGAATTATTGAATTAATTAATAAAATAAAGGTTTTCTGTGGGTATTGTGAATGACTTTTCTAATATGACAGATAATATATTTAAATTATTCGAATTCAAACTAAAATAAGATATAATCACTAAACTAAGATACCAGTAAGAAAATGATTATGATACAACACGAGAATTTTAAAGGATGGAAAGCTTTCATATTTGGCTCTGCACCTAAAATCACTACGAATACTTACAACTAGCTGACCCGTGCCCACTTCGCTGGGCATCAGAAAAAAATACATATCATTAATTACAATCAAGAGATACAAGAGATCGCTTTTAGCGATAAGGCCGCCTTTTGTTTTACCAAGTAACTTTTTTTTATTGCAGGAGTTCAGCAGACAGGCAGACGGCCCACTTGATGAAAAGCGGTTACCATCGCCTATGGACATTTGCAACAGCAAAGGTGCTACAAATGCGCTGCTGCTCTCTTAACGGAGACTGGAATCTGTTCACTAATGCCGGAACACAACTCAAGGTTGTTATGGCGACATACTTTAGACCAGGGGTGGTAGCCATCCAGTCGGGCAAATGCCCCACCTGGCTGTGGGTTGTTTTGTCGCCTCTTACGACAGGCCGCCCGGCCGCAGGAAATGGTATTCTTTCTCCGTTCCTGCACAGATAACAGTAACTATTGTCTTGTTGTGCATTTTTTTTTTGTAATTTTTGTTATGGTGAACAATAAAGTATTGTCTATGTCTATGTCTACAATCAAATATACCCTATGTCACTCAGGAATAAAGTATCTTCCCACTGGTGAAAGAATTTTCAAAATCGGTTTAGTAAATCCATCCCTACAACGTCACAAACTCACAAACTTTTCCTCTTTATAATATTAGTATAGATATACATATATAATTACATGTACGTCGTTCTCTTGGCTGTTGCTATCAGTAATTGTGCAGACCGAATACTTTTTATTCAATATAAGTATTGTAGGTGCACTAAGATCTTAGTTTTATTGTATTCTTGGACTTGTCTGTGACTTCGTCTACGCTTGATTCGAAATTCCCGCGGGATTCCCTGATAAAAAGTAGCGCAGATTTTGAGTCTAAGACTTTTGTTGCTGTCGATCAGCGACAACCGCATCGGAATCGCCCCAGTAGTTTTTACTTGAATTCCGAACAAACAGACTAGAAATCTAAAAACAATTGTGTCGTGTTCTCCATCGTTTATAGTATGGTCTATTCCAGTTGTTTTTTAAATAGCTTCAATGTACAGATACAGCATGTTTAGCATTCTATAGTATTATAGATTACCTGCTTTGAATTGCGAGTCGACTATTTGTCACTTTTGACACAATTTGTAGGATTTATAGATTCATATTAGTAAAAAGTTTGCAACCGCTGAAATATTTATATTTTTGCGATTTTTTTTAAAGCGGTATGTATGTATGGCGCAAAAAGAAATACATTATCATAATAATACTTCAGTAATACGAGGAAAAGTATAAAATATTCACGGATATCCCCATTTATCTTCTTCAAAGGATGAAACAAAACAAGTGTGTATCCATTTGGCGTGTCATTTTCACCCCTATTTCCACGTAATAAAAACCGAATGATTATTGTTATTATGCTTTGATCGTTGACAGGGTTTCAGACTGGTGTACTAGATCTTGAAGATACTACAATTTATTTTAATGAGTTTTATCTAAATAAATTGCTACATATTTATTACTACCAATCCTTTAGAAAATTTCAATTCTTTCTCAAGTGTTTTTATGGTTAATTTATATTACTTCAAACTATTTTTACAAGTATTTACACCATACAAAAAATGGATTCCAAATTAGGCACTCTGTCGGTGAGGAGCGCTTCCAAAATGCTTGCCACATTTCTATACGCTGTTAGGGTTTGGGCCCGCGCCACTTCTTTCAATCGTACTGAAAGGTCTCGATGATAGAGTTGATAAGCCTCGCGCCCTCACGGCCTGGAGCCTCCACCTTTCTATTTTATGTTGTCCGGCATTTTTAATGATGGAATTTCAGGGGACGCTATGGTACAATCTCTTTCATTTGATCCGAGGCAGACCATCGGAGAGAAATTTAAAAATAATTTAATTTACTTCTATTTACCTTGGTTGTTTGGTATATATATTGTAAACAGGTTTATCAATTTCAGATCTCGATATTGTCACGTATCTTTGTGTATTCTATCGTCTGTGTAATGGGGAGTGATCCGAGAAACTGTTCAGAATTGTGCTTTGGTTTACTTTCTAGGGCCGCACCGCACGCTATCAGCTAGACGCTCATTTTCCTACGAACGGTTCTCTAAAACGTTTCTCTTGTGCACCATGGGGATTTAGGTGTCATAAAATTTCTTCGAGGCTGGCAGGGCATTAGTATGTATTTCTGGAAACTGTTTTTCATCAGGTGGGCCGTTACAAACAAACTGTCAGTGAACCTTTTGTTAGTCACTAGAAGAATAGGTTCACTGAAAAAAATATTTGTGTTAAATTCACCTTTGTACAGAACTACTATTTTTCAATCTTATGTTCTGTAAAGTTGTTTTAAGTTTCTGCTCTCGTTCGTAAAGTGTGTAGGGCTTGTTATTTTCTGTGTTTTTAGTTCATTAAAGGTGCGTGCGAGCGGAAACAGTCGCCGGCGGATGCCTTTTCTCGGGCGGCTTGGCTTTGGCGGCGTGATCAATGGAATTGTAGGGTGATGACTGCATTTCAAGAATGTGAGACTTCTGATAACGTGTGATGTAGTCTATAAAAAAAAAAAAATTTGCGGAATTTTCTGAAAAGTTTATCTTCCTCATAGTCTTTTTGGGTACCTATTTCTTATTCATTTAGTCGGCTTAGCTCACGATAATGTAGATTTTATCAATCAATTCCGATTGTTGGACAATACAGATAGTTTGAATACTTACAAAAAAAAAAAATACACAGTATATTTAGATAAATCAGTATTAAAGAGGGGAAAGGAAATAGTGGAGTTTATATACACTAATTAACATTTCTTATTAATTCCGCTTGACCTTGGCCGTAGCAATCATGGACAGAGAATAGAACATTATTTTAGGATGCTGCTGTACGTTAGGAGATGATGGGGCTGACATGCCTATGTGGCAAAAGTCCCAAAAAAATAAAGATAAAAAAAGGATGCTGCTATAGGTATTATACTGTGTTATATGTTCTTCCATTTAGCGCTAAAATGTGCATTAGACACACGCGACCACATAGAATAGAATAGAATAGAAAACACTTTATTGTTCACCAAAATAAACAATTACAGAACAAATAATTATAATAATTTAACGGCAAAACAAAAGGCGGCCTTATCGCTTAAAGCGATCTCTTCCCGGCAACCTGACCGAGAGGACACTTATTAACTACTTACGTCTAGGTATAATTAAATTAAAAACAAGTAAAATAAAAAGAAGGAATAGTACATGTGGACAGTAAACAGCTAAGTTAAGAAAGAAGAATAGAAAAATATATCTTTTTATAAACTAAGGTAATGGTTTTTGACAGATTTTTTAAATATGGCAAGTGATTTAGCTTTTCTAACATCTACGGGTAAAGAGTTCCAAAGGTAGACAGCCTGCACAGCGAAGGATTTGGAGTAAAATGTTGAAGAATGTGCAGGTGCCTTTAACAGGAGGTTATTAGAGGAGCGCAAATCGAAGGTGTGTGATGTATGAAGGAAGTTGAAACATTCCTTAAGGTAAGGAGGAGTATAGGGTATAAATAGAGTACGATATAATAAATGTAGAAGATGAGCATTCCGGCGAAGTGAGATTGGCAGCCACTTGAGTTTTTTTCGATATTCAGAAATGTGATCATATTTTTTTAATTCAAATATGAATCTAATACAAACATTTTGGAGACGCTCAAGTTTGATGAGCTGCTCTTGGGTGATATTAAGATAACAAGCATCCGCATAGTCAAGGATAGGTAGTAAAATTGCTTGAACAAGCGAAATCTTAGTGGCGGTTGGAAGGATTTTTTTAAGTCTTCTGAGTGAGGCATAGGATGCAAAGATCTTGCGACTTAACTCGGTAATGTGGGGTCGCCAACACAGTTCCTTGTCGATGATTACGCCGAGATTCTTGACTTGGTCACTAATAGGAATATGCGAATTATGAAACATCACATTAGGGAGTAATTCAAAATCTATTTGGGACATTGTTCGGGAGCTACCGACAATAATAGCCTGAGTCTTACCAGGATTAACGGTAAGTCCGTGAGAAATACTCCAGTTGTGTATACGACTCAAGTCATTATTAATAACCTTAATAGCATCATGTAAGGCTTCCTTTGGAGCCTGGGTATAAATCTGCAAATCGTCTGCATAGAGATGATAGGAAGAAGATAGATTTTTGGAGATGGTATTTATAAAAATAGAAAATAAAAGAGGAGATAAAACGCCGCCCTGAGGAACGCCAGCAGATAGATCTTGCCATGTCGAAAACATGTCATCGATACATACACGCTGCCGGCGTTCAACCAGGTAACTGTGAAACCAATCAATTGCAGATGGAGATATGTTGAGAGAGCGGAGAATTTCGATAAGTATATCAAAATCCACATTGTTAAATGCACTGCTAAAGTCGAGCAGTAACAGAACAGTCACTAAACCTTTGTCCATACCACAGCGGATGTCATCAGTAATTTTGACTAGTGCAGTTGTTGTGCTGTGGCCTGGTCGAAATCCAGACTGAAAAGGATTCATGAGGGATTGTGTGTTGAGGAATATACTTAGTTGATCATGAACCAAACGCTCCAGGATTTTAGAGAGAAAAGGTAGGATAGATATAGGGCGAAACTCTGAGAAGGATAAGGGATTAGGTTTCTTGGGTAAGGGAATAACTTGGGCTTCTTTCCATAGAGCAGGAAATATACCAGTGGATATGGAGTCATTAAGGATCTGGGAAATGGTAGGACTGATGATGTCAAGAATGGGGAGTATCATGTTTCGACTAATTCCGTCACTGCCAACTGCGTTAGAAGTGATTGATTTTATAGCTTTCACAACATCACATACAGAAAATTGATTGAGACAAAAGGGAGAGCACTGAGGAGTAGGAAGAGAAGAAATGAAATTAAGCGTTTCAGACTTAACAGTCTGATTAAAAGTTGAAGTGGTAGCAAAATGCTGATTTAGAAAATCTATGTTTAAGTTTTTAGAATTCGATATGGGTGTAGTTTTACTAACTCCCAGTGATTTAAGAAATTTCCACACTTTTCTAGGATTATTGATATCTATTGACTCGTGAATATACCGGCGTTGTGCATCCCTACATGCTCTATTGCAGCGATTGCGTGCTTGTATAAAAGCTTGTTTGTTAATTTCAGTAGGACGTCGTTTATACTTAGATTTTGCTTTACACTTTTGTTTCATGAGGCCCTTAATCTCGTCAGTAAGCCAGGGTGCTGGAAGATGTTTAAGTTTTATTTGACGCATAGGTGCATGTAAATCATACAACCGCAGAAGGGTAGCATTAAATACATGCACCTTTTCATCGACAGAAACTGCATTGACGACTCCAGACCAGTCCAAATCGTTTGCATCATGTCTTAACTCTTCCAGGTTCATACCACTGAAGTTACGCTGTAATATCAGCTTCGATTTAGCTTTCGGAGGACGCACATTATATGTTAAATAAATCATGTCATGGTATGAGAAAGCGTCCGCCGAATGTTGACCATGTTTAATGACATAAGAGGGGGAGGACACTAAGATTAAATCTAAGAGAGAGGCTGTTGCATTAGGCAGCTTGTGAGTTGCACTAAGAGGAAGAATTGATAAATTAAGCGATTTAATTAAGGTCTCAAAAGATGAACATCTATAGTCACGTTTAAGCAGACATGTATTAAAATCCCCCATAATAATGGAGTGATCATACAAAGGGATGAATTTTTCCATCAGTGTTTCAAAAGATGAAAAATAATTAATTCGTAGGGACGGACTGTAAAATACACCAAGTAACAATTTTGTATGCCCCAGAAAAATTTCTATCAGTAGGTGTTCACATGCGTCGGGCTCTGGTGGTTGGCGGGACATGCTTATAACAGAGAAAGGAATATGTGATCTAAGATAAATAGCCACACCCCCACCAGTAGCACCAATTCGGTCGTTGCGAATAAGTGTGAAACCTGGTAGTGTATATGATACAGTTGGGAGACATGGCTTCAACCAGGTCTCAGAAACTAACAGGGCATGAATATTTCCTTGACTAAACGTTGCCAGCATATCTGAGAAATGGGCTGGAATGCTCTGCGCATTAATATGTAAAACATTGAAATTTGAGTAAAGATTGGGAAACTCAGAATTAATAAAATCAGTTAGGTTATAACTGCTATTTTTAGAATCGTGACTATCAGAAGAGCATGAAAAATAGTCCACATCACTATCGCTGTCTACATCATATGCCATATAAACAAAAAAAAAAAAAATATATATATAACCTAAAAATGCAAAATAAATATAATATCTATATAATTAATTTAACAAAAAAAATATATATATTTACAGTCACCTGCCACTACATGACAAAGTTACAGTACTAAAGAATAGTTACGAAGATAAATCATATTTCAAAACAAACTTAATGTAAATCTAAAATATTCAGCTAACCAATGACATTGTATTATAATGTCATTGCAGCTAACTATTGAAGTTATTCCAGTTTAACAAAGAAGATGAAAGTGATAAAATAGTTTTAAAAAAGAACAGTTACACAAAACAAAGTATTATTTTTCACAAGTCCTCTTTATACATATACGAAAAGCATAGAAAAACATGTAATTGATTTTAAAAAAGAGTAGTTTGTTAATAATATTGAAAATTATTTTCTAAATGGATGTAATGAGCATTAGCTAACATAATTAAAAAGCAACAATTACGCCTTAAAAATAAAAATGAAAAAAAGAAGGTGGATTGAAATAGGAACAAGGTTATTGACCGATTATCACGTCGCATTCTAATGTGTTTATATTATTAGATGAGACTATAGCGCTTATTATTTTTTCGGTGCCATACGACGTGTTTTTATCATTGCGGTCGCTTGTTCTTTTTCAGCAATTGACACACTTGCTTGATGATCTACAGGAGCTTGTCCAGTAATATGGGCTAGATCCTCTTGACAGTCGAGACGATGCTTGGAGCCATCGTAAGATATTGCGTAAATAGTGCCATCACGCGTCCAGCATTTTGACACTCCTAGCTTTTTCCTGGCTTGAATGAAGAGCTCGTGCCTAGTTTTAGTCAGGAACTCTGATAGTGTGATTCCAGTAGCCTTGAGATGTGTCTTAGCAAACCATATGTTGTTTCGCACGTCCATGTCGCGCAGTTTTACAAGTATAGGCCTGGGCTTCCCACCAGAAGATGGAGGTTTCCCCATTCTGTGACAGTGGTGTATATTAGAGGATTGAAAATTATCCTGCTTTAACTGTTTAACAATGGTTTTCACTACAAGGGCGCAGGTGTCTTCCTGCTTTCCCTCAGGAACACCGTGAAAAAGGAGAATTTTTCTCCTGCTTCGCATCTCGAGCTGGTCTACAGTCATTGTTAAAAGTGCAGTTTGTTCTTGAAAAGTCCGTAATGCATCCATTACGAAGGTCTTGAAGGATGCAAAATCGGCTGCCAGAGTAGTAATATTAGTAGATGAAGGGTTACCTTTCTTTAGTTCACTTTCGAAGGCTTCCATTCTCTGGACAAACGTAGTCTTTAGCTGTTGCAGTGTATCCATTGTGAACTGGTTATAATTAGTTTATCCCTTAATTTACGTATAGAGTATTGAAGAAAGGAGAACACTGGCAGGTGAGGGTTAAGTTTTTAGCACTTAATCATAACATTAACTATGATAATTTATTTAAAATGCAGAGAGTTTATTTCAAATACGTCTTAACTTTTTCGCAGTCTACCGACATTATATCACACATAGCTGGCTTTAGGAAAATAGCTTGGCGTGGTTTTTACAAATGCACCCCTGCAATGTGGGGAAACATTGCGTTTTGTTCATAGTGATAGCAAAACTAAGTTTGGTTGCAAACTAGAGCCTTGAATTGAAATGGTAGATCGGTAGGTATTGCTGTTATTTAAAGTATCTTGTAGCACACTGTCATGTTTTATTAAATTGTTACATTATACAAGTCAATTCATCGACTAATTTTGCGGAAACAAACCTACGGAAGCAAAATTTTTATATTATGTAAAAAATATTTATTTATGTAAAACCTACAGCTAAATACATTTGATTAAATAACTATAATTAACAAAAGAATGCCAATGATAGGTTTTTATGAACAAGCTATTGGTTAAAAGTAACATTGAAAAATAGCTCGTGAAATATTGATTTGTCACTCTTAAATAATTTTTAATATAGTCTTTATGTGTACTAATACTAAAATCGTGGCAGCTTAATGGCTAGCGTACGTGTCCCAAACTGAAAGAGCGCGGGTTCGATCCTGGCCGGAACGCATGCACCACTTAGGCAGTTTCCTGACTAATAATTATCACGTGCTAATAACGATGAAGGAAAACATCGTGATGCAACCTGCATATCGAGATAACCGATGTGTCAAACCTGCCAACCCACCTCGGACAAGCGTGGCGGTTATGCTGTCCGTTCCCCTCCAGTGGGAGGCCCGAGCCCAGCAGTTGGACATTTATGGGCTGTTATGTATATTATATGTAACTAAAACTACGTTTGAACGGTTTTAATTATAATTGTTAATGTTAAAAAAACACTCCAAATAATATATGCTTAAAGATTTTGTGATAATATTATAACCGCATGGCCACTGTACGTGTTTGATGCTTAGACGTAGCCCGCATAAACAATTACATACAAAACTGAAAGCCTTCCTCCTTCCGCGGGGAATATCTTTTGTCGTGAAATGATCAGTCGCATCTCGTCTCTGAGCGCAACCTTTAAAAGGTAGGGAAATTAATGAGATGGGACTTTGACGGCGACTGTTTGAAGGCAATCTTTGTATTTGCAATTTTAATTTACGTAAATACTTGGAATATATAATGTTGTTATGGATTTTGTAATATTCAATGATATATCTATGTCACGAAGGGATATAGCGAATATTCGATATTTTAGAAAAGACTCCAAAGTAACCTTTTTGTTGCGGTGTTGGATGTATTGATAAAGAGGCTGTGTCAAGTTATGAAAAAAGAAGTATAGAAGGAAAAGCACGCACGTACTTGAATGATGAATATGGGTGATGCACTGCTTCTCAGCTCTTCACTTCACTTCACAAGTCCACCTTTATTATTTATTTGCGTAGTGGTGAAGACGCGCGTTATTTTTTATATTAATAATTTTTTTAACCAGCGGCGCGGGTTATGAATAATATATTATGAGTATTTTAATATATTTCCAATAGCGGTGCGGTTTATTTTATTTTATATATCGTTTAATATTAGGTTATTCAATTTTACATATTTTATGATGTTTGCGGAGCGATTAATTTTATTTGCGATGACATGACAGTGAATGATTTGACGTAGGTACTTGCGAAGATGGGATTTAAACGGAGAATTTAAGTATAATAAAAATGTTGTATACGCCGAAAGAAGGTTACTTGGAGGTACAAACTTTTTCTGTGTCATAGCCTAAATTCATCATAAAGATTCTATAACCTATATAGTACGTAAAGCAACCATTACTCTTACTATACGTAATTTCATATATAAGGACGGCGATTCTTCATGCATATTCTTAGTTTCTGCATGAAATTCGTGAAATTAGGAGCTAATTAGATTTTTCATACGCATATAGGTAATTCTTCCACGGTGTCAAGTTTTACTGCTTAACTTTTAATTGGTAATCGAAACAGTTCGAGTTTGTTGAGAAAAATCTTGTTACCGCTTGAAGTATTAAAGTTCAACAACGTTTTTGGATTCATTACATAGAACGTTTTTTAAATCTTGTTTGATATATATACCTATATCAAAGCTATAATTGATTTACTGTCCATAAGACGGTTTTTTAAATCTTATATAATATACCTTTATCAGAACTATAATTGCTTTACTGCCCGCAAGACGAACTCGTGCCAAATTCAATTGAACCCGTAAACCTTGTTTTGGTCCAACACATTATTTCCTTTCCATTAACCCGTAGCTACGGACCATATTACTCCAATTTCCTTTCGGCACCTTCGATTTACTCAATTTATTTCTTATTTTATGGACCTCTTCTCTTACCTATGGTTTTATCGAAGGGTAAATGTATATATAGATCAACTTATATAAATATCTATATTTCCTGTTAGTTGGGTCTAGGCAGGCTTGTTTGCTATGGATCTTTTAAAGTTCAGTAGTAATTTAAACAAACACCGATATGTTTACATGTATATGTATGGCACAGCCTAATTTTTTTTGAAACTATTAAAGTATAATAAAAAATAAGCCTTTTTATTTGGTCCATAATAAACATGTCATATGATAATTTTAAAAAGTATTTTTTTTATTCGTCATTTTTTTTAATTATTCTATTTTTGGACCCCCTCGTCC
Source organism: Dendrolimus pini (assembly GCA_949752895.1). Classification (NCBI taxonomy): domain Eukaryota; kingdom Metazoa; phylum Arthropoda; class Insecta; order Lepidoptera; family Lasiocampidae; genus Dendrolimus; species Dendrolimus pini. The sequence goes on along the minus strand of OX457145.1, from coordinate 14,770,312 downwards.
GGGTAAAGGCCTCCTCCAGTTACGCCCAGTGCTCTCTGTCCGCGGCCTCTGCGAGCCACATTGGGCCCGCGACGGGTAGCTTAAGGTAGTTTTGAAGTACTTATAAATTGTCAATTGATTGTTTATAACAAACAAAAATAAGAATTGTTCGTCGATACGATCATACTTATTCTGTACAATTACGGAATAAGGATGAATGACATTTGTAACAAAGAACTGTGTGTGTAGACGCAATTAAATTGATGTAAGTGTATTGACCCCGTAATGTTCGCTAACAAATAAATAAATAACGTTTCCACCTGAAATAAAAGGATAGTAAACGCGGGTAGTCCCGAAAAACGTACTTAAATGCGTTCCGAGACCGCCACCGACCCCGAATAGCTTCATTTACGATTTTTATTTCCGGCTAGTGACGTCACACCGCAACTATTATACAAAAATATCGATAAGCACAATCATCCATCGAGTTTAATAAGAATGAATAAGTATTTATAGTGTATTTTAAATTTATTTTATAGACTTTACACGAACATCCGTATCAGTCCTGTAAAAACAAAAACGTACATAATATATCATCAGCGTCAGTGCAGAACCTTGTAATTAGGTTTTTTTAACATTATTTTTCGTCAAAATTGTTATGTACATGTAACATGTAATAATTATGACGAAAAAAATAATGCCAAAAAATTAGTTACAAGGACCTGCATTGACGCCGACGATATGCTAAATAATTTATTTTAAGCTTTTTACAATCAATTCTAATAACTAGCTTTGCCACTATAGACAGAGGTTTGACTAAAATTGAATAAAAATCCTAAATTCCAGCAAGTCTAAGCATTGCGTAGACGATCAAGTGTCGACTCGTCCAGCAGGTGTAACCGCTGGATAGCGTGCACTTGATCTGATAGTCGTTGCGCCGTCACGGCGGATGCTGGTTGAAGGGTCTGAAACAAAGACAGCAAACGGACACGATACGAAGTGAGGTTAGTTCCTCCCTCTGTCGCCTCATAGTACACGCGCATGATGCACTCATTCAACTCTTTGAGTCCATCTCATGTGGCGCACTACAGCACCAGTAGCGGGGGCCGGGCGCGGTACACGTCCCGCAGGCCCCAAGCTTGCCGATGGTGGCCGCTTACGGCCCCGCACAGGTCTTGGCGGCGGGGCGGGCGGCGCCGGCTCCTCCTCGTCCCGGTGGTCGTTGACGTCCCGATTTTTTCATACGGCGTTGATGATCAAGATGTAGAACCCGGCGAGGCGGGCACAGCTGATGGTGGGTGTGCGCATCTTTGTCGTGCTGCATTCTCGTTTGTCTCCTTATTGGTTCGTGCTAGACATAATTTTTTGTTTTTCTAAATTATTTGTGTAGAATTTTTCATATTTGTCCGGATGATTGTCATTACACATGTCATAGTAATAAACTTCTCTCGATTGAATATTAATGAAGGAGATTTCTTGTAAATAATTTAGAAAGACCCTCTTTGTATGTGCCAAACATACTATGAAACACCACTTGAGATGCTTTTTCTTCTTCCATTTGGCCTGCAACAGTAAACATTCTAGGTGTTTCCGAAGCTTTCTTGTATGTATACCACCCTCCAGCACCTGTAGAACTGAAGAAATCACTAAACTTTTTCTTATCAGTTTCTTTTGCCCAAACATGTGCAAAAATTGTGATTAGGAAGAACATCCGAGTTGCTTGTCTTGCTGTAGTAATCAGAAGTATTTCTGCTATCAATGTAGTTAACATTGAGATCTCTGAAGCCCCTTTAGTGGTTCTCGTTAGATCTATTATATCATCTATACAAGGTATATGGACCATTGTTCTCTTAACAGCTGCTGTGTATTTCCTTCTATAAATCCCTTCACTTCGCAACATGCATAACCAAGAAGTCATAGGACCAAGACTTTGGACTATTGATGATCTTCTCTCTGGTGGAAATGATGTTACTTCCAACAGCACATGGTGTGCTCCAGATAATCCATATTTGGAAACTGGGAAACTTTTATGTACACCATCCTGCTTTGATATTGGCATGTTATTATGTCCAAGACGAAGCTCTTAGTCCTTAAAGCATATGAGGAAAACATATCTAAATAAAGGCCCATAGTGCCATACCAGTTGTTTTTGTCGGAAGGATCAAAATCTTTATATATTAACCCATTCCTCTTTGTTATTGTAGACCACAGTGTCTTTACATTTTGGGTAACCAACAAAACATCTTTCCCTTTTAAATGTATTTTGAATGCAGTCGTTTTAGTCTTATACATCATGTTAGTTTCCATTCCCTTGACCTCTTGCCTACAAATGTTATGTATAGTGAATATGACACTTATTATGTGGTTACCAACAGTTATGCAATTCTCGGCCTCAAACCCAGTATAGCTTGTCGAAGGAGAATCTGTTTCCATTCCTTTGTCATCAGACTGTTCCTCTGGTGGGAAAGCTTCCACAAGTATCGCCGCATATGCCTCTACTATTGACTTTAAGCAATTGTATTTTCTATTTGCATCAAGGTCAATTTTAGGTATCTTGGAGTCTTCTATTCTTTGTAGTGTATCTGGGTCCACCAATGTGTCTTCCATTTTTCTCTTTTCTCCTGGTTTGACAGTTTGAACAGATGTGCTAGCCATGTCAATTGTATTGTGCTTCTCTAATAAGTGCAATAATTTAGGATCTGTTCATACTCATTGTATATATGTCATTTTATTATTACAAAAACTCTTCAAACAAAATTTTTTATGTATATCTTCTGCAGATGGATTATAAAATATATACTTGCTCAGTTTCAAGAATGTATTAGTTTATAGGAAGATTAATTAGTAGGGCGTTCCTGAATAGTTTTGCCAGGTCTATCATAATATTTAATTGCAATGTTTGCGTTATTTTTATGGTTGAATAAATATGTAAAAAAATAATACCCTAATTTGAAACATCGACAAATTCAGTTTAATTAAATTGTCACACAACTAAAGATAATAAGCGCTATCGGTGTATTGAGATTAACTCGCCTTTATAGCCTCAGGTTAGTGTACATTAAATTTAACGATTCTGCTTCATTGGACCATTGCTCTAAATTGACTTGAACAAAGATGCGAAAATGCTGCTTTATTTTCATTTCGATACGTGGACTTTATAATGACACCTAAAATAATGGTTTTGTATTGCTGAAGTATAGTGGATAGTTGGATAGGTCTCCCGATGGATGGTAACACCAGGGCCTCATGTCTGTTATTATAATCGTATCAATATAGTCGTTCACTGGCTTCATAATGGTTGCTTACGGATACAATACTATTCTGACGCTATTGTAATATCTATCATTAGGTTGATAGGATTGATAGATATTTTTAACTAAATATTGTTTTAGTCTTTCTGTTTTGTCTATAGTTATTAATACCCATAGATATATATGTAACTACTCTACGGAACTTTTTAACGCAGTAATATTTCTGATTTTTATTCTAATGTACAATATATTGTATGAAGTATTAATACAATCAAAAGCTCCCTACATATACATACCGCTGATTAATTAATCGCATGAGCGGTTCTCGATAATCGCTTGACGACGCGCGGGTGCCCGGTTAATGAAAAATTGTCCGGATATATCCGGAAGAATCCGGGTTTTACGTGATCGGTTGACCGTGTAAATTGGGTGCTGCGGATGGAGGGATTGGTTGAGTTCATCGGTTTTGTTTAGATTGTCTCCAATACATGTAGGTATACTTTTGTAATTTTTATTGATTGGGAAGGTGATTTTTTGTCGATGGAACCATAAATGTATCAGGAATTTTCTTTCATAAATACTAGGAAGGGCAATCTCCTAGTAAAACAGTCTTATTTATGTTGTTATAGTAACTTATTACAGTAACTATTGTAAGTTTGAGTAATTTGTAATTTAAATATTATATAGGAACTAAATAGGAAACTAAAACTAACTTAAATTAAAAACTAAAAATAAACTAGGATATAAATAGAACAAATAGTTACAGACAAATCGCTGCCAGATGGGAGCGTGCCCAAAAGTGTTTGACGATGCTTACTCTGAAGTCGACGTCGTCAGCCATTTGCAGTCCATTGCTGGACGTAGACCTCCCCAAGACGGCGCCACTCATACCTGTCCTCCGATTTCCTCAGCCAGCGCCTACCGGCGACCTTGCATAGGTCGTCGGTCCAGCGCGCCGGAGAGCGTCCGATACTACGTTCAGCGAGACGCGGTATCCACTAATTCGGTATTCGGAAGTAAATAATAATAGTTTTGGCGAGAGCCTAAAATTACATGAATAGTGGCCAGTTATACTACTCATTCACTTGTCTTACCATCTGCTGAATTTTGTCATTGCTTGTATGGAGCTTATGTCAATTTTTAAATTACAGTAGGAATGGGCTGTAACTTCCATTATCGAATCAAAAGCGCATGTATTTTGAACATACACTTTTTTCCCATCTTGCACAACAGGATTTCATACGTTACCATTCTGTAGGACCTCACATTTTCGCTTTTTTAGAGGTTTCTGGAAATAGTTTTAGATATTTACCTCTTTTTGAAGTATTTCTATTTTTAAGATAGGTATTCTGGAGTTTGTTTTCTTTATTCGTAGTAGTTTTGTAGTCGAGAGTAGATGAAAACATTACATCCGGATTTTGTTTTAAAATATAGAAATATCACTCCTTTTAACGGTTGTTCCATTGCAATCTATTTATTCTTCAACAGCTTCAATATTCAAGTCACACCAATTTCTTGATTTCGCAAGTGGTTGTAATCGCGTTCCTTTTAAGTTTATTGTAATTTACGTCGGCCGCAGCTTTATTTGCCTGAGCACCTAGTTTAGTTGAAATCTTCTCAGGAATTAAACATTTCGACTGTAGAAGTTGTGCAAAATTTAATTTTGAAAGGCTCTCGATAGAATTTATATGCTTTGGAATGAATTTATCCGACCATAAATATAAATAGCCCGTACCTAAATTTTTTTTACCGTATTGAGTAAGCTTCGCAGTGGGCCGAAGTTGCTACATTTGAAGCGTGAGGAAAATACGGTTGCATAATTTTTGTCCATAGGGTAAAATTGTCCGAACCTCAAGAAATATTTTACTACTTCGGGACAATAGAAAGAATTTAGAGGTTCAGTTTCCTCCGTTGAATTGATTGCTTCTTGAACCTTGACCTAGATATTTTCAATAAAGGGAACGACGTCATCATTTTCAATATATAAATGTTCTTAGTCAAGTTCATTTATATCTTCAGTTTCATCTTTATTCTTATCAGTATAATTGAATATTTTGATTTCATATTCAATTCTTATACTTAATCCTGCGAGAATTTTTCTGGGAATGATTTTTATTGCACCAGGGATCGGTCCTTAGTACGTTTCTGTTCAGCGTGATATTAGACGAAGTGTCGAACAGCATCAGAGATACGCATGAGCAACCTCCATGGTTACACACATTTCACCAAGATCGTTTTGTTTAGCTGTGGGGCGCTATAACGCACGGGTAATATGCTGGTTCAGTAATTGTGAACTGTATAGGAGAGATATGACCTTGATCCTTGCACTAGAAAAGCAGAAGCTCCACCAACCTTGAGATCCGCCCTCTCCTGGCTCGGTTCAGGTTGCACGCAGGAACAGCACACGGCACTGAAATCCGCTTTCAAAGCTAACACTTCGTCCTTCGTACAAGGTTTTCAAAGTAGTAATTGTTCTTGGCACGGCCAGTAATCACAAATTCATTAGTTGTCGAAAAGTATTAGCGCACGGCGCGGTGTGATTCGCGTCAAAACGTTGACTGAAATCTAAAATGGCTGCCCTTCCCTGCTCTGCATTGGCCGTCGCCTAACACAGAAAGAGGGTAGACAGCAAAATTAATGGAGCGATATTCTACCCACTTCATACTAGGCAAAGACCGAAAATTAGCCGTATTAAAGCTTGTAGCATTATTAATTTGTAATCCCATATTTGAAGTGACAATGTTAATGCAATCATGAACATTCTGATAAATTGCTACGCCTCCTGCTATAATATATTGACGCTTTAATTGAATAATACGTTTAAAAGATGGAATAATTTTAGTATCATCATTTTTAAGCCACGTTTCATATAATAAAATAATATTACAGCGTTGAGACACGGAATCAATAAGATCGAAATTATCCGCATTAAAGCTTTGACGCTAAATTGTAAAAAGTGAATTCCTCTTTTATTTGAGATGAACTCAATGATACTTTGATCAATAGTTATTAATGCGTTTAGAGATAATCTTCGGAATTCGTCTCGTAATGCTGTTAATGACGTATCGTCCATCTTTTTCAATGGTAGAAAGTGAAATAATTATTCGGCGTAGTAATGGAGAGACCCCTCTATTGTAAACACTCGAGATAAAGCAACATAAAGTAATTGCTGTGGGTGTGACTTTTCATTTTCATCAACAATTTCACCAAAAGTTCCTCCTTGAGATTTATAAATAGTCATTGCGCACGCTGAAACTAGTGGAAAATGATTTCTTTTGCTATAATGGTTTTTATTGTTATTTAAATAAACTGTAGAAGTTCTCCGTTTTATAGGTACAGCTTGAGGATGAATATTATACTTTGTGATGTATGCAGCAGCTTTTTTCCGCATTTTCTGACCTGTTAAAATTTTTAGAATGCTATACCAAAAACGTATATATGTGTCCAAGCAAGTTTGGACACAAAATATTCCAGATGATTATTTGTTTTGGGATATTTTAATGACCAATGCTGATGGTCGTTGCAGTACCCTGAAAATCGTCATAGAAAATAAGTGCCATATTAAATTGCATTTCTTATTTCAGCGTTCAACAATAGGACTTGGTAATAAACGTAATGATTACCCTCCTCAACGTCAGGTGTACAAAAAATATTAAAATTCATTGTTTTCGAGTAACGATCGACAAAAGCGTTGGTCGTAAAATTAGAAAAAGTGCCTGGAGGGTTTTTTTGGATCCTTAAGACGTTTTCACATTCGAATATGTCTTTAGTCTATTTTTGTTTCAAAGGTCAAACAGTTTCGTTGTAAACTTATTGATTGTTTAAAATAAAGTTTCTTACGGCTACAAAAAATAAAAAATATTTTAAAGATACAAAAAGAGTCGCCTTCATTTGAGATCTTAGTCGCTGATATGTATAAATCGTCTCCTCATTTAAATTTTCTCTTTGGTGGCCCTTTCTCAAAGCTTAATATTGAAAAACATATTTTAATGTCTGCACTACGTACAACTTAAGAAGTTATAAAGTGTAAATACCTTCTTCTTATTTTATTTTATCTTTCCTGGTCATCGCAATGCGCCCGCACTTGACATATGACTTTTTTTCGTGAGATAATGGATTGTGCCAGACATCGGAGTAAGAACACATAAGTGTTTCTTTATATTGTACCTATAGGTATCGGAACTTTAAAAACGATTAATAGTATGAGCACACCTTTATGAGAAGCCCAGAGGGTAGTCCTCAGCACCCTTATCCGCGAATCCACGGATAGTCTCTTTACGATCCTATTATAAAATGGTCTTTATGAGTGGTTTTATTGCTTCAGGTCTTGAGTAATTTCGTCTCGGCTACCAGAGACCAAAGATGAGATTCGGTTAAAGAGCTATTAAAAGTTTTAGATTAATTCGGTCAGTCTTTAATAGGAAGGTTGCTTGATTGGAATTGGCTAATTGCCTTTTCAAGGAGTTTTATAGGTAGTTCTTGAGTCCATTATCATCGTAGTGTCAAATTCTGGTTGCGTTAGGAGAGCCTGCTTCGAAGCCCAGTTTGCGCTTCCCTACTTTTCCTTCTAAACTTCGTGCGGCCTCATCATCTCTTATTTTTAGATTAATAGCATACATGTTGTTCTTCACGACATTAAACCAGTAGATCTCAGCTCTACAAGTTACATATTCTACTGAGAGCTGGCAGATGCGGCGTGGCTAGGCATTTGTTTCTCACATTGGATTTTATAAGACGTGTTCATATCATTGTCTACGACTGTTACAATTTGTATGTTATATCACTGAAATGACAGTCTCATTTTATGATCCTTCTAAAATTACGTAGTGATTGAATTAATATTTTGTATTTCTTTGTAAACGTATTTAATAGTGAAACGATATCCATATATCCGTGATGAAGTAGTACTTACATTCGTAAGGAGTATTCCATCAAACTTCGCTTCCCCCTAGCATAAACAATGGATATAAAACGAGTCGTGTGGAACGCCCCATTGGAATCGCGGACTCAGCGAATGTAATGCTCTTCAAGCAAACCCCTGTATAGGGGGATGGTGTTTTACAAACTCACCTGCAGCATGATGCATCTAAATTCAGCATAGCAGAAGATCGAGTAGAACATTTTTTTGATCAATGAACAAATTTCAATAATTTCCTTATTATTATCAGTACTCAGCAGCATGACTAATTATTACTTGTGTGGAGATGTTACAAGAAATTGTAGGTAATTAATTATGGTACTAGAACGTAGTTTCGCTAGATTAATTTTTGACTCCATATTTCGCGGAAAAATCTGTCATCCGCTTTCTGGGATAATAAGTTGAATCCAAATTGCTGGTTTTTAAATTTGTTTCTTTTTATTATGAAATGTAAAATTTGTCTAATGCAACATAAAATTAATCAATTATGTTTGTCTATCCCTTACAATAAATCAACCTGTACACGGGTGCATATGTATGTAGGTTTTTTGTCGTCCAATTGATAGCCTGTAGAAAATCAATCACTAGTCTGTACATCCCGGCACCTGATGCCGTCTGTCCGTACATCAAACATGTCTTTATATGTCATTCCGGTCTATGCTCACTGCTCATAGTTTAAGTGTGTTGTAACAAAACAATATAAACGTACGTACTACTTGATTATGAATAAATTAAGCTGAAGAGGTTGCTTGTGTTTTCGTAATAAATTCCAAAATTTAAGCGGATCTTCGAATCGATATATTTTTTATAGGCTAAGATCCCGCTATACAACCTTCACCGAGTGTTAATTTGATGAAACCTATTTTATATTTAATTAAAGGTGTCAATAAATATATTGCATATGGGTTGCCTAAAAAATTCAGTCCTGATGATGATTAATTAATAATAAAAAAAATACATTTCACCGGTTTGTTTATTAAACAAATTCTATACCAATCGAAAGTATGAAGCCCACATAGAACATGCAAATGTTAGGTTGCCTATTCTTTTCCGGTCACAACTCTCGGGTAGCCAGGTATAAACAGGTAAATCGATACTAGTATTTTGCACCGGTCTGATTATTGAATTAAAATTAAATGAAAATAAATATTATTTCATTATGAACACGGTGGTATAGGGTTGCCTGCGAAAAATCAGCCCCGAATTCCAGTTGTCGAATTTTGAAAAGTGAAATATTGCTGCGAGAGAATATGTGCGGCTGGGAGGTCCCAACCAACCATATCCCATGCGATAGAAGAGGACACAGCATAGCAGCTGTTTCAAATCCGTCCATTTAAAGAAAGAGAGTGCGCATGCTATTTGATCTTGAACATGAAAAGGATTATACTTGGCTACCCAAGAGTTGTGACCGGAAAAGAATAGGCAACCTAACATTTGCATATTCTATGGGCTACATATTTTCGATTGGTATAGAATTTGTTTAATAAACAAACTGGTGAAATGTTAAAATTTTTATTTATTATTATTATTAATTAATCGTATACTGGATTGAAATTTTTTAGGCAACCCATATGCAATATATTTATTAACACATTAAATTAAATATAAAATAGGTTTCATCAAATTAATGAAAATTTTAAGGAGTAGGTACAACAGGGATTTTGTCCTAAATTTGTCCTACTTCAATATCTTGAAGGGTTCATTTGATATGAATATAAAATTCAAATTCCGCGCGAAGGAAGATACAGGCATTGTTATTATTGTAAATAAAACATGCACTATGGTCATTAGATTATTACTGAACTGTCTGAAATGTATCATAAAGAAAACCAGTTAATAAGGCAATGTCACGAACTAAACGTGGAAGAATGTTATGTCAATACTAGTACAGAAGGGAAAGTCCCTATTACATTTCTAAAATAATTATTATCGAATGTTGGTGCAAAATGCTCTTTATATGATTGCAATTTATTATTACCTACATTGCGAGTTTTAGTACCTACCGACTATTAGGTACGTTGTGTGTTAACCTAAATTATCTATTATTTATTAAATTATGAAAATTTATGGTTAATTGCTGCAGCTAGTGTCCATTAAGTTTTTTATATTGTTATATAGTCTTCTTAATCAACATAATTTCAAGCCCAATAGGTGTTATGTTTTAATACATTTATTACTAAATTGAAGACATGCGAATACGTTTTCTTTCTCCTCTCCTTTTCACCTCGATACTCTTCGGGGTCTAAATCATCTTTGTGTTTCGTTGTTTTACATTATTGTATTGCGTTTTTATTATTTTCATAATACGTTTCTTACAATACATACACGTTTACGTTTTTTGCATACTTTCTTTTGAAGTATTATATATATATATATATATATATATATATATATATATATATGTCGCAGAACGGCCTCGTTCTCACGACATCTCTTTTAGTTATTGCAGGTTTAGTGGGCGTCATCAGGATAAAATGCGAGCATAAAACACAATAGCCACGGTTTATACACTTTTAATTTAGATTTGATCAACATTATGACATAGTTTAGACCGAGCAGCGGGTTCAGGGCACCCGCTCATACTTTCAACTACAATACTTTCTTTAAAATACTCCATGGTCCAACTCGACCTGTAGCCACCAACCGAATGTGCCACAAAAACTCCTCGTCTACCCAAGTAGATATTACTCAAAGTATAGAGGGCGCTGACCCCGCTCAAGACATGCTCTGCTCTCATTGGTCGTTTATTAAATTACAATATTCATAACTTTTATTAGGTTAGAACGATCTTTAAGTTATAGAAACATTTAACAAATCTAATTAAATTACATTAAGAATTTTAGAAGTAATTAAAATGTAAACAAATGATATTGTGCGTTATACATCCAAATAATAATCCATCCAACTATAACTTCCCTCCGACATATATATATATATATATATATATATATATATATATATATATATATATATATATATATATATATTCAATAATATTACTTTGTCCTATACTTTTGAGAGAATGTTTTGTTATCTATCAGTTTTATGAATACAAGTCAGTAGTTCGCTTATTATGTAAGGCAGTGGTTTATTTTAATAAGGCAGCACCTTAGATTTAAAATCGAAATGGCTACCCTGGGTTATTTTACCCAGCATAGAAGATGTTTCAATATTCTAAAGTGTTGAGAGTGGATTTTATTCTTTGTCAAATATTCTGGGGTTTTATTTTTGCTTTATTAGCGTTTAACGGACGATGCAATATCGTGTATGGTGGCGTGAGTGAACACAATTTGTTAGTAGCTGGACATCGCTGTGGAAACGCTAATAACGTTCGTTCACCGAAGATACATTGCTTTAAACAACTGCTTAGAGCAGCATTTAATATGACTATAAAAACGTACGCATCGTTTATAGATTGAATTAAATTTTATCGATTGATATAATAGCTTTAGAAATTGGATTTCTTTCAATAATCACTCATTAACTGGTCTAATATTGAATGAGAGTCTCGGTACTCTAATAGTCTAAATTTTAGCTCTCCCAGTTCTCTGGAAGGTAGAAGTGTCGTGGGTTTGATGCATTGCAGGGAAAATTTTGTAACTGTCACTCTCTGTTATTTGTTCTGTTCTGGGTGTTTGTAAAACACAAACACCCAGAACCATACCCATAGTACAAGCGTACTTTCCTTAGAGTAAGTGCTTGAAATGTTTGTCAGCGGATTAATAAAACACAATAGAGTTCCTTCAAATTTATATCTCGAACAGAATTATTTGATAACTGTACTAATACGAATTCAATTTTTATTACCAAAAACATCGTAGTAATCCGATGATATTCAATAAGAATAGCTGTCGTTTTCATATAAAATGTCTCTTAAAGGATCGTCACAGATTCTAGGTAGTCTTTGTGGTCCTCGTGCTTTTGACAGGAATTCGAAGACTGGCTTCAGTTGATCCTGTGTCACTCCCTGGAATTAAAACAAAATAATCCATCATCCTAATCTCACTTGTAAATTCCAACATGCACATACTTTAACCATGTAGAATAACATTTGAAATAATAGGAACGCAAATATGTTTTATCTATATATCTATAATATTACAAAATTCTAAACATGCTGTATCTGTACATGGAAGCTATTTTAAAAAAAACAACTGGCATGGACGACTATATAAACGGCGGAGAACACGATACAATTTCTTAGATTTTTTGTCTGCTTGTTCAGAATTTATGTAAAACTACTAGGCCGATGTCGATGGGGTCTCCGCTGATCGACAGCTAATTTTTAGACTTAAACTCTGTGCTACTTTTTATCCTGGAAATCTCGCGGGAATTTTCCTGGAAATTATTTTAAATGGCCAGATTAAAAAAAACGGAATTGATAAGCGACATCCGGCATCAACTTAATGATCTAAAAGTTATAGGACAAAACGGTTCATACAATGTTATCGAGAGTACATTATTCTGCCGAGTTTCATTATAATAGCTTATTTTGATATACAATAAATAATTATCTATAGTATATCTACACTTTTTTTTTCAAATGACGCCTTTTTATAAGTTCAGAAATAATGTTTTTGTAGATACACATATTTTTAATATGTTTAAAAATGTAAAAAAATAATGTCCTGGAAGTAAGTTTTCTGTAGATACATTTTGCATAGCTGATCCTTTATTTGGGAGAAATCTGGGAATGATTTTATATAGATGTTTTCAATATTTATTGAATTATTCTTCCCACTTGCCTGTTTTCTTCGATAAATAACAGCAGATACCAACTTTCCCCATAGCATTTGTAGCATAAATGGACCCGATGCGTCGCGAGAATCTATCAAATGCAGTTGCATCATTGCCTCGCTGTTAATTGTTTTATCTGTAAGAAGGTTGCATAGTCTGTTATCAAGTCTCGAGAAATGATTCCTACCGAAGATAATTCGCATTTAATACGATATTCGTTTTTTAACATAAAGATTTTTTATATAATTACAATAAACTTGTACATTCAATAGATTAATAATGGATTACTGTGAGGAGCGTCCTCAGGATTCTACCCGCATACAGGTGAGTCTTTTGGTTTTGCGGGACTTTTATTAACCACATCAAAAGTCTCTATTGACATAACTAACCTGGCGTCTATATGACCCGAATCTCTCAACCCCGAAGGCCACTAATCAGGTACAATTAGTGAACAACTTGTACGATAACATTCATGGTGTTTTTCTGTCACATTATTATTTATAACATACGAAATTACGCCCGTGTACTTACGAACATCCTTATTTTTTATATCTAAAGAAATAATTTGCTTGAAGCATCCGTTGACATTATCTATTGATTTGGACCAAACATCGAAAGGGTTTTTGGTGTGGTAACGTTGTCTGACTACAGTTCCTTTCGTACCATCTTCTAGCGCAATTATCGGTGGAACATCCAATGTTTTATTCATCAACCATCTTAGACTTGCCTGTAAAATACAATGCAATTAATTAGTTTTTCCAGTGCTTCATAATTATCTTTTATATCTCAAAAACCTTTAGTGGTCATCATTGTTTTATGATTGTAGGTTCTTTGCTGGTATTTTCTCTTGGTATGTTGAGGCAGGACGAATTTAACCATTATGAGTTCAAGTTGAGTTTTTCACTAACTTTCGTAAATAGATAGGTCATTATTTAACATCAGGCGAAACAGTATAAAAATTCGAGTTTATAAAAGCATTACAAATAGAGCCTACGTTCTTGTCTGTATCCTTTCTTAAATCCGACCACAATAATAAGTCATGAGTAGGTAATGCAATTTTATACGATTATAAGTGATAGAAACGCTAGCCAAAATGGTATACGTGTGGGGTCCACCGCATTTACATCGATAATTGATATGCCATGCAAAGTGGATGATGATGATCAGTTCAATCAAAGTGCAACGAGGTTTTATATTTCAACAAAATAACAAAACGTTTACCTCATCAGTCTCGCTGAATTCTGCTTTATAACAAGTGATTTGTTTGTTATCGGGAAATAGTTTTTCAGGTATGATAGCAACCACCCACCAGGAGCCGATGATATTCTTTAAATTAAAATTAGCTTGATAGCCATTGCAAAAAGTTTTGTTTCTAGAACCTTCTACATACGATATATAAACAGTTATAATAAATAATAGCCAGCGAGACATTTCGGTAGTGATGCGGCTCCGGCGAATGGATTTTTGGAACTAAATAGATGTGCAGCTGTGGTCACCGCAATGGTAATGTAGGTTTAAAATATACTCAGACATTCCATGTCTTCCATACGATATAACTTTACTATGTGAACAGAAAATCACTCAATATTTAATACATTAAAATATTGCTTATAATATAAATTCCTTTACTACTAATAACTTGATAGTAGTAAGACTTAAATTTATGTATTTTTATTCGACTATTTAATAATCTATCTAAAAGTTTACCGTCCATTTACATATTGACTGAGGACATTATCAAATTTTAACATTTATATTGTATTGTAATCTTTTAATGGTCTTATTCTATTAAGCACTGTATAGGTGTCGTCGCTAAGAAATGATTACTTGCTAAAGTCATCTACATCCTAACATTATTGGAATCTTTAATCTTCTTCAAAGCATATTGTATCTTTATAGGATCGCTACTATAATTCATTGCACTTTTTTCAGTGGTTAAATAAGAACAAGAACTCTTGTATTAAGAGTCCTCTTTCTAAATCCTGAAAATGAAGGTGTATTAGTTACTACAGGGTCAATGTCAATGTCAGGTGCAAACCTAGTTCGGGGGTTAGGGAATTGACACGTGAACTAGTTAGATTTATATCAACTTGTAATTCTATGTCACTGTGTCTGGTTTTTGTTACAAATAAATTATTATTATTATTAATGTTTCCCAGGTTTTATGAGAAGAGCTTGAGTCGTTTTAGAGACAGTTTTTTCACTCTTAAACATATATATCTTTTCTTTGATGCCATCCATCGTTAATATTACTTTTTTTAATTTTTCGCTTTCCTATGATATTCTTCGGATAATACCGTTATGACGAGTGGTTGTTATGATTAGTGATTGGATTCAACGCCTATAAGTTATCCAGATATTTTCCAAACATTCCGTGACAAAAACTTCTAGAATAACTACTGAAACCACCCATTTTTATACGAAACTTAGTTCTATTAGTTGCTTGATTTTAAACTTATTAGAGGCGTATCCAAGAAAAACCCCATGAAGTGGCACCTGGTACCTTTTATCTTCCATAAAGCAGCAATAAAAATCAAAGGAGAATAAAATGTTTTTCTCTTGCAGTAGTTAGGATTATTTAATTACACCAGCTCCATTCCCTGGGTCATTTGTATGTTTCAAACAATTTATTATTTAATTACTCATAGGGGCTGGAGACTATAATTTTATTATTATAATTTAATAGTATTGATTTTAATGAAATATTGGTTTCTTTAGATGATTTTTTACTCCCATTGGTTTTGCCATCTGATCTCTCTTAATTCTTATTCTATTTACTGATTTTCTCACTTTAAATATAGTCACACCTGTTCTAGCCTCATCAATTGCAATAGCAGGAGCTGCAACCATGAAATTGATCTAAACTATTTTATTTTATTTTTTCCACAACTGCCTTTAAGCTAATAGACGTCAATAATATATATTTTAGTAATATAGTATAAGCCTTATTTTGTCATGTCCAGATTTCTTTTTCTAAGACAAGTGTAAATAGTCAGTCATACTACGCCATAGCAACACAAACGACTGTCATACAGTGGAACTACTATGTCACAGATATGAAGGATGCTGTGGATGCGGGAGTTTCTTAATTTATTTCCTTACACATGACTCCACAAGTTCATTGATATTCGATAATCGATAATGTTTGTGATACTCAGTTTCTGACTACAGTACTTATTTTTTTTATATTTTATGTCACAATTATTCAAGTTTTATTAACAGGAGCTTCCACTTGATTTTTAGCTCTGTTGAGGGAGGTAGTCCTTGGTTTGATAAATTACGTGTGATATAACCAAACGTGGGCCGTAATTTGGCGGGAAACGGTATAATATCCTGTGTCTGCGAGACACTTAGCGACACATTAGCAATATAACTCAATTAAATGAGAAGACGAATGACCGACACATATATGCTGTTGACCTATATTACCACCTAACTTTAAAAATGAATGAGCGTTTTAACCAAAGCTAAAAGAGATACTCGTATTACAAGATACAGGTCCTAAAATTCTCATGTAGTCGTAAATTGTAAAGAATACGACAGTACCGATTATTTTTGTAGATATATGTTTATGCTGATAGACAATGTCTCACCTAAAAGTAGTTATATTGCCAAATATGACAAAAATAGTTTTAATAAAGTTTACCAAAAGCAGGAAGCAATAAAAGAAAAAGGGTTACACAAATTATGGAGTAAAAAGATTAGTACGTAAATAGAAACTTAATTTGCTGTTCTTTCGTTGTTAACGACTGAATTGCTTTTAGAATCGTATCTTACAATGGCATTTTCTTGTACGCGTCCATTGAGAACGTCTTTGGAATTATCTCCGTACCATACAAAAATACGTTCATTGTTTAAAAAGTCAAAACCAACATACATTTACTTGAACAAAGGCAGTAAAAACGGTTTATGGACTTGTTATTGCAGTTCCAATGGACAGAAGGCATGGTGTAAGTTGTAAGGTTTTGGCGATATCTAGCTTCTGTACTACATCGTCAAAATAACATGTTAGTATTGTAACGAAAACATTTCTAGACATCTTTTGTAAATAAGTTATTGAATTTTTAAAAGTTTATATTTTGAGCGATACGTCTAGATGATACTTAGTTTAATGCAATTTCAAAACTTTCTTTATACGATCGCTTTGATTACATCAAAAACATAAACCCATGCATAAAGTGTAAGTTATAAACACAAATTGTATAATTGTCGCTCAAACCAGCTCGAAAGACCAACAAATGCGGGTGTGATGCGATGGCCCAGAGAAGGCAAAGGGACGTGAAAGAAGAAGCAAGGAAGGACTTACCTCGCCACCAGTCCACCGCCACACTGCACTCGTCCCCCGGGGGTCACACACCTTAGGATATGGTTTATGAGCACTAAATTCAGTTATAACAGTTTATTTCTTATGTTCCAACCAACGTTACGTATATTTATTGCGCAAGATGTATCCATGAAGTATAGTTTTATGCAGTATCCAGTTATTTATTGCTGTATATTGATATCTTTGACAGCTCATGGTTTATAGTTCTGTCTCTTCATTGCGTATATGTTGTGATTTTTTTAAAGTACAATTAGAATTATTTATATGATTTGACTGTATTATTGTTTATGACATTTAAAATACTATAAACATACAGTTTAGATTTTCTCTTATTACTTTTTCAGTTACCTAAACGGAAATTTAAAAAGGGTTTCGAACTTTCGATCGACATAACAATTTACGTTGTGGTTGGTCACATTATTTATGGGATTTCATTTAAATATTTTCTAAATCTATATAAATAAAAATGAATCGTAGCAATTACTTCACTGAATATGATGAAATTTTTTGTGTGTTTGAGGAGGTTTTGATTCACAATTTCAACCGATAGGTGGCGCTAGAATCAGGTCGATTTTTATTTTTTCAAAGCAGGACTACATCTGCCGGGGCCGATATTATGTATATATTACAAAAATAATTAAAAATCGTAAACGTACTCAAAAATCCCGTGTTTAATTTCACGCTGTCAAAAATGTATAGGTGTACTTATAATCGTGACACTTGTTACTTACACCATAACCGAATGCGAAGCGGTGGAAACAGATTTTAATGCGTCCTATGAAAATCTTCATTCAGGAGATTCTCTCGCTTTGAATTTTAATATAAATCTCGAATTGAGAGTTTATTAGCGTCCGATGTAACCGGTAATAAATGTGAAAATTATGTATTTGGCGAGCTCGTTGGCTCTTGTCATGCGATTTTAATTTCGACATTGAATATTAAGACTTGAATTTTTCTTAAAATTTCAAACATCTATTTATTTAGGTATACAGTTGATAACGGCTTAAAACCTTGTATAGGACTAAAGGAGGTTTACATGGCGATTCCAATATGATTGAGTCATCCAAATTGAAAGACAGAAATGAACCGTCCAGTATCGGCCTACGAGTAAAATGTTTAATATTAAAAACAAAAATGTCAGTAATTAATCTTGTCCTTTCACGCGTTGTTAGTTTGCCTTCAGAGTGAACATAAATTTTCTCTATAAAAGGATTTAAAATTTCAGCCTCATTAACTGCTAAAATGTGTACGGTTTTTGATCAGAAGTCATCAGTCTCAACCCTTTTTCTAATATGAAGTGTCACGATTAATTTCCTTTGGCTGCAATTTTAATAAGCCTTTAAAGGTTTCTACTGAAATTAGAAAAAAAAATCAGTTGTGTTAAAATACAGAGAGCTAAATTTGTAAATAGGTTTTCTTCCTTTTTTGTTCCTAGTACGTTAAGTTCGGTATATTTGACTGATTTGGTCCTTCATTAAGAGGTCTAAATCAGTGCTAGCCATTAATTACTAACGTAGACATAAGGATTTTTTTTACTAATTACTAATAACATTATTGTATGTGTCTTTGCGTATATGCGTTGTTGCGGCGGCGCTGGATTTAGCGATAAGCGAACTGTGTCAAATCTGCGGGAAAGAAGTGTGGACAATTTTGAAGGGGAATTTTAGAACGGGCACGCACTTACCTATTTAATGGGAATGGAATGCGGCTCCTCTTCTCCACTATGTAACTTCACACACTTTAGCGTACCTTTATATTTATGTTTATAGTATTTAATTTTATTGCTGTATATTTATTTTATGTTCATTTATTTTACATTAATAGTGCGGAGCGATTACTTATATTTATATAGAGCGAAAGCGGTATATTTTAAGTATTTTATGATATTTTATTTATTTATAAAGCGAAACGATTTATTTTATTTAATGATATGACATGAATGATTGACGTGACGTGCAAGAAGGGGAACGCGCCGTCAGATTTAAAGGAATAATTTCAATTAATAGAAGAAAAGTTTATATGTGCCGAAAGGGGTTACTTGGCGATACCATGCGTACTGGACTGTTTATTCGTGTGTGTATTAGTGGACTCTGTTGTCTTTAAATAAATAAATTATTATTATTTTACATATATATTTATTCATTCTTTTTACGTTTTTTTAATACATATATATAAAAAACAGATACATATTAAAAAATATAAAAAGATGACGTCCGTCGGCAACGGGGCCTAGGGTCCAAGCTACCGGTGGTTAAGGCTTCAGAGATAGAAACTTCCTCGCAATGCGTGCCGTGCTCAGGAGAACCGCCTTCTGTATCTGGCCCTTCACCCATTTACCGAGCGAGAGCCTCTCTAAGTGTCGATCGAGGCTCTTCTACTAAACCATTAACGGACACCACTATCGGTACGATGTTCGTTGACTCCATATGCCACATGTCAGTGCCAATCTCGTGCGCGAGGTCTAGGTATTTCGTTAATTTATCAGTTTCAGCATTTACGAGATTACAGTCATGTGGAATACTTATATCAACGAGCAACGTATGTCTCGCAGATCGATCGCGCATTAATATTATTATATTTGCTTAAAGTTCCGGAGACAAATGAAAAATATAATAAGTATGTATATAATTTCCCCTGAAATTCGTGATTTATGTTTGATTTGTCTATGAATGAATATAGTCTAACCATTTTTTCTCAATTACTGGCATTTGCAAACATAAGATTTGGCAGGACGTTTATATTAGATAATTAAATTTTAGGGGCTCTGTTACTAAATGAAAATCAGGAAACGCGATTACGAAGTGTGTATTATCCGACACGCGTTTGGCCATTTTTTACTAAACCTATATCTACTTTGACGAAAGTCATCCGACAAGTAACAAATGTTCAAAATTTACATATGTATATATCTATATCAAGATATATTTTGAGGTTTATATGTAAAATTAGCTGTGCCCGAAACTTCGTCCGCGTGGATTTTATTTCGCAGAACCCTAAAATAAGTAACATAAGTTACATCAGCTATCTGCCAGTGAATGTCCTGTCAAAATCGTTCCAGCCGTTCAGAGATTAGCCTGAACATCCAGAGAAAAGACAAAAATTTAAAAAATTCAAATATAAGTATCGTTTATACTTTCATATGCATTTAACAGAAATCTGTTATTTTGATATTATAAACAGACAGTACAATTTTATTTATCTGTATAGATTGTACTAAAATGTAGTCTACCCGGTATGTATGTAAAGGAAATTGTGTGTCATATTGAGGTTCAACTGAATCTAACCTTATTCGCTAAATTTTATTTTATTTTATTAGAATCTCCAACAAACGATACACATAACAGATTTGTAAATATAAATAACCTTGAATTTTAATCAATGTGCTCCTTCAATTACTGGAGACAACAACATGCGTAAAAACTAGTCAAATAAATTTAATGTGTAATATATAATACAATAATACTTACATAAAAATTTAAACAATATGATATTATATACTCGTCATAGAATACACAATTGCATATATAGATAAATCAGTAATTAATTAAAAATAAGAATTTTGTATATGTCTAAAAAGTACCTACAAAATATATTTAAGATTCTTCTTGACATCTTAAGAGATCCAATATTTCTGATAGCCGTGTAAAACTACATACATAATACAGCTATAAAGTGGGCGAAAGACGTCTGCCCTGTCACATTTAACGACGACGTGTGAGAGCATCTTGAAACGCTGCAATCGGGAGCCAATGTCGTTTATTGAAATCACAGCCCTAGCCCAGTATATGTTAAATAAACAGATTGTATTTACTTAATTTAATTATTATTTAGAAGTGTTTGTCGACTGTTTAGAACATTGTCATAAAAGTCAATAATAATTTTTACTATAGTGGTTTAAATATATTAAGCTACCACAGTTAATTATTAAAGATGTTATAGATAAATTTGGATTCGTTTAGTTTTTAGAAAACGTTTTATACTCGCAGACATAAGCAAAGTCTCACATACATGATATGACATTATCTAGCTATATATTCATAAACGTTGGTAGAGGTTGGCGCTGAATAAGGAAACCTCCGTGTTACAGTACGGATTTTAGTTAAATTAGTCATCAGTTTTACAGTAAACTAATTAGTAAAAATAAATGAAACTTTAAAGTAAATTGTATTCTAAAAATAAACTATATACAAATTAAACTACAACTAATAAATTTAAAAAATATATACTCTCCAATACTATAAACTAAAATCGGTAAACATAAAATAAGTTATATGTTAATTCTTATGTTTTGGGGTTTTATGAGGTCTGAATTTACAAAGAGTTTCAGGAAATGTTAGAAACGCTGTGTGATGTGAATGGAAATTAATATGATAGATAAGTGTGAATTGAAGCATTAATGATAATGAAAATAAGGTTCTAATACGTAAATTGGATATATGCATTTATCGTAAACAGTCAATTAGCGAACTTTTTAATCAAGTAATCGATCTTAGTAAAAGAAGTAACTAACCAACTAAGCTTTATTATTTGTATATGAAAAAATAATGTTTATTTATACTTTGTATTATTTATCAGTTATCAAAAATAATTACTCGAATGCGCCCAGCTTTTGTCCAAATTCAAACTCGTTTTTTTTATTCAAACTAAGTTCACCTGCAAAACATTTTTGAAAGTTACAAATTAAATATACTAACACTATCCGTACTCTATGTATGCAGACCTTTTTTCTTTATTCAGAATGTTAAATTTATATTTAACCAAGTTGTTGTGATTTTTGATTTAAAAATATAAATGCGATTAGAACCTTATAATCAAAGATTATCTAAGTTAGGTTCTGGCAAAAGGTAAATAGGTATTTTGTAATTGTCTAAATTTTTTCCTTGTTCTGTTTAAATAGATGATTGTCACCGATAGTAGGAGAGGGCGCCAGTTCGTAAAGTTTTACGATTCGCATCCGACACGGCACGGCCTCTACATTTGGCAATCTCAATAGATATCGAGGGTTATGTCTTAATGCGAACCTCTACATATGCGGCGATGTCACATTATTTTTGTGTGACATCATATGCTTTTATGATAGATATGTGATAACCCTCAACACTGTAATTAAAAATTTGACATTACATTATATTTTTTTTGTTCTAACTTAACAAGATGTCACATAATTTTTGTGTTACATCATAATATCATACATGTTGTGATAGATGTGATAACAAAATATTTTGAATTATATTGTAAACTTTTTTTGTGCTAATTTAACAACGTTAAAGAATATTTTTTAATTTAAATTTATACAAGAAAACGTAGAAGAAAAACCATTGTACTTCCTTGTAAAATTTTGCAACAACAAAACTTTCAAAATTTATTTGAGTAGGTGAAGCTAAAGAGGTACATATAATTGTCAAGATCATAGCAAGTGAAAGTACAGTCTCTGTCTACCCCTATGGAAAACAGGCATGATAATAAAATATGTATGTAAAATTTGGTACACACATACCAAATATGTTTTTTTTCCAAAAATATGTCATGATATTCCTTTTAGTGAAAAGCTGCGTTATCAAATTGTAATGAATATAATTATAGTTATTTTTACACCATATCAGACGTCGTTTATATTACTTATAGAACGCTTTATAATGTTGTGAAATAGCTTTAGTGTAGAAAAACGGTGCACCCTACCTTAGGGCACCGCCTTAAGGTGTCAGCGGTAGTGCAAATGTAAACTAATGCCCTGTTTATTATAACAAGTGACGTTGCATTACCATGGGCGGGATGTTTCGTGCGAATTGTACGATTTAGCAAGGTGCGGCAGACGTAGACTGGCACGCCTGCCTGCAACATGCAGTAATTTGCTCTCCAAGGTTTAGTAGATTATATACTGCTACTATTTCTCTTTTTCAGCTTGTGACTGCTTTCACAGCCTTTAAAACTTCTGTTAGATCTCTTTAAAAACTTATATACGCATTTTGGTCAAACAACCATATTCTTTTGAACTTTTTTCAGAGTTTATATATATTCTATACATGCAGTTGTTCTCTTCCTCTATCTTTATCAGTCTTATTTTCATTTTAATTTCATTTAAGTGACAGTTGACATAATTCCATAAGTTCCTTACTTCATTTTCTACTATTTGTACCCCTAGGGAGATCCATTTCGTTGGATGTGATGGAATTGGCTCCAAAGTCTGGCATAACGTTTTATATGATGAAATACCCAATGAAAATCTTGCAGTAGTACCTTAATGGTTTATGGTCAATATCAAATGTGGCAAATTATTAGTCTCCTTCGTAATTAAAGTAAAAAAACTTCGTAAAGTTGGGTGTGGCAGAAGAAGCATGAAAGTAGAATAAATGCAGTTGAAATGAGAGCTTTGAGAAGTATATGTGAGGTAAGCATGAATGATATGATACGGAATAATGTAATAAGGGAACGTTGTGGATTGAAAGAAGATGTAATAACAAGAGTTGAAAAAGGAATGTTAAGGTGGTTTGGGCATGTAGAGAGGTCACAAAACAAGTGTATGACAGTATTGTGAATGGTAGAGTTGGTACAGGTAGACCACGACGTACACACCATGATCAAATAACAGAAGTGTTAAAACGAGGTCAGGTAAAAAGCATATCAAATAAACGTGCATGTAAGAAGAGGTTAATGAAAGTAGATGAAGCGAAAGTTGTTTGTCAGGATCGTCGCAAGTGGAGATCTATAGTCTTTGCCTACCCCCATGGGAAAAAGGCGTGATAATATGTATGTATGTATGTAATTCCCTACGATTCCTAATAATAATGTATTACAGGCAATATTTTCTTTTACTCTAAGCTTTATCAGCTAAAACATCAGTTTTTATTCAGACGTTTTCTTGTCTCGTTGCGCTTAAAATTTAGTCTTTTTACAAGCTTTTTAATGTTGTGAATATTTTGTTTATACAAATTAATGAACTTTATATTTATTAACAAAAATCCGCAAAATAATTGATTAAAATTTTTGTATTTTTCCAATTTTCATTTCGACTGGCGGTGTTTCTGAAATTCCAACTCTGTTTCGAATGAACATTTGGAAATGTTAGAAACATCATTGCGTGCTTGTATTTCAGGAGTCTTTTATAGACGACGACGGTGGTACCTTCGTGATTTGTTAATCAGAGTCTTCCATAACATTTTCATAGATTTCAGGAATCGATCCGCATTGCACGTGGCAGCGATATTTGCAAGAATCATATAGATTCTTTCTATGTATAGCTTTGGATCGTTGTTTTGCAAATTTAGGCCTACATAAATGCTTACTTTTTCGCAACATTGCAGTGTTTGCGGAATTTGTAGTTACACTTGCATTACGACGCCAAACATGGTTCTTGTTTTCAGTAGTAGTAGTTTTTCATTTGTCATATGGAAATAATATTGGTAGCCGGCCCGCAGTAACTTTTTCGTCCGACTTCAACAAAATTAACCTCAATTTCCCGGTGCCAAAAGTGGGCGCCTTTGTAGAATCGCTTAGTGAAATTAACACGAGTCTGGAGATACTGGTAGTTGATACGTGTCAAGTTGATCATACAAATCTGCGTAAACGACCTATTTAGGCCCTCTAATTTACGAGTGTCTGTACTAGATACATGCAGTTTTTAAGTAAACGTACTGTTGAATCCTCGCACTTTTAAGAGCCGTACGTACGTAGCAGCTACAGCAAAGATGGAATCGAAGGTTACATACTATCATACTGATTCTTAACAGGATTTGCCATACATTTTATTATAGGTAATATTCTAACAAAATACATTCCACTTCTAACTTTGAGGGCTTTGTGGTAAATACCGAAAATATTGAATCTAGGGAAGGAACCCTTCATTATTCATGGTACGCATGCACTTGGCGGGTTTATGTTATTATGTACAGTAACTTTAATTATGTCTCCGACGAAAACAAACCGACAGTTTTCTTCAAAGAAGCTGTAATGATTAAAAATTCACCGCACCCTTTAACTTAAGTGGGTATTCAGGTGTGAAATGAGTAGAGTGCCTGCATCTGCCATTTCTAATTGTGGGGATTAATTTCACTCCTGTCTGCGGGTAGTTACGAATTAATGTTACCTTTGAAATTGTTAACGGTTGGTTAATCCTTTTTTAAAGCGCTTAATGCGCGAGTTGTGAGCCTGTTTATTATAAGGGCTATATTTTACTCTTTTTATAAGTTCTACTGGTCCTTTAGATAAAATAAAGAAACCATAAGTATTGCTATTTAGCATCCCTAATGGGTGGAGGAGCGAGAGAGAAAGCTGCTTCGTCTCAAAGGAAGATTTTCCAGCGAGACCTGTAATTCCTCGAAGACCTGTCTTCTATGGGTAAGGTTACGTTTCCTCGCTGAATCGCCATACTTATCCGTTGCCCGAGGTAAGCACCAGGCCTCTGATCACCTGAAGAGTCAATGAGTCGTTTTGATAAATTTTGGTAAAGGCCTCAGGACTCTACGGTCCAAGCGTCTCGACAGCAAACGGCACGTTGCACATTTGCGCCTCTTGAGTGATTCAGCTGTTTCCGCCGCCGAACCGGCTGATCTAGACGTGTTTGGTAAATGTGATGCGACCAACGTGGCTTGCCACGCTGCCAGGCAACTAGAGTAATTCCGTCAGGACGCCTACACCATCGTCACGTGCAGTACGTGCCGGCACGTTAGCGGTGGCAAGCGCCTTCCATTAGACATCATTCAAGGCGGCGTGGCGTGAACATCTGCCGGCACTGCGGCGGCAAGAAAGAACGCGGGCTGATTACCTCTGTTCCACAGACGCATGTGTGTGGTGCACATATGCAAGAACCCAAGCGCAGATTTATAGCCATAAAAAAGGAAGTATTATCCATCAATGTTTGGGGAGGGTATAGCTTGGAGCCACAAACCAGAATTTACGGGAAACGCTTTGCGCCGTATAAAACCTCCCTTATTCCATCGGGAACCTTCCCTGCAAGCATCAATTTTATAATTTGGATAATGTGTTTTAGAAGAGTTTGGCCGATGTTGCCTGTACAACCGCTAATAAAGTCTTTCACATGTTGTGGTGAAAGGCCGTCTATTCCAGTAGTTGAGCCAGTTTTAAATGACATTATTGCTGAATAGACGGCTTTAGTTGATGCTTGTAGTAACTCTATTTGTGAAGAGGGAGGATCTGGCGGAGAAGTCGGTGAAGTAGTTTGTATAGGATGCTTATTTTTTACTGCTTTACTGCTGAGTCTGGCGCCAGGCTGTCACTAGAAAACAGTAAACAGGCTGCTCCTTTTAAGTCTCACTCGCTTACTTAATTTTGATTATTTTTGATAAATTTACTGAAAATTATTGCCTAAGATATGGGATGTATCTAAATTATCAATTATTGGACGGCAGTTATGTTGATAGTTTTAGTCAAAGAATTGTTTTTATGATATCTGGTCGAGTGGTAAACTCGGAAAAAGAAAAATAGATAGCTTTCCCAATTTGACGGGGAATTTTCAACTAGAATCGTTGCCAATATTTTTCTAAGACATTTTGGCACCGTGATGCGTGCCCCCCGGGGAATACGTGGAATGAATGGAGTGTTCTTTTTTAAGCAGGTCAAACGTTCCCATAATAGGGTACAACTAGTTCGAGGATTGAGGGCCGGTTCTGTTAATGTGATGGGACACGCAGAAGAATTTGTTTGGGTATTTTAGAGGTGAATTATGGAAAGATGGATATTTAGACCCCTGTTCCCTTTAAAAAACGCGGGGTAGGGCAATGAGGGCATTGAGAAATTGTGGTAGAAGTTTTTAGTGAAATAGTATGGGTATTGGGTACGTACACTGTCTAAATGTATTCCTAATCAAAAATAAACCGGGAGAATCGGTGACCTAAACTCAATAGTAGAAGTGATTTTAGTTGAATTTGATATTTCATAAATTTCATACAAGAAAACTATTAATTAAATTACATTACATTAAAATTTTCCGTTAGTTAAAAACTGATTAGCTCTCTTATTACCTTACTAATTAAAATAAAACAAATCCCTATTGCATAGATAAGCATTGTACTATAAATATACGAATAAAACTAGTTGTATCTCCAAGTTTGCGGTGTAAAAAAATATAATTTCTCTAATATAAATGCACGGTGGACTCTCCAACGGTTTATGGTGCTGCTAAATATAAAACGCGCTTGTAGAATTGTTAATTTCACGAAACTAGCGCATTTTTGATTATGTCTCGTGTTTCATTTGGTGGTACACTGAGAGTTTTTTTGTTTTTGTTTAATTCAAAGATTGATATTGAAATTTATCAACTGCGGTTACAAGTTTTTACAGTTTCGTAAGGCTAATTAATCCCTGTTTAACCCGTTTAATGTAAACCGGGCGACATTGAGCGTTCATGTTACTTTGATTATTCACGCGACGTCACGTGTAGAATTTAAACTGTTTTTAGGTAATGTATTACAAAGCAATGGGACACCTCCCAACACCCATGTTTGGTTTGACAATTGGTGAGTTAAAGAATAATTTTATTTTTAGTTTTTTATTAAGAAATACGTACACAGGATGAGCCTGTGAAATATTAATTTTATAAGCAAGCATGGTCTTCCAATATATCACTATATTCTACTTCTCAGTCCTTTAAAAAAATATTTATGGGTTCTTCTTAATGTTCGTAGTTAAATTTCAAAAATCGGCAAAGTATCTACGTACCAGCCCGTACTCGTCACCTTTATAGAATATTGAAGTGTTTGTACAGCTGACGAATACGCTAAAATCTTAATATTCAAAGATAGGTACTTAACATTGGCTACATACACAAAACTCGCAGATTTTAAAAAAGAAAAGAGTCTAACCTCGTTCCATGAATCACCAACCGGTATGAGAATAACTCGTTGTGTCCTATACCTTAGCTACTCTTCAGACCCCAACTCGCATAAACCGTAAGCAAACAGAGAAAGATACACGCCCAGTATAAAATATTTTAATTATATTTTATCACCACTAAAACGGTGTAAATGAAAAACCAGTTCCGTTGCTTTATGAAATCGTAAAAACTTGTCTTTTCGTTGTCGTTCGTCGAGATTCAAAATGAACTGAAAACTTTTGATGGGTTCGCATTGTTGGAGTTTCATTTAGATTTTTTAATAGCGTCCCTCTTTTTATTCAAATGAATAATATCTAGTTTATGTATATGCTATCGTAGTATTGTTCTACTGTTAGGTAAATGCTCTTATAAATGAGGTATATATATATTTATACGTGAAGCAAAAACACAGCAAAAACTTTGTACCCCTTTTTACGAAAATTGCGCGGACGGAGGAGTATGAAATTTCGTACACTTATATTTTATATAGGGAAGGAGTGCAGAATCATTCGATCGGCAGTGCGGCTCATGACCTTGTCCGGTGACACGCGCGCATACCGTCCCACGATTCATTAGTAATTATATTTTTGTCGTGTGCTTCATTGAATTTAATATTGTATATCAAAATTATAAAACTCGCTTGCTGATGTTCATGAAAAAAGTTGTTAACTCCTTCTGTTGTTGTGAGTGTTACTTGGTGTCGGAACTTTGGAGGATAACGCCGTACCAACATTAATCACCGCACCACCCCCACCCCTACAAATTACTCCATTTGCATTTCTCTTACTGGTATTAAATGGTAAATAATACATACACTTTTTGAAGTCGCTGGGTGGAATGCATTTACGCCTCCTCTCGGATCCCGACGCAAGTCCACAAGCGCTATGTGGACCGGCTTTGCGCACACTTTCACTTAGTAAGGTCCTGTGAGATGTCGGCCGCCAGACTACCCGTTAAACCTACCAGCGTCTGTCAACTACCACTGTGGACGCAGAGACGATGGTTATATCGAATTTCGATATAACTATGAAGAAAACTCCAAATAAAATTATTATATCACCCGAATATATTTTTACCCAATTGACAATAAATTTCACAATGTTTTTTCTATATAAAGTTAAACGACCATTGAAAACCTGCAAAGAGTTTGTACAACCACCGAAACTATTCTGGCAGTTTGCCACGACTCCACCCTACCCATCAAGTACCCCTAATACTGGAGCACCCCACGTTTCTAGGTGTGGCTCGTCGGGTCGTCTCGCGATCAACCTTTTTTTGAGACCATAGGCTCAAAATATGTTCTTGTCGCGACAAGGGCTAAACTTTGGGGGGATAATTCGCGGCCCGTGTGTGATATACGCCAGATCAGTGGCACTAGCACCTCTAGGCAGAACGAAAGATGCCATCGCCACTCCCCAGTTAGGGATACCCACTAAAACCCCTATGTGTTCCGTCCTGCGCCTTATGCCAGGGCTACCGGAAAGCAGAAAATATCCGAACTCCGCGCGCCCAGGCAGCCGAGGGCCTCAGCCTTCTATATAAACTAAACTAATTTAAAAAAAAACAAAAAAAACTTGAGAGGTATCAAGGGACACCCGGATGGAACGAAGTTAGTTATAATGCGAGTCTTTATTGTTATTATTGTCTGTATACAATATCTACTTACCTAACTCCATCAGCAATATCCAGAACTTGTGCAGAAACACTGTCAGGATTCATGATTGTTATTATTTATTATGTACAAAAAACCTATATACACTCAACAAAAATAATCGTCGCGACACCACACTGTTCAATGCGAAATAGAAAGACGGAACGAAAATAACTGGCTTGCTTTCTATGAGAGAGAGAGAGAGAGAGAGAGAGAGACAGACAGACAGACAACAGAGAAACACGCGCACACCGCACGGCTTACAGCTATAGTAAAAAGTGTCGTTACAACTTTTGGTCTTAATTTTTTCCGTCTAGCCCCCTTCTGCAACGCGATAAAGAACTTCCTTCCAATACTCAAAATAAACTAAGTTATAAATAAGTCGTCGTCAGCCAGTCGTTGTCCACTGCTGGACGTAGGCCTTCCCAAGTTTGCACCACGTATCCCGGCTGTTCTCATCCAGCCCCCAAAAATAAGTAATATAGATTACATAACAGATTGCTGCCAGAGGGAAGCAAGCTCAAAATGCTGACTGCATTTCCACGCTGTATGGCAATGTTAATTCACTGGGTGAAATATGATCCAGTCTTCTCTGATCACAGGTGGCATTAAAGTTTCATGCAAATTTCTTTAAAGATAACCTTTTCCGATGGACCCCACGGACCTAATGTTTTAATTCCAAACGGTACAAAAGGTATATTTCCAGTTCAAAGTAATAGATATTAATATACTGAGTTGTATCATTTTAAACAAGGTTAAGCCTTGTTTACTGAAAATAAATTCGCGTCCAAGTGATGTCTCTACGGGATAGTATATCGTGTAATAAATAAAGTGAAATAAAGACAATGAGGGCAAAGAGTAATGATCCCGAACAGTTTCGATGAATGTCTTACTTCAGGGAGAAATTTACAGAGCTGTTGACAACGCTAGATAATAAAAGTGTAGGTGTCGTATAAGTTTTGTAAGGAATGTTATATGTTTGCGTTTATGGCTTGGTATTTGATTTTTGATTCACACTTTGTAAATTGACGCCAAAGAACGTCTTGAAGCAGTTCGACTAGCCGTTTAAGTTACTTTTTTTAAATTAATACGAACAATACAAATATGGGTTTTTTGTTTTGATATGCAAAATAATAATAATGCTCTCTATCTATTAATTGAATTAAATTTATTTACATACACAATGTTTTATCAACTCTATATGAGATATAACCATTTTCAGCGAGTGTCTCCATCGATCCTCGATGATGAGGCCAGATAAGGCACAGACGGGATTGGCCGGTAGTTTTTCTTGTCTTATTTATTGGACCGACAGACAGACAAATGGCACAAATGCTGTTTTTTCTACCGTTCATCTTGTTAGGTTTTGATTAGGGCGAGTGAATTGGGGCATTAACTTGATCTTTTGATTTTATGTATTTAATTTTTTCTCATCTCATCTCTCATTTTCTTGTGAATGTCACACGTAGGGCAACTGCGTGTGTTGTGTCAAAACCTAGGCAGTAGCTTTATTTCATTTACATAAAAACTTAATTTGGTTTTTTACATATAATAATAACAAAGAAACTAAGTTCATACAGTCGTAGACAACTGCCCTGCAAAACGGATGAGTAGAAGCCCACCTGATTTGAAGTAATACAACTAATAACATGCTGGTTATGACAACGTAGGTGTTTGTTATTAAATTGAAAAAAGCGATTGCAGCGCCATCTATTTAGCGAAATCGTCTCTTTTATGAAGACTACATCATTTCTCGGGATAAAAGGTATCCTAAGTTACGCCTTGGGATATGAGTTTGCTGTTTCGAGTTACATTTAAATCTGTTGTAGTGAAATAAAGAATTAAAAAATTAAAGTATTTATTTTCAAATCGGAAATCAAGATGGATACATAACACTTGCTAACCAAATATACAATTTCCAAATGCACTATTACAATATTGTCATGGTAGAAACAAAAGGCGGCCTTGTCGCTGAAAGCAATCTCTTCCAGGCAACCTAACTTAAGGAATAATTTAATCTAATCTGGCGATATAGGTGGTGCAGATCATTAAATATATCATAAATAAACATACTTACTTTAATTAATTAAAAAATTAATTAATTTAGTTTCAGCTATTTGCCTCGATGTACAAAATAAATAAATAATAAAGCCCTTTATTTCCTTAAAAGATAACATATTATACAAATAAATTCTAAACGAATAAAATATTATTCTTCTTTATCGTTTAAAGCCCCACTTTGGGTATAGGCCTCCTCCAACTTTTTCCACTCTAATCTTGTCCTGTTCATCCAGTTTTGGGCAAGTATTTTCTCTATTTCGTCGACCCAGCGTTCTCTGGGTCGACGAAAAGAAGGAGAGGGTCTTTCTTTTCCCCACTGGTCCAGCCCATGTCTTCGTCCATCTGTTGTCCAAGATTCGACTACGATGTTTTTATGGGTTATATTTGTTACATGATTTCCGGAGAATAAAAACAAAAACTGTTATACTGAAAAAAAATTCCGAATTAAATAATTTAAAAAAATCAGTAGGTGTATATCGACCCACAGATGCCGAAAATACAAAAACATTAAAAAAGTGGTAATAGCACATCACCATTTTATTCTCCTGGGGCGTCGATATTTGTATTTTGTCTTTCGTATCTGTGTTAAATATCCGATGTACAAAAAACATTTTTTTTTTTTGGAGAAATGCCATTATATTGTTGTATAATAGAAACAAACCGTAGACATCTCCAAAACATCTGCCCCTTGAATTATGCATACGCTGTCCCCAACACGCATTCTAAACATGATGTCCAGCGAAGCGACCACTCAAATGGACCTTGCGGCCACAATGTGGAGAACCCTTTACCGCGGCCGATATTTATGAGTGTCCGAGCAAATTTCCCGTGCGGAAAGACCAAGATATGTCGGTAGGTGACAATTACAAGCCTTGTGCCAATGGAATAAGGTTCTCGACTGAAAAGGTTGAATTTCAATGTTTTCCGAAAGTGGCTTTTGAAGTATTTGCGAATTTTACGTGACGATGAATTCTGATCGCTGAAGGGACTTTTTGGGTATTCTTTTGAACTAGTAGCAGTGCTATTTGTGGAGTAACCATGAGCAAGCATTAATATTACATACCACAACAAGAATGGATTACTTTGACGGGTCGTTGGCGGCGGAAATTAAAAACCCGAACATTATAAATATATATAATATTATGATTAATATATACTAAGCCGTAATAGTCAATAAATAATATGTTAATAAAGACACATCATGAAAGTAATAATGGTAATTTGACTAAAATGAAAGAAAAGTAATGTACACTATTATTTTACATTCACTGGAGGATATCTTCATAAAACTCAGAACAATTTCCGATCAAATCCTCGAATAGATAGTGAAATCATTACCCATTGTCTCATAATCCGTCTGATCGTTGAATATTTTACTTTACGGTTATACGTCATGTGCACCGAGTTCCCCAATAAAATCTTTATGGGTATTGCCTCACATCTTTCCTTTATGTCGTCACTGATCCCATACGTGCAGGTTCTACGCGTATTCCAACAACGAACACCGTGTCGGACGTGTCTAGTTTATCTAGTTATAAATTAAAACGCGTTTTTCAATTTTATCACATATTATTAATGCATCAAGTCTTTATTTTGTAATTGTGCTTAGAGATTTAACAGCTTTAACAACATTTATTTTTTTCTTTTTATTTATTTATTTATAATAAAACTAAAGGTTGACTCTAGTCTTTACATAAATCTATCCCCAAACTTATCCTTTTATCCGGAATAAAAGGTACCCCTGGTCCACCCTCGTATTAAAATTACATATATACCGAATTTTAGCCAAATCGGTCCACTAGTTTTTCCGTTAAAGCATAACAAACAGAGAGAAAAATATATTTTTATCCCGGAAATTACACCATTTTTCGGGGTAAAAAGTATCCTATATACATCCTCGGCATCGTAAATGTATATTATACTTAGAGAGCGAGTGAGTGAATACGTAGAGAAAAAGGAACAGACAGACAGACAGAGTTACTTTCAAATTTATAATATTAATAAGGATTAAACAAATACAAAATATATTTTTATACATAATATTAATTTTTGGTGGGAGAGTGTGATGAAGCAGGTATAGGTCAATCCTACGTGTTATGGATGTCCCTCGAAGTTATCAATTGTATCACACACACTACAACAACTGTCGTCTTAATAGATTGTATTTATAATGCAATGAAATTAATGGAAATGTTGCGATATTAATCGTGTTGTTTTCCTACATAATGTTTGACAGAAGCAAATTACAAAAGGAAAAAAATTGCTATTGAAAAACTGCGTAAAAGGTATGTTGGACAAATCTGGACTACCACCCTTTTGCTTGGAGATATTTTATATGACTTTGTCAGCTGATTTTTTTTCGTATGCACACAAAATATTATATTTTAATAAGAGTTCAAAGAAACGAGTCGCAGTATTACTATATGTGTTAAATTGGTCGTCGTTAGCGCCGATATTCTGTGTTGGATACACTAGTGCATCAAGTTGAAAAGCAGGTTTATATTTTATGGTGCTTGTAGAGGAAATCGATCGTTTATTCAAAGCAGGTGATACGTCCTGAAATGGCCTCTTTACGAGTGTTCCTTAAGTTGATTGCACCTAAATTTATAAGTAAACTCTCTGTGCCTGCGACTTTGCTGCTTTCGACTTCTCCTTACACCATCTCCAACTTTGGAGAAAGAAGTTTTAAAGCTTCCCTTCGGACAATTTCTTCGCCTCATGAAGTTTTTAATAAATAAGAATAATAATAGTCTTTATGGAGATACAAATATAGAACTTAATCACTAAATCAGTCGTCTTGGTGAGTCGATATCAGCAACTGGGGTTGTTTGCTAATTTCTGTCAGTCATCTGGTTATGTTTATTTATATATTTTGTTAGTAGCGTCCATCGCTTGCTGTGGTCAAAGATCTCGTCCTCCCAGCTCATAAACAGTTTTCCACATTACTTTTCCTACCTCTGGGATGGCAATACATTAAGGTGTAGCTCCATTTTTTAATAATAATGATGATCTTCCTGACGTAGCCATCAGTGGTGACCACTGTTATAGGTGTTCTGGGATCGGCACGAGAATGGTTGAAAAACTGAACATATTCTTGGAAGCTCAGCTGCAATAGTAGCCGCATTTGTATTTACTCGTGTTATAAGTATATGTAAGGGTGTATGTAAGCCCTGCTACGGCTTAAGACTTAGCTTCTAATATCAATATCTTTTATATGAATGGTTTCGTATTCCTTAACGCTATTGTTGTTATCGCCATTCCGCTCCTTTTTTTAATAAAACCAAGAGGTAAATAAAACTGGTCTCCCCAAAAACATTACTGTCACACTTGTCGGGAACAATCGAGCCAATCCAGTGTCGAGCGGCCTCTTGAATTAGCCGATGTCTTGAGGCGGTTTATTTCCCCAATCAAAAGTTGCAAGTGGCACGTTGAGAGGGACGAAACGGCCTAATGAATTCTTTCACTTAAAGGCACCATCCACTGTACACGGAACAGAATAAGGCGTAGACTGTACGGGTAAGTAAGACTGTTTTTTTTTTGTAGTGATCAAAAATAGAATATTGCAAGTAATTAAAACTACATGTTTTATTGCCGGAAGCTCATAGGCAGACCCACCTGCTGGAATTTGGTTATTGTCCTGCCTGAGCATTTGCATTAGCAACATAATGAGCGACAACGAATGTATTGCTCCTAAGAATTTTTAGCTTTGCCTCGCAGTTATGGCATGAATCGGGGTGATATGCATCATCGCCGTTGCGCGACCCTAAGGCGAACAAACTTGTAGGTAAGTGTAAACTTCGTTTTCGGTTGTAAAAAACGCAGACAAAGTTCTGAAATCCGCATCTACGTCAATATGATATGTATATCAATATTACATATAAGTCAAGTATTTCTTTGTTGTACGTCACTTCACTATACGCTACGGATTTTGTTTGGACGTGAGAGTGGAGATTACAGTACACAGTAGGGGTCGCATTCCACAGATTATAGCGATGTTAGAATCTTGTGAGACGTTTATTCAGTAATTTGAGAAGAGGTAGTTTATTCTAGATGAGTCGAAATCATATAGGAAGCTTGAATGAAGGAGGCCCACTTAAAGGTAGGAGTGTATAGGAAAAGGACATTTAAAAAAAGGATTCCTGATAAGCTTGTATAAATAAAATATGAATGTAGCATAAAATAAACTAAAACTCTTATCAGTCTAAAAGTAAAAATAATACGAGTAGATAATTCTCGTCCGTTGACGTCCATCTATTACCATACTAGCCCCGAACACAGGTGCAAACTTATTTTGGAGGTTAGGGAAATGACATTGGCAACATATTACATAGATGTAAATTAATTATAATTTTTTTTACTGTTTCTGGCTTTTTACAATAAATTATTACTATATGTTTATTTTGCATTATTTGTTTAACATTCTTGTTATAAATTAAAAAATATTTTTTCAAATTTATTTTAAAAAATATAAAAAACCGGTGTCCGCCGGCAATGGGGCTTATGTTCCCAACTACCGGTTGTTAAGAATCCAGAGATAAAAACCTCACAATACGGGTCGTGTCCAGCAAGGTTGCCTTCTGCATTCGATTCTTCACCCAGATACCAAACGAGAGCCTTTCAAGATGACGGTCAAGGCTCTTCGCTATTAGTTCATTCACTGACACCATTATTGGTACTATAATTGTAAAGTCCAAATTCCAGGGGGCAGTTACCTCGTGAGCAAGATCAATATACTTTATTTGTTTTTTTCTTTCTCGGCTTTCACGAGGTTACCATCATGGGAAATCGCGACATCTACAATTATAGCACGTCTCGCAGACTGATCAACTATCACAATATCAGGCTTATTGGCAACAAGAGTTCTGTCTGTTATAATTGATCGGTCCCAGTTATTATTATTATCTATCTGTCAATTACATGTTAATTACATTTTCATACTTTCTATTAGGTAATCATTTCGTAGTCATGCATTATTTCTATATTCCCGATTATGTAAATTGTCAGCGATGTTTTTATTGATTATTTCCTTTATTTTTCATTTTTTTTCCTTTCTCATTATTTATATTTTATTTACTTTTTCTATCCTTATTCTTATTTATTACGCCGACGCGACGTAATAAACATATACAAAATATAATTGTTTTTTTATGAAAAAATTTATTGTCAATTGTTAATCGCAGCGAATGCTCGTGTTACTTACTACTTATATTTATAAAATCCTAAATTAGCACAGAATGTTTTCCAATCTCTTTATATCCTTGTACATCTTGTCTTGAGTATTAGAGCAGGCTCTCAGGGTGTTCGCAATTTGCCTCAATAACGCACCCGCTTGTTCTCGGCACTTATCATGACTTAAAGAATTTATTATCTTGGCTATTCTTTTATTTTGTATGGGTGGAAGTATTATTATGGCTTGAGATCAAGATATATTTTTTGAACGTATGAAACGTTTGTTGTTTTAAAGAAAAGTGTATTAAATGAGACCGATATACAAATTGTACTTTTTATTATGTCATATTTTATTATAGAACTTTAGCCGTGCTGCCATTTTGTTTGTCCGTGATTTGAACTTTTTAATTATATCTTAAGAGTCCTGCATGATATCCGAATGAAGCAAACATGAAAATTTACATACACATGTACATGTTATCGTATGTATGTAGATGGAGACGACGGATCTCAACTTGCGTCA
The DNA here is from genome assembly GCA_949752895.1 of Dendrolimus pini. NCBI lineage: Eukaryota > Metazoa > Arthropoda > Insecta > Lepidoptera > Lasiocampidae > Dendrolimus > Dendrolimus pini. The sequence goes on along the minus strand of OX457145.1, from coordinate 14,732,871 downwards.
ATCCTGACAGCTTTCGCTTCATATACTTTCATTAAACTCTTCATACATGAACGTTAATTACACGAAAATTTAGTTTAAAATTTTTCATTGAAGTCCGTTGACTGAATTTCGGAGCGAGTTGTTATGTATGTTTGTTGTTATATAATTGCTGTCGCTTTCTAAAGGGAGTCTGGAACCTAGCCACTAATACCGAAACACAACTCAAGGTTCTTATGGCGGCATGCTCCAGACCAGGGGTGGTAGCCGTTCAGACGGGCAGATACCCTGTCACCTGGCTGTGGGTTGTTTGGTCGCCTCTTACGTTAGAACGTGGGCCCGGCCGCAGAAATGGCCGCATATTTTTTCTCCGTTCCTGCACGGATAAAGAGTTATCTATCTATTTGGCACATTAATGGATCCATTAGACGTTAACGACGATCCCTATTTATGTAGGATATACATATCAAAACTTAATTTAAAACTGATGTACCAAGTGACTGCATCATTACCGTGTCCTGTTATTAAGTGTAATCCACACTAACACGAAATAAAGTCATTACCAACCGACACTTCATTAGAAGCACTTGCTAAGTCATTTACTGTCAATTTTCTAAGTACCTTAACAGTGAAGGAATATGGTTGAATTTGTCTTAATAAATTTTGATTGGTTTCGAAATTGGTTGAAATTATAGGCCTGATTTTAATACAATATTGCTTTAGAAAAGTATTTTCAAGTGATTATAGTATCATTACCAATGTATTGATTTGTTACTTAATAGTTGTAATAGCTCAATTACTAGCGTAATGAGTTTAATCTCAATGAATAAAGTAATTCTTGCGCCGCTTCTTCTTTTCAAGCCACTACATGCTGTGAAATGGTGGTGAATTATCTTAGACTTCTGTAAGATAAATAATAATCATAAACGAATATTAAAATTCAATAATTAAAAAGAAACAAGCGACGTGTAGGCTAAATAATAACTTTAACATTACTCATTGACACTTAACATCTTCATATTTAAACAAACAAACACACATATTGTATGTTTGCGGGACTCGAATTAAAATGCCGTTAGAATTATTATAGAGTGTATTTGAACTATACAAACCCGTATAACACAGGTACAAATATAACCGAACACAACTAATCCAAACGTAATGCAGAAGGTTCAATAAAACGCCCAAAGTCCGCCACTATTAGATTCCCGAATGTACAAACCTCACGCCTGTATCGTAGTTGTAGCTCGACTGACCCCTTCTCTCAATCAGGCCGTCGTGTTATACTTCACAAATGTAAATATGCCCGCCCGGCAACGTCGACACAATTTCCTAGAATTAGCTTGTACTTGTAATCCGCAACACATGCCTAATGATGCTCCTGAGCGAGTACTATAGGACAATAGGCTATTCTCCACAATAAATAGAAACGTATGCCAATAAATAAGTGAACAAAAGAAGACAATCACAAAAGGATTACAATTAGATCAAATGCCGACAGGTAATAAAATGTGCTTTTACAGATCTGTACGTAGAATGTCTTTGTTGAGGCCTAAGTTGTAATAGTATATTCTCAAATTAAGCAAGTTACGATTGTGTTATGGGTAATATACGACGAATTACTCTGGGGCCGATTCCTAGACACCTAGACTGTAGTAAATAACGGAGAAAATTAGTTTCGGAAATTTACCATACCAGGAATCGAGCCTCTGCGTTGCAGTGAGGTAAGCCAGCAAAGACAACCCGCTCAATCACAGAGCCCGTCAAATATTTACCGTGATCACGGCTACTGGAAAGTGGCCGAAACGTCAAGATAAAACTCAAATAAAATCAAGTGCTTAAAATAGTTAAAACGTAGTTTTAAAAATGTAATGAAATCTATTCTAGTAGTGACGGAACCCGTTCATTGCTCATGTGTGAAATCGATTAATCCGGCTTACGTGATCAGTAGGACGTGGTAGCTTAGTATTTGACGCACTCGGGTCTAAGGGTGGTGTGCATACATTTGACCGACTGTTAAAATAAAATAGCCACTGTTTAGGCAACTTTTAGTGTTCACCACAAAATATTCCATAGTTATCGACGAAAATGAGTTGGTTAACTTAAACGAGCAAATCTGAGCCGTTTAAACACCGGTTAACTTTAATCGGACTTTTGAAGGAATTTTTTTATTCAATTTTCGTAATAGTCTTGCTACTGGTACCGGTTTTTACTTATGGAATATAAGTATATACTGTTATTTTAAACAAAAATTTGTTTGTTTAATCATTTTAGCATTGAGTAAAATGCTCCCATTTGATGCTTTAAGTTTCATAATGGAAGAAGATGACAATATAAATTCGCTAGAATACCTACATAATATTGACATAGTTACAAGGAGGCCTTGAATTATTCAAGAGCGTCGGAATTTCTTTGAAGAATATGAAAAAGTATTGTTCGTAACTAGATTTGCATGCATGCATGCATGCATGCACCTGTCCGTTTGTTTTCAATGACTTATTTATATTTCATAAACAGATCAGTCAAAATCTGCTTTTCACTGTTACAGAAATTTGTATACCCTTTTTTCTTTTCTTCCATGTTTGGAATGTTTATAATCACATTTTGTAATACTATATTGTTTAATTTGTTTAAAATTTGATACGTAAACCGACATCTATCACGTTACGTAAGTACTACGAAGCGAATGCCATATGTAAATTGACATAAAATATTGCACATAACTCGTCAAATTAAATAAGACACCTCTGTCATAAAATACCATACTAACGCAGTGACTTCTAAACTTTGTATTATTATTTTATAAGCAACAAATTCGTAATGTCATTTAGCTTTGACGGATTTTGTTGTTAATTGACTTTTTCATTTAGTCTAGTTATATCATCACTCTATTCATTCGCCATTCATTCAAAAACGCCTAATACCGCTCGTTTACATAACCGAAAAACAGATGTTGGTGAACACTAAAAAACGCTCCTCAATTATGTCGACCGTTAAGTTCTAACCACTTGTTTAGATAATTCAACGTTTTTCTCCAGTCTATGAACTTCACCCTTAGGCTGGTGTGCACCGAAATTTAACCGACGGTTAACCAAAAATAATCACTGTTTTTCCATACATTTTTGGCGATTATCTTATTTTCACCATTGGTTAAAAGTTTTTTCACACCAGCCTTAGACTCGCCTTTCAAATGACTTATGTATGCTCAAATCATGGCCGATATATCAATTTTAACAAATAACAGCCTGCCTTGGGTAGGTACACTGTTCTCTACCCCGTTTTCTGTTTTTAAATTTAATTTGATTCAATTTTTCTTCTTCTGACGTAATTCTTTATAAGGGTATTTTTTTTATATTTTTTTTATTTACATCTTTTTCTAATACAAGTATTTACTCTTTCTAAACATACTATTACTATATTTTATTTATTACATATTTTCTATTTATGCTTTTGCTACCTCTTAAACAAGGGAGGAGGCTCCTGAGCCTGCCCAGCAGTGAGGTGTTTAGGGGCTGTTACTTATTTATTACTTCTTGTTAGGGACTGTATGAATTTAGATTAAAAACTGAAATAATACGCTGGACAACGATGGTGCAAATACATATATTTCGCAACAAATAAAACGGAAATGTCATTCTATTATAATTAAAATAAATTTAAAAATAAATATACGAAAGAGTTCGTAACACTTCTTATCATATTTTAATAGTAGTCCGTTTAATTAAGAGTGTTAGTTAAAGTTCTTCATACTTTTTGAAAAATCACTAGACGCCTCTAAGAGGATTATTACCACCATTTTCTCCCGAGTCATCAGCGCTCAATCATTCGCCTGATGACTGGCTAACTGGATTAAAGTTTCATTAACAGCCACCATTGTCGTCGTCACACCCTCTAGCGGGAGTTTTAATAGGATAGTTGACAGTGAAATCAATTGGGATACTCTTTATCCTATTAAAATATGTTGCAACCTTTCATATTTAGTAGATACGAGCTTAATGAGTTATTGCGTCGGAATTCTGACGAGTCGAATAGTCTGTTAATTTTACTGTTTAATCATTTACTATAATGTCTTTAAAGAACTTTATTCTTTATTGTACACAAAATAGTTACAAATAAAACTACAAAATAATGGTGATGATGATGAACAAAGGCGAACTTAACCCTACAAAGAGTTTTCTTCCAGAAAACCTATGGGTCTAGCGAGAGTGGGAAGATAAGAGGCAGGGTTGTGTACATGAAAGTTATTAGATAAAAGTACTTATTGAAAATACAATTAAATTATAAACTACATACAGATATACATACATTAACTTACATACACATATATCGATACATACGTAGTATATACATATATAAAATACATATGCGGAACTACATGTCTATTCATATGTACCTATAGACGGAAATATTATATTTTATTGTCATTTATCTGTGGAACTCAAAAAGTTATTACAAAAAATATATCCAACCTATATTGTCAGATTTAGTAAGAATTTCCTTTAAGTGAGGTTGCCTGGAAGAGATCCATTAAGTACAAAAGAAGTTCTTTTCAAGTGTGGTTACCTGGAATAGATCCTTTAAGTAGGTAAGAATTTCCTATAAGTGAGGTTGCTTGTAAGAGATCCTTTAAGTTAGGTAAGTATACATTTCCTATACATGACGTTGCATAAAAGATCCTTTACGTTATGTAAGTAAGAATTTCCTACGATCGAGGTTGCTTGGGAAGTTATTGTAAGTTTTAGTCTGCAATTGAATGTTATCTTTTTGATTGCATTAGTTCAGCAGACATGCAGACGGCCCACCTCATGGAAAGCGGTTACCATCCCTACTGGACATTAGTAACACCAAAAATGCTACCAGTCTGCTAGTGCTACCGCTGTCTAAAGGGAGGCTGGAACCTGGCCACTAATACCAGAACACAACTCAAGGTTATTATGGCGGCATAGTCGAAACGAGGGGTGATAGTCATCCGGACGGGTAAATACCCTAACACACCTGGCTGTGGGTTGTTTTGTCGCCTCTTACGACAGGCCGCCCGGCCGCAGGAATTTGTATATATATGAAAACTTTGCGTAGGCTGAATGCACTAACGGTGTTTCATTCGCAATTTAATTAGTACCACACGTCTGATGAAAATAGTTTTAACTAAAATTCCAATAGTCTGATGAGATCGTGCCCGCCACCCCTGTCGGATGTAATTTTTTAGTCATCATTTTGCACTAAATGTGATTATTCGCTTAATTATCTCGTTAGTTGGAGGGTAGATTTAAAATTTGCCATCCGTATATTAAAGTTAGACTAGTTATGTGGTGAACATTACCTATAGCTATGCCACCTCCACCAGGCCCTGATAGAAGGGACCAAGATATGCTGGCTTCACATCGTAAAGTATGACTTGTAACGAGTGTTCTCACTATGACCGATGTCCAAGATCATTCGAAGTGCAGAGGAAAATAAGAGAACATGGATTCCGAGCTTCTTAAATAGCCGGGATTTAACGCTAGAAGGATAACAATGAAAGGAGAGGAGCATAGCGAACTATTTTTAAAACATTTTGCAGTTTACTAAACTATTATGTAGCCTACATATCACACATACTGTTTTGTTTCTTCCATATTATAGATCCAGTTGCCTATAAGGAAATTGATTGTGACATACAAAAACACAAAATAATAATTATAGGGGGTTGTATTTTGCCAAAATAGTTACTGTCGGCGCGGCGCTGGGTTTAAGATAACAGTAATTAAAAAAAAGCCTTTTTATTTGGTCTATAATAAACATGTGATACAATAATTTAAAAATGTATTTTTTTTATTCCTCAGTTTCTTATGATTATTTTATTATTCTATTTTTGGACCCCCGTCCGGGTAAAGGCCTCCTCCACTTGCGCCCAGTGCTCTCCATCTGCGGCCACTGCGAGCCTGAGCTTGCCATACGTACCTATTACAATGGACTATGACAGTTTTGTAAGAAAAGAAGTGTTGGGCAATTTAGATAGGAATGTGAGATTAGCACGCATGTACCTGATTAATGGGCATGAAATGCAGCTGCTCCTCACTTTCACTTCTTCACTTCAGTTCAGTTGTAGTTTTATTTATCTTGTATATCTATTAACTGAAGCGCGAAACGTGTTTTGATAATATATTAAATTAAACTCAGTTTCGATTTCTGTACGTATATTTTATGATTTCACAGCTTTTTATGTATTTACATTTATAATTTTCTTATTTATGTAAGACGAGTGACATGTGTGATTTTTAAATTATATTAATAATGTTATTATGTAATGAGGTTTTATGAAATGAAGAAGTTAATCCCAAACAACGTGATTTATATTGTATTATTTTATGTGTATCTATTTTATATTATACATGTTTTTTACATTATTCTTGCGGCGCGGAGCGGGTTATAAATAATTTATTTTTGTTTAGTACAGAATAATTTATTTTCACAATAAAATAAGTGGCGGACGTTTTTTTACCAGCGATGTAATTGCATACACATATGATTAAGGAGCGGTGCGGTGCGATATATAATATGATAGTTTAATTTACATTAATTTATTTAATTTTATATATTTACAACATGACAATGAATGACTGACATGCGTGCACAAGGAGAACGCGCCGTCAAATTTGAAGAGGAAATTTAAATATGTTACAAGAAAAGTATGAATAGGCCGAAAGAAGGTTTATATGGCGGTACCTGTTACCAATACTATCTACTAAAATAATTCCCCAAATTTTCTGTTTGATATTGAAGATTTTCCTGCTTTAGTTTTTGTGTTCAAGGTCTAATAGCGATGAAATTTATGTAGCATCAGTTTGAAGCTTTGCTAATTCCGACCCAAAAAAGGTTCAGAAACAAAAAAGTTAGCTGAACATAAATAAAAAAAACTTATTGACGAAACGAATTAAAAACCTCCTTCTGTTTTGAAGAAAATTTATATGCCAAAAACAGTACGTGAATTTTGAAAACGCATGATTAACATATTTCAGTTTATCCTTCATTTACTGATATTGTTTTGCATGTTTCGTTTAGTACCCATTTTATTTACAGTGCAATATGTATACTAATTTCAAAAGCCCTAAGGCTAGCCGCAGACACAAAATAATATTGTCAATACAAGATTGTCAAAATCTTCATCAATATAATGGTTCCCGCACACTACGCAATATTATTGACAATTTTATTGAAAATTAATCTGACTCAGTCGCTCTGCAGCTAGATTCAAGTGCGGACGTTTGACATAACAATTAATGGATACAAAGAAAAAAGTGGTTGCATTGAGTATTGCATTAATTTTACTAACCAAAAAAAGGCAATCAAGAAAAAAACGATGGATTAAAGACTGGATGAGAAAAAAAGTTGAGTTAAATCACTTTAATCTAATAAATGAACTACGAGTTACAGAAGAAAATGATTTTAAAAATTACATGAGAATGAGAGATAGCAGCTTCCAAAAACTATTATCTTTAGTTTCACCTTACTTGAAGAAAAAAGATACACACATGCGAAAAGCGCTAACGCCTGAGGAGAAGTTAGCAGTTACTTTACGCTTTTTAGCGACTGGCAGAAGTTTTGAAGATTTGAAATATTCCACTTTAATATCGCCAAGAGCTATAAGTGGAGCAGTTTTGGACACTTGTAACACGTTAATATACGTCTTGCAAGATTGTATAAAAGTAAGTAGTAATTACCTATATTTAAACATCTACGTTATAGTATTTGATAATCCCTAAATACTAAGATAATAATTATACTACTATTATTATGTATGTGTATTTTACTGTTTTTTTGTTGTAATAAAAGCCCTTTGATTTTGATTTGAAGCAAAACAAATAAAATATTATAATCATTTTTATTAATTTAAGTGGTAATAAATTGTAATCTTTGTTTTAATATATTTACAACTACTTAAAAGTCTGAAAAAAAATTGGAAAATCTTCTTTTGGAGTATACTTTGGATGTACATCGGCTTCAATTGTTATATTATTATTTTGGTTATTTTCATCAAATATTGTGTCTTGTGGACCATACTCAAACTGTTGCAATTGTGTCAGTGGAGGCCTTAACATTATTTGAGATGGAACACCGGTGGTTACAATTGACTTAGACAAAGTCTGCGGAGGTGTCATAGTAATAGTATTATCCGTATTATGTTCATTGGTATATATGGAATGTGGTGAAGGAGTTAAACTGTATCTCAAAATTGAATCTTGTGTGCTTGGTGATTGATTAGGTGATGGAATATAGTTTACTCTGGAATGATCTAGTGACTGTCTACGTGGCAAAGGCGATGAAGTATATGGTACATGCTCATTAATTTTGACGGAGTTTTTGTTTAATTTTCCAAGTTGTGCCTCGAATAAAATATCGTTAATTGCCTTTTCTGCAAAAAGTTTTTGCCTAGACTCCAGTTTTGTCATTTTACTGGCCCAGACTTTGGCAAGATGATATTCTTCTTGATTCTCAGAAGAATCCTTCTCCAAAAATGACAATGTTCTGTGCAAAAGGTTTTGCTGGTCATTGACCATTTTTCTTTTCTTCTTATTTACTGATACTGGATTTGGAGGTGGATCCATTGAGCTAGTCGAATATTTGTCTTGATCATTTTCTTTGCCTTCCTGTGATATAAAGAAAAGTAAACAAAGTGTTAGTTATAAATTATGATAATATTTATTTTATTCTATTGTTTTAGACTCCTTCAACCCAGCAAGAGTGGAGAGAAGTGGCCGATGATTTTGGACGCTTTCATGGATTCCCTACATGCTTAGGGTCGTTAGATGGCAAGCACATTGGGATAATTATGCCCAAAAATGCAGGCTCACGTTACTTCAATTATAAAGGATTCCATAGTATTATTTTATTGGCTTTAGTAAATGCTCGTAAAGAATTTATGATGGTTGACGTTGGTATCAACGGTCGTATATCTGATGGTGGAGTCCTGTTCTATTCAAAATTTTGGCAGTCTTATGAACAAGGTCTACTTAATTTGCCTAACCCAATTAATCTTTCAAATATGACACACTTATTCCCTTACGTATTTGTGGCTGATGAAGCGTTCGCTTTGGGCCCAAATTTGATGAAACCATACTCACAGAAAAACTGCAGCTCTAATGAGCTGATATTCAATCAAAAAATATCAAGGGCTCGATCAACGGTTGAGTGTGCGTTTGGTATCTTGGCTAAACGTTTTGGTATTTTTCAAAAGGCTATAAATCTAGAACCAGACAAAGCAACGATACTGACTTTAACCTGTTGTTACTTACACAACTTTTTAATTAAAGAAAATGCTTCCCTTTATTTAAACCAAGAAAAGGAATCACCATCAGTCAATATAACTAATCTACAGTCTACTCAAAATAGAAACGCAACTATTAATGCTAAAATAATAAGAGACAATTATTGTCAGTACTTTTGTAGTTTAAATACCTAATATAAGTTTGTTTGTACTAAACGACTAACCTAACCTACGGAGAGTATTATTAATACTCTCCGTAGGTTAGGTTACTAATAAATTTATTAAAATATAATACAAACCTCTATTGTTTTATTTTCTGGTTGTTTCACTGGTTGTTCATCATTTGATAAAAACAGCAATTCATAATACGTCCAGGCAGACGGGACGTAAACCTCATCAGTTCCCTTTCCCGATGATTTTGATTTGTGAATCTTCTTTAATTCTTTCCGAAAATTGGTTCGTAGGGAATTAATTTTTTTCTTTACGTCTTCTCTTGTGCTATTTGGTTTGATTTTTTTATAAATATCGAGCAACTTATCAAGCGCATTATTTTTCTTGACTGTATCGCGATATGCTTTGCAGGATGTATTCCATAATTCTGGGAAAGTTTCCCATGTTTTAATAAACACTGACAAATAGTGTTTGTCCGTGGCAGTGCTATCATCAACAGTATCAAGACTATTTTCGCTTTGGATACTGTTTTCGTCTTCCATTTTGAACAAATAACACGAACGTACGAACGTCCGCTCGTATTGAAATCTTGTCCTCAACTAAAATATTGCTTCGCGCCCGCACACGTCAATATTATTGACAATACCCCTGCCTCCCCCCGATATTGACATGACAAAATCAGAATATCTGGATAATCCACAATAATATTGAACACTACCGCAATACTGGCCGCACACACTCAATATTATTGACAATACGTACTTTATTGTCAATATTATTTCGTGTGTGCGGCTAGCCTAATAACCTTATCAATATTTGCTCTTAACATCGGTTAGACCCGGGCTGAGCCGCCGGTCATTAGTGCCCCAATATTGGTTGGATGCAGTCAGTATATTGAAATGCCGCCGTCCACTGTTGTAATGTAGGTACACAATACGTGCGTACTAATGGATTATCAGTGATTTGCATTTAGCTGGTTCTCCTGGATGGCTGTATACAAAATCATTCAAAATATTAGAATGATATGACAAAAGAAAGAAGCATTTTAGCGCTTAAATTAGACAACTCAAATAACAGTTACAATAAAATTATAGATTATAAATTGGTTCCAAATCGCTGTCACTTGTTAGGAACGTTCCTGAAAAAGTATTAAAATGTCGCATAAATATAAAGATAGTCAGTTCTTGCATTGTAAGCGTGTGAAACTTAAAATGATAACAATGGTAACGATGTTGTTCTGGGTAGTCTTAACTGTTTGATGACATGACAGCTCACTGCTGTTTAAAAACCGGCAAACGGGTTTATTAAGAGATGAAGGCAGAGGCAGTTAGGAGACCGACGCGCAACGATTTGAAAAAATATATGAGGGTCTGCTCCTAAAGAAGTACTGGCTTACTATGTCTTGTCTGTACGAAGATCTTCAGCGAAAAGGGTTAAAGCGAAAAGTTAAAAATAAACAGATATTTATTAATGAAATGTAGCAAAAACCCAATGCAATGTTGAACATTCAAATTGGACATTAAAAAGTATCAGAAAATTATTTTATTTTGAACTGCAGATTAAATGTTATTTGAAGAATTATTATTTTAAAACGATCTTACCACTTACTTAACGTCCACTTCAATTTTAGTTTTTAAATATATCAATACTTTATCAAGCTTTTTTATTTCATTTAAACGTAACTTGTCGATGCTATGTATGACCAGATTATTGGTTCATACTTCGTACAGTACTTTACTATCCAGTGTGGCTATACAAGTATACAGCCCACCTCCTGGGCACACCTCTGGCAGTGATATAGCTGCCCTTGTCTGTAATTAGATTATAGTAAAATTACTTTTAATACTTACTTACTGCTGCGGCTCACCGACCCAAAATGAGTCTTTGCCTCCGAAACGAGAGTACTCCACTCCTGCCTGTTCAGCGCTGTCTCTTGCCAGTCATCGGCATGAAGCTCGCGCAGATCAGCCTCCACTACGTCCCTCCAGCGATACCTGGGCCTACCAACTGGTCGCCGTCCTGCTGGTTTGCCCAGGTAGGCTCTTTTCACAGCGCGATCCTCCCCCATTCTGAGTAGATGGCCAAGCCAGCGCAAGCGATGTGCCTTGCTCTCGCCTATTATATTGGGCTCATCCACTAGTTCTTGGATTTCGGCATTTTTACGGATCCGCCAGTTGCCATCGCTTCCCCGTGTCGGACCCAGGATCTTTCTTAGGACCTTTCTTTCAGTCACTAACAGCTTGTTCTCCTCCTTCAGTGTTAGCGTCCAAGCCTCACAACCGTACATCAATATTGGACGTATGACAGTTTTGTATATACGTATCTTGGTCTTACGGCTGAGAAGCTTGGATACCAACACCTTATGAAGCGCCGCGGTACATCGTAGGGTATTGTGAATTCGAATGTCTATATCTTCCTCGCGGGTGTTAGTGTCTGTTAAAGTACAGCCCAGGTATTTAAATTTGGACGCTTCTCTGTAGCGGGTATCTCCAACATGCAAGTCCTCTCTGTTCACACGGGTGTTCTTATAGCGTCGCATGTGGAAATACTCGGTCTTGTCGTGATTGATCCTGAGCCCTACTTTTAACGCTTCTTTTTCCAGAAGCATGGCGGCTTCAGTGACGTCTCTTCGGCAAGTTCCCAATAAGGCTAGGTCATCCGCATAGCCTATAACCATATACTTTCCATTCAGTTCAACCCCAGTTTGAAGTACAAGTACTTTTCTGATTACATATTCCAGAACTAAATTGAAGAGCACAGGTGAAAGGGCATCGCCTTGCTTTAATCCGGTAATAACCTCAAAGTCGTCACTAAATTCTGCGCCTACTCTTATACGCATTTGGCTATTTCCTGTGGCTACGACGATCATATCTGAGAGTTTTTTTGGGATTTCGAATTCCACCGAAATGGTTCTTAGGAGGCTACGGTCTATGCTGTCATATGCTTTTTTGAAATCCACAAACAATGAGTGAATGCTTTGCGCATATTCCCATTTTTTCTCCATCAATTGTTTGAGAAAAAAGATCTGGTCGATGGTACTCCGATTTCGGCGGAAACCACATTGATAATCACCTAAAATATTTTCAACGTAAGGTTCTAGGCGGCCCAAGAGTATATACGACAAGACCTTATATGCTGTAGGGAGTAGGGCGATCCCTCGATAGTTTGTACATTTCTTTTTACAGCCTTTCTTATGAACAGGGCATATGATCGCTATATTCCACTCTGACGGTTGTTCCTCTCTCTCCCATACCCGTACCAAAAGTTCGTGTAATATTAGGTGCAATGCTTCTCCACCATACTTCCATAATTCAGATGGTAACTCATCTACACCAGGGGCTTTATTGTTTTTCAGTCTCAAGATAGCGCTTTTAGTCTCTGAAAAACTTGGTGGTTCTACTTGTATCTCTGTAAGATTATTCGTGGTGGGTCGATTATTCGGTTCATTGGGGAGCGGACAGTTGAGTAAATTATGAAAGTAGTCTCGCCAAAGTGATTTTATATTATCTTTTTCTGTTACAAAGTTACCGTCTTCATCCTCCATAATTTGAATATTGGATTGGTAACCTTTTTTAACCTCTTTGATCTCCTGATAGAAGTTTCTTGATTTATTGGCAGTTATAAGAGTTTCCATTTCCCTCACTTTACTGTCTAGGTACTGTCTTTTGGCCTTTCTTATAGTCGTCTTTGCCTCATGCTCAAGTTCTTCATATCTTCTTTTCCATCGATCATCTTGCTCTGATAATAGTTTATATCGTCTCCTTTCCTCTATGACTTTATCGCATTCACTAGTCCACCATTTTTTAAGTTTTTTCCTAATTTTCTTACCAATGATTTCCATTCCAACTTTTTTCAGAGTATTCTTTATATGGTCCCACGTCTTGTTTATATCTTCTTCTATTTCTAGATCTTTAAATTTATTACTAACTTCTACTTGGTACTTTTCTCTTAGTACTTGATTTTTAAGGTTATCAATATCAATTCTTTCGGGGCTGTTTTTGTAGTTGTTCTTGGATGTTTTTATTCTGAACTTTAATTTCACACTTAATAAATAGTGATCGCTATCACAGTCTGCTCCTCTTAATGTTCGAATGTCTTGAATAGCACTCTTATGTCTATCGTCTATTGCAACATGATCAATCTGGTTTATTGTTTGACCGTCTGGGGAGCGCCATGTACCTTTGTATATCTCTTTATGAGGGAACATTGTACTTTTGATCGCCATAGCTTTCAATGAAGCAAAACTTATGAATCTTAAACCATTATCATTTGAATTATCATGTTTGCTGTGCTTTCCAATGGTAGGTCTAAATATGTCTTCTTTTCCTACTTTCGCATTGAAATCATGTGCAAATTTAATACAAAAGTAATTTTATATATTATGTATTGTATATATATAATGTTTAGTTTTACTTACATATTTCATAATTGTATAAATAATAAAGAAATTATTGATTACTAAGTATGAATATTGGTACTTTGCCATTTTGCATAAAGCCGTCGTAACAGAAACAATGATGAGAGTCGACACGAGGCCCCCTAAACAGTCGAGTTGAAAATAATTGTCTTGCTGATAGCTTCGACGCAAACTAATTTCTCTTTTATATACGTAAAATATGTATATGTAGACTCTACCGGTGGTTAGGGCTGCGCAGACAGGCTCCTCCTCACAATTCGTGCCGTATCCAAAATTGTGTCTTCTATGTTATTGTTACAGTATTTTGTATTTAGTCTTTTGCGGTGCGATATGAAGTCACTGAAGAAAGGCGTCATAAATTTCTTCCAAGCCAACAACTCGTTGGTGACACTTCTTGGGCAGTAGAAGTTTATAGGCGATATCCATTAATTTTCATCAGGTGAACAGTATTTCTGCTTGTTTCGGGCAGTAAGGCATATAGTCAATTTATCAATAGTTTGTGACAATGGATAACGTAAATCCTTTTATAAATGAACTTCTTTGAAACTGTTAAGGTAGACTGATGTTATCCTACTGGTTAGTTAACTACGCGAAGGAAGCGTTGCTTTGCGCTAAATTTCACTGAGCTGCGCTTCTACGCCATTACACAACAATACGACTGTTTGCGCCGACACACTGGGTTTACGAGCGAAGCACAAAAATCTGATACTGCCAACAGTGCCAACATGTACCTTGGTATATTTCAGTTAAGGTCTGCGAATTAGCACCGAACAGAAATAAAGGTATTTATTGTTAGTGGTGAACTTATACACAAAACTGTTTAATTCGACTTGCAAACAAACACTGCCGATTTAATATTTAATAAGTACAATTAATAATAATTTCTGATTCTCGCACAATAAGTAGCTACCATAGAGCGCTACTGTCACGTGCATGTGTACCCGACTAAAGTCGAAGCGATATATAAAAAACCCAAGATGCACAAACAACGCCTCAAAACCGTCCTCCTACAATGAGCGCAATTTTCTAAATAGTGCGCTCATTTCAAATAGTCTCGCGTCGCCCGCCTCTAGGTGCACTCGTTCAAAATGCCGAAGTGTTCTCTCACAAATTGCAAGAATATTACGTCAAAAAGGTTAAAAAAGGATGGGATATCATATTTTCGGTAAGTAAAAGGGTTTATTGATTAGTTTTTGTTGTTTTTATGTCTGAATATAGGAAGCAATATGTGATTTTGTTTTAATTTGTCTAAAAACTTTACTCAAGGTCGCATAATAAAAATCACTCTGTTCTTGTTAATGGACTCGATTTTTATTGTTGTGTTTATTTTTTTATTTAATAGTTTATGTACTTTTGAACTTTTTTGTATTTAGTTTTTGACAAATATGGTTACGTTATATAATTTGATATAGGAGAAAAGGTAGTCAATTTGACGATTTTTTTAATGTGCGTAAATATTATAATGTATATGGATTAATAATGGGACAACTTATGGGTTCGCGACATGCGGCATGCTAATGTCAGAAGTGTCGCGTAGTCTGTGAGTGTCGCTTTGGCGCAACATGTCACATTAAAAACTTCTTGAAAACTTAAAAGCGTATTTTTTATATTTTAGTTTTCCTCGTGATCCTATATGATGTGAAGAATGGAGATTACTTGTTAGTCGACAAAGGCGTGAAGATTTTAAGCCGAATAATTCAAGCGTCGTTTGTTCAGAACATTTTTTGGACGAAGATGTGTATGTCACTGCAAAGGGCATAAACCGTATTCGTAAAACGGCTGTTCATCGCGTAGTGGTAAGTAACTCGTAAACCAGAAAAATAAATTTGTCAAATACTAGTAGTATCGTACCTTCATTCAATAATTTTTTTGTAATCATAATTATTTGTTCAGGATATGTCACCACAGGAACTCAAGATTGTAAGTAACTGCGATGAAGAACGAAAGGAACCTTAGTGCCGCTGTATTTTAAAATATTATTTTGTGTGCTAGCAGATACTTATCATTTTGATTTTGCTTACAGATTGAAATACCAGATGATGGCGGTGATACTGAAGTCTGTGGTATAAATTCAATGTTAGATTTAGAAAATGAAAAGAAATCGAATCTCCTACTACTTCTTTAAGCATAGGGTCAATTTTGGATACACCTCAAAAAGTTCATATAAAAAGCGCATTTCACAAATGCCGCAAAAGGTTAATTAGCAAGGAAAAAGTCATTAACAACTTAAGGAAAAAAAATTATATTACTTATATATTTCCAATACATAACTTCTTTTATTTCATATCCCACTCAATGCTTCGGCTTGAGTATGTCATTACTTTACCTTTGGATCAGGGGTGAACGTCACATTTTTTAATAATAAATACCTTTAATATAAATAAATGATTATTACAGTTAATATTTGGTGTATTGATATATACATGTCCTATCCAAAAAATATTTACGCTCAAATAAAAGTATAATTATATGTTTAGAACACAATTTAACAAACTCTTAAAATACAAAAAAAATGTCACAAGAAAAATATATAATTAATATACAATTATATAAAAGTTCGTCTCCACTCATCCTTGTCATATCGAGAACCGTTGGTCGTAATGCTTTTCGAACACTGCGTTGTAAAAACAACTATACAATTAGCGTACGTAAGGTTGATTTTGCAAAAATATAAGCTCTGTGAAGTTGGCACCTCGAGTTGCGAATTTTTAAAAGAACAATATCCCATTCGTTTGTCCATCGTTAGTCCACGTTTGCCCAGGAAAAATTTTCGTTTGCCCACCCTTGGTTCAAAAGTTATTGAACAAAAACTTTTTTTGAAAAAAGAAATTCCGGTTCTTCCCATATTTTCGCAAGGTTTCATGTTTTTTGCACTCGAATGGACTTTATCGTTAGCTGATCCAATGAACTCGATTGTCCAGGCAAAAGTTTCGTTTGTCCACCCTCAGATCAAAAGTTATTATTGAACAAACACTTTGTTTTGGAAAAAGTAATTTTTGTTCTTTCCATATTTTCGCGAGGTTTAATGTTTATGACACATGAATGGACTTTATCGTTAGCTGATCCAATGAACTCGATTGTCCAGGCAAAAGTTTCGTTTGTCCACCCCTAGATCAAAAGTTATTATTGAACAAACACTTTGTTTTGGAAAAAGTAATTTTTGTTCTTTCCATATTTTCGCGAGGTTTAATGTTTATGACACATGAATAGACTTTATCGTTAGCTGATCTAGTGAACTCGATTGTCCAGGCAAAAGTTTCGTTTGTCCACCCTCAGATCGAAAGTTATTATTGAACAAACACTTTGTTTTGGAAAAAGTAAATTTTGTTCTTTCCATATTTTCGTGAGGTTTAAAGTTCATGACACTCGAATGGGCTTTATCGTTAGCTGATCCAGTGAACTCGATTGTCCAGGCAAAAGTTTCGTTTGTCCACCCACAGATCGAAAGTTATTATTGAACAAACACTTTGTTTTGGAAAAAGTAAATTTTGTTCTTTCCATATTTTCGTGAGGTTTAAAGTTCATGACACTCGAATGGGCTTTATCGTTAGCTGATCCAGTGAACTCGATTGTCCAGGCAAAAGTTTCGTTTGTCCACCCTCAGATCGAAAGTTATTATTGAACAAACACTTTGTTTTGGAAAAAGTAAATTTTGTTCTTTCCATATTTTCGTGAGGTTTAAAGTTCATGACACTCGAATGGGCTTTATCGTTAGCTGATCCAGTGAACTCGATTGTCCAGGCAAAAGTTTCGTTTGTCCACCCACAGATCGAAAGTTATTATTGAACAAACACTTTGTTTTGGAAAAAGTAATTTTTGTTCTTTCCATATTTTCGCGAGGTTTATTGTTTATTACACTCGAATGGGCTTTATCGTTAGCTGATCCAGTGAACTCGATTGTCCAGGCAAAAGTTTCGTTTGTCCACCCTCAGATCGAAAGTTATTATTGAACAAACACTTTGTTTTGGAAAAAGTAATTTTTGTTCTTTCCATATTTTTTCGCGAGGTTTAAAGTTCATGACACTCGAATGGGCTTTATCGTTAGCTGATCCAGTGAACTCGATTGTCCAGGCAAAAGTTTCGTTTGTCCACCCCCAGATCAAAAGTTATTATTGAACAAACACTTTGTTTTGGAAAAAGTAATTTTTGTTCTTTCCATATTTTCGCGAGGTTTAAAGTTCATGACACTCGAATGGGCTTTATCGTTAGCTGATCCAGTGAACTCGATTGTCCAGGCAAAAGTTTCGTTTGTCCACCCTCAGATCAAAAGTTATTATTGAACAAACACTTTGTTTTGGAAAAAGTAATTTTTGTTCTTTCCATATTTTCGCGAGGTTTAATGTTCATGACACATGAATAGACTTTGTCGTTAGCTGATCCAGTGAACTCGATTGTCCAGGCAAAAGTTTCGTTTGTCCACCCCCAGATCAAAAGTTATTATTGAACAAACACTTTGTTTTGGAAAAAGTAATTTTTGTTCTTTCAATATTTTCGCGAGGTTTAATGTTTATGACACATGAATGGACTTTATCGTTAGCTAATCCAATGAAC
Organism: Dendrolimus pini; assembly: GCA_949752895.1. NCBI lineage: Eukaryota > Metazoa > Arthropoda > Insecta > Lepidoptera > Lasiocampidae > Dendrolimus > Dendrolimus pini. The sequence continues at coordinate 14,714,512 of OX457145.1, read as the reverse complement.
TCGATTGTCCAGGCAAAAGGTTCGTTTGTCCACCCTCAGATCAAAAGTTATTATTGAACAAACACTTTGTTTTGGAAAAAGTAAATTTTGTTCTTTCCATATTTTCGTGAGGTTTAAAGTTCATCACACTCGAATGGGCTTTATCGTTAGCTGATCCAGTGAACTCGATTGTCCAGGCAAAAGTTTCGTTTGTCCATCCCCAGATCAAAAATAATTGAACAAAAACTTTGTTCTGGAAAAAGTAATTTTTGTTCTTTCCATATTTTCGCATGGTTTAATGTTTAAGACACATGAATAGACTTTATCGATAGCTGATCCAGTGAACTCGATTGTCCAGGTAAAAGTTTCGTTTGTCCACCCCCAGATCAAAAGTTTTTGAACAAACACTTTGTTTTGGTAAAAGTAATTTTTGTTCTTTCCATATTTTCGCGAGGTTTAATGTTTAAGACACATGAATAGACTTTATCGATAGCTGATCCAGTGAACTCGATTGTCCAGGCAAAAGTTTCGTTTGTCCACCCCCAGATCAAAAGTTTTTGAACAAACACTTTGTTTTGGAAAAAGTAATTTTTGTTCTTTCCATATTTTCGCGAGGTTTAAAGTTCATGACACTCGAATGGGCTTTATCGTTAGCTGATCCAGTGAACTCGATTGTCCAGGCAAAAGTTTCGTTTGTCCACCCTCAGATCAAAAGTTATTATTGAACAAACACTTTGTTTTGGTAAAAGTAATTTTTGTTCTTTCCATATTTTCGCGAGGTTTAATGTTTATTACACTCGAATGGACTCTATCGATAGCTGATCCAGTGATCTCGATTGTCCAGGCAAAAGTTTCCATTGTCCACCCTCAGATCAAAAGTTATTATTGAACAAACACTTTGTTTTGGAAAAAGTAATTTTTGTTCTTTTTCAATAGTTTCGTTTCGATTGTTCAGTCGAATCGAAATCGAGTTCACTGAATCAGCTAACGATAAAGTCCATTCATGTGTCATAAACATTAAACCTCGCGAAAATATGGAAAGAACAAAAATTACTTTTTCCAAAACAAAGATTTGTTCAATAATAACTTTTGATCTGAGGGTGGACAAACGAAACTTTTGCCTGGACAATCGAGATCACTGGATCAGCTATCGATAGAGTCTATTCATGTGTCTTAAACATTAAACCTCGCGAAAATATGGAAAGAACAAAAATTACTTTTTCCAAAACAAAGTGTTTGTTCAATAATAACTTTTGATCTGAGGGTCGACAAACGAAACTTTTGCCTGGACAATCGAGATCACTGGATCAGCTATCGATAGAGTCCATTCGAGTGTAATAAACATTAAACCTCGCGAAAATATGGAAAGAACAAAAATTACTTTTACCAAAACAAAGTGTTTGTTCAAAAACTTTTGATCTGGGGGTGGACAAACGAAACTTTTGCCTGGACAATCGAGTTCACTGGATCAGCTATCGATAGAGTCCATTCGAGTGTAATAAACAATAAACCTCGCGAAAATATGGAAAGAACAAAAATTACTTTTTCCAAAACAAACTATTTGTTCAATAATAACTTTCGATCTGAGGGTGGTCAAACGAAACTTTTGTCTGGACAATCGAGTTCACTGGATCAGCTAACGATAAAGTCCATTTATGTGTCATAAACATTAAACCTCGCGAAAATATGGAAAGAACAAAAATTACTTTTTCCAAAACAAAGTGTTTGTTCAATAATAACTTTTGATCTGAGGGTGGACAAACGAAACTTTTGCCTGGACAATCGAGTTCACTGGATCAGCTAACGATAAAGCCCATTCGAGTGTCATGAACTTTAAACCTCGCGAAAATATGGAAAGAACAAAAATTACTTTTTCCAAATCAAAGTGTTTGTTCAATAATAAGTTTTGATCTGAGGGTGGACAACCGAAACTTTTGCCTGGACAATCGAGTTCACTGGATCAGCTAACGATAAAGTCCATTTATGTGTCATAAACATTAAACCTCGCGAAAATATGGAAAGAATAAAAATTACTTTTTCCAAAACAAAGTGTTTGTTCAATAATAACTTTTGATCTGAGGGTGGACAAACGAAACTTTTACCTGGACAATCGAGTTCATTGGATCGCCTAACGATTAAGTCCATTCATGTGTCATAAACATTAAACCTCGCGAAGATATGGAAAGCACAAAAATTACTTTTTCCAAAACAAAGTGTTTGTTCAATAATAACTTTCGATCTGAGGGTGGACAAACGAAACTTTTGCCTGGACAATCGAGTTCACTGGATCAGCTAACGATAAAGTCCATTTATGTGTCATAAACATTAAACCTCGCGAAAATATGGAAAGAACAAAAATTACTTTTTCCAAAACAAACTGTTTGTTCAATAATAACTTTTGATCTGAGGGTGGACAAACGAAACTTTAGCCTGGACAATCGAGTTCACTGGATCAGCTAACGATAAAGCCCATTCGAGTGTCATGAACTTTAAACCTCGCGAAAATATGGAAAGAACAAAAATTACTTTTTCCAAAACAAAGTGTTTGTTCAATAATAACTTTTGATCTGAGGGTGGACAAACGAAACTTTTGCCTGGACAATCGAGTTCACTGGATTAGCTAACGATAAAGTCCATTCATGTGTCTTAAACATTAAACCTCGCGAAAATATGGAAAGAACAAAAATTACTTTTTCCAAAACAAAGTGTTTGTTCAATAATAACTTTTGATCTGAGGGTGGACAAACGAAACTTTTGCCTGGACAATCGAGTTCACTGGATCAGCTAACGATAAAGCCCATTCGAGTGTCATGAACTTTAAACCTCGCGAAAATATGGAAAGAACAAAAATTACTTTTTCCAAATCAAAGTGTTTGTTCAATAATAAGTTTTGATCTGAGGGTGGACAACCGAAACTTTTGCCTGGACAATCGAGTTCACTGGATCAGCTAACGATAAAGTCCATTTATGTGTCATAAACATTAAACCTCGCGAAAATATGGAAAGAATAAAAATTACTTTTTCCAAAACAAAGTGTTTGTTCAATAATAACTTTTGATCTGAGGGTGGACAAACGAAACTTTTACCTGGACAATCGAGTTCATTGGATCGCCTAACGATTAAGTCCATTCATGTGTCATAAACATTAAACCTCGCGAAGATATGGAAAGCACAAAAATTACTTTTTCCAAAACAAAGTGTTTGTTCAATAATAACTTTCGATCTGAGGGTGGACAAACGAAACTTTTGCCTGGACAATCGAGTTCACTGGATCAGCTAACGATAAAGTCCATTTATGTGTCATAAACATTAAACCTCGCGAAAATATGGAAAGAACAAAAATTACTTTTTCCAAAACAAACTGTTTGTTCAATAATAACTTTTGATCTGAGGGTGGACAAACGAAACTTTAGCCTGGACAATCGAGTTCACTGGATCAGCTAACGATAAAGCCCATTCGAGTGTCATGAACTTTAAACCTCGCGAAAATATGGAAAGAACAAAAATTACTTTTTCCAAAACAAAGTGTTTGTTCAATAATAACTTTTGATCTGAGGGTGGACAAACGAAACTTTTGCCTGGACAATCGAGTTCACTGGATTAGCTAACGATAAAGTCCATTCATGTGTCTTAAACATTAAACCTCGCGAAAATATGGAAAGAACAAAAATTACTTTTTCCAAAACAAAGTGTTTGTTCAATAATAACTTTTGATCTGAGGGTGGACAAACGAAACTTTTGCCTGGACAATCGAGTTCACTGGATCAGCTTTCGATAGAGTCCATTCGAGTGTAATAAACAATAAACCTCGCGAAAATATGGAAAGAACCGAAATTACTTTTTCCAGAACTAAGTTTTTGTTCAATAACTTTTGATCTGGGGGTAGACAAACGAAACTTTTGCCTGGACAATCGAGTTCATTGGATCAGCTAACGATAAAGTCCATTGAAGTGCAAAAAAGATTAAACCTTGCGAAAATATGGGAAGAACCGGAATTTCTTTTTTCAAAAAAAGTTTTTCTTCAATAACTTTTGAACCAAGGGTGGGCAAACGAAATTTTTTCCTGGGCAAACGTGGACTAACGATGGACAAACGAATGAGATATTGTTCTTTCAAAAATTCGCAACTCGAGGTGCCAACTTCACAGAGCTCTACATAGGTATAATTGGTGAGTGCTTGGGACACTTCCGAGGGCTACTTTTATTCGACAATGTGTATCTAGGGTTTTTTATATATCAATGGTTCAACGCTACGGTCGCTCGCTTTTATGTCCGAGCGATGACGAACGAGTCGAATAGTAATAACAACTACCAGCAAATATTACAATATTACAATTATTGGTGGTATTATTTGGAATAAATGTTATTAACACTAAATAATCTATTACAACGATAATACATTGCATGTGATTGTTATAAGATCATTTTGAATTAGGAAATGCGATTACTAAAATGGTGGGCAAAAATTAAACAAAACTTATGAAATGAAATGAAATCTTTATTTGTATGAAATATGGATAACAAGGTCTTGATATGATAAGAACATGTTTCGCCATTTACTGGCATACAAATTTTCTTACAACTAATATGATTTATAAATATCATATATTTTTAATGAATGCTCGTTTAAGATTATTACAATTTGTTGCACAATTTTGTCACCTTTATGTCAAAGTTTAATACAATTATATACTTGATGAATGTCAACTTTATTAATAATAATTAATTGTCGAATATTTTGAATTATGAACGCATGTTGGTTATAAAAAAATGTTTTAATCTAACTCAATAATTCTGATACCCGATAAAAACATTTCTCAACCAGCCATGAGAATAATTTTCTTTTAAAGTTTTTGAGAGCTAATTCTCTTTTTGATGCAGGTATTTCATTATATACTTTTATTGTTATTATTGGTATATTTTTGTGACTTAATGCAGTCCTTTACATAGTATTATTAGTCCAGCCATAAATATGTATTTACTTCTGTACTGGGTCAAACTGTACCGTGCACAACGGGAATACACCTTTGTGGTCTCAGTGCGGCGATTTAAGAAGACAAAGGGCAGTAAAATGGGTGATTGCCCACAATACTGCCCCGAGTTTTGTCACATTGGATAAGCCACAAACATACTCGTAATTCAATGCGAACAAAAAATATGTGTAGAATATTTTATATTATTTATGTTACGTAAACTGAGTAATTAATTGATATGAATAAAAAGACTTGGCACTGTAGACAAGTGATATTAGCGCTAAAGGAATAAAATAGAAAATGTATGGAAATTACACATTTTGTTACGCTAAGTATTATGTGATTCGCATACATTTTCATTCTATTCGTTTAGCGCTAATGTCACTATCTATACTAATATGTAAGTGTGAAGTGATTTTTTTGTTAAACTTTGTAAAACGGCTGGTTGCGGCCACAGACGATCTGAAGGCTTAAGTTTACCTCGGTCTCTTTCTCTTTCTGTCGCTCTCTCTCCAAATAACCTGTGTGTTCAGCCAGATATTGCCAGCTTCCTAATACGCTGCCCATTGATAGCAATTTATAGTTTATTATAATTTTAGAAATGATACTTTTCCGTTGGCTCAGCGACCCGATGTGTCTTGGCCTCTTAAACGAGACCATGCCACTTTTCCCTATTCTGGGCAGTGTCTTGCTAATTATCGGGCCAAAGCTCACACAGGTAGGTCAGCCTGTACCCTGTATTTCGTAATTTTGGGCGGTCAACCGGACACCGACCGGCCGTCCTAAACATACGTTCTTTATGCGGCGATTTGTCTCTCACCCGTTCATCACCTCCGGTGCCTCGGTCAGGAAGAGTATTTAGTTCATAATTTAAATACGCTTGGCTTTCTGAGAAACTTTTCGTCTCGCCGTAGTCTACCGACTGTTTAATAGAGAGTGTTCCGAGGAACTTCGGAATTGTGCCTTCATCTTCTTTCTACCACCGTACCGCTCGCCATCACCTGGTTATTTATTCTAACGTCCTAGAACCGCGTCCCTTTCGTTTCTCGTTTCTCTTGCGCACCATGGAGATGTGGAATGAGCTCCTCGCTGAGGTTCTTCCACAATGCTTCAATGGGAGTTTTTAAAAAGGGTTTCGGCGCATCTCGCGCCGGTGTGGTCGCGCAATATGAACATTTGTCTATGAGAAACACTCGTAGTCTACGGCCAACCGCCAATATTCGAAATCTATTACTGAAACTTACCTTTGTACGCGCAACCGAGTATTTATTATAAAATTGTAAATTATTAAAGTATACGCAATATTTCAAGAAAAGCTGCCTCCTTCCAGACTTTCTATGCTTCAAAGGGTGTCTTAAAATTTCTTCAAGACCTGTAGTGCGTTGCATGCATCTCCGATGTTGCATGTTCATAAGTGACCGTAACCGCTTTCCATCGGGTGGGCCGTCTGCCTGATTGCCAGCTTTTGCCGATTAAAAAAAAGTTAAATTTCGTCCAATAAATTTCATATTTAATTACCTACAGAGTTTTACGTAAGTGAATTAATACGTTATACACGGATCCACAGCTTCTCAATAGGTACATGATCACTAAATCATTTCGAGTACAACACGCTACAACTGGAGTGGGAGGGGAGCGAGTGCCACAATGATTTACGTCTGCTTGTTCGATGCTAATCGTGTGCTAAGTAGCTCGACTTGATTTATAGCAGTCGGATTAAAGTATAATTATTTTGCGCGTCTTCCCTCCCACAGGCATTTGTCAGTGTACCCCGATGTGCTAATTGCAGATGTCTCTTATCTTTTGTCTGATTAATCTCTGATTTTGATTTGGTTGTTTGTTTAGAATTTCAACGGTTTTAATCTTATAGTCATATATAATACTGAAGAGTTTGTTTGTTTGATTGAACGTGCTAATCTCGGTAACTACTGGTCTGATTTGAAAAACACTTTCAGTGTTAGATAGCCCATTTATCGAAAAATGCTATAGGCAATATATCATCACGCTAAGACCAATAGCAGCGGTGCGCCAATAAAGAATGTTTCAAATTCTTGGGTTAAAAACAAATTCCACCACGCGGACGTCGTCGCGGGTACAGCTTATTAGTAACTACTAATAATTTCTGACATGATAGAGATATGCTGGAATCATTCTCTTGATCACAGTTTTTTGATCGGTATGATACCACGCAGTCACAGAATATCGGCGTGAATCGGGTAGCTTTGAGCGCACCGTGTTTCGTGCTATGAATGAGAGTCCGATAGCCCACTTCTCCCTTTTATCCTATGCCCCATTGTATTCTTCTATCCATTCCTTCTATCGCATTCTTCTTGCCTAATGTCTCTATCCATCCTAAAACCTGCCAACATGTTGGCTTCGCTCCTGGTGTGGTAAACGTCTATAGGCAACGGTAACCGCTTTCCATTAGGTGAACCTGCGAAGTGAAGCAGGTCTCCCTGCTTGCCAGCTTCTCAATACAAAAACATTGATTACACTAGCCAACAAAAAAGGTCTGTACTTTTGACCAGACCTATAAAAAAATTCTTATGTATAGGTAAACTTGTATGTATGAAGACATTAATGAAAGTAGACGAACTAAAAGATGTATGTCAAAATCGTAGCAAGTGAAAATCCATCGTCTATGCCTGCCTACTTCTAAGGGAATGGGCGTGATAATATGTATGCAGGATATAACATTTTTTTCTAGTGATATAATTATATTAATTCACAAATATAATAAAGAAAATTGCAACACCCCGTCTGGAAATCTACCAACAATCTGTTGCTAGCCAACCGGCAACCTGTATATGTACATATTAGGGTGACGCAAAAAAACCGACTATTTGTTTTGAATCTCGAGAGAATTTTTTAAAATTTTTGATATTTTAAGAACTTCCTCCAAAGGACAGCTCAAAAAAAATGTAAGAGGTAGCTCCAAATTTTTTAAGATTTCAAAACTTATTAATTTTTTTCTCTCGTTACGGCTTAATTTTATAGACCAAAAAATATTAAGTTTCTGAAAGTTTCAGTTCTCAATTTGATCTTTAAAAGGTCGCTTATTTTATTTTTTTCTAGTGCATTACAATTAATTTATTCGAGCGACCTTCTAATATTCATATTAATATCTAACTCTCAAAAAAAAATTGAGCTTTCCTTTACATATTCAATATATGTATTATAGGTATGCCATTTTATATTTTATGAAATCGGGAAGCTATGGCAGATGAATAAAAATATATTCAAAAAACAAAATGCTTGAAGTTTGAATGCGAGCCAAGAGCCAGGTCAGCTTCCTCTTCAGTTCATTTGCCTTTGTGCCTCATTAGCCCCGTCTCGATGAGGTAGCACTTCATAACTTTTGTCTTTATTTTGTTAAGAGACGATGTTTTTCCTGCTCGATAAACCTTTTGGATTTCTTTAAAGTTATCAATGAGTCTTGATATATCGTTCAATATACAATTATTTCATGTTTATCTAGTGGGCCGGCCCGCCCTACCAGGCGGTGTATTGCTCTGAAAAAATAAAAATCTAGAACTCGGCCCCAGCGCCACCTACCGGTTCCAATTGTGAATCTAAACCATTTGGCGACCCACTCAAACATAGACAAAAAGATTTTTTGAGATTATGGGGAACGTCGTTTTCAAGTTATTGCGCGTACATACATTTCTTCGATGCATTTTTATTTATATAGGTTATAATAGTTGGGCTTCTTTTTTTTAATCCACAGATAATTGAATTAAATCTACTTTTTTACTTAATCTGTCGTTTCCATGCTTCAGTTATGTGAGACGGCTACCGGGGAATTTAAGACCACTGTTTTATATGAATCGGGGACCACAGACTCCGGCAAATTGTTCCACTCGACAGCGGTCCGTAAAAGACAGGTGGAGGCGAAACGTTTCGTTTTAACCAATGGGATGTCCATCATGTAACGATGACGCAAACCGGTGCGTCTGGTTGGCCGATGATAGAAAGGAGATGGGGTACCAAATCTTGAAAGTTCCTGAAATCGCGAGACTTGAAGATACCTAAAATGTGATGTAATAGGACTTTCACACGGGCAGATCTATGTATTTATATTTATTTAAAAGCACATGACACTTTTTGTACTGGTACATCGCGTTTCTATTAGACGAGAACAATAGTTCGAAATGCCTTAATGTAACCGAGAATTTAGTACAAATCCCGACACCATATTCTATTCAGTGGGAGTGAAAAATGTATCTGTTAAGGGTAGATCGTGGACCGATTCGACACCATTTCCTCTTCCGGCCGGGCATCCATCTTAGTCGGATGTTTGCCGACACCCTTTTAAGTTATGGTGTCGTAATGATACTGTAGATGAATGAATTTATTCAGTTTTCTACGAAAAGATAGATAGATAACTTTCTATTGTACACCAAGTATAGATAAACAAAAGTGAAAGAACCTACCCTATAACGGTCTTATTGCTTAGAAACAACCTCTTCCAGACAGCTCTGGGATTGACGGAATTTAAATACGGACTGGAAAAGGTGTATTGTGATTCTCAAATACCTTAAAAAGTAAATATTGTATGTTATACTTATTTACAATAAGCTTTTCTTGAAAAGGTTTTTTAATACAAGCTTTTGAGATCCTGGATATCAAGTAGCAGCAGAGTGCTAGCCAAGACAAGTAAAACCAGTCCAAACACGACGTGTCTATCCTGTTTAGTACAGGAGTTCCTATCGTCAACTTCCGACTCCATCATCATCATCATCAGATCAGCTCCATGGTACATATTATTGCATTGTCACGCGATATACATGCGTGCAAAATTTCAGCTCAATCGGAAACAGGGAAGTTGGTCAAATTTAACATGCAAGATTCCACCCGAACTTACAGACATACATAGGTACATCCATTGCAAGTTAAATAAAACCTTGTAAAAATGACGGATAAATATTATATTGTGAATACAAATATTCATCCGTGCTGGAACGGAGAAAGTATACAATATCCTGCGGTCGGCTGTCCTGTTGTAAGAGGCGACATAACAACCCACAGCCAGGTGTGAGGGTATTCGCCCGACTGGATGGCTTCCACCCCTAGTCTAGAGTGTGCCGTCATAAAAACCTTGAGTTGTGTTTCGGTATCATTGGCCATTTCCCTAAAGAGAGGAGCAGCGCATTTGTAGCACTCTTGGGAATATAAATGTCTATAGGCGATGGTAACAGCTTTCCATCTAGTGGGCCGTCTGCCTGTCTGCCGAACTCTGCAATAGGAAAAGTTGATATTAAATGTACAAATACTGAAAATGGTATAAAAGTTTAACTGTATTGTGATAGTCGTAAACAGAGCAGTAGTGAGTATCGTTATTACAAATATATAATAATGACCCACAAACATCCTACTGCTGGGATCGGGTCTGACACTATTGGAGAACGGATAGTATACCCGCCACGTCTGCCTAAGGCGGCTTGGCAGGTTTGGCACATCGGTTATCTCGATGTGCAGGTTTCATCACGGTGTTTTCCTTCACCGTTGTAAGCACGTGATAATTAATAAAACTAACTTTTAACCGTTTTAAGCCTTAAAATGTAGTTTTATTATGTATATAAGTCGCGAAAACTTTAGAAAATACTACGTGATAATTGTAAGAACTTGCACATTAGGTCAAAAAAATGCGTTAGTGGTGCATGCGTTTCGGCCAGGTGTCGAACCCACGCCCTTTGAGTTTGAAACTCGTGTGCTACTACTTACGTGTCTCCCAAAAATTTTAACTGTAATTCTACTTGATTGTATAGAGCTTGAAAAATATTTTCATTAAAAATTGATTTGAATAAATATCCTTTGACTAAATCTATATATATATATATATAAATCAATTGCTGTTCGTTAGTCTCGCTAAAATTCGACAACAGCTGGACTGATTTGGCTAATTTTGGTATTGAATTATTTGTCTAGGGAAGGTTTAAAAGGTGAGTAAATATGAAAAATAAGCTTGGAATATAGTAAAAACAGCATTGTCGCTTTCGCTTAGAAACTAATCAGTGTCATAACAGTCAGTACAATTATTTTTTCTTAGAGATTTTTTGCGCTCTATTAGTAGGTATGTATTGCAGTAGATGTCACTGTTCTCAAATTAAACACCAAATGAAAGAAAAAAATATGTTTCGTTATATGCAGTTGTTTTAATACTTGTTTAAGAAATATTTGATATGTTATTATGTTTTTACAAGCCATATTAGCTAATAAATATATTTTAAAGTATGTAAATTCTATTCTTCACCTTTTTCAAAGTATAAAGCTCTTTTTAACTTTAATTACTGGATTTTTGATGAATTGTCGATTTACCAAAAACTTATTTCAAAGATGTCAATTATGTCAAAACCAACGACATTCCGATCGATACGAGTCACACTCGTGAACGTATGTACTTTGTTTGTGTTTTGATTATTTTTCGACAACTTTGTTTAATTCCTGGACTCCTAAGATTTCGCTTATCACGTTTACTAGTGTTCTGTGATCACGTTGAACTTACGCATGTACCCTGAACACCGATTTGCCTAACGATTTGTTCTCTGGTGACTTGGATTATGGCTTCTTCTGAAAGAGGTTGTTGTGTGCCCAGATGCGGTAAAACTTGTGAGTAAATCATCCTAACGGCACCAGATTAGATGTGGATACAAATGATGTTATGAAAATGTATGCCTTTGAATATTTAAATAAAAGGAAACATAATAAATCACGCTACCGCTAAATTGTTGTTTTATTTACTATTTTTTGAAAAGGCTTTTGGGAATTGCAGGAGTTAAATTATTAACTCCCGCAATTTCCAAAAGTCTGATATAGAAATCAAAATAATACTAGACGCCCTGGACGGTTTTCGCCGTTGAATAGTGTCGTATACCGATAGAGTGCATTAGTATATATATTATGACTGTTGACTCTATACCAGTATATATAAAGTACTCTGTGAAACTAATCCTACCTGTCAAACATTTTATGTTCGCCCGTCGTTCAGAAATCAAATTAAATTTAAAACTGAATTTATTATTGTTTTTTGTTTTGAATGTCAAACGTTTGATGAACGTCTTGTCGTTCAGAAATCAACGTATATTATTTATTGATTCTGAGGCGGTACGAAGTTTGTATTCAAATATAAATGTAATTTCGACTTAATAATAATAATAAAGCCGTTTATTCCAAATCTCCAATATATATCACAATGTTTGTTAGTAAGTTTTGCTTAAATTTACGAAGGTTTACTTTAAAATTAATGTTAGTATTATTTATAAGATTTGGACCCCTTTTTGGGTAAGGGCCTCCTCCATCCTTTTCCATGACTCCCTGTCTTTGCCTGACTTTATCCAGTCGTTTCCTGCGATGTGTGTTATATCATCAGCCCACCATCTTAATTGTCGACCAACATTCCTTTTCCCCACTGGTCCTTTCCATCTTCTGGCTTCAATGGTCCATCTTCTGTCTAGGTATCGTGAGATGTGTCCGGCCCATCTCCATTTAAGTAAGAGTGCGTGTCTGAGAGCATCCTTGAGTTTAGTTTTTTGACGAATGTTTTCGCTCCTAATTTTGTAAATTTTTCTAATTTTCAACATGCTCCTTTCCATTGCTGTTTGACTACATTTGATTTTTTGTTTTACTTTATTAGTAAATATCCATGTCTGACAACCATACAACAAGCAGGGTATTACCCTGCACGACACGTATCAAATATTGTCCTTTTCATGTGCAAGCTGTAGTTCCCTTTGAGGATTTCTCTTAATGCCCAGAATTTCTTCCAAGTTGCGTTGACTCTTCTTGTTACTTCGTCTTCGTTGCTTGACGTTTTGAATGAGATTTGTTTCCCCAAGTAGATGTATTCGCTGACATATTCTATGTTATTACCTTTTATCACTATCGGACGTTCGCGATTGTTGGTTAGTATCTTGGTTTTATTAACATTCATTTCTAAGCCGATTTTGGAGCTTTCGCAGTTCAGTGATCTCATCATTTCCTCTAGGTCTTTGGCAGTTTCAGCAATTATAACAATATCATCAGCGAACCTCAGATGGTTTAAATAGTGTCCGTTTATATACACGCCTCTGTTTTTCCAGTCTAGTTTTTGAAAAATATTCTCAAGTACTGCTATAAATAGCTTCGGGGATAGGGGGTCTCCCTGTCTCACTCCTCGTTCTATGTTTATTTCGTCTCCTCTAGTTTCTAGTTTAACTCTGCTCGTACTGCATGTATAGATATATTTCAAGATGTTGATGTATTTATGGTTAATATTTGATTGTTGTAGTGCGTTCCTGATTGAACAGTGGCTGATGGTGTCAAAAGCTTTGCTGTAGTCAATGAAAGCCACATACAGAGGTCTATTGTATTCTCTGTATTTCTCTATGACCTGTTCTAATGCCTGTATGTGGTCCAATGTGCTATAGCCTGATCTGAATCCCGCTTGTTCCTTCGGTTGCTGCTTATCAATGTCGTCGGCTATTCTCTTTAAAATTATCGATGAAAATAGTTTGTATATACTAGCCAGCAGGCTTATGGGTCTATAGTTCTCTATATCCAAGGAGCTCCCTTTCTTGAAGAGCAGAATTATGTCTGATGTACACCATTGTTTTGGCACTTTTTCTTCATTTAGTATCATATTGAACAATTGCGTAAAATGGTGTATTAAAATAGGTGCTCCTATTTTAAGGGCCTCGTTGCTTAATCCATCTGGTCCGGGACTCTTTTCAGCCTTCAGCTTTTTTATATGTTCGTAAACTTCGGAGTCTTCAACTTGTCTCATGCAGTCAGTCGTGTTGTGTGTTATGTGAGTTGTTTGCGCTTTCTTTTCAGTGTTATTTTGTTTCTTGTATAAGTTTTTGTAAAAGTCTGTTGCATGGTTTATTACATCTTTTCTACATTTTGTTTCTAGAGAGTTGTGCTCAAGTTTTTGAATCCATGACTTGTGTGTTGTTAGCTCTTTAAAGGCTTTTTTGGCACTTCTAAAATTCTTGATGTTTCTTGAAATAATCTCGTATCTGTGTTTATTGTAGTCCTTACGGATTGACCTATTAGTCTCTTTGTACATTCTGCTAAGTTCTTCTTTCATGTCTTTGGTTTTATTCTTTGTGTGTATTAATTCAGTGCGCCTTTTTATTAGTTGGATTGTGTCTTTGGAGAAAATTTTGTGTTCGTGAGGATGTGTATTGGTTTTGTATTTTAAGCTCTCTGTTATGCATCTTTCCAGGATATTGTAGTATGTTTGGATATCAATACAGTCTGTTATTATATTTTCTGTGTGTTTTTGTAGATGTTCAATGTAGTTTTTGATTTCTGCTTCTGTCTTGGGGATATTAGTTGGTGTTGTGAAGGTTTTTCTGCTCTTTACTGGGCGATTTAAAAGTAATGTTGCTCTCACTAATCTGTGATCAGAAGGGAATTTAAACTTGCTTAGTACCTCGATATTGGTCATAAGTTCATGGTGATTTGTCATAATGAAATCTATTTCATTTTTCGTTTTTTGGTCGGGTGATAGCCATGTCCATCTGCGGCTCTCTTTCTTCTTGAAGAATGAGTTCATTATTGAGAGTTTGTGTTGGTAAGCATAACTTAAGAGACGTACGCCTCTCTCATTGCATACTCCGTAACCATATTTTCCCATTACTGGATAATAGTTTGATTTTGGACAACCTATTTTTGCATTAAAATCTCCCATGACTATGACCTTTCCTTCCGTCTTGGTGTGAGCATATTCAATGTCTTTGTAAAAATTTTCAATTTCTTCTTCTGTTGAACTCTCCGTCGGTGAATATGCTTGGATTAATGATAAGGAGAAACATTCAAATTTCACTTGTAAAAGTGCTACTCTTTCAGAGATTCCTATAAAATTAGTAATGTTGTTTTTAAATTTTTTCTTGATTAGAAATCCCACTCCATGTAGTCCTTTAGTTTCACCGATATAGCAAAAGATAAGGTCGCTGTACTCCTCGATCTTACACCCCATTTTTCGGATTTCGGCAAGGCCAAGAATGTCCCAATTAATATCCTTTAGGGCATTAGTTAATTCAAGGAATCGTTCTGTTGATGCAAGTGTTCTTACATTATACGTGCAAATTTTAAGGGTATGTTTTGTATCTTGATCCAATTCTGTATTTGGTGGAGGGTTGTAGTCTAATTCCCCACGAGGACAAGTCGGGTTGGGGAATGTTTTGTTTGTGTTATCTTTAAGTTTAAATTTATTCAAATTTTTGTTCCGGTGGCTGATGGTAGTATCCTATGCGTTCTGATCAGTTGGCAAGTTGGCAGAGGGCAGGAAGTTGCTTCTATTCCTCATTAGGTCGAAAGCATTTAGACGATATGCTTTTGCTGACAATTGTTGTTGTTTGCGAGGGTGCTCTTTTATATTAGGTGAGGTTGATGTTTCCCTTTTACGTTTCTCATTTCCTGGCTTCCCCTGTTTGATGACTAGCTTGTCATAGTTTATAAATGCATAATTGCCTTTCTGCCTTTCTTCTTCCAGTTTTGGTTGTAGTTTTTTTCTCATGTCAAGGACTTCTTTCGGGTAGTCTTCAGAGATATACACATTTTTCAATTTCTTTTTATTTGCCACAATCTCGTTTTTCTTCCAGTGGTTAACGAATGTCAGGAGGATTGGCCTTTCCTTTCCATTTTCTGGGATATTTTTGCCAATTCTGTAGATCGTGTTGACATCCCTATCTTCAAAAGTAATATTTAGATCATCTTTAAATTTCTTTTTAATGATTTCGATGAGATTGGCAGTCGATTTTTCGGTTTCTTTTCCTCCATATAAAATTAAGTTGTTAAGTCTTTTATGCTTTTCAAGATTGTATATCTTTTCCTTTAAATTCTCATTTTCTGACCTTAATTCCTGCATTTCTAGTTTAAAAGGAACTAATTTTTCATCAATTCGTGTCATAATGTCATCGGTTTGTTTTGACATTTCTATTTTCATTTGGTCGAAAAAAGATTGAAGATTATCCATTCTTGCCTTTATGCAATAACTAAACGTTTAGTAGATGCGTGGAATGGAACGCGTTTTAGGTTGAGTACACTGCAACTCTGTCAGAATTAATTTTATTCCAGTCTTGCAACACTTGTTTATTAAGTTGGTAGGTTGGTAGCTTGGTGTACGGTCTTGGTGGAGATAATAGTCTATGGCACTTTGACACTTTGAGGTTATGTTTACTGGTGTATTTCACTGTGTTTTCTTAAGATTTTGCACAGAACACTGAGTTTATTATAATATCCCACTAATTTAATCCATGTATATAAGGTCCATCACTTTTGACGCGATTTCAAGTCCTTGTAACTGAGTTTTATATTTTTCTTTCGGAGTGCACTTAGAAACGTCTTTACTGTTTGAGTACCGGAACCGGAAAACTTTTTTTTTTTTTACAATTACACAAAATAATGAATAAAGAAAATACAATTAAACATAGAAGAATTATACATGTTATCCATAATTACACACCTTAATTAATATTAATTTACATAGAAAAATAAATTCCCCTCTTCCACTTCCAAATCGCATTTCTCCCATTCACCTGTTGGTTTTTTCATTTCCCATTTGCTTGTGCCAGATTTGGTCAATTTATCTTTTTCTGTAAGGAGCTCATCCTTAAGTTTCTTCAATGCGTATTGCAGTTGTGTAGGCTCACTTGTGAAATTAAGTGCGCTCCTTCCAGTAGTAATGTAAGTTAGGAACTCTTGAGTAAAGGTCCTTTTTCTAAACCCAGTAAAAGATGGTCTTCCAATTGACATTGGATCTATGTTCCCTAATGATTTGGTCATCAGGGCTTGTGACATCTTTGACACATACTTGAATACTATGGGCTTGAATGTTACTTGTGCTTTTTCTCCTCTCTTTTGAAATACTGAATTAACTTCCTTTCTTGTATGCCATTTTGATTTATTAGTGATTTGTTCGAGAACATTTAAATTTTCTAGATATGTCCCGAACATAGCATGGAATACTACCTCGGATGTCTTCAATGGGTCAGAGCCACTCCTCATTTTGAACTTAAGATTTACTCTAGTTGCGAAGTCTGTGTAAAACTTGAGCATAGGTGCACCTGAAAAGCTCCATTGGACATCTCCCTTATTTATCCAAAGATTATGAAACAGTAAAAGTGGGAAATATATTTTCTGTGTTGAACGGGCAGTTGTGAGCAATAATATATCACCTAATTCTTTCATTACTCCTGAAACATTTCCTGGGTGATTGGCCTCCTTAAAGGCAGAGATTATTTCGGAAGCATTAATACATGATAAATAAACAGCTATTTTCATATTTATATTATATTAGTATAGATTATAATAACGTACATGTAGTTATGTAGTAGGTAATACTCAATATGGTGGTGTATTGCCATAATAAAGATACATGCACTCCAACACACGATTACTACACACTTATCCTCAAGTGCCATTGAGCTTTTCACTCGATACCATTGTATCGAAGCAATAATAATGGTCGATGGGAGCGGCCGCTGGATAATAGCAATCATTATATGGACATCCGTCTTTTGTCCGTCTGTTCGTAATTGTCGATGTCATGGCAACAGGAGTAATTGGGGGAGTTCTTTGGCAATAAGGAAGTGTTATGATGTAGAGAATCGGTGAATGTATTTTTTGTTTTTGTGTTAAAATTCCTGTTCTAAGTATATATAAACGCAACTCGTTACAATACATATATAGAATATGTATTGTAACGAGTTGCGGGACTCGAATTAAAATGCCGTTAGAATTATTATAGAGTTTATTGGAACTATACAAACACGTATAACACAGGTACAAATGTAACTAACACAACAAATTCAAACGTAATGCAGAAGGTCATTATTCAATAAAACGCTCAAAATCCGTCACTATTAGTTTTCCGATTGTATACACGTCATGCCCTGACTATAGGTATCGCTGATCTGGTCCCCTCCCTCAATCAGGCCATCATTTTATACTACACAAATGCAATGTGCCCGCCCGGCAACGTGGACCGAATTTCCTAGAATCAGCTTGTACTTTATAGTCCGTAACATCTGGCTAATGTTTACAGCCACAAGCGGCTATAAACGATTACAACAGAACAATAGGCTGTTCTCTAGAAACGTATGCCAAAAAATAAGTAAACAAAAAAGACGATCATAAAAGAATTACAATTAGTTCAAATGCTGACAGGTAATACAATGTGTATTTATTTACAGATATGCAGGTGGAATTTGTTTTTGTCGGCGCCTAGGTTGTAACCTAATCCAATTATATTAATTTTTAACAATCTAGTTTTTTTTATATAAATAACAATCTTGAAAAGAAATCTAAATATCTCGGGTAAATATATTTTTCTAAAGTCTTGATTTGCCAGCTATATTGGATTAGGTCATTGCAAGACAAGTTTTTTTGTTATATTTTTTAATTCGAAGTGGACGATAAAGTTTCAATCATCTCAAAACGGCTTTTTTAAATTACGTATCAATTTTCTAGAACTTATAGAATTAGATTATCAATGTGCGAAACCTGCCAATCCGCTGGACAAGTGTGGCGGGTAAACTGTCCATTTAAATGTAATGATGAGCGCGCAAGAATGGGACTTGCTTATGGACTGTAGTTTTTGCGGCGGCGCTGGGTTTAGCGGGAAGTGAACTGCTTCAAAGTAAGTAAAAGATTGGGTCAATTTTGAATGGGAATCGGAGCACGCACTCACCTGATAAATGGACGTGAAACACAGCTGCTCCTCTTCACTGGTCACTATTACTTGGTATATTGTTTATATTTATAATTTATTTAGGTATTAATGAATGCGGCGAGTAATGGGGTTTGTATTATTGAGTATTTGTATTGTCCATGTAGTAATTATTTAATGTAGATATTATGTTTAATTTACAGTGCATTGCGGGCGCGATACATTTTATATCATATATTACTATTAAATATTTAAAATGCGGAGCGATTTTATTTTATTTATTTTATTTGATGTCATGTGATGAATGATTGACGTGACGTGCGAAAAGGGAACGCGCCGTCAGATTTAAAGGAAGAATTTAATAAAATAGAAGAAATGTTTATATATCCCGAAAGAAGGTTACTTGGTGATACCGGTAATTATTGTTATAAACCCTTTATATCTAAATGCCATTATGAATTATGTTTGCGTAGTAAGGTGAAATTTAAAAATATTTATAATACTTTCAGCAGTTAGCACTCCAGACAATCCCTACTCGAATTAACAAAAGAGATGCACCCGGTTTCCGTAACCGACGATCCTTGTCTAGTACAAAATTACGTTTGTAATACCCCATGGACATAGATTGCAAAAAGAACAGAAGGCTCACCTCATTTCAGTGGACGGCATGGGATAGGGGTATATAATATACTGTTACGACCTTGGTGCCGACAAAGACGCCTTCACACCTGCAGCCCTGTAGAAACACATTTTATTTCCTTTTCGGCATTTAGACTTCTTTTGTTTACTTTGTGTTTAAAAGGTGTGACTAGAAACAGCCCATTGTATATTGTAATGTTTCATGGTAGGCATTAGCCAGGTGTGATTCTAAGAAATTCGGTCCACGTGGCTGGGCAGACATATTGCATTTGTACAGTATAAAGCAATGCCCCAATGGAGAGACGTGGCAGTCGAGCGATTACTACAAACGAAGCAAGACTATTTAGTGACGGACGTTGCGCGTGTTATTGAATTGTGCATTACGTTTGGACTGGTTGTGTTCAGTTATATTTGTACTTGTGTTATACGTGTTTGTATAATTTTAATAAACTCTATAATAATTTTAACGGCATTTTAATTCGAGTTCTGCAACTCGCAACAATACGTACCAATATATCATATCGTTATATAATAACACATTGAATATTTATAGGTTATGAAGTAAAATGTTATTTGTTGCCTCATATCAGTGACGTGGCACACAGAATGTGGTAAATACTCGGCAAGCACTATATTGAATTGTATTTGAATAGATTATTCTATACAAGTTGTTACACGAGTATGTATTTTAATTTTGAAGTAACAAAGTATTTTATTTTTGGTTTTATTAAAATTTGTTTATTTGTTTTACTAATTAAATATTACATAAGTAGAATTAGTTTTATATTTTTATTTATTTAATAAAATTGGGTCATTTTGGTTTTACACCAAAAGGAAGGTTTGCACTGAAAATCAGCGTTGTTTCGGATATAATTCCGGCACAGCAACATGCTGAGTGCAAACCTTGTTTGCTGAAAATGCAGCGTACAAATTTTCGAATTATGCTCTGTGTATTGTATAAAGATGTATGTATGTAGTAATGTATAAAGATGGTAATTACGTCGCTAATTATTCAAATAAAGTTTTTCTTTCTTGTTTCTTAGTCTTCGTATAAAATAGCTACTTACCACCAGATTAAATGTCTGTCGGTTTACTTACCCCTACCTGCAAATATTGAACAAACGCCGTTATATATTCGTCTGTCCATCAATATGTGTAGGTTACAATGCAGCCAACAATCTTCTTCTTAATATGAAAATGAATGTTTGTCTGTATGTCCTTTATAGAATCGTAAACTATACATTTGATCATGTGATGATCTTAAGCAAAGTTGTTGTGCATGAGCCAGAGAAGGTTTCTGAGTTGATTCACAATTGGACTCGGTAGGTGGCGCTGCTGTCGGCATATCGATTGAAGCTTTTCCGGGCAGTAAAGTATATTTTCCGATGTGGCTGATATTTGATATATATGTAAGTTCAATATATAGGATCGATATAGGATACTTTCATCCTTGAAAAAGGGATAGATTTATGTAAAGATTATCCCATGTAAAGGTTATCCCAGTCCCAGAAAAAAACCAAACCTATCCTGGTTTGTTTTTTTTTTGTGGATGTCATTTTGGTCATTGTGATCATTTTCGTCATTGTTGCAGTTTACAGAAATATTTTAAAAAATGCTATAGCATCTGGATCTGTCTTTGTTAAGCTTTCACTGAAAAATAACGGAGTACTGGATCGGTTTTGCTGTAATTTTGTACACAATATGTAGTTTGAATACCAAAATGAACGTAGATACTTTTCATCCCGGGAGATGGGATAGTTTGCGACACGAAATGAAGTGAATCTTCCGGGAGAAAAATAACACTAAGATAAGAATTTAATACAATGTAACCTGTATTAATGCTTGCTCTTTAAACTAGAAGCACGGACCAGGCAACAGCCCCGCGGCGGAAAACTAGTACTTCTAATCTCCGTTAAAAAATCGCGATTACGGAGTTTTAGTGCTATAAACACGACATGTCGTGCGACCAATGTAAAATGTTACTGCACTGCAACTAGCAAGGACTGACTCTCAACAACTTCCACAAGGTTGAAACTTAATATCCTCTGTGATGGACCCGAACGAGGCAAGACTATGTATATTCAAATTAAAATGGGACTATAGAAAATAAAACGCCATTTTTTCCTTAAGTTCGAATCGCAACCAACTCGATTGTCTTTAATTATAATATCGTGAAAGACCGAACTGCCAGTATTATAAAATTGTTACAAAAAGTATTTATTCCACAACAATCCTCGTATTAGGACAAATTCCTTGGTAGTGAGGGATGCCCACACGACAAAGGCGGTTGGAAGGTGATTTGGTTGACCAACCAAAACCAGCGTATACACGGCTGATTTTTAAACCAAGGTGGCCCCTGTTGGTGGTTGGATCTGATCGCGTAGAAAGCATATTAGATGAAGTTACGTAGCTGCCAGTTTTTAAGCTCTGACAATACGAACGTGGCTCTTTAACCATACCTTCATTCATGGCTTTATAGTAAAAAATTCACAGAGAGATCGTTCCTGGTCAGTGGACAAAGAAAGTTGTTTGGAACAATTTTCCACTTCAGAAAGGAGTGCTGTTGATGACGTGAATGTATAAAATTGTTGATATGCTTTAATATTTATTTGGAAAACATACAATAATTAAAGTTTTTTTACAAGATGTTTACACGGCGAATTGAGAAACCTCCTCCGTTTTCAAGTCGCTTTAAAATTAACACATGTAACTAAATTTAAAATAAATAATAGTTTAAAAAAAAACACGTTTTCATAAAAAATCCAACTAAAAAACAGAAAATAAAATTATTAAATTTGGTTTCTGATGAATGGGGTCTTACCGTGGAGTGCAAAAAAAGAAATAATTAACCAATTTGATTCAGATTCATCAGAAACCAAATTTATAAAATTTTATTTTCTGTTTTTTAATTGGATTTTTTATGAAAGCGTGTTTTTTTTTGTATTATAAACTATATTATAAACTATTATTTATTTTTCATTTTTTTTTTAATGTTTTTAAATACAAGCTTTTGAGATTCTGCATATCATGTAGCAGCAGAGTGCTAGCCAAGACAAGTAAAACGAGCCCAAACACGACGGGTCTATCTATCTTGTTTAGTACAGGAGTTCCTATGGCCACCTTCCGACTCCATCATCAGATCTGCTCCATGGTACCATATTATTGCACTATCACGCGATATAAACATACGAGCCCAAACACGACGGGTCTATCTTGTTTAGTACTGGAGTTCCTATGGCTACCTTCCGACTCCATCATCAGATCACCTCCATGGTACCATATTATTGCATTGTCATCGACCTTTGACAGGTGTGCAAAGTTTGAATTAAATCTGATCGTTCAAAGTAGGACAAAATAGAGCTCAAAGGGGTCGGTTACAAACATACATACAGGTGAAGCTAATAAAAGCGTGTTAAAAATAATCTCGGCTGCCTAATTTAAAAACCTAATAACTAGAGTGGACCTAGGATGTTTTTTGTGACTAAATAGGTTTACTTCATCCCGTGTGTAACAACCTACTATTCCATACTTTAATTGTAGTAGGATATGATGTTTTATTAGTTTAATGATTGCGTTTATATTAATTTTAGTTTAGTACACAAGCAAATTTTAATTTTATTTCTCCTTTAAATTCTGCTTGGACAACGGGTTGCCTGAAAGAGATCGATATGTGCAATAAGCCGCCCATTTAATGCAAAATATCTATGTTCATTGTCTAGATTTAAGTTTATGTAATAACAGCCGTTAAATGTCCCACTGCTGGGCTCGGGCCTCCTTTTTATACTGAAACGGGCAGCATACCCGTCACGCTTGTCTTAAGCGGATTGGCGGGTTTGACATATCGGTTGTCTCGATGTGTAGTTCATCACGATGAATATTTAAATGACACAACCTTATTTACATAGCAGCTCGCTCCAGCCTCTTATCCTATCCTCTGTATAACGTTTTGATCTCGCCAAACATGTAAGAAACTTTTGGAGATATGTTGCAGTATGAACTTTAAGTACGTCTGGTATTATTATAACTACAATAATACTCTTCTTTCCTTTTATTGTGTCTTTGTATTACTGAGTATTCACTGTTTGCTATATACATACATACATACATAACTTCACGTCAGGTCCCTTGCGGGGTAGGCACGAACAACGGAGCGCCATTCGGGCCTATTCGTAAGAATAAGAAGCAGGTGCGGTGTGTTAACACCGTTAAATCTTCTTTGACTTTCATAGCTCTTGTCATGCACGCTCGTCTGTTGTTAAGGCTCCTGACATCATCTTCTGCTAGTGCACGATCAATTTGATCATAGGTGTGTCGTGGCCTTCCGCGACTTCTGCATCCATCCACTTTTGCATTGTATATCTGTTTGCTACAACTCTATTAATTCTTCGAAAAGAAATTCTGTACCATACTACTGTATAAAAGTTACAAAAAAACTTGAGATATAAATTGAATATTAAATATAAAAACATTTTTTAGCTTGACATGTTGCTGGGGAGTTTCTTTCCGCTTTTTCTCCTTAACAGCAACAACCGTTGCGAAGCGGTGTACATAGAATAGGAAGTAAATTGAAATTTTAACTTTATGTATGATCTTCAAAAAGTGTTCTGCAGTGGAACTTATTTTAAATATAAACTTGAATTTGATGTTTGCATGCACTGATCACATTAGGTCAGAAAACTGCTGGTGTATGCTCTCCAATCAGGATTCAAACCAGCATCGTTTGAGCTTGGGACGCGCGCGCTAGCGTCTAATCTATCGCGGCTTTTTAAATTTTTCATTAACTATGAAGAGTTTTTCATTCGCTTAACCGTACTTTCGTAAAAAACAAATATCGCGTCCAATTCTTGAAATATGCTTCTTGGTCCACATCGCCGTGCTGGCCATTGACAGTAAAATGTTCAACTAAAGGACTTAACTCGCGCAGACCACAAAGCGTCCAATTACAAACAAAAAAGGCAAAGAAGGAACTGTAATCTGCCTGTGAAACTGACGCGATGAAGCTCTTTGATGTTAACTTCAGTTTGGCTTTATTGTTTATATGAAAATAAAGAGAAAAAGTGGCTGATAAAAGAGTGTTTCTATACTGTAGATGATTTAAAAAAAAACGCTTATCGTTATTATCTCTATAGGAAAGCTTAGTGATTTGTTTGTTAATTTTTCCTTTTGACATAAATATTAAATATCTTCATTTTTTATTTATTACTAAAGCATATTTGATGTTTCTGAATTAGAACATTTATGTAAATTTAATTTTAATATTTAAGTCATTTTATTTTATTTTATTTTATTTTATTTTATTTTATTTGGGGGGGGGGCTAACAGCTATCATTAATAATAACTAAAAATAAGATAAATTTAGAGAAGCTATTAATAAGCCTCCACAGATAACAGTAAAACTAAGAAGTGAGAAAAAAAAAGAAAATTATACTAAGAAACAATAATAAAATGTACATAGATATAAGGTACTTAAACTGATAAATCCGAGTTTGAATAGAATTTGACCAACTTAACGCTAAACAATGCTACACTATTAGTAAATAAGTCTAAGTCTATATCTTCCAACTTACTTAACTTATTAAATTCGTTTGCTGTTCTGATACAGAACGAATTACGTCGGTAAGCTGTGCGCGTCAATGGTGTGTGCAATAATTTCCTAGGGCGAACATTAGAAGGAGGAACATACAAATGTAGTTTCTCAGTGAGATTAGTACAATCAATTTTGGATTGCGCAATTTTTACCAAGAAACGTAAATCAGCAATTTTTCTCCTAGTTTTGAGAGGTAAAAGGTGAAATAAAGTACAGCGTTCAACGTAACTTTTCTGTGGTAATTTAAATTTGAAATTTATAAATCTTGTAAATTTTTTTTGAATGCTTTCTAGTCTTGTGGAATGTATTTCGTAATATGGATTCCAAATTTGACTAGCGTATTCGAGGTGACTGCGGACAAAAGCACAATAAAGAACTTTGAGGGTTTTCATTGCCTTAAACGAGCTACCGTTGCGAATGAGGAAACCCAAAGACGATGAAGCTTTTTTGGCTATATGATCAATATGGTGATCATAAGTAAGACGACTATCTAAGTACAAACCAAGGTCACGTATTACTGTAACTCTGGTTAGAGGCTCATTGTTAATACTATACGGATAATTAATAGTCGTACTTTTTCGAGTAAACGTAAATTACAGAACATTTGGATATATTTAAGTCTAATTTATTACGTTTACAATAATCGGATACACGTATGATATCATCCTGAAGGTGTGATGCATCAGCTGAAGTAGTGATGGACTTGTAAATTTTCATATCGTCAGCAAATAGCTGAAATTGAGAATGATGCATACAGGTATAAATATCGTTAATAAATAGAACAAATAGCAGGGGACCCAAAAGCGATCCTTGAGGGACTCCTGACGGGATCTCAATCCACGAAGAAGTGAAACCACAAAGAACAACTGCTTGGGACCTATTGGCAACATAGGAAGAAAACCAACGGTATAAGTCTCCTCTAATACCTAATACAAGAAGTTTGTCTAACAATATATTGTGGTCAATTCTGTCAAAAGCTTTGCTAAAATCTGTGTAAATAGCATCGCATTGTACACCACTGTCCAAACTGTCAGATACGTAATCGGTAAATAGCATTAGATTAGTGACGGTAGATCTACCTTTTAAGAAACCGTGCTGATGAGAGCTGAGATGTGGTTGCAAAGTATTATATAGTTGATTGTAAACTATTCGCTCAATGATCTTGGCGATTAAACAAAGCTTGGAAATTGGCCTATAGTTTTCTACTTTGTCTTTGGGCCCTTTTTTATGGATGGGTGAGATAAATGCCGATTTCCAAACTAACGGTACGATGCCTTCACTTAAAGAGCGTTGAAATAGAATAGATATTGGGTGTGTTAACTGATCAGCACATTTTATAATAAAATATACTGGGAGATGATCTGGCCCAGGAGATTTGTTCAATTCGAGAGATTTTAAATGCTTGCGAACAATCGCAGGATCAATTTCAATAGAATTTATATCACATGAGGAGTCAGGATAGCGAGGTGAAAAGGGCTCGATTGATGAAGTGTTCGAGTGACATGACTTAAGAAAAGTAGATTTAAAATAATTAGAAAAAAGTTCACATATTCCTAGACCCGTGTCGCAAGTTGTATCTATATAAGACATAGTCGAAGGATAGTTGGAGTTAGCTCGCTTACTTTTAATGTATGACCAAAATAATTTAGGATCGAGATTGATGGAAGATTCAATTTTATCTATGTATGTTATATAACAATTTTTCTCAACTTCATTGACTCGATCTCGTAGAAGTTGAAATGTGACCAGATCGCGCAAATTGCCATAAACCTTATATTTGATAAAATATTTATGTTTTTCCTTAATTAACTTGATAAGAGCAGTGTTGTACCAACGAGGAAATTTGCTGTCTTTCTTACGTCGCTGTGGAATGTGGACATCTCTGATATCGTATAAAGTCTTATAGAATGTTCCCACAGCTTCATCAACATTCCCACTGTTTAATATATTCTTCCAATCGATGGTCGCCAGGTTGGCGCAGAGGCTCTCGTAGTTACCCTTTGCATACTGAAATACAATACGACTTGGTGATGTTAGCTTGTCAGTAAAAGCAATATCAAGATAATAAACCAAGGATGGATGATAAGAATCTTCCGGGACTAAAGGATCTGAGCAAGAATTAAGTAAAAGAGTGTCGTTGGAAAGAACTAGATCAAGTATTTTGCCATACTTGTTCACAATGAAATTGAACTGAGTTAAATTACATAAACTAAGGGTATCGATAAAAGTACAAAACATATTAGAAGGGGGTGACGAGGGTAATAGTCCATCTGTTGAGGGTGACCATGTAATAGCGCTCATATTGAAGTCGCCTGCTATTATAAATTTGTCCATTGGGTGAGCAGAGATTAACTCTGATAGATTGGTAAGAAAAGCATCCAACTGCATCGAGAAGTTATTACCGACACTTTGGTTGCAGAGATATAGTGAACATATGTGAATGCGAACAACAGAGTTGTCATGACTTTGCTTCACTGACAATGATACCCATATATCTTCTGCACTAGATCGCCAATGGACGTTTTCAACAGCTGAAAGGTGTCGACGGATCGCTATGAGAACACCGCCACCTCGCGACTGCCCCATAGAGGAATAGTCACGATCCCGCCGCCAGACTAAATAACGGTCATCAAATAATTCACTTGAAAGAATGTCATCCATCAACCATGTTTCTGTTAAGGTAATTATATCGTAGTTGTTTATAGACAAATTTCTAAAGAATTCCTCAGTCTTAGTCCGCAGCCCTCGTACATTCTGGTAGTAAATAATTAATGGTGCCATTGGTAATTATTTTTGCTACTTAAAAAACAATGAACAGAAGTAAGAGCACATAATAGTATAATATCACTTGAAAATTCTGTCTGAAATAATCTGAACCAGTGAGCTTGTTGAGATGAATAATGTAAAATATCATAATAATATATAAGACTAAAAAAACTAAAAGATGCTGTAGTATTTTTCCCATTATCAACAATAAGTAAAGACTTTATCAGTAAACACTTGTGATAGACATTCATCGTAAAGTAATATAAATAATTATCGCAACGAAATGATGCGTGTGTGTGCATCATAGAAACGGCCCGAAGATCATTACACACTAACACCAACCAAGACGTCAACACAAGTTCGCACGATATATTCATAATATTGTATATGTCATCTTTGACAGCTACAGAACATAAATCTTTGAAAATAAATAAAATGTAAGTTGAGACAATAGGCCCGGGCAATAATACTGACTTCGATAACAAAAGGCGGATTAGTGACGTGTGGTCGTTAGCATAATAGTAAAAATTATTTGAGCATTTTTTAACAAAGGAAAGTTGGTCAAGCATACAAAAGATACTCGGTTGCAGCAGATTAGTGGCTAAGGTTCTCAACCTTTTGTGAAAATATGTTAGTTTACAAATAAAAATGTACGTTTTAAGTAATGTAAACAATTGAAAAAAGTCTGGAAATATTAACAAATTTTTTTTAAATCTAAATCGGTCATCACTACAAAACTTCTTGTAGTGTTGTTTTTTCGGGCGAATATTTTCATGTTTTTTACCCAAATAAATTGGTAATTGTGTTCCTTAGCAAGTGCCTTGGCCTTAGACAATAGCGTTTTGTTTCTGGTAGTGAGATGGTCGTTAATAAAAATTCTTCCAAAATAGTAATTAAATTTTGTAGACTATGTAGTCGAATGTACTGTACATCCACAATTGTATAACATCTGAATAAACTACATTGATAAACTAGAAATTGTTGATCTCCAAAAACTAACATTTTACGCTTGTAGTCTTAGACGAATGTGGCTGTATCATATATACATAATTATGAGGTGCATGGACCTGACAACAGTCAATGGGAAGTTGAAGAGTGATTCACAGCAATTCTTACTAACATGCGGTTTCCTTTCGAATCAGAAATGGCACAAAGGGAGCCGCCAGAAAGCGCGAGAGAGGTCAGTGAAGGCAGTCTTCGACTGTCGTCGAATTAAACTGGAGATATCATTATGCACTTGTTTCTCATTTTCCGTGGTAGATGGTCACTATTTACGGGTATCGGTTGAATCACCTCTACTGTTCGTAGTGGTACGGCTATGCTTCCCGGGGCTTAGTGCTGGATTCGCTGCTCTAGCGTCACAGTGGCTTAACTGTGTCATTGATCCTGTGGTATTCTAGATATATGCTCTTTTTGAGTTTGGTTGCCATTAATTGCAGGCAAACGTACTGCACCGTGAATTCTGTGTAACTTAGAAGGTAAGGGTACACAGGAACTGTTTTGTGCCGTATCTTAACCGTATAGAACTACTCTTTGAAGTAGTTGGAGTACCTTCCTCATAACATGAATCCTCAGTCTCGATATCCAGATTTGGTTTTATTTTTGCTATTTTGCATTGAATTCCTGAAGCTGCTGGATCTTTGACAGACGTATTTCCATACCTATTAATTTAGTCATTATTGTAAAAAAACCATGAATGGCTTACAGGCAAAATCTGTCCTATGCGAAATAAATCTCTAAATCCATTTTCTGGTTCTGTAGCTGTTTGGACACACTGCTAACGTCCTGTTTGCATATCAACACCTCCCATATTCACGTCATATTGTTTGACTACTTCTGGTCTAAGAAT
Source organism: Dendrolimus pini (assembly GCA_949752895.1). NCBI lineage: Eukaryota > Metazoa > Arthropoda > Insecta > Lepidoptera > Lasiocampidae > Dendrolimus > Dendrolimus pini. The sequence goes on along the minus strand of OX457145.1, from coordinate 14,685,066 downwards.
CGTGTTATACTTGTTTTATTTTTTAAACCATCGTTCGCAGCTGTCGGTAGTCTGATTTGCATATACATTGGACATTATAATGATTGGCTGACTATCAAGCCATTTGGTAATAGCCTTTTTTTTATTTGTGAACCACGACTTGCCAGCTGCCTCTAGTCTCCTTTTTCATAATTTTGTCATCTTCCACTACGCTCCGAGTAGGCCGACAAATTCAATTTTTCATTTGGGTGCCAACGCAAATAATTTCTTCCTCACGTAGGGTTAAAATATTTTTTCGGTGAAATAGCTGTCGCAATAAGTCTCGTGATCAAGTACCAATTCTCTGCCAAACGTAAAACGGCTTTTTCACCTAAGTTGAAATCTGTACTGTCATAATCAGGATAAATTGTCATACCATGATAAATATCCAAATCACACACCAAGTGTTAGGGATCGGCAAGCACAAATGCCTTGAGCCCTACAGGGTAGGTTTCCCTAGACAGTATTACTTGATGACACAGAGTAATTGAAAAGGAATATTTCATCTATAAACATGTTATTAGTTCTTTCTTGCATCTTAAACCCTTTGAGAATATCATCAATCAGCGGCCTTAAGTTCCACAGCTTATCTTTATGTCTCTCTTCAAAAGTTATATCATCGAGAACCAACTTCAAAGAATTCCTGAAGTTTGAGAATACGATTCCTTGACATACTATCTGCCACGAAAGGCACTCTAAATTTTTCGGAAGAATACATTCTCAAACTTGAGTAATTTAATATTTTACGTATTACATTCAGCAAAAGTCAAATTTAGGATTTTTCCAGATGGAGATAGTTACGTTGTGTTAGATTTATCAACTTTGTTTGTTACGAGATTATCGTCAATATACTGTCGAATAGTAAATTTTGGCATATGAAATCCTGTGCCAGGTAAGTACACTGGTTCTAAAAATGGTCCAATTTTTGAATTCACACACAGTCCATTAATTTTCTTCTATTCTACATCTAGATCCACGTTGTGGTCGTCATCGTCCGCGATTATGTCGAGAAGACGGTAATATTCGCCTGGTGTCATCAATAGAAGACCTAGTCTCATCATCGGAAATCAAAATACCTTGATAATAGTCATAAACATCGTTATCCTCATCGCCCGCACAATAAAGATCGTCTGGGCTTAGGTCAGATCTGTTGAGTAGCTTGAATTCATCGTAATGAACTGAACTCAAAAATATAGTAAACCTAGCTAAACTAATATTAATCACGCAACTAGGATTGGGCGGGCAGATTAATATCGTTGTATTAACGATTTTGTAGACGGCATCGCTACCAGACCGCCATTGCGCCACCGATGTGCTTCTGTTCTGTGTATTTCTATGTATACGTGATTGTTAACTCCCGCTCGAAAACGCGGTGGCGGCTTTGTGGCAGCACGAGATCGGTGGGATGGTGATGTCGTGTAAACGCACGCCTATAGACAACTGAAATCAACACATAACATATTATAAGACTCCTTATACAACCTCGAGGGTTTTAGAAATGGTATACATGGTAATCCTTATTAACCTAAAGGTCTTAATTTGAATTACATTAATTTTCACTATATCTCAAATCCATATAAAAAATTTATAAAGAAGGTTTGCCGATAGCCTCATGATGTCACGCGTCAATGGTCAGTAGAGTTGAGGAAAAAGATTACATAAATAGTTATTGCAATAAATGTATTATTGTATATACGTTACATAAGTATATACAATAATAGTAAGTCGTCATCGGTAAACCTTTTGCGCGCAACTTATATATTCTGATATTACGTGTAACTCAAAAATAAAATACAGAACAAAACAGGCTGTATATTGAACAAATTGAAAGCAATGAAGTCGAAAGCGTAAGTTCTCAATCATTCAAGTTAACGACAGTCTAGAAGAGGGGTGGGAAACTAAACATGAATCTATAAAGTTTATTCGTTGTTGAATATGGTATCATTTAATATTATTACTCTTTATAAGAAACTTTTCAGTCTTATAAATTTATTCCTTCAAATACTTTAAATCAAATAATATCAAAGTAAAACTTACTTAAAACGTATAATTAAATACTAAAAATAAATTAACTTATAAATATAACCCTAAATATAAACTATACTATGAACTGAACCCCTTTTCCTCTTCTTACGTAAGATTCCATCTCGTTTTTCTCGTTCTTAGAAAAGTTGTCGCGAGGGGTAGGGGGAAATTTTATGTATCTTTACACGGGAGGGGGGAGGGTCTAAGACTTATCAAAACAGAGTAAAAAGTTTTTTGGAGATTTAAATTACGGCATTCATACGAAATACTCGTATGAATGCCGTAATTCATAAAAAACATCAGAATAATTTAAGATAGAGTCATTGTCAGTTTTTGAGGAAAACGGCTGTGTTATACATATAGACGAGGAGATTGTATGACAAATTAATAGAATACTGTTTTAACCAGTGGCTAAGGAAAATTGAAAAACACGGTTTTCTTTTGAACCTACCCGCAAAAAAAAATTGTTTTTAATTTGCTCCTATATCCAGGTAATAGCAAGTCGCATCTTCGTACATTTACAACATTTCCCTTCGCTATAACAACTTAATAGTGTAAGAGCATGTTGATTGCCGACTCGCAGGCGGCTAATGGCCTCTGCTAAACAATTTACCTTACTTTTTATTACTAATAGACTTGAATTTTATCCTTTGATAAATAATTTATTTTGTTTGGAATTGGTATTGAAAATATAAAAAAGGTGAAACAATAGCAATGAATAATATATATAAAAAAGCGAAAATTGTATGCGAGTGTGCAGTTCATACACAGTAGAAGTGAAACTTTAGGGAATATACTCACAGATAATTCTCTAACTTTTATTAATATAAATGTAATTACTTTAGCCTACATCCGTCAACATATTGTAATTCAAAAATTTCAATCTCAATTACACTTTTAATCACTTTTGATCTGCGTATAAAAGAATATCTAACTAACTGACTATATATTAGGATCAAACGGCAAAAGACGGTGCTTAGGAAGAACTATCTGCATAATAAATAATTTCCTCACAGAAAGAACCTTACCCAGAATGTTTAGATTGGAAATAGGAAGTCGCATCGGCTTAAAGAAAGCACTTTAAGAACTGCTCGTTGATTTATTTGAAGCCTTAAAAGAGTCGATTTAGCCGCTCTACCCCAGATTATAATGCAATAACATAAAACAGATTGTCTCAAGATATAATTAGACTGTTGTTAAAATTTGAATACCAACAACATTTGTAAGTGATTTGAAAACATAAACCAATTTACGCACAACAGAAATTAACGCTTGTATTTGAGGTTATATGTAATTTTTATTTACTGCCTTGTTTAATACATATATTTGGATTGAACTTTGTAGTATTCAGAAACATATGGTCCTTTATATGGTTATTGTTGGCTCCCGCAACGTTCGGTGGACAGCCTTTGTGAACACTGTGGTCAATGCACGTCATTTTAACATGAAACGCGATAAGCTTTGACACTTTTGGTGGCGTACTGTTAATGTTATTGAGTTTAGAACCATGAAATTCCGAGTTTATTAACTTCCGGTTCCTATATATTACCTACTGTTCAATTTGCCTTCCTATCTATGGTTGAAATTTGACGTAAGCTCCATACAAGTAAAGCCAAAATTTTACCGAAAGTAGGACAAGTGATTGAATGGTAAGATATAGGAATCGAACATAAAGCAGTATTAATTGCAAAGTAATGAGAATCTAATATAGTATTAGTTGTTAGTTCTACCTAATGATAAAATATGTAAAATACAACCGACTTCATGAAAAATAAAAGTGTAATAAAAAAAAAAAAAAAAAAATCTACAAACAATTAATAGGTACTTATTTGTTGCTTTAATTAAACTTGCTACTGAAAGCTGTAATCCAAACAGAGATAGTTTTACAAATCTTGAACGACATAGTTTTAAAACTATCAGTAATATCGAATTAAACTACCTTAAGGAGGAGGGTGCTCAAGTGTTGCTTTTGAACGTCTGATCCAAATTGTTTACGACAACCAACAAATACCACAGTTATAGCTTTGACGCGATTTTGAGCACGTAATCCTCACAGCGAAATCAATATTCTCAATTTTAATAATTACGACATTCGTTCTAGAATCTCATAAATTTGTAATTTTATCATCAAAGTCTGGTGTTCATCTTCCTGCCTGAAACACTAAAACAAATTACTCATTCGACTTTAAAATGATTGTCCGGAATCAGAAAAGCAATTTTAATAAGATTAACGTTGCTAATTTTTATAAACCCATGTTACTTCTCCTATTGATATGTGGATACAACTTCGACTTTTACGACAAGAACATTATCGTTAAAATTATGACTAGAATCTACTGTGTCTGTTTGGTTATAATCATTTCCATCGCCACAATGACATGTTGTGTCGTCCAGGAAATTCCTCAGATCTGGTCTTTGATTGAATACTCGTTTTCAGTTCTCATTATTCTATGCTTCAAGAGTCAGATGAGAACTTTCCTCCAGAGATTGGGAGATATTGACAGAAAGCTCAGAATGAATTACAGACATTATCACTTCGAGAAATACAAGTCGTTCGTCTTTACACTCGTTACTTGGATCATTAGAATTATTTATACTTGTTTATATTGTTTCTCCTATCACTGCTATAAAAGTTTGACCATGTATCTTGTTACTCAATTTTCTTTGATTTGCCTCGATGTTAATAGAGTTTGGAGGTGTATCTTGTTCGATGTAATTAGGTATAGATTGAAATTATTGAGAGAAAGATTGGAAGAGTTGCCCAATTGTAATTTTTATTTGTATGTGATTAGTAACAAAACTGTCAAGGTTGATAAAATGAGGTTTTTATTGCACGTGTACAGTGATATTGCCGATGCCATTGAGTTGGTTACACCAGAGTTAAGCGCTTCGGTACTTAATTTAAATTATCTATAATGTTGAAAAGTAGTTATAAACTAAGGAGCACATAAGCAATTTTTTTAGATTTCTCGTCTTATTTGTTCGGGTTTCACGCAAAAACTACCAGGCTGATTTCGATGCGGTTTTCGCTGATCGACAGCGAAAGGAGCGACAGTTTTAGACTTAATATCTGTGCTACCATTTATTCCGGGATTTTTCTGGGAATGATTTAAAATCTCGTGAGAATTTTCCCGGGAGCTGTGTGTAGTTGTTCGAGTGCATAAAAATTAGCTTAGTCCGACACAGTTTTCACTAAAACGATAGTGTACATTTTTTTATGCTGCGGTACCTTGTGCCCCCGTAATCCCGCGGAATTTCATGTCAAGCGTGGATGAAGTTGCGGGCATTACTTAGTATAATAATATATGGCATTATTCGCGTTAATTTTAATTTTTAAGAAGTATGTAGACTGTACTTTTGTTGAGATGCATGTAACAGTTGTCAATATAAAATGATCGATTTGATGGGTTATTTTTGCTTGTAGACAAACGGCTCACCAAATGGTAAGTGGTTATCATCAGAACCGATACGAAGCCTACGTCGTAGAGACTTTGTATATCTGTTTACGCCATTTGTGAAGAAACCTATATTAATGTATTAGACAGTAAAAGGATCTGAATTAAAACGTGTGTGAATAAAATATAAGTTTTCTCAAACATTGTAATTTTTTTACAATACTAAAAACCCACATGTACTAAGTGTATCATTTGCTCTTTCTTAATAATGACTAAACATTAATTTTCTTTCATTTCAGTTATTTCTGAGCGTGGCTTGCAGTTTACCAAAAATAATTGTTAATGTATATCACTTTCTGCTTTTCCTTGAGGACCATGTGAGTATAATGTCTTTGTCACAAGTGCCCGTAAACATTTTACTACTGGGACACTACATTTTCTTCAGGGTGTCTTATTTTATAAACTTTCCGTCAACTATGTTGGATTGAATTTTTCTGCCAGGGTTTGATTTCAAATCATTTTGAATAAGGTACCGTTGTTTTTACCACAGTCATCCTACTAGAAATAGTACCTCTTACTTATGCTCAAACAACATCTATCGCAAAAAGAGTTGATGCTAGAGATGTTTAAATAAAGAACTAACCGCTTAATGTCATAGCCTATAGTTATTTTAGAGATGTTTTGATCTACACTTTGGATGATTGTATATTCGGGTTGTAAATAAACTGTATAGAATGCACAGAATCAGAGCAGCAATATATCAAACCTTTATTGTAAGCCACATTTGGACCTAAGTATATTTTTTTGTTGCCAAAGGTATTTTTGACTATTATTTTGTTTTAAGACTTTCAGTTTTAGTTAGTAGACCCTATTTTATTTAAAAAATGAAAGTTTGAAAACAAAATAATAGGATGAAATACCTATTATACCAAGAAAATATACTTAGGTCCAAATGTCGCTTACGATAAAATGGCGGTAAAGGCTCGATATCGATGTAACCGACTTCGGTTAAGATAAGTTATATTACTTAATTTTGACTTTTTATTTCAGGAATCCTATGAGTCCATCGGTTTTATAGTAATGCACACATTCCAAATTTGTTTCTTACTGTTTACACCATTCGTATTAGTGGAGTTATATACTATGGAAATAGAGAAGATACGGATGTTCTTGATGCAACGTCTCATCGATGAGAATAGTAAGTAGGTATTATTAGTATTTCCTACGACTTAGTTTTGCACGAGACACTTTTTCGGTTATATTTTGTATAAATAATGCAATATCTAATAAAACTACGTTTGAACGGTTTTAAGCGTGGTAATTTATTTGATTTTGGTTATTTCGACGTTTCGGCTGCTTTTCAGTGGCTGTAGTCATGGTCGACAAACATGCCAATTGTCCAACGAGTATTGTTAAAGTTTAAACATAAACAAAATTAAAACTAAATAATTAAAATGAACAAGTTGGCGGTAGGCTAAATAAAACTTTAACAATATTCGTTGCACAATTGTCATCTTTGTTGTCCGTGACCACGGCCACTGTAAATAACCAAAAGCAAATAAATTACCGCGCTTAAAACTGTTAAAACGTAGTTTTATTATGTATACAAGTCGCGAAAACTTAATAAAATATTATTACGCAATATCTTTCCAAAGTCGTAAAGTATTATTAAACAATGAAAGATTCTCCCCCATACCACCTTCCCTATCCCACCATTCTGTTCCATCCCTTCTATCTCATTCATCCTGTCCGATCCCCCTATCTATCCTATCCCAATAATTTCATAGAAGACGGGCAACATCGGTGTGAGTGGCTAAGGGGTGTACAGAGGTGGGCTGCAGGTTCACCGAAGCTACTTCCGACGTTATACCATTTATCACTTCCACCTCTGGAGCTTGAGTCTTAGCTCTAGGGTGTCGCTACTCACCTAAGGCTTCGCCACAAAGCCCCTGCAGGTCTTAAAGTTATTAGTAAGATTCAAAAAGAAGGTAATGATTATATGTATTAAGATTTAATCATTTATTTGTTTTTAGTTTCCGCTCAGAAGTGTCACAGTGTTAAGGCTGATTTACATTTTCGTTAGTTAAGTAGCAAGTTACGACTTAGAACTTACGTGTTAAGTCCTTATCGTCGTTTGGACAGACGTTTTTCAGTTAAGTCGTAAGTTGACGATCAAGTACAAAATACAAAAGCACGTCCTATTTTCGCGAGTTAAGTACCTCGCTCGCATGTGCTGGCAAGTCGCAAGTAGATGTCACACACCGATTCTCGGTAGCGTTGACAAAAAAAAGAATAAGTAAAATATATATATAATACGTTCAAGAATTTCGCATTTGACTATAAAATCCAAAAATAAACAAAACATTGTGCCCTAGAATTATAATCAAAAATACCATACATCTCAAAAATTATTCTACAGGTCGTAATCAAATTAAATCTTCTTTTGAAAGTATTTATTGATTTATAGTCATTATTACTACCTTACTTACCTGGAATTATTTCAGAATTTTCGACCTTGGTTTAAAGGTATAGTTCAATAGTTTATTGTTTAAAAGTTAGGCGAGTATGCTGTATTTCTTATGTTTTTGTGAACTAGTTAAGATATCGCTTCATGTATTGAAAGAAAAAAAAACTACTTATTTGTATACACATCTACACCTAGAAAGTGAAATTTCTCTACGATATATAATTTTTGTTTTATATTTAGAATTAGTGGGCCCGGCAGACATTGTCATGCCCTGAAAATAATAAAAAATCCGGAACCAAGTCATGATGCCCTCTGGTCACATTGCGATACTAAACTATCCAGGGATCAGCTCAAACACAAAGTGAAGAAATAACTGATACAATGAATATTCAAAACTTCGGGGTAAAAGAAGCACTCGCCAAAGTAAGAAGTATCAGATCGACGTATAGCCAAGAACGAAAAAAGTTAACGACTCTTTTAAAAGTGGTATAGGAGCAGATGAAGTTTATGTACCAAGCCCTCACAGAAATGATAACGCAGGATAATTTTGTAAGTAATAATAATATTTATTGGTTTTGTTGTAAAATATTTAATGTATCATTCTCGTTTGCCAGCTTACTGAGCCACTTCCCACAAAAAAGTTAGCGTAATTATCACGCACTATGCGTGCCATATGAGCATAGTGGTTAGCAGTGCTATTTGGTAGTGGTTGAAGGCCTCCCGATCCTAGTTCTCTCCAATTACCAGGTACACTTCACCTGTATTGGTGTTTTCGGTATCTAGTGTAATAATAGATTCACTGTTGCAGTTCATTTTTCTCAACCAGTTATAGCATAACAAGCTTTTACAATTTTAACAACTCTGCCTGGAGAAAACGGTAATGGTTTTTCAAATATTCTAAGCGACTGACTAAAATTTCGAAAGTATTCTCCACTACACGTCTAGCTCTTGAAAGCCTATAGTTGAATATTTTTTGAGCTGTTGTCATATTGTTCTCACCGTAAGGTTTCGTTAAATAAGATTTCAATGGAAATGCATTGTCTCCGACAATGCAGTGGTTTGTTGGTAGCAGTTTTCCAAGAATCCACTGAGGCTACAATTTCTAAAAACTCCTCCGTCAGATATTCTACCATTGCACCCGACATCGATGTACGTAAAATTATAATCATCATCAATCAAAGCCATTTTAGCACCATTAGCACTACGCTGTTTTGATGTTTATAGTTGTAATAATAACTTCCAGCTTCGATGGGTGCTTTTATTACAACATTTTTCCATCAATGGCACCACAGCAGCTAGGAAAATTCCACTTATCACTGAACCCTTTAGCGATTGCCATGCTTCATGGTTTGGAACCTAAAATTTATTTTTAGGTATGGTGTAGGGGAAATGATACAGAAACCACTGACACCGATACAAGTGGCAAATGAATTTGATTTATTTGGTAAAAGTGTTGCTGCACAATTAAATGCAATGCCTTTGATTGATGCGTTGCTAGTACAAACACACATTCAAAATTACCTTACAAGTACACTCGTAGGCAATAAGAGGACTATCATCAAACTCAATGGATTCTTCTTCTCCTCCGCTGTCTACGACAACATATGTCTCTAAGCCATCGCCAAGCGAAGAAATAATCATATCGGGCCTTAATGTCCGCAACGAAAATAATTTGCAACATAAGATAAACCATGGCCAAGAAACAAACCAAGATGAGATAATTTATAAAAGAGAAGAAATTTGACCTGACTTTGTAAATAAAAACGATTTATTACTATCCTTAAATGGTGAAGAATATTTTTTTTAGTTTTAAGCTATTTTGTAAATATAAATAGTATAAATAAATTACACGTGTATATAATTAATGTTTATTTTACGTACCCTAATATATTCCTCTAGAGCTTGATAAATGGCATCACATATTTCAGGAATCATATTTGAAATGCTTGACTTCGAAACTAAAAAAATGTGAAAGACGACGTAGACAACGTAGCGTACTTCCATTAGCCAACATATACAATATAATTTGTAGTTTTAATTTTGCTGGTAAAGCAAATCTCATAAATGTGTCTGATCTTTGTATGACAGGCCTAATTTTATTTAAAAGAAACTCGAATGAATCTTCAGAAATTCGGAAAGATTGTTTAAATTCTGCCGTATCTTCTACAGATAGTGCCATAAAAAGGCACCTTGTATATATCTTCTATCTATCCATCTTCTCTGACAAATACGTTTCGGTTTTCTTCTTTCTATTTGAGTTTCGTTTTCAATTTCATTTGCGAGAAGATGTATAGTTTCTTGAAGAATTTCACGTAATTTATAACGCATATCCATCTTTATATTTTCATAAAATTTGACAGCTATACGTTGACACTTAATAATTATAAATTGATAGGTACTTGAAGCTTAACTCGCATACAGCACACGTTTGGACGCAATTTGCTACTTAAACGCAAGTTCTAAGTCGTAACTTGCTACTTAACTAACGAAAATGTAAATCAGCCTTTTAGTGATAGATTGGATGATTAATGTTGGTGTATTTAACTTGCTCTTTATATTTCTGTTCTTTTTCTAGATCATAAGTCACCATTTTTGGTTTAGATATGTTATAATGTACTGTTTGGTCTCTAAACTGGAAATACTTTAGGATACTTTTAATAATGAATAAAAAAACAAAGACTGGCAACGCGTTGGCTTCGCTGCTGGTGTTGCAAACGCTTATAGGCGACAGTAACCACTTTCCATGAGCTAGGTGCCTGTTTGCTAGCTTCGCAATGAAAATAAATAAAAAAACCAACTTTAACAATCGCTTGTTTCAGACCCTGCAATAAGAGATGATGTCGACTTGTTCTTTCGATACGTCAACACAAGATCGATGAAGTACAAGATCTTTAGGATTATCCCTGTTAACATGACGCTGCCACTCGAATTAATCAACCTATGTATTACTTATGTTATTGTTATCATAAATTTCACACATCTGTATGGCTAATTTCTTCAACTGACAAAAACGATGATTCTTAGTAAAGCATAGTTTTAGAAAAATGCAAGTTCGAGAAAAGTAAATTCAAAGGTTTTATATTTCACTTGAGCGGACGACTTTACTTTTATGTAAGAGTTACATCAAAACAACACTAAGAAAAGGTAATGTTTGAAGCACGGAGTTCTACAGTGTGGAAGCGTTTGTTTGAGCTTTAAATGTTGCAGTGGAAGCAAATCTTTACAACCGTACGAGGATGTTTTCTACATAAATGCATGCCACTCTCTAACTGCTGAATTGTGTAAAGACTATCGCGTTTAATAAATGAACAGCGCCATCTATTGGCGAGTAGCAATTTTAGTATGTTACAAAAATATATTTTATAATTAAATATATTTATAATTGAATTTTTAGAAATTATAGGTGCAAAGGTTACACGTACACATATAGGGGTGGTCGCCATAGGTAAAGGATGAAACCTTTTTCAGTTTAAGTCAGTCATACTAGTGTGTTCATTTGTCAAAATATTTTTTTATTTAAGTAATTAAATGCCTACAAAACAAAACATCGCCTACTTTTAAGAACGCACTCAGAAAACACTACTTTTCCTTAAATAATTATACCCAATTCTTATATAATAGACTATTTAATATTTATGTATATGTATGTATTTAATTTATAAAGTAGTTTAAGTATGTGTATTTAATTTATAAATTATGTAGTTTAAGTTTGTTTATTTATGATATTTAATTATCTGCACCATCTACATCGCCAGATTAGATCAAATTATTCCTTAAGTTAGGTTGCCCGGAAGAGATTGCTTTCAGCTATAAGGCCGCCTTTTGTTTTTACCATGACAATATTGGAATTGTGTATTTTGAAATTGTATATTTGGTGAGCAATAAAGTGTTATCTATCTATCTAAATGGAAATATGTTTGTTTTCGAAATCGTAAAATGCCTCAAATTTATGAAATTCTAAATCAAATTAATTTTATTGCGATTTTAGGTAAGATATGAAGGTGTTGCAGAAAGCCGTTTGTAAATCTATATTCTGCCGATAATGGTGTGAAGACAATGTCATTAAGGTTACAATGTTTCACCCCCGGACGGCACAATACAATTTGCCTAAAATATATAATAATTACGATATTTTTACCTGGCAATTATATAGAACTGTTTTTACATATTGTGATGGCTTTCTGTGCTAAAAGTTTGAGGATTATAAAGTGGAAAGAGTACTTGATGGGTCGGATGAACATCGATCTAACGACTTACAAATTCGTGTCTTAGATTTATCCACTCCATCGGTGTTTGGATTCTTTGAAGTAAACTTGTTAATAAAATAGGTTGTTTCCTTTGTCTACTTTATTGGACCGCGGCTCGGCGACACTTTGGGTTACATTATTGAAGTTTAATGCTGGTGTGCACCGCCATTTAACCGGCGGTTAAAATAAAACAAACACTGTTTATGCATACATTTTTAGCGATTAATTTATTTAACCATCGGTTAAAAGTCGGTACACACCAGCCTTAGTCAGAATCCTTACTTTTGTAGTAAATATAGCTTATATTAATCTGGGATAATGTAGCATTATAATGATGAAAGAATGATTGAAATCGGTCCTGTAGTTTCTTCATTACAAACCAATACAAATCTTTTCTTCTTTATGATATTAGTATAGACAGAACAATCTGCTCATTATGCAAGTTGAAAGGCTGTTATTATAATCGAATACAACTGAATCATTAGCAGTAGGTTTTTAGCCAAATGCCAGCAACAAAATGCATTATGTACAGTCTAGACTGATAGTTGCCGATGCTATTAATCATGGCTTTTTGTTCAAAGACTGTCTGTGTTAGTCGGTTGCACTTTACATAATTACTTTTTCATTTATCATACTATCTTGGCAACTAAGAATGGCTAACTCTTTTTCATCTACAATAATTTAGTTTTAAATTGTGATGAAAATCATACATTGTAAGCATTTCTTAATGCTTCTATAGCGGCGGCGGCGTTGGATTTAATGATAAGCAAACTGTTTCAAAGAAAGAGAGAAGAAGAATGCGATAATTTGGAAGTGTAATGTGAAGAAAGAGCACGCACGTACCTGTTTGACGAAGCAATGGATATCGGGGACTCTTCGGCTACTCACTGAACTTTACTTTTGTTATATATTTATGTGATATTATTTTAATAAGCGTTGCGGGCGTTATTACATTACATGTGTTTTTCACAGCGATAAGATTGTTTATACTAACAGCCTATAAATGTCCCAATGCTGGGCTCGAGCCTCTCATTATAGGGGAACGGACAATATACCCGCCACGCTTGTCCAAGACGGCTGGGCAGGTTTGACGTCATCGGCTATCTCCGTGTGCAGGTTGCATCACGATGTTTCAAGTATCATTAAAAGTACGTACTAAAGTAAAAGAATATTTCGTATATAATTTAAAAACTTGGAATGTCGGTGGCACAATCGTCTGAGTTGTTAATTTTGTAGCTACCTTCATATTGCCTGCCCGCTGCTGGGCAATAGTAAAATAAAACAATAAATAAACATATCTTTGGAATGAGCTACCTATGGCTATAAGACTAGCCAAACGCTTACAGTATTTTAAAAATCAGATTCAGAAGCATTACTTCTCTATTGTGTATAATAATTCGTAACGATGTTATATATATGTATGTATGTTTGTATTGTCACATGTATATATGTGCGTGTGTCATTATTTATAAGCATTTATCATTATTTATAAGCTGCAAATGTAATGATCCCTGCCAAAGGTTGCCTGGAAGAGATCGCTTTTTAGCGATAAAGCCGCCCTTTGTACTGTCTCTTGTAGTTTTCTATTTCTGTTTATCTATGTTTTGGTGTACAATAAAGTGTTGTCTATCTATCTATATAATGAAGAATTCAAACGCAAAGTTTCTTTTATATTTATAAATAAATAAAGTATATTAAAGAAAGAAATATTATTGTTTACCTCATTGTATGAAAAAAAGTCAGCGTTCCAGGCGTTAAAACTGTCGTTTGAAACTGTCATTAACTTCAGGTACTGTTAAAGTAAAATACCTTTATAAACATGCTGTAATGTGCACCAGAGTTTAACTTCATCCGTTTATTAACTCTGCTCCTGACTGAACTAAAATCCAACCAAAACAATATCCGCCAAACAAAAACTGTTATAGTAATCGGCTTTGGCCGTACAACAACGTATATAACAACTCGTATAAGTAAAATAAGTAACCGATTGACCAATAATGTGGAAACAAGGGTGCAATAAGGTGCTTTAAGACAAGGCATGGGAAGAATAATCTGGACACAAGAATTTGCTATATCTTTAATTAAATTATTTAACAGAGTTTTATTATTGTAATAAGTTTAATATCCATGTTTTAATACGCATTCAAAATTTGAATTATTGCCTGTAATATTTCTTTATGGCCCATGTCTGCAATGAAAACGTAAAAAGATGTTGTCTTTCTTGGAGTAAACAAAACGCAAAAGGTATAATAAAATTTATAGAAACATTAAAAGTTATTTTATTATAAACTAGAGGTCCCAGCAGACGTTGTCCTGCCCTGAAAAAATAAAAATCTAGGACCCGATACAGCGCCACCTACCAGTTCTCGTTATGAATCTAAGCAATCCGGGGACCCAAACACACAAAAAAATCCATAAGTCATTCTCAAGTTATGCGCGTACATTCTTTTCTACGATTCTTTTTATTTAGACAGATTAATAGTATTGAGTTTGTGTACCATTTATCTAAGTACCTGCAACGGTGTCTAGCAATTTAAATATTACCTAAATATACCTGTAGGAAGTTACATGTCAAATTAAATTAATTTACTCCTATGAAAGCAATATGATTAACCATACAGCAAACAAGGAGTACTTATTACAGCACAAATCTGTGGCTAAAATATACTACGCAATTTATAACAGATTAAGTGTTCTTAAGTGTATTAGAATTAAAACATTTTACTTTCTAATAGAGAAGAATAAATTACGTATACGGTCTCCGATTGTCTTTCGAAATGTTGTCGTTTTCATTAATTCGTATTTTTATTTTAAGATGTAAGAATGTTGAAATTTCCATTTATACTAATATCACGTACGTGTTTGTACTCTATGGACTTGATTCTAGGGGACAAAAGAAAGGCGCGATAAGAACTTATTATACACTATAATATAATGTGCAAGAACATTGACTCCAGGAAATTGCAGTGTGGATTGTGCGCGATGTTTAATATTGTTCCGAGATAAAAGTAGTGGCTCTATGATTCTCGACTGTGATATCAGAAATGATCTTTGGATGTCTTTGTTTGTAATAAAGAAACTACAAAGGAATGAATAAAAACTGTGGTACTGTTACGTTCGAGCGGGGGTACGCACTTAGGATTGGAAAAAAATACCAGTTTTTAATTAAACGCTTTTATTGACTTACACAGCCGCGCGTAATACCTCTCCGCAGGGTTGCCCCTATACGCACGACTTACGATACACTGTCCCGACGATAAGAAGTCTGACTTACAATATCGTCGCCGATATTGTGTAGACCACCTCCTGCTACTGAAGTCCTCACCTCCGAATTTACCGCGCGTTAGTCGCTTCTGTATCTCCTTTTACACTACGCTTAACTCCTTCACTGAACTGTCCACTAAACTTGTCACTTAATTCGCCACTTAACTCGTCACTGTCTTCTATTAAATTTATCTTCCAACTCTTTTGTATCGCACTTGTCGCTTCGCTGTCTTGAACTGAACTCAAACTACCCGGGAGACGAGCCTTACGCTGCTTATATACCTAGAAGAATCTTCTAGAACTCATAATTTCGTTATTCTTTTATTTACTATCTGTCCCTTTCTAAACATCTATCTATCTCTGTCTTTTCCTTTCCGAACCTTCTATTTCAGAACTTTCGTTTATAATCTATGTATCTCTTTCTTTTCTTTCCCGAGCTTTCTATTCTAGAACATTCGTTCATCGTCTATCCCTTTCTAAAATATATCCGTCCTTGTCTTTTCCTTCCAGAAACTTCTACCTTTTTCTTAAGGTCTTGAGGCCGGCTTACGCTGCCAGAAAGTTATGCCCTCGGTCGCCACAATACTATAGGAAAGAATGGTGGATTAGGCTTTAAAACTTCTTGTGCAAAAAATTTGCACTATTATTAAGTACTAGCTTCTGCCCGCGACTTCGTCCGCGTGAAATTCATAAAAAAATTTTTTTTTCATAAAAAGTATCCTATGTTACTTCTAATACCTCCAAAAATATGTGTACAAAGTTGCATGATGATCGGTTGAGTAGTTTTCGCGAGAAAGCGTAACAAACGAACTTACATTCATATTTATAATATTAGTAGGGATATCAAGCTAGTTCATAAAGGGCGTTGCAGAAACGGCTTTACGGTTTTTTGTGTGTTTTGTACCCGAGATCCCGATCGTTTATCAATCTCCGTTTACAGGCTTTGATTATGGGATTTCTGATTTAGTTGAGTGTTCATTCCCACTTGATGCTACACTCCTGTACTCAAAGATTCTCAAGAAAGTTTCTCAAAAGCACTTTAGGAATTTAGAATTAACTCCCGGTTGAGGTTTTCGCTCAGTGCTACCATATGGGTTTTTACGATAATAAAGCTAAAATGAATTATACATTATACAGCTTCACACCGCAGTCGCTTTTAATTTTAGATATGAATTGAGACGATAGTCCTGTGTTATGACCTGGCCTGACCTGACCTGATGTTGGCTTGACGTTGTGAAGGATGACATGTGTACCGGTGGTCTCAAAACGAGGGATGCTGACGACCGCGCGAAGTGGAGAAGCAAAAGTAGGAAAGCAGACCCCGGGCGTTGAAGGGAACGCTGAACGCAATTTAACGCTCGGATGACGATGACGATGATGATAAGTCCTGTATTAGGACCACCAAGTAAAAAAGGCAATCAGGTTCGTGTGTAGTAATTTAAATTTAGTCTGACTATAACCAGACTAATGCCTCGAATATCTACGCTTTTGTCTAATTTCGTATCTCTCATTCTAATACAAGAACAATTCCATCCATTCCGCCTCGAGGCAATCCAATCCATTTGGCAAATAGAAGTTGGATTCGTCGAGTTAATTGTCAACTACCAAACCGAACAATACAGGTTAACAAATAGATTTCGACCTTATTGTTTCGATTAATAAAGTTGTTTAGGTATTTGTTTGTGTGTATGATGTATATTTGTTTTTGTTTGGCAATGTTAAAGTGCGACATATGAGTATTGTTCATATGTAGCGAAAGGGATTGATGTTGTAAAAGGTATTCGAAGCCATTGCCTCGTGTTTGTTGCATAGGTACATGCTGTTGTATTGTGAGTATTATTTATTGGCCTATGAATATCTGATGCTAAAGTTGATAAAATTAAATCAGCCAAAAGCTTATCGGCCCATTAGCAGTGAAAGTATTTGTGCAGGAAAAGTATGTTCACTGTTTAACCGCTAGTTGACCCGAGGAATACCTACTTGTAAATTCTTAATATATTACTGCTACTTAAAAACCTTTATATTCAGATTTCCCGAATCGTTGAATTTAATAGGCAGGTAGGTATATACATACAACCTATTAAAGCGAAACCACCCTAAAGTTCTAAGGTTTCGCTTATTACGAACCTCTAGGAAAATAACATAATAAGACAAAATAAAGCCCCGAGTGCACGTAACGTGATATTCTGTATTTTTTTAAATAAAAGACTGGTTTGGACACGAGGAGACCTTTAAAACGATATCCCTAGGGTGGAGCAATTTAATTTTCGAAGGACAGCCTATTGAGTGAAATCCAAAACATATTGGACGCAACACAAAAAGCTTTGAAGTTATTCAATCCCTGCATTTTTATTTGTTCGCTTATCAAATTGGCTTCGTTGGCGGCCATGTTTTTATAGTATGTGAGATATAATAGTTTTATATTTTCTGAGTATTGTTTTTAAGGCACACAATCCTTGTTAGATGTTTATGTGTTCTTATGTATATATATACCATACATAATAAGTAGTGTATCCATGTGTGAAACGAAGAATATATATAATACTTAAATTTGTACATCAAAATCAATTTATTGTCAAAAAATTACACAGAAATAATGCTAACCTAGTGCTAGACACTAGGACTAGCCTGTATAGCGGAACACCAAGTACGTGTGTGACTGACTTCACATTTTTATCTCTAAAACATAATTATATTTAAAATAGATTCGCTTGTTTGTGTGGGTGTGTGTGTGTATATATTATATGAAAAAGCAAGTAGTTACATCAAAAAACAATAAGTAATGTTCATTGAAAATTTGCGTATTATAGTTTTTTACAGTTATGCGTCCATGATCAGACCCATGTGTTCTTTTTTAAATATGGCTATGTACAGTTTGTGTATGTAGCCAGTGTAATTAGCAAGATTCATGTATATTCTAGTTTTTGTCTTCAAACAGACACCAGATGAAAATTTTAGTGATTTAGTCAAACTGTAGATTTTTGACTGACATAAAACAATAGACAAATATATCAATTATTATTATTGTTTTAAAACTATCAATATTGTGCAATTTAAACTTTAAACAAAAATTAGAAAATTCCCGCAACAACAAATTCCAGCTAAAAATAAAAACATTAATTCAAAATACAATCTTGGTTTTTATTTGAATTGTACATGGATATTTAAATGTGTAACATGGAGGTTTTACGCTTTGGCAGCAACCTCCACCAAAGTGAAATGAGTACTGTTCACGATGTCCAAGTAAGTCAATTCGCTAATGTCCGCTGTGCACGATATTCCGTGATCTGAATTAAAATCAATAAAAAATCTTAAACATCTAATATTTTGTAGTAGCTCAGAATATTTAAACTACTAAAAATGTTAAGAAATTTTTTGTGTAAGCTTCATACTTAGGCCGAGAAGTATAATCTCTCTCCACTCTTGCACCCATAATCACCTTAATCAAACCTGTTCTTAGATATTATATTTTTAGAATACCCTAAAGGCACTTACAATTGTTTCTGTGTTGTTTTTATGACATTAGGGATTTTATTAGGTAAATGATGATATTTATATTTTTGCCTTTGACATCTGATTTATTCTATTTTGTTGACATTCTTTTATTTATGTATTTAATATATAATTAATCAAATTGTGTTTATAAATTTAGAACTGTTATAATTGATTAAATTGACAGGTACACAAATATTTGTATGACCATGTTTACGTCAAATACAGTGAGACCAATTGACTTTGTTTACCATATTTTGTACAACTACGAGTATTACCTGTATTACTATAAATAAAGATTAATTAATTCATTCATTCATTGTGATATTTACGGCTATGTCATCTGTATTATGAAAATTAATATGACGACATCAAAGTTAAATATCGCAAATTACGAGTGCTATCTTCCTTTCTCAATCATTTCACAGAGAGAATGGGGAATTATTAAATTTTAATAGGCGTGAAACGTCATCGCCGTCAGCCGCCGATGCGTGACCGGCACAAAGGGAACATTCCTTTGACCTTCCTGTCATTGCCGTGTCATTTTATTTTCGCATACAGTGTGGAATAAGCTTTAGAATGCTGTAATTGCTTTCATTATATCACTAATTAGGATTTGCCCGCGACTACGTCCACGAAGGATGGTTAGTAAAGATGCTACCCATACAACAGTAGTTTTAGACAGAGAAAATATTGCATCGGGATCAACATTTTTCGACCTTGCCACTGTAAATCGCTCCCAAGAAATTTCCCGCGGAATTTCCAGGGTTAAAAGTATTGCAGATTTAAAGTTTGGGAATGTGTTGTTCGTTAACAACTACCATATCGAAATCGGCCCAGTAGTTTTTACGTGAATCCGGAACAAACAGACAAATACGAAAAAACAAAAGTTTACACTTTTACAATTTTGTAATATTTGTAGAATATGCCTGTGACATCATCCACGTGTGATTGAAACTCCCGCGGGATACCCGGCACACAAAGTACCCCAACATTTAAAAAAGTATATATTTAACTAAAATTATATATTTTAGTGAAAACTGTGTCGGATTACGCTACTATTTATGCACCCGAACAACAGGAAACCGCTCGATACGAATCGGCCCAGTAGTTTTTACGTGAATCCCGAACAAATAGACAAACAGACTAGAAATCTAAAAAAAGATTCCGACCAATTGAGAAGCTCCTCCTTTTTTTGAAGTCGGTTAAAATGCATCGTGTTCGTCGTCGTTTATATAGTCTATTCCAGTTGTTTTTTTTTAATAGCTTCAATGCACAGACACGGCAGTTTGAGAATTTTATAATAGATAGACTATAATAGATTCTGTGCAGTACTCAAATGCGCAGATTGCAGATATTTTTTTAAATAATTGACTATAGTAGAATTATTTTCTCCGTGCAGTTTGGGTCACAAATCAAAGCTCGGTCTCAGCCCGGCTAAGGTGGTTAGCATTTTGCGCGGGCGCAACGCCATTATCGATAAAAACTCATTCTGATCAAAGAAAGATTATCATTCTTATAAAAATCATTATTATCTTTTTTGCTGTTAATTTTAAACTTGGATATAGGTATTTATATTTATTTTTAATATAACTTGTTACATTCTAAACTTTTGTACTTATAGTTTTTCAATACATAGATACCTAATTAATAATTTATTTTAAATCATTATTATTCTTATTTTAATAAATACGTTGTTTTATCTATTTTTTTCTTTCATTTATATCACTAACCTACAAAACGACAAAACTAAATACACTATCGATAACGCTTATCGACAACAATAATGCGTATCACTATGCCTGCCCATAAGGCCCGTGAGTGGAGAGAGAGCGAAATACTCGCTTCACCGCTCCGATTATTTATGACCCAAACTGCAATCCTGGAATCCTGCTTGCAGCTAAAGCAATCGTAGCTAGATATGTCAATGATCATTGTATCAGAATACTCTCTGATAGCAGATCGGTACTACAAGCCCTTAGTAGCAGGGTTATTTACTCAAATTTAATTTACGAATGCCACTCGGCTCTAAATGAGGCGGCAGGTAAGAACAATACCTTGACCCTTCAATGGATCAAGGGACACAGTGGTGCCCGAGGCAACGATGCGGCGGATCAACTGGCAAGGAGAGGTTCAGAAACCCTACCGGTTGGACCGGAACCTTTCCTGCCTTCGCCACACAGTTGGTTCAGAAAACACATAAATCAAAAGACAAGGGCACTACATCAACAACTTTGGGACAACTTGGAGGATTGCAGGCAAGCTAAGCTGGCAATGCCTCGAGTAGACCTGCGTTTCTCCAGGAACATCCTAAAGCTCAGTCGGTCCAGACTGAGACTAGTTATTAGCGCAGCCACTGGACATGGCAATTTTAACAGACATCTTTTCAATATAGGTGTCACCGACAGCCCCCTGTGCAGAGCATGCCTGGAGGCAGAAGAAACAGCCGCCCATGTCCTGCTTGAACGCGGAGGGGTGGCCCAATACAGGGCGAAGTATCTGGAGCAACGTCAAGAAGCTGGTCGACTTCCTGGAGGAGCTGGGCTGGATGGAGTAAACCCTCATCCACCCTCACACGCAAAATAGGCGCTTTGTCGTCGAGTTGCGGAAACCGCCCGCTCGCAGAAGAAGAAGAAGACCCAAACTGCACGGAGAAAATATTTCTACTATAGGTGATACATTTTATAACAAACGCTAATACTCATATCCCCCGCCCTTAAATATATATTTCTCAAGAGCTGAGATGTTATCTGTAATCAGCCAAATGTCTAGAGCTCAATCGTGCCATGGTAAAATCCCGAATTTTGCATTGCTTATGTTTCGTGTGAATATAACGAAGAATTCCACTGAAAAGGGAATATATATATATGTATAAGAAAGAAATATAATATTTATTTCTAAAAATGTGACACTTAACAATAATTTATTATAATAACAATGAAAATGTGTGCTGCAATTTGCGAAATGAGGTTGGCACTCAGCATAGTCCGACACAGCACTGATTTTCAGTGCCCACCTCCTTAATCACAAGTCATGCGACCCACAGTAAAAACAAGTAAAAGTAATTTGTATCATTTACCTACTTTTCCAAAAAATGTGGGAGTCGTCAGGGGTTGCTATGAATTCTATTAGTCCGAATTGGCCCTTTGTTCTCATTTTAAAATTAATTATTTATATTCGACACCCTCTACAGATTTTATCTGTCATCTATTTATGTTTAACTTGTCATAAAAGTATGCAACAATTATAGCCGTCGAGTTAGTGGGTACATACCATGCGTGTTAGCGATAAGAACAATTTAATATATATGACTATAGTAAAATTGTTTATACCAACAATGTTTTACTCTCTGTTTACTTCGCTTACGTACAAGTAGTCTTGTGTAGTTCAGGAACGGTGAACTATCAGTAATCGGTTCCATATACGTACTGAAATAAACGTTTCACATTATGAAATGTTATTCGGTCTATTCGTTCACTGAGTCAATATTCGGTGCGCCAGTCACTTGATCCGACAGTATTGTGTAGTTCATGAACGGTGAACTATTAGGATTTGTTTCCCTACACTGTACTAAAAGAAACATTTCACATTACTAAACGTTAATCGGTCTATTATTTCACTCGGTCAACGCTCAGCGTGTCAGTCTGAGAACCGACAGTCTTATGTAGTTCATGAATGGTGAACTATAAGATACCGGTTCCCAACACTATACTCAAAGAACCATTTCACTTTATCAAACGTTAAGAGGTCTATTAGTTCACTAAGTCAGCGCTCAGCGTGCCGGTCTGCGATCTGAAAGTCTTAAGTAGTTGATGAACGACGAATTATTATTATTAACCAGTTCTCTACACTGAACTAAATGAAACGTTTCACAATGAAACGTTAATCGCTCAGCGCTCCAGTCAGCGATCCGACAGTCTTATGTACTTCAAGAAAGATGAGAAGATTGAAAATTTCTGATGACTAAATAGAACTATTAAAATGAACTAGTTCAGCGATAAATAGTAGTAGAAAGA
The DNA here is from genome assembly GCA_949752895.1 of Dendrolimus pini. NCBI lineage: Eukaryota > Metazoa > Arthropoda > Insecta > Lepidoptera > Lasiocampidae > Dendrolimus > Dendrolimus pini. The sequence continues at coordinate 14,662,142 of OX457145.1, read as the reverse complement.
GGCGCTCACTTGGATGGTCGAAACAGCACAAGACTTCATACAAGTACGGACATCTGAGCATCACTCATTTACAATAAAGTCACCCTATAATCACTTTACAGCAGAATTAACAACGCCATCTATCGTAACTTAAAACATCAAACGAGAAACTCATTAGCACTTACGCGGCTCGGCGTAAAGTTTAACGTTTTATACGCGCATAAACGATACGCGCTAATCCGCGACGCGTGCTCCGAGTAATTTGTGAACGCGTAATAATGCAGTTTACTTTATCTATATTTCGCATTTCGTTCTTGTACTTCATGTAAAAGTTTATTATATATACGTAGTTAACTATATATAATATAATTATCTTTTATATGTATGAAAAATATGTAACTGTATATTTATATGACTAGTATTTCAAGGGACGGTATCCCACGGAAACTGGTCCATTTGCAAAATAAATAAATAATTAAGTAAGGATGTTTCTTTTTCCTCTCGAAAGAATTTATATTGAGCTTCCCAGCTAAGATTATCCCTTAGGTCTGACTAACTAACTCTGTTGGCTCAGCGACCCAGAGTGAGCTTTGGCCTCCGAAACGAGGGCACTCGTTTCGGAAGCCACTTTCCTCCGTCCTGCACAGTGTCTTGCCAGTTGTGGGCTGGTGGTGCGGTCAGGTCAGCTTCCACTTTATCCTTCCCTTTCCCCCCTATCCCTTAGGTCTAACATCAGAATATTTTTTCAAAAGCTAACAAAAAGTTCTTTCGAATTCGGCAACATAGTGATAATTATTGGTGTTAACCACTTTCTATAAGGTAGGTCAAAAGCCTTTTCGACATACAGTAATAAAAAAATGTTTAAAGGAACCTACACTCGTTACAAAGACTCGGAGATTATCAGTTTATTTTTATGGCTTGTATGTATTATTCGCTATTATTCGTATTACGCAGGCATTTATGAGAAATATTTTTTATCTTTTAACGAGCCTATAAACTACTTACAACTATTATTTATGATTTTCCATTTATTACAATGACTTTATAAACGAATATAATAATAGAAAACTTAACTTAGTTATATCGTATTCTACCTATAGTCCCTCAAGACTATAAGTATAATACTGAGCTTAGATCACCGTCTTCTATGGGTAAGGTGCCCAGAAGGCTGGATACGTTCCCTCGCTGGATTACCATACTGATCCGTTTCGATTTATATAAAATATTATTAAGGTAAGTAGGGTACCTAATTTTATCGTCAAGATCGCTAAGTCCAAGGCACAGAAAACACCATATAACCGAATTACTTGATGTATTTTCACAAGAAAAATGTTAAAGAAGTAGTGGTTCCGAGTTACATAAATTTCTTCGTCCGCTCATGTGTAGTGCTTCCTAACATATCGCCCATTAAATCCTGGTGGAACATTTCCCAATTAAGCAGATTGGGTATGGTTAACGGCACAAACATTAAACTGCGTTTAAACGCCCGGAATAACTACAGTTTATTGCTTTGGCTCTGAGATGCTTCTGTTCCGGAGTGTCCATAAGACCATTTTAGTATTCGGCTTTAGAAGGCTTTTTAGATATCCATAAAGTCAACATAATAGAGTAAGTTGCTAATGGCCGAGTCTACTGTCACGTTCTTATCATTTGCAAAACACGTTGGGATAAAGGAAATAAAAGCGTTTTGGGCTTACCTAGGCAATTGAGTTAACAAGGTATAAACAATTATTTCAATAATCGCTCTTTATTACATTGAAAATTAGTACTCACACGTTGATTAAAAATAATAAGTCACTGTTTGGGCAGTCCTGTGTATACCCGCGTCTCCGTTTGTAGATAAGGATCTTGTATTTTCATTTTAATCAGACCGTCTGAACCCCAACTATTACCCCAGCTATTAGTAACTAGCCAATACTCCTTACCATTTTCTACTCCATACCCGATGATGCGAATTGAATGGTATCCACAAAGTTGTCCAAATTGATGCTCATATACTCCGCTTTTATAAAGTTCGAAATCTGCATATACAGCTATTGCAGCTTCAACAGGTCCTCTTGATACTATTTCTGCTTTAATAGCATCTTTATCTCCTGGTACTTGGTACACCTTTGCCCCGAAATGCTTATCGGCTGCGTATGATTTTCCATTTACACACTCCTTTGTACATTGTAGTTTCAAGAGCTCGTTTATGTCGTAAGGCTTACAATCCTGTGTTACAAGACCACTATCCCTCCAAAATTCAAAAGCATCTTCAGGATAGCCTCCATTGCAAACATCTGGGTTTTGACATTGTAAATCTTCCTCTGACAAACGAACAACCTCACCTGTATGAATACAAGTTCTGTCCGACGCTACAGTCGCAGTACCGAACGTCCAGCATGAACCACAGTTCTTTTGGTCGTAGACTTCTCCTATCGTCGTACAGTTGCTCCACTGCGTCCGTGAATCAAACTCTTCTGGTAGGCCAGAACGCCCAAATAAATGATTATCTTCGATAGGCAATGTCGACGCCTTTGTCATGTCAAGTACGCCCAAAGGCAGGGTACATTTATGATTATTATAATTATTGATGGTGTAAGAGTGGTTCTGCGTATTGAAATGGTTAACGAACTCGTCTAGGGATAATTTTTGATATAGATTGTCTAACTCACGATCTATTTCAGCAACTGTAGCTCCTAGAACCGTTATTAGAAGCGTAAACGACAGCATGGCGTAGGTTTGCCACGGTAATAACCTATTCCAGTAGAGCTGCATATATATAGGGAATAACACTCTTCTAGATTTAAACTATTCATGTTATGTGTGAATTAACATTATGACCAACGTCATAAAGTAAGTTATGTACATAACTAGCATAATTACTGAATGTTTCAAAATAGAATTTCAAGATATGAACTTAAAAATGTGTATAGTCTTTTTTATTACTATGACGACGTTCTTTTTTACACATGCGTATTATTGTAGATCAAGGCTGGTGTGATGAGTGATGTGTAGTGATTTTTCCAGGGATTCATAATGTTACGACCTAGGTGCCGACAAAGACAAATTCACACCTACAGCCCTGTAGAAACACATTTTATTACCTTTTCGACAATTGGACTTCTTTTGTTTATTTTGCGTGTTAAAAATTGTGATTAGAAAAACAGCCCACTGTGTATTGTAATATTTTATGGTAGTCATTAGCCAGGTGTGATTCTAGGAAATTCGGTCCACGCGGCCGAGCAGAAAACTGAAAATACCGTTACCGCTCGCCTATATTTTTACTTTAATCATCATCATTTCAGCCATACGCCCACTGATGGACACACGTGCGTCCTTGGTTTTTAACCTATGCCTACGTCCCCCGCGATATATAATTTATGTTGCTTAAAGTACTGGACGTCTCAGTGGTCAAAGTTGCGTTTGGGATGACTTGTGTATTTATCTGCGGAGTTTTAATTTGCCGCCCTCTGAATTGAAAGATCCAACCCAAATCGGCTGGAAATGGTCCTGGTGTTGAAAACATCTACAGATAACCGTAAGCACTTTCCGTCAGGTGGGCTGTCTATCTAGTTGCCTGTTTCAGGCTAATAAAATACTTTAGTGAAGTAAAATATGGGTTGGAACTTCGTACCAATTTGCATACGAAATACATTTGCGTTAGCATTGTATAAATCTGTAATAACAGTCCATAAGTGTCCCACTGCTGGGCTCAGGCCTCCCACTATAAGGGAACGAACAGTATACCCGCCACGCTTGTCCAAGGCGCTTGGCAGGTTTGACACATCTGTTAGCTTGATGTGCAGATTGCATCACGATGTTTTCCTTCACCGGTGTTAGCACGTGGTAATTCTAACAATATGCACATTAGGTCAGAAAACTGCCTAAGTGGTGCATACATTTCGGTCATGATTGAACCCGCGCCTTTTAAATTTAGGACGCGTCCGCTAGCCATTACGCTACCACTGTATCAATCTAATATTAGTTAATTGAAACTGTATGGAGTGCAAGTTTGTTAATAACTATAAAACTTTCTATACAGACGGTCTGTGCCGTTCACAAATGGGACTAATCACTTAATGCAGGTAAATCCATCGCGAGAACAAAGTTTCGTTATTCGTATTCGTGGAATATTGAGAAGTTTTCCAAAGATGTAAATTGTGGACACAACTATACGCTTTCGAATTCAAATGAAAGGTGTAAGTTTAAAATATAACACAACATTACAATTGGTAGATACTTATGAATTAAGTAATGAAAACTCTTTATTGTTCACCATAATCTTAAATCTAGGCAATTGATATGAATACATTTGCATTAGAACAATGGGCGGCATTATCGCTTATAGCGATCTCTTCCAGGCAACGCAGTGTCTAAGGAGATTTTAAAGAAAATTACAAGAAACGATTTTTGGTGGTATACGAACTACCGTCAAAATCGTACTCTATATTTCTATAATAAATTATGACAAAATCAGCAGCCAAACACACACACATTGTATATTTCCAAATTAAGGAAGTTACGCTTGTATTATGGGTGATTTAAAAAGTACAGAAAGAAAAAAATGTTAATAACAGAAAGTTCGTTTTCCGAAATTTACCATGCCAGTAATCGAACCTGGAGCCTCTGTGTTCAACCAGTTCGGTCGGCTAAGATTTAGCCCGCTCAACCACAGAAGCTCTCCGCGTAATAGCTATGATTTTAATATAGCAGTTACCTCTGTGGCTAGATTTAGAAATAAACTGAATGCTTTGCATTTAGGTTGCAATAAATGAGTAGGTTAGTTTAATTAATAATTGTCACATTGACTACCAAGTTTATGTCTTTTTTCTCTTATCTTTATTCTTAATGCCTTATTTCTTGTAGATTATTTAAGTTGATATTTCAAAAAGTTATACCTGTAGTAACTTGTTAATAGCTCACTATCGCTAATTGATTGTATAATATTATTAGAAAATGTGAGTCATCCTGAAATTGTAAAATAAAATACTCAAAAATAAAACGGTTCTATAAAGGTGACAAAATAAATATTTTCCACTCGACTACGGAACACCAAAAAGCATATATGTATTCGGCAATACCCCATACCTTAAACAAACTAATGTTTAAACCCGTGTGGGGTAGTTTGAGACTTAACTTAAAAATCAAAGAATTATCTTCATGACTTTTTATTCAAATCTATAGCGTGGAGGGAGAGAATATTCACTTCCAAAAGTCATCAAAATTATCTCCTCCCCATGTAACTTTAAAATTATAAGATTAATAATTCGGAAATTCAAGGTGGATGAAGCTCCAAAATAATTTTAACAAAAATGTTTATAAATGTAATCCATCGACTTGGTTTTTGTGGGCTTTTTTCGATTTTTTCCTTACTTTTATTAGATTTCTTGTTCAAATGATAAGAATTCATTACTTTTAACATTACTCAACATTTATCCTGGTAGATCGGCATGCATTTGGCAATTTATTAAAACGTATGTCATTCATACGCAAAAAAAATTATAATTTTTGTATCACTATTTAAAATCTATAAAACATGGACCAATAGTAGGGGTTTTGAACTGAGATATGTACAATAAAATTGGAATGCAACTGTTTGAATCAATTCCCTCTTGAAATCCAACGTCAAATACTTGAATGGCATCCAATATTCTAGAATGCCACTCAGAGATTATTGATTCGAGGAAAGAAATTGTAAAAACTTAGACTATGTATGTTATAGAGGCAGAAAATCTTCTATATAATTGCTGTGAACAATAAAATGTTTATCTGTAGAGGGCACTTGTAATATCCATATCATATTGGATCAAACTGAAAACATGTCCAGCTGAAATCAGTAATATTCAAGAACCAACCAGAATGGCGCTAGTGTTGCAGGCAAATAGTATTGTTACGAGTTGCAGGGACTCGAATTAAAATGCCGTTGTAATTATTATAGAATTTATTAGAACTATACAAACACTTATAACACAGGTACAAATATATCCAGATGCAATAAGTCCAAACTTAATGTAATTCAAATACACGCGCAAAGTCAGTCACTAAATAGATTACCGAATATACACAATTCTAGCTTCGTTTGTGTTTATCGCTCAACTGCCTCGTCCATCAATCGAGGCATTGCTTTATACTGCACGAATGCAATATGTCTGCTCGGTCGCGTGAATCGAATTTCCTAGAATCACACCTGGCTAATGACTGCCATAAAATATTACAATACACAATGGGCTGTTTTTCTAGTCCAAATGCCGAGAGGTAATAAAATTCATGTGTGAATTTGTCTTTGTCGGTCGTAACAGAATAATGATAAGTATGAATTTACTATTCTAGACATAGTGAAATACTTTACTTCACTTTATTGCTCACCAAAATAAACAAATACAAAACCAAAATGCATAATTACAATACTTCTTGGCAAAACAACAGGCCTTATCGCTAAAAGCGTTCTCTTCCAGGCAACCTAGCTTAAAAGAAATTCTTAATTAATCTGACGATGTAGGTGGAGTAAAAAAAATATAGGACTGTAAAATTTAAATCTAAACCAAAGGACCGTATTTGATAAAATGAGGTATACTTTATATTGTGGCATTGGTATACTATTCTAAAACTTGAAAATTATTATATTGCCATAATGTCAACACCCTCTATCTTAGTCTATTAACATTTACCGCTGCCTTTAAAATGTACCTTCTATCGTTTCATACATAAATATTATCCTTAACAGAACCTTATTTCTAAGTATCTAATAACATGAAAATATGTACCAGAAACCGGATTTAAAGCAATAGAAGTCTCGCGATTCAATTACAGGGCAGTCCGTGCGTGGTGACCATTAAAACGCGATAAAGGGCGGTATGTATGACAATTCAATTTGTGCCCCGCCGGCATCGGCTTACATTATAATGGACAAAAGAATCCACCGAACGCGGGCCAACCTGCCTGGATACGGTATCGTGTTCATAATGGGAATACTTACAAATTCGACAATATTTTTGTATTTCTTATGACACTTTTGAAATTTGTACACAGACCTGAATAATTTCGTTAAATATGGAAAATATTATTTTTTTGCTATGTTAATCTGCTTGTAGCAGCGAGAGGTAGAGGTTAAATGATACAAAGACGGCAGAGAGTGGACGGAAAAATGAATCGCTACGGACAAGTGGAAAATCTTCAACTGACAAGTGACAAAATGAAAATTTTAACTTGAAGTTTTGTCCGTAAAACTTCAAGTTAAAATTTTGTTGCGATTCATTTTGACACTTGTCAATTGAAGATTTTCCACTCGTCCGTTGCGATTCGTTTTTTCACTTGTCCGTTGCCATTCGTTTTTCCACTTATCCGTTGCAATTCGTTTTTCCACTTATCCGTTGCCATTCGTTTTTCAATTTATCCATTGCGATTCTTTTTTCCACTTGTCCGTTGAAGTTTCACTTCTAATATGTGTCCCAGCACACATTTCGATTATTTTTCAAATTGTAATATTATAAGCTCTGTGTAACAAAATTAATAAAAATGTATGAAATAAGTTTTGGTATCTAAATCGGAACACGACGAGGGTGGTGGATATAATAACTTCGGGAACTCACGACGCATCAAAGCATAAACCGGGGGCAGTAAATTGCGCCCGACCACTTGTATATCTTTTGTGCGGAAAAAACATAGTTTTCCCTGTTTTGTTAGGGTACAACTGCGAACAAGAAGCACGTGAACTTTTGATAGTCCAACGGTAACAATTATAAATGACGAAAAGTTATAAATACCTAGCTCTTGCCCGCGGCTTTACTCGCGTTATTGTTATACCACGAAAACCGTACATTTTTATGCGCTATTCCAGACTATAATCTATCTGTGTGCCAAATTTTATCCAGATCCATTAAGCCGTTCTGGCGTGAATGAACAAGAAACATAAAAAAACTATTGTTAAACAATTCATACACAAATAATGCTTACATAGGTTCCCGCATTAAGACTAGTCTGTATCGCGGGCCAGCAAGTACGTGTGTGGTTGAATTAAAATTGTAAATCTCCAGAAGATCGACGACGTCGACGAGGTCTAAAAATCGACCCTTATTAATTAACACAAGTTCTTATTTGATAAATTTCAAGATACTGTATAAGTTGTATTACGTGTGCAATGTGTTTTTTCATGAAATAAACACCTACTTAAGTATTTTTACATAATTTGTATTAATAATGACTAATTATACTTGATATTTGCTGAAATTTATGTCTATTTATGTTTAATAAAATTACGTTTTAACGGTTTTAAGCGCGGTAATTTATTTGATTTTGGTTTGTCCGACGTTTCGGCCGCTTTTAAGTGGCCCTGGTCATGGGCGACAAAGGTGACATTTGTCCAACGAGTGTTGTTAAAGTTTTATTTAGCCTACCGCCAACTTGTTCATTTTAATTATTTAGTTTTAATTTTGTTTATGGTTATTATTTACTCTATGGGAGCCTAATCTAATTTACCACCGCTTCACAACATTTTGTGGCTTGAACTTACCACAGTCGATTCAACCGTGGTAGGGGCTTTATTTATTTAACCAATTTAAAGAAGTTTCACTTCTTACGTGTGTACACTACACTAGTAAACGCACACATTTTTTTTTAAATCAAAAGTAGCATACTGCAATATTTGTTTTTTCTACATAGCACCTTAAAAGACGAAAAAAGAGTGTTTTCATTATTTATTATGAGGAGTACTATAAAAGCAAATATGTGACCTACTCCAAAACCTTGTATTTTAAACGCTGAATTTTGTTGAATTCATTTGTGGTATCAGTGGACTCCTCTGGAACTGGGCCGGGCTATATATCCTGGACTCCATCCTTGACTCGTACGCTTCTCGTTGGTTTGTATCGACAGTCGACCTGTAGCTGGCCTGGACGCGTATCTATGAATGCGGTAGGTGGTATGCTGGATGGCTCGCAAGTCATGTGGTGGTTGGCTGGATACTGGCCAATGGATAATTACTGCAGTGTTATTTATTTTCTCTTCTTCTCGATACTGATTCTAGCAACTGGCACTGGGTACTTGCAACTGACAGGGTCATGTGATATGGCGACGCTGGCCGTACCACTACATTGGTCACGTGTTGCATCGTTGTTAATATGTCTTCTATCCTCTGGCAGGTGGCAGGGTCCTTGTGGTAGTCGTATTAAAACTACATTGTCCCAATGAGATTGATATATTGTTGTGTTTAACAAAATTACAGTCTTATATACTACATTTATGCTACGTGTGCAAATACTTAAATATTGTGCGCTGGCCCCCCTTACAATGAACAATGTAAATGCTTACATGTTATACATTTTAAAGAATCAAAATTTTGGACTTAGCTACTATTATGGTAAATATTCAAAAAATTAATTTATAATAACTGAGATATCTGGTACTTCTACATTAAAAACCTAATAGGGCCTATATATCCTGTACTATAGGGGAAATCACGCCCCATCGACCAAACCATAAGAGTAATGTTTTCTTAAACATTCATTAGTCACTGACACTCTGTTGTGTGCTCGTTGACACGTCTCGGAAGTTAAGGGACGCGATAGACCGGCAGCCTTAATGTTGCTACTAATGATTGTTTAAGAAAACTTACAGTTCATACATGTGAAAATGTCGTTAAATCAAATGGTTTATGGAGGGAGCTGCATTGGACGTGTCTCTTGTGGATAAAATTTGAAACGAGGATATCCGTAAGAGAATCGAAATAACTTAGATAAGTAGGAATATAAGCTTTATTAAAAAGGTTTTTAAATACAAACTTTTGAAATCCTGGATATCATGTAGCAGCAGAGTGCTAGCCAAAATAAGTAAAACGAACCCAAACACGACGGGTCTATCTTGTTTAGTACAAGATAGACCCGTCGGATTTCCTATGGCCACCTCCGACTCCATCATCAGATCAGCTCCATATTATTGAATTGTCACGCGACATATGCGTGCAATATTTCAGCCCAATCGGAAACCGTTAAGTTGGTCAAAATTAACTTGCAAGATTCCACCCGAACTTACATATGTACATCCATTGCAAGTTAAATAAAAGCTTACAAAATTATAGATAGATAGATAGATAACTCTTTATTGTACACCAATACAAACATGAACTTAAGTCTAAATTATATCTAGTTATGTACAAAGGGCGGTCTTATCGCTAAAAAGCGATCTCTTCCAGACAACCCCACTTATATTCCCCCCCCAATTATATTCTTTCCAAGAATTTATTTTATTTTTGACAGCTTGATGACGTATCAATTAATAAAGTGCTAAAGCATTACATACTCGATTTTTGTATAGAAATCGAATTCATTTACAAATAAGTTTTAATCAATTTAACCTCTATATACTTTTGTTAAGAGTACTGTATTGTGTAATAAATATACCCATATTTCAATGAACATATTTTACATATATTAAGCAAAATAAAACGGCACTTATAATAATTGCGGTATTTTTTTTTAAGTAGAACATTTTTTATTTTCAAGTCGATTACTTTTAATTTATTTACGTATAGAGTCGATGGTTTAAAATCTAAGCCGTTGCATGACTCACAGAACATAACATTACGTCACCCAGAACAACAAAGTACGACAATTATTTCATTTGTTTCATTTAGGTTTTATTGTCAAGAATTTTCAACTTGATGGACGTACAAACGTCAAAAGTAAAATAAACGCTTGGAAACAGTATAGTAAACTGAAGTGGCAGTGAGCCGGTCACATCACTGCTAAACGTAGGAGGAACCTGCTGAGCTCATAATTGTCCACAGACACGTTTCTTTTAAAGTTCTATATATTCTGAAAAATTTATTCGATTTATCGGCCTAGTTTATAACAATATCAAGCTTTAATCCAGCCAAAAAATTAATAAGTTGCCTGTAGTTAAAAAAAAAATATTTCGCAGTGATGACATTTTGAGGAAGTTGCAACAAGATTGCACTTATCATTCGCTCTCCCTATTTCTTTCGCAAAAAATAAACAACTGTATTTACATATCCATTCAATCCAACGAATAAATCGGTTGTTTGATCAGCCCCTTACATTTTGGACCATATTCGACGTCCTAAGATACATTTTCAGTAAGAAAGCATTCGGGTAATTACTGAGTACGGTATTAATTACCTATGAAATTCTATTTTCAAGATAACTATCAATGTAGCTCTTGAATGTTAAAATTACAAAACGGGTTCATTTTCAAATTGAAAACTCGTATACAGTGTAGTCATGTACAGCTAATGAAATTCAAAATCAAGCTAGTACAAAACAATTGTACCGTTTCAAACAATTTTATCCCAATCGTATCCAGTAAGGGAAGTAAGCGAAAAAAACGCCTGAATACAGATGAATCTATTAATGTAGAAAGATACGTGCTATTATTTCACCGTACAAAATGTTCGCAATTACCAATCATTGCTCCACCGTTGATTTTTTGAAGTGATATGGGACTTAACTGCTTCGTTACGTAACACGATACGTTGCGAGTCTGTCTGGCTTCCCTTTCTCTCACGCATACGGCAGCGGTAGGCAGGCTCCTCCTCTCTTACTCTAACCCACAGCGCAAGCCGTATTTCGCTAATAAGATTTAATAATGTACCTACACATAATTCTAGTGTACATATTCAAGAATTCTAACTAAGAATAAAATATATTTTATGAGCAATAATTTTATTCATAAATAACCTTTCCTTTCAATATCATATTAATATATATAAAATTTAAGTAATAACCTCAGCTTTTCTCAAGTTAAACAATTTCAATATAAAATAATTCAACTTAGATTAGTTTAAGTTATCACTTCTGTCGGGCGTCCCGAGACGCACACGTTTGTTTTATTTTAATTGCATGAACTCAGTAGACTGGTAAACGGCCCACTTGTGGAAGGTGGTTACCATCACCTATAGTCGTATTTTTAATTAGACGAAGCCAACTGACAGTAACTAATGTCACTTTGTTAAATAATGTTGCCATATTTAAAGTAATAGTGATGCGTTCAGTTCTTGTTCAATCAGATGAATGAACAATTAGTGTGAATAGTTAATCATTTCAAACTATAAAAGAATATTATTTCTATTTTACAATAAAATTGTAAAAAAGTGCTCTGATATAAGTTACTAGTAGTATGTATCAGTTTTTTGACGGCTTATTACAAAGCGCGGCGCGGCGACTATTTTTTTTGTTTTTTTGTTTGAGGCGAGGAAAAATGCTGACCGATTTACGCACTCTCAGGGCCGTCACTAGGAAACGGCGCGCATCCATCGGGGGCGATAACGCTAGCAATAGTATGCTTTGTTTGCGCTTCGTCCGCGATGGCTTGACACTGAGGAGTGTGGAAGACTCAGAGCGATGCCGCACGGGCGAGCAACCTCAATACCCACTAAAAAACCTCTCCTCCCGTCGACCCTGCGCTTTGTTGTGAAGGAAAGACTGAGATATAGAACATAGTTACGCAACAGTCGATCCAGCGCAATAAAGTGCCTGGAGTGTGCCCTGGGAGAACACACCCCACTTCGAAACGGGGGCTGAATCCCTTGCGTTGCCTAGTAGCAAGGGGCCCCTCGTACCGGAACCTAACTCAGGGAGGGAAGTAATGCGCGTACCTGCCTCTCCGGGTGCTAGCTGAAGGCCGGCGACCTCGGGTGGAGACATTAGCACGCGCTGCAGGACTTCGCTCCCTATCCCTTTCTGCGGCCTCTTTTAGAGACATTACCGCCTCACAGAAAGAGACCGCAGACTCCCAGCGGTCGTCGCTGTGCAACATGGCCGTTACCAAGTCGCCAAGCGATCGGACGGCTCCTACGTGTGTCTCGAGCTCGAAACGCTGAGGCGTCCATGCAGCGCACTCAACAAGCGTGTGTAACGCCGTATCGGGTGCGCCGCATTGGCGGCAGTCCGGGGAAGGCAAGCAGCCCACAATGCGAAACAGATACTGGTCGAAACAACCGTGTCCGGTCAGTATCTGAGTCGTCCTGAAGGTCAGGGTTCCGCTAGTGCGGGTCACCCATCTCTCCAGCTGCGGCCTGATTGCATCCACCGTATTGCCGCCGGCCACAGGGTGTTCGAGGTCACGAGACCAGGCGACGAGGCAGGAGGCGGTTTCCCGCTTCCTGACCGTCTCTAATTCGACTTGACAGAAGGTCAGTCCTCTAGCTAGGGCATCCTGCTGGGCGCGACGAACTCTGGACAGGACGTCTGCCTTGAGAGGCCAGGGCAGCTCGCCTGCCAAGAGAGTCGCCGCCGACCACGACACTGTGCGGTACCCCCGTATGGTCCTCACGGCCAGAACCCGCTGCGCGCGGTGCAGCGGGGTTCGGTTGTGGCGGTGAAGCGCATCGGACCAGACGGGCGCACCGTAGAGTGCCATACTCCTCAGGATGCCGGAATAAAGCTTCCGCGTCGCACCCCCCGGCCCCCCCACGTTAGGGAGAAGCCTGGAGAGTGCGCCCGCGGAATTCACAAGTTTGGGAACTAGCTGCTCAAAGTGCGCTTTGAACAGCCATTTCCCGTCCAGAACTAGCCCAAGATATTTCATCGTGGGCCCTACTCTGATCGCCACCCCCTGAACTGTAACGGACAAGTCCGGGGGAGGATTCCGGAATTTCCTATGGAACATGACGGCCTCCGTTTTCGCGGGGGAGACCTTCAAGCCCAGCCTAGCTATTCGATCTACGACGATCGCCAACCCGTCGTTGGCGACGTCCACGGATTCCGCAAAAGACGCGGCGCGTGCCGTGAGTAGGGTGTCGTCCGCAAAGCAGATCAGCCCTACTCCGGGCCGGACCGTCACCCGAAGGATCCAGTCATAGCCTACGTTCCAAAGGATAGGCCCGAGGACCGATCCCTGTGGAACGCCGCACGCGACACGTCGCCGACCTAACACGTGGTTGGCGGACTCACCGCTCTCCCAAAGGATGTGTCGATCTCGCAGATACTCGCCCAACAGCCTCGTGAGGTACGGGGGGACTCCGTGCGCGCGGAGCCCCTCCCTGATCGTCTCATGAGGGAGGCTGTTAAAGGCGTTCGCTATGTCTAGCGACACTGCAAGAACGACGTCCTTCGCTTGGACGGCTTCGTCCGTCAACGTTCGCAGCGTCTCAAAGGCGTCCATCGTGGAGCGCCTCCGCCGAAACCCGAACTGCGTATCTGATAGCCCCGGCTCCACAGTGTCTAGATGCTTCACAAGCCGCTCCGCCAAGATCTTCTCGAAGACCTTGGCGACCTCGTTCAGCAGCACTATGGGCCTGAAGGCGGACGGATCGTTGGGAGGCCGACCTCCCTTGGGAATTAGGCACAAACGCCCCTCTTTCCATTGCGACGGGAACCTACCTGCGCGAATACAGGCTTCGAAGAGGTCCCGCAGCTGGCTGCGTAGGTGTTTTGCAGCCAGGAAGAGGAGTCGACCTGGAACCCCGTCGGGTCCCGGTGCCGTCTTCCTGCCCCGGAGCCGGTCCAGGGCGACATCTAGCTCCCCCTCGGAGATGGAGTGAGGCTCCTCGTCCGTGGGGGTGTCGGGAATGGGTGGACCCATACTGGGGGGAGTGAAGTTCCCCGGATCCGGGAAGAGCCCATCGATAACCGACCGGAGCACCTCGGGTTCGAGCGTTTCCGTGACCGTGGATGTGCAAGGCCGCAACTTGTTGCGGGCCCCACGGTACGGGCGCCCCCAAGGGTCCCGATCGAGCGTCTCGAGGAGCTCGGCCCGAGCCCGGGCTTTCGATCGCAATATTGCAATCGAAAGGGCCTTTCTGGCCTCTCTAAACTCGCCCACGAGTCCATTTTCCGCGACGAAGTCCGGTGGACGGCGCGCCCTGCAGCGTTTGAGCCTGTGGCTGATGATGCGAACTGCCTTTCGCATCTCGCCCAGCTCCTCGGTCCACCAGTGGACCGATTGCTTGCACGGAGGCTGCCGCTTGGAGACGCGTGGCATCGCAGCGTCGCAAACCCTCGTCAGGGTCTTGCGCATGTGCTCTGCCTGCGTATCCAGATTCGCGAAGTCGGCTGGGTAGGCCCAGCTTTCCGAGAGTGCCCGCTCCTCGGCCTGCTCCGGATCGAGCTTGGTAAGGGCCCAACGCGGGAGGAGAGGGGGGCGACGGTGAACAGGGCTCGGACCGGAGGAGGGGGTCGTGAGCTCAAATCTGATGTACCGATGATCAGAGAGCGACTCCACCTCCTCCAGCACCCTCCATCCGGTCACTCTGCGGGCGGCCGCATGAGTGGCGAATGACAGGTCGATGATCGATCCACCCCGCGCGCGCACGCAGGTCTGGACCGACCCCTGGTTCAGTATGGTCAGGCCGGCTTGAAGAGCCCAATCCTCGACCGCCCGACCCCTAGCGTCCGTGAGTACGTTTCCCCAGGAGAGGTGCTTTGCATTAAAGTCGCCCATCACGAAGATCGTTTTGGGCGACAGTCTGCGTACGGCAGCCCCGACGGCGTCCAAGTGAAGCTCGAACTCCGCCAGGGGGCGGTTGCGCGAAAAGTAAACGCCTATGACGACGATACTCCCGCTCTCCGCCACAGCATAGCCCTTTCCTCTTTCGAGACATGTAAGCGGTGTGCCGGACCCGGCTCTGGCCACCACCGCTACCATGTCATCGAGATCGCCCACCCAATTCCCAGAAGGAGGGACGTAATAAGGTTCACTTATTACGGCTAAATTCGCTTGCCACTCCGCCATCGCCTGCAGGCACAAGTCCTGAGCGGTGGGGGAGTGGTTTACGTTAGCTTGAAAGAACGTTGTTACGGGTGTACTAGGCATTGGAGGTGTCCATTGTCTGTACTCCCGATTTGCCGGTACGTGGTCTCGCCCGCGAGTGGACGAATTGGCCCCTCACGTAGGGAGGTTGGCAGAACCTCGCCAACGTGGGGTGGGCCGCGTTCAGTCCCCCCGCCGCGCACGCCGCGCAGTGGGGTTTCCGTGCCGTGCAGTCCGGCATCTTGTGTCCGCTTTTACCGCAGCGGAGGCACAAGTTAGTCCGGTCCGGGCACGTGTCCGGACAAGTTTGGGTGCCATGACCGACGTTGAAACATCTGTAACAACGTATCGGTCTGGCTTCCAGTGCCTCGACCTTCGCCGAGGTGAAGCCAACCAGAAGGTAGCCCAGCCCGACGATGGTCTTGGCAGCAGCGACGGGGCACAGCACGTATGATGCGCCCAATCCGCCCGGTCCTGCACCGATGTGCCTCGTGAGCACGTCGTCGCGCCGGCAGTTGCCTGCGCGCGCGATCGCGTCACGAAGCCCATCGACCGTGACTGAGTCGTCCAGCCCTGAGACGTAAAGCTCCCCACGCTTTACGGGGCGGACGACCTCAGCCATCCCTTCTAGGGCCCCGCGCAGGGCTTCGGCGACGCGGTCCGCCTTGGCCGCGCTCTCGGGTCCCGGCTGGAACTCGAGGAGACGCGCGTCCCTGGCGGTCCGCACCACCTTCAGCCCCTCGCGGAGGCCCATGGCGGTGATGTCGACCACCGTCGAGGCCCTTGCGAAGACCTCGCGATAGCCGACACCCTTCGCGGCCGCTGCCGGCAGCAGTCTAATGATGACTGCGGCCGACTTCGGCTCGCGGAGAACGACGGCAGGCCTCGCGGCCTGCTTCCGCGGTTGCTGCCTCCACCCCGTCGGTGGGGCAGCAGCTTGCGCCTGGGGGGGGGGAGGGGGCTCGTTTGCCCTCGCCCCCTTACCCTTTTTCCGCCCTACGACCGTGGACCACGCCCCCCCCTCGGGAACGGGGGCGGGGGCGGGGGCCACGGGCGCCGGCGGCGGCGCGACGTACGGGGCGACGTGACGGGCGCGCGCCACGGGCGCCGGCGACGGTGCCACACACGGGGTGGCACGACGGGCGCGCGGGACGGGCGCCACTGATGACGCAGACGCGGGGGCCATTTGTCGCCCAGAGGCCGAAACTATTGGGGCGGGCGCCGAAGCGAAGGCCGCCGAGGCAGCGGCGGCGGCGCGGGCCGCCTTTCTCCGCTTTCGGAGCGTTCGCTTCACGCCCCCCCTGTGTTTTTTCCTCGCGGGGGGGGTCGGTGGCAGTGGGGAGTCTGCCACCCCGGCGGCCGGGGCCGCCACCACTTCCATCGGGACCGGGGTACTTGCTTCCCCCAGACCCCGACGGACTGCAGCGGCAGCCGAGGCCGGTTTAGGCCCTCCGGTGGCCTTCGGCAAGGACGCACGAGGAGTCGGTCTGGGTGCCGGCACCTTGCCTCGGTCGGCCGCAAGCGGTGGACGGAGGATCGGCGCGGGTCCCAGCCTGTCCTCTATGGCGGCGAACCTTGCGTCTAAGAGTGGCGCGACGGCATCGAGCACGACGCGCACGAGCGCATCGTACTCAGCGCTGCCGCGCCCGAGTGGGACGGACGGCGGCGCCGCGCCTTCGGCGGGCGCCGCGGCCGGCTCCGCCCCGCTGGCGGGAACCGGTTCCGACCCCGCCACCGCGGCGGGGGTCGGACGCGATTTTTTAGTCGCGACGGGCGCGGCGGGCGATTCCGAAATCGCCGCCACCTCCACCGCGACCGCCCGTGCCTTCCGCTTGATGGGCACGGGGGGCGGCGCCGCCACGACGGCGGGCGCCGGCTCCACGGCCGGAGCAGAGGCCTTAAGGGCCTTGCGCATTTCTTCAAACTCTTTACGGTAGGAGAGATTTTCCTCCCGCAAAGAGTTTACTTCCATGCGCAAACGCGCATTCTCGTTGCCGAGCTTCCATGCCTCGGCATCCGGATCCCGCGTGACCAGAGTGTCGACAATGTCCGACACTCTGTTCGCGGCATCCTTCAGCCGACGCACGTAGCCCCCCTTCAGATTGCCCGACGTCTGGGCGATATGGAGGATTTCGGCCACCTGGGCGCTCGCCGCGAGGCGCAGCTCCCCGGGGCCGAGGGCAGTGATGTCCCCTACGAGGGCGGCGCACTGGCTAGCCGCGACCAATTTGGCGTTGGTTGCCCTGCGCGCCTTGCGCCCCTTTTCCCCCCCCTCTGTGCGGAGGAAGGCCTCCGCACCCGCGAGGACCGACGAGGCCGACGCGGCCGATTCGGTTGCGCCCCACGTGGGGCGCAAAGGCGAGCGCGCGCGCGCTGGGGTGGACGCACCCGACGTGGGGGCCGAATCGGCGCCGCTGCTCTGGGACCGGTCCCAGAACCGTGACCTCGATCCGGCCGCAAATACCGGAGCACACGAAACAGGGGGCACAAATGTCCCCGAAGACGTAGCCCGCGTCGCCGAGCCCGCCGCAGAAGACGATGAACCTGTGGACGCGGACGCGTACGAAGTTGTTGCCGCCGCCGAAGACGAAGACGTGGACGTGGACGCCGCCGCCGTCGCCGCCACCGCCGCAGCCGCTGAACACGCAGGCGCCGACGCCGCGACAGCGACTCCCATCCCAGTAGGGAAGGAAGACGAAGGGGTCGCCGCTGTCGCGCCTACAAATTCCCTATCTACGAGCCCGGTCGATAGCGCAAGTGAAGCTCGCGCGACAACCGGGGTCGTGGAACGGCCGTCCCCGACGTTGCGCACCGTTAGGTCGCAAGCCAGTGGCATGGGCACAGGTGAGGCCTGCGCGCTGCTTGCCACCGTCGTCGTGGGGCGATCGCCCCCAGCCGCCGCTGTTCCGGCCGCCGTGTAGACGATTTGTCCACAGGCAGGCGAAGCAGAGCGGGAATAATTAAACGCGCGAACGACACCGTCAAGCGCACTATCCAGAGACTCTGGAATGCTACCTGACAGCGGCGTACGATAGCCATCTTCGTACCCGTCGCTCCCCTGCACAGGTGAGGCCCATGCAGAGGTCGACGGCGTCCCGAAGGTACCTATATCTATATTGCTCGCGTCGCTCACGGCCAGGCAAATAGCCGAGTGCGACCCGAGCAACGTGCTCCTAACTATATCCAGGTGTGCGGCATTATTTGCCGCACGGCTGGATGGGGGCCTACGCGTCACGGGACCTTCCGGTGGCCCCATAACGTTAGTCCTACGAGCGGGGGCATCCGCGGTGAGGTCCACCACGGACGCCGCCCTTCCTACCGAGACAGGCGCCTCAGGTGCCGCCGTGATAACGGCAGCAGCCGGGCAGCCTGGACGTGGCCCGGCGGCAGATTTGCTGCGCCGGGCGATGGACACTGACGGGACCTTTTTCCTGCGCGTCTCGCCGAGTTCCGCAGCCTGCCAGCCGTCCTTGGCCTCTAGGTGGCCCCTCTTGCAGGGCGCACCCGAAAGCCCAGGGGGTGGTTTTGGGTCCTGGGCATCCATTACTGGATGCCCGTTCCCTGTGCGAAACCAGCGACGCGCGCCGGTGTACTTAATGTACAAAATAAACCGTTAAATGTTGCGCAATGCGCCAAAGCGCGCGAAAAGCAAGCAAAGAGTAAATCGACTCACCCAAGCCAAAAAACTGCGATTCGCGCCGGAATCGAACGAAATAACACTGTACACTGACACTACACAACTATATTCGCAATTTATCGCCTTTTTGGAAAGAAAAGGCACGACAAAAACTGCAATATTCAGGAGAACAGGGCATCTGCGACTGCCTCGCACCAATGCCTGGCCGGAACTGTTCAATCATTCACTTGCTACAACACTAATGAACACTATTTTTATTTCATCAAAAACTGACAACACAGTAAACGTCAGATTATGTCGTCTAATTAAAAATACGACTATAGGAACATTCTACAAATGCGCTACTGCTCTCTAAAGGGAGACGAACCTGGCCACTAATGCCGGATCACTACTCAAGGTTGTTATGGCGACATACTCTAGACCAGGGGTACTAGCCATCCAGCGAATGCCCCACCACCTGGCTGTGGGTTGTTTTGTCGCTTTTTACGACAGGCCTTACGACCGCTGGAAATTGTACGAGTATGGGGTCAATTCTACTGGCATCTTGACCAGACTTAATTTTGTGTCTACAGTGAGGACCTCTACTGTTTAACGAATTAGCGAAAATACTGTTAAACACTTCTTTAAATATTAATTTGTAGGTATTTTAATTATTAAAGAAAACTGCACGTGCGTGATATAGTGACGATTTTAATAACAATGGAGGGAAAAAAAACAGATAAAAAAGTAACGTGTATCATTTAAGCTATCGCCAATTTAATTAGTTTTGTGTTTCTTAAATAATAGGGTTTGCCCGCAAAATAGTAGATTTGTCACCAAAATGCAGTCACCAAACAATATAAAGTCAATTCCACAATAAATCACCTAAAATCATGGAGATATAGGGTCAAATACCAAATAAATGTTTTTGTATGTATTATAATAGGTTTTTCCTAATAAGTATTTAAGCAAACTAATTTAAAGGAATCACCAATAAATCATATATTAAGTCACTAGAAAATGTCATAAAATTCCAAAAAAATAGGGTTTTCGTCATCAGCGTCAGCGTCTGGCTTAATTAAAGTCAAAATAACAAATATTTATTGTTAAAAATAATAATCACTGAATAATCAGCGCTGGTTTGGCTTTTGAAGGGCCCTTTTTCTTTTCTGGCCGATAAGCACATTTTTGCTTGGGGTGTGATTTACATATATGTCCCCGTAATCATAACTAATGAGAGGGGAGGGGGGGGGGAGGAAAACTTACCCCTTCTGCAACTCCTATGTGGCGGAAATGTACAGTTCCTGAGTTATTAATGTTTTTGTCAATCTAACCTCACTTCTGTTTTTCACTAATATTTCACTTAAGATAAATAGTGAATGGTTACAATCTGTTCTGGCACTCGCCGGCCGCTACCGCGGCACGCTCGATTCGCTCGCTCGGCTGGTGCGCTTTGGTCTACGCATAACCTAACCAAACCGACTGTTTAAAACTCCACATATTTAAATTTTCGGATACATACAGTCTCCTATTTAAATAAATCCCATCCTTTTCAAAATGTACACTCTCCGGTGCACAAAAAAACGTCTCGGCGGCATCAGTAGATGATCCCGCCACCGCGACATCAGTCGCCGCAGAAGTAGAATTAAAAGTTAAAATATATATTTTTAGACTTAAAATCAGTTTAAGTGATTATTTGACATTTAAAAACAGTTTTAATAGTGTCATACCATACGTGAGTATATTTCTAAAGTTAATACACATTTATTATTGACAAAATTACCAGATCATTGTCGTGAATTTTAAACTTCGATAATTAATTGAATATGTATTTTTTCCACTCAAAACCTATTTCAATTGGTATAAATAAGTCTTAAATATATTCCTAAACACATTAACCATTAAAATTATCCAGGAAATCATCCGGGGATATATATGTAAACCTAACCCTTTGCTTGATCGTGATGTGCCTAGTTACCTACGACCCATCGTTGAGGGTGGAAAGCGCGCCAATTTGTCTCCGCCTCTTTGAACCTATTTTCATTAAAATTATAAATTGATGTATTAAATTGGTAACGAAAACTATTATTTTAATAACTGAACGAAATAAAATGTAACTACTGTATTGGTGACAAAATAACAAATAAAAAGGAGTTGCAGTCAGGGATCGATAATCAATTTATTTGGTGACAGATCTACCATTCTGAGCACAAAGCTACTATTTAAGTAATAAAACTATTATTATAAGAACGAAGTTTATATTAATCTAATGCACTACAATTTTATTGGTAATACATCTCTTATTTTACACATATATTTACATTAATTTGATAATTGTTACCTGGGAACACTTTTTTTTATTTGAGAACGAAAATGTATCGTGGCGATAGATCTATTTATTAGGTGATACAACTTGATGACAAATATAAGTTTTGGTGACAAGAAATATAGTCCCCAAAAATAACAGAACATAGATGATGTTCTAAATTCAAACATTATATTTGGTGGCCAGTACTATGCCGCACCAAATAAATAAAAACTGTTTGTTGGAGATTCCAACAAATACCCTCAATCACTGAACAACAGAAAACGATAATGTTTTTATAACTATCATTTTACGAGTTGTGCAATAAATCACATGATATTCTTTAATATTTACAGCAATCAATTCAATATTCGGTCACGAGATTTTTAAAGAAAAACATGTTCGCCGTGGATAACTTCCGTGTGTTCACACCTATCCCCTGCCAAAAGCAAACAGACTGAGTCGATTGTAGTCGCGTCGTTTACATACTGTTTACACGAGACATGAACAAAAATGCTCGCTGTACTCCACACGAGCAGGATTGCTATTCCCCCCCCCCCCGCGCTTGTAGCGTTGCGCATATCAAGTGACTATTGGTTCGATTTCTTTTCTGTTAACTAATACGACTCCAGATGTAAATATTGTTTAATAACATGGTTTGAGGCCATTTAAAAAATAGTTCTCTGTGGTTGAATGGACTGAACCTTTGCCAGTCGACATCATTGGAACATAGGTAGGTATTTGCGATCAGCCTCTGAGTGGTCCGTTGTATTTTATTCATTACTAGCTTCTGCCTGCGACTTCGTCCGCGTGGAATACTTAAAAAGCCCCCCGATTTTGAAACACTTCATAGATGCTCCGCTCCTATTGGTCTTAGCGATGATATATAGCCTATAGCCTTCCTCGATAAACGTGCTATCTAATACTGTAAGAATTTTTCAAATCAGACCAGTAGTTCTTGAGATTAGCGCGTTCAAGCAACAAACAAACAAACTCTTCAGCTTTATATATTAGTATAGACAAGCGTTATTTGCTTAGCTTGGGAGTATACCTGTGTCAAGGCCGGCAGCATGCTGGTAGCACCTTTGGTGTTGCAAATGTCCATAGGCGATTGTAACTACTTGCAATCAGGTGGACAAGTAGCCGGTCTGATGTACTCCAACAATAAAAAAATGCAATGTGTGTCTTTGAATTTGTCTACTGATTATTGAAAAAATCTTTAATTTGGGGTCTAATTGTCTGCCGAATTGAAGATATTTTTACTTAAAAGGATTTCTTAGGGTTATGTATTTAGGCGATACATATAATGAACGCTGGTATATCTACAGAACTTTTTAATGTACTTACTCCGACAAGCACTTGGCCTTTTTCAAATATCATAAAAAAAATCGTAAGTTGGAGCGCGATCCTGTTCGCACTACTCCAGTAATAAAAAATGTAGTAGATACGCCGATGTTGTGCATTTTTATTCGCATCACATAATATTCGCAAGCGGTGATATCCAGTCATCCGTCAAAAAATAACCTGAGATAGTTTATTGTGGTGTATCGTAGGGGCTCACGCTCCGAGATTCCGCGCTAAAATATTACAACAATAAACTAAAGCGTCTACATTATTATAGGTTCCGTATAAAATATATTTTGTAAAGCGTATTCATTAATCACAATTGGCCTTACTTATAAAAAGTTTGTTAAATTTTAAGTAACTGCTCAGTAACTGATTAGTGAAAATCTTACCCATAAACTCCTCTTTAGTCGAATATTTTGGGTACAATCTACGTTAATTATTCAAATTTCGTTTATTTGTGCTCCTCTTAGGTAAACAACAGGTAATACATGTTTAAAGGTAAAAAAAAAGATATTAATTGATTAGGGACTGATTCTGCTTGTCTTAAGAGATGCCTAATCGTTTATTAATTATTATAAGTAAGCCCGAATATTTATAACAAGCGCTGCTGGCGGAACTTCGCCCGCGTTTTTATAACAACGTCGCATTTGTTACTGAATTACAAAGGCGGCATCCAAAAAGTTCGACTGCAACGCCACCTTTTTACCTATATAGGTTTATCCCATGGAGGTGTCGACCTGGGTTTTAAGCAAGCTCGTTGTCAAGTTTCATGTGCCTTGCATGATGCTTTGACAGATATGTACGGACTACCAAATTACAAATTTACATGATGTCTAAAATGAAATCGATCATGTCTAATAATCGCTCGTAACTTAATTGATATCATGGAAAAAACCTAACAATCGCAGAGTAAAATGCAGCTCTAAAAAGCTAAATCCTATAATTACTATAAGCATGCCTGATGGCCAAAACCTGTGAAACATCAAATAACGTATTGTCATCTAATGTTTTTATTTACGATGTTTTTGAGCAAATAAATGATTTGATTTGATTTGCAACTAGATGACACTAAAAGTTATTCTTCTCTTACATTTTGATGTTTTGTTATTAATTTATTTTCAGACCAAGGGCCAATTTTTTAATTAATAGATAAAATTTATTTCATAGGACAAAATACAACATGAAAATATTAAAAATTACACTTGTGTAAATAAAACGGTGGAATTGAAAGAATGAAAAAAATGTTTTGAAGAAATAGCGACGTACTTACATTGCTTACGTGTGTATTAAAAAATAAAAACGTATTTTGAGAATTTGTACGCCGCATTTTCAGCAAACAAGGTTTGCACTCAGCTTGTTTTATCAGTTTATATTAATTGTTTCATTTTTATATTCTAACAAATTATATATTATAATCTAGTTGATAGATTATTTTTATTTGATAATTGGAGAATCGGATCTTAATAACCCAAAACACACGCATAACTTGCTTAGCTTGACAACATACAATATAATTATCTAAAAAATACAGGTCTTAAAGCATTTCCTTCATTAAAGTTCTTTGTAAAGGCGTATAAACTAAACAAGCTAAACAGATCGGGAACTTGTCTTTCCCGTGTTTATTATATTTTGAAAAATGTTTCTATTGCAAAAACAAAACGGATCCCTAAGCACAAAATAGCAAGCGTAGTATGCGAATGTTTTAAACATTAGCGAGACGGGGTTATATCGGAAAACGTTTTATTTCGCTAACATGATAAATTGATTTTCACTACAATTTTTAGCTTATATACCTACATATTACGCACTATCGGTTTGGGCAGACGTTGCTCTGCCCTGAAAATATAAAAATCTAGAACCTGATTGCACCGCCACCTAACGAGTTTGATTGTGAATCTAAACTTCTAAAGCATCCCCAAATAAAACTTTACATTTTCATTGTAAAAATAAAATCTTTTTTTTAATAAATATTTTAATTATTTAAAGATTAAATACTCCCCGGACCCACTCAAACACTTATTTTTTTACACCTTGGGTTACATTATTCATATTTTAGTAGGGATCCCTAATTTTCTCTAGTAATAAATATAGAATGCAACATTTTTTGATATAATGT
The DNA here is from genome assembly GCA_949752895.1 of Dendrolimus pini. NCBI lineage: Eukaryota > Metazoa > Arthropoda > Insecta > Lepidoptera > Lasiocampidae > Dendrolimus > Dendrolimus pini. The sequence goes on along the minus strand of OX457145.1, from coordinate 14,637,095 downwards.
GCATATTTTTACAATTACCACGTGCTAATATCGGTGAAGGAATCATTGTGATGCAACCTGCACATCGAGATAACCGATGTGTCAAACCTGCCGAGCCGTGTTGGACAAGCGTGGCGTATGCTGTCCGTTCTCCTATAGTGGGAGGCCCGAGCCCAGCAGTGGGACAGTTATGGGCTGTTATTACTAATGTAGCATTCTAATGGTGAAAGAATTTTTGACATCGGTTCAGTACTTTTTGAGTTTATTTGTTGCAAACCTACAAAAATACAAATCTTTCCTCTTTATAATATTAATATAGATAACTACTCAGAAATTATTGCGAAAAAAAGTATTATGTACGAGAGACTGGCCAGCTATAATCTATTTTTGGAAATATGATTATTTTTAACTAAAAATAGGTACGTTCCAATTTCAATATTTCCCTCCACATTGTTTGCGAGCTAATTTAAATTTTAGTATCTCATTGAAAAATGGATCTGCGCCGGGCACATATTCGCGCTATGATTTTTTACGATTTCAAATGTCGCCTGAAACCGGACACGGGAGGCATTCTACGATTTTAATTAAATAAATAATGTTTCTAAGGGCGGCTTGCATGACGTTCCTTAATTTTATTAAAGAAACACTAAACGCATTTAACACCTTTAAATACGATAAGCGTCTTGCACAACGCTAAATTTACCGGTAAATACGTTTACAGAACTGTCAAAGTTAATCATCCAAAAATGGGTATTTAACTGCCTTAAACGCGTTTAAGGATTGTCACTCGTGTCTTTATGAAATTGTCACTTATTAATATTCTAATTTAATTTTTAACATAGATCTGCAATTATTTAATTTGTATTCTGATGATGACGAAGAAATTGTCGAATACATAAGTAGACCTATAATAATACGGCAAGTGTTCCCTCAGTCAGATTTAATTAACACTCTATCTGATGACAAATTTGCACGAAGATTTCGTTTGGGCAAAGCAACGACTTGGTTGTTATTACAACATATAGAACCATGGCTGAATGTGAATGTATGTAGGTAAGCCAGCTCAACTTTAGTTAAAAATATATTGTTGAATATATGTAAATATACTAATGTAACCTCTACTTGTGATCTTAAATTGTACCTACTATTGTATTGTTTCAGGCTTACTTCCGTGACTCCAATCAATCAACTGCTGTGTACATTAAGGTTCTTTGCGACAGGGAGTCAATTAATAACATGTGGTGACATGATAGGTGTTCATGAATCTACAGCTTGTAGAATAGTACATCGGGTAATTTATGCTATTGCATCTTTGTATAAAACTTTTATAAAATTCCCATGTACTGATGTAGAACAACATAAAATGGTCCTAGACTTTTATAAAATAGCCAGATTTCCTCGAGTAATTGGTGTTATTGACTGCACTCATGTGCGAATAATTTCTCCTGGTGGGGAGAATGCAGAAATTTATAGAAATAGTAAAGGCTACTTTTCTATAAATACACAGTGTGTTGTTGGGCCAATATGATGTTTTTAGATGTTGTGGCTAGTTGGCATGGCTCTGCACATGACTCCAATATATGGGATAACAGTGCCTTGAAACGCAATTTTATCAACAAAAAATATAATGAAAAATTACTCTTAGGAGACAGTGGTTATGCACAATCAAGTTTTATGATGATACCTTTATCAGAAGGAACTATCACTACAAGAGGAGATAGGCATATTAAAACCAGAAATGTGGTGGAAAGGACATTTGGAGTATGGAAGAGAAGGTTTCCTATATTGTCTAGAGGAATAAATATCCAATTACATAAAGTGCCAGCTATTATAGTGGCTACAGCTGTGCTGCACAACTTAGATGTTCCTCCAGAGGACCGTGAGTACCCGGTCCTTGTGGAAAACGAAACGTTGGTAACACAACAGCGGCAAAGAAACACAAACAATATACATCAAAGAATTTTAATAGAAGGGTATTTTAGTTTTTTAAATTGAATATTAAAATTTTTTTTAATCATTGTCTTGTCTTTTTTTATTTTTAAGTCCAAAAGTTGTAGTACCTTTAATCGACGTTCTGCTTTAAATTTATTTTCATTTATTTTATTTTCTAACTCTAGTGAATATAAAGTATGTAGTTGTAGTTTTATGCTGTATTTCTATCTCCAACATTTTTTTTTGCATATGTACTAACTCACGCTTCTCTTGAGATAAATTAAAGAAACTATCATTTACATTTCTTCTTTTCTTGTTCGAAGACTCATAATCTGTAAAATTAAAAGAACATAAAAAATATGTTCAAAACTATGTTAATGTTATAAATTAATTATCAATAGATAAAATATTCTTTTTTTTATCACTGTATAGGTTTGCGTTTGACCATTATCTCGCTCGATTTGAGCGGAGATATGGCCTAAGATCGAGCACGCTTACCTAGAAGGTACCTATTCACAGGAGACTTGATGACAACCAGGTTGTACGTTTCTTGAAAAACAGACCCTAGCAGTGAGTTCCACTCCTTTGCGGTGCGCATAATGAAGGTGGACTCAAAGCGCTTTGTTCGTGTATGTGGTATGTCGACCATATAGCGGTGCCGCATGCCAGTGAATCTGATTGTCTGATGATGAAAGGGACATGGCGGGATAAGATTGAAAGCTATTCGTACCATTTCCAACAGGTGCTCTTTTCTTTCTTAAAAATCTGTTTTGCTGGGAGTTTTCGTCTTAATTGGTGTTATATTTTCACCTGAAAAGTCAATGAAGAAATTGCTTTCGACAGTTATAGACCTATAAAAATATAGTCCATTGTTTAATTTTAATTACCATGAGCTCTTTCAGCACATGTACTTGATGTCCCACCTTCGGCTCTAAAAAATATATTGAATAAATAGGAAACACATTATAAAAGGAAATTATGAATAGCAAATAAAATATTTATACCGTCCCAGCTCAGATGACCTTTTCTTTCTTAAATAATCTAGTCTGCTTGGAGTTCGAATCATTACTGGTGACATATTTTCATCTACAAATATAAAGTTGATTGTGAAATTGCTTGAGACAATCAAAGAACAATAAAAAATATACTGCATTATTTAATTCAAATTACCATGAGTTCCTTCTGCATAGGTACTTGAAATTTCACCTTCTGCTGTAAGTTCGATCATATTTTTACCTAAAAATAAATAATAAAGTAAATATGTACATATTGTGGCGAGTAATGGTGGAACAATCTAGTTGGTTTAAGACTTTTAGAAAACTGTGGAAGGAAAAGACAAGGCCGGATACATTTTAGAAAGGGACAGATAGTAAATAAAAGAATAACCAAAAGAAGTTCGAAATTTTGGGTTCCAGAAGATTCTTCCGGGTATATAAGCAGCGAAGACGCGCCTACCGGGCAGTACAGTTGAGTTCAGTTCAAGACAGCGAAGCGATAAGTGTGACACGGAAGAGTTGAAAGAGAAGTTTAACAGAAAACAGTATCAAGTTTAGTGGTGAATTTAGTGAAAAGTTCAGTTCAGTGAAGGAGGAGTGACATTATGGCCTCATATTATTACTATTTTTAGTATTATAACTGCTACTTGAAGGGCCTGGATTTCTATTTTCTTTGTTGAATTCTAAAAGTTCTCTTTCCACTGGCTGGATTTGCTCCTCTTCAGATTTCGTCTTTTGAAATTGTTCCATTAACTCGGCATCTCCGTCAAATATTGTGTACATACCCATCCATTTGTGGCGCAATCAACTTTTTTATGGCAATCAAAGGATCTACATTTGATTGTGGAGGCCCACCACCTGTATGTAAACAAAATACAAGATTAATTAAAAGAAAACACTTTTATTATATGTATAACTCAAACTGAGATTATATACCTGTTCCCAATACCTGCTTTTTGTGTAATATGTCTTGTTTTTTGGACATTTTTGTAAGTTCGAAAAAAGTGGTTTCACATACATCGGCTGGTGTTCTTAATGATAAAGCAACATTATTCCAGTTTTTGCGTGCTTTTCTAGAGCATTCAATAGGTCTTCTTTTTTTGGGTCTGAAACATAAATTTTATATAATAAAATAAATTTGTGAAATATATGTATTCTATATGATTGGAATGTAAGTTAAAATATATTTGAATGTTATACAATAGAAGCTTATACTACTAACCTTCTAATAGCATCTTGGCCTCAGAATGCTGTTTTTTCAGTTTACTCTTTGCATTTCTGTAACAGCTAATTAAGTTTTCTGTGGTTCTAGTGTGTCCAATTGAATTAGCATTAAAATTTTCCGTTATTTTAGTCCAAGCTTTTTGTTTGTCAGCTTGCTTTACTGCATCAGTCTGTTTGGATTCAATTATTTGATTGTAGGGCTTCATAATATTAAAAAGCAGTACTTGATCTTGTGCAGTAAAGTTAGGACCACGCGTTCTTACACCTTTAAGTTTTTCACACATATTTACAGACGACATCAGAAATGTACAAAATAATTATATTATGAATTTCCAAATTTTTTCACAAACGTGGTATTTGAGCCGAAGAAACGTAAACACCGATGACAGAACACAGATGGTCGATATTGATAAAAATGACAAATAAACTCCTTTTTACGCAAAAAAAATATTTACTGAAATTGGAAAATACTAATTTCGTGTTTTTTACTCAAAATATTCGAACGAACCGTGGAACGGAACGCATGTGGATGTTTTACCGACCGGCTAAATACATTTACCTAAAAATCACGGGAGAGTGCCTTGTGCAAGACAACATAAATGCATTTAATTTTAAACGCGTTTAGAGAGTTAAATAAAATTAACTAATTTTATTTAAAGACGATCGTTATGCAAGCGGGCCTTAATATTCTAACGACTAAAGAGACGGTTAGTCGTTAGGTACCTATGTTTTTACAAATAAAGGTTGATTGCGCAACTGAATTTAATTTATTTTACTATACTATATAAGTAATGCCTTTTAGCAACTTATGTTGTAGGTTCCTTATCATCGAAGTAGAAATTAAGCACATTTTTTAGTTCTTTTATAGTTGGATTATATGTTTAAATTTTACAAAACTCATTAAATTCACACCAACAGCCAACTAATGTTGATATGGGGTCCACCTAGGACTAGATATATAGTATTTATAAGTTGATAGTACATTGCTTCAGGCAGATATCAAGAGATACCATATATCCCAAAATCCGTGCCCGAACGGAGAAAGAATACAATTTCCTGCGGCCGGGCGGCCTGTCGCAAGAGACGACAAAACATCCCACAGCCAGGAGGTAGGGCATCTGCCCGACTGGATGGCTACCGACCCTGGTCACTCTAAAGTATGTCGCCATCACAACCTTGAGTTGTGTTCCGGCATTAGTGACCAGGTTCCAGTCTCCGTTAAGAGAGCAGCAGCGCATTTGTAGCACTTTGGTGTTGCAAATGTCCATAGGCGATGGTAACCGCCTTCCATCAAGTGGGGTCTACTGCATGTCTGCTGAACTCCTGCAATTGAAAAAAAACCAGCTCCAAGTGTCTTCATTATTTTATTTAAAAAAATCGAAGATCAATTTATTTTATTTTATTTTGAGTTCTCTATAAACCATAAACATTCGACGCAGTCCATCACAAGTCAAATAAGCGGCTTATTAAAATCCCTTTTATCGTATACCGTATAAAAACTCAGCGATATTATAAAAGCGGCTACTTCCGATTTCACAACAAATCAGCTCAAATCCCCAGATAATATTAGCATTTTGAATTACAAAAGTAACGATTTAAAACCTTATTGCTTTGAACTAAAGTTCAATATGTAACAGGAAGATCGAATTATTTGCGATTCATATTTGTCAACATGTCAAAATAGCCCTTTGATTTCTATACGCGGTGTCCCTTTACCTTTATAATAATAAAAAAGGGAACAAATACTGGAAAGGGTGGAATATATCAATTTCGTTGAAATATATTCTTGTCTCTAAAACCTGATTTGCCATAGTTAAGTTGTTAGTTAAATTACGTAACTAGAGTTAGGCAGGCGGTCGACACACCGCTGCTCATCAACCTGCTGACTACGCAAAGACCAGTCATCGTATCAGCAAATAATTAATATTAAGTTATAATAGTGTTAATATAAATTTAATTGTAATTAAGTTAGTCTTGTAAGAACTGTCGTACTTGTACAATAAAGTTGTCTTAAGAAATTGGTTTTTTTAAGACTTCTAGGCGCCACCCTACTTATCTCTAACCAGTTAAGTTTTTATCATCGTTAGGAGGTAAACAAATTTCGTTAAGTAATATGTTGTCCGTTAAGTAGGTGTGTGTTTTAGTATCTGTCCAAACCATAAGTTTGGACAAATTGATTGTTGTTTGATTTTGGTATTATATTATACAACCATTAATGATGGGTCGGTGCAGGAATAAATAACCCGTTCGTTTGTAAAATATGTAATTTAGTATATAATATTTACATTGCCTAAAGAAATTATGTCTAATAGGATTTAAATGTATTAAAGTATATACATTTTAGTGATATCTTTTCGCTCTATATAATGTAATCACCGTTGTCAATGACAAACTTAAAATCTGGCCTGCCAGACGGTGGGCAAACCCCCACGGAGACAAAAAAAGAACTTAAAATACTAACTATCATAATAGTAAAATTCTTTTAAGTTATTCGCAAGTTCACTACTTAACTGACGCAAATGTAGTTAAAACAGGCTTTATGTTATGCTTTTGCACGGATTGACGAATTTATTTTTATATTAACATTTATTAGTAACAGCACCACCTACTTAGTTTGGTATTAGTGGCTCTATCAGTTGTTACATCATTGTACTATTATAATAAGTTGGATTATTGAGTAGATAATATTTGCGGGTAGTTGTGATTTCTATTCGGCTCGTTTTGTCATTACTCAAATGTAAAAAGCGAGCAGGCGTGGTGCCTTATGATCTTTCCCATGACATGTAAGAAGCGTAAGATGAGCCTTAGAAATAAGGTGACTACACAACTTGCACATCCTGCACAAAAAAACTTACGATCTTTGATACCTACTTTCGCTTTGGACCGAGATACATTTCATTGTAGCCCTCTAGGGTAGCTCATTGTTAAATAGTTCCCTTGTATTTCTACAGTTTTTACGTATAACCTATGTGTATATCTATATACTATAGTTATATATTTATTATTGAAATGTAAGTAATCGTATGGTAATTATGTATACCACCATCGCCACTCTGAACCTACAATAATCCTGCGTCGGGTTGTCTGGAAGCGATTGCTTTCTAGCGATGAGACCGCCCTTTCCACATAATTAGAATAGAATTAATTTGTAAATTTACTTTAATGGTTTACAATAAACAGCTATCCTATTTATGTATGTATTGTTATGCGAGAAGCAGAACTTCTTGTACTTATACCGGAACTAATTGTACTTATACCTACTAATAAAAATTATACATTATTTCTTGAACAGCAACTTTCAAGCAATTAGTAGTGTAATCTTCTTCAGATGCCAAGAATTGAATTGCTAAACTGCAAAGAATGATTTAATGTACCTTCAATTCAAAAACGAGTTTTTAATTAAATTAACATTCATTACCTTCCGTCGGGTAGTCACTCGTACGAGAAAATTAAAACTTGGCACGTGCGAAACCTCTGGATTCCATTTTCAAATGGGAGCCGAACAAGAACAAAGGAGTGTTTTCTGTCAACGGCATTTCCTTTCGAAAATGGAATGCGGCAATCCCGTGTCCAATGACCGACCGGTCTGCGCTTTGAATTGTTAAAAATACTTTACGTGAACAAAATATGTTGAAAGGTTTTTGTGAGAGAGTGTACTTTTATTTGGACCGATGGTTTTGATTTGTCACCGATTGTTTTTTTTAAATCGATAGGCCAACACACCATTGCATATTACCAACAGACGCGACCATCGCGCGTCGCCTTTTGGAAGTTATCTTATGATATTATTATAGTACCATTACACTGTGTGCAGGATTAACAACCTTGTGTTGTGTTCCGGCATTAGTGACCAGGTTCCAGTCTCTCTTAAGAGAGCAGCAGCGCATTTGTAGCACCTTTGGTGTTGCAAATTTCCATAGGCGATGTGTAACCGCTTTCCAATAAGTGGGCCGTCTGCCTGTATGCTGATCTCCTTCAATAAAAAATAAAAAAAAGGATCTGGTATAGAGGATGGACAAAGTTTAGTTATAGGTATAACATTTATGCATGCATGAATATGCAATGAGATATACTCGTCGCTAGCCTATCATAATTTTATTAGATATCAATAACTGTGATTTATTAAAGGATGCCTATATTATAATATACATGGTGGGATTTTAAAAAACTAGCTTGAGGATCTTACTAATAAAATGGCCTTATTTTCTGTTCTACCTACATCGCCAGATTATGTAGCATTTATTTTTAGATTTTTCAGCTAGGTTGCTTGAAAGAGATTGCTTTTAGCGATAAGGCCGTCTGTTCTTTTGCCAAGACGTATTGTAATTATGCATGTTTTTTTATAATTGTTTATTTTGATAAGCATTAAAAGGGTTGTCTATCTATTATTTATATATTGCTTAACAACAGTCATACGTCTTTCATTCCTCTAACATGACACACACATACAAAAAATCTGACATTATATAAACACACCTTTTACATTGACAAACTGGTAATAAACATAAAAAGTAATTGTGTAGCTTGGCTACCAAGCCTGAACAGGATCTTCGAATCCCATATATGCATGGTGTAATTATCAATATGGGCTAGTGATATGGGTAATAGGTATATAATATACAACTTTCTGGTAGACCCCAAACATCCAGACCAGAGTAAGTAATATTGCGAAGAGGTGGTATATTAGATTAGGCTCCCATTGAGTAAATAATAACCATAAATAAAATTAAAACTAAATAATTAAAATGAACAAGTTGGCGGTTGGCCAAATAAAACTTTAACAATACTCATTGACACTTGACATCTTTGTCTTCCGTTATCACGGCTACTGAAAAGTGGCCAAAACGTCGCAATAATAAAAATCAGATAAACTACCGCGCTTGCAACCGTTAAAACGTAGTTTTATAATATTATGTATACTAGTCAAGAAAATATTAATGGAAAGTTAATTTACATAATTTACTCTGCTTGGTATTCAATATCATACAATGTTGTGTCTCGCGGTTCCATGTCTCCTGTACCTCAGTCTACCTTGTTAACCTTAACAGTTACTGATAAAAGGATAATTGCTGAGCTTTTCATTAGAATACAAACACACCGTTTGTTTGATTAAAACGCCTTTACGGCCGTAAAGCGGTACCCAATGCGAACAGCACAACGCAATTCGATAATCACCCAGGGTTGCCCCGCTCTTGAAAATTCATAAAAAGTTATACAATACACTAACAATAATCATTTTTTTACACTGTTTAAAGATCTCTCTGTATTTACATTTAAAGAAAGAGTTGTAATCAGTAAAGTTTATAATAAGTAAATAAAATATACTTAGATAAGATATTGTTTTCTAAAGAAAGTACTGTCGTAGGCTTCGTCAAGTTTACGCCACAACTCGGTCCTCCAAAGACCACATCCAGCTTACACCGGCATTCTTGCGGAGATCGTTGGTTTACCGGCCTGCAGAGCATCTTACACTATATGTCACTAAAATATATAGAGACATAAATATAACACTTGATCGACACCAAAATGTACAATTACAAAAACAAACTATATTTATAATATTTTCTAGGTAATACGCGGCCTTATCGCTCAAAGCGATGTCTTCCAGGCAACCTAAATTAAATAAATAAGAATAGAGAATAAAGAAAGAAGAATAGTTACAAAATCTTTGCGTATTTTATTATAATATTTATATATACTCTACGTCACTGAAATGGCCTTAAAGAAAGACCAGGGCTTATTTTAAGTCAAACCAGCAATAAGTGAGGCGCCAAGGGGCGAAGCCTTTTCTGCGTTGTCGTGCGAAATACTGATAAGCACCTTTATTGAGTCATAAGTATAACTACGTGCGTTAAGTTTTTGTCTTCCTTTAACTTTTTACATAATTTGAAGAAATAATGTTTGTTTTATGTTTATTAGTTGTAAGCAGCAATCTGTTGGGCAAGAAGCTATCCAAGACTCCATTGTCGTGGTTTTTATTTAAATTTTTTACATTACGTTCTAAAAATATTTTTTCTGTTTTTGTAATTGTTTATTTTGATAAGTAATAGTGTTACCCATGTTCGTAGATAACAGAAATTTGAATGATAAAGAAAGCAATGTATACTCGTGCATATATTGCTTTCTTTATCATAATTTCTGTGTGCGCTAACCCTAGTGCAGCATGAGCGATTAACCGCCGATCTGTTAATCATCGTTTTGGTTTATTGCTTCCAGCCTGCCATATATTCACTGTGCAATTGTTATTTATCACTTTATTGCCGATAGGGATCCTCGCGTCGAACCACGAATTAGAATGTCCAATGAATGGATTTTCATTAATACGATTTGTTGGTCCACAAAAGAGATATTTGTTTTTATTGTATAATAAAGGATTGTAAAAATATTGTTAGGGTTATAATGCAGATAGGTTAATTACAGTTTTAAATAAAATATATACAGTAACAATGTGCTGTTTATGAAATCAAGCAATTATGTATGATAAGTAGTCACGATAACTGAAGAAAATAATACTAACTTTTCACACAATTTCAAACAATTCTATTATATTATATACAACAAACGTGGGAATGCGGCCAGCATTTTGGGAACGCTCCCCACTGACAGCGACCTGATTTACATCTTTTACTTGTAAATATGTTTATGATAGTATTTAATTTCTAAGTTTTTGTTTGTAGTGTAATTTATTTATAATTTAGTTTATAATCGTATTACATGCGAATAGTTTGTTTCTGTTCTGAGTGTACATTTGTTATGTATAATATAATAGAATTTAAAGTTAGTAATCTCTTCAGTTTTCGTGACTACTTATCATACATAATTGCTCAATTTCATAAACAATATTTTGAAATCGAACAAGTGCGTTATATTGTCCAAAATGTAAAGGGTTCCGAAGAGACGACAAATTCCACTGTTTTGTTATTTGACTACGGAACTATCTATAAAGATAAATAGAATTGAAGTATCTGTTTGTAATATCAAACTAACAGCTTTTTACTTTTTTGTTTTTTTTTATTGCATGAGTTCAGCAGACAGGCAAACGGCCCACTTGATGGAACGTGGTTATCGTCGCCTATGGACATTTGCAACACCACAGGTGCTACAAATGCGCTGCTGCTCTCTTAAAGAAGACTGGAACCTGGTCACTAATGCCGGAACCCAACTGAAGGTTGTTATGGTGTCATACTTTAGACCAGGGGTGTTAGCCATCCGCTCGGGCAAATTTCCTACCACCTGGCTGTGGGTTGTTTTTTCGCCCCTTACGATAGGCCGCCCGGCAGCAGGAAATTGTATTGTCCCTGCGATCCTGCACGGAGTGCGGAGATAAATGCATATGAAAGTATATACGATATTTCTGTGTGCATGTTTCTGCTAATCTTTGAAACGGCTGGACCGATTTTGACAGGACTTTCACTGGCAAATACCTGATGTTATAAGGATAAATTGGGCTACTTTTTTAATTCCAGGCACATGAAGTCGCGGGCACAGCTAGCAAAAAATTATGTAATCTAAAAATAAATTACTCAACGGACATTGTTCGAACTAATTTTAAAGTGTTTAGAAGCTCTAAAAGCTTATTTTAAAAAAAAGTTTCCCTTGCAGAGTTTAAAAGATAAATGCAGGCAGATACAATTTTCACTACTTTAAAACCTAATGTTACCCCACTCAATATATATCGCCATGATTATTCGAGGTCTGACTGATGGTACCCACTCGATTATGTACTTATGGAAACTTGCATCTCTCACTCAGATGTGTGGCGGTCACCCCAAAAACTTTATATGCTGTTACAACGTTCAGTAGAACCTATGTTATAATCCCATACATGCTATAATCTACTACAATAGCATTGATATGAATGATATTCGGCTAGATTGCTCTATTCGATGGCAACGAGTAAACTCGTCAATCATCAGCTTGCAATATCTTCTAATTGACAGTTCAAGTGGTGAGCGTTACAGCGAGACATGCCAACTCATCAAGATATACCTTATTGTATACAGCATGCTACTATTTTTTTCAATATGTGTAACTTAACAAATAGGGCAAGTTATATAATATTACATAAGTAGAATTAGTTTTAATAATTATACATTGTATGTCATTCAAGACCACGGGCCATAAAAATGCCCGGACTTTTGGAGGGCTTGCGTGGGGCCATTGGAAGACCAACACGTAGGGGCCCCTTGACAAATTTAATGTAAACGTGGCGTGACACTTACCGGTGATTATCCTTGTATAATAAATTATTAGCTGCATTCGACATGTCTCATAACAATATAAAAAGAAATATCAAAGAAATCACACTTTTCATTTAAAATCTGTCATTAATTACATTCAGCGCCCAAAGGGCAAAACCTTTAACCCTTCATCTGCAAATGGCGTTAAAAAATACCCCTCGAGGCATTTTTATGCACTCGTAAACTTCTTTAGAGTTATTGTTTCCTTTGAGGAACGCGACTTTGAAATATTGCAATTATTAACGTTTGATGTTTGCCGGTCGTGAACGAACTTTTTTAATTACTTTTATTTTTCATGTTCTAAAGAGTTGTGAAGTGTTAATCAGAAGATTATGGTATTTAAAGATTTATGGTGGACGTTTTTATATTATTTGAACTTGCAAATCTTTGACTTTATATTCATGTCTTTCGAACCCTGCAAGATATTGAAATGGGTACACGAAAATTTAACGTACAAATTCTGATTTAGTCAGTAAATTTTTTATAAAATCTTTTGAGTCGCTTTAATGCTCAAATATTAAACAAAACTTATTCACAGAAAGGCCAAAAATTGTAAAAAAACGATATTTATTTAAAATAACACTTAAATATTTACATTTTATTTATAAGAAGATATTTTTTTCTTTATCTACAAAGTTCTGTATTTTAAGTCTAGAGCGTTTCTTGGAAGAGATCACGTTATGCGTTAAAAAAAAATACAAAAATATTCAAATTAGTATCTTAAAATACCCTAAATTATGTAATAAAAATGTAAAATCAGAGGGTAATTTTTTGTGAACAATCCCCATTGTAGTATACTGATTTTTGAAGGAAACATGTCCAATTGTCCATGTCTAACATAATGATGAAGTAAGGAACTAGTGTCGTAGGTGGTAGAACTATATGAAATAAAATATTTCTCTTTTTTTCTTCTTCTTGAACAATATTGCTTCGTATTTCTTAGAAATTTTTAATAAACTTAAATTTAAATTTTACAAGTGTTTTACATCAACCTGTATATAAAGGCTAGGTGCGCCTGTCATCGCCAACGGCTCGTTAATCACTGCACGGATATGGCTAGACTTAGCCCAACCTAGGTTGCTCTAACACCCGACGATCTGAGATTATTTATGATACATTATATCTATATTACGTTTATATTTTGTGTGAGGTAATAGTACACTCACGGAATTAAAAGGTTCGTCACCTTAAAATCGACTTTTGCTTGCACGAGTACAAGAAAAAGTACTGTAAACATTTTACTAAATGTTACGTTTATAAAATGGAATGGAAGCGTGGATTTTTTTCACCTAAAGGTGCACATTCTGCTTATAACATCAGCTATCTGCCAGTGAAAGTCCTGTCAATATCGGTCTTGCCGTTTAAGAGATTAGCCGGGACATCCAGACAAAAAAAATGATATAGGTACGGTATATACTTACATATGCATTTAGTAAGAAGCTATTATTCTGACGTTACAAACAGATACTTAATGTTATTTATTTGTATGTATAGATAGAATCGTGAAAAAAGAAACCTGCAATGTTGGTTATGACAGCCATTGAGATTAGTAATAAGGAACAAAGAGGATAGAATCACTACGCTTATCATAAGTATTAAAACCAATAAAAAGGTTTTACATCTCTAAACAATCTTCTTAGACAAGACGGAAAATCAAACAATTTTAATCTAATAATACAATATAATATTAATAATAAGTACTTTTAAACTTTATAGTCAAATAGTTGAACAAAATTTTCTTTGTTCTGTGACTTAGTTTGAAAAGGTAACATGTGCTCGCGGAACGTTAAACGAATCAATTTGAAAATTGATGAACTTTTTCCTTCCGGCACTGTACATTGATGCGTATAAATAATATTAGTCATAATCTTTACCAACGAAATTTACTTATCTGATAATCTGTCTGTGATTCTAAAATAAATGTCAGTGTTTAAGCGGGATTTTTTTTATTACAAAGTGAAATAATTTATTTGTTTGAAAGATGGACATCTTTGCAGATGTTATCGATGTTATGCTAATTGGTACAAGCTGGCAAACAGGCCGAGGGCCTATTTTGTGGAAAGTGATTACCGTCGCCTATAGGCGTTAGCAACACCAGGAACAAAACCAACACGTTGCTAGCCTTTAGGAAAGGTAAGGGATTGGAATTGTAATTGGAGGATGGGATAGGAAAGGTTGGAAAGGGGATTATTTATAAGATGCCTAATACTTAAGTAATCATAACTATTTTATCCGTGCAGAAACGGAGAAAGAATACAAATTCCTGCGGGCGGTAGACCTGTCGTAAAAAGCGACAACACAATCCACAGCCAGGTGGTAGGGTATTTACCCGTCTGGTCGGCTACCACCCCTGGTCTAGAGTATGCTGTCATTACAACCTTGAGTTGTTTCGGCGTTAGTGGCCAGGTGCCAGTATACTTTAGGGAGTGGCGGCACATTTATAGCACCTTTGGTGTTACAAATGTCCATAGGTGATAGTAATAGCTTTCTGCTGAACTCGTGTAATAAAAATAATATATATAATGTAATAAATAATCATTTTTAACATTTTTGCCATACGACGTCAAGAGTTTCTGACTAAGGCGACGCGGAGACTGTGGCCTGATAACAACGCCGTATACTGCGTCCGGTGTAACGCTGACTAAGACGGCGTGACGCCAATGCGTCTGAAAGAAACCACTAAAGTCGATTTTCATAATAAGCTTTCATAGGTCGCGTACAGCGTCACGCCGGATGCTGCTAACTGCGTTTGACACAGACCACCGTATAAAAGAGACCAGCTGGTATAGTTGACTGTTCGCTGTTTTTTTATATTCCCTCCGACTACTATTTTATCAGAAACTTACTTTCTTTTGTATTTTGGGTTTGTTTTTTCTTTACCGTTTTTAGTGGATTATAAGGTTTATTTATTTTCTTGCGTTTTTTTTTTAAATATGTAATATGCCGGCTGCCGCAGTCGAAGTCTGCCTAATGCGCGGCCTTCCTTACTCTTCGTCCTACAGTCCAGAATTAAAATGGCTTATGAAGCACCGAAATTGTTCAGGCATCCAGTCACGCATTTTTCCCGTTCACAAACTCGTTTGCGCCCCATATCGCCCAGCGGGGTCCAATATCGTGGCGCACCACCTGAAACGTCCACTGAAATGCTCGTTTTAGTCGAATTTACGATTTGTGTTGGTATTTAATAAGGTTTTTATCGTCTTCCTACTGCTCTGTATTGTTACCAACGAATTTAAAATAGAACAAGTAATGTCCAGTTTTAATACCTTACTGTTTGTTATTTTATTGTATTTTAATTAATTTCAATCAATCAAATCAATATCAATAGTAAGGCAAAAAACGAGCAGGAAAATATTATAGAAATGAAAGAAAAGAAAATTTTCATGTTGCAGTCACTCATTTATGGATAAACAAATTGGTCAGGTTAGCAGAATCTCTTGGTTTTTCTTCCTACTTCTCTTTCTTATGCGGACTGTCTGGAACTTCATGACCTGTTTCTTGACAATCATACCGTATAATGTTCTTTTTCTTCACTTTAACATGATGCATACTTGTTTGTAAGGCAGATTATGTCTCTATTTTGACGTGACATCTCCTTAAGTAACTTAAGTTTTCACCAGTTTTGAAATCATGTTGATATTACTGATTTCTAATCCCATAATTAAGGGTTCATTCTTAGCCGTAAGACAACCTAAAAGAATAGCTGCAATTGAAGTATCCTCAATACTTTTTCTCATGTCAGCCAAAGGATCCCGCTCGAAGGACCAAAAAAAGTGTAGTGTGTATACAGTTTCAGTTAAGGAAGGAAGGGTAAAATGTAAGAATTACCAAACCCAACGAGCGCTGTAATGATACTGATTTTATTACTGAAAATAGCCGAATATAAATGTGTTGTTAAGCTTTAGGCCACAGTTGTTTGTTTGTAAAATACTGACCATTGTACATACTTTGTACAGCTTGAGTATATTACTTAGAACAGCATTAATATAGGATTCCATGTAATTGAACTCACTAAAAATTTAATCTATAAAGTTTTATTTCTAACACTAATCTCCGAGCCACCATGCTACAATTCTCATATGCCAGTCTTAAGGTATCCCATGCTTCTTGTGCCGTTGTTGCACGCCTCACTTGAATCATTGCTGGCCTTTCTAGTGACAAACATATTTTTAACGGAGTCGGTCGTTAAGAGATTTTACACATTTGGAAGCTACTTTATCGTTTCCGTCTGGATATATTTCAATAGTTTCCCTAAGATCTTCCTGCAACACAAGATTCCTCATATTAAATTTCCACGTGGAAAAGCCTTCATTTCCGCATAATTTTATTCTGAGAGGCAGACTCGAAGTATTCTCCAATGTCACGCACTAACTTACTTAAAAAAAATGTGTGCGTGTACTAGTGTACACACGTAAGAAGTGAAACTTCTTTATGACCTTATTTTTCGAAAAATGATCTACTATATGCAACTTTACAGAAATTGGTTAAATAAATAAAGCCCCTACCACGCGTGGTAGGGGCAAGAAAACAAGATGGCGCGTAACCGAAAAAAGTGACGATAATTTTTTCCCCCAACGCCGATAAAGAAGTTTCACTTCAAAAAAAAGCAATACTTGTTTTAATCATTTTTTGGAGTTGATGTCGTGTTGAAAATAAAAAATAGACTTCTACATAATTATAATGTTTTAATGAAGAGTTTTTTCGTATAGGTAGGTAACAAAGGCTGCTTAGATACTCTCTCTGAATCTAATTTAAATATAAAAGAACAAATATTATAATCCAGTGTTTACAACACAAACTGAAACCGTCTTTAAAGTCAAAATTGTACATTTTTTTTAATAGAACTGTTTAAATTCTAGTCTCAAAAGATGTGAAATTTAAAAGATCTTTCTAATATTAATAATTGCAACACCACATTGTTCTGATACGTGAGTATTTGTAAGGTGATATTACCAGTTTCGGTCCATTTATCGTGTACGTGTCACTTGTTCGCGCGAGCCATTTGTCAAAAACTCTGATGTCACAGGCAACACTGATTTATGAGAGAACAGGAATGCAATACTCATAATGGATAAATATTGTTCGAGTTATTTTTTGCTTTCTTTCCTAGGGTGAGTATTATTGCAAATGTAGAACGTGATTATTTCATTTCAAAGAAAGTCTTAAATGAAGAGACTGTTGGTAGTAGGTGGTAGGCAATTTACCCGTCTGGATGGCTACCACCCCTGCTCTAGAGTATGCCGCCATAACAATCTTGAATTGTTATCCGGCATCAGTGGCCAGGTTCCAATATCCCTTTAGAGAGCAGCAGCGCATTTGTAGGTCCTGGTGTTGCAATTATCGATGGTAACCGCTTTCCGACAGGTAAGCCGCCTGCTTCTCTGCTGAACTCATACAATAAAAAAAGATTTTTTTTATCATTTTTAGATTTGTATGATGACTCACATGGTACTTACGCACTAAGTCGTTAAGAGTTTCTAGCTAAGGCGTCGCAGAGGTTGTGACCTGATACCAACGCCGTAAGCTGTGTCCGGTGTAACGCTGGCTAAGACGGCGTGGCGCTAACGCGTCTGAGAGAGACCACTATAGTCCATTTCATTAGTCCATTAGATGGGCCGTCTTCCTGTCTGCTGAACTCAGGCAATAAAAAAAAAGTGCGATCGTAGGTATATAATGCTGCGTCTGTGGGACGTATTTCGGGGTACAGAGTCTAAGATAACATGTGTCATGATATTTAAAAGCTGTATTTAGTTTGCATTCGACAGTTGTCATGTCAGTAATCGGTTTCTGGTCACTGGACCAGCAGGTAGAAAGAAATATGTCGCCACAAGCTTTTAGATGGACACCCTACTAACAATTGGATCTAGTCGACTCCTACTTCGGGTTCACACCAAATTGAACTGCCAAGCCAACGTCATTATTCATCTAACGTAATGATGCTATGTAAATTTTTACGAATATCATCTTCCTGTTTTTCATTACCTAGAGTGAATTTCCTTGCGAAGCCATTCAACCGTTTTACGTAATGGTTATGTGTAATAGATAGCATTTGTAATCTCCAATGAAAGGCTGATTAGTTTTTCTGTCTGTTTGTCTGTTGGGCAAAGATTGATTATAGTTCCTTTATTTTTTACTGTACACAAAATAGTTACATATAAAACTACAAAATAGTGGTGATGTACAGAGGCGAAGTTAACCCTAAAAAGTTTTCTTCCAGCAAACCTTTGGGTTTAGCGAGAGTGGGAAAATAAGAGGCAGGATAGTGTATACTGTATATTAAAGTTTATATGCATATCTATATAGATACTTATACCTAAATGTACATTTACTTATCTGAAAATAAATATTTACATAATAAAATACATATATTAACATACGTACACATACAAGTAAATTAACTTCGAGACGTTTTTGCGTTTGTAGTTGTATTTGTATATTTATTTACAGGACTTCTAAACTTGAAATTTCAATTTAGTATTTAAAATTATGTTTAATATATATATATATATATATATATATATATATATATATATATATATATATATATATATATCAGTTAAGTAGGACAGATAGTGCTCTTTAACTGTTCATTTAAAGATGTTTTCCCGCGGACTATCTCGGATGACACGAGGAGGTGCCGTTCCATAGTTTGACTCCATGAACAGACAACGAACCGTTGTAACATGCCGATGAATGTATGGGGGCTTTAAGAAGAAGAGATTTAGACGTTCTGCAAGACATGTCTGAGAGAACTAAGAATTCGAATCGTTTGCGAAGAGGGAAAATGAGGATTGTGTAGAATTTTTAATAGAAATTAACGACAGGTATCTAAGTCAGTATCTAATCTAGTTATGTAGTCATTTTGATAAAAATTGTACTGTCGAAAATTTTTGTTATTTTTTTTTAATTTATGTTCAAATGGACATGTCGCTGTTTCCGAAGTAGGCTCTGAGTTTGACAGCACATTTTGAATTTGAGCTATGTCATTTTAATTTAATTTGTATTTGTTCATCAATAACCTTCTTTTATGATTGTTATATCTGTCCGTCTATGAATATCATAGTGATGTTTCTCAAAAACATGCGGAACAACAAGAAAGTGTAGAAAAGAAAGCCTATGTCGCGTAGCCTGAAGCTGTACTAGGCGTAGGAGTCGGGATCTCACATTTCAAATGATAAACTGATTTTTCAGAGTAACTTTCTATATTTATACATCAGTTTATTTAAAAGCCTGATACGATAACTAATTGGCAAAACAATGCATTATATTTGCTGCTAGACAATAGTGCGGTAAAATCTTCAAAAAATAAAAATTAGGGATTGTAAGTTACAGAAAACGTAACCAGTGATACAATTTAAAAAAACTTAGTATAAACAAGATCACGAAAACGTACAAAAATAGTAGTATTTATACAAAAATTTTGATTAGATACTACTATTTTTGTACGCTTATTTTTCAATTTTGTTTTTACAATTTACCTACAAAGAATTTTGTGGGTAAATTGTAAAAACAGTATATATTACACGCAGACTAAACATAATTAAAAGATTGAGTTACAGTGTGAATAATTATTTTAGACAACAAATTCAATTAATATTAAATAACTATAAAACCAAAACTAATTAGCTACAGTAATAGGAACTAAGATCAAACAGATCACACTAATTATGTTGTGGGTAATCCAGACATAATTATGCCCGACAATAGACAGGAAGTTTGATTGACATAGGCCGGAATTACCTACCAGCAGGTGATTAAGATCTGAGTGAAATCTGATGTTGATTTATTGCTGTCAATTATTGGTATTGTTACCCTATTAAGGTATTGTTACGAGCTACATAGGAGTCGAATTACTTTAGGATTTATTAGAACTATACAAACACGTATAACATAGGTACAAATATAACTAGACACTACTAGTATAAACTAAACGATTCAATAACACGCACAAAGTCCGTCACTATATCGCTCATCGAATGTAGGTCTTGCTCGTATCGTAATCCTCGGTTGACTGCCCCACACCTCCGTTCGGGCATTGTTTTATAGTAAACTGTATAATACAACAATCGACTGCTTGGGCTAAGTTTAGCTGCGAACGGCCAACAAACTCGAAAACAATAGGCTATTGTTTTATTGCAAATTTTAAACACAAAGTAAACATAAGAATTCCAAATGCGGGCCTTCCCGCATTTATCGTATTATCCTTATAATAAACCAGGTGCGCGTTTCTTTGTCGGTATGTAAAACTATGTTTAGTCACTTTGCTTTTTGTTAGTCAAAATAATAATGAATTAAAGCCAATCATGTCACGTCTATTTAGGGTTGCCAATACTCTAAAATAGAGTATTGTTCTCTTTATCATGCGAGTGTATTTTTTTCTTTGGGAAACAGAATAATTAATATTCTTAAATAAAAACACAGAATAATACATATATCAATCAAGTCTCCATTAAAAAAAGATATAGATATCTATAACATTATAAAATTATATACATTCCCTATCTGTACACTGAAGCTATTAAAAAAAACTGGAATCTTCTTATATACTTATAAAAATGAATGTTGTCTGTATGTCCTTTATAGAATCGTAAACTATACATTTGATCATGTGATGATCTTAAGCAAAGTTGTTGTGGATGAGCTAAAGAAGGTTTCTGAGTTGGTTCACAATTGGACCCAGTAGGTGGCGCTGCTGTCGGCATATCGATTGAAGGACAACGTCTGCCGGGACAGCTAGTAGATTATGGAAACGATGGAAAATAAGATGCATTTTTTTTAATTTCTTACCTTTTTTTTTACTTTAACTGTTAACTTTTAACTGTTAGTCTGTTTGTCTGCTTGTTCGGAATTCGCTTAAAAACTATCGAGCCGATTTTCACTCATTGACAGAAAATTCTTAAACTCAAAATATGCGCTACTTTTTATCCTTGGAATCCCATTGGAATTTTTCCGGGAGTGTTTTTTTAGTATTTTGGGTGCATAAAAATTAGCTTATTCCGACACCGTTTTCACTAAAACGATAGCTTATCTTAATAGCTTCAATATCCAGGTTGTAGGGCATTTACCCGTCTGGATGGCTACCACCCCTGATCTAGAGCATACCGCCATAACAACCTTGGGTTGTTTTATCGCCTCTTACGACTGGCCGCCTGGCCGCAGGAACTTGTATCCTTTCTCCGTTTCTGCGCAGATAGAACGTAGTACTAATTCGTAATTCAGGGCAATACGTGATAGAACATTAACACAATATGTATCATAATTATTTTTACGAAGAGGTAACACTCGTAAACATGATACCACCGACACGCCGCCACCACGCTGCTGTTCTCTGAGTTTATATATCTTTGTCCGCTCTCCCACACCGCTGTCCTACCGTAGATAGTTGCTGGACAGTGTAAGTGCGGCTACGGTGCGATCGCACCTAGTGTAAATAGTTTGGCGAGGCACCGGCGGCGTGGTGGCAGTGTTGTGTACACGCGTCTTAAAAGTTATCTTCTATTTATATATTTCTATTGACTTTAAATTAACTTTATTCTAAAGTATACATAATATATTTTTATCTACCGATGTTAATGAAGCGAAGATTACAGTCAATTTAGAGTATTGAATAGCCAAATCCAATCTGCATATTGGATGATGTCTTTACAATGTTTTTGTGCTGGACATTGGGGGTTAAAGGCCCTATTGTCAGATGCCCTGCGTCCGAAGTGACAAATGGAATGAATAATTTAAGAGGGTGTTAATGCATTCACTTAATTGAGTGCTCCTATTTACTTAGTTTATTAAACTGACCATTGTTACTTTAATCTAAATTAAATCAAAACTTTGTTGTTTGTATTTCGTTATTCCTTCGTGGACTTTTTGAGATTTTGGCGAAGTATGTTTTTATTAATAATAATAAGATTTTAATTCGAACCGGGCTCCATATTTAGTTAGTGTGTTAGTTACAAATGCCTTACAAATCAAAGTTAGTATTGTTAGTAGTGAATTATATTTAAGACTAAATTATTAACTTGAAAACAACTTATGGCAATGTACTTCTAGTATTTTATGCCTATGACTACCCCCTATTAAATTTTGTCGGAAGGGGCAGTCAAATTTGTTTTGTTGTTCAGGTTTATTTTAAAAACAATATTAATTTTTAATAAAAGGGCAATTTTTGTGGTATTTATTAATATAAATCAATAATTATGAGTTTATATGGACATTGCTAAGAATATCATCGGATATATTATCATCTAGAACAAGCGACGTAACTTATAGAAGTATGTGGAAGAAATCACTCTAAGCGATAAGGCCGCTTATTGTTTATTTTTATTGCAGGAGTTCAGCAGACAGGCAGACGGCCCACTAGATGGAAAGCGGTTACCATCGCCTATGGACATTTGCAACACCAAAGGTGCTACAAATGCGCTGCTGCTCTCTTTTGTCTAAAACCTAAAAAGATTATAACTAATCTATTGTATCTGTGTTGAGCAATAAAGGCTACGTGCCACTTGTAGCTAACAACGCCCAAAATGCTCCATCAGCAATTCCACATAGCGAACACGATTGTTATGGTCGTGGCGAAAACGTCACTAATAACGTCATAATTTTCGATTAAGCAACGCTCACAACGACCCATGTCAAGAGGTTAGTCGAAGTTGTCGTTGACCACAGAGCATTAATTCTCTCTTAAGGCACGATTTTCAAATGAATCAATAACATTTGTGTATTTTGTGGTTAATGACATCAGTGGTCTACAATTCGTTCCACTAGAATGTATGATTATAAACGTTCGCAAGAAAGTGGAACGGGAAAAATGGCGGTCGTGAGCATGGGCGTTGTGAGCTTCATATGGAACGTGGCCAAAGCGTTATCTATCTGCCGATCAGAAAAAGCAATTTTTCAGGTTGCGTTGTTTGGCATAATAGGAATTAATTTGACTGTCATCTAGTTGAAGATTAATCTAAAAATTTAATGTTTTTAAATACTTTACAAAGTCTGAATGTACAAACCGTACGAAGACATATTAAAAAAAGCACGCTTTTAATTTTACATACCAAATAATTCTGAGCCACTGAATTAAATTCACATGTTTCACAGATATTTAACCCTTTGAACGCATGTCGGATTCAATAGAGGTTTATTGCACGGAAAACTTGGCAAAAAAGTTCTTAGTGTTCAAGGGGCTTGCTCTTGGTGTGTCCTGTTGCAGCGCAAATGAAGAAAACATGGCGATTAATTGATCTAATACATAGTTGAGAATAGAGAGAGAGAGAGAGAGAAAGAACACTTTATTGCACACCAAAATATACAATTACAAAAACAGACCATATTTACAATATTTTTCTAGGCAATACAACCGGCCTTAACGCTCAAAGCGATCTCTTCCAGGCAACCTAAATAAAAAAACAAATTTAAATCAGACGATGTAGGTGGTGCTGGATAAAGGCAATACATACATAAATACTCAAACTAATTTAAGAAATAAATATACAAATACATACATATATACATGGCCATAAATATACAGATATACACAACAATATATTTCAAAATGCATAAGTTATATGATAAATGTATTAAGATGATTATATTGTTTTAATAAGACAGCTATTTATGGACAAATAGTGTTTTCTGAGTAAATTTCTAAATGTTGGTAAGGATTTGGCTTCTGTGACAGCATATTCCAAAGTTTGACAGCCTGCACGGTAAAATAATTATCATAATAGGATGGAGTGTGTGCAGGTGTCATAAGTTTTCGATACGTATCAGAGCGCAAATTGTGGGCAGTGGATAGGCGAAGGATTTTAAACCGGTCCTTAAGATACTGGGGACTATTAGGAGTTAATAATATATTATAAAGGAGGGTGAGAATGTGAGTATTCCGGCAAAAATGATTAGGCAGCCACTTGAGTCTTTTACGATATTCGGAAACATGGTCTCATATTTACGCAATCCAAATATGAACCTAAATACTATACTAAGTTTATAGAAAAAAGATTTTTTAATGTTTCCTTATAATGTGAACACCGTATAAAGGAATATTTCCATCAGCACCTGCTAAACCAACAGATATTAACAATTAGGTCAGAAAATTTACCTAAACTATATAAGTTGAATTGACAGTGGGCTAATCCCATCTGCCACAGACGGATCGTCAATAAGACAAGAGAGTCCTGGAATGGAGACCATTTCTTGTAAAAGGCTTGACGACTTAGGCAAGGTGGCCGACCAGGGTCGGATTAGACAATCAGAGGAAGTGGGGTAGTGCATAATTGGGGAGGTTTGCTTCCAATAGTGGACATCAACTGGCTGAAGATCATTTCATAGCTTTAACTATCATAACCTACAAATAAACCCATTTCCACATTATCTTAAATTTAATCTTAGAAATAGGTAAACTTTCAAAACTTGTACCAGTCAATGACCAAACCGGCTATTCGTAAGGAAATCGTATCGAAAGAAAAAGAAAGGGGTGCGAAATATCACGACGTCCGCAACAGAACCCCAATGACCGAAGCTTTGTAGATTTGATATTTTATCCCTAAGAAATCGCAAGGGTTTGTGCGCTTACTGGACTGTGCAGACGACCTACTTTTTATGTCTTTATTTATTTAAGAGTTTGATTGAAAAGTTTTTTCAAGTAGAAAATATCAACTCCCTTAAGAGAGCAGCAGCGCATTTGTAGCACCTTTGATGTTGCAAATGTCCATAGGCGATGGTAACGTATAGTGGGCCATCTGCCTGTCTGCTGTATTCCTGCAATAAAAAAAACAAGTTATTGCTCACAAAATTAGATACAAGGTAACATTAATAATTAATCTGTAATACTTAAACCTAGAGAAATAATTTTAAATATCATTTTGGCCGTATTGGATAGCGGTGAGGCTAGAATACTGTTAAAGAATCCTAAATTACATATTCTATAGCTCCAAATTTATCACGTCTCTGAGACTCGACGCGCCCACATCCAGCTAAAATGTGATAGACATCTTCCCATCATCTCATCTTCAGTGTAATTATTGGAATTGACTTAACGCATCATGTAACAAAAAAATATTCAGTGGGATATGACCAGAACTAAGCCACAGTGCCGTAACAGCTTCTTGCTCGTAATTGTGGTCCAAGGGGAGCGAAAGAGAGATGGCTGGACCACTTTATACCATATGCCTTTCATTGATAATATTTTGCGTTTCTTTTAAAGATAAAAATCTTACAAAGATACAATAAATTAATAACAAACAAAAATATAAATCAAGCTAAAATAGAGTTCTGACCTACTTGTCACTCAGAGAGAGAGTGAGAGGTAAATAAAGATAAAAACGGCCATATGAGTCAATCTATTCGCATTGAAAGGTTTCGTGAGGCGACGATTGTGCACTATTTTTGATATTCGCCTACAAAAAACTAAACAAGAAAATAATAATATACAGTAATAAAGCTACGTTTTATAAAGAAAAAATAAAAACTTCGTTTAAAAAAACCGACTTCAAAAACTAAAAAACTAAAATGTATAAATTAACTTATTTCTAAAGCTATTATTATTAATATATATTATCTAAAACATCTTAAAGTCGGTGCTTAGTAATTTTCAAAATATAGTAATTTTTATGTTTTTCTTTGCACCGACTTCAAGATGTTTTAGATAATATATATTAATAATAATAGCTTTAGAAATAAGTTATTTTATACATTTTAGTTTTTTAGTTTTTGAAGTCGGTTTTTTTAAACGAAGTTTTTATTTTTTATTTGTTACTTTTTAGTGTCTAGCTATGTATGGGTGGACCTACGAATGGTGCCGCGCTTCTTAAAAAATATAGGTCCCAAGAACCGGGAACAAAAAAATTATCGTAAAATGAAAACTACTGGGCCAAACTATGTAAAATTTTTAGGGGACCACATGGCAGCTATTCCGCGTCGAACAAAAAAAGAATCACGTAAATCGAATCATAAATCTCAGAGTAATCGGTGTACATATGGAACGGAGTGAAAATTATTTTCATGAAAAATGTTTATAAAATGAAAACTACTGGGCCAAACTATGTAAAATTTTTAGGGGACCAATTGGAAGCTATTCCGCGTCGAACAAAAACAGAATCACGTAAATCGGATCATAAATGACGGAGTAATCGGCGAACATACATAAAAAAAAGCAACAACAAAAAATAAGATCCCGGCGAATTGAGAACCTCCTCCTTTTTTCGAAGTCGGTTAAAAATAATATACAAAACACTAATCATAGATTCTTGTCTTGTCGAAAGTGTTATTTTTTTATCTACAACCATGATTTTTCCAATATCTTCCAATTTATAGTTCGATATTTAGAGAGAGGGAACTCATTTGTAATGACTTTGGAAATGAATATCTCATCACCTGTTGACCTAAATAAAAAAGATTTTAAGGAACGCTGATATGATATTGCAATCACTACCGGAAAACATAAAACAGCCATAATATAAACCACCAAAAAACAAAATAGGCTAAATTTCATAGGAATTTCTGTAGTAAAGTCTTACGTTTACTCCGCCCCTTCCGTTTGTCCACTAAATAACGGACTGCGTGCTATTATGGAAAATAAGAGGCATTTACCCTTTACTGTTTTCTATTATTTATTATGTTCAAGAAATGATATCAATATATTTTCTTTAACGGTACATTAGCTATATTTTTCCAGAAAATTTACTTTCTGGTGACCACTCTGTTTTGGTAATAAATTTGAAATTACGAAAACGGGTAGGTAGTGCTTTTTTATTGCAGGAGTTAAGCAGACAGGCAGACGGCCCACTTGATGGAAAGCAGTTACCATCGCCTATGGACACTTGCAACACCAAAGGTGCTACAAATGCGCTGCTGCTCTCTTAAGAGAGACTGGAACCTGGTCACTAATGCCGGAACACAACACAAGGTTGTTATGGCGGCATACTTTAGACCAGGGTTGGTAGTCATCCAGACGGGCCTTAGACCATTAAACCAAAGGACAAGCCTCGTTTGAGCATACCCCTCCGCCAAGGTACAAGATTATAAAATCTAACGCGTTTATAAAAACTAGTTCAATAATCGATATGTAACAGTCTTAGTATCGTTATCGCTGTGTGAGGAGATCCTCAAAAATGCCAACCTGTGCTGTTAACGTGTGCGATAAGAAGTCAAATACGTCAAATCTAGAAAAAGATGGTGTAACATTTCACATGTAAGTATTTTTTTGTCTAATTATTGCTTATTTTTAGTAAAATAACTTATAGTTGTCCATTCAACTTGATGTTTAAAACGTCGATTCTGTAATCGAATTAATGAAACATCTCGCATCGACTTCCGACGAATCTCTGTTTTACTTTGAACTGTTATTGCGAAGAAATTGAGTCTATATTTGTATAACAATGCCCAAATAACAAAATATTGAAAGTTTTCTCTCTCTAGCGCACTTCACACACACACACACACACACACGACACTAATGCGAAATCCTTCAAGAAAATATAGCCCTTATTGCGTTAGAAACTAATTTGAAATTTGAATATCGAAGTTTGTTTTTTTGACTACACGAAACTACCTATAGTGATGTATAATCTGTACATATAACTCCGTGTCGATATCGATAAAACTACCTTTGATACTGTTAGTCGAAAATATGATTACGTTAATAATAACCCACTTTTAGGGTTATATTGTAAGATAAGGAATCCTTATGTTTTCGTCGTGTCCGTCTGTCCGTCTATTTTCCGAGATTAGGTCTACAATGCTGAAATTTTTATTTATTTATTGATATTATGTTTTATTCATTTAATAAATTTTATTAATATTCACTATATCAATTCTTTTATTTCATATCAATGCTTCGGCTTGAGTATGTCATTCCTAGACATCACAGCTTCCAGCCATGGTTACCCGGGAAAAGGGTTCTCGCCCGCCGTTATGCCGTCGAGATGGGGGCGCGGCGTGTTCCGCGCGCGCTCACTTCTCCCGCGAGGCGCGTTACAAACCGCCCCACGCTCGGATTAATAATTTTTTAAACCTTACTAATTAATATGTAGCCTCGAGTTAAACCGTGATCACAGCTGCTATAAAGTAGCCGAAACGTTGGCAAAATAAATAAATATCGCGCTTAAAACCGTAAATAACTTAGTTTAATTTATGTGTAACAGTCGCGAATATCTAAGAAGAATACTATAAAATAAATGAATTAAACTTATACTTTAGTTTAATTCCACTGTCATCATATCTATAGTATTCAAAATTATTTTTCCTAGTTAAAATATCGACATTAAAGTATCGATATTTACTATCCCTATGAAATTCACAGTTTTGTACAGTAGTGAGGAGTTTTTGGCGGGAACTGAAAGGTGATGTAGTGCTGTGCAGTTTTATTTTCTAAAAATGTGAAAAATTACTTTAAAATGAACAATAGTTGTAGGATATTAATAGTTTTTGAGTAGTGATTATGTGTTTTGTGAGAAATGTGCACTGTATAGTCAAATGTGGCCTTTTGAGTTGTCACAAGAACTCCGTTGAATGGCACTACCTGATTACCTACAGTTCAGCTGTGCTACACATAGGCTTAAGAAAATGAAGCAACTAAATGTATATTATAAACTAAGATCTGGCTTAAAGGCCTAGTTGCCAAGCCATAAATATAATAAAATAATAAGTACAGTAGTGATACCAGCATTTTTTCCCTCAAAATATAGGGCATTTAAATTACGTTGCAAGTAAATATTTGAATTATATGTACATAATTATTTATTATGTTCATGGATTTTTTTAGCGATTAAGATTTACATAAAATTGTGAAAGTGTTAATATCACACATCACAATTTTCATCACACAATAACTGATCTTATTTCAACTAGTGCTAGTTTAATAAATCATCTATGTGGTACTGTTTAATTATTACAATATTAAAGTTTATTTCATAATCCAATATTATAATAAAAAATAATAATGAATATTTAATCAATTATGATTAAATTACGAGGCAAATTGAATAATGATATGGCAATTTCTTGTATTTTGAAATGTGTGAGTCGTCTTTGTGTGCGTAACGAGTGTCTCTAACCTAATTTGAAGGTTTGTAAATGTTTGCGTTTATGACAACACAAATAATATTTGGGTGTATGCGATTGTTTCAATGTGTGCTTTACTCTTCCCCCCGCAACAAATGGCTGAATTTTTTGTTAGCTAAATTAGACGCGAGCCTCGTCCTTGGTTTAATGGTCTAAGAGACGGGCAAATACCCTACTACCGGGCTCTATTGAGTTAGCGTTAAATTACTATCTGCATTAATAAAAATAACACACCGAGGTCGATTAAAAATAAAGAACTTGGCAAAAGAGAAGTTCTTTTCTAGTAGTTATGCCATTAATCATCTTTTCAACTCAGTGTGCATACAAGGTTAATTAATATGTTCACGACATCCTCCGTCGGGTTTCACAAGTTTGCATCTCATTAAGACGCCATTAGCACGAAATGGTTTTTCTTCTTTTTGTGCTTAACTTATTATTTAAATTTAAAAAGACAGCATTAAGGATATCTTAATTTCTTTATATTATTCTTTCTGCATATTATATTGATGCCGGAACAAGTGAATGAGTTTGTATATCTCGGATGTGCTTTTAGCAGGGATGGAAGGTACACCGCTGATATGGAAAGAAGAGTGAATTTGGGGAATAGTGTGAATGGAGCGTTAGGTAAACTTCTAGGCGCTAAGAACCTCAGCCAGAAGGCCCAGCTTGCCATACACAACGCGGTGCTGGTACCTACGCTCACGTATGGAAGCGAGAGTTGGGTATGGAACAGAGAGCATGAAAGTAGAGTAAACGCGGTCGAGATGCGAGCACTGCGCAAAATCTGCGGAGTGACGCTCGCGGACCGCGTTTGTAATACCGAAGTAAGAAAGAGAGTTGGTCTGAAAGAGAGTGTCGGGGTGAAGGTAAGGAAAGGAATGCTCCGGTGGTTCGGGAATGTGGAAAGAATGAATGATGGAAGAATGACTAAACAGATATACAATGCAAAAGTTGATGGATGCAGAAGTCGCGGAAGACCACGACACACCTTCCATGATCAAATTGATCGTGTACTAGCAGAAGGTGATGTCAGGAGCCTTAAAAACAGACGAGCGTGCATGACAAGAGCTATGAATGTCAAAGAAGCAAGTGAGGTGTGTAAGAATAAGCCTAAATGGCGCTCTGTTGTTCGTGCCTACCCCGCAAGGGACCTGGCGTGAAGTTATGTATGTATGTATGTTAATTTCTTTGCAGCAACGGTATGTCATCTCTGCTATTGTTTTTTTTATAAGAAATAGGTTTGCCTTTGACAAAGATCACGTCCAATGCCGGGCGATGATGCGGTCGAAGGTGGAGCACGCTTACCGAGATAGTACCCATTCACACGAGACTTGAAGATACCCACCCGGATTGTACTTTTAGGGAAACACGGACTCTGGCAGTGCATTCCACAATTCTGCCGTTGCTCAACTCTGTCTGCATATTATATTGATAATATCGTTTATTAGGTGTCCGTTCATATTTTCTAGGGCCAATGCCCTACCACCTGGCTGTGGGTTGATTTATCGCCTCTTACGACAGGCCGCCCGGCCGCAGGAAATTGTATTCGTTCTACGTTCCTGCACGGATCTTCACGCCATCTGTAGATCCTGCGCAATACTACTGTGTTTTGATGTTGGCTGTATACTTCCATGTTCTTCGATGTTTTCTATACCTAACACTTTTTTAAACATACTCTACCACATTAGTTTCTCCAGTGCTTTTGTAGTGTGGTGACGATAATGATATAGTATATTCTATGTTAGCATAACAAAACTTTAGTATATGCACAACAAAAGCCAGTAAAATATAAGCCAGCTTTGAGAACCACACGCGAGAAAATCCTCGATCGTAATGAATCGGGTCCCAAACACCGGTGTCGTTTGCAAATTCTCGTCAACCCGTAATCCGCTTGCATTTTACGAGACCCGCAGCAATATCTGTCAATGTCCTTATCAATAAATTGTGGACATTTAGGAGCAAACGATGTCGTTTGACGATTCTAGGCGGGTTCGGTAATCCGCGGTCTATAGGACCCCAGCTGCGTAGCAAGGGTTAAGTCGCGACAAATAGACCGTTTGCAAACAATAAGACGCAATGAAAGAATAAATTAAGGGTTCTGTGTGCAGTCGAGGGGTTGCTTGTAGTTAGGTGTTGAACAGATTTGAAGTGTATTGGGTCATTTTCTTGATTGCTTTTGACAAGCTTACAGTACTTCTGTTTTAACCCTTGCAAGGCTGTGAAAAAAAATTCCTATTGACGAAGAAAGACATTTACTGGAAACCGAATAGACTTATTGGAATTTTTTGGAACTTGAGTAGTTCGAATATAATTTTGGAGTTTAAAAATTATTTTCTCTGATCTTATAAATACTATTATTGAATTTAAATATTAACATAGACACTGAAAAAGCTTAAAGGTTGACGGCTGGACGGCCTATCGTAAGGAGCGACAAAATAACCCACAGCCAGGTGGTAGTGTAATTCTCGACTGGATGGCTACCACCCCTGGTCTATAGTATGTCGTCATAACAACCTTGAATTGTGTTCCGGCATTAGTGACCAGGTTCCGTTCTACCTTAAGAGAGCAGCAGCGCATTTGTAGCACCTTTGCTGTTGAAAATGTCCATAGGCGATGGTAACCGCTTTCAGGTAATTTCTGTATTTTTTTTTTTTTTGAATATTGTGCAACAATGCCCTGATCATATCTCTTGTGTCTATAAGAGATCGCTGCCAGCAATAAAGCCGCTATTTATATCTAATTCAAAGCTGTTTTTATGTATTATTTGATTATTTTTATTATACAATAAAGTATATTCTATTCTTTTCAGTTATAGTCTATCCTAAATTAAAAGAATTTCAACATTAACAACCTGTATTCAATTAGTGCAAAAGCGTAAACAAAATATGGCTTTGGCGTCCCGCGGGGCAAATGTCTTAAGATACGATTTTCAGTCTTGGATGTCGGCAATTAATAATTATTGCACCTAGTTCCGGCCGTTTCCGGCGAGGCGTTTCCGGGTGTCGTCGAGGGACGGCAGTAGTATAGCTATGTTAATAAACATTATTAACGGCTCAAGAAATCTGTTTACATTGTTATGCAAAGCGAGTTCAAATGAAATATGATTCATTATTATTTTTTTGGAAAATTTTATTCAATTTTAGGCTACGGAACAGTTATGTTTGTTTTTCGGGCTATATATATATACACAGCCATTTTTGTCTCAAAATTATATAGTCTACTAGCGGTTTCAACAGATGTTGTCTCACACTGAAAATAAATTTGAACCCGATTGCACCGTCACCTGCACCAGTAGGTGACGCTGCAATTGGGAATCTAAACCATCCCAGGTTTCACTTGAACACTCATAAAAAATGTCATCAAAATCGGTCCAATCATTTAAGAGTAGTTCAGTGACATACACACAAACAAAAGAATTTTATGTATATAAAGATCTCTCTTTCTCTTTTCTTTCACCATATCCAATAATTATTTGTGGTCGACACAATATGTCTTTTCCTTCCACACTCCTCTACTCTGACATACATCTTCTGTCACACAACATATCATCATATCATCCTTCACACAATCCATCCATCTTTTTTTGGTCTACCTCTAAATTTGTACCCAGCTATCTTGTAGTTTAACATTCTTTTTGTCACATGACTTTCATCCTCATTATGCCCTTAACAACTTAATCTTCTTCATCTCAATTTTTCAGTGACGGGTGCAACTTTCAAAGATCCCCTTATGTACTCATTTCTCACCTTATCCATTCTTATAACACCACACACTTTTATATATATAAAGACATGATTAAAATTTAGCACAAAAATAACATTAATTTCATTCAACACTGCATCCCTATACTATAGATATCTATATGTTTAATTATCAGGATGCGCTCGCTAAGCTAAGAACATTTATGGCCGCAATAACTACCGAACGCAGTTTATTGCTTACGTTGAGAGCATCACTGATAAAGTTATACCGAACGACTATTTTGATTGCATGCTTATAATATTTCATAATCTTTTGATGTTCGAACTTTAACCAAAAATATATGGAATATAATTTATGTAAGTAAATTATCTATACTAATATTATATATAAATTGCATAGCTCTATTTTATATCACAAAGCACACGTAACTCAAAGACGTGTAATTTAAAGTTATATACCTCACTATAATAATGTAAGATCCTTTTGTATCCCATACAAATGTGAAACATCAGTATGAGCGCAGTTAAAATAGTGGTATCCATTGTCGATTGTCTACGCTTTTACAGCGACAAAGGTAATCGCCAGACTGTGAAATGTCCTAGTATTTGTCAACTAGTCTACACTAGAACGTGGTTTTAGAATGTGTTTGAATTTTATTTCGTATACTAAAATCTCATCTATTTATCTAATTGTTTTACTCTTGTTAATGCACGCTTGGACTATGGGGTCCTGAGGCCGTGAACCTCTACAAAGAGCTATCAAAACGAGTCGTCAACTCTTCAGGTGATCAGAGAGCTTGTGCGTACTGTGGAGAGCATATAACTATGGTATACCAGTAGCGTGGACTTCATACAACTCGATTCCCCGTAGCCTACATTTAAGAAACGCGACCAAGAGGTTGGAAACGCCACGCATTCATTGGCGCTTACGTTTTTTATTCGTGCATGTATTATTACTGTACAGATTTGTAACGCTCGGCGGCTTCCCATGCGTATAGGATGAAATAGTAACCCATAACCCGATCGGCCACCGGCTTTTGTTTCAAATATGAGATTAGATTGCAAAATTAAAAATACAAACTTTAATAAGAAAAATACATGTTAGATGTTTTTTCAACAGCGGTGTAATCTGCACTTGCATCATTGGCATGGAATAATACGCACTTGGGCATGGAATAATACGTTAATTTTCTTATAATAAGAATTATTTAATAATGATAAGTTCACAATGCAAGAACCAAGTAATGGAATGATCTCCCTCCCGCGGT
This sequence comes from Dendrolimus pini, assembly GCA_949752895.1. NCBI lineage: Eukaryota > Metazoa > Arthropoda > Insecta > Lepidoptera > Lasiocampidae > Dendrolimus > Dendrolimus pini. The sequence continues at coordinate 14,602,710 of OX457145.1, read as the reverse complement.
TTTCCCAGAGCTCTACATAACCAGACCTCTATATCTCTATGGGGCTCTTCAAAAAGGGCCTGAACTGATACTTAAAGTTTCAACAAGGTAGGCAACGCATCGGCTCCCTTAGTGTTGCGGATGTCCATGGGTGATGGTTACCACCTACCACCAGGTGGTCCGTTTGCCAGTTTGTCTACAAGCAAAATAAAAAAGAACAAATTAGAATTAATGAAAAACATAAGAAGTATGACAAAAGTCAAATAACAAAAAGCAAAACAACTAAAGAGATATTCCATTCGTCGGTAGTGCGTACCAGAAAAGAAGAACTGTTAGGACCAGTTAGGAGCGTTTAGCTTCGTCCTAACTGGTGGTGTTTCCACCATGTAACGGTGCTGCAAACCGGTGCTTCTGGGTGTCCGGTGATAAAACTGGGATTAATGTGCCAGCCTTTTCGCCACTGCCTGGCAGGTGAGATTTAGAGTTTCTTATTGACAACTGTCATAAGATTACATACAGAGAAAAGTCAAAATGTATTTATTTTCATCCTTTTAAATTCAATTGTATATTAGATAATACTTCTTTCGGATATGTAAATATTATTTACCAAATTACATATTTTACCAATGAACGGGTTCTTTATTCTTGCAACGACCCGTCACTCACTTAAACTATTCAAATAAAAACAATAAGTACATGTAGTCCTAAATTGGTCTTAGTTCAGCAAAATTACCGGTGAATATAACCAGCGCTGATCTTCCGCTAGGGCCATTAGTGACATACTCGAACACAGAGAAATGAGAAAAAAATATGAAGTTAACATACAACAATCAAAAAAAAGAATTATTAAAAAAAAATACCAAAAATTTAAAGCAATACTTGTTTCTGAGAGGCTGTTTCTGAGGATAGTTTAAAATGGGAACAAAGTAGGAGGCTAATAGGATCAACAGTTTTTAAAGATTGATCTTTTAGTACTTTTGTATGTCTAAAAACGAACTGACCTGTGCCATCGTCTACTTTTGAGGATTAAAAAAAAACCAAGTTATGTTTCTGGTCCATTCATAATATTCTTCTTCATGGCGTAATGTGTTAATTTAGTTTACAGTATAAAAAGTACATTTATTTTTCCGTATGCCCATCCTAACCATCATTCATTACTATCAGTGTACAAACAAGATGAATCATTCAGTCCAAATTCGATACGAGAACATGTTTCTTTTGCTAATGTTTTATTCAGTCGGCGCCACTAAATAAGTTTAGTTTCGGACAAAACATTCCCATGTGACACAGATACTATTTTACAAAACATTTACCATCTTCAACAAGCAATTGCATTTCATTTTCTAATTTATCCTCATGTTAATAAAGTCTAAGATAGCATTTAAAATTTGTTAGTGAACCGTAAAATAAAGTTGGTATTTATATTCTTTTGGAGGGAAACCGGCCATCCGTCAAAGTCCATTTTATTTATCGTTTTCAGTTGAATTTTATCGAACTAATAGCTTCGGAGATAAATTTACGATTGGTAAGAGGAATTCGACGTGGAAAGGGTTGTTTCTTGCAATAAAAGGAATGTATTGAATCTATGATGGTACTCGTAAGACGATGTGTTTCCAGTATTTGGTTTATTAATGTGTAAAATATATCTTTAAATTTTCTTCTTCTTAAATATTACTTATGTAACTAGCGAATGTTATTGAATATTCAAGTTTAGGATGATCTTGAAGCAAATTCTTCAGCTAAATTATAGTTCTTTCATTTACGCTAAAGAAGGAAGTTCTTGTGGCAGCACAAATAAACACATTTCACTGAACATTATTCGTGAAGGAATGGAGAAAGAATATTAAGTCCTGCGATCAAACAGCCTGTTGCAAGAGGTAACAAAATAAACCAAAGCCAAGTGGTAGGACATTTGGCCCTTTGTATGGGTACAACCCCTGGTGTAGAGCATACCGCCGTGACAACCTTTTCGAAGTGAAACTTCTATATAGACGGGTCTTAGCATTTTTCTGTCACGAAAAACCGTTGCAGTCGCGTTGACGGGCGGCATAGATTCAGACTAGGCGGAATTTTAGAGTAAACTATGGATGCGTTTTTAGTTCCGGATCGAATTCAGTTTCTTTGTTTGATAAAATAAAATAAGTTTAAATAAAAACCTACCTAATCTAACCGAATCATAACTTGCAGTAAGCCTGCGAGAAATCGAAATGTGTACTGGGACACATAGTAGAAGCGAAACTTCAACGGACAAGTGGAACAAAGAATCGCAACAATATTTTAACTTAAAGTTTTTCGGACAGGTTTTCAAATAGGACAAGTACATTAACAATCTGCCCGTACAACTTCAAATTAAAATTTGGTTGCGATTCGTTTTTCTACTTGTCCGTTGAAGTTCCACTTCTACTATGTGTCCCAGTACACATTTCGATTTTCTTTTATACAGGGGAAATCCGTTTGAGGACCATAGGCCGCGCGATAGGGAAAGGTCACGACCCGTATGTGGGATGGCTCGAAAGACACTAGCACCTCACGTATGAAGTGCTATTGCCACGTCGTAGTTAGGGATACCCACTAAAATCCCTGTCCGATCGTAAAACGTCCCTTGTCCAGGCTCTAGGGTCGCTGACGCATTCACCTCCATCCCGGACGGAACCGCCATGACAACAACCAATGTCCCGGACTTAGTGACTAGGTTCTAATCCCCTATTCGATGCCGGCAACGTATTGGATGTACCCTGCTAATTTTTGTAAATGTATATTTTCGTGTGCAATAGAGTGTTATCTCTCTCTCTAGCGCAAGCGTCCCAAACTCAAAGGGCGCAGGTTCACATCCTGGCTGCACATGCACAAATTAGGATTTTTAGTAAAACATTGAAGGCGAAGAAAGGCAGCTTTTAGTTCTAAAAAAATATATGGAGTTCTTTTTCTTAGACCAAGAACCTGACGCTTTTTCAGTATCACATACAGCTCCCCATCCTGTAGAGGGCGCGTTTTTTTTTATAGCTAGAGTACAGCAAACAGGCTGACGGCCCACCTGGTGGAAAGCGGTTACCGTCGCCTATGAACGTTTGCAACATCAGAGATCTCACCAACGTGCTACCGGCCTCGAAGAAATTTTTTGACACCCTTTTTGAAAAACTCCATATCGTAGCGCTGTGGGAAAACCTCGGCCGGGAGCTCATTCCAAGTCCCTATGGTACGCAAGAGAAACGTTCTACAGAACCTCTGTCTGTATTTCTGACCCCAATGTGCATATTGTTATAATTACCACGCGCTTACGGTGAAGGAAAATATCGCAATGAAACCTGTACATCGAGATAAACGACGTGTAAAACCCGCTAGTCTTCCTTGAACAAGCTTCGCGGGTATACTGTCCGTCCCTAATAAAAAAGGCCTGAGCCTAGCAGTAAGACGTTTATTGGCTGTTATTATTATTATACAAAAATAAACGGACAGACAGACTGACATATACAACGAATTTGTGAGGGTTCTCGAATCCCTAACAAAGAATATTTAAAGAATAATCAAGCAATAAGCAGAATGATAATAGAAATGATCAAATCTAATATTCGACCAGCCTCAGCCATTATCATTATATTGTGTTCAGCAAACAAACCCAAGGAAAATTTCGCCCCACACGTCGTAACACATCATTAATCTCTGATCTATGTGACATTTAATTACCTAAAACACCATATATTAGGCGTTCTTCCGTTTCGTACACTATGGGAGACATCTCTCAACCTACAAGTTTATAAGTGAAATTAATTTTATTAAAATATACTTTGTGACCTTGATTATAAGGTGTTGAAGGACGGCACACGACGAATGGTTGTATATTGTAATTAATATGAGCTTTCTTAATGCTTCACGCCTTAGATTTTATTGCTTCGGTTTATTGTTTTGGGTGTCTTCTTGATTAAGATCTATGGAATTTATGTGTTTCTGAAATATGAAAGAAGTATTACAATTGTCAAGTAAAAACTGTAAATCTGAAAGCCCTGAAATTCTGTACTGACTATGTAAAGAATTTTATTGTACTGAGATGATTATAACTGCACGAGCTTGTTTCGGTTGAGTTTTATTGCAGTGTTACGAGTTGCAGGATTCGAATTAAAATGCCGTTAGAATTACTATAGAATTTATTAGGACTATTCAAACACGTATAACACAGATACAAATATAATAACACGCGCAAAGTCCGTCACTAAATAGATTACCGAATGTAGTACACACGTCTTACTTCGCTTGTGCTTATCGCTCGATTGCCCCACTTTCCATTGGGGCATTGGTTTATACTGCATAAATACAATATGTCTCTCGGCCGCGTAGACTGAATTTCTTAAAATCACACGTGGCTAATGACTACTTATAAATTTCTACTTACTTACTTCTAATTACAAATTTTAAACAGAAAGTGAACAAAAGAAGTCCAAATGAAGAAAGTGTAATAAAATGTCTATAGGTACGCAGGTGTGAATTGATTTTTGTCGGTCGTAATAGTAGTTTTAAATAAATGTTATTTTCCTTCTATTCTTTCTTTCTTAAAAAATATAGATGATACTATTGTATTAAATCTTATATTTTATTCCTCTAATAGATATATTCCACGTAATGCATTCGAAGAAACTTTGGCAAATAAACAGGGATGTAAAGCAAAGTGATACGTGTCGCGAGCAATATTAAATTTCTCAGTTCGCCTTTCACAGTTCCCGAAATTATCCTGCATTACTTATTATTAGAGTCGTAACTTACATTCGACACGTAAGGAACCTGACTTTTGCATTTCCTTAGTCAAAAAGTTGCGAATAGATCGAGATATTTATTTTTGGAGAAGGTAATTCTTTTGGGCCTTTCTATTGAATCTGTTCATGTGTTCACCGGTTTATTTGTCTATATTTTGGACACTAATTCTTACTTCCCGGGTTTTTTTTTCAGGTCGCAGACGAATCAGACTTTAGGATTCATTCATTCATACACCCCTTTTTTGACGTTAATTTTACTTTTTATTGTTGAATCACAGCAGATACGCTGACGGCCCACCCGTGATGACTCTGTATCACAAATTATGTCAGAGTTCAGAAGACAGGAAGACGGTCCATCTGATGGAAAGTGGTTATCTTCGCCTATAGACATTAGCAATACCAGAGGTGCAGCCAATGTGCTACCGACCTTGAAGGAGAAACGAACCTGGTCATTAATGAACACTGAACACAACTGAAAGTTGTTTGTTATGGCGGCATACTCTACATCAGGGGTGGTAGGCATCCAGTCGGGCCAATACCCTACCACCTGAGGGTTGTTTTGTCGCATCTTACGACAGGCCGCTCGGCCACAGGAATTGGTATTCTTTGTCCGTTCCTACAGAGAGTAAATTAACAAATCTCAAAAAATACATAAACAAACTGTCTTCACCTAAATAGAGACAATAAGAAACGAGTTATAGGATACATTCTTAGCTTAAGTTATACCTAATTATCTTAGGTTAGATTTAAATTACTCATTAGTCTTATTTCGCAAAAGTTACATCTCTAAAATAATATCACTTATGGGAAAATATAACAAATTTTACAAATCATAAAAAATACACGGGAAAAACCGACGCGCTTAAACGTTTCCATAATGGCTACCGGTGTAAAGTTCAACGCTGGAAGCGGCGTCCAATGTCGATTGACGCAAGACGCCGCTTGTAGCGTCACGGCCTAAGCCGGAGAGATATGAATGGTATATCTTGACTTCATGAAAACTGCTAATTTTTATATCAAATTATATTAATATTATTATGTAAGATTCTATTTTGAAATAAATACATTCTTTTAACAACTCTAAGGACTCTAGTTCCGTACCCTTCTATACAACTTAATTTAGAAAAAAATATTGAATTTATACACGCTTATAACATTTTTGTTATTGTGTGTGACATTTAATTAATGATTTTTATATTGTGGTGTAACCTTACAAATAACATATTATATTACATTTATTTATTCTAATTTTAATACTAAACTTATATTAATGTAGAGTGTATCTGTTACAGGCTGGTGTTATGAGAAAAATGTGTAGTGTGTGCCTTATGTCTATACCCATATATATTAACCTAACAAGTGCCATGTGTGTGTAAACATACATTTATTTTCACCTTTTTGTCACAAACTGAACTCCATGTGAACAAAACTCAGGCACTGCTATTTACATATAAAAACAACCCACTCCATCCATTCTTGCGTTAATGTTTTTAAAACTTGGTGAAACGAATACACTATCGTATGAACTCGGAATATATTTCCGTATGCAAAATATATGATTTATGGATAGCAGTCAACGTTTGCAAATGCGGATGGCGATACGAACCGAAGGTACGACCTGTCATATTACCGGAGCTCAAGACGCCGACGTGCATTCTCACAAAGGAATAATGCAGTGACGTAGTGTGAAATAAATCTGCACTCATTTTGAACATTCCTAAATGTAGTGGCATTTATCTTCTATACATTTTTTTTTAGAAAAACAAAACTGATTTCAATCTAAAAACCAAAGGCTGGCTCATAATTCGCCCAACAAATAAGCATCGCCATACAGCGCGGCAACGCAGCCAGCCTTCTTTCTGGGCACGCTCCCATGTGGCAGCGATTTGTTACAGCTTGTCAAAGCTGTACTATATCTATAACTTGTACTATCTATAACTAAGTTTATTTTTAGTTTTTGATTGTATTTACTATAAGAAAATCATATTAGATTAAACATTATTAAATAGTACAATCCGTTTAAAATGTCAAGCAAAGTAATTCTTCGATCAGCAAATTGTTGATCGAAGTATTAATTAAATAAGATTACATTAATAATCATCAGATTGGTTTATCATTTAAATAATACTCGATTTTAACATAGATGTAAATTAAATTTAAAAAAATTGTGTAAAAGCAAAAAATTAATATATTTTACAACATGTTGAAGTCGCTGTTTTTTTTATTGTGGAGTTCACCAGACAGGCAGACGACACACCTGATGGAAAGTGGGAACCACCGCCTATAGGCATTTGTAACACCAAAGGTGCTACAAATGCGCTGCTGCTCTCTTAAGGGAGACTGGAACCTGACCACATGCACTGATGCAGGGACACAACTCAAGGTTGTTATGACGGCATACTCTAGACCAGGGCTGGTAGCCATCCAGTCGGGCAAATACCCTCCCACCTACCTGTGGGATGTTTTGTCGCCTCTTACGACAGGCCGCCCGGCCGCAGGAGAGTGTATTCTTTCGCCGTTCCTGCAAGGTGTTAAGTAAAACATTAAAAAAAAATTCAACTATAGTAATTTTTATGTTTTACTTCGCACCCACTTCAAGATGCTGTAGAAAATGAAAAGAATATTTTTTTGCTTTTTAGTTTGAATTTGGTTTCTTTTGTTAAAAATTATTTTCTACTTTTTTGTTGAGCAAATATATATATAATAATATATTAAGTACCTATAGAAACCGATGACATACGAAATTTTTAGCTTTTCTTCCTATTCTGCTAACAAGCAAGCAATTACGACAAATTGCTCTTCTTAGCTTTCTTCCATTATCTCACAAACACATGCCACACGTACGTTCACTACGAACATATGAATGAAAGAAGCATCGCTACTGATACAGTGGAGAAATTGTGAACTACTAATCAATTGGATGCGATACGCTTGATGCTTACGATGCGGACATGTAACTGCTTACTTTTAGACGTCATTCGTGACAGATCTATATTGATACATGCCGGCAAAGGCGAAGGCACACCTGCCTGTCAAAAAACGCAGTCAAGCGAAGATTACGATACGAGTAAGACGTACATTCGATGAGCGATATAGTGACGGACTTTGCGCGTGTTATTGAATCGCGCAGTGTGTACTGGTTGTATCCAGTTATATTTGTACTTGTTTTATACGTGTTTGTACAGTTATAATAAGCTCTATGGTAATTCCGACAGCATTTTAATTTATGTCCTGTGTAGCTCGTAACAATATAAACAAACTTGAATCATTCAATGTCACGGAACACCGCCGCATCCTTTCTGTACGCCTTCAACAAAATTGATTCAATTCGGTTGTTCCGTATGATATCAGCATTACATACCAAAACCCACGTGATTTCCCAACGACCTATAAAATGAGTTACACGTCGTGGTATACGAGGCGTAAAACTCGAGCCAGGTTCACCAAGTTACTGCCAGTAAATGTTTTAGGGTTAAGTTTTAATGGAATCACCTAAATGTTCGCTGATAGGTTTTGTCTAGTTTACATACGAGGTCGTTAGAAATGCCTTTATACATAGTTTAATACTAACTCCATTTTTTCTGTTTCATGTATTAATATTATATTATTAATAACTGTCTGCTTGTATTGTCAATATAACAGTTTTAGATGGGTAAATAGATAAAATTTATTATACATCATTACAGAAAACTTACGAACTATAGTAGAATTATTTTCTCCGTGCAGTTTGGGTCATAAATCAAACTCGGCCTCAGTCCAGCTAGGGCGGTGAGCATGTTGCGCGGGCGCAACGCCATTATCGATAAAAGCTCGTTCTTATCAAAGAAAGATTATCATTCTTATAAAAATCATTATTATCTTTTTTGCTGTTAATTTTAAACTTAGATATAAGTATTTATATTTATTTTTAATATAACTTGTTACATTCTAAACTTTTGTAATTATAGTTTTTTAATACATAGGTAACTAATTAATAATTTATTTTTCAACACACTTGCTCATAAAGTGGCTCTATGGTCACCGCAATTAGCACAGAATGACACCCATAATCAAACTGTGACAAAAAAAATTATAACTTGTTACCTGGTGATTCGGTGCTTATAAATGAAACAAAGGAATCACTGGTAATCATTAATTTATTTGGTTAAAATGGTTATTAAAAAGAGACCGTGGCACATAAGTTACGACGGACTACAATAGATTAAATATGAAGAGTATTTATAACAGAGCAGTTTGAGACTTTAAAAACATAGTTCACAAGTAGTGGGGTTGTAGAGGCGTCAGACTGTATTTAATAAAGGTTGGTTACGAAAAGTTGATAATATATTTGATAGATCTAAAGTAAATTAATCAAAGATGGTACGACGGTTCCGTTAACATGAATTTAGTTATTAAAAGTATTTGCTTAGCTGTAACGCCTGGTAACGGCGTGGGCAGCTAGCCTGAAGACGGCAGGCGCGTCGGCAGCCTGGCTTCACGTGCTTTTCTTGTATCAGCTACAGCGGTAGTAGTGAGCGGGTTGGAGGGCTCAACTGCCAACTCCAAACACCAGCTCCCGTATAAAAAAAAAACCCCGAAGACCTGGAACGCGTCATAATGCACGCTATTAGTCTTCGGTATACGAAATTGTCGTTAGCTTGCGCGGTTGTTTAAGACAACGGAGACATGAGGGTATGTAAAACTTTTAATAATGAAAAATTAAATAAAAGGGTTAAGAAAAGAGATTTGCAACAGTCGAGGTTTACTTACGGGGTTCTTTTGGTAAAACAGGAAACCGCAGAAGGGGTTCTTAATATTCAGGAGAATGTTCCTGGCCAAACTCAGGTGGCCGAACGAAATGTCCCCACGGTCCTGACGAGAGGCTATTCATCGTGCCTGGAAGGTTTTAGACTTTTTAGTTCTATATTGGAATGTGAAAGAGGGTTTTCGAATAGGAATTTAAAAAGGTACTCACCGATTTGGATGTCGGTGACCTAGTTCGAAGTGTTCAACTTATCAACGACCAGTGTCGACCAAGGTTCGCAGCCAAAAGGGAATGCATTCAGTCCGTTGGTTATCAGCGGCTGTATTCACCTTCGAAGTCGTAACCAATAAGGTGGCTCTTTTGCTATTTCTCCAATCACATTACGACAGCTCAAACAATAAAAAGGCTCCACGTAATGACGATGTATAATTAAGGACGGCTGACAGTTATCGGTGTCGTTCAGAAACGAGAAGACTAAGGCACTCAGCCGATACTGTCGAGTTCTTAATTGCCGTTTTGAAAAAGTTGAAATTAAATTTAGTTTATTTTATTTAAATTAATGTTGGTATTTTTAAATGTATTTTGATTATTTTATTTAGTTTATTTAAGAAAGATGTTTTGTTTGTGAACGATTTTGTTGTTGTTGTGTTGGCGGCGACGATTCCATAGATAAGTGTTGGCAACCTGACATTGATATGTTTATTTGGCGGTAATTTTAAATGTGTTAAATTATTATTTTACGTAGGGTTTTTACTACGTAACAGTGCCTCTCCCCTCAAAGAATTTTGCTCCGTAAAATTCTGGCTGGCCCTCCAGCGCATAAAGGAAAAACAAAATAAAAAGAAAAAAAACATACTATTGAGAAAAAAAATTGTAAAATTACACGAGAAAAAAAATTAATTAGCTAACTTAATGTAGATAAGACTAAAAGATAAAACGAAAAAGAAAAAAAATAAATCCATTCGCGACCAATAATCATCGTGAAGGAAAGAAAAAAAAAATTCAATATTAGAAAAATAATACGAAAAGTAATTAATTCAATATAAAAAAAATACGAAGTATATAAATTAATGTATTCGATCAGCGTTACTACCGTTGTGTGTTTTGCTGGCAAGCGGAGGGTTTGTTTACTCAGGCATGCTCCTTCTAGAAAACCTATGCATACCAATAACACTCACATTTCTTTCAAAAATCTCAGTCCAAATCATCACTCATTAACATATATTTAATATGGTGTAATATTGATATACTATACATACTAATACTAAATAATATAATGTAATATTTATATTATTCACATTCATTCATCTTTCAAATCATCAGGGTCTCGACAGCAGATTTTACGCTTCGAGACGTTCTACTTGAATTGCGTGTAGCTAGATTTATTTCTAGTCTACACTATACAAACCTCCGGCCAGGAAAACTGGTCGAATATACTTTACTTGGGCACAATATAAAATTATTACTGCTTTGTCCCATGTAGCATAACTATAGCTCATTCTATTTTTGCATGTCTTTGCAATTGCTCAATATTTTGTTTAAAAAGAAATTTTTAACACGATTGTTAACGTAATATGCTATCGGTTAACAATTACTGCTTAGTAGCAAAAGGTTCTAAAATAGAAATATAATGGATTAAAACGGATAACATTAAGTTCCTATAATCCGAACAAACGAAATGTTATAATTAGAGCTGTTTTAATAACTAAACTATAAAAATTAAAAAATACGATCTAAATTAAGATCTGTTTATATTTTATGAACTAAAAAAAATATCTGACTATATTACAGTCGAATAGCATTAATCTTAGAACCTAACACATAATAAGTAAAACTTAGAAAAAGAAATTATGTATCACCAAACTGGTGGTAAGTTGGTATCAGATAACCTGACTAAATAAAATAAAAATAAGAATCGATAAGAGGAATATTTTCCTGAGTATCGAATTCAGACTAAAATAATGTCTGTGTATGCTTAAAACATACTAATGTTCAAGAAAAACTTTATGTGTACTACGTACAAAAATACAAGTAATTTTAATGATGCTCTCATAACATTAAATTACTGTGTTAGTAGTAAATTACTACTTTACAAGGATTTTGCCCCAAAATGTTGTACAGGCAAAATGGAATGAATAACATACAGAACACATATTAGTGTTAACTGACTGAATTATACCAAGAACTATAATTAACAATGTTTAAAGTTTCGGTTTTCAGTATTTATAATGATTGTTGAATTTTTATTTATTTACATATATATATTTATTTGTTTATTATTTAAATTTGTTTTTGTAAGAAAAGTTTTATACGCACAATGTTGTCTTGTTGAATTTGTTGTATTTTGACTATAAACAGTCGTATTTAGGTATACATATATTAAAATGTGATAATTTTTATAACGTTTATTGTTATTCGATTTATTTTTTAAGGTCTTTAATATGCCAACTGCCAATAATCTTTCCCGTTCTTAAGTCCTCTAATTCGTAGACTATAGGAGAGATTTTTCTGATTATGCGGCATTTATCAAATTTCGGCGCAAATTTCGCCGTAAAGAATTTACTTGCATCCGATAGTGGATACGTTTTCTTCCATACTATATCACCTATGTTATATTCTAAATATCGTCGGCTTTGATTATAGTGTTTTGTACTTTTCGCGTGAGCTTTTAGTAGAGCTTCACGGACTTTAGGGAACGTTTCCTCTAGGGAATTTAAATTATTAGCATAAGTGCTACGCGATGCGCAATTTAATGATATAAAATCTGTATTAGTGTCTGTGTTACCGTATGTAGTACCACAAAGCACTGCTTCTCTTCCATGGAGAAGAAAGAAGGGTGTGAAGCGTGTTACCTCATTTACTACTGTGTTCATGCTAAATTGTATTTTGGGTATCGACAGATCCCATTTTCTGTGATCATCCTTTACTAATATTGATAAGGCAGTTACTATTGTACGATTATATCGTTCTACTGTGTTCACCTGAGGACAGTATTTAGGTGTTAAGTGTACTTCTGGTATATTGTATTTTTTTAAAAAGTTTTGCATCTCATTGCTGGTGAATTGCGAACCATTATCTGCAATCACTGTTTTTGGAATACCATGAACTAAAAATACGCCTTGTTCAAGGCATTGAATTATATTTTTGCCGATTGCGCGGCGTAATGGAAACAAAAGGCAGTATTTGCTAAAACAACATACAACGACTAACAAATATATAAAACCCGCACGAGAGCGTGGTAAGGGACCTACCAGGTCTATGCTTATGCATTCAAATGGTCTGTTAATGACCTTAGGTGCACCTAATAGACCAGGTGTCTTTTTCTGACTATGTTTGTATGCTGCGCAAGTCTCACAGTCTCGAACCCACTTGACCACGTCTTGATAAAGTCCGGGTCAATGGTATCGAAGTGCGATACGTCGGTACGTCTTTAAGACGCCGAAATGTGGATTTAAATCTCCACTGTGATGGCACTCGAGGATATTAGAGCGCTCATTTTGGGGAACTACTAATTTCCAATCGAATTCTGGACTATTCGAAAATTTACACTTAGAATATCTGTACAATTTATTGTCTTTTATCTGAAAATTTGGACAAGAGCTTGGACGTCTTTTACATTTTTCTAATAATGAGTTGTACCAAGTGTCATCATCGACTGGTTTCAACTCGAGTACTGGGACAGCGCGGGAAAGTGCGTCTGGAACTACATGATCTTTACCCTTGCGGTGAAAGATCTCGAAATTGTAGGGTGATAATCTAACACCCCACCTGGCAAGTCTACCAGTTGGATTGGTTAGGTCAAAAAACCACTTTAAACTCGAATGGTCAGTAATTACCTTAAATGTTGGTAAGCCTTCGACGTAAGGTCGGAAGCTTTCAACGGAAAATACGACGGCCAACGCCTCTCGTTCCGTCGCGCTGAAATTACGTTCTGCCTTGTTAAGGGATCTACTTGCGTAGGCGATAGGGTGTTCTTTCCCATCGTCATCCAGTTGAGTAAGGGTTCCAGCTATCCCGAAGCCTGAAGCGTCGCTGTGTATTGTGAAGGGTTTGGAAAAATCAGGGCACGCTAGTACCGGTGCAGAAATTAAAGATGATTTTAAGTCGTTAAAAGATTTCTCCGCGTCTTCCGTCCATAAAAATGGTGGAGCGGTTTTGCTAGTGCTTGTCAAAGCATTAAGAGGTGCTGCTAATGTACTGAAGTTTTTAATAAATCGACGATAATACGATGCTGTTCCTAAAAACATTTTTACTGCCTTTCTGCTTTTTGGAGTAGGAAATTCTACAATGGATTTTATTTTCGAAGGGTCTGTACGTAGCCCATTTTCATTCACTATATATCCTAGGTATTTTAATTCCTGTCTGAAGAAGTTACATTTATTTAAATTAATAGTTAAATTCGCGAATTTTAAACGATTTAATACTTTATTTAATAATTTTAAGTGTTCTTTAAAAGTTGACGAAACTATTATAATATCGTCCAAATATGCGAATACTTTTCCGTCTAATTCGGGTCCAAACAGCTTATCCATTAAACGCTGTTGTGTGGCCGGTGCGGAAGTAAGGCCGAAGCACATAACTTTATATTGGAAAAGACCACGTCCTGGGACTGTAAAAGCTGTCTTTTCCTTTGAATTCGCTTCTAGGGGAATTTGCCAAAAACTGGACTTCAAGTCAATGGATGAAAGGTATCTAGCATCTCGTAACTGGTCGAGTATATTAGATACATACGGTAGAGGATATGCGTCCTTTTTGCTGACCGCATTAAGTTTGCGACTGTCCAAACAAAAGCGCATTTCGCCATTAGATTTAGGAGTTAAAAGAGTTGGATTATTCCAACCGGAAGAGCTTGGCTCGACGACACCCAATTTAAGCATTTCGTCTAACTGACGATTCATTTCTTTTAGCCGTTCGGGAGAGAGACGGTAATATCGTTGTTTTATTGGTGTGTGGTCGCCTGTGTCTATTACATGAGTTATTAAGGAAGTTCTTCCTAGACCATTTTTTTCTGAGCTGATATTTTCAAACTGTTTTATGATGGTCTGCGCCTGAACTTGTTCTTCTGGTGACAGATCATCATAAGGATGGATGTATTTTACTTCATTAACTGAAATGGGAATATCTATTTTATTAACTAAAGGTAAGGTATCGAACAACTCGGGAGCTATATTGAATGACTTCCAAAAGTCTACACCTAAAATAAATTGAGTTGAGATGGATGGTATAACATAAAATTTTATTACTCTAGATTCATTCTTTAAAGTTACAGGTAGTAAAAAATAGCCTTTTACCGTTGCACGGGAATTATTAGCCGTTGCAATAGTTTTAATGTCGTCGCAGCATTGAAGTGTTATACCTTGCTTTATAAATTTATTTTCTACCTCTTTATTTAGAATTGAAATTGAGGATCCGGAATCTAATAATCCGTAATAGGTTTTTCCGTAAACTGAAAAATTTAAATATGGTCTTTCATCATTGGTTTTTGATTTAATCGTCGATATTTTATTTGTATTTGTTATTTTGGAACTATCTTCCTTGTTCCTGGTATACCTTGTATTTGTATGTTTATTTCTGTTATTTAAATTGCGTTTATTTTTAAATGTAGTAAAGTATTTTTGACTCTCTTGATGTGACTGGCAATTGGGACAGTTTGGCCTGATTGTATTTGGTAATCCACAATTGTAGCAAAAAATATTTGGACATTGTTTATTAAAATGACCAAATTGACCACAACGTCTGCAATAAACATTGCATTGTATGTTGCGTGACTTATTATTTTTATAGTTAGTATAATGTTTACGAACCGAAGCGTGGGTATTAGAAGAATTATAAAAATATCGGTGCATCCGGTTCGAGCTTACTAGTTTTTTGAATTAGTTCTAGGAATTTTTGGTTTAGTACAAATTGGACAATCAGGTTTCTTAGTATTTATACGGGCACAACCATAACAAAATATTTTGTTACAACTTTGGTAGTTATGACCAATATCGTTGCAGCGTTCGCAACGTATAAAATTATTATTATTAGTTTGGTAATTATTTTTTGATGTGACGTTTTGTTTAGGAAAGTATTCATAATTTGAATTAAAGTTTCTATGATTCGAATAGTTATTTTGTGGAATATTGCCTTCGTTATTTTTAAAATTGCTATTATGTCTATTTGTTGACGGAAAGTTTTTATAACTCTGGTTTTGAAAATTTCGATTTAAATTATTGTTTTGATTTTGGGATTTATTGTGTGATACTTCTCTTGAGTTACACGAGTTTTGAGAAAAACCTTTAGGTTTTTGTTTTATGTTTGTTATGGTATTAACTTGGTTTTGTTTGTTTGTACAACCTTTGTATCCTAAGTCAGGAGCTACAAGTTGTGAAGACATTTTAGGTGGTTCGATAAAATTTGCCGTACGATCGCGTGTATGGTCTAATAGTTTACATTTACTTCGCAATTCATTGATTGTTGTGAAGTCATAAAGAGATAGTGGCATTTGTATTTCCGGTCGTAAATTTTTTCTTATAATATTTATTTGACTTTGTTCGTTTAATGGTTGCGTGAGGCGCGAAAAATAGTTTATCATTATCGATATGAATGCTGTAGAAGATTCACTAGAACCCTGGGTTCTACGTTGGATTTCTGCTAACAATTTATCATTATAGTCGATAGGCGAAAATTCGGAAATAAGGCCTAATTTTAACGATTCCCAATTGGATAATGTAGGTCTTATGCTACGAAACCATATCAGAGCTTTGTCTGTAAAAAGTTCTATTGAAGAGTTAAAAAGTTGAGAGTTGGAGATCCCCCTGGATTCACACAACTCTTCAAGGCGTTGTAAAAAAGAATGGATACAGATATTTCCATCGAATTTAAGATTTAATTTCACCACTGATAGGTTATGATTTTCTTGACATAAGTTAATTTTTTGAAATGAAGATTTTGGTTCCGGTGCTTCCTGTATATTTTCAAAGGATTCTTTAAAAGAATAATATAAGTTATCTATTTTATTTAAATAAGAGTTTAACTCTGAGTGTAATGTTGAATATAAATTTTGGTTGACACTCCCATCTATTCGGCTAAGTCTATGGAAAAGATGGTGTGATATTGCACGAATACGGTTTAAGGATTTATACTGTGGTTGATGATCTTTGAAAAAATCTTTTATTTCTATTAATTTGGTTTGTATAATATTTAGTTCTTCCACGGAATCTAAGTCTGTTTCAAGGATTTCATCCGCCGGGATGTCCTTAACAAGTTGTCTAACTTGTACACGAAGTTCAGTCACGGTAGGTAATGGTTTTGCCTCGCGAACTAGGACTTCGTAAATCAATTCATCTTTTCTTAGTAAATTGTAAATAATTGGTCGTTCCATAATTAACGTTTGAGTATGTGACTATAACAAAGACAACAACGCGTAAAAACTAATTGAAGAATAAGAAAAAGTTGTAAAAAAAAAATTGAAAAAAAAAAATTTTTTTTTCAAAAAAATTAAATTCAATCTGAACACGCCCTTATTTATGTACAGATAAAGGTAGAGATTTAAACTCTATAAAGAAAGTTATACAATTAACTTTTAAAAAATTTCAAGCTAAGCTATATTTATCGCTATGCCTGTTACAATAGGACATTTGCCTTATTTTTTGTTAAAAACAATCGAAATTTAAAATTTAATGTAATATAAGCCTCCTTAAATGATAAAATTGTATTATAAAAATGTTATAAAATGGCTACCTGCATGTGTAGCTGATATTAATTTTTAGCACTATCTTTAAAATATAAATCTGAAGATATGTAGGTATCTATGAATACAGAAACACAATTGATTATTACAATTTCATAGCAAATCCTATGAATTTATTTCAGAAACAAGAGATTTTAAGTTGATACTTTAAAATAAAACAAAATGCTTTTTATGAAATGTTAGAAGTCATTAAAATATTGGATTTACTGGTATAATTGCTTGAAAATTGCTAGAGTATTACAAAGAATTTATTACTATTTAATTATATGAAGGTATTTTGGTATGAAATTGCAATTGTATATTAAATGCTTTTGCTTAACTGTGAAGTATTACACAATACAAAGTAATATTTTATCTCCTAACCTTTCTTAAAAACAGTCTTTATGTTTTTGCCTCCTATTGTAAGGGGTGCAAAAATGCCTTTACAAATTATCTATTTTAAACCACGAATTTGGGCGCCATTGTTACCTGGTGATTCGGTGCTTATAAATGAAACAAAGGAATCACTGGTAATCATTAATTTATTTGGTTAAAATGGTTATTAAAAAGAGACCGTGGCACATAAGTTACGACGGACTACAATAGATTAAATATGAAGAGTATTTATAACAGAGCAGTTTGAGACTTTAAAAACATAGTTCACAAGTAGTGGGGTTGTAGAGGCGTCAGACTGTATTTAATAAAGGTTGGTTACGAAAAGTTGATAATATATTTGATAGATCTAAAGTAAATTAATCAAAGATGGTACGACGGTTCCGTTAACATGAATTTAGTTATTAAAAGTATTTGCTTAGCTGTAACGCCTGGTAACGGCGTGGGCAGCTAGCCTGAAGACGGCAGGCGCGTCGGCAGCCTGGCTTCACGTGCTTTTCTTGTATCAGCTACAGCGGTAGTAGTGAGCGGGTTGGAGGGCTCAACTGCCAACTCCAAACACCAGCTCCCGTATAAAAAAAAAACCCCGAAGACCTGGAACGCGTCATAATGCACGCTATTAGTCTTCGGTATACGAAATTGTCGTTAGCTTGCGCGGTTGTTTAAGACAACGGAGACATGAGGGTATGTAAAACTTTTAATAATGAAAAATTAAATAAAAGGGTTAAGAAAAGAGATTTGCAACAGTCGAGGTTTACTTACGGGGTTCTTTTGGTAAAACAGGAAACCGCAGAAGGGGTTCTTAATATTCAGGAGAATGTTCCTGGCCAAACTCAGGTGGCCGAACGAAATGTCCCCACGGTCCTGACGAGAGGCTATTCATCGTGCCTGGAAGGTTTTAGACTTTTTAGTTCTATATTGGAATGTGAAAGAGGGTTTTCGAATAGGAATTTAAAAAGGTACTCACCGATTTGGATGTCGGTGACCTAGTTCGAAGTGTTCAACTTATCAACGACCAGTGTCGACCAAGGTTCGCAGCCAAAAGGGAATGCATTCAGTCCGTTGGTTATCAGCGGCTGTATTCACCTTCGAAGTCGTAACCAATAAGGTGGCTCTTTTGCTATTTCTCCAATCACATTACGACAGCTCAAACAATAAAAAGGCTCCACGTAATGACGATGTATAATTAAGGACGGCTGACAGTTATCGGTGTCGTTCAGAAACGAGAAGACTAAGGCACTCAGCCGATACTGTCGAGTTCTTAATTGCCGTTTTGAAAAAGTTGAAATTAAATTTAGTTTATTTTATTTAAATTAATGTTGGTATTTTTAAATGTATTTTGATTATTTTATTTAGTTTATTTAAGAAAGATGTTTTGTTTGTGAACGATTTTGTTGTTGTTGTGTTGGCGGCGACGATTCCATAGATAAGTGTTGGCAACCTGACATTGATATGTTTATTTGGCGGTAATTTTAAATGTGTTAAATTATTATTTTACGTAGGGTTTTTACTACGTAACAAACTCACTAGTGAGTTATAGATTTTTTTTTAAATTTTATTGGTTGAGTTGCTTTGTTCTTAAAAAAGTTTTTATTCAAAAAAAAGATCGTGTTCTATAGAACAAATAAATTAATGTTCCTATTGCTTGCTCATTTCATGCAACTTCTTATTTAAATAGATAATTTTAACTCGTACGTGTTTAATAAATAAAACTTTCACTCATATATAACTTTTTTTTTCTCTGTAATAAAAGAGAACTTTAAATTCCCCATTTTGTACGTGGCAGAATAGGCGCAAACCCTATGCGCGGAAAATAAAAAAAACCTCATCCCTTTAGTCTGTGGCCGATTGCAATGCGCGCGCATAGGAAAACTGTTATCTACTAAATAAAATGAGTTTTTGTTGTTATTTTATTCACAAGTGTGTTGAAAAACGTCGTATGATACACGTGTGTATTGATGATTACCGTCCTCGGTTCTCTTAAGACTCTCGCCTACGGCCAGAGTCTCAATGGCGCCTCGGCGGTAATCACCAATGTTACACACTAGTACCATAATGTACTATTAAATCATTATTATTCTTATTTTAATAAATACGTTGTTTTATCTATTTTTTTCTTTAGTTTATATCACTAACCCACAAAATGACAAAACTAAATACACTATCAATAACGCTTATCGACAACAATAATGCGTATCACTATGCCTGCATATAAGGCCCGTGAGTGGAAGAGAGAACGAAATACTCCGATTATTTATGACCCAAACTGCACGGAGAAAATAATTCTACTATGGTATTAATCTAATTGGATACAAAGGCCGGTCTTATCGCTAAAAAGCTATCTCTTCCAGACAACCCGTGGCAAGAATATTTTGATTAGGAGTGGCGATGGTGGTATACATAATAATTATTGTACGATTACTTACATTTTAATAATAAATATATAACTATACTATATATACAAATATACACATAAGTTATATACATATACAAGATATGGTGATAATATAAAACATATAACTATATGCAATATAATATCTACTAATTATATATCATTATATTGCAGATAGAATTTCCTGACCAAGTTCTGTACTACGTAGTTTTAGTTTTATACTACGTATAAATGTATATGAATATGCGGTCTATCTGTTTATTTCGGTTCATCTCTGAAAAGGTTCGAACGATTTTGACGGACTTTCAGTAGCAGATAGCTGATGTTATAAGGAGTAACTTAGGCTGCTTTATTAGGATTCCGTGAAAAAAAATGCTACGCGGACGAAGTCGCGGGTAACTAGTTAATACATAAATAGCAATAAATTATTTATTTGAAACATCAAAACGTAACCGCTATTCAAAATGTACCCATGTACGGTTTATTTAAGCAGAATATAAACAAACCACGGCTCATTTGATTCGACGACTGAGCTGTATGAGTCCGCAAATCTCCGCCTAAACCGTGTTTGTTGATCCAATGTCCATATTTGTTGAATCATACATTTACCTGTTTGGACTTTAATTAGCGATGTAAAGAACACCGAACAGTATAATAGGACACCCAGAAGCGGCGGGTTTATAAAATACTAAATTTTAATGATCATATCTACGATATGAATATTATTGTTACAATATATGAAATACTTGAAGTAATGTAATATGTATAGGTTATTATGATTACAAAAGATAGAAGGACCGGTAAACACGATGATTTTATGAAGATTTAGTTTCTGCCAAAATAACTACAGAATCCTAAATTTATTAATTATTTTTAAATAAAAAATTACTTACTCTCTTCGAATCCTAACACACAATATAAATAAAAATACGTCATAATTTGAAGTATAACTTTGGGTTTAAAAATAACAATATACGCACTAAAATAAAATTCAATTATTAACTAAACTATTTTATAAATTAAACTAGACTATAAAAAGCTACTTGAAATTATGTACTAGAACTAAATAAAAAGGGGGTATACTCGTAATTATAAATAAAATATTGATCCCAAATCGGTGTCATTTATCGGAAATGTTCTCAAAAGGCTGGCGGCGTTACCACTTTGTATAAGTTTATAAATAATTTCGACTTTGATCGATTGTCCGTATGTCCAGTTAGCTAATCGAAACAAACTTAGCTATGCACTCGCAAAAAAATTAATTCACGTCTTTGCCGTTTGTATAAGGTACAATTTTTATATAGCCTTTGTATCTGGAATGGTAAAAGTAACTTTGTCGAAAACTCGGTAGGGAAACAAGCATTTTATTTCTTCAACTCATTTGTTTCTGAATGGGAGAAACTGTCGATAGTAGAAAAATGACCGTTTAGCCAAAATTTGTTGCGGTGTTCCTATCAATTATTGTTTAGGGACTTTTTAATACACTGCATTTGTTTGTTTCAGTACTCTGGAACTAAAAACGTTGGAATGGTAATTTATTTTTGTATGAACGATGTAAAAACCAAAGTAATTGAGATATTAAGACATTTATTCATGCTGGTGGAATGCATTAGTACATACCCTCGGGCACCGGGGAGGTCTCCAAGGAGCATGTGGGACTCCCGACGGCCGGCGCTACACACAAGTATTTGGTGATAGAAGAAGCTGCAAGAACCGACCGCCAGACTACGCACTAAACCTTCTAGTAATAGTAGTAATGTATTAATAATTTAGTAATAATACGATTCAATAACTTCTACTTAATTTTAATAAATTACTAGTAGAATACTAATTTCAATAACAGTATTCTACTTATAGTCTTGAAGGACTATGGGTAGAATACAATACAAATGTGTTAAGTTTTCTTTTATTGTATACGATTATTTATAAATTTCTTCGTCTTACCGTAAGTTCTATTTTTTTTATATATGAAACTTGTCTAAATCAAAATGATTTTTGTAATGTATTTTGTTTTGTAACATGTAGAATGTAGTTTTATACAGATGTTATTCAATTTTAAAAGAACATTGTTCAAAATATATGATTTATTGAATAAATAATAACTTTAAATAAATTTAAATAACAATAATTTAAGGACAAAGTCAACTAAGATACATGCAATGTATGAAAAATATTTTATATTTATGTCAAGAGATTAAAAAAAAAAATATAATTTATAAAGTTTTGCCATGTCGGTAAAAACGACAAAAACGTATTTTAAGAAATTCATCTACGGTATAATAACAATATTGTTATAAGTTAGCGGGACTCGAATTAAAATGCTGTTATAATTATTATAGAGTTTATTAGAACTGTACAAACCCAATATAACCAAACACAACACATTCAAACGTAATGCAAAAGGCCGTAATTCAATAATATGCGCAAAGTCCGTCACTATTAGATTCCTGAATGTACACACGTCACGCCTCTTAATCGATCGTAATTGTCGTTCAACTGACCCCTCACTCAATCAGGCCGTCGTTATATACTTTACAAATGCTAATATGCCCGCCCGGCAACGTCGACACAATTTCCTAGAATTCGCTTGCAATTATAATCCGCAACACTTGGCTAATGATGTTCCTGAGCGAGTACAATAGGACAATAGGCTGTTCTCCACAATAACAAGACTCGTATGCCAATAAATAAGTGAACAAAAGAAGACGATTAAAAAAGGATTACAATTAGTTCAAATGCCGACAGGTAATAAAATGTGCTTTTACAGCACGTGGAATTTGTCTTTGTCGGGACCTAAGTTGTAACAATATAATATTCTTTGATCAGTCACTTTTCGTGAAGGTACCTTTATAATTTCATCGGTAAGAGATTTACTAATAAGAGAAGCCATGTTAAATACTTTTCTACTTATCACAGACTATAAAATAAAACGCGTACATTTTTTAAGTACAGTTAGCACAGATTAAATAATACTATCGATAGTTGCAAAGATGTTCGAGCGAGTTAGTTTAATGGGTGATTTGAAGGCGTATGAAGTGGAGGAAATGGCTGATATTGACTCCAAATGTTGATAGTTAGACTAATATCCGGATTCTAACTGCAATAAAAGACATAAAAGTTCATCCAAGTTGAAAATCTTTGAAACACTCCACTTTTATATGAAAAAGACAGGAAGTTAGAGAAGTATCAAGTAAAATTAAATATCAAATTTGGCGTGGTAGTCATGATGGAATAATTATCATAATTAGACATTTTTGCATTTTTCATTTTTTTGCAGAAATGCCAAGGCGCTAATCTACACATAAAGCATTATTTTTTATAGTTTTTTAGATATACTAAAAGATGCATAGCATAGACATGTTGCTTAGATATCTAAAAATATGTTTACCGTGTTTATAATAATAAGATTAAGTTTGGCTGCGACTTAACAATCCGGTACACAAATTTTAAGTAGTAGTTGGGCGTAGTGGGTAGGGGGGAGGTATACTTACCCCCACTACAACCCCTAAGGTCCGGAGATCTTATTTTTTTTAAATTTATAAACATAACCTCACTTATTTTTGTTGTAAAATTGTGTCACTTTTGATACTAACAAAGCGTGATTTGAGTTTATGAATGTACTCACAAATTACATATAACCACCAGAACTTTTTGTAAAACTAAAACTGTTTTTAATGTAGAAATAAAGTTTAAAATTTAATTGAGGCATAACTACAAAATTCATGCTAGTCATTCTCATTGTCGCCATTTTATTCCTTTTCAGTTAAATGAATGTGCTTTTAAAGTTAATTAAATTATATAAGCTCCATATTTTATTTAAAGAGATCCCTTACCTGATAATAGAGCCGAGCGAGCGATGCGCCAGCGGCCGGCGAATGCTAGGACCGACTTGTAACCATTTACTTTATACACACGGACAGTCGGTTAAGTTAGGTTATGTGCAGACCAAAACGCACGAGCCTAGCGAGCGAAGCGAGCGTTCCGCGGCAGCGGCCGGCGAGTGCCAGAACCGAGTGGTTACCATTTACTATTTATTTTATACAAAACAGTACGAAGCCTTAAAAGCCTCGTATGAAACATGTTATATATAAATTTTTGTTGGTTTATACGTTCAAATAAATACAACATTATTGGCATGAGTAACTATTTATTTCTTAACCTTTATAAGGAGCCAGACATGGTTATACAATTAGATACACCTTAGCATAATATATTACAGATTACAAACTAAAAGAAGTTAACACTTAAGTACTAAGAAACCTCGACACAAGGGAGGACAATTGGGTCGACACCCTGGTCGTCTGACTCCAGACTAATGGACCAATGTCCAAAGTAAAAACTCAGGGAATGTGGGTCACCTAGTCGGTTCCTAACATTGAGATATGCCGCCTAGTACGAATATTGTTTAAGAAATGGTATGAAAATTATTAGTCAATGAAGACGAAGGTTATGGGCGCCATCCAGGATCGCGAAGCCTGGAGTAAATACCCCGACGCTCTGCAAGGCTGCCGGCGTCGGTGGCCGCGTGACACGTAGTCGTTAATGAAGGTCGCCCAGCCAAGATGACCGGACGCGTGGGCCGTGAGGATGCCCACTCTGGGCAGCGCGAGGCCCGAGGCTCTCGCGTTGCTGAGGAGGGTACGATGCCCTCATGTGATGATGTGAGGATGCCCTCACGTGGCTGATGTGGAAGCACGTCCGCACGTGGCTAGTGTGGAAGCACGCCCGCACGTGGCTAGCGTGGAAGCACGTCCGCACGTGGCTAATGTGGGTGATACGTCCCCACGTGGCTGATGTGGTGGTACGTCCCCACGTGGCTGATGTGGTGGTACGTCCCCACGTGGCTGATGTGGAAGATATGTCCCCACGTGGCTGATGTGGAAGATATGTCCCCACGTGGCTCCCTGGAATTGACATGGTTATCCCAGTGAGCACACCTATTGCCATACTAATATATACACAGTTGGGGAAATGAGAATTATTAAGAACGAGGAGGGTTATTGAACCTAACTAGACTACACGATATAGGAGCCCTAATACGCTTACCTATAAAGGGTTAGAAGAACTGCAGATAATTAAATGAAGACATGCCTCGCCAGACCTTCGGGAGGTCGGCTACTGTCGTTGAAACACGGAGTGAGGTCCATCTGCAAGGTAGATAAACCTTACTGATACGAAGAAGACAAGATACGCAGGGGAACACTTAGAATCAAAACACTACGTACCTCTTTAGTCTCCTATCTGCACTGAATTTAAACTACCAATATATCACAGGCTAGTATTGTCTAAAACGTATGAAGTCGCACGGCGGAAGAAAGCAGCGCGGGGCTGCAGCGGTATTTAAGCACGCCGAGCAAGGGGGTGCGGGGTGTAACGACGCACATACGAGTGTGTGGCGGTCCCCGGCGGTATGCAGTGAGGGGGGGAAACGAAGCTAATGGAGATATCGCGGGATGACATCGCGTGATTTCTAGTGACTAATTTAAGGATGTAATGCGGTGTTAATACAACCGATTTAAGAAGTACATTGGTAGATGTTGCAAGGCTAATAATGCCAAATTTGCAACGTCACAAACATTTGTTTTATTAATCAATTTAGTGGACGACTAGCAAGTTGCTTTTTTAATATCACAATAAATCAAGATATTAATATCAATTTTTAAGTAAATTAAAGAATATATTTTTTTAAATATTGGTTATATATAAATTAATGCTATTACGTAAATAATCGTCTTTATTGGTCGCCATTTTGAATGGTTACTCTTGTGGTGTATGTGTATGTGCTCTATTGTGTTTTTCTTCCCTTTTATCCAATTAAGCTGGTTTTTGGTTATTTTTATGTTGATTGGTTGACTGGCTTTTTTTGGACTTTGAAAAGATTTTTCAACTTTGGACTTATGAGTGCAATATTAGCAAAAAATAAGTGAGGTTATGTTTATTAAAAAAATATATATATCAAAATCTCCGGACCTTAGGGGTTGTAGTAAAGGTAAGTATGCCTCTCCCCCTCCCCGTTTCACCACCCCGCTACTTAAAATTCGTGTACCGGAAAGTTATAGATTTACCCTAAGTTTTAACGGTTTTAAACGCGGTAATTTATTTGATTTTTGTTATTGCAACGTTTCGGCCACTTTTCACTGGCCATGATCACGGAAGACAAAGATGTTGTGTCTCAACGAATGTTGTCAAAGTTTTATTTAGCCTACCGCCACCTTGTTAATTTTGTTTATGGTCAATTTGAAAACATCAGCAGCGTTATGGCCTTTCAGACTTTAAGAGGCATCACATACCAAAGTGTGACAGCTTACTTTGAGAATAAAATTCTTAAAACCCAAAACGACGGAAGAAAACAAATCTTATAGCTAAAAACTAATTGACTTTCCGAACTGTCATATCTTCGCCGCAAATTGTTCACAGATCCCCTGTACTAATATGGCCAAACTAATCTCTTGAAGACCGCTCGTAAAAGCGAAACAATAAAGTTTATGATAACCCGCGGTATAAACTATAACCGACAGTTATTATTAGTTATTTCGCGAATTACATTATTATGTTATGTATATCCGTGAAATAACTCCACAATGGGTTATTAGTTCAGCCTATTTGGGTTTCATTATTAAACTTTTCTACTACCTTACTCGGGCTTTCTCTCTCTTAAGTGTCCTGTATTGAGAGATACGATAATAAGGAGTGATATTAAAAAGAGTGTGGAATATAATATGAATGCGGACTTCTTTGATTATGTACTTCTCGTATCATAATCAAAGGGTGATTTATTATGGAATTCCGTAATACTAGTGGTCGCCCAGTGGTCGAAATTCGACTATAATTAATTAAAATTATAAGTTTGAACATTATTAATGTTCTGTTGTCAAAGAATTACACTTCTATGATCACAGATTCAAGGCTACACTGTTAATTCGACTTTAACAATAAACAAAAGAGTATATATGCGTGTGTGTGTCAAAGATCTGGTAGTGTGTGTAATATTTTTTTTATTAATTTAATGTATTTTTTTATTCATGATTTTTTTTTAAATATTCGCACTCTGCATTCCTTCTCTATATAAAATTTTAGTGTGCGAAATTTCATACTCCTCCGTCCGCGCAATTTTCGTATTAATTGGTTTTTGCAAAGTTTTTGCTTCTCGTATTAATATAATGATTATATAATTACGGAATGGATTTTCATAATAAATACGTACACGGAATATACGGAATCATAGCCACGGAGCGATGAATACAATTTTGGTAAGGTCCATCGGATTAGTTAACTAGTACCCGGCATTCCCAAGACAGCATGCGAGGCCTACCATTTGTTGCGTCGGCGCTGGGTTTAGCGGGAAGCGAACTGTGTCAATTTTGCGGGAAAAGAAGTGTGGGACAATTTGGATGGGCATTTGAGAACGAGCACGCACTTACCTGGTTAATGGGAATGAAATACAGCTCCTCTTCTCCACTATGCACTTCACACACACTTTATTGTACTTTTATATTTACAGTATTTAATTTTATGTGTATTTATATTTAGTATTTTATATGTTTATTATATATTATAATTGCGGCGCGGAGCGGGTAATTTACAAGTTATTGATATATTTATAGTATTGCGGGCGCGGTATATATTAAGTTATATTATGTTGAAGTAGTTGTGGGGCGGCGCTTCGTCCGCCCGCATCTCGTCCCGTACGTAAAACATCATTGTTTGAGAAAAGTGTTATAAAATTCATTCGTGAACAGCAACACCTTTGATATTGCAAAAGTTCATTGGCGATGTGAACTACTTTTCATCACGTAGGCTGGTTGCCTGTTTTCTTCTTTCAGACAATAAAAATATCGAATCCATACATATAAGTGTGGGTACACGATGCACTTTCAATTTCATGTTGCTTCTTCAACTTTCAACTTATCATCATTATGTCTAATCTATGTTTAAATTGTTTGCTATAAATGCGTGCATTAGTCAGTTTCATTACGATCACTGACTATAAACAAAGTATAAATGTCCTCTTGGCAGTGATTATGATGGACCTACGAAATTTAGTACCAGATATCATAACAATTAGTTAATTATAAACGCTCTGAAAACGCAACAAACAAACAAACGGAAAGACTTTTATTGTCAACAAAAGCATGTATGTATTTTTTTAAATTTTTCTTTATGTAAAGTTAACTGGCTTTTTGCCGCAGGACACGTAATTCTTAACCCTGCGTAGCGCGTGACAAAACCACCCTGGGGGGTGTAAATTTCTTTTAAACGTCGCTCATTATTCGCAATGGCCACATAACAGTTTAACCCTTCAGAGCAGATGGGGTCCTATTACTGCGGATAAGGTTAGCAGTCCAGTTAATTTAGATACGATTACTGTATTTTATTAACTTGCGACCTATTAATAATTATTTTTATATATATCGATTTATTTTTGTTTAATATATGAAGTAAATAACTAAATTAAAACTACGGTAGTATTTAACAAAATTACTAATACACTTACAACCACTTTCTTAACGGTTTTAAGCCATCACGGAAATTATATGTCTCACGCCAAAACGGAAATTGTTTTAAATAAGTCGAAAAAATCTAAGAAAATAACAATAATTAAATATTCAATACATAATCATTCATTGATATTATAACATACCTGAAATTACATTTATATATTAGTTGTAGTTTTTTTTATTACTGGAGTACAGCAGAAAAAAACAGAACTACAACCTAACTCAATAGAAAGTGGTTACTATCGCCTATGGATACTTCAACACCAGAAGTTATTACCAACGCGCTGCTTGTTGGCCTTAAATGAATTTTATAATGCATTTTATTTTCAAATCCCAAAAACGTATTTTTTCCTCAAATGAAAATAATAATTTTAACAATTTTATTATGTAGCAGATTATTAACTAGTCTTTGAAAATACAATATAAACTTAAAAATAAATGATATTTTTCAATAAAAGCGAACAGTGTGGTCTCTTACCTTTGGCAGCAACTGTGTCGCTGGAGAACAATTTTTTTTACCTCCGTCCGAAATTTTGGGTACCATGAACCAGTGGAGCTGACTTGAAAAATCCTTGCGGTCTTGTGCATTATTATTATAATTCCGTAATGCTTTCGTAACCCATATCGTAGCGCTGTGGGAAAACCGCAGTTGGGAGCTTATTCCAATCTGAATGCATCTTTTTAAAATGTTGTATGTTAGATTTCTAAGTTTATCCTATTTAATTATATTAAAATGAATAATTAAAATATAAAAAAATAAAAACCATAATTTAAACTACGGATAAATGGAAGAGCCTAGAATATCTCTGATAAGTTATAACAGACAAATGTGGAATGTATTTAAAAAATATTTCCTTTATCTCTCCCACTGGTAAATAACCTTAGCGATAACGTGGAGTCGTCAACCCGCCGTCACTCATCAGTTTATAGTACAAAGGTTTTGACAGATATTACCGAACGCTATAAAACGCAGGCCTATGCCCAAAACAAACGGATTACATTGTTAATTCAATACCGAGATTCTTGTTTATGCGAGTGTATCGTAAATTCAAATGGGTCGTAAGGATTAAACTTGAGTTTGTGTTTAGAAATGTTGTCTGTATGATTAGATCTGGGTCTTGCTTTGTGAGGGGCTGAGTTTAGCTTGGTGCACAGAGGTAGGTTGAAAATACAGTAAAACCTCTAAGTCGAACATGAAGGAAGACGCCAGAAAATTCGAGTTATAGAGTTTTCGACTTATGGAGGATTTTGGCTTAGCGAATTTTATAAGGATACATTCGACTTGTAGAGGTTAGGACTTATTGTAACGGATTTTGATTTGTAGAGGTGAAATAAATAAAAAACTACTAATTATAGAGATAAACAACTTTTTCAAATATTGCTATTACGAGATATAGAGGTCCAATTTTTGTTTCGAGTTATAGAAGCAAAATAAGGTCTGAATTTGCTTATAGGGACTCACTAATTACTATTATTTCGACTTATAAAGGGTTAAGATCGAGCAACCGATGTTTTAGGGCTTGAAGGGAATGGAACACAAAACAATTTCGAGTTTGAGAGGTTTTTGACATATCGAGGTTCGACTTAAAGAGGTTCTACTGTATATCTTTAATCTACAACATAATAAATCTGTCGGCCTCTGTCTGATATCCATATCTGTCTGTTGAAGCATCACGTAAAAACTTTTGACCGGACTTAAATGAAATTCAACACATGGTTCGCTCCCGGGAGAACACATAATATACTTTTTATCCCGATGAATGACGTCATTTAAAAGAAAAAAGGAAGAAAATAATATTTACTTAAAGTTATTTAAAATTTAAATCTTATACTAATATATAAAGCTGAAGAGTTTGTTTGTTTGTTTGAACGCGCTAATCTCAGAAACTACTGGTCTGATTTGAAAAATTCTTACAGTGTTGGATAGCCCATTTATCGGGGAAGGCTATATATCATCACGCTAAGACCAATAGGAGCGGAGCAGCAATGAAAAATGTTTCATAATCGGGAGTTTTTTCAACGCAGACGAAGTCGCAGGCAGAAGCTAGTTAAACATAAAAATACATTTCAGGGTACATACGAATATAGGTCTCCAATATGATTGCGTTTTCTGGCGCTACCGTTGCAATTCACTGAAAAATATGTCGTCGTCCCGGCAACGCAAGTGGTACGGTATTTGCTACGTGGTATTTGCCCGTTCGGATAGCTGCCGCCCCTGGTCTAGAGTATAACGCCATAACAACCTGAGTTGTGATCCGGAATTAGTGGCCAAGTTTCAGTCTCCATTTAGAGAGCAGCAGCGCATTTTAACACCTTTGGGATTGCAAGTGTCCATAAGCGATAGTAACAGTTTTCCAACATGTAAGCCGTCTGCTTGTATGATGAACTCGTGCAATAAAAAATAAATAACCAAAAAACGCCAACGAAGTTTGTCTAGCAAATAGTTATCGTTAACAAGTTAATGCAAATCCGGCTTTAGGTGAGCTCGATGTTGAAAGTTCTCGAATTGTAATTAAACATTATTTTCATTACTACTTTTATTGTTCTACTATTGATTAATTGCATTAAAAGGGAGCATACAATTAACAATATTAGAGTAAAATGAGAAAGTCTATCTAATTATTACATGTCTTGAATCTCCAACTTACATGAAGGGATAACGACACAATACCTATCAATTCCACTCCGATTCACTGAGGTATCGTTATTAATTTAATTACTAATAACTCGTTTAGTTACTATTACTGCAACCCTTTCGTGCAGATGGTGCACGCTTACAACATCGCCTTAATTGAATTACGGTGATTAAAAATGTATCATGGCTAGATCTTTTCACTTGGTTCAATTCGCGTAAATTTCGCTCTCGGAAAAGTTGCCATTTTCCGTCTGGGATAAATAAATATATTCAAATTTTATCCATATTATTAAAAATGAGTTAAGTAAAATATGAAATGTATATACACAGTGTTACATATATATTTTTATAGGGATTTTCATTGACACAAAAAGAACGCACTTATATACATCTATGATATAATTATACATAATTAAAGCCCATAAAGTTTCTACTATTGCTGGGCTTGAGCCTCCTCATATTTTGGGGATAGTATACTCGCCACACTTGTCCAAGGCTACTTGACGGGTTTGACACATCAGTTACCTCGATGTGCAGATTTCATGACAATGTTTTTTTTTCATCTTCAGCGTGGTTATTGTAACGAATTTATAATTAGGTCAGAAAACTGGAGCATGCTTTCCGACTTGGATTTGAATCTGAGTCACATGAGACTTGGCTTTGAAACGCGGGTCAGTTAATCACTAAGGGCCTTACTTATAATAATCTCGTTAAGAAAGGATTAGCAATCTCTTAAATAAGAGACTCTTAAGCCCTAATCAATGGCTGTTTCAAATAAAACTTGCCATCTTGCCTCTTTGCAGTCACTTAAACTACCTCTAGATGTTGGTTATTTTTGACAGTTATTTATGAGTTACTTTACCACCACCTCTTAAACTTAAGAGGAGTTTATGGGTAAGATTTTCGTTAATCAGTTGCTGAGCAGTTTTTTAAAATTTAACAAACGATTATAAGTAAGGCCATAAGTTTCATAACTTACAGCGTTATTCATAAACGTTGATTAATTTTTAAGTAATACTTTAAACAGTTATTTAATGAAAATTGTATTTTTAAACATTATTTAGACTTAATAACCTGTTTAAACTAGCTGTCAAATTAAACAACCTCACCCCACTGCTTAGCACTCTTAAGTAACAAAATAGTGGACAAAAATATTGTTGCTTTTAACAGCAAGGTATTTAATTTTGTAAAGATTGGGAAAAATTGAATCTTGTTTTCGATACCGATTTACACTTTATTGAGCAATCTCACATCACACTTTTGTTTATGGTTAAAGTCAAATTAACAGTGTAGCCTAGGCGAAATTTCTGATTATAGAAGTGTAGTCTTTGACAACAGGACCTTAATAATGTTCAAACTTATAATTTAAATTAATTATTATGGTCGACTTTCGACCACGGGCGACCACTTGTATTTTAAATTGAGAATCAAATTCTATACAAAATTAAATATGTAGGTATTTAATTGATATTAAGTAGTTAGTAACCAAATAATAAAATTATGTTATCCTACACCCTTCTAAATAAATAATATTTGAAATAACACCAAATCAACATTATCTGTAGAAATAAAAAAGAAATAACGCACCACTGAAGGGAAACGGTTTTGTATTTGTCAACGTCAAGTCCCCGCGAAATAAAGCGGGTACACACGAAAAAAATGGAGTTCTGACATTTTTTTCATAAATGAACCGTGACGACTCCGGAGCTCTTATTAGATTAACAGGTCGATTTGCAATTCTGTCTGTGTGTTCATACATGTTTATTTTACGGAAATGAATCGCAATTTTCATGTGGGGTGGGGTGGTGTTGACTCGATCTAATGTCGTGTGTACATGATCGTGTTTGTTTATCATTTTGGACTGTTGGCCGATTTAGATTCTTTCTAGACTTGTCAGTCTGTATGTATACCACCATCGCCATTCCTAATCAGCAATATTCTTGCCACGAGTTGTCTGGAAGAGATCGCTTTTTAACGATAACACCGCTCTTTGTACAAAATTAGAATAATACTAGTTCGTAAGTTTTCTGTAATGGTGTACAATAAAGTGTTATCTATCTACTCGTATCTATCGCATTAGTTATAATTAATAATATCAGCCCATAAATGTCCCTCTGCTGGGCTTGGGCCTCCCATTATAGGGGGAACGGACAGTATACCCGCCACGCTTGTCCAAGGCGGCTTGGCAGGTTTGACACATCGGTTAATTCGATGTGCGGGTTGCATCACGGTGTTTTCCTTCACCATTGTCAGCACGTGAAAATTGATACAAACGCATTAGTTATACATTATCGTTAATTGATGGTGCTTAAACAATAATACTAAGAGCAGGTTTTTTTTTAATTAAACAACTCTACGGACTATAGTGTAATACTTGCAAACAACTCCGAAGGGTTATAACATATACTACCACTTACCACTTTTCGTTATAATTTTATAACTCAAGAACGACTTTACCGATTTTGATGAAATTTTGTGTGTGTGTGTTTGAGTGGGTCCCGAAATGGTTTATATCCACAATTGGAACCGGTAGGTGGCGCTGAGATCGGGTTCTACAATCTTCCTAATCACCTGGAGCGATTTTGGTGATTTTGTTTTTGTGTGTTTGAGTGGGTTCCCGGATGGTTTAGATTCGCAATTAGAACCGGTAGGTGGCGCTGAGATCGGGTTCTAGAATCCTCCTAATCACCGGGAGCGATTTTGGTAATTTTGTTTTTGTGTCATGAAACAAAGTCTTTTAGGAATTCAAAAAATATGGCGGTACGAATTTCGCCGGGTCAGCTAGTATATAATTATATATATACATAATACTCTTGATAGATCTCTTGTGCACAATTGCACAATTTTCCAGGTAGTAGGGCATTTGCCCGGATTTGTATTCCGGCATTAGTGACCAGGTTCCAATCTCCCTTAAGAGAGGAGCAGCGCCCTTGTAGCACCTTTAGTGTTGCAAATGTCCATAGGCGATGGTTACCGCTATTCATCAAGAGGACCATCTGCCTGTCTGCTGAAATTCTGCAATAAAAAAAAACACATCTGGACGATGGATATACCGGGAATCTAAATCAAATATAAAAATAACTCGAATACACTTTTTTCACATTGACATTAGAATGAGTCCCTGTGTGGTTGAGCGGCAGCGCAGGCTTTCCCAGCCTATCTTTCTACAACGCAATTTAATTTGTAATGTGCATTATTTTCTTGTGTTCATAAATAACATTCTATTCTATTCTAGAAATGACGAAAGATTCCAAAAATAAGCGTAAAAGATCCTTGTCCTCGAATTAAAAATTTCGATATAACTATATCTTTATAATTCCTTAGGCAAAAATCAACATACCACTTTCATACTATAGTAGTTAGTTATAGAGAAATATCAAATAGAATGAATGAGTGTTACCAATACCCTCGCAGCGGGCAACGTCACGTGTCCATTTGATTAGTTCGCGAATTCTTTGCATTTTCAATATGTTTGCTTAGCTTATCTCAAAGAAACTTCCACTTACTCTGGTATAACATAAAGTGCAAAATTAATTATTCTCTTGTAGCTAGCATATCTGTATCGAAACAAGGAAACTACAACTCTAATTCTATCGAGTTTAGGTTTAAATTTCCCTGCAAATCTTTATAAGGGTTACTAAATCCGTAGTACAAAATCATATTAGTTGACCGCCTGCTGTTTTTGCTACTCAACACAATGGATTCCTTGGAAGAGAATAGTACTTGCACGAAATTAGTTCGACGTCGGTTTTGCTGTTTAAACAACAATGCTTTATTTTTGTAATACTATTATATAATTTTGTCGGAAATATAACTAAATTCATTATTTTAACAGCTATATCTATAAAATAAATAATAATATTCTGTTGGAAACGCAAATTCCGTCCATCTGTCTGTATGGCTAAGTATCAGCCTTTTTTTCTTTTCCACTTCTTCCGTCCAAACTACATACTAAAATGACATAAACTACATACCTAAATTAATAAAATCGAAATGTGTTCTGGGCACATAGTAGAAGTGAAACTTCAACGGACAAGTGGAAAAACGAAGCGCAATTTTTTTAACTTGAAGTTTTACGGATAGATTGTTAATGTACTTGTCCAATTAGAAAACCTGCCCGTAAAACTTAATAGTAATTTTTTTTTGCGATTCATTCTGCCACTTGTCCGTTGCGATTCGTTTTTCCGCTTGTCCGTTGAAGTTTCACATCCACTATGTCTCCCAGCACACATTTCGATTTTTCGCAGGCTTACTGCAAATTATGATTTGGTTAGGTTAGGTACATTTTAATGTATGCATTTTTTATATAAACATATTTTATTTTATCAAACAAAAAACTGAATTCGATCCGGAACCAATAAAGACATCCATAGTCTACTCTAAAATTATGCCGCCTCTCACCACGTCTACTCAAAAATTATGCCGCCTTTCACCACGCGGCCGTAACAGTGACAGAAAAAATCCTAATACTCCCGTCTATACAGAAGTATCTCTTGAAAACATCATGTATTCTTGTTTAGGATACACCATATTTTATAGTTCAGTGTTACGAGCGTACTAGGCGGTTCTGAACAATGACCACATCCGAAATTGCTAACATTAACCAGCGCTTGCATTCGACGGCTCCTAATGACTTGGCGTTAGTTTAATTTAATATTAAACAGTTCGCAAGACGCCGACCGGCTTTAGACGCAACTTGATATGAGTTGAGGTCTGTAAAGGACTTGCTACAAAAAATCGTTTACTATAAGCCACATTAATATACAACGCAAAAATTGATCAAAAAGGGTTCTATCAAAGGTGAAGCATTACTTTAAACCACTTCAGTTGCTGAATCTTTACTAATCACAAGTACAGTCTTGCATGGAATACTGCTCTCATCTAATGCTCAGCCAAATATCAATTCGAGACACTCCAGTCAATAAAGAAAAGAGCTAGGAAGCTGATAGGCAATAATCGACTATTCGAGGAGAGGCGTCAGAGCC
This sequence comes from Dendrolimus pini, assembly GCA_949752895.1. Lineage (NCBI taxonomy): Eukaryota > Metazoa > Arthropoda > Insecta > Lepidoptera > Lasiocampidae > Dendrolimus > Dendrolimus pini. The sequence goes on along the minus strand of OX457145.1, from coordinate 14,566,628 downwards.
GTAAAGTCGCTAGTTTGTCGTTATTCTATAGGATACACTGCATAGAGTAAATAATAACCATAAACAAAATTAGAACTAAATATATATAAAACTAGAGTTTACCCCGCGGCTGCGCTGCGTGTTAACCTCTAGTGCGTGTCTCTTGTTTATAGAGCACGCGCTACAGGTTATATTATATTAATTTTTTATGTATTTGCCCACGGAAGATTCACTTCATTTTATATCGCTAATTATACCATCCCCCGTCTATCTGGAAACAACATAAATTACAAAACTTGACCAAAAAGGCCAAAATGACCAAAAGGCCACAGTGACCAACATGGCCAAAATGACCAAAAAGGCCACAGTGACCGACGTGGCCAAAATGACGGAAGAGGCAAAAACGACCAAAAAGGCCAAAATGACCAAAAAGGCCACAGTGACCGACATGGTCAAAATGACCAAAAAGGCCAAAATGACCAAAATAACCAAAAAGGCAAAAATGACCAAAAAGGCCAAAATTAAATGTATCCCATTAAATTACATTAAATAATGAGGGTAGACCCTCATTATTTAATTTACCTACGTACCGAATTTCAGCCAAATCGGTCCATTAGTTCTTCCGTAAAAGCATAACAAACAGAAAGACAAATATATTTTTATTCCGGAAACTATCCCACTTTTCGGGATAAAAAGTATCCTATGTTCATTCTCGACATCGAAAATATATATATACTGAGTTTCAGCCAAATCGGTCCAGTAGTTTTTACGTGAAAACGGAACAGACAGACAGACAGAGTTACTTTCGCATTTATAATATTAATAGGGATGAACAAGTTGGCGGTAGGCTAAATAAAACTTTAACAATACTAGTTGGACAAATGTCACCTTTGTCGTCCGTGACCACTGCCACTGGAAAGTGGCTGAAACGTCGGAATAACCAAATATCAAATTAATTACCGCGCTTGAAACCGTTAAAACGTAGTTTTATTATGTATACAAGTCGCGAAAACTTAAGATTTTTTTGTTTCTTTCTTCGTTTTTTCTTTTGTTTCTTTTAATATTAGAAACAGTTGGATATATCCTCTTATTATTCTTATTTATTTTCAACTCTTACATAATAATTAAATTTAGAATGTTATATCGTGTATTTAAATTTATTCTATTAACATATATTGTTTCAAAATGGTAAATGGTTAGCTTTACCCGGGAAAGATGCGTTGTCTACCTTTTTGGGATATTAAGAAAATTGTTAATCTTTTGAAGAGCCCCATATAATAGTGTCTCGGTTTTTAATGTCGGTTCTAAAAATCGACAAAACTAACGATTTAAAATCGCTCGTCGCTAAAATCATACATTGTTTCATTAACCTCAGGTCTCTGGGCTCGTATTGTGCTGTCGGGCGCAGACTGGCTGTTAACGTGCGGTGCGGATTAGATTTGAAACCTCGTCAACAATGGTCGACTTACAGCGATTAAGTGCGACCGCCGTTTATTCCCTGCATCGAAATGTCGCACTCAGAAAGCCTGAAAGACAATTAACTTAATTCTTAATTAAAATATGTGTATTGTGCAATTTATCAATGAAAAATCGACTTTTACTGAAAGTGTTTTTGAAGTGAAACGTTAGAATCGTGATTTGAAACCCGATGAAACGAAAGAGTGACACTAAAAGGAGATAAACACATAAATTTATAGGACTAAGCCTGCGAGAGAATGAGATAGAATACATTATATTTAATCATTTAAACACAGCACATATAGATAGAGTAGGAAATATGTTTCGTTAATACTACTTCAAATTTCGTGTTTTGAAGCTTTAATATATACGAGCAATTACGATATAATATATGAAATGTGACGTCACGAAACTTGAAATCCCTCCCACCCCTTGTCACACTTTGTTCTACTTCTACTCTGTGTTAACAGCACATACATGTTTTTATTATTTAATAACAGAAGATGAGATACCCTATTTTCAAATTTGAAAAAATCTCTCTCCTGTACTATTACTTTGAAAAATGAGCTTATAAGAAATAAAATTTTGAAAAAAGTATAGTAGTACCTACAATAGATCCATTTCATTGTATAGTATAACATATTTTCATATACCTCTAAGTAGATGGTTATGTAACTAGAATGACAATCTGACAGGAGATGATTGGAGTTACACATTATTTATTTGAATCATCATAAAAAGTCTTTGATTTAATTCTAACTTGAATCAAAGACAAACAGGAAAATTAATATAATTGCTTTGTATAACAACAGTCGTAAACAATTAACCGGAGTGCTTTTCGGTATTAACGTTGAGCTTATTACCGATTGAGAAGTCTTTTGTCTTGTCGAAAGATTGCTTTAATTCATAAGCGGGAAGCGTGTTAACATAATAAAAATATCGTGAGGAAAAAAGACACTGAACAAACATTGCTCATGTGTAGAAATATTCCAATCAGCCTAAAAGAGAGAAAATAAGAGTAAAATGGGTTAGAATAAAATAGAAAATACTTTATTGTATAACGTTAAGATAGATTCCAAGAAATATAAGCACAGAAAACAATAGGCGGTCTTATCACTAAGATCAATTTCTCCCAGACAACCTTAGAAAATTTTGTGAAACATGTGGGTTTTGCAATATAACTAAGATATAGAGAAGTAATAACGATGGCGATATTCAATTATCGCTGTTTAAAATTAGTAATACAAGTATAATTGGCCCATAAACATCTCAGTACAGGAGTCGCACCTTTTTGTTTCAGGGGAAATGGATAGGCAAAAATTATATATTAATAATTGACTGGCAAACACACGTTGTATATCGCCAAGCTAAGCAAGTTACATTAGTGTTATAGGTAATATAGAACAGATTACTCTTTGACCTATCTCAGATACCCAGACCTTAGTAAATAGCTAAAAGTTGGTCTACGAAATTCATAGCGTGAGGAATCAAACCTGCAGCCTCTGCGCTGCAGTAAGGTTGGCGCCATATTTATTAATACAAGTATTAGAAACCACCCACAGATCGGATTGAAAATATCCTTCTATTATCCTCTCACTCTCTCCCTTCCTAAAAATTACCAGCGGAAACGTGATGGGCATTGTGAAAGAACAAACTTCACTGGGCTGGGACCCACACCATCAATTATCACCAGTACTGTAGTAACACCGTATGAAACAGACGTCTCTACTTCTATGCGCCATATATCGCGTACATCGCACGACGCATACTATCGGACAAACAATAAATCCAAATATCCAGCGACTGTAAATACGAGATTGTTTTCATATCCACCACATTCCCATAAAGCTGCAAGAACACCGGCAAAGGCTTAGCCTATTCATCCACTGAGGTCGTCTATATAAACGAAAGATGAAGAAATTCTACACCTATGATTGTCAACAAATGTACTAGCTGTCCACTTGAAAGTTGGACCACACCCCAGTCTTCGTTACACTGACGACTATTTATCAAAGTCTCCTCTGAGGCTGCCAGCCATCCGATTACATCGTGACATTCTCATTCTACCGTCCCCTTGTCTTCTTACAGATTTACTTATAACTCGCCTTTTGATTCAGCCCCCATTATTAATCCAAGACATCATTAATTATCATCAATTCTGTTTAGCCAGTTAAGCGTGCTTGTAAAAACAAGTATTGTAATAAATCTAAAACATATCTCGTAATTAATGCGTGAATATTGTGAATCTTTAGATTTAAATTTTTATATATTGTTACGAGCTACAGGACTCAAATTAAAATAAATGCCGTTGGAATTGCTATAGAGTTTATTAAAACTGTACAAACACGTATAAAACAGGTACAAAATAAAACTGGATGCAACCAGTTTACACTGGACGATTCAATGCAATTCGAGACGCGCAAAGTCCGTCACTATGTCGCTAGATGAAAGTATTACACAAGTCTTGCCAGTAACGTCACTTGACTGCCTCACCCCTCCTTTCGGGCATTGTTTTATACTAAACTGTATAATACTGACAAAGGGGCATCCGTTCACGCACATCTGGTAAGCTTCGACACAGCGCAATAAAAACAAGGATTAATTCGTTCGACACTAATTACAGCCATAAAATAAGTACGATAACAATAGATGTTTTTTTTAAGTTTAAACACGAAGTAAATAAAAGAATTCGTTTTTACAACATGCCAGATGTGCGGTCTTTGTCGGTATGTAACAATATAATAACAGCCTATAAATGTCCCACTGCTGGGCTTGGGCCTCCTTTATAGGGGAACGGATAGTATACCAGCCACGCTTGTCCAAGGCGGCTTGGCAGGGTCGACACATCGGTTATCACGATGTTCAGGTTTCATTAAGATGTTTTCCTTCACCATTGTTAGCACATGGTAATTGTAATAATTAACAAATTTTTATATTCAAAGTTAATTCGACGGGAGGATATTTTTGTAAGATAATATCTACATATATGTTTTTATTAAGTTTCATTCATAATTAAAAGCACATTTTTACAGTTTTAGAAGTGCTCGAAACGTCGAAATATATAAAAATATGAAATAATCCACATCTATAAAATTTCTTTAAATAGGTATATAATATAAAATCTAAAAAACAGACATTAGAAGCAGTTTTCTTTACGTTCCCGAATCCAATAAAACATTCACCCATATTGACGGTTCAATCGGTTCGACAGTTTTTATTGACCGTATAGTTTAAGGTTTTATCTGAAAAGTGCATTGCCGTGTATTGAACCGTTTGGCGAATAATAAAACACTTATACGCCTTTTATGCTTTCGTAATCTGGGTTATAAAGCATCAAAGCTTGAAATATGCATGAAAATGGTTGGTTTCATGGCGTTTTTCGAAGCTTTGTATTACACGTAATACCTCAAGAATTAATAGGAAATACTTAAGCATGAAAAGGTTAAACAAGTGGCTGATCAAGGAATGTTCTATACTGTAGATGAATTTCTTATAAGAAGTGCTTGTCATTATCATCTATATTTGGATAATATATATAAGTATAGTTTAGTATAGACATAAAACCCGTACTGCACATGCACTTCCTCACAACACCAGCATGTAACAGATACACTCTACACTTATACTCTAGTATAAGTTTAGTATGAAAAAAAATTAGAATAAATTAATATAATAAATTATTCGTAAGATAAATACGAGGTGTACACAAAAGTCACTAAATAAATGTCACACACAAGAACCAAAATAATTATTAAGCGTGTTAAATTCTAAAAATTAAATCTAGAAATTAATTTGTAAAAAGGCTACGGAACTCGACTCCGTAGAGTTGTTAAAAAAAGAAAAATAAATTTATCTATTTTTTTTTATTGCAGAAGTTGAGCAGACAGTCTGACAGTCCACTTGATGGATAGCGGTAACCATCACCTATGGACATTTGCAACACCAAAGGTGCTACAAATGCTCTGCTGCTCTCTTGAGGGAGAGACTAGTATCTGGTCATTAATGCCGGAACAAAACTCAAGCTTGTTATGGCGGCATACCCTAGACCAGGGGTGGTAACCATCCAGTCAGTCAAATGCCCTACCACCTGGCAAGTGGATCTATATGGAAAATCTTAGTGATCTATTTGTTATTTTTTTTAACATTAACTGCTTATATATTAATAAAAACTGACACTTTTTTAAGTTAGAATATTTATGTTATTTTAATTTTTAATTCATTTTGTACACCACTATGTGGTAGAATGTACTGTGCATCTACAATTGTATAACACCTGTACAAACTACATTCTTGCAAATAAAAATATCGATTGATTGATTGATAAGTTGCCTTCTATCTTGTCTGTTTCAAATAGATCACTAGGGAGAAATTAAGTAATCAAAGAAAATAACCATCTTGATTGTAACTATAAGATTTAAGATATAAAGGATTCCGTAGAGAAGACCAACATTCAATGTTTTTCTTTATTTAACTACGGGAACATAAAAAAGTATTCAACACTTTTTACGTTCCCGTAGTTCATCCAAATCTGTTGAGTAGTTTTTGAGACAATACAATGTATAGTTTGTTAATCATATAATGGATGCTTTATTTATACCGCGATGGCTAATAATCGATCTGATCCAAACGACCATATGCGACCACCAGATTGACCGCTCTCTCTTTGCTTATTTTTGTAATAAAAATCACGAAAATTAATTATACCATATGTACAAAAGTGTATAGACTAACATCTATAAACGATTATATATATTGTGACATCACATGTAACATAATTACCCAAATCGATATAAAAATCAACCATATCGATATCATATCAACTAATACGAATCTAATTGATATTTTCAAGCATCTGGCCCCATAAGCCTATTATTTGAGGACATTAGTGCAGTTTGATTACTAATACTTTGGCAAGTGGTGATATATAACTATATATTCAATAGACAGACTGATGGGTGGATATACCGATTTTATAAGCGTCCTCCATTTGTGCCAAAATGGTCGCGAAACTCATACAATGAATATGTGAATAATTGACAGTCATTTTTAATAAACACGAGAAAAATGTACGGTCATTTTCGCTGACATTTTTCAAGGGACCGAAAGCGTTTTAATGCCCTCACAAAAATATCTAATATTGACCGTTTATGCAAATATATTTTTTGTCGAAATTTGCATACATTTGAGGCCTCGTTCATGCTGTTCAATGGTACGTGTGAGACATAAATATTGTCTCTCATTTTTGTTTGAGCCCGCCATTTGCATAAGGCCCTTTGGTTGTTTAATTATGTACATTGGATAAGCAACGCGGCATTTTTTGATAATTTTAAATTATTTTTAAGTGTGTATATTTTAAATTCATAATAATTGATGAACACTTCTTTAAATAATAATCATTTAAATTTATACACTAAATGCAGTAAGTACCATAACAGCTCATACCTGCTTTCACTTTCTTACAAAACAGTTTATTCTCTCCGTATAACGACTAAAATTTACAATAAACTACTACTAAAATTCAGGGACTCAAAATCAAAAGTTTTAAAATAAAAATTACGAGAATTATTAATAAATAAAGCATATTATTATTACACAATACATAAGTATCTTTCTGACCCAAATACAGGAGTCTTTGTGACATGAGAAATCCTAATTATTGTTAATCGTTATTATTATAAATTGTATATTAATTTGTATTTAGACATTAGTAGTTTAAAATTCAATTATTTTGTAAGGTACATATGTGGTAGGATACAGTGATACCTAAATTGTTATAATTATGGACATCATATTCAAACCTGTATGCACAAAATAAATTACTTTAACTTTGACTTTTGAAAAAAATATTTATTTATTGTGTACTGCAATTATTTTAATTATAAAAGAAAACAACACGTGCGTATGTATGACGATTTTTAATAGGAGGAAAAATACAGATAAAAAACAATAAAAAATCTATATGTTCTAAATACAAAAAAATAGTATATTTAGCGGCCAGTATTATGCCGCGCCAAATGAATAAAAACTATTTATTTGTTGGAGATTTCAACAATAATGGTATAGCTGTAAAAGTATTTTTAAGATGCCGCGGCCAATTTTTTTTTAATGCGAAGATGGTCACGTATCAGAGAGTCCGTCTAAAGGTCCTTCCTCACCGCGAGCATTGCCTCTAATGTAAGGTTACAGATCCGAGCATTACATTAGTAAAGGTGGAGAACTAAGCGTTACATCGGTGAGGGAGGAGAACCAAGCATTACAGTGAGCAACCTGTAAAGACGAAATCTGTAATATTTTGATACAACTTATAACGCAACGACCGCTTCGTCTGACATTGTGGACTCAACTAAATGCTGAAAATGGAATCAAAAGCTAACATGTGGTTGCGGAACTTTTTATTCCGCCACTGTACTTTCATAGTCGTGCGAAGTATATATTGATTTTTATATCTTGACAATTGTAACAATGGTATTTAATGATATCTTTATCAGTAAGTGTTGACGACAGAATGCGTTGTTTGAACGGCCCGCTCGGTGTTGTTTGTAAAATGAAATAAGTTAAAGAAAATTAAATAGAAATAAGAAATAAAATATAAATATATAATTTAAATACATATATATAAAAAATGTTTGTGTATTTACCTTACCTTTATTTGATGTACGAGTATTGATAATAAATAATAGCAAATTGATTGCCTAGAGAGAATGATAGAATGCACGAATGCACGATCCCGAGTGAAGACTCGGGATCGACCCGAGTTAGTTTCCCGCGACCACCGACCGACCTTTACCTGCTCTGCATTGGATTCTTTCAACCTTGTTTAATTTTTCTCCTTTGCATCATTGAACGTTTTATGCATTACAGTCAGCTTCCAATGACGTTAAAATAAAAAAACCTCAAATATTTAATCTAAGTGAAAAAATCAATAATTTGAGGGTAATAATAATAATAATAATAAAAGAAATACAAAATTAGCAGCTATGGAATAAAACAGAGAGCAAAATAAGCAGCCGGACACGCGCACGACTACCACCTGCTGCGCCCGCCTCGCCCGGCTCCACACCTCGGTCGTCGTCATCTGATGAAAACTTCGTGACGCCGGCGGCCACCGGGGCGTCGAGCACCAGTGAGGAGGGGCCAGCGCCGTCAGCCCCGCCAAGAAGACCTGCGCGAGGCCGAGGACGGCCACCGTCGGCACGCTTGGGACCTGCGGGACGTATCCCGCACTCGGCCCCCGCTACCGGTGGTGCAGTGCGCCGCATGAGATGGACTCAGCAAATGAATGAGAGCATCATGCGAGCGTACTTCGAGGCGACAGAGATGGGAACCAACCTCACTGCGTATCGTGATCGGATGCTGTCTCTATTTCAGGTACTTCACCCAGATACCACCGTTACGGCACAACGCTTGTCGGATCAAGTGCGGGCTATTCAGCGGTTACACCTGCTGGATGAATCTGTCCTTGATCGTCTTCGCACTGAAGTACGAACCAGTCTTAGGGTTACCGAAACTTCACAAAATCCAGTACCACAAAACGATAATTTAACAACTTTAGCGCCGGTACCAACGGTAACGTCAGAAGCAAATTTGGGTAACCCTTCCGCTGATTACGTAAGCAGCCAGGATAGTGAGCACATGAGGAGGATTTTGGAGGCGGTGATTAAGGATTTTAAGGATGTACCTACATTGAGCAGGCCGAGGCTACCTCGTTTGCCCATCCATAGACGTAGCTTGGCTATTATTGGTAATATGAATTCACTTTTAATACCATACTTTGAATTGAGTAAAGACCTGGTCGAGACACACTCTATTCTGTATTGCGGGGCCGTCGCTGTCTGCCAAGCAGCCGGCGTAAAATTCAATAAAAACCCAGAGCCCGTACAAAATAGACGCGAAAAACCAGCCTGGCAATACAGAATAGAATGTCGCATCAAAACAGCTAGAACCTTAATAGCCAAGCTACTCTGCTTTCGATCGGGAAACACTCGACCTAAAATTATGCGTTTTGTGACCCAAGCATTCGCAGGCACTAATATCAGCCCTAATGATTATAAACAAAGGGTCACAGAACGCATAGACTTCCTGAAACAGAAAGTCTGTGCGTGGGCAAATCGAATACGCAGGTATAGGAAGCGCACAGAGAGATTTTATCTGAATCACCGCTTCCAAATTGACCAAAAAGGGGTTTATAGAAGTTGGGAACAACCTGATGAACTAGGTAATGACAGGCAGCCACCAAATGCTGACGACATAACGGCCTTCTGGCGTGGAATTTGGTCGTTGCCTGTCAGTCACACAGAAGGCAACTGGAAGAGTGCTGTCGAACGGAGATGCCAACGGATACCAGAGATGGACCCAGTAATTATCGAGCCATCTGATGTGGGTTATGCAATCGGTTTAGCCCACAACTGGAAAAGCCCTGGGCTGGACGGATTGCATAATTTCTGGATCAAATGGTTCAAAGTCTCGCATCCCTGTCTGGCTGCACAATTCCAGGAAGCCTTAAACACTTGTAACATCCCAACTTTTATGACCACAGGGGTCACTTACCTTTTATATAAATCTGGTAGTACCACGGAACCCAAAAACTACAGACCTATAACTTGTCTTCCCACCATTTACAAGTTGCTCACATCCATTTTGAGATCAAAATTATTAAAACATTTAGTTGACAACAAACTTCTGGCTAATACTCAAAATGGATGTAGGCCTGGGTCCCGCGGTACTAAAGAACTCCTCCTCATAGATATGACCATTAATCAACAAGTCCGCCGAAATAGGAAAAACCTCTGCACCGCCTGGGTAGATTATAAAAAGGCATACGACTCAGTGCCGCATACATGGCTAATGAGGGTACTGGAGCTATATAAAATTGATATAACTCTACGTGCCTTCCTTGGCGCATGTATGGGGCAATGGGTCACCAGACTCTGCGTACCTGGCGGTGGTAGCTTACCTATTTCGGACGGACTTATAAAGATAGAGCGAGGGATCTTCCAGGGAGATAGCCTGAGTCCTTTGTGGTTTTGCCTGGCCTTGAATCCCCTAAGCTCTTTGCTGGAGGATTCAAGGCTAGGCTTTCATCTCCGTAGAGGGAGTGAAGCCATATCTCACCTGCTGTACATGGATGACCTCAAACTGTTCGCATCGAAAACACATGACCTACTAGAACTGCTAAACCTAACTAAAACGTTTAGCAGCTCTATAGGAATGGAATTTGGTGTGGACAAGTGTGCGGTTATGTATGTGCAGCGGGGGAGAGTTGTAAATTCTAACGGATTGCAGCTCTCCGAGGGTGTGTGTTTCAAAACCCTCTCCGAAGGTGAGACCTACAAATACCTTGGTATATCACAGTCATTGGGTATAGTTGACGAGGATGTGAAACAGCTGGTAAAGGAGCGATTCTTTAACCGCTTGAAGAAGGTATTAAATTGCCTCCTCTCAGGTGGTAATAAGATTCGTGCTTTTAACAGTTGGGTCATGCCTTCTTTAGCTTACTCCTTTGGTATACTAAGGTGGACTCAAACAGAGCTAGACGCCCTGGATCGTAGGGTCCGTTGTATGCTGACAACATATCGGATGCACCATCCACGATCATCGGTGATGAGATTGTACATCCCACGGAAGTGTGGTGGCCGGGGATTTCTAAATGCTAAAGACTTACACAACCGTGAGGTGTATAATCTACGAGAATACTTCCTTAAAACTAACGCAAGTATGCATCGAGATATGGTGTCAGTAGACAAGGGATTCACCCCGCTCTCTCTTGCAAAAGAGAACTGGCTCAGACCTGCGGTATTGAGTACCTCCGAGCGGATGGACGTATGGAAGAGCAAGGAGCTACACGGCAGGTTTTACCAGGCGTTATATGGGCCCGACATAGACTTGCCGGCGTCGGTGAACTGGCTACGTTTCGGTGACCTCTTTGGGGAAACCGAAGGGTTTGTCTGTTCAATTATGGACGAGGTTATCAAGACGAACAACTATAGGAAGTACATCCTGAAGGACGGCACGCTCGACATATGCCGGGCGTGTCATCGCCCGGGCGAATCCATCAGGCATGTTACTTCCTGTTGTTCTCGTCTTGCTAACTCCGAGTACTTGCACAGGCATAACCTAGTAGCCAGGATCATCCACCAGCAACTTGCTCTTCGATACGGTCTGATAGCGACTGAGGTACCTTATTATAAATATATCCCTGAACCAGTTCTCGACAATGGTCATAGCACGCTCTACTGGGATCGATCTATTATCACAGACAGGACTATTGTTGCCAATAAACCTGACATTGTGATAATAGATCGATCTGCGAGACGTACGATGCTCGTTGATATAAGTATCCCGCATGACTGTAATCTCATAAAAGCTGAATCTGACAAATTAACAAAATACCTTGACCTCGCGCACGAGATTACGGCCATGTGGCATATGGGATCAACGGTCATCGTACCGATAGTGGTGTCCGTTAACGGTTTAATAGCGAAGAGCCTCGACCGACACCTAGAGAGGCTCTCGCTTGGTAAATGGGTGAAGGGCCAGATACAGAAGGCGGTTCTCCTGAGCACGGCACGCATTGTGAGGAAGTTCCTGTCCCTGGAGCCTTAACCACCGGTAGCTTGGACCCTAGGCCCCGCTGCCGACGGACCTCATCGTTTTATATTTTTTTAATATGTGTCTATTTTTTTATATATATATGTATTAAAAAAACATAAAAAAGAATTTAAATAAATATATAAGTGAAATAATAATAATTTATTCAGGAAAAAAAACATGAAAAAGTAACAATATAAAAGACAATAGAGTTTGATCTAAAACTAATATATGGGGGCTTCAACACCTAAAACTAGGTAAAAACCTGTATTAATTAGGTGTTGATGCTCTTCCAATGCTCAATTATTTATTATTTATTAACATTAATACGATGTATGTGTGAGTGTGTGTGTTTGTGTGTGTGTGTGTGTGTGTGTGTGTGTGTGTGTGTGTGTGTGTGTGTGTGTGTGTGTGTGTGTGTGTGTGTGTGTGTGTTTGTGTGTGTGTGTTTGTGTGTGTGTGTTAAATTACCATTTTCAGTAAATTTTGAGTTTGTAGCCAACTATAAACTTTAAATTTAAATTTGTGATTAGTTAACGAATGAAAAGATAGTATTTTATTTATTTTATTATATAAGTATTTGCCTAAATAGCAAGGAAATCTATTGATAAAAACGGTTTTAAAAATTTCTAATTTAAAAATAATATATTTGTTACGTTTGTCTATAATATCAAGCGTGTTATTAATATTTTTTGACTTGTGTTGTTTTAATAATAATGACTGAATAAAAAGTTGACGTACTGTGAGTAATTTATTTTCATAGAATAGGATTTCAGTTGAGTACAAAAATGATTTGAATTGACTGACTTTTAGTAACGCCCTTTGAGTGCGTTCCAGTATAAGCAGATGAGACTTTGCTGCGCCCCCCCAGGAATTTATACAATACGTTAACAAGGACTGACATAGAGCGAGGTACAGAGTCCTTAAGAGTTTTGAGTCAGCTACATGTCTTATATTTCTGAAAATTGCCATTAACCTACGGACGCGATTTGAGACTGCTGTAATGTGGGAATCAAAACGTAGAAAAGGACAATGACTATTCCTAAGTACTTTACTTTTTGTTGACTTATAAGACATGGACATTGGCAATTAATAGTAGGATCATTGATTTTACACAATTCAGAGTGTGCATAAATATTGAGTGACTCTGTATGTGGTTGCGTTCTTATTGTAATTGAAAAAGTGATATAGTTAGTTTTAGCTGTATTAAGACTAAGCAAATTATTTCGAAGCCAATTACATGTATGATTGAAACCTAATTGGGCATTTCTAAAGGCAGCGTTCCAGGATTCACCCCAAAAAACAAGTGCAGTATCGTCAGCGAACGTAAAAACTTTACCATTTTCTATTTGAATATCACAAAGTTGATTTATATAGACCAAAAAGAGGGTAGGCCCTAGGATGCTGCCTTGAGGCACGCCGTATGTGACAGGAAGTTGTTCACTAATATAATCTCCTAGTCTAACACATTGAGAACGGTTTTGAAGATAGTCTTCGAAGAGAGACAGCTGTTTTCCTCGAACTCCAATATGTTCCAGCTTAGATATTAGTAAGGAAACCGGTATAGTGTCAAAGGCCTTGGCTAGATCTAAAAAGATTGCCAACGCCCTTTGACCACTATCCAGGTTCCTAGCAATAGTTTCGGTTAAATTATCAACTGCTTCTGAGGTTGATTTAGATTTCCGGAAACCAAATTGATTTATAGAGAGCAAATTATTCTTCTCCAAATATTCTACGAGTTTATTATTTAGTATTCTTTCAAGTATTTTTGAAAAAGTAGGCAATATTGAAATTGGTCGATAATTATTTAAGTTAGTTTTGTCCCCGCTTTTAAATATTGGTGTGATTATAGATTTTTTGAACGCTACAGGAAAGCAACCATTGTTAATAGATAAATTACAGATATGAACAAGTAGTCCTGCTAATACTTCCTTGTTTTGTTTTACAATGTTTGCTGATATATTGTCACAGCCTACAGAATTTGTGTTTTTTAACGAGTTGATTAGTGATACTACTTCAGTCAGATTGGTTTCCAAAAGTACAAGTGATGAACATATGGATTTAATATTATAGTATTTATAATTTGTGTCTGTTATAATATTTTGAGCTAGGTTTTTCCCTACATTAGCAAAATGGTGGTTTAATTTATTCGCGGTATCCAACGGAAAAGGTGCCGTGAGTAATTCACATGGTACACTCTTTTTATCTTTTAGATTAGTAATAGAATTGATCACTTCCCATATCTTTTTAGGATTGTCTTTATTTTTTTCTAGTTCAGACCGTTCATATATATGTTTTAATTTTCTTAGAAGATTATTGCAGAAATTTCGATATCTTTTATAAGTTGCTTTTAATATATTGTTATCAGGTGTTTTTCTCAATTTTGCGTGCATTTTATCTCTGTTTCTGATGCACCTCAATAAACCCGGCGTCATCCATGGTTTGATTGGTATTTTACGATATGATATTATAATTTTGCGACTATTTTTATGTATAATCTTAGATATAGTGGTAGTAAGATGATTTGTAGCTTCATTACAGTCTAGCGAATCTAAGACGGGCTGAAAATTGGTTGCTGCAATATCTTTTTTAATATTATCATAATCTATTTTCACTATATAACGATCCCGATTATTTATCAATGACGATTGTTTTGTTATTAAAGATGTCCATATAGAATCATGATCAGTCACACTGTTTCTGATAATAGCTACTGTGGTTTTGAGATTAGATTTGATGAAGACATGATCTAAACAACTTTCTAATCTTGTTGGTAGCGTGTAACTTGGCAAAAAACCATGTGAAGCCATTAAATTAAGATAGTCACTTGTGCTATTATCATAGGTATTTTTTGGACACACGTCTATATTATTCATATCGCCAGTAATGATAATATGTTTAGTTTTACTAAGGTCGACTAGTAACTTATTAAGTGACTGTAAAAATACTTCAATATTGCGGAACGACGGTGGGCGATAAATAGATATAAGAGTAATATAGTCAATAATGGTTGACACCAGGCAGTTACCTTCGGAAAAGGATGGTTCATAAGTGTTGCAACACAAATTGTTTTTAATGTACAATATTATTCCATCGTTTTGGTTAGTGTTATTTACTGTGGATGTTGTAGTATAATGATCTAAGTGAGGGAATATTTTATTACAGGATAGCCAGCACTCAGTCAAAACAATTATATCTGGCTCAGAATGAATTCTGTTTAATAAACTTGTAAAACTGTTAAAATTTGCAACCAATACTTCTGATGTTTTGCGTAAGAATATTAAAAGATCTGTTGGAGGGATACAAATGATCTTTAAATTCCTCTGGAGTACATTCTATCACTTTTGAAGAGGACATATTATCAAGATTAGAAATAGTAGTAAATATATTATTCATTATTATTGTGAGAAAAGTGAGACAGGGTAGAGGTAGAGTAAATATACTTTTGACGTAAATTATTTTGAACAATTAAAATTTGAGATATTTTCGACTAAATGATTTATTGAGATTCAAATACCTCTACAAAATCCACCATATCTCACTTATCCAGTTTTTCAATTTTTAACTCACATTACCTGTAAGAGGTCTTGTTGTGAATATAAGAGAGGGACGTACAGAATTTTTCTCTTTGCTATTCAAATACACATTTACAAAGAAAGTAGTCGTTGTTAATGGGTGTTACATATTTAACACAGCCTTTGGTCCTTATAACCCTTCGCCATACATAAGCTGCGCCACTGACCCACAAGGGTGCAGCCCTGCCATCTTAACACTACTTTCAATTATTCAGAGTACCCTACATCCGGCGAGGGTGTTGGAAAAATGTAAGGGTTTATTACTTACTAACCTATAACCGTCATGCTCTACAATGCGTTTTCTCAATTTTCCTTGGTAATTGTTTTCATCTACTAAGCTTACTCATTCAAAGCCACCACTTTTAATAGGTTTTATTTGTGTGAATAAAAGGTTTTTTTGAAGTGATAACTTCTTATGCAACCCGGGGGAGTGCATTTGGGAAACTTCTCTGTTGGTGGAGTGGGGAACCCATCGAAACCGCAGTAATTGCCGCTTACATTCTAGCCGCCTAGGGATTTTTCCCTCCTTCAACCACCAACAATTTACCTTTGCCATCCGCACCACCAACCATCTTGTCAAAATCACCAGACACAACCGTCTCAATCGTAGATTTGCTTGATTTCGGTACTCTTTTAATTCTCATGGTACGCCCGTGGCACGCCACTCTACCTTTGTAAATATTTATAAGCGAAATCTTGCGAAATAAATGTTAAAATTTTTGTTTGCCTTTCCATATTAATTACTGTTGATGGTAATATCATTTTTTTTCTACTATTGTTCTGCCGCGACGATCGAGTAGACCTTGTGGATTTAGTAGAATACGACTTTTGTACACTATTGCATGGGAATCGTACATTGAATATCTTTGCAATGATCTGTCAACCAAGGTAGGAACTAGCCTCTGATCACCAGAAAAGTCGATTAGGCGAATTGTTACTCTCATTTTTCTGGTAAAATACAACAATTTACATAAATCACAAGTTTTCCAATATACCCTTTTCAGTGTCCCGCTGAGAGGACTCAATGCGCATTGCACATAAAATTATATAGCGTAGTCTCCACGTGCCTGCTAGAACAAGTCTTTGTTGAAAGACCTTGATCGAATGTCAAGGAAAATGCGCGGGGTGTATTTCAGTTTAGTGATTTTTGTATTTGGGCCCGACTAAATTCTTCAAATTGTTATTATAAAATATAGTCGTGTGACGCATATTCATCGATTAATTATATCGAGCATTTATGTCATGTATAACCTTTAAAATATATTTTACGTATAAATTATTTGATGTGATAGATCCATGCTTGTATCATTACCTCGATTACAAGACTTATGGCTGTCTTGATCGGTGTGATATTTTACAATATTGGTGTGAAACTTTTAGCCTAATCTAATCGTATTTCGTATGATAATTGAGAAATCCGATGGCCCACTTTCTTTTTATCTCATCCTCTTTGCCCCATTCCTCCTGTCTAAGTACTCTATCCCGTCTTTATTCCATCCATCCTTTATAATCTCCTCAATCCTATCCTAATGACTGGTAAATAATTGATTTCGGAAATAGTGAATGGAAGATGTTTTAGATAATATATATTAATATTTAATAGCTTTAGAAATAAGTTATTTTATACATTTTAGTTTTTTAGTTTTTGAAGTCGGTTTTTTTAAACGAAGTTTTTATTTTTATATTGTAGAAATGTACGTATTGGGAAGATTCCCTAAAGGCGAAGGCCAAGGACTTTAGAAAACTCCCACACAAATGAGTCAAGGTTCTACTTTAACTTGAATGAGAAAATAACATAGCGAGATGCTTATAAATGCTTAACGATGCATAAATGATGTTTTCTTAATGCTATTTTATACAAGTTTATATTCAAAGGAAATTCTTTGTTCGTTAACTAGAGAAATTGCTGTTTCAGACTATAACTTAAAGACGATTTATCTGAGAAAATAATGAAGTCAGGGCTACTTAAAAAAGGTATTCATATATGAATATACTACGTATCTGTTATATTAATATACAGGTACTAGGATATGCCCGCGATTTCGTCCACGCTTGACTTGAAATTCCCGACGGATTTCCGGTATAAAATGTAGCGCAGATTTTAAGTCTAAAAATTTGCTGTCGGTCAGAGAAAACCGCATCCAAATCTGCCCAGTAGTTTTTATGTGAATCCCGAGCAACCAGACAAACAGAAGAAATCAAAAAAAAAACGCATCGTTTATATAGTCGACGGCAGTTGTTTTTTTTAATACAATGTTGATAACAGATCGTAGAGCCTTAACAACAGTATATCGACGTCAAATGTTAGTTAGCTTTGACCTTATCTTTTCTCCACGCAGGAACAAAAAATGAATACAAATTCCTGCGGCCGGGCGGCCTGTCGTAAGAGGCGATAAAACAACCCACAGCCGGCTGGTAGGGCATTTGCCCGAGTGGATGACTACCACCCCTGGTCTAGTGTATACCGCCATAACACCTTCGAGTTGTGTTTTGGCATCAGTGAGTAGGTTCCAGTTACCACTTCGAGGCTAGTAATACATTTCTAGCACCTCTGTTATTCTTAATGTCCATAGGCAACGTAAACCACTTTTCATCACATTGGACCGTCAGCCTGTCTGCTGTGCTTCAGCAATAAAAAAAATCGTGTTTCTTGCGGTGACTGAATCCCGATAACCTACTTCTCTCTCCCCTTATCCCATTTCCCCATCCAATCTCCCTATAGCATCCAATAAGCCGACTACGAGTTGTCTTCGCTCCTGGTGTTGCAATCTTTTAAAGCGAAGATAACTACTTTCCAGGAGCTAGGCCGTCTCCGGCCTGTTTGCCAGCTTCGCAATAAAAGAAGAACTATGACAAGTCTGTAGAAAGATTTCTCGTCCCCAAAAAAAACTACATAAGAATATGGTAGACTTAGTCAAAGGAAACCCCGCTCCCTTCCTACCAAAACGGGTATGGACGCAAAATGTGGTTTTACCCGACGACAGTAATGTGTCTCGTTATTAAAAAATATTTGACTTTTTTGTTCAAACCCTTCGACACATTGCAGACTTTTTTTGCTCAAAACCCGTTACTGGCCACATTTACAAAATAACACCACGCCAGCCCTCTAGCAAATGGAATGTGCTCGACCCACAACAACGCAGACGGCCTAATGTTCGTCCATCAGAACCCTAAATGACGGACGTCACTTACCAATTACAATTCAAATGAAACGTACAATTTATTATTATTTTACGTCCATTGCGTGTTTTGTATTGGGATTGCTTTCGAAGTTCCAAAAGAAACGTGCAATGGACAGTAAACATTATGACGTAGAAGTTTCGCTCAGGGTTTAGTGGTAGCTTGGTTTACGTAGAGAAATTATTGTACGAATCCATCTCTGAGCTGAATGACGTCATTGGATTGTAACGGCGTGCGTCGGCCGGTGAAAGGGCGGCTGCAAATGCAGAAATTAGACATTGGCTCTGTCAATGTATTGTTCGCGATTTGATGAAATTCCGGAACCATGTGTGTGGTTGTCCTGATATCGAGTTATTGGAGTATTGATATCAGTTGATATATTATTTACAATATGAAATTATAGAAGAATTCAAAGGCAAACTATAAATACATACAGAATCTGGCTAAAGAAAGCCGATTGTAGAATAGAAAGCCCATCGTGCCGCAGTGCGTACATGCGTAGTGGAATAGTTTCCAGCAGATATTACTCACACCGACGCAAACCATGTGTATATTAAATAAGTTTACACACACAAGTTTAAAAAAAAATATTCGCTTCGTTTGACTTTTTTTTGAAGTAGGCTTCGTTAATACTTTTTTATTCGTCTGAGAACGAGGTATAAATTTTTTTAATATATCAATGCAGTAGAGCTTAAAAAATATTTTAATCGGAGTTTGTTTGAACAAGATCTATTAAGTACTTTTTGAGTTATAGGTATTTTTGATCAAAGAAAAGTATAAATAAAAAAGTATCAATACCTAACCTAAAAAGTATTTTTTTTAGGTGGAGTACAGCAGGCCCACCTGATGGAAAGCGATTACCGTCACCTATGGACGTTTGCAACACCAGAGATGCCACCAACGCGTTGCCGGGCTCGAAGAAATTTTATGACTCCCTTTTTGTAAAAACTCCATATAGTGCTGTGGGAAAACCTCGGCTGGGAGCTCATTCATAATCTCCGCGGTACGCAAGAGAAACGAAAAGTTTAAATAAAACCATCTATCCACTTACTAAAAAAATCAAGTGAACCACGAACCGAATGTAAATTTCATTTTCTTCTATGAAAGTGTATAGGACTGCTTTCATCGTCGAAAGTTATTTGATTTTCCGGTTTCCAATTGAAAATGCAATCAGGAATAATATTATACGAAGTTTAAATTAAACAGGCACAATCGATCAAAGTCAACTCTCGTCCCGTGGGTCAGCGTCGTAACTCAAAAGTTAAATTGTTTGCACAATTCCGTATCGTTTCTAATTTAATGTTAACCAAATGAGAACCAAGCTTTTGGCTTGTATTTTACAATCATTTTTCTTCCTTGTTAAGTATTATTCATAGAAGAAGATTAGAATAGAATGTTCTTTATTGCACACAAAAGTAACAACAATTGATAAAACAAATACAAAATACATGTTGTTATTTATGAGCTACAGGACTCGAATTAAAATAAATGCCGTTGGAATTACTATAGAGTTTTTTAGAACTGCACAAACACATACAAATAAAACTGGATGCAACCAGTTCACACTGCACGATTCGATGCAATTAAACACGCGCAAAGTCCGTCACTATATCGCTAATCGAGAGTACTACAAACGTCTTACTCGTATCGTAGTCGTCGCCTGATTGCCCCACCCCTCCGTTCGGGCACTGTTTTTGTGTTTTGTATGTGGTATTTAAGAAATTAACATCTTCTGTGATCTTTGCCAAAATAATGTTTCTATTGCTTAAATAACAATCATCTCTCTTGTTATTAACACTGATTACGTTATAATTCACTTTGATTAAGGCAATAGATCGCGGTTCGTTGAATACTTGGTGCACTGGCAACCAGTCTCTAGAAGAGGTTATAGTCCTTGTTACGGCCACCACGCCACGCTAGCCACGACGCTCCGCGAGAGTGACATTGACAACATATTACTCTTGACAGTGTGACAGTGACGTTTCAATGAACCTATATTTTTTCTATTACTTGTTTGGTGTTGTTCTCCTTAAACTTTGAAAACTAATAAATGTCTGTATAAATATTTATTAGTTATTACTTATTAAAGTTAGAAATTTTTATTAGTTTTTTTTCTTCTGTGAAGGTGATGTTAATGCTTGCTACTAACGGAAGACCAGCGTTGGACAAACCAGCATTTCCTGAGTTTGGACCTGTTTAGAGTTAAATTAATCTTTAGCTTCGGTTAACCTCTTTATGTATAATTTTCCTATTAAATAACTCTTAATAAACATTATTTTCTTTATTTCAATATTTTACATAATAGAATTAGCAGTCTTATCGCTTACAGGGAAATTTTCCAAACAACCTTATGTCACTAAATTTTACTTAAAGTCAAATCTAGTAGTACAATAAGATTTAACTTAAGAGTGCCTACTTTTATGTTTTAAACTCCTGGTTTTGAATTGCAGAATTACAGACTGGTAAACTGCCCATCTGATGGAAACTGGTTAACATCACATATGGACATTTGCAACACCAGAGATGTACCTACCCAATATGCTGCCGGTATCCACGGAGTGGAGTAGTTGAGAGTTTTATTTTTGATTTAGAACGTCGAAGCCGTCTTCATTTTTTGTGAGTATAATAAGTTGTGACGTCATTCTTTTTACAAGTCAAAATATTCAATATTGTTACATGCCGACAAATCAAATGCCCACTTGGTTTATTACCTTTCCTCACATTGGGACTTCTTTTGTTTACTTTATGTTTAAAAATTGTAATTAAGAAAAACATTCCATTGTGTATTGTCATCTTTTATGGCACTCATTAGGCAGCTGAGTCTAACTGATTCTAAGAAATCCGATCTATGCGGGCTGGCAGCCATATTGCATCGGTGCAGCAATGACCTAAGAGAGAGATCGGCAGTTAAGCGACGATTACGATACCAGCAAGACGTGTACATTGATAAGCTATATAGTGATGGACTTTGCGCGTGTTATTGAATCGTGCAGTTTGTACTGGTTGTGGCCAGTTATATATGTACCTGTGTTATACGTGTTTGTATAGTTCTAATAAATTCTATAGTAATTCTAACGGCATCTTAATTCGAATCCTGTAACTCGTAACAATATTATATATATATATATATATACATTAATTAAAATTATTTCTATCATAAAATTATGATAGTAAGGTATTTAGACGCAAGCTCTTTTGAACTGAAACTTCTGTATAGACAGACATATGGCAACGGACAATTGGCAAAACTAAGCGCAACAAAATTTTAACTTGAAGTTTTACGGGCAGATTTCTAATGTACTTGTTCAATTTGATAACCTGCCCGTAAAACTTGAAGTTAAAATCTTTTTGCGATTCGTTTTTCCACTTGTAAGTTGAAGTTTCACTTCTAATATGTGTCCCAGCATACATTTCGATTTTGTATGTAGGTACTTTAATTTAGAATTTATTGTAATATGTGTCAAATACCTTTGATCTTGAAGCTAGCTAAGATGGCCACTTTTGGAGAATCACTTAGTAAAATTGCTATGCGTCTAGATACTCGTATGTTGATCTATTACTATTCTAGGACATAACATACGAATTTGAAAAAGCGATTGCTTTAGATCCCCTGATCCCCTAACTTTAATTCCATGATACAAATATACTCATCCAGTGCCATTGCAACAATTTTGATTATCTTTTTTACATTTATACTTGAACATTTTAATGGTATAATTTTGCAAGGCAATAAAAAATACCTATAGACAATAATTCGGATTACGTAAACAAATAAAACGTTCGCGAGTGGCCATTAAAGTATTTTATCTGTTATGAATATAATCCTATTTTTATGGGGTTATTAAATTTCTAACGTTTTAAGGGTAACGGGAGGAGGCATAAAATCTTAAGAAACTGCTCCAAAGGATTATCTGGGCCCCTTGTATTTTTAATATTATTACTGAAGACGGGTTTAGTACATATTCAGATATATAATCAAGGTGGCGGAATCCGTCAATGGGGTAAGTTAATACACGTAACAATAACGGATTAACAACAACTACAATTCGAAAACAGAATTCAATGGTGTCTTTGCTTCACTGACTGATTTGTTGTCGTCGTAATTATTCAAACACGGAAATAATGAGAGGTGTATGGATTTTATTTTTTATTTGACTTGACTTTATGTTGTTGGTCCGAAGACCTCACAACTTTACCGGGGTTTTCGGGGCGAGCGCCTTCGCCTTGTGAAGCCCGGGGGCAACTTGCTCGAGGGAGCTCCCTAGGAAGTTTTACCTCGGCTGGACTGTTGCCATGAGAGGGGGATGAATCTGATGATGCCCACTATCGGGAGACACAATAAACTTATTGAGAACGGGCCAGGGGTAATATAAAGCTCGAGGGGCAGGATCCCGGCGGACCGGGATCGGCGGTTCGCGGCGGCCTACACTATCTTACTGCCGTTGTTCCTCCAGTGACGGACTTCGCCCCTTGGGTATAGATTTGAAATATATGAACAACCCTTGTGATTAAGTGTGAGTAGTGTTGTATTCTTTTATATTAGGGGTCTGTAAATAATTTTGACTAAAATTATCCGTCTGCTTCTTTATGTTAATATATAATACTAGCTTCTGACCGCGACTTCGTCCACGTGCAATAGTAAAAAAAAAAATAAGTACAGAGTACACTAATTATAAAGCTGAAGAGTTTGTTTGTTTGTTTGAACGCGCTAATCTCAAGAACTACTGGTCTGATTTGAAAAATTCTTACAGTGTTAGATAGCCCATTTATCGAGGAAGGCTATATGTATCATCACGCTAAGATCAATAGGAGCGGAACACCAATGAAGAGTGTTTCAAAATAGGGGGATGGTTAACTTACTTTTTTAAACTATTCCACGCGGATAAAGTCGTGGGTAGAAGCTATAGAATGTCACCGGAGTTGTTATTCCGTACAGATTAATAAAAATAATAAATCGGCAGACAAACACACACTGTGTATCCCCAAATTAAGCAAGTTACGCTTTTTACATACATACATAACTTCACGCCAGGTCCCTCCCTTGCGGGGTAGGCAGGCGAATGTAACGCTTTTTGTTATGGGTAATATACAACGGACCAGTCTGGGGCCGATCCCAGACACCCAGACCATAGTAAATAACGGAGAAAATTCGTTTCCGAAATTTACCATACCAGTAATCACACCCGGAGCCTTTGCGTTGCAGTGAGGTAAACCGACAAAGGCTTAGCTCGCTCAGCCACAGAGGCCGCCGATTCAGATAGATCTGCAATATTTCAACTACCCTTGAGATTAAATTATAATAATAGTGCGCTCCAGCTAACAACGATGAGGGCTAATTATTCTCTCATGTTTCTCTCGATCTCTCGTTCCGGTGTAATGCAATCCACGTACTTTACTTTACTTTGTTCAAGCCGTTTTTATGCGCTATTGTTCTTCAGATAAATGCAGGCTTTTATGCAAACTGAATGCTTAATTTGGTTCTGCTCTTTATTTTTTCATTGTTACGTATTTTTCTCTGAATTGTTTTTATTGGAGGAGTTCATCATACCGGCAGACCGCCCACTTGATGGAAAGTGGTTGCTATCATCGCTTATAGACATTTGCAACACTAAAGATGTTACAAATGCGCTGCTGCTTTCTTAAGGGAGACTGGCACCTGGTCACTAATGCCGGATCACAACTCAAGGTTGTTATGGCGGCTTACTCTAGACCAGGGGTGGTAGCCATCCAATCGGGCAAATACCATACCATCTGGCTGTGGGCTGTTTTGTCGCGTCTTACGACAGGCCGCCCGGCCGCAGTAAATTGTATTTTGTCTCCATTCCTGCACGGATAAAATGAAATATACACTTGTTTGACACTTGTTACATGTTTAATGACAGAATAAATTAATCTCTCCTAGGTTAGACAAAAATTCCTTAGTCAAAGGCAGAAATTTGGACATTGACGAAGACTTTATGTCAGACCTGTGGTTTGACTAGCCTAACTTAGGAGCGCCAGAGCTTCGATGTTAGAATATAACATATACACTATATATCAGTAAAAAATACATGTGTTATTTAGGAGAGTGGCGTTAAAAATTAGTTCTGTATCGCACCTCGTTTCAGCACAGCAAAGTATCCTGTTTGCCAAGGCCAACCTTAATTTTCAAACTTCATACAATTTCCATATGGACATATATTTTAATATTTTCAAAACAAAAACACACAACTGGACGTAAGCGAATATTCCTGATTATTATTATGCCTGCAGCCGTGTGTTCGGGATGTTGTTTCGGAAAGTATAAACAAGGCAAAAAAGCTTTTTGTAATAAGATAGGTTTACGGAGAAAAGCACTGTGTTTTGTACCATTAAAATATTACAGCCCAAAATGGTTTTGAGTTTCAAATTTCTCATTTAGTTTAATCAAAATTTTAAATTCGTGTCTACATACCTATGTTTGGAATATTTCTACAGTTATTGTTTACGAGGAAAGAGTATAACATATATCAATTTATAATATAAGAAATATGTGAAAGTGACCAGTTTTTACAATGAATTTAAAAGAGGAGGAATATCAGAATGGCTAATTCGGACCAGCATATTCCGAAAATACAACTATCAGAATTTTGTCTGTTTTTTGTAAACATCACGTGATAACTGCTGAATGGATTTGTATGAAACTCGACACAGAACAAGCTTATAGCCCATATCATCACTTGTATATTTTTTACAATACAATACAAAATGTCATTGAACACAAACAGTATTGTCGTGTTGTTATTTGTTGAAACACTTTTTACTATTATGTTTATTCTAATATTATACAGCAAGTAATTCTTAATTTTAACAATAATTTAATAATTTTAACATTAATTTTATAGTATTAGCAATTGTTAATGTTTCTCGGTGTTCGTTCGTAGAAGGGGGCGAGGCGCTAGGTGATAAGTCACATGTCATTGCTGTCAAACACTATATATTGACAGTGACGTTTTATTGTACAGATTAAATACTGTTAGTACACAAACATGTCAAACAATACAACATGACATGACATACATGAGTTTAGAGGACTCAGGAGATCCGCCCATATAAGTATTTCTTTACACAAAAGCTGTTTATCCGACGTTAAAAAAGATAAATATCTAATTAAAAAATTAGGTAAGAGTTTGGCAGTTCACGCATAATAAAGGTGCCGCACAGGCAACAGGGGACTTCCCTGTTTTTTATTTTGAATATCTCTAATAATCGGAAAAGGAGACGGGGAATTTTGGGTGAAAGAAATGTAATGATTTGATATATGGCGTAAAAATAGGTTATATCAATTAGAAAATGGAAGATATCAGCTCTAAATTATGTGTAGAAGTACGACAAATATTCAAAATAACTAAACCCACTACAATTATACAAATTATCAACACAATAAAAAGAAATCTTAAAATGACTATCATCTTATTACAATCTGGGCCTAAGAATAGATGAAAGCGTATCCGTCTCCTTTAGAATATAGCCACAGTTTAATAATAAAAGTAAATACATACTAGACATAGGTATACACGTATAAAGATAACCCCTTCTTCCCTTTCCGTCCCCAAGACGTGACTGACACAGTGGCATAGTATAACTTGAAGGCCCCTCGCAAACAGAGGGTTGTCGCATAATGCTGAGTGCAGGTGCATTGAACCCTCCGCCAATTATGCAAAGGCATGCCGTTCAGCAATCTCTTGAAATCTTGCTGCACTTACTGATTTGATTTTTTTAGATTTATGTATGAAATCTATGTTGAGTTTGGTATGTTGATTGTCATACCTTTACATACCATGTAACGCACTGCCGGCAGAATGCGCTCTGCTAAACCGATCAACCTTCAACAGACTTGTGAGGGAGCACTATCTAACTGCATAATATATAATATTAGTTGTGTACGTATATAAACATATATATGTATGTGTGTGAGTGTATATGTTTTATATGGTTATAGAGTTTTTTTTTTATTGCAGGAGTTCAGCAGACAGGCAGACGGCCTACTAGATGGAAAGCGGTTACCATCGCATATGGACATTTGCAACACCAAAGGTGCTACAAATGCGCTGCTGCTCTCTTAAGGGAAACTAGAACCTGGTCACTAATGCTGGAACACAACTCAAGCTTGTTGTGGCGACATACTTTAGAGCAGGGGTGGTAGCTAACCAGTCGGGCAAATGCCCTATTACCCGTCATTTATCAATACATTATTATTATCATCACACTTATTAGTATATTATAGTACATTATCATTAGTATAATCGTAAGCTGCAAGCCAACAAATTATTGTAATAAGATCCTTGTTCATCTAAAAGTTGCCTGGAAGAGATCGCTTGAAGCAATAAGGCCGCCTACTGTACCTTCTAATTTTAAGCTATGAAAATGTGTTACTGCTTTTATGTTGGTGTATAATAAAGAGTATTGTTGTTGTTGATATTGGAGCCCAGGGTCCGTTTATTTATTTATTTTCTACCCTTTACATGGTCTTCTAAATATCAAGACTTAATTTTTTAGTAGTATCTCTACTACCAGCAGGAAGTCTGCTTTTGTAATTATATCTCAATGGTCGATTACTGGCCTCATAATGGCCTACAATGGTTACTCTTCTATACAAAAGCATTTTGGACTTGAGCCCAGGATATTTTTCCCTTACATATCTAGCCGAGAAACTTAACTAAGTGGGTAGGTATATGAATGATACTTGTCTACAGATGTGAATGTAACATATGAACTTTGGGCCTATGACAAAGATAAAATAAGATATCATGATCATAAAACAATCACAGTGAAACATAGATAACAGTAATTATTTATACAGTCAAAGTGGGCAATGCAGTCAGTGGGGTAAATTCGTACACCTCTCATTTTTTACCTTTTTAAATGGAATTTAACGCCAACTACAGTTCGAAGATAGAGTTAAAAGGTGTCTAGCTGTACTGACCGATTTTTGTCGTCGTAGCTATGAAAACACTGAAATAACGAGAGATATACGGAATTCCCCCACTGATATTATTGCTATAGCAGCTAGATGTAGAGGTTAAAATGATACTTTAGGTGGCAGAGAGTAGTATTCATTGTCGAATTCTGATGGGAACTAAAGTGAACTAATTTATTTTAGAAACGCTAACCTTAAGTACAAATATTAACAAGTCGTAATTCTAGTATAATGTATAGCACAGTGTGTGAGCGGGACGGATGATGTGCGAACGAGATAGAGCAACTATTAATATGTGCGCTCCCGCGTTGCGCCAACCAGTAGTTCGTTGTCCGTTACGATGACTAGACGTATGCAGCTCCCAAACTGCTCACCAAAATAATTAAAACAAATTGCATATTTTAGCAAAATAAATATCGTGTAAACGTCTAAAGCAATCTCTTCTTTCCTAATCTAGTGATACAATATAGTATGTATATATAACAAAGCCGCATGTGAAGGAGCTAAACGCTAGAAAGGGATGACACGGATAATAAAAGATTGCTAGACTTTAATATTAAACTGATAATCTAATTGTTCACTCAACAAACTCCCTGATATAAGGATCTGGACATACTCATTCTAAGCAAATGACGCACGTAGATAGGTAATGGCAATTTTAATCTATGCTACATGTAGAATTTAATTTATGAAACCAGTCTCTTGTCCAGGATAATAACGTCATTTCTGCTACAGACGTGTCCGGCTTAAAGATATAACTAATATAATAATATCTAGAGAGAGAGCATTGCTAACATGTTTCAGAGGTATGTTTTTAACTTGACGGTTGTCGTTTCTCTCTTATATGATCATAGAATACATTGAAACTGCGTGGCATACTCTGTTCTTTTGAATGTTTGTATATATCGAAATGTTTCACTCCTGGATAATTGCATCTATCTGTTGCAATTATTATTGTTCGTGCTTATGAAGGCTCTAATACAAATAGACACGCTATTAATACACAACTGAAGCGTGTCAGATCAAATCATTAACAGATCGCCGATGTCAATAGATTAGCATATTGTTTGTACGTCCAAAAGTTGTGGTTACAAGATACAAACTAATGCTTGCTGTAAGTTGGGTTATTTTTTTTCTTTTTTAAGGCTTCGTGGTTGTTTTGGAAAAGACTTAACCCTTGTCAAATTGTCACTTCTGGCCATTTCTCTGTCCGTCTTTATATGTCAGAATCAATTTTCTCAGAGCCTACTAAATGTATATAGACATAAATTATACATAACATATCATATATGCCACTATACAATGTTGGAGGGACACTGGGAGTAAACCAAAAAATAGTGATGGCTGCCTTGTACAGAACCGTACAACCTTCTTATCCTTGCAGGAACGGAAAATAATACAATTTCCTGTGGCCGGGAGGCCTGTCATAAGAAGCGACAGAACAACCCACAGCCAGGTGGTAGGGTATTTGCCCGTCTGGATGTCTACCACCCCTGGTCTAGAGTATACTGCCATAACAACCTTGAGTTGTATTCCCCGATTAGTTGTCAGGTTCCAGTCTCTCTTTAGAGAGCAGGAGCAAATTTGCAGCACCTTTGGTGTTGCAAGTATCCATATATAAAGGTTATGGTAATCGCGTTCCATCAGATGGACGGTCTGACTCTCTATTGAATTCAAGCAATAAAAAAGACCCTTCTTAAACCTTAAGCGCCTGTGTAGACGGCACCGCCGATACTTTTACTATCTTAATAATTAAACACAAAAGTAAACACTTACTTTTTTACAACGTGGAGTGAAACGAACAAGGTAGAGTGAAAAACACCAAGGGCCTATTTTAAACAGATATAGATACGACCTTTGCTCACACAATCCTAATATAACATGATTTGGGACACAGTAACAACAACAACTAACTCCATCTACTGAGAGAATTATCGTTAAGTTTTAATGTGTTTGATGGGCCGTTGCTATCCGTGCATTAGAAATATATACATAATTTTCTCTATATATTTATATGATCGAAACTGTTACCAATTCATGTACAATCAGATTAAATATGATTTTAATATTAAGATATCCAGACATTTCTCTCTCTATGTAATCTTGACAGTTGTCAATGATAACTATAAAATCTGTCTGCCGGCCAGTAGGCGACTGTAAGGAGGCTCTATTCTCCACATTTGAACATGTGGCAAATAGGCATTAAAAATTGTTGGGGTTAAACTAACCACACCTTGTATGTAGGGTTAATAACACCAAACCTTAAAAAAAAGAAATACCTACTTTTGAATTCAAAATGAAATCGCTTTCTTTATTAACTTGTACCACAAAAGAAAACACTAGTAGAATTTACAATTCCATACACACATTTAGCAATTAATCAAGGGGCTAATGAAGATCTTCCTGATGATTGTTCTGAGGGATAGCAATATTACTATGTTTATAGTTGCGATGATCATTCTATTGACCGATATTATAATTACCTAGATTTTATAGTTTTGTGCTCATGGCTGAACGTTTTATATACAACAAATTGGTCTTAGAAGTGTTGGTAACCTGAATTTATGGCAGCTCTAATATATAGGTTTATAGGAAGATATTATAAAGCTACAGTTGAAGTAATTACTCGTATAATAATGTCATATTTTAATGGATTTTGTTAGGTATCACGGAAACAATAGCTATTTTAAGGAAGATGCTTATTGATATGTTGTAGTGGATAATGTTAGGCATTAGAACCTCTTTTGTATTATTTATATTTACTTCTAATGTTGACACTGACTTGACATTGCTGTAATAAAGAAACCATGAAAAGAGCACGCTTTGTTTAAATCGCTTATCCCAATAATTTATCAAGTTTTCATAGGTTATGGGCCCAGACGCCCTATAGGTTGTAGGGAAATGAATAAGTAAAATGTAGAGAGTAATATTATTAGAAAACTATAATAATATATATAAAAATTCTGAAATACGAAAAAAAAAAAACAAAAGAAAATGTCGGAAGGAAAATTTCCCCTACTAAAAGAAAACTGTAATTTTGCCCATTGGAAGTATCGAATAGACCTATTATTAGAAGAAAAAGGTATTAATTTAAAAGAGGAGATCAAAGATGATAAGCAAAAACGTATATTAGATACAAAAGCTCGTGCTATTATTGTTCAATGTTTAGAAGATAAATATCTCGATATCATATCAAAATGTCAGACATCGGAAGAAATGATAAACGTACTACAAGAAACTTTTCAGAGAAGTAGCATACAAAATAAAATGCATCTAAAGAAGAAATTACTAACTATAAAATGTCAGCCGAACGAAAAATTACAAGATTTTTTTATGAGATTCGAACAAATTATAAATGAATTAGAGGCAGTAGGATGTAAATTTACGGAAATAGACAAAGTTTGTAATCTTTTAACCGCATTACCCAAACAATACGAGAATGTGATAACGGCAATAGAAACTATGAATGATTTAAATATTTCAATGAACTTCGTGAAGGCGAGACTATTAGATACTGAATTAAAAATAAAGAACAATGATGAATATAATGAACCTGAAACAGCATTTATTACGTGTTTTAAATGTCACAAGAAGGGACATATTGCGAGAAATTGTAACCGAGGAAGTGGTTCATCAGGACGAGGTCGAGCATTTCGAGGACGAGGTAGGACTTACCCAAGAAGAGGTAGAGGAGCAGGACGACAGTATTTCAATGGTAGATATGAATACCAAAATCAGTATAACAATACTGTAAATTATGCAGAAGATCCTAGTAGTTTTTTGTTTTTAAGTACAGGCTATTGTAATAATGTAAACTATAAAATAAGCCAGAAAATTGAATGGGTCATAGATTCAGGATGTACGGAACATTTAATTAATTCAAATTTTGAACAATATATGACTAACGTAAATATTTTATCTGAACCAATAAAAATTTATATTGCTAATGGGGATTCTCTTATAGCTAAAAAGAAGGGTACCATAGATGTAATTTGCCAAGGTAGGAATATAAAATTAGAAGCGCTATTAATAGATAATATCAATTTTAATCTTTTGTCAGTAAAGAAAATTGTTCAAAACAACTTTGAGGTCAATTTTAATAAAGATTATGTTAGAATATTCTGCTGTCGTACAAATAGATCAATAAAAGGCACTTGTGTAGGAAAGTTATATATTTTAAATACTAATGTCAATGCAAACGTGTGTAATGCAGCAAGCTCTGATGATCTGTGGCATAGACGATTGGGACATCTTAACAGAAGAAGCCTCCGCTTGATGAATTTACCTACGAGTGAGAAACCATGTGGTCCATGTATGATGGGTAAGGCAACCAGACTTCCTTTTAATTCTGTTCCCAGGCTAAGATCTCGAAACATCGGCGAGATTATTTATTCTGACATAGCAGGTCCGATGAGAACTTCTGGAATAAATGGAGAAATTTATTACCAGGTAATAATTGATGATTTTTCACATTTTTGTAACACATATCTTTTAAAACATAAAAGTGAAGCTGCTACAAATTTGATTAATTATATTAAAAGATTAGAAAATAACAAACAGACCAGAGTAAATAAAGTTAGATGCGACAATGGTGGAGAATTTAAGAACCGATTTTTCCAAAATTTTTGTTATGAGAAAGGAATTGAAATTCAATATACACGACCGTATTCTCCTCAGCAAAATGCTGTGTCAGAGAGAATGAATAGAACCTTATACAATCGAGCGAGAACTTTGTTGATAGAAACTGGACTACCAAAGAACTTATGGACTGAAGCGATTACGTGTGCAACTTACCAGCTGAATAGATGCCCATCTTCAGCAATCCAATTCAAAACACCAGCAGAGATTATGTTTGGAGATAGAGATTTATCAAAATTGAGAGCTTTCGGAAGTAAAGTGTGGGTATTAACAATGCCAAAAGGGGATAAGTTAGACGGAAGAGCTAAAGAAATGAAAATGACAGGATATGCTCCAAACGGCTACCGCTTGTGGGATCCGAGTAATAACAAAATAGTAATTTCAAGAGATTTAAAGTTTGATGAAACTGATGTAAAATATATAGAACATAATAAAGAAAAAACTCGACGGAGATACTTTGAAGAGGAAGAAAAAGAAGAATATCAAAATAGAGAGACAGAACAACAGTTTGAAGAAAGGGAAGAAGTAACTAGAGACGAGAGAGAAACACATATGTATGAGAGACCAGTAAGAGAGAGAAAATTACCTACTTATTTAAAAGATTATCAAATGGAGAATGAAGGTCAAGATAATTCTTATGATGCTAACATAGCATTTTGTCTATTTAACAATAGTGAAGATCCTGAAACATTTCAAGAAGCAATTTGCAAAGGCGAAGAGTGGAAAACAGCGATTGATAGCGAAATAAGCTCATTAGAAGAGATGAACACGTGGGAAGAAGCAAAATTACCAGATGACAAGAAGGCGATTGATACTAAATGGATATTCAGAACAAAGCAAAACGGTAAGAAGAAGGCTAGGTTGGTAGCGAAAGGTTTTCAGATAGATTCTAAATATAATGTTTACTCACCTGTTGCTAGAGTGTCAACTATCAGAATGATGCTAAGTCAAGCTGTACAAGAAGATCTACCTATTAGGCAACTAGATGTACCAACGGCATTTTTAAATGGTTATTTAAGCGAAGCAGTATATATAAAACCTCCTGAGGGTATAAGAGTTAAAGAAGGCCATGTATTGAAACTAAGAAGATCTCTATATGGACTGCGTGAAGCTCCAAAGTGTTGGAACAAAAGATTTAATGATTTTATTGTCAAGCAAGGATTTGAACAGTCGTATTACGATTACTGTTTATATGTCAATAAAGATGTATGGATTTTGATATGGGTAGAACACAGTTTTGTTAAAAGTTTGGGACTCGTGTAAATATTAATATATACTTTAATAATTAATTATAGAATAAATAATTACTTTAAATATGTTAAAAGAAAGTATAGAGTGTTATGTTTTAAATATTTCTTGTTACAAGGGAAAGCTATTATGTTATGTTTATAAGTGCAATCTTAAAAGGAATTTAATATTGAAGGGGGGTGTTAGGCATTAGAACCTCTTTTGTATTATTTATATTTACTTCTAATGTTGACACTGACTTGACATTGCTGTAATAAAGAAACCATGAAAAGAGCACGCTTTGTTTAAATCGCTTATCCCAATAATTTATCAAGTTTTCATAGATAATAAGGTTTATTGGTGAATGCGATACTGTTATATTAACTAAGCCTTTTGGTGGCACTTGTTACAGGTATTAACAAATTGCTGGACATATTAGATTGCGAACATGTAATTGATGGTACTTTCAAGTAATTTATAGTATTTAAGCGGTGCGTGACGCCAGGCAGACATATTTTTTCTACCATTCACCAGGCGCTACGACCTTCAGTCAACTGAGTAAGTCATATATTTAGATAGATAGATAACACTTAATTGTACACCAATACAAACATGAACTTAAGACTAAAATTATATCACATATTTATCATATATAATATATTTATGTATTTAAATGTGTATAATACTGAGATGATATTAAGACTTTGAAATAGTGAGTTGAGGACTTAACTTCAGTGAGGAATGGGATGACTGTAAGGGGAAATGAGTCGTCACCGGGTCAGGTTGGGCCCATTTTTATGTCATCTTGGTAACACATTTACATATACTATTATATGTAAATGTGTTGCTGTCAAAGGTTTTGTTATGAGGAACTGTTCAGAATGCTGTCATTGGCCTTCTTCTGTGACCATACTGTTCGCCATTGGCTGGACGTTCACCCCACTTCCTTAAGCCGCTTCTGACCACAACAGTTTTCCCGAATGTTTTTTCGCGCACTTTAGAAATCTGTAATAAGCTCCCAGCCGAGATTTTCTTTAGAGCCGGTAGCAATTTAATAAAACATTATCCATTAGTGGCCAGTTCCCATATCTTACTGTTCATTCATTTCTCTACTATCAGTTGATTTTTGACATTAGATGTATGGACCTTATGTAAGATTTTAACGTTAGTAAGGCAAATAAACGGTCGATAAGACATACGTGATTCAACATTTCCATGGCAGCATATGGGTCTCTCTGTCAATCTATACTTTTTTAATAATCGGCAAAGAACCACGCACATTGTATACACCCAAGCTAAGGCGCATATACGCAATAGCGCATGTGTTATGGGGAAATAATATGCCACGGATCACACTCTGCACCCGACCCTTTACACCCAGAACATATTATATAACGGAAAATTCGATTACAAATTTTACCATGCACGGGAATCGAACCCGCAGCCAAGCTTAGCCTCCTCAATCACAGAGATTGAGAACACATGTTTTCATCCGAAATTATATAAAACTTATTCATGAACTTCTTCATTACTTGGATAAACATTACCAGGAGCACATAGCACTGTAGGAGTTTCCCAAGTCCCCTGATAACGGGTTACAACTTGCCGCCTCCAATTTGCGCAAATTGCCTCGCAGTTCAGCTGAATTGAGTCTCACAAACTGTGCAATATCGTTAGCCTGATGCGGGAACTTGGAACTGTTGAATATTTAGACTCTAGTTAAGTGAACCGCATTTTATTGTCACTGTAGTTTGAATTGTTCATGCTAATTCTTACTTAGCTTAGATTAGATTCTGTTCTTGTGGGCAATCATCTCCTAGAATACCGGACTTGTTATCGTAAAATGAGGCAAACACTAAAAAATATTTTTTATAATAGATTAAAGAATCACTGTTCACTGGAATTCTTCATAACATTGCACAGGAAACGTAATCAATGGCAAAATTACGGATTTTACCATTGCCCAACAGCGGGCACGCAACATGAGGGTAGCTAAAAAGTTCTCGACACAAACGGTTGTCTCGCTGAAAATCCAGATTTAAATGTCACGTGGAGGACTGGGAATAACAATGCGCTCAAAAAAATTATTTCATGGAATAGTTGTAATTTGATTTAAATGTTAAATTAAATTTAAACAAATTATTTAATTAACAAAATGAAAACTAATTACGCTCAACAAAAT
Organism: Dendrolimus pini; assembly: GCA_949752895.1. NCBI lineage: Eukaryota > Metazoa > Arthropoda > Insecta > Lepidoptera > Lasiocampidae > Dendrolimus > Dendrolimus pini. The sequence continues at coordinate 14,530,864 of OX457145.1, read as the reverse complement.
AATTACATAACTACGCTTATTCCTACAAATTGACTTATGTAGCATAGTGTTAATACACTAAGCTACAAAAATCGACTAATGTTAGTATATAGCAGGCAAACAGGCAGACCTGATGGAAAGTGGTTACCGTCACCTATGGACGTTTGCAACACCAGAGGTGTCATCAACGCGTTGCCGACCTCTATGAAATTTTATAACGCCCTTCTTAAGCAATCCCATGTCACAGAACAAAGGAAAAACCGCGGCGGGAAGTTCCCTCAAGATCTTTGTTGTACGCCGTATAAATGTTCTAGAGAATCGTTGCGAGTTGAACGTGGGAGCTCAAGGAAATGAGGGTGAACATCCCGTCGCTGGCGAGCCGTGCGGTTGTAAGAGTAAGGCGTTTGTACCAGATCAGAATTCCTCGGAACACTCCTCGTTGTACAGGCGGTAAAGTACGCAGAGGGACGCAGTCTGTTCGAAGGCTAAACGATTCTAAACATCCTGTTCGTATGGGATCGTCGACGATACGAACAGCGCGACGCTCGATGGAGTGTGTGGGGGAATCGTACAAATAATAAGCGTAGTAATTAATAACTTGAAACCTGTTTGATTTGGAAATTTAATACAATTTCTAACACACCCTATATACTGATACAGGGTTATCTATTTATCTATAAATATTTGTGGGGTGGGCTCTTAATAAATATGATTGAACTGAATGATAACGATCAAATATGTAACACATAGATTCAGCACAGTTATCGGCAGTGTCCTGTCTAAAGGTAGAATTCTGCATGCTCGAAGCTTGAAGGGCCGCGCTTGTATGTAGTATATAAAGCGCTTTATATCGCGACATCTGGTTGGGTCTGAAAATAAATAATTAAAACTTCATATCAACAATAACAATACAACAAGAGTCCATTGAGTTGATGACGCGTCGTAAACTTAAAGGACGCGGTTTCGAACCCTGACCAGAACGCATGTGCCACATAGACAGTGTTCTGACCTAATATGCATATTGTAAGTTTACTACGTGGTGACAACGGTGAAGGAAAACATGTTGATGAAACCTGCCCATCGACATAACCGCTGTGTTAAACCTGCCACGCCGCCTTGGACAAGCGTGGAGGGTATACTGTCCGATCCCCAAAAGTGGGAGGCCTGAGCCCAGCACTGGGACCTTTACATATTTTATTGTTTATCTCTACAATTCACAGAATTTGATGTAAAAACTTGGAAGCCCTACTTGAAAACCTAGTAACTAACAATTCAATTATTTTTAAATTCTCTCGAAAATAAAGGTTTGTAGAAAATTTTATAAAAAAATAATAAAAAAAGCCTTAAATTATTTTATTGGAACAACAATCAGAGGATACATTATTAAAATTGAATACAAAGTTACAACTTAAAATATTAAGTAATAATTCAGCCCACAGCACTGTCCACAGGTTGAAATATAAATATATTATTAAAGGGATTTCGTGACTACGTGTAATCGCTAGACTTAATAATAAATACATATTTATATAATTTTATATTATGTATCTACTCGAATTAATGACAAAACTGCAATAATGCTAAAAAACCTAATCTTAAATGTTGAGAATTACCAAAAAATTTTTATTTTGAAATTCAGCAGTCCAATATACAGTTAACGGAAATCATCAACACTTACCTGTTTCAGCAAGGAGTAAGTTGTGTAATACAATTTCCATCTTGCTAGTCTGATATGAAAGCAAACTGGCAGAAAGTGGAGCGGCAAATAAAATCGTTATTGTTTGGAATAATGAAAAATAGCTGGAGCTCATTGCCACCAAGACACTCTGAAAGACATAACATAATTTTTAATAAGGTAGATAAATAATGTTTTTATGGAAGTATAGGTTTGCGTTAGACCAGTGGCTCACCTGACGTTGAATGATGACGCAGTCTAGGATGGAGCACTCTTACCTAGAAGATAATTATTCACTCGCGACTTGAAGACTTCAAAATTGTATTTATCTGGAAAAACACTCCGGCAAATTATTCCACTCTTTGGCAGTGCGTACCAGAAAAGATGAAGCGAAACGCTTGATTCTGACTGATGGTGTTTCCACCATGAAACGGTGGCGCAAATCGGTGCGTCTGGTTGCCGATGGTAAACAGTTTATTCTTCGTCAAATAAACGATTACAAAAATAGTTACAATATTGAAGGCCTCTGTGGTTGAGCGGGCTAAGCCTTTGCCGACTTACCTCAGTGCAACGCAGTCTCCGGGTTTGATTCCTGGTATGGTAAATATAGGAAACTAATTTTTTCCGTTATTTACTATGGTCTGGGTGTCTGGGAACGGCCCCAGAATAGTCCGGTTGTGTATTATCCATAACATAAGTATAACTTGCTTAATTTGAGGATATAGAATATGTATGTTTGTCTGTCGATTATTTACATTATTATTATTATTTATATTTGCATGGCAAAACATAAGGCGATGCGATCTCTTCAAAGCAATCTGACTTACATTAAAGGCTATTTTAGACTGACGTCTTTAAATTAAAACTACGTTTTAACAGTTATATTTAGAAGTTTCGGGCAATTTTCAATCACTCAAGTTTGTCTTCCGTGATCACGGCTGCTGAAAAATGGCCGAAAAGTCGAAATAAAAGTAAAAAAATCAAGTAAATGTTGCGCTTTATAAACTCTAATTCAGTTTTTTTTAATAGCTTCAATATACAGACAAGACATGTTAAGAATCTTATAATATTTTAGATAGATATGAATTATGGTTTCCAATGAAAAGGCTAGACGTTGAATACAGCACTATAGCAGTATTATGCGTATTGATCTGTAAATTATACTTACTTTTCCATGTTTGTTGTATTCAAGCAAAGATGAATAAATTGTAACCATAACGACCGGTACGTTAACTATCAATGATGTCACATACTGAAAAAAATGTGCTGAAATTATTTGATAAGATAATAAAATTAAATGTTATAACATAAAGAGAGCAGAAAGTGTCATAGCACTTGTTAAGGAGAATTAGTTTCTACTGACCGTTCATAAGTAGAAAAAAAGAAGAAATTAATAAAATATTAAACTAAATACTTAAAAATAAACTAAATTACAAATAAATTAATATAAAGTATGTAACAGATCGCTGCCAGAGGAAAGCGTGCCCTGCTGGCATCGGCTAGTTGCATTGGCACGCTGCATGGCAATGCAATCAGCAAAAAAAATTGCGCAAAATCTGAACCAGCCTTCTGATCACGGGTTTCTTACAAATTTCTTTGAAGAAACTCTTTGCCAGTGGAACCCACGGACTTAAAGTTTCAACTCTGAACGGCATAAATATGTAACCCCTTCCTAGGGTTCCATGTTCAAGCCTAACAAGCAGTTTAAATCTGACATCAGCTCTGTATAAGTTATGTCGAATTTCTACCGATGGTTAGGCAAGCCAATAATATATAGTAAGATAATCGACCCATAAATGGTGCAAGCTTCTATCACTCACGTTTGACACGCGAGTACATTGACCTTACCAGGTGCACAGAAGAGCCAAAAAATAATTAAAGGAGTTATTTTCCAAATAATAATAATAATAATTCTTTATTTCAGGCATTAAATAACCCATATCAGTTCACAACATATAATCTTACAATTAAAAATTAAATTAAAAATAAAATAATAATAGTAATAATAATAATTAAATAGTATGTCATTTCCAATTCAAATTCAATTCATCCGTTATGCCTTTAAGTCCCGGTGCACAGAAAGCCAGCTCCTAAAAATGGGGTTGTCAATGCAATCTGAGAACATGCGGAGAATCCCATTGCCCGAGGCACGGAGGCGAGCCCAGAGCCCAGAGCCAAAATACGTGATACGTAATTTTATCCGTGCAGGAATGGAGAAAGAATACGATTTCCTGCGCCCGGGCGGCCTGTCGTAATAGGCGACAAAACAACCCACAGCCAGGTGGTAGGGCATTCGCCCGACTGGATGGCTCCACCCCTGGTCTAAAGTATGTCGCCATTACAACCTTGACTTGTGTTCCAACATTAGTGAACAGGTTCCAGTTTCCATTAAGAGAACAGCAGCGCATTTGAAGCACTTTTGGTATTGCAAATGTCCATAGGCGATGGTAACCGCTTTTTATCAAGAGGGCCATCTGCCTGTCTGCTTGTCTGCTGAATTCAAGCAATAAAAAAATACACTTAACAAATTAAGCTAAAGAACAACTTTTTCATACTTACTGCACGATCAAACCTGGTCTTAACATTCTCAGTAATATCGACAATAGTAATATATAAATACTGACAAGAGATAATATTACAGCAACGTTTATTTAACTCGGCAGTAATTTTAGTTAAGCGATTATAGGAACAATAAAAAATAAAGAAATAAATGATGATAATACTGTCTAAGGAGACGGATATGATTATATAAAGAATCTGATCGAACACAATAAAACAGTTTTCACACAATATATCACTGCAATATATAATAATGGTAACACATCTAAAGGAAACTATTGCTAAAATTGAAATTATAATTTTAACACTAATATTTTCAGGAACGCGCACATTTAATTCGGTATCCACAGCGACTAAAGTATTAAAAAACTTGTATAAAGATGTATTCTTGTCTGTAGATAAAGTAATGAGGCATATCATGATAAAATATTGAATAATGAAAATCGTGTAATATAAAGCTTTTTTAAATTCCAAAATGTTAAAGAAAATATATTCGTAATAAAGACACAGAACGATGGTTTGTAGTATTGCAATACAACGGCTGAAGTATTTGATGCTAAAAGATTTATATTGGAAAAATCCCAAATCGAAAGATAATATGATTTGATATAGTTTAAAGAATATAACGATAGTTTTTGATAACTTCAAATTTCCATCTGATTTTACGTGTGTTATTATAGGTGCTACTGATTTTATAGTCATATTTGTATTTGAGAAGTCAAGGTTTTTATAATATTTTTTGGTTAGTATTTCCTAAACACGTATAAACACATAACCGTACAATTGAAGCAACTTGATGTGAATATTTTCGGTTCTCATTATACTTGATGAAAATCTAATAGGTATTCCCCAATTTTATTAATTTATGATGAATTCAACGACGCAAGTCACTAGTCGTTTAAACAACTAATATTACAAGAAACTTTGTACATTATTGATGACCTGAGTAGATCAATAATTATTTTCTTTATCTTGACTTTCTTGTATAATAGACAAATAATTTCAATAAGTGCTGATAATAACATTTGTTGGTTTCAATGGTGATTAGTAGTTAGTACTACATGTATAATGTTTATATATAAGTTTATCAATTCTATCTACACTTCAATACTCATATTATAAAGAGGAAAGATTTGTATTTTAGTAACGAATATACTCAAAAACTACTAGGCTGATTTCAAAAATTCTTTCATCATTAGAATTCTATATTATCCCAGATTAATATAGGCTATATTTATTACAAAAAAAAATTAAGGATCCTTACTAAAACTTCAATAATATAACCCAAGATATAAAAAATTGTTTTTGAGTGAGTACACGGGTGGTTTAGATTCACAATTAGACCCGGTAGGTGGTGCTGGAATCGGGTTCTAGATTTTATTTTTTTCAGGGCACGACAACGACTGCCGGAACCGCTATTACGTTATAAAATAATAATCAATCGTTTTTTGATCTACTCATGGGCATGAAGAAAGAATACCTCATACATTAGTAAAAATCGTAACTCATAACACACTCTTCCGATGCAAGTGGCACCATCAATCCGTTCTTGTTTATTAGAAAATCTTAAAGTGTGTAGTGGTCCGGTAACTGATGACTAGACAATCTTATAAGGAACTTGCTAGTCATCCGGTTACCGGACGACTAATATTCGTCCGATTACCAGACGACTAGCAAGATCCAAATTTTAATCAACGTCTTATTTTTATATTGATTTTGTCCTCTACATATTTGATTGTAATATTTTGTGAAGTGTTATGCTCAGTGGGCAGAGACCTTATATAAATTGGAACTTTATACTATGTCTTACCTTGTCCTATCAGTAGATAGTAGACACGTGTCAATTTCTCTCAAAGTGCTAGTAACGTATTCGGTAAAAAAAAAACTTTGTATTGAAAAGTATTAGACGATGCCCACTAGATCGTTCCGTCGGCGACTAAAAACACCATCGAGTTCCAGGCACGGACCGTCAACAATTGTCGGCGAGAAATGTTTCGCCAATGCCGCTACGGCTCTGTGCATAGCACGCGACGTTATCAAGCCAGCCCCGTAGGCGGCGAAACGGGGAGCATGCGGGTCTTAGCTGCTTGTGATGACTTTTTTTTTTTTTTTTTTGTTTGAGGCGAGGAAAAATGCTGACCGATTTACGCACTCTCAGGGCCGTCACTAGGAAACGGCGCGCATCCATCGGGGGTGATAACGCTAGCAATAGTATGCTTTTTTGCGCTTCGTCCGCGATGGCTTGACACTGAGGAGTGTGGAAGACTCAGAGCGATGCCGCACGGGCGAGCAACCTCAATACCCACTAAAAAACCTCTCCTCCCGTCGACCCTGCGCTTTGTTGTGAAGGAAAGACTGAGATATAGAACATAGTTACGCAACAGTCGATCCAGCGCAATAAAGTGCCTGGAGTGTGCCCTGGGAGAACACACCCCACTTCGAAACGGGGGCTGAATCCCTTGCGTTGCCTAGTAGCAAGGGGCCCCTCGTACCGGAACCTAACTCAGGGAGGGAAGTAATGCGCGTACCTGCCTCTCCGGGTGCTAGCTGAAGGCCGGCGACCTCGGGTGGAGACATTAGCACGCGCTGCAGGACTTCGCTCCCTATCCCTTTCTGCGGCCTCTTTTAGAGACATAACCGCCTCACAGAAAGAGACCGCAGACTCCCAGCGGTCGTCGCTGTGCAACATGGCCGTTACCAAGTCGCCAAGCGATCGGACGGCTCTTACGTGTGTCTCGAGCTCGAAACGCTGAGGCGTCCATGCAGCGCACTCAACAAGCGTGTGTAACGCCGTATCGGGTGCGCCGCATTGGCGGCAGTCCGGGGAAGGCAAGCAGCCCACAATGCGAAACAGATACTGGTCGAAACAACCGTGTCCGGTCAGTATCTGAGTCGTCCTGAAGGTCAGGGTTCCGCTGGTGCGGGTCACCCATCTCTCCAGCTGCGGCCTGATTGCATCCACCGTATAGCCGCCGGCCACAGGGTGTTCGAGGTCACGAGACCAGGCGACGAGGCAGGAGGCGGTTTCCCGCTTCCTGACCGTCTCTAATTCGACTTGACAGAAGGTCAGTCCTCTAGCTAGGGCATCCTGCTGGGCGCGACGAACTCTGGACAGGACGTCTGCCTGGAGAGGCCAGGGCAGCTCGCCTGCCAAGAGAGTCGCCGCCGACCACGACACTGTGCGGTACCCCCGTATGGTCCTCACGGCCAGAACCCGCTGCGCGCGGTGCAGCAGGGTTCGGTTGTGGCGGTGAAGCGCATCGGACCAGACGGGCGCACCGTAGAGTGCCATACTCCTCAGGATGCCGGAATAAAGCTTCCGCGTCGCACCCCCCGGCCCCCCCACGTTAGGAAGAAGCCTGGAGAGTGCGCCCGCGGAATTCAGAAGTTTGGGAACTAGCTGCTCAAAGTGCGCTTTGAACAGCCATTTCCCGTCTAGGACTAGCCCAAGATATTTCATCGTGGGCCCTACTCTAATCGCCACCCCCTGAACTGTAACGGACAAGTCCGGGGGAGGATTCCGGAATTTCCTATGGAACATGACGGCCTCCGTTTTCGCGGGGGAGACCTTCAAGCCCAGCCTAGCTATTCGATCTACGACGATCGCCAGCCCGTCGTTGGCGACGTCCACGGATTCCGCAAAAGACGCGGTGCGTGCCGTGAGTAGGGTGTCGTCCGCAAAGCAGATCAGCCCTACTCCGGGCCGGACCGTCACCCGAAGGATCCAGTCATAGCCTACGTTCCAAAGGATAGGCCCGAGGACCGATCCCTGTGGAACGCCGCACGCGACACGTCGCCGACCTAGCACGTGGTTGGCGGACTCACCACCCTCCCAAAGGATGTGCCGATCTCGTAGGTACTCGCCCAACAGCCTCGTGAGGTACGGGGGGACTCCGTGCGCGCGGAGCCCTTCCCTGATCGTCTCATGAGGGAGGCTGTTAAAGGCGTTCGCTATGTCTAGCGACACTGCAAGAACGACGTCCTTTGCTTGGACGGCTTCGTCCGTCAATGTTCGCAGCGTCTGGAAGGCGTCCATCGTGGAGCGCCTCCGCCGAAACCCGAACTGCGTATCTGATAGCCCCGGCTCCACAGTGTCTAGATGCTTCACAAGCCGCTCCGCCAAGATCTTCTCGAAGACCTTGGCGACCTCGTTCAGCAGCACTATGGGCCTGTAGGCGGACGGATCGTTGGGAGGCCGACCTCCCTTGGGAAATAGGCACAAACGCCCCTCTTTCCATTGCGACGGGAACCTACCTGCGCGAATACAGGCTTCGAAGAGGTCCCGCAGCTGGCTGCGTAGGTGTTTTGCAGCCAGGAAGAGGAGTCGACCTGGAACCCCGTCGGGTCCCGGTGCCGTCTTCCTGCCCCGGAGCCGGTCCAGGGCGACGTCTAGCTCCCCCTCGGAGATGGAGTGAGGCTCCTCGTCCGTGGGGGTGTCGGGAATGGGTGGACCCATACTGGGGGGAGTGAAGTTCCCCGGATCCGGGAAGAGCCCATCGATAACCGACCGGAGCACCTCGGGTTCGAGCGTTTCCGTGACCGTGGATGTGCAAGGCCGCAACTTGTTGCGGGCCCCACGGTACGGGCGCCCCCAAGGGTCCCGATCGAGCGTCTCGAGGAGCTCGGCCCGAGCCCGGGCTTTCGATCGCAATATTGCAATCGAAAGGGCCTTTCTGGCCTCTCTAAACTCGCCCACGAGTCCATTTTCCGCGACGAAGTCCGGAGGACGGCGCGCCCTGCAGCGTTTGAGCCTGTGGCTGATGATGCGAACTGCCTTTCGCATCTCGCCCAGCTCCTCGGTCCACCAGTGGACCGATTGCTTGCACGGAGGCTGCCGCTTGGAGACGCGTGGCATCGCAGCGTCGCAAACCCTCGTCAGGGTCTTGCGCATGTGCTCTGCCTGCGTATCCAGATTCGCGAAGTCGGCTGGGTAGGCCCAGCTTTCCGAGAGTGCCCGCTCCTCGGCCTGCTCCGGATCGAGCTTGGTAAGGGCCCAACGCGGGAGGAGAGGGGGGCGACGGTGAACAGGGCTCGGACCGGAGGAGGGGGTCGTGAGCTCAAATCTGATGTACCGATGATCAGAGAGCGACTCCACCTCCTCCAGCACCCTCCATCCGGTCACTCTGCGGGCGGCCGCATGAGTGACGAATGACAGGTCGATGATCGATCCACCCCGCGCGCGCACGCAGGTCTGGACCGACCCCTGGTTCAGTATGGTCAGGCCGGCTTGAAGAGCCCAATCCTCGACCGCCCGACCCCTAGCGTCCGTGAGTACGTTTCCCCAGGAGAGGTGCTTTGCATTAAAGTCGCCCATCACGAAGATCGTTTTGGGCGACAGTCTGCGTACGGCAGCCCCGACGGCGTCCAAGTGAAGCTCGAACTCCGCCAGGGGGCGGTTGCGCGAAAAGTAAACGCCTATGACGACGATACTCCCGCTCTCCGCCACAGCATAGCCCTTTCCTCTTTCGAGACATGTAAGCGGTGTGCCGGACCCGGCTCTGGCCACCACCGCTACCATGTCATCGAGATCGCCCACCCAGTTCCCAGAAGGAGGGACGTAATAAGGTTCACTTATTACGGCTAAATTCGCTTGCCACTCCGCCATCGCCTGCAGGCACAAGTCCTGAGCGGTGGGGGAGTGGTTTACGTTAGCTTGGAAGAACGTTGTTACGGGCGTACTAGGCATTGGATGTGTCCATTGTCTGTACTCCCGATTTGCCGGTACGTGGTCTCGCCCGCGAGTGGACGAATTGGCCCCTCACGTAGGGAGGTTGGCAGAACCTCGCCAACGTGGGGTGGGCCGCGTTCAGTCCCCCCGCCGCGCACGCCGCGCAGTGGGGTTTCCGTGCCGTGCAGTCCGGCATTTTGTGTCCGCTTTTACCGCAGCGGAGGCACAAGTTAGTCCGATCCGGGCACGTGTCCGGACAGGTTTGGGTGCCATGACCGACGTTGAAACATCTGTAACAACGTATCGGTCTGGCTTCCAGTGCCTCGACCTTCGCCGAGGTGAAGCCAACCAGAAGGTAGCCCAACCCGACGATGGTCTTGGCAGCAGCGACGGGGCACAGCACGTACGATGCGCCCAATCCGCCCGGTCCTGCACCGATGTGCTTCGTGAGCACGTCGTCGCGCCGGCAGTTGCCTGCGCGCGCGATCGCGTCACGAAGCCCATCGACCGTGACTGAGTCGTCCAGCCCTGAGTCGTAAAGCTCCCCACGCTTTACGGGGCGGACGACCTCAGCCATCCCTTCTAGGGCCCCGCGCAGGGCTTCGGCGACGCGGTCCGCCTTGGCCGCGCTCTCGGGTCCCGGCCGGAACTCGAGGAGACGCGCGTCCCTGGCGGTCCGCACCACCTTCAGCCCCTCGCGGAGGCCCATGGCGGTGATGTCGACCACCGTCGAGGCCTTTGCGAAGACCTCGCGATAGCCGACACCCTTCGCGGCCGCTGCCGGCAGCAGTCTAATGATGACTGCGGCCGACTTCGGCTCGCGGAGAACGACGGCAGGCCTCGCGGCCTGCTTCCGCGGTTGTTGCCTCCACCCCGTCGGTGGGGCAGCAGCTTGCGCCTGGGGGGGGGGAGGGGGTCCGTTGGCCCTCGCCCCCTTACCCTTTTTCCGCCCTACGACCGTGGACCACGCCCCCCCCTCGGGAACGGGGGCGGGGGCCACGGGCGCCGGCGGCGGCGCGACGTACGGGTCGACGTGAGGGGCGCGCGCCACGGGCGCCGGCGACGGTGCCACACACGGGGTGGCACGTCGGGCGCGCGGGACGGGCGCCACCAATGGCGCGGACGCGGGGGCCATTTGTCGCCCAGAGGGCGAAACAACTGGGGCGGGCGCCGAAGCGAAGGCCGCCGAGGCAGCGGCGGCGGCGCGGGCCGCCTTTCTCCGCTTTCGGAGCGTTCGCTTCACGCCCCCCCTGTGCTTTTTCCTCGCGGGGGGGGTCGGTGGCAGTGGGGAGTCTGCCACCCCGGCGGCCGGGGCCGCCACTACCTCCATCGGGACCGGGGTACTCGCTTCCCCCAGACCCCGGCGGACTGCAGCGGCAGCCGTGGCCGGTTTGGGCCCTCCGGTGGGCTTCGCGACGGACGCGCGAGGAGTCGGCCTGGGCGCCGGCGCCTTGCCTCCGTCGGCCGCAAGTGGTGGACGGAGGGTCGGCGCGGGGCTCAGCCTGTCCTCGATGGCGGCGAACCTCGCGTTGATGAGTGGCGCCACGGCATCGAGCACGACGCGCACGAACGCATCGTACTCAACGCCGCCGCGCCCGAGTGGGACGGACGGCGGCGCCGCCCCGTCGGCGGGCGCCGCGGCCGGTTCCGCCCCGTCGGCGGGAACCGGTATCGACCCCGCCACCGCGGCGGGGGTCGGACGCGATTTTTTAGTCGCGACGGGCGCAGCGGGCGATTCCGGAATCGCCGCCACCTCCACCGCGGCGGCGTACTGGCTAGCCGCGACCAATTTGGCGTTGGTTGCCTTGCGCGCCTTGCGCCCCTTTTCCCCCCCCTCTGTGCGGAGGAAGGCCTCCGCACCCGCGAGTACGGACGCGGCCGACGCGGTCGATTCGGTTGCGCCCCACGCGGGGCGCAAAGGCGAGCGCGCGCGCGCTGGGGTGGAGGCACCCGACGTGGCGGTCGAATCGGCGCCACTGCTCTGAGATCGGTCCCAGAACCGTGACCTCGATCCGGCGACAAATACCGGGGCACACGAAACAGGGGGCACAAACGTCCCCGAAGACGTAGCTCGCGTCGCTGGACCCGCCGCCGAAGACGACGAACCTGTGGACGCGAACGCGGACGAAGTTGCAGCCGCCGAAGACGAAGACGTGGACGCCGCCGCCGTCGCCGTCGCCGCCGCAACCGCTGCACACGCAGGCACCGACGTCGCGACAGCGACTCCCATCCCAGTAGGGAAGGAAGACGAAGGGGTCGCCGCTGCCGCGCCTACAAATTCCCTATTCACGACCTCGGTCGATAGCGCGAGTGAAGCTCGCGCGACAACCGGGGTCGTGGGACGGCCGTCCCCGACGTTGCGAACCGATAGGTCGCAAGCCAGTGTCATGGGCGCAGGTGAGGCCTGCGCGCTATAGGCCACCGTCGTCGTGGGGCGACCGCCCCCCACCGTCGCTATTCCGGCCGCCGTGTAGACCACTTGTCCACAGGCGGGCGAATCAGGGCGGGGATAATTAAATGCGTGGACGACACCGTCAAGCGCACTATCCAGTGACTCTGGAATGCTGCCTGATAACGGTGTACGAAATCCATCTTCGTACCCGTCGCTCCCCTGCACAGGTGAGGCCCATGCAGAGGACGACGGTGTTACGAAGGCACCAGCATCTGTGGTGCTCGCGTCGCTCACGGCCAGGCAAACGGCCGAGTGTGACCCGAGCAGCGTGTTCCTACCTATAGCCAGGCGTGCCGCACTGCTGCGTGCCGCACGGCTGGATGGGGGCCTACGCGTCACGGGACCTTCCGGGGGCCCCATAACGTTATACCTACTGTCGGGGGCATCCGCAGTGAGGTCCACCACAGACGCCGCCCTCCCTAGCAAGACAGGCGCCGCGGGTGCCGCCGTGATAACGGCAGCAGCCTGGCAGCCTGGACGTGGCCCGGCGGCAGATTTGCTACGCCGGGCGACCGAAGCAGACGGGATTTTTTTCCGCCGCGTCTCGCCGATCTCGGCTGCTAGCCAGCCATCCTTGGCCTCGAGGTGGCCCCTTTTGCAGGGCGCACCTGAAAGCCCAGGTAGCGGCTTAGGATCCTGGGCATCCATTGCTGGATGCCCTCACCTTGAGCGAGACCAACGGTTCGCGTCGGTGTACTTAGTGTACAAAATGAACGTTATATATTGCGTAATGCGCCAAAGGCGCGCGAAAAGCACGTAGAAAGAGTAAAACGACTTACCCAAGCCAAAACACTGCGATTCGCGCCGGAATCGAACTAAATATCACTTTACACTATAACTACACAACTATTAATGCAACTTATCGCTATTCAGGAATGAAAAGCGCGAAAAAATTGCAGATTTTGACGGGAGCACGGGCATTAGCGACTGACTCGCATGAATGCCGATCCGGAACTGCTTGTGATGACTGTTCTAAGCCCGTTTAAATCACTACAAATACAATAACAGCAAGCACATGGATATGATACACGGAGAATACTCAGATACTGCACGGATGCTACGGACAATAAACTTATGCACGGATATGATACGCTATTGATATATTTTAGTAGATATACTATAGAGATATCGCATTTTTAGCGTGTCTGATACGTTCATAGCACGGTCATGGTCTGATCTGGTGTAGTGGGCTTAGCTTTAAGCTGCTTTCAGTGAATCACTTTTAGTTAGTCGAATCTTGAAAAACTAGGGCGAAGTTCTTTAATGTCTTAATCAATCAACTTCCGCTTCCAAGGTCCCTACACCCGGGTGAGCGCACCCCTTACACTCCCAGGTAAAATCTGCCCCAGCTGTTGTGTAAAACTTCTTGGAAACACTTGTTAGATTTTGTAATTACACAGCTAGATGTCAATTCTTTAATATATATTGGTAAGCTATATAATGACAAATAAATATGTGACACATAAGTTGAGAACGATGTTAGGCAGTGTCTTGTCCAGAGGCACAATGCCACCCACCCAGAGCTTGAAAGGGCGAGCTTCTATGTAACAGATCAGATATTTTATATGTTGGTACCGAAATTGATCTGAAAAGAAACAGATATATATAATTATGGGAGCATGAAACTAAACCTAGTTAAAGTAATACTACTTCACGAATACTAATATTTAGTAATAGCTGTACCCGCGACTTTGTCCACCCGGAATCCTAAAAAAGTACCCTAATTTATTCCTTATAACATCAGCTATCTTCCAGTGAAAGTCCCGCCAAATCAGTCCAGCCATTTCAAAGATTAGCCGGAACATCAAGACAGAAGAAAATTTTAAAATTGTTTTTTTTAATATAACACCGTATAAACATTGATATGCATTTAGTAAAAAGCTGTTATTTTGACATTGAAAACAGGCACTTCAATTTTATTTACCTGTATAGACGCATACATTTTGAAGATATAGTTGTGGATATTAATTTAATTACTACTACTAAATATTTTATTCAGACTAAAATTAATTATATGAAGGAATCATCCATCATTGCTTGAAAATTAAATTGAATTATGGTCGTTGTATTTGAATTTCATCAAGCCTAATGGAAACATAACACATTACATACCTAATAAATCATAATAATTGTTTTCAGTCCTACCAATAAATTTGTTCGACTCTGTACTTTCCTCTATTCTCTACAGAAAGCATAATTATTCATTTTGGGACTGAAATTCGATCAAACACTTTTCACATCATCATCAACATCAACACCACAACAAACAAGCTCTCCAAAGATTACTTAAAATTGTGATTTCTTACCTAATTATTTTTAAATATACCCGATATCTTATTGCTTGTCATATAAGATGATAGTGAAGCCCTCAGTACCTAAAATTAATACTCTGGTATCAGATGTTGCTTTTGTAAAACAAGTGAACTTATCAAAAACCGTGACATATTTATTTAGAATATATCAAATCATATTCTCCGTTGACTTGGGGTTCTTCGAATACAAATCATTTAAAATTAAGTCGTTTTGTCGTTCTATCGCAATATTACAAACTTGCGCTATAAGCAGTTTCAATATGTTTTCATTATTTAAATCTCCGGATTACAACACGGCTATCTTGTATTCAATTTTTATGACCCAATATTTTCTAAACGTATGTGTTATGAATTTTATTAGAAAGGGTATATCATTGAAACATTTTTTGAACACGTTACTAGCTATTGATACTCAGTTGGATTTTCGATGTTTCAATCAAATATGTGTTAAAATGTTGATATTTATAATATTACCAATAGCCGGTAAGATTTTCTTTATGTTCGCGTATTGCAGGGGTTACCCTGAAAGGTGTTTCTCGTCTTGGTTCATGAAATTATTTTATTTGATGCCAGATTTTTCTGTGGACACCCTCACAATTATTTATTTCTTTATTTTCTATTCTGTATACCTTCGTTTGAAAAAGTTAACAACTATTTTAAATAAAAGTTCAACCAATATTATCTCCTGTCATTATTTATACAAATCTATCGTCGAGAATACTTTAAAGGTCAAATCTAGTTTCGACATTGTAGTAAGTATTTATATTTTTATGCTTTATTCTCTTTTTATTAGTAATGCAAACCTCTGGAATGTATGTATGTCTTTTTTTGCGTAAAGGAGTTAAATAATATTTTTTTAATATTTTTTATTTTAATTAATTAAAAAATCTCTTCTTAGTTGAATTATTCATTACATTTCACAGGAACGTAAACAGCATGGCATAATTCGGTATTTTACCATTGCCCAACAGAGGATACCCGACATGAGGGCAGCTAAAAATTTCACGACACCAACGGTTGTGTCACAGATATCCAGATTTTAATGATAACTTTTGTGTTTTCAGTTTGTGATAGCACTGATATATTATGTACCAATACTTATGGTTGCGATATACAAATCTCTGCTTGAATTCCAAGAACTTGGAGAGGTATGTTCAACTATTTACAGCTAGGTAAATTTGTTTTTATTTAAATTTTTATTAAAACTTCTACGCTCAGCATTGTACTTATAGTCTTGAGGTACTATAGGCAGAATACAATACAATAAAAATTAAGTTTTCTTTTATTGTATTCGATTATATGTAATAATATACATTATTAATGCTAAAATAAATATAAATAAACAGAAAAAATATGAGCGACAAGTGGTTATTTAATAACATTAACAAAAAAAATAAACTTAAAAATTCTAGTCTAGTCTCAGTATTCTGATTATAGTTTAGGTAGAATACAACATAAGTAAATTTTTTACGCTGTACTAGTTTATAAGTTATGTACATAATAATATATTGATGTAAATTTCAGAGGTTCAGTTGTAATTAGGAAGAAAAACATTTATTTGGCAAAAACATATTACTAGACATATTACATATACTAATACAATAAAAGAAAACTTAACCTAGTTATATTCTACCCATAGTTCCTTAAGATTATACGTAGAAACTAAGCCTAGGTCCACCGTCTTCTATAGGTAAGGTGGCCAGATGCATTTTCTCGCTAGCTCACCATACAGATCCGTTGTCCGAGGTAGGCAATGAGTCGTTTTGATATTTTTTTGTTTGTTCAGGCTCAAGGCCTCAGAACCCTAGAATTGTTTCGTCAACAGCAAATGTCAAACACGTAACTCTCATTGAGGTTGCATATTGGCACCGCTTGAGTGATTCAGGTGGTGTCGCTGACGAACCGGCTAATCTAGACATGTTTGGTAAATCGGATGCGGCCAATATGTGTGCACGAGTCGCATTCCATACATCCCATAAAAGGTTTGCCACGTCGCCAGGGAATTAGAGTCATTCAGAAAAGGAACTATTATCTATCAATGTATCTATTACGGCGAGAATAGCTTGGAGCCAGAAACCAGACTATTTACGGGAAAGGCAAGGATGTGGGTGTACCCTGTAGAGTTAGTTGAACTGAAAGTTCTCTATTTAATCCTCTACAAATTAGTTAATCCCAGTATTGCTGCAAATTTAGGGCCATGAGAATCTCTTCACCAGGGCGGAACATTTTCTAGGCGTGTTTTATTTTCCAATAAAAACTAAAGATTAAAATTAAATATAATTTAATTATTGACACTTGTTTTATTTTATTACAGGCAATCGTAGTAGGGATGAGCTTGGATTATTTAACTCTAATTCAGTCAGCAATAATAATCTTTTCTATACCTCTCAGTGCGTCTATGCTGTCATTCCAAACTGAAAAAATTAGAATTATTCTACATGACATGCTGTTGGAAGAAAAAGGTCATTTTAACTTATCATTTAGTGTAGTTTAATTTATAAGATGGTTTAGTTAATTATATTAGTTTTATTATTAATTACTTAACAGATAGCACTCAAGAAACATAAAGTAAATAGTAATTTAGAATTGGTAAACATTTATCATTCAAGTAACAAATCGGGCGATTAACCTCCGATGTGTATACTAAATATTAACTATATTCCCATTGCTACGTTTATACTATTTAAAAATTATTTTCGAAATGTAACATCAATCTAAGTATCTATAAATAAAAAATCATGTTATACACAGTCAATTTTGATTATTATTAATATCAATGTATAGCTTCCGGTAAAATATTTGTAACCTTTAATCTCAAGAATCTTATGTTTTACACAATAAATTACCTATATATCACCTTGCTAAAATATTATTTTCTACCATCCAGTACGGTTTGCTATCCAAAGAGTGTATTTTTAGTTTTTTTAACTATATTTTTATGCACAGATAAATCTCGTTATCGGGATATACAACGTCTGATCAACTACTTAGAAGCTCGCCCCTTCAAACTCCGCGCATGCAGAGTCGTACCTCTCGACGGGTCGCTGCCGATCATCATACTCAATCTATGTGTCACATATTTGATTGTTATCATACAGTTTACACATATCTATTAAGGGATTTAACAAATAAATTATAGCCCATATTTTTTTTCCTTTTGCTGCAAGTCCATCAACATCACGTTAAATCTACCGTATGACTTATTGTGACTATGGGAATCCCCATAATAGTCGATGTGGATTCGAAAAAAACCGAGCCAAAAAGAGCCTTATTTCTAGAACGTCGGTACGGACGAAATGACAGGTGAGACGCTTAAAAGCTAATATTTTATGACACGGACTAAAATACAATAAAATATTTCTGTAGGACCTCACAGACAGTGAGTGTTGTAGAAACCTTTTGGGTCTTTGCCTCCGAAGAGAACACGCCACCTGTTTCTGTCCTGTGCGATTTCTTGCCAGTTAAGGGCTTGAAACTCATTAGCTCACACAGGTCAACCTGTACTCTGTTCCTCCACCGGTACTTGGGTCGACCGACCGGACGTCGCCCATCCGATCGTCCCAAATAGGCCCTCAGAAGAATTTGATTGGATCTATCCTGTATCCTTTGCTCAACGGAGCTGTGGAAAATTGATTATTCTTTGCAATTAACTTCTACATAAAACTTTGTCTTCAACTAACAAAAACCGTAGCAAGCAATCTCTTAAAGTCCGGTTCAAATTTTGCTTTGATTTCTATAATATACCTTTTGTATTTCTCTCAATTCTCACTCTTTAACATTATTAAAGAAGATGATACCGAATTCCAGAGTAGCTAAAGTTAATGTGCTGATATCACATGCTGCTTCTGTAAAACTAATAACGTTATCTAAGACTGTAATATATTTATTTAGATTTTTGAATTTTGCATTTTTCATATAAGTATTATACAGACAAACTTAAAATTAAAATAAACAAATACATCCTACTCTAAAAATATATATACAACTTAATTTATAAAAAAATACAAACTGCAAATAGTAAATAGGTCCCAAATCACCGTCAGTTGGGAACGTTCCCAAAACGCTGGCCGCATTACCACGTTGTATGGCAATGCTTATGCGTTGCCCAAAATACAGGCCAGCGTTTTGGTTTCGTGAGACATCTATCAGCCGTTTTGATAGGTCTCGATAAAGGCGATGGGCTTCTGGACCCCATGGCCCGAGAGTTTCGACACCAAAAGCCGCAAATATGTATCCATTGCCAATGGATGCATATTTACGGCGTTTTAGGTCCTCTTGTCGGGCGGTAGCTGCACCAGCTGCCACAGCCGTATCGTGAAGATGGGACGCTGCCAAAGTGTCAACGCACGTTGCGTCCCAAACTAATGGTCGTCCCATCTTCCATGGCACCAAAGACATCCCGTCCGGTCTCTTCCCATCGTCGCGACACAATCCATTTGGCTCTAAAATGGCTGGGGTCCCGGTGGTGACAAGAGCCCGGCGGATAATGTCATTTAGTGCAGCATGGCGTGGTATTCTGCCGGCACTTCTGACGCACGACAAGCCATGGTAACCTGAACCACCGACTTTATCTCCGCATTGACAGTGATGAGGGACTACAGCCGGTGCCCCCAGTCGAATAGAGGCAGCAATCCTAAATGTAGTGTCATCTAGGAATGTGCCTAAATTTGATGAGGGCAGCGCCTGAAGCCACAAGCCTGACTCCCATGTTGAGACTGCTAAAAGACGGGCTCGCTCAGCTTCGTTGACACTAGAGGACAAGAGATTTTCATACACCAACTTGCTGAGCGGCCCGTCCCAAAGCTTCTGTGATTTGGGCTCTACTGGATAATTTTGACTTGGGCATGCTAGTGACCATGCGTTTCTGGCCTCAGCCAAGTATGGGACCTCAAAGTCACTTGGTGACGGATTTATAATTTTGCCAATGAGGTCCACAGTGCTATAAACTGAGGACAGAAAAGCAGGTAAAGCTACGTCTGAGATTTTGCGTATTCCCAAGCCGCCTAGCCTAATTGGCAGGGTAGCTTGGGTCCACGTGCGGTCTTCAAAATCGAGTGGTAAATTTAAAATGGAAGTGAGCGATTGTCTAATGGTGGAATCCAAAACATTTAGAATATTCGGGTGCCTCCACAGGGGAGAGCACCGTAGGGCGTACATAGAATTTGGAACAAATAAGCAATGCCGAATAATAAAATATGCACTGTGTTTACTTATTATTTTTAAGTTGTCTACTTTGTGCGTAAAATTTTGAATTTTGTCGTCAAAGAAAGAGTTAAAAGATTCTTCGAACACAGGTGCCCCGAGGAGGGTCAAGTTTAATTCTTTCTATTAAGTTTATTTAGATTATATCAAATCATATTCTGTATTGACTTAGGTTTCTTTGAATACAAGACTTTTAAGACGAAGTTGCTTTGTCATTTAATCACAATTTTACAAACTGTTTCTATATATTCGTATTGTGTGTTTTTAACGTTTAAAGCTCAGGATAACGCCACAGCTGTTTGGTTCACAATTTTTATGACCAAATACTCTCTTATTGTATGTGTTATGAATTTTATTACAAAGGGCACGTCATTTCAAAATTTTCTGAATACTTTGTTAGTCGTTGATACTCAGCTAAATGTTCGACGTTTTAACCATGTAGGGACTAAAATATTAGTATTTATAATATTATCAATAGCCTCCAGGATTGCCGCCGGATTCGGCTACTGCAGATGGTACTTTGATATCTGTACCTTGCCTTGGGCCATGTTATTTTTCAATTTGTTGCCAAATATTATATATTATTATATTATATATTTATATTATATTATCTTCATTTTTTATTACTTTATCTTCTATTCTGTATACCTTCGTTTGATCAACTTAACAACTATTTTAAATAAAAAACATACTAATATCGTCTCATTTCATCTTAACATATTTTATATAGGTAAAACATTTTCAAGAATATAGTGTGACAGCAATAAAAAAAAACTTGCAAGCATATAGACATGCCAAGTTGTAAATTAATATAGCACTCAGCATATATCAGCTAAGTTAGCCCAAAATATAATACCATTGGATATACTGTCGTAAAGTTATCTAAGGACAACCAAATTACAAGTATAATGTGCTAAGAAGAAGAGGGCTTTTGCATCGACATACTACTCATCATTCTGCTCCTTTTCACAATTAATTATAGTGCTTTTGATATTCTCCAATCTGAATTCTTTCTATTAATTTTTATTTATTTATTTATTTATTTCCTTTCCACCAAACATAACAATAAAGCGGAAAACACAAAAAAATATCTTAACTATGGGTGGAAAAGCTGGGAGCCCAAACTAGGAAAAAAATCCTGTGATTATGGCACTCCTGACCCCTCACCTCCAACTTAAAAATACTAGTATGTAGTAGTAGCTAACACTAATGTTTATAAAATATGCAGGTAGTTTAAGTTATATATGAGTTGTGTGAGCATGTGCCTGTGGTGTGGATGCATATGGCTATGTGTATGTGTGTATGTATGTGAGCATGTGTGTGTGTGTGTGTGTTGGGGGGAGGGGGGGGGTGTTTGTGTGTGCGTATGATTAT
This sequence comes from Dendrolimus pini, assembly GCA_949752895.1. Taxonomy (NCBI): domain Eukaryota; kingdom Metazoa; phylum Arthropoda; class Insecta; order Lepidoptera; family Lasiocampidae; genus Dendrolimus; species Dendrolimus pini. The sequence continues at coordinate 14,509,643 of OX457145.1, read as the reverse complement.
TGTTGAAATCCCATCATTGGAACTGTAAAGATAATTATTTAATAGGTTGCATAAGGTTTTCAGTGTTTTCATAATCCATTTTTAATAGAAAAGATTTGACTTGCTTTTTGAGTTCGTAGTGTTTTAATTTGTACAAGTCATTAGTTAGCTTTGAACCTATTTTGTTGTATATAAAAGAACTAAGAAAACAAGCATGTTTTTGAGCAAATGTTGTTTTAAATGTTTCATTTACAAGTATTTTGCCTTTTATACGTTTAGTGCATTGTAATATCGAGTTATATGGTAAAACACGATGTTGATGTCGACATATTTGTAATATGAATATTTGCCTTACAGATAGCACTTGCCACTCTTGATATAGTAAACTAGTAGGGTAACGAAAAGGCCGTCCCAGGCCAACCTTTAAAACAGCTCTTTGCGCTTTTTCAAGTGGTAGTAGGTGAGTTTTATAAGCACCACCCCACGTCGTTATGCAGTATGAAATAATGGTATAGCAAAGTGCATAATAGATTGTAAGCAAATTTTTAATAGCGGCTGCGTGACGTATTTTTCGAAAAATAACAATTAACTTTCTCTCTACTCGCGACCAGTAATTGAATATAGGGCGTATATGTAAGTTGATAATCTATTATAATGCCCAAATATTTTACATTGTGGCAATTTTCTAAGATTATACAAGCATTATTTGTTGTATTTGATGTACAGGAGCAGTTTTTTACATGAGCTACTAGCTTAAGATTTGTTTCATTGTTTATGTCTTTTGTCTGCAGTGAAAAAGTGTCAAATTTAGTTTTGCTCGGATTTATAGTTAATAAACTACTTGTTAATGATACACAAATATCATCAAACCCCTTTTGTGCATATTTAAAGACATCAACCCAACACTCGCCTTTAAACAGTAAAACTGTGTCATCGGCAAAGGATATAAGTTTGCCGTGTTGTATTTTAGTTTCACAGACATCATTAATGTAGGCCAAAAAGAGTGTTGGACCAAGAATACTTCCTTGAGGAATTCCGTAAGTGACGGGTATTTCTTGGCTGAAGTAATTGCCTATTTTCACAGTTTGAGATCTGTCACTAAGGTAGCTCCTGAAGAGTTCAAGCTGTTTGCCACGTATTCCGAGACGTTCTAGCTTTCTCAATAGAAGCGGGATGCTGACTGTATCAAATGCCTTGGCCAGGTCTAGAAATATCGCCAAACATTTTTCCCCTTGATCAAGTGATCTGACTATAAAACATTTAGATTTGATACAGCATCTGAAGTTGACATTCCACGTCGAAAACCGTATTGATTTTCCGAAATTAATTTATATTTTTCTAAATAGTTCACAAGACGATAATTTATAACTTTTTCAAGAATCTTGAAAATTGATGGCAATATAGAGATTGGTCTATAGTTAGTCAATTGTGATTTGTCCCCAGACTTAAAAATAGGATAAATGACAGATTTTTTTAACGCAGAGGGAAATACAGACGTTAGACAGACACACGACGACAGAATTAAAACACCATTGGAATTATTACAGAGTTTATTATAACTATACAAACACTTAAAACACAGGTACAAATATAACCGAACACATCAAATTCAAACCTAATGCAAAGGTCGTAATTCAATAAAACGCGCAAAGTCCGTCACTATTACATTGCCGATGTACACACCTTGATCGGAGTTATCGCTGAACTGCCCCCTCTCTCCATCAGGCCCTGGTTTTATATCTCACAAATACAAATATACTCGTATCGTAATCCGCAAAACCTGGCTAATGATGCTACACAGCGACATGCGACCGAGTACAATAGGACAATAGGCTGTTCTCCACAATAATTAGTAAACGCATGCCAATAAATAAGTGAAAAAAGAAGACGATCATAAAAGGATTCCGGTTAGTTCATGCTGGCAGGTAATAAAATGTGCTACAGATCTGTACGTGGAATTTGTCTTTGTCGGCGCCTACGCTGTAACAATATTTTAAGGAAATTGTTTGCGTCGTTAAAGTAAACTTTGTGTTCTTTAGCATACTATTAAATGTTAATTTAGTATCGTCTGCAAGCAACTTATTATCCCCGCAAATTGATAATGCGAAATGCCGAACACTCAGTACCGTTAGCATCACTGGCCGGCGAGTACGCGTACATATCGAGTTCCTTGTAACTTAATTTTAATTTTGTCGTTATACATATAGGTACAGAACAAAACTTTTGTTCGTAATTTAAAGTGGTTATTTTGTTTGCTGATACTGTTGTTTAGTTTTGTTTTTTCTTTCTGTTATTGTTGTTGTTAAAATGAGTAGAAAAATACTTCACAGTCGTGCTCGTCAAATAATCATTAAAGTAGACGATTATTTTGAAAAAGAGAAGAAGGACACTAATAGACTACTTCAAACTGTAACTCATTCGCCGAAAAATTCATCTGATACTAGTGAGGAGGTAGTTATTTCGAAGCAAACTTCAAACGAAATTTTAAAACACCTACAAAATAAGACCAAGGCCACACAGCGGGTATTGAGCGATACAGGTATAGCAAAAAATACAATAACAAAATTAAGGCGCGAAAAACTAATATCTTGGTCTAGTGGTAGTAAAATTAAAACGCCAATTTAAAAAAAGAGGGGCAAAAAGGATTTTTGGATGGATTTGCGTTATCAGCATTAAGAAACATTATCAGTTCAATCTACACGGTCCGCAAGGAAATACCAACCATGCGTAAAATTATGGCTGCTGCTAAATAAGATTTAGATTATAAAGGAAGTGAAACCACATTACGTAACATAATGAAAATAGTATATATTTATTGTTTATATATTATTTATAGTTTAGGGTATAAATTCAAAAACTGTCACCAGAAAAGATTAATTTTGATTGAAAGACCTAATTAATATTCAAGCTTGGAGGGCTAAATATTTACGCCGCATGAGGCAAAATGATGCGCTTGGCGCTGACAAAAAACAAATATTTTATATAGATGAGACCTGGATTCACGCCCACTACACCGTGAAAAAGTGTTGGCAGTCTACTATGGATGTTGGAGAACGATAGCTCTGATCGCCGCTGTATAATAATAGTTCACGCTGGGAGTGAATTAGGATTTGTGGATAACGCACTTTTAATGTTTAAAGCAGACACAAAAACCGGCGATTATCACCATCAAATGAATTCAGAAAATTTTATAAAATGGTTAAACGAAAAACTCATACCTAATACACCGCCTAATAGTATCATTGTAGTGGACAATGCCCCTTACCACAGTAAAGAGTGTGGTTACCCTTACCACAGTAAGTTTTATCCGTGCAGGAACGGAGAAAGAATACAATTTCCTGCGGCCGGGCGGCCTGTCGTAAGAGGTGACAAAACAACCCATAGCCAGGTGGTTGGGCAATTTGCCCTACTGGATGGCTACCACCCCTGGTCTAAAGTATGTCGCCATAACAACCTTGAGTTGTGTTCCGGCATTGGTGACCAGGTTTCAGTCTCCCTTAAGACAGCAACAGTGCATTTGTAGCACCTTTGGTGTAGCAAATGTCCATAGGCGATGGTAACCGCTTTCCATCAAGTGGGCCTTCTGCCTGTCCGCTGAACTCCGGCAATAAAAAAAATAAAAAAATAAAAAAGAGGCAGATAAAATTCTGATATGAGTTCAAAAAAACAAGTGATGGTTGAGTGGCTCCACGCACGTAACATTAAGTTTCCCGAACACTACACGAAACCAGAATTATTTTTATTAATAAAAAACCACAAACAGCCAAAAAACTATATCGTAGATAAATTATTGGCTGATCATGGCCATGAAGTAGTAAGACTGCCACCTTATAATTACGACCTCAATCCCATTGAGTACATCTGGCACCTCGTGAAACAAAGAGTTTCTGACAAAAATGTAGACCAGTTGGAGAGTAACATAGAGTCTTTAACTTTGGAGGCTTTGCACTCAATCACTGCTAATGATTGGAAAAAGCAAGTACATCACGTGAAGAAGCTTGACGACGGATACTGGCATAAAGATAGATTAGTTGACGAGTTATCTATCATCAACACAGGAAACGATAGTGATTCAGAGACAATTATATGAGTGGAGTTGAAGGATTAGGTTAGATTTTTAAAATGTAATACACGTTGAAAATGATTCAAATACTTATTTGGTTTTATTTTAAAGATAATTACAATTATCATAAATGCTTCTATCTACCCTCATAAACCCCACCTTGTACTTATTGTCAGATATTTTTTGTTAGCTGTACTTTTTAGTTGCGGATGACGTCACATGAATGTTAATTTGACAAGGTTCCAGCGCATTAGCAATTTGCGGGGATAATACTCATATTATTATATATTGTATTTACAAACTATGATAGGTATTAACCTAAGTAAGAATTGGTATGTAGGTTCACGATATTTTCCATCGCCATTGACACATGGCACTTAAAACAATATATATAAGAGATCAAATAAATTGATTAGGCCATACATGCTTCCCGACTAGGACTCAAAGTCGCGTCATTTGAACGAGGCGCAAATGCAAACATCATGACTAATGGGTGATTCCTATATATTACTATTTATTCACTTGCCTTACCATCAGTGGAATTTTAACCGACAATAAGGATTTAGGCTCCATTCAACATTTCCATGTTATTTTACATAACTATTTAGTGTACATGTTACAGCCAAAGTAATAAATCCGGATATTATATATATTATCTAGCCATTATTTTTAATGTCTACTCAATTTAGATAAAGATATATTGACATAGAATTAATCACATTAACTAGCAATTTTATATAATATCTTCGAAGCCTTGGATAATGTAATAGAACAAGTACGTGTAGGTAAAGATTATAAAATTATGGGTGGGTGTTGTGCATAATAAATAAATGTGCCGTGTATCTATACATACACGGCACATTTATTTATTATGCACAAATCCGAACTTTTTTAATATAGGTTAAGGTTAGCCTTCGTGGTTATTTTTTTTTATAACCACCCAAAATTAATTTTATATCTCAAGTAATAAATAAATGTGCCATATATCTATACCGCACCCAAAATTATATTTCAATTTGCCTAAAAATTAAAATAACATTGTCATAATATAATTCTACGTTAATTAACATTGTTATAAAGTTATTTAGCTTTGATTTATAAAGTAAATTTAAAGCTCACTAGCCATAAAACAAAATTTAAAAAAAACACAGAGATCAATACAAGTATTTGGTATCACTCTTTTAAGACTACAATAATAAAATATTTAATTTAATATTTTGGCTAACTTTGACCGGCTATTATGAATAATATCCGGATAAAGTGATTAATTTGTCACATTGTCTAGTCAATTTTGCTATTGTATATAACGATCAGTCATTATATATAATAGCTATTTAATCACTATGACTGTAACATATATACTCGTATAACAATTAAATGAAACCCCAAAATTGTCGATTTGCGAAAAATGCGATTAGTAGGGCAGTGTTGTTCCTAGTAGTCCGATTCTGAATTAAATCAAATTTTAGTCCCAAATAAAGAAAAGCAAAGCTTTTCATATGGATACAGAATAAGAGCAGACCTGAACAAAATAAGGGGTCGCACTAAAGGCGTTACTATAATTGATTTATTAAACTATTGTACGTATTTCATTAAGGTTGATGAAAATTCATACAAACATCACAATTTAATAACATTAACGAGCTTTAGGTGAAAGTTTACTTTAGACAGATAGATAGATAGAAAATACTTTATTGTTCACCACATACACATAGAGTAAATCATTTACATTACATTTCGTGTCAAGGTAGGAACAAAGGGCGGCCTTATCGCTTTAGAGCGATCTCTTCTCTTCTTTGTACAGTTAATTTTATTTTGTGCTGACTAAAGTAATTAATTTATGTATACTACCTAAACTAATGAAGAAGGAGCAATATATAATAAGCAAATTTTTGTATATATTGTTACGACTCGCGGGACTCGAATTAAAATGCCGTTAGAATAACTTAAAATGCCGTTTATTAGAACTATACAAACACGTATAACACAGGTACAGATATAACCAAACACAACAACGTAATGCAGAAGGCCGTAATTTAATAACACGCGCAAAGTCCATAACTAAATAGATTACGGAACGTACACAAATATTTCTTCGCTCGTGGTTATCGCTCGACTGTCCCCTCCCTCAATTGAGGCATTGCTTTCTACTGCACAGATGCAATATGTCTGCCAAGCCGCGTGGGCCGAATTTCCTAGAATCAGTTTGTACTTTAAATCCGACACACCTAGCTAATTACTGCCATAAAAGATTACAATACACAATGGGCTGTTTTCTAATCACAAATTTTGAACACAGGTAAAGGTAATAAAATATGTTTCTACAGGTAAGCACGTGTGAATTTTTATTTGTCGGCATCTAAGTCATAACAATACAATTAAATATATACACAAATATATTTTGTCTTTACTTGCATCAAACGCATCGTACGTGAAGTAACACCTTTGCTGGAGTCAGCATTTATCAAAAAAGCATTAACCAGTACCGTAATTGCTTTCATGAAAAAAATTATCAAAGTGGACAATTACATAATTTAATTTGAGAGTTGCAGCTAATATAAAACAGAAAGAAACTCTTTAATAGTGAGATACGGTTTCATTTTATTTAATAAACATGTGTGAATTGTATGATAACAATTAAATATGTGACACATAGGTTGAGTACGATGATTGGCAGAGATCCGTCGAAAGGTACGACTCTGCATGCGCGGAGGTTGAAAGGGCGTGCTTCTATATAGTTGATCAGGCGTCGTATATCACGGTAACGTGATTCATCTGTGAATAAAAATAACTATAATAAAACTACTATATTTGTCTTCCGTATTTTTAAGATAAGGCTAGACTTTTCAATTTTAAATTTAGCTGCAATCGAATATTTGCCTCGTAGGTAGCTAACGAATTAAGTGCATGATCAATACGAATGATACAAAGACTACAAAGTATGTCCTCAAATTGGTCTTATTATACACTAGCATGTACCACCGAAACTCATCATTCAACTCATCATCATTTGTATTGCCATGACGATGACGTATTTGTTAGTAGGTAAACCGAACTTGACACCGTCTTCAAGATGTTGTAGAAAATATTTCTGTTTTTGCTTTTATTCCTGATTTAAAAAAAAAATTATTGAAATAACGCATATGTATATCAAATAACAATTAAATTCGCACGAAAGTATTCAGAAGCTCTACGAAATCCAACGCAAAAAGTAACCAACACAAATAAACACTATTGAAGAATATTTAAAATACAAAACTTCATTTACATAGCAGCTCGCTCCAACCTCTTATACTGTGTTTTGTACGAGTATAACGTTTTTATCTTGCCGTACTTGTAAGGTATATATGGAGATATGTTGCAAAAAAAATAGTACGTTATGTACGTTATATTTATAACTATAATAATATTTTCTATCCTTTAATTGCGCTCTGTCTTATTGAATATGCACTGTTTGCTACAACTCCATTAATTCTTCAAAAGTCATACTGTAACATAATTCTGTATAAAACTTAAAAAGAACTTAAATATAAATAGAACAACAAATATAAAGAAAAACAATTTTTAGCTAGACGTGTTGCTGGGGAGTTTCTTGCCGCTTCTTCTACTTAACAGCAATAACACGTTGCGAAGCGGTGTACATAGACTAGGCAGTACAATTAAATTTTAACCTATATGTATGACCTTCAAAAAGTGTTTCCCAGTGGAACTTATTTTGAATAAAAACTTTTGAATTTGAATAAAAAGTTATGAAAAATCGCAAAAACTACACACATTTTCTGTCTGATTTTAATGATTCTGCTATATCTTCTTAATCTAAATAGAAATATATTGCTTTTTTCTGAACATACACAGAAAAAAACAATATATTTGCACGACGAATTGAGAACTTCCTGCTTTTTTGAGTTGGTTAAAACGTATTTCATAAATTTGACTCTCTGCTCCCCTTATGATAACTTGTTCGGATGCCAAATGTTAATCGCCTGATTTGTTCATAGGATGATAAATTACCTTTTTCTTCCAATAACATGTCGTGTAGCACAATTTTCATTCTTTCAGTTTGAAGTGTCAGCATCGAGACACAAACTGGGGCAGCAAACAATAATATTGCTGATTGAATTAATATAAAGAAACTCATACTCATTCCTACCAATATTTCCTGCAAAAAAACAAACAAGAATTTCGTCAGTCAACATTTCTTTAAGCCGCTACGCTTTTCTAGGCAATGGTTCTATAGAACGCTTCTTTTATTCTTCTATTGCACACCTTAGTAATTTTTGGAATGACTTCCTAGACTTTACTTCTCAACAACGCTACGATATGTTTATTAAATGTTGAAGCTGGTGGCACGTCTGCGTTTTGCAGTGACCATAGACGACGATGACCATCTATCGTTATGTGACTCGTAGATCTTTGAGCTATATTACAATTTACAGCAATAAAGAGAGCATTCAATCTATGCCTGCCGGTTTGGGCATTATGTACAATCGTGCATAATGTATGGTATTCCCTTATTCGCCAATTAGAAATTGGTGCCCGGAGAATACTTGTGTCTTATACTTGTCAACCACTGGCCATGAACAGTGCTAGTTCGAGGGGTTTTTGTTTTGCGAGACGGAACGGTGTGAACGAATCTTTTACACAAGCCCCGGAGCGTAAGAGTCGCAGATACACCAAGCACTAAATTTACAATAACTAATTAAGCCTTGAGGCTAGAGTAGACGACGCAAATATCCCACTGAAATAAGAGCAAATGTCTCAATGAAATAAGAGACGTGGAAATCTTTGATAGCTTAAATGCGTGTGGTTTCCATGACGCTCGCGATCCAAGTGTAACCGTTAGCGAAGCGATGACCCAATATATCTAAGGCACAATCGCTCACTGGGAAGTTTGATGATCAGTGGTGCCAACAGAATATAATGTTGGTATTGTTACGAGTTGAGAGACTCGAATTAAAATGCCGTTGGAATTACTATAGAATTTATTAGAACTATACAAACACGTATAACCGGACGCAATAAGTCCAAATGTAATGCACAATTCAAGCGACAAGCGCAAAGTCCGTCACTAAATGTACACACGTTTTGCCTCGCTTATATTATCGCTTGGACTGTCCCACCCCTCTGTTCGGGCATTGTTTTATACTAAACTAGCTTCTGCCCGCGACTTCGTCCGCGAAGTGCGGTTTTTTAACTATCCCACGGGAACTGTTTAATTTTTCGAAATCAAAAGTATCTTATATGTTGACCAGGGATATAAGCTACCACCATACAACATTTCATTTAAATCAGTCCAGTCGTTTCGGAGATTAACCGGTACAAACAGAGAAACAAAAATTTGAAGAAAAAAACCAAATTAGTTCTATTTCACTTCTTATATCCCCTTGACTCGGTTTTTATCATTTTTTAATTGTATAGAAATTCGACCTCTACAGTTTTATTATATGTATATATTATACAATATGTCTCGACACAATACTCGACAGCATAACAATAGTTTCTAAGAATCACACCTGGTTAATGACTATCATAAACATTACAATACACAATGGCCTGTTTCTCTAATTACAAATTTTAATCCAAATGCGGAAAGGTAGTAAAGTGTGCTTATGGCAGGCAGGTGTGCATTCACTTTTGTCGGCGTGTAACAATATTTTATAAATTTCACAACTTATAAATAATTGTTTGCAGTGAAAACATACCCCTCCTAGTTTCTTGAATTGAAGCAGTGAATCGTAAATCATATTCATTACTATTGGTACGTAAAGTATCAGTGCCATCAGGAACTGTAAACAGCAAATTATTATCATTCAGCAAATTATTATTAACGGCCTCTGTGGTTGAGTGGGTTAAGCCTTTGCCGGCCTACCTCACTGAAATGCAGAGGCTCCGGGTTGGATTCCTGATATAGTAAATTTCGGAAACGTATTTTCTCCATTATTTACTGTCTGGGTGTCTGGGATCTGCCCCGAAGTACTCCGTTGTTATTACCCATAGCACAAGCGTAACTTGCTTAAATTGGAGATATAAAATATGTGTGTTTGTCTGGCGATTATTATTATTCATTAAATATAAATACTAATGCTAGAGACGATTGAATAAAACGAATGACTAAAATGCTCACCACGATGTCGAAACTAGTTTTGACCTTCAAAGTGTTTTCGACGAGAGATTTGTACAAATAGTGACAGGAGATAATATTTGTGAAACTTCTATTTAATATAGTTGTTAATTTAACCAAACGACGGTATACAGCATAGAAAACAAAAAAATAAAAAATTAAGAGAGTATCTAAAGAAAAAGTTGGTATTATATAGAGAAGAACGAGCCAAGACGAGATACAGTTTTCAGGATAATCCTTACAGAAGATGAAGTTGAAAAAAATCCTGCTGGCTAATGAAAACATTGTCAATATCAAAATTTGAACACCCATGTGGTTAAAACTTTGAAAATTCAACTGAGTATCAACGGCTAATAAAGTATTTAGAAACTTATGAAACGTTAGCTCCTTAGTAGTTAAATTCATGACACATACGTTAAAGAAATACTGGGAAATAAAGATTGAGTACCAGATACCCATCGTATAGCTCAAATAGTTACTGTCAAAGAATGAAAACTCTAAAAATCCGCATACAACAAAAGCTTGTAAAATTGGAATAAATCGACAGAAAAATCTCGCTTTCAACGATTTGTATTCGAAGAACCCTAAGTCAATGCAGAATACGATTTGATATAATCTAAATAAATATATTGCCGTTTTTGATAAGTTTACTTTTTTTACGGACGCTACATTTGATATTAGCATATTGACCTTAGGTACTGCCCGGTTGACTCTCATTTTACGTGAATATTTTGAATATAATGAGAAAGAAAGAAAGAAATTAGCGATACTTGAAATGATAATAAATTAAAAACGAAAATCCAATTCGGTCTTAGGATATCTTTTTTGCAGTGGTTTCTGGCGGTGAGCTTTTTAACGTTAAGACCAAATGTTTAGACAAGCTTGAGTTCCAAAATGAAATGCTTTTTGCAGATGATACACGAAAACTACAGAGTCGAAGAAATTTATCGTTCGAACTGAAAATATATTATGAATCATTTAGTAATATTTTAAGTTTCCATTAGGCTTGATGAAAGTCTAATAAAACCGACATAATTTATTTGGTTTTCAATGTTTGCTAAAAGATATGGAGGATATTTCAATTTATTGTTTTTTGTACTACACATTAATGGTATATTATAATTTAGTTAAGTAAATTAACAAATTTACTTACAAATAAATTTTAATATTTACTGTCACACACAGATATCTTATAGGAGGATTAAATTAAATGTACTTTAATAATAGCATTAAATCAGATTCAAGAGCATCACTGGTCGCAACAAGGGTTTTTAAAAGTTAATCTTCGTGACAAGTTATCGTTTCAAAACCTTGTTAGTAAAAATAATGAGTATCAGTGATATTGGAGCCGAAATGAATGACTTAGCACGGATTAAAAAAATATTTATGAATAATGGTGCGCTCCTCCTGAGCGCCCACCTATGACCAGAAAGCCGATTTTTATTTCATACAGTTCATTATCATTGTCATTCAACAGGACATTGCAGCCAACCTTCTCAATACCCTTCCCTCTGAATGTAGTGTGGTCAGTATGTAATAACTTTATGGACCTATTTTTAATATTTATTCTTATTAATTAAGATTTAGTCAGAGTCATTTCTTAACGCCGACCATTGGGTCACCGCCTTTTTGTTTCTTTTTTAACCGAGTTCAAAAAAAGGAGTAGGTTGTCAATTCGTCGGAATCTTTTTTTTATGTATGTTCACCAATTACTCAGAGATTTATGATCCGATTTACGTGATTCTTTTTTTGTTCGGCGCGGAATAGCTGCCATTTGGTCCCCTAAAAATTTAACATAGTTTGGCCCAGTAGTATTCATTTTACGAACTTTTTTTGTTCCCGTTTCTTGGGACCTATATTTTTTAAGGCGCGCAGCACCTTTCGTAGGCGTACCCATAGCTAGACACTAAAAAGTAACAAATAATAAAAAAAACCGACTTCAAAATCTAAAAAGTATAAAATAACTTATTTCTAAAGCTATTACTAATTATAATATCTTATTTTTAATATATATTATCTAAAACATCTTGAAGTCGGTGCAAAGTAAAACATAAAAATTACTATATTTTGAAAATTACTAAGCACTGACTTTAAGAAGTTTAAGATAATATATATTAAAAATAAGATATTATAATTAATAATAGCTTTAGAAATAAGTTATTTTATACTTTTAAGTTTTTAAAATCGGTTTTTTTTAAATGAATTTTTTTTTTATTATTCTTATCGCCGCATCTGTTGCTATGTAATGTGACATAGTCTACGTTCAACCGCTGAACACGCCGCGTTTTGCATGTTGTGTCACATTCTACACCCGTTTATATTATCCTGCGTGCTAAAGGTAGTCGCTGTGCCGTACCAGCTAGTTCCCTCGTCGAAGGAAACCCAAGGCGCGAAACCCACATCTTTCGTAGCGTGTATGTTGCGGCGACCTGTCTTGTAGTCCTTTCCTTCTCTTTTATCCCCGCTCCCGCGCCCTCAACAATGAACTTACTTATAGGTAAAAATTTAATATACATTGAAGAAATTTTTATTTACTTTTTTATAATTTGGACTTAAATAAATACACCATTAAACACACGACATAAATAACACAGTCAGAATAAATTAGGCACTTCAAATGCGCACCATCATATAGCACTGGGATCAAGAGTACCTAAGATCGTGTTTAAGTTTATGGTAAATAATAAAGAGTTTTCATTCATTCATTCACATTCATCTTAGACTTAATACTCCCAAACATTATTAATCTTTTTTCAATAATTATTTTACTATACAGGCTATTCGACTCTGAAATGAGTTACCTGTTACTGCTAGACAAGCTAACTCACTAACAATATTTAAGAACGTGACAAAAAAGCACTGCCTGCAACATAGTGATGTTTGATATTTCTACGTATATTTATGTATGTATGTATGTATATATATATATATATATATATATATATATATATATATATATATATACATATATATATATATATATATATATATATATTTATGTATGTAATATCGATAGGTGTGATTATATATGTCTATTAAGTATAAAATATATGTAAATAACTGCATATCCTCTAATATTTATGTATACCACCTTGGACCAATATAATATGTTTTATTCCTGCCACAGGTTGTCTGGAAGAGATCGCTTCTTAGCGATGAGACCGCCCATTGTGCACATTTAGAATACTTTTAGGCTATAATTTCTTCTGTTTTCTGTAATGGTGTACAATAAAGTGTTATCTATCTATTCAATAAATCATTTTTTTTACTGATATTAAATACAAATTAATGATTATAGAAAAAAAATTAAATAATTAAAAATTAAATAATTGGCTTTTAACTCTTGATTATGATGGGACAGAACAATTGTTAAAAATAAATATATAACAAGACTAACTAATATGTACAACCCGAAATCTTGTTTTTATTTAATTGATAATTGTTATCTTTATTTCTAATTTTAATTTTTTAGACTAGACATACCAATTCACAATATCACAAGTCACACATAACACGCACACACACATGCACACACAACACACACACACACACCCACACACACACAACACACACACACACACACGCACACGCACGCACGCACGCATTCATACATATTTCATCCTTTTTTTTCTTTAAATGAATGTAACAATAATTTCACAATCAGAATTGTACCACTAGGAAGGAGGTCCCCAAGATACAGGTCGACCTAGTTTGGGGACCAATGACTCAGAAATTTGTGAATTATGTTTTTTTTCTCAATAAATGATTTTTGATTTTTGATTTTGATTAATTCAGTAGCTATAATTTAAAGTAAGCCATCGGCTCAATTATAATACAATATTCAATGTTACTGACTTTAATTAATCCGCATCTTAATGCAACGAATATAAGAGAAAATTTTAAGCTCAAAATTGTATGTACGACTTCACTTTAGGTTCTATGTCTCAAAATAAGGGACTAATAACACTTATTCAGCGCAATTCATGTTATGTCCACATAAAACACCAGTTTTGTATGAAGATACGTACGCAACCGTTCAGCTTTTCGAATCTATTCAGCTTTCGCGGCAAACGGATATAAAATGAAGACAAGTGCGTTCAGGGCTGTTTCGCAGTTTGATATTCTAACGCATGCTAACGACAGCGTTGAGCGCCGTGTTCAGCGCTGCATGCGGACTGCCTACCAACACTTCGTCGATAGGTTTCAACGTTCGTATCAGAATGTACGCTTCTCAGTCATTCAGCGCTGGACGCGGTATATAAAAGCGTTTCAGCGGAGATAACCCGCTAAGAGAGCTTTTACAATCTTACTCTTCTGTACGCGGTTGATAGAATCGGAGCTAAATAAGTGTAACCAAAATTGTGTAGCGGACCGCGAATGGACCTAAATAAATGTAGTTAGTCCCTTAAATAACATTTTGAAAATGAAACGTCGTAAAAAGGAGTGCAGAATGCATTTTTTTTTTAATTATGCATAAAAATACATTAAATCAATAAAAATTACATTTTACACACTACCATGTATTTGACACACACACGCATTAATACTCTTTTGTTTATTGTTAAAGTCAAATTAACAGAGTCGCCTTGGCGAAATCTGTGATTATAGAATATATATAGAATAATATATAGAATGTTGAAACACATAATTTAATAATATTTTCTTAAGTTTTCGCGACTTGTACACATAATAAAACTACTTTACTAACTTTGACAATACACGTTTGACAAATTTCATCTTTGTCTTCCGTGACCACGGCCACTGATAAGCGGCCGAAACGTCGGATAAACCTAAATCACATAATTTAAATTAACTGTGGTCGAATTTCGACCACTAGTTTGTTTGATTCTTCAATAGATATGTGTAAACTGTATGATAACAATCAAATATGTGACACAT
Source organism: Dendrolimus pini (assembly GCA_949752895.1). Classification (NCBI taxonomy): domain Eukaryota; kingdom Metazoa; phylum Arthropoda; class Insecta; order Lepidoptera; family Lasiocampidae; genus Dendrolimus; species Dendrolimus pini. The sequence continues at coordinate 14,494,581 of OX457145.1, read as the reverse complement.
AGGTTGAGTATGATTATTGGCAGAGTTCCATCGAGAGGCACGACTTTGCATGCGCGAAGCTTGAAGGGGCGAGCTTCTATATAATTGATTAAGCGTTGTATATCCCGATAACGACTCTCATCTGTGAACATAAGTGTATAAAATAATTAAAAAGCCTTTGTACTTATTTTTAACCAAATTCAAAAAAGGAGATATTCTCAATTGTGGATTCTTCGTGAATTGTGGATCGATTTTCAATATTTTTTTATTCGAAAGACTCCTGACTTGGTCCCATGGTCACCAAGGCAGTATCTGATGAGTGTATCTCAGGAAAACCGAAATCAACCCTCAAACATAATAGGCACGTACAACGTATTTCATATATTTTTTGTAAGGCTATTCTACTATTTACGTAACTAATTATTTTTAAAAAAAACGCCTTTAAAATAACTAAAAAGCAAAAAACATTTGAAAACATAAAAAAATAACTGCATAAAAATATACGCATCGACTCCAAGATGCTGTAGAAAATATATATTTTTTTGCTTTTTAGTTACTTTTTTTAAGGTTATTTCTTTTTACTGCAGTCGAAAATTTTTCATATCAAACTATAATTAGATTTAATCCTAGTACTAATGACATCTACGCTAACAACACGATCTACTAAAAGGTATTGGTATTCGTCGTCAGCCATTTGCAGTCCACTGCTGGACGTAGGCCTCCCCAAGACGGCGCCACTCATCCCTGTCCTTCGATTTCCCCCGCCAGCGCCTATCGGCGATCTTGCATAGGTCGTCGGTCCATCGGGCTGGAGGGCGTCCGACACTACGTTTGCCGAGACGTGGTCTCCACTCCAGGACTCGTTTGCTCCATCGGCCATCGGTCCTGCGGCAGACGTGACCGGCCCACTGGCACTTCAACTTGCTAAATTTACGAGCTATGTCGGTTACCCTGGTTCTCCTACGTATATCCTCATTTCTAATTTTATCCATAAGAGAAACACCCAACATAGCTCGCTCCATAGAAATTGTGGACCAATCCTGCCGTCAGTGTCCAGGACATGCCCTAAATCAATCTTTACAATTAAAGAGAGTGGATCGATCAAAACGCCTTTTGTCGCGATACGCAGGTGAAAGGCACAGAAATATCCTGTTTACCGATGAAAAAATTTGCATGATTGAAGATTACTAAAATAAGCAAAATGATAAAGTGTACGCTCATAGTTCTAAAGAAGCTGCTCAAGTGGTCGGAAAGGTACATCGTGGTCATCATCCTGCGTCAGTGACGGTTTGGTGGGGTGTGTCTTATCAACGAGTCACAAAACTACATTTTTGTAAAAAGGAGTAAAAACTTCAGCCAAAGTGTATCAAGATACAGTATTGGATCATGTTGTAAAACCTTTCAGCAATACACTTTTTAAAAATATACCGTGGATTTTCCAGCAGGACTCTGCACCTGGTCACAAGGTATGAAATCCCCAAGCCTGGCTTGAAACCAACGTTCCGGAATTTATAAGAGCTGAAGACTGGCCCTCATCTAGCCCAGACCTCAATCCTTTAGACTTCAAATTATGGTCAGTTTTAGAGGACATCGCCTGCACGAATCTACACGGCGAAATTGAGTCTCTTAAAAAATCTTTGGAGCAAGCAGTGGCGAAATTTCCCGGAAACAGTGCGTAAATCTATAGATTCGTGGCCAAACAAATTAAAGGCTTGTATAAAAGCCAAAGGTGGCCATTTCGAATAGAATATTTTTTTATATTTTGCTGAGACTTTAATAAATATCTAGGTTAAACATTTTAATAATATTAAATTGCTTCATTAAAAAAAATGCATTTTCATTTGTAACAGAACTTATGGCTAGACTAGATAAAGTGCATGTCCCAAAAATAATGCAATGCATTTGCATTATTTTTGGGACGATATATATATACTACATTCAACTACTCAATTCTCAAGCATACTTATTCTAAGTACTATAAGGATTTAGAGGGTTTCCATTTATGAAAGAACATAGGCTCATTTAAGCAGTACGACACAAAAATTCTCAGAGTTTGGCAACACGTTGGGGACGCTCCTATTTTCAAATGTCCATAGTTAGCAGAGACAACTCTCCATCGAATAAAATGTATACTATTTGCTTCTATCTGTTATTATACTATGTAATTAAATTAGGTACATTTCAGATATAACATTTAGCAGTATAAACTTCATAATAGATAAAATTTTGTACGTTATTTCAAATTTTAATCTCCTGATTTGTTAACCGGATAATAGATTACCTTTTTCTTCTAACAACATGTCATGTAGCTCGATTCTCATTTTTTCAGTTTGAAACGGCAACATTGATGCACAGAGAGGTGCCGCAAACAATGTTATTGCTGATTGAATTAGTGTGCAACAACTCAGGGTCATTTCTATCAAGACTTCCTGCAATGAAATTAAACAAGAGTCAGCGCTTTCTTGAGCCGCTATGCTTCTCTAGACATTTCGGCGAGTGTGCCACGGAATTGCTCGAATTAATTCCTCGCTCACTATTTTACCATCGGACAGGCAGACGTACGAGCTCACGCCACCGATATATGCTGTAAACGCCGACAAAGCGGACGAAACGATATTGCTCCCACTTTTATCATACGTACCGCTGAAGAGTGGAACTCTTTACCGTCGTCTGTTGTTCCTGAAAAATACAATCTAGGTGTCTCCAATTTTACGTGAAGGTCGAACGTGTTCATGATAAGGTATCTCGTGCTCCACCATAGACTGCATATTCACCTGACATCAGGCGCAATGTCGATCAAAAGTTCTCAAGAACGTTTCTCTTATACCCTTTAGGAATTTAAAATGAACTCGCAGTCGAAGTTTTAGAATAGCGCTGAGTTATGAGGTTTTAAAAGAAAAGAAGAAAAGAAAGTTTCACAAAATTCTTTTGAAGTCCATAGAACGTTGGTGGCACAACTAGTGTTGTAAATATTCATAAGCAGTCTTAACTACTTTTCAAAAAACGGGTTATCTGCTGTGTTCCAGCAATAAAAATCAAGGAGTCCAGTCGATTGGGGCACTAAAAAAGGGTCTCCCTGACAGAACAAGACAATTACAATTAAATGATTTTCATGTGAAATTATAGAGGAAACGCCACGGGCTAGGGAAAATTAACAGAGAGAATGTGAAACATATAAATGAAGAATGTGCAAAACAAGAGACATTCAACCTAGTGTCAGTGCTGTCACCTCAATAAAAATAGGGAAGAAATAATTGTGGGAACACAAATAGAAAATAAATCATTATAATTTAATTGAATGCTCATAAGCAAATTCTAGTGAGTGTGTCCACACACCCCGGGGGTGGTTGCAGTGTGACGGTGGACTGTTGGCGAGGTAAATCACTCTTTCCTTGCTTCTTCTTCCACGTCCCTTTGCCCTCTCCCGGCCATCGCATCGCGCCCGCAATAATCATAATCAATATATATTACATTTAATCAAATACAAATTTTCAAATCAAAATTTATATTGTATTCTACCCATAGTCCCTCAAGATTATAAGTAGAATACTGTGCCTAGATCACCGTCTTCTATGGTTAAGGTGTCCAGAAGGCTGGCTACGTTTCCTCGCTGGATCGCTATACTGATCCGTTGCCCGAGGTAAGCACCAGCCCTCTGATCACCTGAAGAGTCAATGAGTCTTTTTGATAAATTTTGGTAGAGGAACCCAGCCTCAGGAACCCACGATCCAAGTGCCTCGACATCAAATAGATTTCATTTCATCCGTGCAGAAACGGAGAAAGAATACAATTTCCTGCTGCGGGCGGCCTGTCGTAAGAGGCGACAAAACAACCCACACCCAGGTGGTAGGGCATTTTCTCGACTGGGTGGCTACCACCCCTGGTCTAAAGTATGCCACCATAACAACCTTGAGTTGTGTTCCGGTATTAATGACCAGGTTCCAGAGTCTCTTAAGAGAGCAGCGGCGCATTTGTGGCACTTTTGATGTTGCAAATGTTCATAGGCGATGATAACCGCTTTCCATCAAGTGGGACATCTGCCTGTCTGCTGAACTCCTGCAATAAAAATAAATAAAAATCAAAGGGGACATATAACTCTCAGTGAGGGTTGCATTTTTGCGCCGCTTGAGTCATTCAGCTGTTTCCGCAGCCGAACCGGCTAATCTAGACGTGATTGGTCAATGGGATACGGCCAACGTGTCTACTTAGGTCACATCCCACACCAGAGGCTTGCCACGCTGCCAGGGAATTAGAGTCATTCCGTTAGAACGCCTACCACGTACAATACCGTTCGGCTCCAATAAAGCCGGCACGTTAGCGGTGGCAAGCGTCCTCCGTAAGACATCATTCAAGGAGGCGGGGCGTGACCATCTGCCGGCACTGCGGCGGCAAGAAGAACCGTGGTATTCCGGGCTGATTACCTCCGTTCCACAGACGCACGTGTGTGGTGTACATATGCAAGATGGATGGATGGATATATTGAACATTGTGATTCAGATTGGATTCAGCTTAATTACCACTTTAATTTAGGGAAGATTTCTTTGTGCTGCTGTTACTGTAGTATTACTGTACTACACTACAAGTACTACAGTACTGTAAGTGCTTTTGAAGTGGCTTTTCTAAACAAAAGTAATTTTAACTTATTTAGAAAAGCTACTCAAAAGTACTATGATGATTCATAAACTAAATCACTATTTACAAACTAATACACAAATTTTAAATATTAGGTTGCAACGAAACTAAACATACCACTCCGTGTTTGTTGAATTCAAGCAAAGAATTGTAAATTGCAGCCATTACTATTGGCACATACATTATCAATGCTATCACGAACTGAAACAAGTAAATTGTTATTAACAAAAAGCTATGGATAATTGAATAAAATATGATAGTAACCATACTTACCACGATGTCAAAACTAAATTTGACCTTCAACGTATTTTCGATGATAGATTTATACAAATAGTGCCAGGAGATAATATTTATGAACCTTTTGTTTAAAACAGTTTTTAATTTGATCAGACGGCGGTATACAGAATAGAAAATAAAAAAATACAAAACTAAGATAGCGTCCAAAGAAAAAGTTGGAATCATATACAAAAATTGAACAAGCGACGACGAGATGCACTTTTTAGGGTAACCAATGCAATAGATCATAATGGAGAAAATCCTGGCGACCATTGATAATATTACAAGTATCAACGTCTTAACACCTGTTTGGTTGAAACATCGAAGATTTAACTGAGTATCAACTGCTAGTAAATTATTTAGAAACTTATGAAACGTCATATCCTTAAAAGTCAAGTTCATAATACATATAGTAAGGACATATTGGGTGATGAAAATTGTGTACCAAATAGCTGTGATGTAATCCTGAGATTTAAACAATGAAAAAACACAATACGAACATATAGCAACAGTTTGTAAAATTGCCATTATACGACTGAGCAACTTCGTTTTAAGGGACTTGTATTCGAAGAATCCTAAATCAATACAGAAAATGATTTGATATAATCTAAAAAAATAGATTACAGATTTTGATAAATTTACTTGTTTTGTAGAAGCAATATCTGAAGTCAGTGTATTAACTTTGGGTATAGCGGGATTCAATCTCATCTTACACAAAAATTAAAAGAATATGAAATCAGCGATAAATTATATGAAAATTAGAAAAATAAATTAAAACTTTTACTGATAGATTTTTAGTGAGAATGATGAAATTCGTTGAAACAAAGTATTTTGTCGAATTTTAGCTCCAAGTATTATTATAGAAGATACAGTAAAAGTACACAGTCGAACAAACTTATCTGTCGGACTGAAGACATAATATAATTTATTAGGTAATATTTCACTTTATCCATTAAGTTTGATGAAACACAAATACAATAACCATAATTCAATTATTTTCATGGTTTCGTGGAAGTTTTCTTCATAATTAATTGTATTTTGTACTAGCTGAATTATATTATATAGACTATAAAGTAGATTGGTCGGCTGCTAATTCACCTACATTTGACAGATAATTTTTAGCTGGTACTTCAAACATTGAGGTGAAAGGACAACTTTGAAATATAAATAAATATCAAAAAGATTTTTTCTTCTTCCAACTCCAATTGGTGAGCAACTTTATGTAAGTCATCGGGCTGAATAGCGTCTTAGGCTATATTTGCCGATTCGTGATATCTGTGCAATGCTGCTGGATCACGGATGCCACACAGCTTTGCTGGTTCGAGTAATCGTTAAGTTTAGTGAAGACTGTGTGTTAACTTTTAGGGAATATATGAGAGTGAGAGGTATACCAAACCCTGCACAAAAACCAATGGAGCAATAAGCACCACTAAGCTCGGAATCCACCTCCGATGGGGCAACTAGACAGCTCCGAAGAGTGCACGGCACTAATAAGTCCTCTGTCGGCACTTATGTCTTCGAATTATGGCACACTCACGCCAAAGAGCAAGCATGGCTTGTATAAAAAGTTCAATGAGGTATTGAAGAATGGGATGTGAAACGTTCACTTGGTCTTAATTGGAGAAAACGGAATGTCCGGACTGACCTCGCGTGTGTTGGGGACTAGCTTCGCCACCACGCAATGGCGGTGAAACGGAAAACTAGTGGTACTTTCAAAACTACCCACTTCGATATAAATTGTGAAGTTTCAACGATCTCTAATACTCCAGCACACGTCTACTCCATTATAAGTTTAACGATTGGGTTTGGATAAGAAAAGAGGATCACCGGGATGGTATTATATTTGCAGGAGTTCAGCAGACAGGCAGACCGGCCCACTGGATGGAAAGCGGTAACCATCACCTATAGAAATTTGCAACACCAAAGGTGTTACAAATGCGATGCTGCTCTCTTAAGGGAGACTGGAACCTGGTCACTAATGCCTGAACACAACTCAAAAGTGTTATGCGACATATTTTAAACCAGGGGTGGTAGCCACCCAGTCGGGCAAATGCCCTACCACTTGGCTGTGGATTGTTTTGTCGCCTCTTACGACAGGGCGCCCGGCCGTAGGAAATTGTATTCTTTCTCCGTTCCTGCACGGGTAATAGGTGGTATGGTAATGGTAGGAGCAGGGGAGATCTACATCTAGCAATGGACATTGATTGGCTAACGACGAATAGGAATTTTATTTATAGCGGAGTAACTGATCATATATTACAATAAATATATTGTTAAAACCTGAAATGTCGATACCACAACTAGTTCTGTACTACCAGCTCCCTCATCGATTGCTGAAAAATTCACAGCACAAGGACGCAACATGAGTTACGTGCTCACTATTGGGAAATATTTTCTGTGAAATATAATGAACAATTCAACTGAAATGTGATCATTTTTTTAACAATATAATGAATGAATGAAACTACGTTTTAACGGTTTTGAGGGCGGTAATTTATTTGATTTTTATTATTTCGAAGTTTCGGCCACTTTTCAGTAGCCGTGATCACGGAAGACATAGATCTCAGGTGTCAATGAGTATTGTTAAAGTTTAATTTAATCTACCGCCAACTTGTTCGTTTTAATTATATAGTTTTCATTTTGTTTATGCTTATTATTTGCTGTGCGGATAAATAAGATTAGACTCCCATAGAGTGAATTTTACTCGTAAAAAAAACTAAACTGGCGGTATGCTAAATAAAAGTTTAACAATACTCATTGACACTTGACATCTTTGTCTTCGGTGATCACGGCCACTGAAAAGTGGCCGAAACGGCGGAATAATAAAAGTCAAATAAATTACCACACTTAAAACCGTTAAAACATAATTTTCTTATGTATACTAGTCACGAAAACTTAAGAAAATATTATAAAGTCTATATTTTACTACCAGGCAGCACAAGTAACATGTAGTACAAATAAAAGTGTACAAATTATTCGTTGTAATTAATACAAATGCGAAAATTGTATTGCTACTATTAGATAAGTAACACAAAAGTTGAGCATAGCCACAGGAAGTGATGCGTTGAGCGGTATAATGCCACGGGCCTTCAAGTTAAACGGGCGAGCTTCTATGTAACGTATTAGTCTTTTTATGTCTTTTATTTGGTTTTTATCTGGAATAGAAAGTTAGAAATTAGTTTTACTTTAATAACATCTACGTACATAATTCGAGGGCTTCATAACATATAGGCGTACAGACAAAAGTGCAATTTTACACAAGGCACAAAATTGTGAATAAAACAAAACTAGTTGATTGCATAAGGCTGAAATTTGGAATATATTATTTTTAAGTACACTTGTATACTGGTAACACTTTCTTAATTGTAACATGCATATAATAAAACTACGTTTTAGCGAAAATGTCGGAATAATAAAAATCAGATAAATTACTGCGCTTAAAACCGTTAAAACGAAGTGAGCAATGCAGTAGTAGGAGGTGGTCTACGCAATATCGGCGATGGCATTGTGGATGAAATATGTTATCGTCAGGACAGTGCTTCGTTAGTTGTGCGTGTAGAAGCAACCCTGCGGAGAGGAATCGCGTACGACTGTGTAAGTAAGTAAAAGCATTTAGTTGAAAACTGGTGTTTCCTTCCAATCCTAAGTGGGTACCCCCGCTCGCACGTAACAATATGCGGCAATTCCGACGTCTTGTACAGAAATACTAAATGTAAGTAATGTTATAGTTTTAAAATCTTACCTGTCTCCTGCAATAATCTGTTATGTAGAACAATTGTTATTTTTTCCGTCTGAGCTGATAAAATGTTAGCACAAAGCGGTGGACAGAACATGAGTACCAGGCTTTGAAATATCGTAAAGGAATTCAGGCTCGTCGTCAACAGAATATTCTAAAAAGAAACTTCTTGATGTTATTTATTTTAATGCCTTCATGATGATGCACAGAGAAGGATATCCCAAATAAACACGAAGTGTAGACGTGTCTTCGTAACAGAAGACGTTGAAAAATAATTTAATACCTATTACGAAAATGTACTATATTTATTAACTGGCTGACCCGTACCTACTTCGTTGGGCGTCAATAAAAAATATTATTAATTACAATCAAATATAGTCTATGTCACTCAGAATTAATGTAGCTTTTTACTGGTGAAAGTATTATCAAAATCGTTTCAGCAGTTCCGAAGATTACATCCTACAAATAAACTCACAATCTTTACCTGTTTATAATATAAGCATAGATTATTGTATTTGTCATAATTTTAATAATTTGGCAAAGTGTTTAATCCACCAACTGTAATTTCCGCAGATACGACAAACGTTAAGTGTTTTTCTCATTTAGCCTTGAAAACCAAAAATTATTTAAACCACAATACCTCACATCTATAACTATATATTAATACGTGAAGCAAAAACTTTATACCCCTTTTTACGAAACTTGCTAGGAGTATGAAATTTAAAATTGAGTGGCACACTTATAGTTTATATGGAGAAGAAGCCACGAATGGTATATTTTTTTTAATTATGCATAAAAATACCATACCATGTATTTGACACACACACACACACACATAAATACCCTTTTGTTTATGGTTTAAGTCAAACTTACTGTGTAGCCTTGGCGAAATCTGTAGTTATGGACGTATATAGTCTTTAACATTAATTATGATGGTCGAACTTTGACTTCGGGCGACTAGTCTTAATAAATACTCAATGGATCTTATTCATATTAACATTCTTTAGCAATATACACTTACAAATAACAGGATATTTAACTAAATAGCATCTAAATACATTATCGGTGCTAGAACAGGGATGGACTCCTGCAGTCGAACAGCCTGTCGTAAGAGGTGTCAAATAACCCACAGCCAGGTGGTAGAGCATTTCGACGGGTGCAAAGTAAATAAAGTTATCTACAAAATGATGATTTTTAGTTTATTGTACAATCGTTTTAATAAAACAATTCTTTAAAATATGACATTACTTGTTTTGCATATATAACATTATTTTAATAAATTTTCGTACGTAAAAAAGCCAGCTACGTATGTTCTTTCAAATACTACGAAGTTAATTCGACCATCTTTTCGCTCTCCTGTAAAGTAGCTATTTTGCAGATGTCTCTTTTTACTTTGCACCCGTCGATTTGCCCATCTGGAAGGCACCTTTGATCTAGATGCCACTATAACGACCTGGAGCTGTGTTCTGGAATCAGTGGCCAGCGTCCAATCTCACTTTGGAGGTGGTAGCACATTGGTAGTATAGTAAATGTCTATAGGCCACGGTATCTATCCATCAGGAGGAAGATAGCAGGCTCTCTGCTATACTCAATCAATAAGAAAGAGTTACCTACCATCCAGTATTTCTTCAGTTCAAGAAGCAAAAGGTAAACAGAAACCATTACTTCTGGAAAGTCGATCAGCAACACAACCAGGAACTGAAAACATAAAAGGTATTAGTTTTAGTAGTTAGTGTGTTTGAGTTTGTAGAGTGTAGTATCGCCATATAACTTTTTTTGGCGACATAAAATTGGTTTTTCATTATTTTTAATTTCTCCATTTAAATGCAACTGCATTTTCCCTTTTACCATGCACGTCAACTCATTAATGTCATGTCATCAAGCATAAAATTAAATCGTTCCGCCTAAATACAATGAAATACATTAAATTAATCAAAATAAATAATACCGCGACCACACCGCCTATCAATCTCTGTGTAAATATCATAAAACAGAACTATATACCGCTCCTCATCGCGCCGCAATATATTTGTATTGTTTTGTTACTAAATAATTACAAAAGTGCATTTGTGAATAAGAGAAGCTAAGGAGCCACCGATATCTCACTATACCATCAAGAGGTACGTGTGTGCTCTTCCTTTCCTGTTGCCCTCGCCTATATTGTCCGACATTACCTTTTTTTATATAGCTGGAGTACAGCAAACAGGCTGACGGCCCACCTGGTGGAAAGCGGTTACCGTCGCCTATGGGCGTTTGCAACATCAGAGATGTTACCAACGCGCTGCCGGCCTCGAAAAAATTTTATGACACCCTTTTTGAAAAACTCCATATCGTAGCGCTGTGGGAAAACCTCGGCCGGGAGCTCATTCCAAATACCTACGGTACGCAAGAGAAACGTTCTACAGAACCGTTGCGTACATGAGCGAAGTGGCTCAAGGAAGTGGGGGTGAACTCCCAACCGATGGCGAGCGGTGCGATGGTAGAAAGAGGACGAAGGCACCATTCTAAACAGTTCTTCGGAACACTCCCCGTTATACAGTGACAAGTACCTCAAAGTGACAGTTCAGTATTTTCATAAAATCCAGCGTCATCGCACCAATGTGTGAAAATTAGGAGTTATATATTTTTGTACTTCATCATTATCACTAATAACGATGAAATACAAAGAAATATTGTAAGGCGAACGAGTTTTACTTGTAGTTGAACACGCACATTGAAATAGTGTGCTTGTATGACCGAACGATCATTTGCAAGCGTACTGGCCAATCATACCCGCTTTTGGTCTTACAAACATATAGATACGCGTTTTGCGCAAGTAGATAAAGCGTCCAAACTTAATTACGCAGTTTGTCGTCAATTTTAGATCAGTTTGTATTCTCTAAATTTGCAAGCAAAACGTGTCACAAAACATTGGGACAAATGGTCGTCTTAGTAGTTAGTGACATATATTGCTTCTTCGCTCGTCCATTCTATTTGACACTGCTAATCGGAGAAGAGAAATAAACTTACCACGGTATCAAATGTTATTTTGATCTGCTCCGTTGCATCAACGATAGATATATATAAATACTGGCATCCACATATATCGATGTAAGTATTCTTCAAGTTCGAAGTAAGTTTAACCAATCGACAATAAGCCGAGTAGAAGATGGAAGAATAAACTATCAAGACAATATCAAGAGAGAACCAGGGAACGCAATACAATACTTCTGCTAGAACAGGTTTCACGCAATTTTCAATATAATCACTGCAGTAAGAGTAGGTTAACAAACATCTACAACTTATTGAAACAAATATACACAAGATGATTTTGAGCTCAAAATTGTATGTAGAAGTATCTACTTTGAGTTCTGAATCTAATAATAAAAGAGCTCTTTGAAAACGATAGTATGTCATTTTGTTACCACTTAAGTTTAATATTAAGACGTTGATAATAAACTGAACTATGAAAACTGTATACCATATTGCAAAGAATTTATCTAAATTCATGAATAGGAAGTAAATGACAATACCACAGATACTTATGCATTGTAAGATAGAGATCAGTCGAAAGATGTTTTTGACTGTGTAAGATTTGAATTGAAAGAATCCCATGTCGTAGGAGAATACGATATGCAGAAATCTAAAGAAGTAAAGCATTAGTTTGGACATCTTATTTATTGGTGCAGGTTTTATTAGAGCATTGAATTTTGATGTTGGAAGTGGTTTTATAATCATTATTATCTTTGTTTGAAAATAATTGTAGGGTTTCTTCAACTAGTCACCATATATTTTGATTTTGTTTTTGTTCATTAGTTGATTTTCAACTTAATTACTATTTGCATGCCTGAAAAGGCAAAAACATATGAAACATTACACAATATATTGTCATCTAATATTTATATAACACTAACCATGTTTTTAAGCAAATAAATGATATGATTTGATTTGAAAAGTTGATACATTTTTATAGCACGGATATTTATAAGATATTTCTGATTATTTCAAAATAGTCCACATGTGATAAAATAATAAAACACTAGTGCAGTGAAGTGAATTCTAACACACTGAACACAATTATTTGAAGAAATCAGAATGAAAGGACATATCCATACCTAAATAAATTTATTGAAAGTTATCAAACTGTGAGATCGCTTCAACGACCGTTAATTTTAGACTCATATTCTATAACGAATAATATTCATGCCCAAATCGAACGATGCTTGAGGTATATTTAATTGTTCAAATAAAAAAGCATTCCGTTTTGAAAAGCTACCTAAATAGACTTGGTTACCTTGCTCGCGCATTAAATTTTTTAACTAGCTTCTGTCCGCGACTTCGTCCGAGCGTTGCGGTTTTTTAACTATCACACGGGAACTATTTAATTTTTTGGGATCAAAAGTATCCTATATGTTGACCAGGGATAGAAGCTACCACCATACAAAATTTCATTTAAATCGGTTCAGTAGTTTCGGAGATTAGCCGGTAGACAGCCGGACAGACAAACAGACAAACATAGAAACAAAAAATTTGAAGAAAATCTAAATTAGTTCTATTGTTAAAGTAAATATTATTTTGGTAATGTATAAACAAAATATCTGTTAATTATTACGTTACAACTGGTATCACTTTTTAGTGTACATACTGGCAACATTGTCTTCTGTCACTCTCTCATTCCGTGCTCTCTAAATGTTAATTGTGCTCTGTAATATATTTCTAAATAATACGAATAAATCTACTTTAATCTTGTGCTTCGTGCTTATTTTTGCCCACTACGTTATCAGGTTATGGGCCCAGTGTATCGAAATAATACGAAAATCACAATATTTCGAGTTTTATGCAAAAATAAGAATAACCTCGACGCCACGCAACATGGCCAACAGTGTTACAAATTCCATAATCGAAAAACTCAAAGGTTTAGAAAACTATTCATCTTGGAAATTCATGATGAAAATGATATTAATACACGATGAATTATGGAAATGCATCGAGCCAGGAGATGACGACGTCATTAAACAAGAAAAGGCGCTCGCAAAGATAGCGTTGGCAGTCACACCTGCAATAATTCCACATATAAGGAATGCCAAAACAGCAAAGGAAGCATGGTGTAGTCTTCAGAAAGCATATGAAGATAGAGGTTTGTGTCGAAGGCTGGGTTTGTTAAGAGCATTGTTCTCAATAAAACTAAATGAGAGCGGAAGCATGGAGCTATATTTGAACAAAATCACGGATATTTCACAACAGCTCAGTGAAATAGAATCAAAGCTGGAAGATGATTTCATCGCTGTAATAATGTTAAGTGGATTATCATCTGACTATGACCCTCTTATCATGGCAATGGAGAATTCTAATACAAAACTATCCAGTGAAGTAGTCAAAGCAAAGTTACTACAGGAAAACATTCGCAGAAGTGAAACCAGAGAAAGTACATCTGCTCTAGTCGCTCAGAAACAACCACGATGCTTTAAGTGTAAGAAAACTGGTCATTTCTTTAAAGATTGTCATAAAGTTACTAAGAAGAACAAACCTAAGAAGGATTCATCTCAAGTACTATTGACAGCACTTTCAACACACATCAAAAGAGACTATTGGTATATAGACAGTGGTGCGACGGGACATATGTGTGGTAACAAAGATTATATAAGTGATTATGTAAATATAGAACCAAATGAAGTTATTTTAGCGGACGGTAACAAGCTGTACACAGCTGGTAAGGGCTCTGTGCATGTTAAATTGAAGGATAATGTAATTAAAACAATAAAAGATGTTTTTTATGTTCCTAATTTATCAACAAACTTGTTATCTGTGAATGCTATGGTTCAAAGGGGGTATAAAGTTGTATTTAGTTCTGATGGTTGTCAAATATTGGACAACAGTGTGGTCTTGGCTACAGCCACACTAAGAAATGGTATCTTTCAATTAGATACTATGGTATATGACCCCGTTCAATGTAATTTGGTAGGGAATAGGCATAATTTAAGACTTACAGGTTCAGATAGTGCCGGTTCAAGCTCGCTACCTGCAGAAAGCGGTGACCAATCAAAGCAGAGGTGCCCTGACACAGCTACAAAGGGGTTCCTGCCTGCTGCTGCTTCAAAGGGGGATGCTGTCATAACACAAGGAGTTTGGCATCGTCGCTTGGCACATCTCAACCATCGTAGTATGGAACTACTGAGGAAAGGTATGGTCGACGGTATATCTTATGATATAGGTGACTTTCAGCAATGTATTGCTTGTATCGAGGGAAAGCAAACTCGTAAACCATTTCCAAAGAAATCTGTTAATAGATCTACAGATATATTGCAATTAGTTCATAGTGACTTATGTGGCCCTATGCCCTGTACATCATTTAGCGGATATAAATACTTTGTGACTTTTATAGATGATTTTACAAGAAAAACTTTTGTATATTTTTTGAAATTTAAAAGTGAAGTTTTTGACAAGTTCAAAACTTGGAAAGCACTTGTAGAAAATCAAACAAATAAAAGAATAAAAGCAATTCGCACTGATAATGGTGGTGAATATGTATGTTCAAAGTTCCAGAACTTTCTACAACAGTGTGGCATTGAACATCAAACAACAGTGCCATATTCACCGCAGCAGAATGGTGTTGCTGAGCGTGCGAACAGGAGCATCATGGAGAAGGCTCGCTGCATGCTTCAGGAAGCTGGTCTGGATAAGAAATACTGGGCAGAGGCTGTAAACACAGCTGTTTACCTGAAGAACCGCTCACCAACTATAGCCTTAAAGGGCTGTACTCCGGAACATAGCTGGACTAATAAAAAGATAAGTATATCACATTTACGTATATTTGGTTGTGTTGCCTATGTCCAACAAAACAAACGGACAAAGTTAGATCCAAAGGCAAAGCCATATATATTTATAGGTTATTGTGATAATACCAAAGGATACAGATTAATTAATCCTGAGAATAGAAAATGTATTATTGGACGAAATGTAACTTTCTTGGAGAATTTGTTTTTAAAAGATATTGTGTCACATGATGATAACATTGTTGTACATACACCTTGTTTTCAGGTGAATAATACTCAACCTCCAATAGAATCATCTGCTGAGGAAAGTTTCTCAGTTAGTACACATTCTGATGACACAACTATAATTCAGAATATTGATAATTCAGAAATACAAAGACAAAGCATAATTTCAGTAAATGATTCTGAGAGTGAGGAAGAGGATTATAATTCAAATGTTTCAATAGATAACACATACATTCCAGATGAAACCCTGGAAGAAGAAAGTTCAGACATTTCAATGACATTTTCGGATTGCGATGACTCCATGCTGGCTAACCTAGCAAGAGGACTTGACATCAACGCTGATGAGCCTCAGACAGTGCAGGAAGCATTGAGTGGTGCAGATGCAGACAACTGGAGGATAGCTATGAAAGATGAGTATAAATCATTTATTACAAATAAATGCTGGACCCTTACAGACAGAATTAAGGAACAAAAGCCTATAAAATGCAAATGGGTTTTCAAGAAAAAGTATGATGCTAATGGAAAGCTTTTGAAATATAAAGCTAGATTGGTAGCCAAAGGGTTTAACCAACGAAAAGGCATCGATTATCATGAAACTTTTTCACCTGTAGTTAGATACTCAAGTATTCGAACATTACTAGCTATTGCTGCTGAGTATGACATGGATATTGATCAACTAGATGTGAAAACTGCGTTCCTTAATGGTGACCTCAATGAGACTGTCTATATGGAACAACCGGAAGGTTTTATAATTAAAGGCTCAGAAAATAAAATATATAGACTTAATAAAGCTATATATGGTTTAAAACAAGCAGCTAAAGCTTGGTATGAGAAAATCAGTAAAGTATTATGTGACTTGGGATTCACAAAACTTTCATCTGAACCATGTGTTTATTATAAATCCAGTAGTGAAGGATTATTGATAATAGCACTGTATGTAGATGATATCTTATTATTCTCTCCTCACAACTCAGTTGAGAAAAATAAAATTAAGCAAAAACTACAAGTTGAGTTTGATATAACAGATTTAGGGCCAGCACATTATATTTTGGGAATAGATATATGTAAAACTAAAGATAGTATAACCCTAAATCAGTCTAGTTATATTCAAAAGGTATTAATTAAATACAAAATGGAAGAATGTAAAGCTTCTCCTACACCTATGGAAACTGGTATTAAATTGAAAAAGGGAGATAAAAATAATAAAAATTGTAGCAAGTATGACTACAGAGGTTTGATAGGATCATTGATGTATATAGCAGTAGGAACACGACCTGATATTGCACATGCAGTTGGTTATTTAAGTCAGTTCAATGACTGTTATGAGGAAAACCACTGGAAGAGTGCAAAACGGGTTCTTCGCTATCTGAAAGGTACCAAGGATATGAGTTTGACCTTTGTGAAAGGTGGCTTAGAGTTAAGTGCCTATGCTGATGCAGATTGGGGAAGATGTGAGACCGATCGACGATCCTATACCGGCTATGTGTTTAAAATTGGAAAGTCAGTAGTGTCCTGGGAAAGCAGGAAACAACGAACTGTTGCTTTGTCAAGTACAGAAGCAGAGTATATGGCACTATCTGATACCTGCAAAGAGGCTATGTTTTTACGTCAATTTTTATGTGAACTTTTAGGTAAATTATATACTGTAACTATATATAATGATAACCTGTCTGCTCAAAAATTGTGTAAAAATTCGATGTTCCATTCTAGAACAAAACACATAGATATAAGACATCATTTTATTAGGGAACAGATAAATAACAAAACTGTTGATGTAAAATATGTATGTACTTCAGAAATGATAGCTGATGTTTTTACAAAACCTTTATGTAAAGATGTACATTGTAAATTTGTCAGAGAGCTAATGCTAAAATAACATAGCATGAAAAGTTGTATTTAATATATGTATAAGGTACATTGTTCAGTTTACTTTTGATTGTATCTTTTATTACATAGGATGACGATTGTTATTTTGTTTAAGGGCCAGTGTTAAAGTAAATATTATTTTGGTAATGTATAAACAAAATATCTGTTAATTATTACGTTACAACTGGTATCACTTTTTAGTGTACATACTGGCAACATTGTCTTCTGTCACTCTCTCATTCCGTGCTCTCTAAATGTTAATTGTGCTCTGTAATATATTTCTAAATAATACGAATAAATCTACTTTAATCTTGTGCTTCGTGCTTATTTTTGCCCACTACGTTATCATCTATTTCACTTCTAACATCCCCCTGACTCGGTTTTAAGCATATTTTTCATTGTACAGAAATTCGGCCTCTACAATTTTATTATATACATACATGCATACATACATAACTTCTCGCCAGATCCCTTGCGGGGTAGGCACGAACAACAATTTTATTATATGTATAGATATATATTTCAACAGACAATTGTCAGAATGTGCATATGATAAATTTGTATTCCACATATGATATGGACTCAGATAAGGTTTCACATATAAAAATCAAAATAATTAATATTTATAAATAGAAATATATATGTAATCAAAATCTGATTTCTGTGAAATTCCTTATTTTTGTTTATTTTAGTTTTATTGCATGAGTTCAACGGACAGGTAGACGGCCCACTTGATGGGAAGCGGTTACCGTCGCCTATGGATATTTTTAACACCAAAGGCTCTACCAGTGTGCTGCCGCTCTCTAAATGGAGACTAGAACCTGGCCACTAATACCAGAACACAACTCAAGGTTGTTATGGCGCCATACGACCAAGGGTGGTAGCCACCCAGACGGGCCAATACCCTACCATCTGGCTTGTGGTATTACGACAGGCCGCCTGGCCGCAGGAAATAATAAATATTATTTCTCGCTTCCTGCACGAATTACTGTACTTAATGTAATTTTATTCTTACGTTTTGTAGAATACAGATTTGCCGTATCTAAATTCTGTCATTTTTTTAAAATGTGGTTAAATGTGCTAGCGTGACAGTGGACTCCACTTACGTAGCTCTACCCCTGTAATGTCCGGTGTCTTTTCGCAAAAGGAGTTAAAATATTATTTAATAAAACTTTTTATTTGAATTCTTCATTATATTTCATACGAAACGTAACCAGTGGTAATATCCGGGATGTTACCATTGGCCAACAGTGGGCACGCAACATGAGGATAGCTAAAATTGTATTGCCAAAAATTCAGATTTTAATACCACTTAACTTATTCCAAAATACTTTTTGATTTGGACGGATTATCACCTCAAGCGTCGATGTGCGTTTAAGCATCGTTTTAGAAAATGAGCGTCAAACTCCGAAATGTAATCAGAATACGACTATTAGCAGCCAATGTTTTAGTTGAAATGGTATTATTTACAACACTAATCCATTAGTTAATTTTGAAAGTGAGATGGCTGATTGAATTTTTCCATTACATTCATTTAATAAAGTAGAAAAATATTTTTATATTACTGTGATGGCTTTCTCGTGTGGCCTAAATATATACTAACCGTCTTATTCATATTGAGTTAGAGTAAGTTTAGAAGCTTCTTTAAGAACCATAAACAAGCCTTAAAACTTACTCTAACTTAATATGAACAGTATATACAAGCATCATAGTATTATTAACTAAAGTAATTTAGTACGAGGTAACCAATCTTTTTTTATTAATATACTAGCGACCTCAGGAGACGTTGTTCTGCTCTGAAAAAATAAAAATCAAGGACCCGATTCCAGTGCCACCTACCGGGTCCAATTGTGAATTCAACTCATCAGGGAACCCACTTCAACACACTAAAACAAAATAACCAAAATCGCTCCAGGTGATTAGGAGAATTTTAGATCCCGATCTCAGCGCCACCTACCGGTTCCAACGGGATAAAAGTATTCTATGTCCGTCTCCTGGTTGTAAGCTACCTCCCCACCAATTTTCAGCCAAATCAGTACAGCCCTTCTTGAGTTATAAATAGTGTAACTAACACGACTTTCTTTTATATACTCGTATATAGATTATCGAAGTATATTAATAAAAAAATATTGACTGCCTTTACGAATCGCTTTATTAACATTAAACTTGTATATATTCTAATAAATGTCCACAAATGTTACGTAAAGTTACGATAAATTAACACTAATCACATACAGGGCACAAAATGTAACTACCCATCAAGGCTACATACGTCTATTTTACTTATACTCACTACTACAAGTAAAATAGATATATCACTGTTTATTATCGACCAAAATATACATAAAACAAGGTACTTACAATATTTTTAGGAAAAACAATAGGCGATAAAATAATATATATCGATTAAAACAATCTCAGAGAACCTTTCTTAAACAATACACATATATTCATATTTGTAACTCAGTTGTCTGTATCAGTATCACAAAGAGGTAAAGTTTGTGATTTTGTTTGTTGGAAGTAATCTCGTGAACTACTATACTGATTTTGAAAATTCTTTTACCAGAAGAAAGCTACATTATTTTTAAGTGACATTTGATTGTGGTTAATATTTTTTTTTTTTAAATAATGTGATATATCAATTCGGAGAAAATCGAGCTGATGCTTTGGTTTATCGGTGTATGCTGACTAAACAATAATTAAGGTCAAACATATATAGTGGGCATTGACTTAAGAGGGGATTGTTTTTACCCTGGGCAATAATATGTTGGTTTTTGTTGGTTGGGCTCGACTCTAGCTGAGTCTATGGTATGTCTATAAAACTACCCTTCCCTCTATACCTAAGTATACCACTACCCTTACAACACAATACACGTGTCTTGTAGTGGGTAGTTCGATTTCCTCGACCTAGAACTGAGCAGTGAATGCCAAGGGCACATCTAACATTCTAACAAAGCGAACTACGTAAGAGATATGTCTAAGGGGAAGTTTAGATTGTGTTACTTTGATTCTTAAAAATATTTCAGTTTAGGACTTTCTTTGAACTACAAAAACATTTTACAGGAGACGGATACATTTTCGTACATTGTTGGGTCCAGATTGTAAAAAGGTTAGAGTGATTTTAGGATTTCTTTTTAAGTTTGTTGACATTTTTCTAATTTTAGAGGGTTATTTTTAATTAATTAATCGTGTGGTGTAAGAATTTTCATATTATTAATTGTTGAAATTCTTTATAAATCAATTATGATTTATTTGGCTCAAGATTCTCCGTCTCCTAAAATTAGTAAATTGTGACGTTAAAAGTAACCGTTAACGCCGACCTACATGGTCACCGCTTCTTTGTTTCTTTTTTTTCGCCGCATCTGTCACTATGTAATGTGACAGAGTCTACGTCCGACCCAAAGAGTATGTAACACTACGTTTAAGAGACGGGAGTGCCATAGAAACAAACGATGTATGAAACGTGCTCTCTAGTCTGTACCAACCTAACGGATTTAAAACGTGATTCAATGCTGCCAATATGTCATTATTAGTGATGTGGGCTGTGGTGACTAGCGAAGACTTATCGATATCGACTACAAAATTCTGGATTTCAGGAAATAAATAAAGAATATTTAAACTCAGATTCTTTTAAAATATATTTATTTACAAAGAATTAAACAATTACCCATGCTATTGATAATTTTATTTTTATATATAGATTTTACAAACACACGCCAATAATAATATTTTTTTAGAACTAGATGAGGTCGGCGTTTCCTATCTGACTACTCTCAGAACAAAGGCCGAAACAGACTCAGAAGTCACAATCTTTTTAGAAGTCCAGACATAATCTTGGTCAGATCATGTGAAGACTATATATATATATTATTAATTGTATTTATTTTGCAATGCCTTGCTGTTGCGCCTTCTTCATCGCATCTGCAGAGTCCTCTTCACTGAGCGCAAATGATTGATTTGTTAAGTTACAGTGATTTCTTATTAAAAGTAGGCTTACGCGTTGCAATAATTTTTCCACCATTACATTTTTGTGTTCCTCACACATCCACGACAAATCAACATTTGCAAGTATTTCTGTTTTAGAGTAGCTGCATATATTTTTTGAGAAGATATTTGGTTTCACTTTCTCATCAAAAATACTTGTCGCATCGTCTATTACTTGACATAACTCAAGACTAGGGTATATTAATGAGGTTTTGTCCGTCCACCACTCTCGCAAAGCAATATAATTATATATTGTATTTGGTTGCGGGTTGCAAACCTTCATGGCAACTATACATTTTAGACAGTCCACGCCTTTCAGAAGGACAGAAGCTAAATAGCCACTCACATATACTGTGGGCTGCTTTTCAAATTTTTTGAATTTGTCTTCAATGTCCGCCAAGTAATTTTGTTGCTCAATATTATCAGCTAAGTGTAAAACAGGAACATCTTGAAAATCATCGATTTTGATGTGGTCACAATCGTCACCGGCTGCACTCTCTGTCTGTTTCACAGGCTGGTATTTTTTAATAGGAAAAACAATTTCCTGAAAGTCTATAATGATTTCATTATTATCTTTTTGGCAGTTGCTCCCTCTGCTTAGTGGTGCACTGAGACGTGTTAGAATCGCAGACTTCAATGCACAAGTGAAATGATGGCACGTTGGATTTCTATTAGTAGGACAATGTTGACGTATTTGGCCGAATAAATTTTCCAATGCATCCTGGTTAAATTGACGCAGGTTCATATATTTGATTTTTTTTACTAAATGCAGATAGTGCCAAATATCTTGTAGAGATGACAATGTGATTAAGTATCCATTTACACATCTAATGTTTCTCAATCTCAGTTGACTGTTTGATTTTAAGAAATGAAGGGTTTTAATTTTACTTTTAAATTCAATCCATCTCCTATGGTGAAAACTATTTTTACTGACATTTTGACGAATATTTCTTTTTATATCGTTTTTAGACGCTGGCCCATTTGTACAATCAAATAATTGATCAAGTTCTTCAACTATGTGTGCTGTTTGAAGTATTTCCGCTCTTTCTCCTTTGTTTTCAACACTATCAGCCTGTAGTTTTAGTATAGCTGCAACTGTATTACTCAAGATTTGAGCGGCTAGCTTAACTCTCATTTTGGCTCTAAATCTGGGGTTCACGTGTAATTTAGTAATTTTTTTGAAATGGAGACTGATTCTATTTCTTTCCTCAAGTTTGATCAAATGGGCCCATTTCCCTTTTTTATTATCCATTACCAGTTCTCCGCCCTGCATGAAATTGTTTCGTATTGATTTGAAAAGATGTGGCACGTCATATATTATAAAGACTTTTTTTCCATTAAGAAAAAAATAATGCGGTTCCGCTGAATTTCCCCAAGTTTTCAGCAAATTTAATGCACCCATGTTCGTTGGTCCCTGATCGCAAACCGTAGCTATTACCTCATAACCAGCTTCAGTTACAGTTCGAATTGCATCTTTTATTATAATAGCTAATTTATCGGTTGCTATAGTGCCCTTAACGAAATAGTGTGCAATGGGCTGTTTCATACTTTTATGAACCCCTTGAAGCATGAAAACTAATGCGTGATCAGCAATTTTTTCAGATCGTTTATCATCGCCTAGGTCCTCATAACCATCTATTTTATCCGTGGCAAAATTATATATTAGCCTTTTTTTGAGTGCTATTTCGTCAAAAAGAATAACACAAGTTTTATCTTTGTCTGATAAACTTGCAGATTTTTTTTTTAGGTGATGCATACTCATGGGATCGATGCCGGTATCCATTTTCATATTTTCTAATACTGTTTGAAGCGTTCTAATGCTAGGCATAGGTAAAAGTTGGGACAAATATCTGTATGCTTTAGGCGACTTTTTGTAAATAGCTAAAGCTACGGTTTTATTTATTTTAGTCCAACGTTTGCCTTTAGGTTTGCGACTTTGGTTAGCTATAGAAGATTCTATCAAACTTTTCAAGACAGGTGATGTTATGTTATCTATCTTATTAACTTTCTGTTGGAGGTTTTTTATTAAAAGTCGACTTAATTTAAGTTTCTTCATTAACTTTCGCTTCCGAGGTGTTACTGGGACAGCTTGTCTGTCTTGATGTTTTCTTGGTGACATTAATGGTGCTGAAACATGAAGAAAATCAGTGTAAAAACACGTAAGTTATTAAGTATATTATTACAACGCTTATTACCTGCAGTAGAACAATCCGTTTCTAGTATGATATCCATTTGTAAGGTTGATGTTGAAGGTTCTGTAAAATGAAAACGACATAATATCATTGTAAGGCCGTGCATGATAAAGACATGAAATATATTGACATGAAGCAAATAAACTAAATTAACTAACTTGGTTCACACAAAAAAGCTTGGTGGTAGTTATGTTCCTTCTGTATGACTGAAGATAATTCTGTAAACATAAATTATATCATTATAGCCAAGTAATACATTGAGAAATCAGGATGTGCTTTGCAAATCCATAAATATCTGTATATGTCACCGCATATAAGTATGCGGTGTATATCTCACCGCTGTATGAGAGCTGCACATTATCAGTTATTCTGGCTGGCAATGGTTGACTTCTAGCATTACAATGTAGTGGAAATCCAACTAAAATGTCATCAGATAATGGTGTAGATGAGATTTCCAGACTCGGAATAGAAGCTTTCTTCAGTTGAGTTTTTTTCTTCTTGAAATCATTACTTCGGAAATGCTTTTCACAAATATATTTCAGCTGATGCAATTTTTCAATTGGCACATAGACTAAGTCTTCTTTTCCTGTTACTTTGACCCATTGTTTACACCTAAAAAGTGGGCGAAGAGTTATTTTTACTTATAAATTACGTAAACTACTGTACTATAATAATGTTACAAAATAACTTTACACAATATTGTAATATGCTAAAATTATACCATTAATACATATATTTTATGCACTCTTTTAACCAAGTGTAGCTTTACATGTAAGGAAATTTATAAGGACAAAACAAACTAATTGAGAAAACATTGATATTACTTCCCTAAATCATTATCATCATCAGGGTAGACTGTAGATGCCCACTGCTAAACATAGCCTCCCGTAATTTCTATAACTAAACATCGATGTCGATAAATCCGAATGATGGGTTATCACTAAGCAATGTTTTGTTAAAATTTTATTTTTGGTTAAAATGCACTCAACCTTTAGGAATTGTACTAGAATTGACTTCTATAAAGAAATACATATCTAATTATGCTTACCGTTCTTCATCTAATGGAAATTTAGCCATAAAAACACGTTTGTTCACACCAACCCGGCATGTTTTTATACCACAAATTTCACACGTTATTTTTCTCATTTTGTTTTTTAGAAACACTCGATGAAAAACAGACAACAAATTTCTTCCAACTTAATGATTATTAATACACTTTTATACAATTTATACGCGAAAATATAACTTTAGAAAATCATAACAAACTACACACAGAGTAAGAGTACTTTTACCTTGCCTTGCTAGTGACACTAATGACAGTCAAAATGGCGGTTGATGTAATCCATCTATGTGTAAAAGAATCGTAGCCCGATATAGTCCCAAAGTTCCGAGTGTTCTTCGTAATTTTAACAGATTATAGCCGCCATTAAAAAGGACGTTCGTTTCGTATATCATTTCTTTTGTATAGGAGTTTCGCCAGACTGGTCCGACCGCTGAACTCGCCGCTGCTTTCGCGCAAACCTCGCCGCGTTCTGTATGTTGTGCCGCATTTTACACCCGCTTATATCATCAACCTGTGCCGTACCCAGCTGGTCCACTCGTCGAAGGATCCGCAAGTCATGAAGAATGGATCACAAGGAAGAAATGCCTGCCGCTGCGAAGCCCGCATTGTTCGTAGCGTGTCTGGTGCGGCGACCTATCCTGTAAGTCCTTTCTTTCTCTTTTATCCCCTCTCCCGCTCGCACCAACAGTAAATATTAGTATCTTGACAGTTATAATTTTAATCTAGTGTTAGTAAGTATTGGTAAGGTTTTACTGTGTTAAATATTTCTGTTTTATACGAATATTCTTTTAGTAAAGAGGGTAATTTGATTCAAGAAATAAAACATTCACATTATATTCTAAATTAAATTTTATTTACTGTTTTTACTTACTAATGAGATTTATAATGAGGATTTGTTAGACTAACTGGACAGCTTAAATTTTACACTTGATAAAGTTTTATACTTATTAGCTAATACTGACTCACTACATACTTTCATTGATATAAAGAAAATATTTCTATTTTAATTAATATATAATAATTCAGATTTTTAATGCTAGTAGAATCGTAAAGGAATTTGCAATTGTTACTACCAGAAATTATTACCAGATGTGTAATAATTTCGAAAATTAAGCATGTTAAACTGAAGACAGATTTATAGCAGGGAGTAAATACGAGTATTTATTGTAAATAATATTAATAACAGACCACATTTGTAGGTACAAGGTGGATTAATAGTTTTTCAACATTTGGTACATCGATTTCAGGTTCCCCCGATATTTTATTCTCTTATTTCAATATCATCACGTGATAATTAAAACAATACGAAAGAGAAAGACCCAATGCCTAACTAATACATGCTCCCCAGCTGGCATTTGAGCCCAGATCATTTGAACTAAACATGAATGATTTAGTCAATCAAGTACCATGACCCCTATAGTATTGACAATAGTTAAAACTAATTAAAATAAACTAATAAAAGTCATTTTTCGTCGTCTATGTTTTCTTGGTGATTTATATTTACCTCTTTCAATCCAAGGACTTATTCTAATATTCGTATTACACATGGCATCAATTACTGTCACCGCTGATATATAGATTATAATAAAAATTACAGTAATTATTAATCTATCTATCATTCCCAAATATGATTCGAACCATTTCGCTATAGAATATAAATTATGTAGATTATATAACTTCAAAACGTTGCATGGGTTTTCTAATAATGCATACGGAATAGTCAAACAAACTAGTAAATTTAATAATGATAGTAAGAAAGAAACCAACAAGTTCATCTTTTCGTTTGTATGAAGCTGTATTTTGTATATTTTCTTGGGTTTCTTATGTAGTAGATAAGCATGCTCTTCATCGCGACGAATGATTTGATACTCCTTTAGGAGGTCGACGATTCTGAAAATAAGCACATAAATATTTTAATAAAGTCTAATTAGTAATTAGAACTATTTAAAAAATATGACGGAAAAATCATTATATATGAGATTATAAGCCAGTTACGCGTGTGTTTTATTACGTGTATAAAATGCACAACTCCATTGTCGATCCTAATAACATTTGTTAGAATAATTTACACTAACGGCCTTGAAGCCTTAGATTTCTGAATTTAGTGCTGATGCTTAAACCAGGATAGCAGACGAATAGAGCAGACAATCTATTAAAACGGAAACTCTAAATCCAACTGATAGTTAACATTATGTAAAATGATAATGATATCATGTGATGCCAGAGATATCACAGAGGGTAAAATAAAAAACGTAAAAATAAAAATAACTATAAAGAGACCAGATCGGGATATCAACAATTTTGTTATAAGTGTACTTACTTGTGAAGACCGAGTCTGTAGATAATCATTTTTCTTGAAGGCGATTTTCAATGTCTTCTCAAATTACACTTTCATAACTTCAATTTACACAAAAATTTTAATACTTCAATTTGTTTTATTTCTTTAAAATGTTTTTGCGTTATTAGCAAAACTGCTTCAATTCATTTATGTATTATCTCTATAACTGAGGTTTTATCAGATATACTAAACTTCAGATTTTAATAAATAACACAGATCCTTTTTAGCACTGTATCAAACGACGGCTTGTAACTATCTACATCCAAAAGAGACATTATTTGCCCAATTTATGTCAATCGTTTGATAACGAGGTAATTATCTAATTCCCGTATGACTAATGATACAATCAATCAAACAGTAAAGTTATGGATAGAAAATGAATTTATTGATAATACACGGAAATCATTTAATTAAATGATCCTTCGAGATCTAATATCAGGAAAAAGTTATAAAGTGTACAAATTAAATCGATTAAGAAATTTGAACATTACTAAATACTATAGTTGACTGCAAATGTCATGTACCAAAATGATCTTCTAAGGAAAAATATTACGTCGTCAGCCAATGGTAACCCATTGCAGGACGTTTGGTTCCCTTACAGATATCCTCGTATCTGATTCTCTCGAAAAGAGAAACATCCAATATATCTCGCTCTTTGAACGACTTGGAATTAGTGGACCAATAAGGACGTCGGCTCTTTTAGGTTAGGATTAAGAGGACGCACTGCTCGAAGACTGTCGTCTTCAAACATTGCGAAATGGTCAACGACAGCAAACGATGAAAAACAATGTTGATTTTGAATCGTAAATGGTTATTTTTTAGAAATGAACTTTGAAATATCTTCGCCTTGTGAAAGCATCTTAAGATAATCAAAGCGCGCAATGTCTTTATAAGGTCAGAATACAATTTTATATCTAAATCAACATTATTTATTCTAGCTCAAGGTCACAATAAGATTAATGCATTTCTTATTTATACAAATGAAGAATTAAAACAAAGAAAAGGCTGATTGAAGTTTTGTGTTATTTACTTTAGTGGTTTAAATATTCTTCTTCTTTCTTAAATATGGCTTTGTACGATATATGCATCTAGCCAATGTCAAATATTTATGTATATTTATTTTTTAGAATAAGCCTAAAGTTAATAAGCACCGGGTGGAATCTGAACCGATGTAATAGTAGGCGCTAAATTGCAGGCCCTTTTTTATATCCTTTTTTTATTGCAGGAGTTCAACAGACAGCCAGACGGCCCACTTGATGGTAAGCGGTTACCATCGCCTATGGACATTTGCAACACCCAAGGTGCTACAAATGCGCTGCTGCTCTATTAAGGGAGACTGGAACCCGGTCACTAATGCCGGAACACAACTCAAGGTTGTTATGGCGACATACTTTAGACCAGGGGTGGTAGCCATCCAGTCGGGCAAATGCCCTACCACCTGGCTATGGGTTGTTTTGCCGCCTCTTATGACAGGCCGCCCTAATGCAGGAAATTGTATTATTTCTCCGTTCCTGCACGGATATAAATAATAAAAATTGCAGGTCTTCGACTGACGTCATACGAAGGATTCCTTGTAACAGCTTGAAAAGTCACAACTGGGTCCCAAGTCTGTAACTCAATTTGACAATTGAATCGAATTACAATCGTAACTTTTGTCAATTTTTCTAGTTACCATCTCGGCTCAATATTGAATCAATCTAGATTTCACTGAGTCTGATTTAATATAAATTCTATAAACTGCGAGTACTTGACCATCGTCAGTTGAATGAATCTAGACTTTCACTGGCACGGTTTTTTTTTCAGTTACAGACTTGTGGCCCTGTACACATATAAACGGACTATGTAAGTATACCTAAGTACTATCAGAACTTTGAAATAATAACGGTCTTATTCATAGAGTTAGAATAATTTTGAACGCTTCTTTATGGTTCTTAAAGAAGCGTTCAAACTTACTTTATCTTTCTATGAATAAGACTAAGTACTTTCAACCTTTTGGTCTTTAGTTAATTTATAGAGACATTAGTTAGTTAGTTTTAAGAAACAGGTACAAAAGGTAAGCTATTAGGAATCGAGTTGTATTGTATGTATGTATGAAGTCCACGGCACTGCTGTGTATACTTATCATTGCGAGTATTTATAGATCGCACCACCGTTAGTATTAAAAATCTATCAGTCCTTTTTATCTGTGCAGGAACGGAGAACGAATACAATTTCTTGCGGCTTTGAGACTTGATGACCTTGAGTTGTGTTCCGGCATTAGAGACCAGGTTCGAGTCTCCCTTAAGAGAGCAGCAGTACATTTGTGGCACCTTTGGTGTTGCAAATGTCCATAGGCGATGGTAACCGCTTTCCATCGAGTGGGTCGTCTGACTGTCTGCTGAACTCCTGAAAAAAAAGTCTCTGCCAATGGCTGCCCGGAAGAAATCGCCTTTAAATGATAAGGCTGCCTGTTGTACAATCTTTTCTATTTTTCTACTTATGCTTTGGTTAGAGTTATTTATTTACCTACTATGTATGTATTGTTTTGAACATAAAACTGCACATCAAAACGAACTCGTCAAATTCACTCCAAAAATACTCAGTATTATAACAAGTAATTTAAGAGTAGCGTGTCACCAAACTCTCTAGGATAACCAGCTTATTCGCTCCTCCGTACGAAGCCATTAAAACAAGCTGGATCAGCGGAATCTCGGATGCTTTTATAACTGGAATACATAATTTATTGCCGGTATCACGGCGGATATGCGAGTCCTGGAAACTCCAGGACAGTTAGCATAATAAGGCAGACGTGTGTGCTCTTGAATATAGCCGGGATTTGTTAAGAGGTATTAGAAGACTGTATGCATTTCCATATTATATTATATGTACCGCAGTAAGAATTAATTTATTATTAGACTAGCTGATGCCCGCGACTTCGTCCGCGTGGTGCGGTTTTTTTTAACTATCCCACGGAAACTCTTTAATTTTTCGGGATCAAAAGTATCCTATATGTTCACCAGGGATATAAGCTACCCCATGCAAAATTTCATTTAAATCGGTCCAATCGTTTCGGAGCCGGTACAAACAGACAAACAGAGAAACAAAAAAATTGAAAAAATAACTAAATTAGTGCCATTTCACTTCTCACATCCCCTTGACTCGGTTTTTAGCAAAAATTTTTCATTTTATAGAAATTCGACCTCTACAATTTTATTATATGTATAGATTAAACAAATTATTTATTTGCTTTTAAGTTTAAAGTCAAAGCTTACCGAGGGCGTTTATCCTCCACAGTAATCGAAAAGGCTATAGTGGAATAATATCAAACCAATAGATGGCGCTGTACAATAATTCAAGTCGCAAACCATTACCAACACGTGCAAGGAATATATGGAAATTTCCAACCACTGCTGGTTGGGCCTAGGTCTGCGAAGTACTACAATAGCCTCGATGAGAGATCTAGCCTTTAAGATGGAGGAGCATTTCATCCTGCTCCTCCATACTTTAGCTCGTTGGAGTACATGTATTCTGTGCCTATTAGGGTCATTCGACCTGTCTGCGGGTCCGTACCTGCCAGGGTAGTAGTAGTGATGCTGTACTCCCGCAGCCCTTGTTCGCTGTTAACAATCCCGGTGGCCCGTCTAGGCCACCGGGATTGTTTTAGTGGCTACTGGCAACGCCCAACGCAACGCGCAACGCGGTTTCACACACGTGATGATTGAAAATCTTTATATTTTGAATAATTCACACTATATCTTTATAAATTATGTATTATTGTGATGTGTAATTTATATTATTGTAAAGTTTCATCAAAATGTATTCAGTAGTTTTTGCGTGAAAGAGTAACACATACATCCATTCTTACAAACTTTCGCGTTTATAGTATTATATATTAAGGATTTGGCATTCTACATTAGTCGCACACACAGTACTCTTCTGTCTTTACCTGACCACTGAGGTGTTCATAAAGCATTTTATAACCTATATTTTTATAAGAAAACATCTACTTATATAATGGAGATGAAAATAGTATTACTTATGAGTACGCTTTCTGATACTTTTCACAGGATACTAATTCAATGTTTACGTGAGTGGATCCACGAATAGAGCGCTGTAATGGCAGGCCTTTCTCGAAAAATTAAATATAAAAGTAAATAAATTAACCAGCGCTGTCATTCAACTGAGTAAACGCAAACATTGTTGCAAATGCATATCAATTAAACACAGTAAAAAGTGGAGTGCGACAGTGAAATGTCCGCGTCCGTTACTCCATTCGGATCACATCCGAAAACAATGTTGCCCTCGAAATCCATTACTGGGTGGCACTAAAAGCCGGCACGATTGCACAACAAATATGTATTGATGGTCATTAAAGGCATCGACGGAAAATAGGCACAAATTTTGCAGTTTCCACATACATTGTTGCTAGGGTCTGCGCCACAAAAGAAGTCTTAATGTGTTTTTCCACCAGAGATGTGCTATGCAGCTATGATGCGAAAATGTAAAAACTAAACTACGAAACTATGTGACCATTTCCATTGATGCTAAGCTCTGTAGTGGAACGAGTAAGATGTGTTATGAAAAATTGTTTTTAAAAAGGTTTTTACATACAAGCTTTTGAGATCCTGGATATCATCTAGCAGCAGAGTGCTAGCCAAGACAAGTAAAACGAGCCCAAACACGACGGGCCTATCTTGTTCAGTACAGAAGTTCCTATGGCCACCTTCCGACTCCATCATCAGATCAGCTCCCTAGTACCATATTATTGCATTGTCACGAGATATACATATTATCTGTGCAAAATTTCAGCTCAATCGGAAACCGGGAAGTTGGTCAAATTTAACTTGCAAGATTCCACCCGAACTTATGTACATACTTGCATACATACTTACATACATACATAGGTACATCCATTGCAAGTAAAAAAAAACAAGCTTGTAAATTGGGCCGCCGCAATGTAGCTGTGCGAAGAAGATACGCAGCTCGAAAATTGCGTCGTATCGACAATAAGAAGAAGACACGCATCCATAGCACTACAAAATATAGCATACGGATTAAGTAAATTATTACATAGCAAACAGACTAAAAATTCCAAGCATAAAAACTTTTTAAATCATATTTTCACTCAAGAAGTTTTAGAACTATGAATTCTTAAATTTCCTCTCGCATCAAAGAATCAACAAGTCAGGACTCCGGCGGAGTTGTAATAAACTTCTTCTTAGCTCAGTGAATTTTATTACCTGCTACCGTATTCAGAGCTCGGCAGTTTCCCGGATTCCATTGGGATAGTTTTACGCTCATCCTTTTGAATATACTTGAAGGACGATGCATGCAATTGAGGTTTTATTGCTGTTTTTGGAAAGGATTCCTATAGTAAAGATGACAATGGAATATTTAGAGATTTATTGCATATTTTCATGTACTCAGTAATGTTTGTGTCAACATTGAAGTTATTTTATTGATTCTGAACTATTGGGTCTATGTGGAATGAAAATATATTTTTATTTTCATCATTTTGTTATCAGTTGGCATCGAAGCTAGGAAAGAAAACTACTTTTGGTGGCACTATCTATTTCCCAGTTAGTAATTGTGTCTTGGGTTTATAGCGTCTTGCAACCCCCGCATGTTACTGCCGACCGCTCTGCGCGTGAGTCAGTACGTTGCCAAACGCCACGTTACCGCGACGCAGGCGAAGAAGTGTCGCAGCTATATTATTGTTACATATCGACAAAGTACGCACACCTTCATGTCGTAAAACGCCGTTTATTGCCTTTTCTGCATTCAGAGTTCTTTTGTTTACTTCGTGTTTAAACTTTAAAAACATCTATTGTTATCGTACTTATTTTATGGCTGTAATTAGAGTCGAACTAATCCTTTTATTTTTATTGCATTGCGTCGAAGCTTGCCAGATGGCGGATTACCTCATAGCGCGGCCCCTTTGTTCGGTGTTATACAGTTTAGTATAAAACAATGCCCGAACGGAAGAGTGGAGTCAAGCGACGAGTACGATACGAGTAAGACGTGTGTAGTACTTTCGATTAGCGATATAGTGACGGACTTTGCGCGTGTTGAATTGCATTGAATCGTGCAGTGTGAACTGGTTGCATCCAGTTTTATTTGTACTTATTTTATAATACGTGTTTGTACAGTTCTAATAAACTCTATAATTCTAGCGGCATTTATTTTAATTCGAGTCGTGTAGCTCATAACATTATTATAACTCTACATAATCTATCGAAGATTTCCACGTCCAGTTAGTTACTAGAACACTCGCCTCAACCAATTTATAAACTTAAGTGGTCAGCAGGGTTGGATTTCGTACTATAATTATAGTATTTGTACTATAATTTCATGCTTCGTACTATATACCATCCATATCTAACGATAGTATGTAAAATTACTATAATTTCAATACCTTGCCTATATGACTAATATAAGTAGTATTTTAATACCATTCGGTGCTTACCCAACAATAAAAAAAAGTTCATTGAGATGTAATCACGTTGTCTAATCTGTAGTCGAAGAATACAGATTATAAATCGTCATCCATGAACTATTTACGGTGAGTTGCCGTGAATTATAATTTTTCTTCTGACATTCTGATTGTTCGAACAATAAGTTTGCATATTGCTGAAGAACTGATAAACTTGGAAGAGGACTAACTTTTATGTAAACTGTAAATCCTTTTGATTTAATGTTTAGGTGTTTTTAATTCAAAATAATAAAGTGTACTATAATCCAACCCTGGTGGTCAGTGTATCTGCGACCCTTGCGCCCCGGGTTCGTGTAGAAGTACATTGCCACCTTTGTGTTTCGCCACGTGATAAGCAGCGACAGACCCGTGGAACCAGCGCTGTCATGGGCTGGTGGCTGACTGCGACGTAATAGGATAAAAGTGTAAAGCAAAGATGTTTTGTTGATGATGTAAATTTTCAATTAATTCGCTGTTGCCGAAGTTTTTGAAAGCTTTCTGGTATTGTAGATATTTTTTAATGTCTAATCTCACTCGCACCCGCTTGAACAGTTGTTACCTCGCGCTCGCACCTACAGCGGACTTTCAATGTTTCTGATGATGTAAAAACCATTAAAGCAGTCCGGCTGTTGAGGTAATTTTTTTCTATAGGTCCCCAAGTAACATATATACAATTTAGCATTTATACTATAACGAAAGCAGCATAGTTTATTAAAGTTTAGGGGTGTCTGGCAGGGGGTAGCAACTGTTATAAGTGTCCAGGGATGGATGACAAGATTTTTAAAGTTATCCCGAAGAAAATATAAAACAAATTGAGCTTTATGATATACTTTAACGAATTTAAGGTACTAATTTATGTATAATGTTTTTTTATATGGTTGCTTGGGCAGATAACAGATGTAAAGCTGTAGCTTTACACCTGTTATCTGCCCAAGTAACCACAATCCAAACTCTTATAGTCGCTGGTCGTTCTTATCTGTATAGGGGACATGCACATACAATCTTTCAGGTTTTATAAAATGACGTTGCAAATGACCATAGGTAAAAAAAGCATCAAATAACTCCTCAGAACAAAAATTATTCATTGGATGAAATCAAGATCCAGTCTGGTAAGCAAGTGCTCCACCTCATTGATATGAGAAATTCTCCACATCAAATTCATATGTGTATTAAATGACCTCATCTATAGTTCTTATCTTCGTGATATCAAAATGTATAGAAAACCTCACATTCAATAGAATAACGAAATGATCCATAACTGAAAGTAAAGGCCTCAACCCATCCAGATAAGTGTCAACATCAAAACTCTATGAATAACTGAATATGTCAAAAGGCAAACATGAATTTTATCTACAATCAAACCCTTTTGATTTCCATTCGATGTGTGGTTAAGAGCTCCTTGAGAAAGTGTTCTGAATACTTCTATAGACTGTATTGGACTTTGAACTTTAAGATATATGGGATAATAAATATAGTTGTATTATTTTGAAGTAGAATTCTTTCACCAGTTTTGTTGACTCAGCAGATTGTGACAACAAAGACTATTTTATTTATTTTTTCAATGAAAAACTTCCATCGTATTTAATATATGATTTTTTAGCTACTAATGTAGCTTTGTACTAAATCTAAAATATCTATGATGTTACTTATAGGATATATTTATAACCTATAGAGTAAAAACTTTTAAGTAAAGTCAGTCGTCGGAATTTTTATCAAGAGTAATTTTTCTACATACTATATTTATGTTATTTTATTTAGCGGTATACTAATATCATTAGTCTTTTTATACGATTGATCCAAAATCGTATATAGCTAGCGATAAATCTTTTATCAACTCTTTTAACGAAGGTATGAAATGAAAACGCATTGAAAAATATACACTGCTTCCATAATTTAGTTATATGACATCTTTGAGTATATAGGTTTTATTCCGAGAGTAGCCAAAGTGTAAGACTATTTGAAAAGGTAGGTAAATGACCGCCTAGAGCACTTATTTTATTTATTCATTTATTAATAAGCATATAAATAATTATTTTCTGTAACAAGGTAGTATTTTTTTATAACAGCAGTATAGGAGCTTCCATAATACGCCGCTCGTGCTTCTCTCGTACCACCAAAATACATACAACAGCAAGTACTAGAGATTAATATTTAGTATAAGTATTAGAGATTATTCATTTCACACTGATATACTGTTAATTATTGTTTTTTTTTTGGTATTAATTTAGACCAGAGAGCTATTGCCAATTACAAACCATCACTTATATATATATAAATCCATATATCTTATTATATAGAAATATAATTTAAAATTTACACTAATTTACTGTAGCTTTTTAATTTATTTAATGAATGACAGCTGACGCTTTAATGTCGTGAGCCAATAAGTGATGCAGTCGCATTTCATGAAAATGACATTATTTTGAAACCTAGTTGGAGTGCATTAATTGCTGATGCTTTATGCATTATTTTTTATGTTCATATTATTATAATTACATACGACATGTTGCGTGTGTAAGGTCTGTAATATTTCCTGTACATTATTATTATTTTGGAATAAAAAAATAACTCATACCAAAAAACTACTGATACTATTTGTGCCAGTAGGAATAACGTGGACCTACACTTTGACAGAAAAGTGACCTGTCAAAGACAATTTCCTTCCATGTTAGTCATAGCTTAATTTCTGAATATCGAGTTTTAATAATAAAATTTAAAAGCAATCCGGCTTTGATTTTAACATTCAAATCGTGTCGCTGTGTCCGTAAATCACAAAGGAATCATGTAAATGCCGTTACAACTTGTTTACCCGTGTGTAATAGCTCTCGCCGACAAACTGACCGGTGACTACGTAATCCTTGGATGTAGGAAATTTTGGAGAATTCTCCTACAACAATCTTCTACTATTATGATGTCCGTTTTTGCTGGTTTTGAATTTACCCTTAAAAGATTTTGTTTTTTATTGCGGGAGTTCAGCAGACAGGCAGGCGGCCCACTTGATGGTAAGTGGTTATCATCGCCTATGGACATTTGCAACACCAAAGGTGCTACAAATGCGCTGCTGCCCTCTTAAGGGAGACTGGAACCTGGTCATTAATACCGGAACACGACTCAAGGTTGTTATGGCGACATACATTAGACCAGGCGTGGTAGCCATCCAGTCGGGCAAATGCCCTACCACCTGGCTGTGGATTGTTTTGCCGCCTCTTACGACAGGCCGCCCCAACGCAGGAAATTGTATTCTTTCTTCGTTCCTGCACGGATAAAAAATGTTATATACTTTGACTAGTTGGCCTTTGATGCACAATACACAAGCATGTACTTTGCGCAAATACGATCCTTACGGATTGTTACAAATCGAGCTAGTGGTCTTCTGTGCGCAAAAGCGACAAACGCTTAAAGAGGGTACATCGGAGCGAGGTTGAGGGGTAAATGAACTTTTTGTTTTTGAAAAATTATTGCGATGATCCTTGGAGAATTTATTTATTCAAAAACACCGTGCAGGAACGAAAAAAGATTACAATTTCCTACGGCCGGGCGGCCTGTCGTAAGAGGTGACAAAACAACCCACAGCCAGGTGGTAGGACATTTGTCCGACTGATGACTACCACCCCTGGTCTAAAGTATGTCGGCATAACAACCTTGAGTTTGTTCCGGCATTAGTGACCAGGTTCCAGTCTCCCCTAAGAGAAAGCGCATTTGTAGCACCTTTCGTGTTGCAAATGTCCATAAGGGATGGTAACCGCTTTCCATGCAATAAAATTGCTGCAATAAAAAAAATAAGTAATATTTTCAGCTAAATGGACAATAGACGTTTGTCACTTCTACGGAACTCAGTTCAAGGACTGGCAAGCAATTACCCGATTTATTGTTCTTGCTTCAAATAATTGTACTAGTTGTAAAATCTTTTTAAATTCGTTCAATGAAAAATCAGTTACTCATGTTTCAACTTTTATTCGTACATCGCAGATTCCAAATCCCGCTGCGGCCAAAACTGGGCATCAATCAAACGCGTAAATTGCACCACGGAACTCGACAGCTTTAAACACGCCAGCCCTTTAAAGCCATACATTGTGTTGATTGTCATTGTGGCTTATGGGGAAAATTGATTGCATTTCGATGTATCGCACATTATCATTTTATAATCACTGACACTCTTACTATTTTGAACTTCTTTCTTTCTTTTCCAACCAATCGTAGTACACTGCTGTATGTAGGCCGCAAGGCTTGCAACCGGTTCAAAATTAACCGGTCTTATTCACTCATAACCGGTTATGACAAAATCTTAAGGCGGTCCTGGTAAAGCATTGGTCTGAATATTAAGAAGTCAATAGGTCAGTTTTAGAATAATAGATTTCCTTTTTCTTTTTTAATTTCCTCTTTTTAATTTAATTTATAGAATGTAAAATATTTACTAGCAAGCATTATGGCTATCTATATGTGGAAAAAATTAGATGGTTATAGATATTTAGTAGTATGTACTTAGTTATAAACTGTTTGTTTTCCGAATAAAATAAAATAAATATAACCTTAAAGAGAGTGTTATATAAACCTGAATTAATGAAACCAACCGGTTTATTCTGCGAAAAAAGGAAATATCATTCTATCTCTCTCAATGTGTGTTTGTATACTATTGAAAACTTGCCGTACCACATGGATGGGCTTTGGCGGTGTGCATCAAAAACCGTTCCAAACCGTCCGAAACCGGTTATTCAACAAAATCTATTTAACCAAATTTAGTTCCCAAAAACCGTTTATTTGTGCTTAAAGTTATAAGTTATTTAGAATACACACACAATTTGAACACAATGTTTCCTGAGTGGCGTACCCACTCTAGCATCCGGGGAGCGGAGGATCAAACCCCTGTTGACGAGGTAAGTTTGACGCGCCGGATCAGCGTGGGCGTGACTACGTTCTAAATCTCACGCTATTCCTACCATGAGCGCGGAGCACATGGGAGGAAGTGGGTGTTAGTGGAGTATTAGCCCATGGGTTACCCCTTTAATAGGGGTACCATGCTGAGTCTCGACACAAGCCGGCAATTAAGTCTGCGCCATCTTCAGTGGATAACTCTCATTGCTTTGGTCTAATCCCAGTAAAGGACACCCCTGCTTCAAAAAATAAATGTTTCTTGATTAAATTTTTGAAGTGAAACTTCTATATAGACCGGGGGGTACTAGGATTTTTTCTGTCACGAAAACGCGTTACGGCCGTAGTGAAAGGCGGCATAATTTTAGAGTAGACGTGGCGAGAGGCGGCATAATGTTAGAGTAGACTATCGATGTTTTTATGGGTTCCGGATCGAATTCAGTTTTTTGTTTGATTAAATAAAATATGTTTAAATTAAAAATGCATTCATTAAAATGTACCTAACCTAACCAAATCATAATTTGCAGTAAACCTGCGAAAAATCAAAATGTGTGCTGGGACATATAGTAGAAGTGAAACATCAACAGACAAGTGGAAAAACGAATCGCAATGGACAAGTGGAAAAATGAATGGCAACGAAAAAGTGGCAAAACGAATCGCAACAAAAAATTTATTTAAAGTCCTACGGGCAGATTGTTAATGTACTTGTCCAATTTGAAAACCTCCCCGTAACTTAACTTACCTGCAAGTAAAAATTTTGTAGCGATTCGTTTTGCTACTTGTCCGTTGCCATTCGTTTTTCATTTGTCCGTTACCATTCATCTCTCCATTTGTCCATTAAAGTTTCACTTCTACTATGTGTCCCAGCACACATTTCGATGATTTTACATATGGCAACTTGTAGTATTCGTGTCGTATCACACAACATATAACCCGACCACACATCAAAGTCCGTCACGCATTTTCCATTAAACCTTTGAATATTCCCTTTTAATCGCGCTCCATCATGAAATTATCGCGATCGAGTGCGATCCAGCCGGGGACGCTGATCAAAGGGTATGGCTTATTCATCTGAATAGAAAATGTTTCCACGTATATTTTGTAAGGATACAGAGAGAATGGAAAGGACTTGATGACGATTTCATAATATTTTTCTAAGTTGTCGCTACTAGTACAGACAAACAGAGACGTTTTCGCGTATATAGTGTGGCGAATGATGGTGGAACTATCTAGTTAGTTTTAAAACTTTTAGAAAAATCTAGAACATTCGGGAAGGAAAAGATAAGGACGGATATATTTTAGAAAGGGATAGACGATTAACGAAAGACAGAGATAGATAGATGTTAGAAAGGGATAGACGAGGAACGAAAGACAGAGATAGATAGTTGTTAGAAACTTGTATACAGAAGGTTCGGGAAGGAAGAGACGGAGATAGATAGATGGGTTCCAGAAAATTCTTCCGGGTATATAAACAGCGGAAGGCGTGGCTACCGGGCAGTTTAGAGTTGAATTTAGTTCAAGACAGTCAAGCGACAAGTGCGATATGAAAGAGTTGGAAGAAGAGTTTAATAAAAGACACTGACGAGTAAAGTGGTGAATTTAGTGACAAGTTGAGTGGTCAGCTTAATGAAGGAGTGTAGCGTAGTTCGAGAGACGAAGCGAGCTACACGCGGCAATATCGGAGGTGAGCACTGCAGTAGCAGGAGGTGGTCTACGCAATATCGGCGACGGTATTGTGAGCGACACACCTTGTCGTTGGGACTGTGCATCGTTAGTCGTGCGCATAGGGGCAACCCTGCAAAGAGGTATTGCGTGCGGCTGAGTAAGCCAATAAAAGCCTTTAGTTAAAAACTGGTGTTTTCTTCCAATCCATAAGTGCGTACCCCCGCTCGCACGTAACAATATATAGTAGTATACTATCAGCACATAAATAAATAAAACTAATACTTTTTATATATTTTTATAGGTAGACACTGTAACGACTGTAACCTTTTTAGTCGTCATTTATATTAAGAAATATAATATTTCAAATAAAAAACATAGAACGCCTCGCAAAACTATCGATAACAGAATTGTATCAGGCCGCGAACGGAACACACGGTTGTAAAAGACTCTTGATTGATAATATAAACTATTATATTCTTGGAACCCAGTCTCTTATTTAGGATCAACTCGTTAACCGCTCGCCGCTACAGTACTTAATATGAAACTAATAATATTGAACGATATTAAAATAATAAATATAAGTTTTAATACTTATTTTCAAGGAAATTTAAATTTCAAGTTTAGAAGTCCTGTAATATACCAATACTGTTACAAATGCAAAAACCTCTCGAAGCTTATTTACCTATACATAATTAAAACTACGGTTTCACACGCGGCATTTTCCGGGTTGCCTGGAAGAGATCGCTATAAGCGATAAGGCTGCCCATTGTTCTAATGGAAAAGTCGCAGGTTGGAACTATTTTCAAAATGATCCAATGTCCGATCTAGAGATTTTAGATTTATATCAATGTTGACATATGATTGGGTGTTTATTGAGTTAGGCTTCCTGTTATTTTAGCGGCCTGTGGTTTCTGTGGCTTTTCAAAAGCCTTTTTAGGGTCTGGTTGATATCAATAAGGGGTGAAATAAAAACATATAATTGAAAGGGCTCATAACTAACTTTTATATGAAAAGTCTTTATGTTTTGGACAAAGCCATTTGAAGTTAGTTACTAAACATAAATTGACTAAAAATTAACGATTTTTGTACATATTTCTAGACAACGCGTGGCATACCTATATGTGTTATATACAAAATAGGAATATATAATGCAACTACTCAAAAATAATAAACATTATATGTGCAATACTCTATATCTATTTCTTTTGTATTATTTATATATATTAGTAGTATTAGTTATAATACGTATGTATGAGAAATTCATAATCCTCACGCACACAAACACAGTGACCTAGTTCGGGCCCCATTTTTCTGTAATTACTCACCGCTCACTTTGTCGACATTCCCTCTAGAAAGGGGATTACTTGTCACCACCACTGCGACTGCTTCATAGGGAAATTGTCAATATTCACAGTATTGTGATTAAGCAAACTTATATATACCATAAGACGCATCAATGATTTTTTTTGATATTGTTACGAGTTGCAGGACTCGAATTAAAATGCCGTTGGAATTATTATAGAGTTAATTAGAACTATACAAACACGTATAATATAGGTACAAATATAATGACTCACACAAAATCCGCCACTTAATAGATTACCGAATTTACACACGTCTTGATTCGCTTTTGATTATCGCTCGACTGCCTCGTCCATCAATCGAGGCTTTGTTTTATACTGCACGGATGCAATATGTCTGCTCGGCCGCGTGGATCGAATTGCCTAGAATCACACCTGTCTAATGACTGCCATAAAAGATTACAATGAAGTGTGTGCTATGATATTACTGTTGTGATGTAAGGTTCTTGAATAAATATAACTTCAATCTTAAACTGGCTTTTTTATTTTCACTTTTTCTAAGTATCTTTTTGTCGTACAAAATGGTCTCTTCTTAACTCAATTCAAAAACGGTGTCTCCTTACATTTTTGAATTCCCACCAATGAGAGCTACTTTTATACACATCTCTCATTGGTTGGGCATATCCTTACGTCCTGGCTAACATAGGCATATAGGCATTGAATAACAGAGTAGATCATTAATGTAGTTGATAAATTAAATTTAATTAAATAAATAAGAAAATTGAAATAGATATTTATATGTAATTTGTTTTATGATTAGAAATTATGATTAAAAACATGAATGGAAAACATACCGTAGATTAAAGAAACTTGTTGCTATGTTCTTTATTAGTAGCACTTGTCAAACGTCAAAGTCAAATGCCAAGAGATTGACCTTGAACTTGACCGACTTCTGTTTACGAATGAAAACTAGGTTAAACAATACTAGTTTTATTTATTATGAAAGTTTCCAATATAAATAAAATGGAATACCATAAATGTATGAGCGAATAATTAAATTGGAAACCCGAGCGTATGGTAACCAGGATCATAGTATATTTTACGCAAATATAATATAAAATTAGCTACGACTAAACGTGGTAAGTGCATCCACTACACTATTCCCCCCCTGAGACTGATGCTGCAAGCTAAGGTCGATAGTGATCCGTAAACTTTACTCTTCTTCCAGATTTGGTTCGTTTTTCTACGCTCGGTTGCGTCCAAGAATCGGGCAAGGTTGTGCTAGCATCCTGTGTGTCATTCGACGGCGTGCTGATGTCATCTTTGGTCATATAGGCTGGCTTCACTCTGTCAATGGAGACTGTGGTCTCTTTGCCTTTGACCTGGATTTTGAAGATCTTCTTGCCGCGCTCCAAGACTTTATATGGCCCAGTATATGGTGGATCGAGTGGGTGTCTCACACCGTCATGGCGGAGGAATACAAAATTGCATGTAGCCAAGGTGTTTGGGATATAAAATGTCTTCTCCCCATGACGACTGGTTGGTGTTGGAGCCAGTCTCGCCATATGTCGCCGTAGGCGTATGGTGAAGTTGGAGTAATCCATTGAGTGACAGGCAGATGGGTTGAAAAATTCACCGGGTAGACGAAGCGGTTCTCCATATACAAGCTCTGCTGCCGAAGACTTTATATCCTCTTTCCAAGCGCTGCGTATGCCCAGGAGCACTAGAGGAAGGGCTTCACTCCAGTTGGTGTCGGTATGACACCTGATAGCCGCTTTTAGCTGACGGTGTAGGCGTTCAACTATACCGTTGCAAGTGGGGTGATATGCAGTCGTCGGACGGTGCTGACTGCCGAGCATAGCAGCCAAGGAGTGGAAGAGGCTACTCTCAAACTGTTTGCCTCTGTCTGTAGTGATGCGCTGCGGACAACCAAAGCGAGATACCCAGCCTGCTATGAAGCTGCGGGCACATGACTCAGCTGAGATATCTGATAAAGGATATGCCTCAGGCCAACGTGTAAACCTGTCGATGACTGTAAGGCAGTATCTGTAATCAGATGAAACAGGTAATGGTCCTACTATGTCCATGTGGACATGTGCGAAGCGTTCAGTCGGTACCGGGAAAGAGGGTATTGGTGAAACAGTGTGCCTGGAAATTTTATTTTTCTGACATTCAATACATTCTCTAGTCCAGTTTCTACAGTCTTTCTTTATCCCATGCCATACAAAGCGCTGAGTGATTAACTTGACAGTTGCCCTCGACCCTGGGTGGCTCAAGTTGTGAAGTGTGTTAAACACATGTCTTCTAAATGGTGCTGTAATATAAGGCCGAGGGTTTGGCATGGATACATCACAAAATAGTGTGTTCTGTGTGCCTTCCACTTTCACTCTTCTTAATTTGAGGCTGGAAGAGCCAA
Organism: Dendrolimus pini; assembly: GCA_949752895.1. Lineage (NCBI taxonomy): Eukaryota > Metazoa > Arthropoda > Insecta > Lepidoptera > Lasiocampidae > Dendrolimus > Dendrolimus pini. The sequence goes on along the minus strand of OX457145.1, from coordinate 14,450,836 downwards.
GGAGCTCTTGCAGTTCAGAATCTTCGTTCTGAGAATGTGCAAGTGCATTAAAATCAATATTCTCTGTTAATAGTTCCACTCGTGACAGACAATCAGCCACTATGTTGTCTTTTCCACGTACATAACGGACATCTGTTGTAAACTGGCCGATGAAGTCCAAATATCTAAATTGTCTGGGCGAACACTTATCTTTATTTTGTTGGAAAGCATATGATAAGGGTTTGTGGTCTGTGAATATTGTGAAGTGTTTACCTTCGACCATGTGCCTGAAGTAGCGGATAGCTTTGTAGATGGAGAGTAATTCACGGTCATATGGGCTGTATTTCCTTTGCGCTGCGGACAAGCGGCGGGAAAAGAAGGCTAATGGCCTCCAGGTGTTGCCTGAAGTCTTCTGTTGAAGTACTGCCCCCATCGCTGAGTCTGAAGCATCGGTGTGAATGGCTAATTCAGCTTCTGGGTTCGGATGTGCTAGCAGAGCTGCCCTCGATAAGCTAGTTTTACAGAGGTTGAAGGCTGCTATCATCTCGGATGTCATTAGCAGGTCTTTAGACCCTTTACGTTTCGGACCTGACAGTGCAGCATTTAGAGGTTCCTGTATTTTGGCTGCGTTAGGTATGAAACGGCGGTAGAAATTGAACATACCTAAGAACCGACGCATGCCCTTGACAGTTTTGGGTGGTGGGTACTCTTTAATTGCATGCACCTTCTCCTGTAGGGGACGTACACCTTCTGCCGAGACTTCATGCCCCAAGAAGTTAATTTTCGCCTGGCCAAACTCGCACTTAGCTGAATTGATTAGTATGCCATATTCAGACAGCCTCTGGAACAATTTATTTAAGTGGTCAACATGCTGGTCTTCCGATTGTGAAAAACAAAGGATGTCGTCGAGGTAGCCGTAGCAAAATGGCAGGCCTCTGAGCACTTCGTCCATGAACCTTTGAAAGGTTTGTGCAGCATTCCTGAGCCCAAAAGTCATGTATGGGAATTCGAATAACCCGAATGGGGTTGTGATCGCTGTCTTCTGTATGTCGTCTGGGTGTACAGGGATTTGGTTGTATGCCTTAACTAAGTCTACCTTACTATATATCCTACTGCCGGCCAGTTGATGGGCAAAATCCTGTATATGTCGGATTGGGTAACGGTCGGGTATAGTCCTGGCATTCAGTGCCCGGTAATCACCACAAGGACGCCAACCATTATCCTTCTTTGGAGCAAGATGGAGAGGAGATGCCCAAGGGCTTTCTGATGGGCGTGCTGTACCGTCTGCCAGCATTGCTTCGAACTCCTTTTTGGCAATTTGGAGCCTATCTGGTGGTAGACGGCGTGGGCGACCAGATATAGGTGGACCTGGAGTAGTGCGGATGTGGTGTACCGTGTTATGGTTACTATGTCTTTTTGTACCTGCAGGTCTAGTTATGTCTGGGTACTCACGCAGTAGCTCATGGTATACTGAACCTCCACCTACTGCCTTTATAGAAGCAATAGCCGAAGTCTTCGCGGCAGATGTCGCTGTTGTGGAAAGCTGAGTAAGGCCATCAATAAGTCGATAATTCTTAAGATCTATTAATAAATTATAAAAACTTAAGAAATCTGCCCCTATTATTGGCTTACTGACATCGGCAACGACGAACTTCCATGTATAAGCGCGTCGCAGGCCCAGGTTTAGCTTCAGCTCCATCCAACCGTATGTGTGTATTGTACTGCCGTTGGCTGCGAAGAGCTGGTAGTCTGTCTTGCTGCGTTGCTGCTTGATGGCAGATCGAGGAAACACGCAAACGTCAGAACCTGTATCCACAAGAAATTGCAATTTAGTGTTGTGGTCTGTCACAAAGAGGCGGCGAGGGCTTGTAAGGCAGTCGTTAGCCGCTAATTCCGGCTGCCGTAGGCGTTTCCCGAGTAAGTACAGGGAGATTGGCATCTGCGAGCTTTACTCCCAAAACGATTGTGGAAATAGCAATAATTCTTATTGAACCAATCTGATGACCGTCTACGTGCAGTCGGCTTTCGCTGATATCTCTCAGATGAGCGAGATCGAGACCTTGAGCGTACCTGACTCTGGAGGGAAGATACCTGTCGCGACAGCTCTGCCATTTGCCGGGTGAGCTCGCTTATTTCGCTGCTGGAACTAGTGCTAGCCACCATAGGTGAGGGTGGGGCTATTTCGTGGACCCTGTCTGCTAAATCTGCAACAGATTCGAGTGGTAAGTTTGGTTGTGATGCTATTGCAGTCTGAATGTTTACCGGGAGGCGGCTTGACCATAGTGTGGCCATGAATGACTCGGGTAGACTCTGTCCTGCCAACGCTTGTAAGTGGCGAAGAAACTGGGACGGTTTCCGGTCGCCCAATTCCTCATGCATAAGGAGTTGTTGCACTCTCTTCCCTTGTGAGGCGGAGAGACGCTTAACAAGTTCAGTTTTTAATTTCCCAAACTTGTTCTCTGCTGGAGGGGATGTAATAATATCCTTAATTTCTGCTGCATACCTGTGCTCAAGCTGAGATATAACATGGTAAAATTTGGTAGCATCCACCGTTATACCGGATAACACGAATTGTGCCTCCACTTGGGCGAACCATAAAGCTGGCTCTTCTGGCCAAAAAGGTGGCAATCTTACCCCAATCCTGCACACTGTTTCATCTGTTTCCGCGGACGTTCCTGGGGCGCGCGTAGTTGCAACTTTACCATCCATTGTATTTGTTTGCCTTGTTCTTAAAGTCGGTGGTCACCAATGAAGTGTGTGCTATGATATTACTGTTGTGATGTAAGGTTCTTGAATAAATATAACTTCAATCTTAAACTGGCTTTTTTATTTTCACTTTTTCTAAGTATCTTTTTGTCGTACAAAATGGTCTCTTCTTAACTCAATTCAAAAACGGTGTCTCCTTACATTTTTGAATTCCCACCAATGAGAGCTACTTTTATACACATCTCTCGTTGGTTGGGCATATCCTTACGTCCTGGCTAACATAGGCATATAGGCATTGAATAACAGAGTAGATCATTAATGTAGTTGATAAATTAAATTTAATTAAATAAATAAGAAAATTGAAATAGATATTTATATGTAATTTGTTTTATGATTAGAAATTATGATTAAAAACATGAATGGAAAACATACCGTAGATTAAAGAAACTTGTTGCTATGTTCTTTATTAGTAGCACTTGTCAAACGTCAAAGTCAAATGCCAAGAGATTGACCTTGAACTTGACCGACTTCTGTTTACGAATGAAAACTAGGTTAAACAATACTAGTTTTATTTATTATGAAAGTTTCCAATATAAATAAAATGGAATACCATAAATGTATGAGCGAATAATTAAATTGGAAACCCGAGCGTATGGTAACCAGGATCATAGTATATTTTACGCAAATATAATATAAAATTAGCTACGACTAAACGTGGTAAGTGCATCCACTACAACAATACACAATGGGCTGTTTTTCTAATCACAAATTTAAAAGACAAAGTAATTAAAGGAAGTCCTAATTCCGAAAGGTAATAAAATGCAGGCGTGAATTTGTCTTTGTCGGTCGTAACGATATCATAGTTTATGTTTGCTTATAGGCAAACTGGCAGACAGGTCCACCTGATGACAAGTGGCTACCGTCGCCCATGAACATCTGCAACACTAAAGGACCCGATGCGTTGCCTACCTCGTTGAGACTATAAATGTCTGTTTACGCCCTCCATTACGAGCTCCATATTCAAGCGCCCTGGGAAAACCGCGGGAGAGACCTCATTCAACAGCTTGCTCACGTATGGCATAAAGGAGCGAATGGCACGTACAGTGGATAACTTCCAGATGTCGAGGAAGTGTGGATGAACTCCCAGTCGCCGGCGAACAGTGCGGTGGTAAAATAGCGACGTAGGTACCAAACCAAACAGCTCCTCAGAACACTCCTCATTGTACAACGCTTAGAGAGCCAATGTCTCTTCTCTCTAATTAATCTTGAAAGAAAAATACTAAAGAATGACAATGACCAGAAAAACACGAAACTTGTTATAGAAAATCTCAATTAAGAAAATCTTCATTAATTAATATTCTTAAACAAGAAAGGACGGCCTCTGCAGGAAAGGAGAAAGTATACAATTTCGTACGGCCGGGCGGCCTGTCGTAATAGGCTACGAAACAACTCATAGCCAGGTGGTAGAGTATTTGCCCGTCTGGATGGCTATCACCCCGGGTCTTAAATATGCCGCGATAACAACACTACTTAGAGGAGTGTTCCAGCATTAGTGGCCAGATCTCAAGCTCGTTTTTGACAGCGGCTGCACATTGGTAGCGTGTTTGGAGTTACCAACTTTTTTACCACCGCACCGCGCCATCGGCTGGGCGTTCATCCCCACCGTCACCGATGGGTACTCGCTCGCTGAGTAGAAGTCGGGCAAAAAGCTTTTCCTCGAGGCCCCAGCCTCCTCGCCGCCTCTTATTCCTGGTTAAACCGCCAATGATCGACTCAGGTCCCCAAAGCGCATTAAAGTCTTAAACCAGCGTATCTTTGCTTCGTGTATCCATAAATCATCCTTCACACAATCCATCCTTCTCGATTTTCTGTGTTCTTCTTCCATGATTTTAACTAAACAAAATCAAAGTGCGTTCTATAGATCTGAGACATAGTGGTGTTAGTATGAAAAATAATACTCGAGTCTGTATGAATCATCGTCGTCACCTAGTGAGGTGGGCACCACAAGGGTAAAGTATCACCCCCATCGGTACATTTGTATTCTGCCTACCCCACTACCCTACTCTTTGATAATAACAGGGGGCCCGGAAGGCAGTGCAGTTATGGAAATCATCGTCTTTTATCTCTATAAGAGCAACCGCAAGGTCGTTGACTTTAGTTTTATAGGAATACTAGGTATTTCCGACGGCTTCGTTCGTTTAGTCTTAATTTATTTTTAAGGGATAAAAATAGAAGTAGAGAGTCCGGCAAACGTTGTCCTGCGCTGACAAATAAAAATCTAGATCCTGTTTGGAGTGTCAAGTATTGGGTCTAATTGTAAATTTAAACCGCCGATACATCCACTGAAATAAACACAAAAGAAATTGTTATTATAAAATTCTGGAATCCGATTCCAACTCCACCAGGATCCAATTATTTGTATTGTATTTGTGCATCTAAACCATCCACGAGAACACACAATAAATTTCATCAAAATCGGTCCAACTGTTCAAGATTTCAGTGATATGGTGTATATAAACAGAAGAATTATACAATGATATAAAGATAAACAGGTATACGTATATATATATGTCGGAGGGAAGCTTTAATTGGACGTATTGTTGACTGGATGTATAACGCACAATATCATTTGTTTACATTATAATTACTTCTAAAATTCTTAATGTAATTTAATTAGATTTGTTAAATGTTTCTATAACTTCAAGATCGTTCTAACCTAATAAAAGTTATGAATATTGTAATTTAATAAACGACCAATCGGAGCAGAGCATATGGCGGAGCGGGGTCAGAGACGCCCTCTATACTTTGAGTAGTATCTACTTCGGTAGACGGAGGAGTTGTTGTGGCACATTTGGTTGGTGGCAACAGGTCGAGTTGGACCATGGAGTATTTTAAAGAAAGTATTGAAGTTGAAAGTATGAGCGGGTGCCCTGAACCCGCTGCTCGGTCTAAACTATGTCATAATGTTGATCAAATCTAAATTAAAAGTGTATAAACCATGGCTATTGTGTTTTATGCTCGCATTTTATCCTGACGACGCCCACTAAACCTGCAATAACTAAAGAAGATGTCGTGAGAATGAGGCCGTTCTGCGACATATATATATATATATATATATATATATATATATATATATCCATACAAACCCTTTCACTTAGTTTGCAGTAGTGGTGAGTAGTACACGTGTGAAGCAATATATTTGTCCCATACAAAATGTATTTGTACTGATACGGCACAAAGTTTAAATTTGTACTACTTAAAAAATTTGTCCCGCAACTACTCACGCGTCAAATAAAGTGTAAGGACGAAACGTGTACAACAGTACAATAACGCCTCTACGTATATTCACATAACAGAGAGGGGCGACATGACATGTACGACTGCTAGTAAAATGAGGTGACCGAGGCCGATCTCATTCGATTCTTAACAAACATTTCCGAACTAGAAGTTTTGTACGGGACAAATGAGGAAATGACGCTCACCACCTCACCGGCCTCATCGCTTCAAAGGTACTGCCGCGGTACAAACCATACAAATCTCCTCGCCTCATTTGAAGTGGCACATTGTACTGGTTCATTACAAGATGTCATGTTACTCTTACAATCTCATTTTAAAACCATGTCGTACCCAACTCTAATTTGCAGTTTGATATTCCTTCACAGACATTGACCCTTACACGCTACGCACTATGATTTGTTATAATATTATAGTACTAGTAGGTACGTGTTTCTTTACGATTTCGATTCAATTACTGACAAAGGTAATCTTTCTGTCCAGGAACAGAAAAAATACTGTTACAACTTAGGTTCCGACAAAAACAAATTCCACTCCTAATCTGTAAAAAAACACTTTATTACCTGTCGGCATTTGAGCCAATTGTAATTCTTTTACTGTGTTTGTACAGTTCGAATAAACTCTATAATAATTCTAACGGCATTTTAATTCGAGTCCCGCTAACTCGTAACAATATATTATGTATCTATACATTAATACGTGAAACAAAAACACCGCAAAAACTTTTACCCCTTTTTACGAAAATTGCGTGGAGGGAGAAGTATGAAATTTCGCACACTTATAGTTTATATAGAGAAGGAGTGGAGAATGGTAATATTTTTTTTAATTATGCATAAAAAATACATTAAATCAATAAAAAAAAACTTTACACACACTACCATGTATTTCACACACATACGCATATATACTCTTTTGTTTATTATTAAAGTCAAATTAACAGTGTAGCCTTGGCGAAATCTGTGATTATAGAAGTATAGTCTTTGACATTAATTATTTTGGTCGAATTTCGACCACAGGCGACCACTAGTATTGATAAATCAACATCATAGCACATGAATCCAAAATTAAATTACACGCAAAGAAACTTTTGTCATATTTAAAAATGAACAACAAAGACAAATCCTTATCCGAGTAATAACGTATCAGCGTAATATGATTTGACGCAATAAAGCAGTGAAATAAAGAGTATATTCCGCCTAAAGACATGTAAGGTGGGTTGTTGCGATATAAATCGGTCGGATTATTTTTTATTTGCCATCGCATAATATATGGGAGCGCATTGTTATTCGGCTGCCGTCTTTGAGGGTCGCAGACTCGCTGGACGTAGAACGTAACATGTTTAAGGATATTTTCGTTATTTTATTTTTCCACACTGATACACTAAGGGCCGCTTGCATAACGATCGCATTTATATAAAATTAGTTAATGAAATTAAAGTGCCTAAATACGTTTTACATAAAATGTATTGACAGTTCTTTAAACATATTTAGCGACAAATTTTGCGTTGTGCAAGACGCTAATTGTATTTAAGGGTGTTAAATTCGTTTTGAGTTTCTTAAATAAATTTAAGCAACCTTATGCAAGCGACCGTTAAACTTATTCGAATGTGTTTTGTAAAGATGTACACTAGTGTTACGGAGGGTCTACACTGCTACGCACTACTACTACGTGCTACGACCATACTACACTGTTACATACTAAGTGCTACGAGGTGTGCTGTGTTGTTGTTGGTGTGTTAATAATTATTAATATAATCTTGGGAGCATATAATTATAAGAAATTACAATCAGTATAAATAAACATGAGTCTTTAAAGCCCCTAAAGAAAAAGAGTTCTTAATTTCTACTGTTGGATAAAGGGTGCTGGAGATTACTCTTCTCTTCGCTAATACTATTGAAACCTCAACCACCGTCTTATCATTTATTACATTGGTTTATAATGAGTCAGTCAATAATTTTAAATCTTAATAAATTTGTTTTATGTTTGTATGTATGTTGTAAGGTCAGTGAAACTTGGGGTCGCCCGCTGTACGTGGTACGCTACAATATATGTCCCTTCAAAATGCAAAACAGCTGTTTAGTCTCCTGGTAGTATGCAATGCATTAGCTCCTTTAGTGTTGCAGATGTTCATGTGCAACTGTAGCTCAGACGGACTGTTTGCTAATTCGCCTTCAAATAAAAATAAAAAATTGTTACGTTTATCATTTCTTTTTATAACCTACACATTTTTTTTTAATTAGGTTGCCTGGAAGAGATCGCTTTGAGCGAAAAAGCCGCCTATTGTATTGCCTAGAAAATATTGTAAATATGGATTGTTTTTTGTAATTATATATTTTGGTGTGTAATAAATTATTATCTCCCCCTCTCTCTCTCTCTCTCTCTCTCACACACACACACACACACAAACACACACACACAAAATATACCACAAAGACACCTAATTAATTATCATGTCAGTCAGATTGTATGTTTTTTAGTTTTAGTCTTCCTTTTTTTCGTCATGTCATTTTTACTTCTTTTTTGTGTATAAAAAACTGGTGTCTCGTTGTGACCTGCTGTTGCATATATTTCGCACTGCAGTTAGTCCAGGGAACATTCAATCCTATAGTTCATATTCATTTTTAGCACTACTTAAACATTTTGTAAAAAGATTTTTTACGCTGAAAATTTTTACTTTAGAAATAAAATATTTTACTGTTATTACAGTTACGTTCTATGGGTGCGTATTATTTGCGCAAGTATTAGCATATTAGGCGGCGCCCGAGGCGACAGATCCGCTTCATACGCGCCACGGTTTTTGTCAGCAAAAACGCTGCCTACCGGTGCGCACAGGCTGTATTGGATATTGGTTTTCAAAAATGGAAGAATATTATTTTGTTATTTTTAGTCTAGGATACTACACTCGTACATACGTCTATGTACGCTGGAAAACAGAATTCGTGTAGTGTTAGATAATTCTTTAAAAATCATAACGATCAACAGTTTTGAGCGCGGTAATTTGTATCATTTTTATTATTCCGAGATTTCGGCCATTTTACAGTAACCGTGACTACGGTAGACAAAGATGTCAGGTGCCAATGAGTATTGTTAAGTTTAATTTAGCCTCGTCGACAGTTGATCTTATACGGTAACTGCTCAGGAGATAGCTTAAATTTGAAATTGACGGCTTCTGTGTTTAAGTAATCTAATTCTTTAGAACGCAAAGGTCCCGAGTTCGATTCCTAGTGTAACATAGAGTAACTCAAATTGGTGATACACAATGTGTGTATTCGTCTACTATTATTATTATTATTACATGAAGGATTTTTAATTTAAATGTCCACCGATTATTATTACATTTTTTTATTTATTTTTTATTGCAGGAGTTCACCGGATAGGCAGACGGCCCACTTGATGAAAAGCGGTTACCATCGCCTATGGACATTTGCAACACCAAAAGTGCTTCAAATACGCTGCTGATCTCTTATTGGAGACTGGAACCTGGTCACTAATGCCGGAACACAACTCAAGGTTGTTATGGCGACATACTTTAGACCAGGGGTGGTAGGCATCCAGTCGGGCAAATGCCCTACCACCTGGCTGTGGGTTGTTTTGTCGCCTCTTACGACAGGCCGCCCAGCCGCAGGAAATTGTATTGTTTCTCCGTCCCTGCACGGATAAAAGGATTATTTATTACCTGAAGCATTTTTAATTTAAATGTCTACCGATTATTATTACCTCAAGGATTTTTAATTTAAATCTCTACCGATTTTTATTACCTGATGGATGTTTAAATTAAATGTCTACCGATTATTACTACCTGAAGGTTTTTAATTTAAATGTCTACCGATTATTATTACCTGAAGGATGCTTAATTTAAATGTCTACCGATTATTATTACCTGAAGGATGATTAATTTAAATGTCTACCGATTATTATTACCTAAAGGATGTTTAATTTAAATGTCCACTGATTATTATTATCTGAAGGATTTTTTAATGTAATATAGATAAAGCTTTAAAAAAGCAAAGTAAATTTCGTATACGTGTTAACAAATGATATATTGAATCTGATTTCGCATCATCCTGTGCATATATCCGTTTCGAATTTGAAAGATTATGCCCCAGTAACGGCAGAAAACGAATAGCGAATATTTATCATCCACCATCTCATCTAATCATAAATTATTTATTACTTATTCACAATATATTAGCTAGCTGTATCTGTTGTAGAGAATAAAATATTGCTTGTTAAATACGACGACGTATACTTAGGCCCGCTAGAATAACGATCGCCTTTAAATAAAAGTAGTTAATCATATTAAACTGCCTAAATACTTTTAACACAAAACGTATTGACAGTTCTTTAAACATATGCAGCGGTAAATTTTGCGTTGTGCAATGCGCTAATTGTATTTAAGGGTGTTAAATACGTCTTGTGTTTCTTAAATAAATTTAAGCAACCTTATGCAAGCGGCCCTTAGTAGTAGTTATTATTCTTTTTCTTTTTTTAAACGTCTAAAACTGTATTAAATAAATAAATTATTGTTATGTAAATCCATATTTAAAATGTACAATCATATCTTATTCTCAATTTAAATCGCTAGATTAGTTAAGAATTTTCTTTACGCTACGTTGCCTCAACAACCTGATATAGTCCTCAAAATTTTTATAGCAATGGGATCACGTCCCTATCTACATGATGTCAAAAAGTTATCCAACAAAATGGCACCTACATATACTATATACTTTAGTCAAATGAAATTAAACTTTATAAAAAAAACTTTTGAATTTTTATATAAAATGCGAAGGAACCTTTTCCCCAACCTAATATACAGCGCGTTCCAGAAACAGCTCACAATGCCTAAAATGCTCCGTCAGGCGTTCTACAAGGCGACCGCGGTCGTTGTGGTCGTGGCGAAAACGTCATCATTTTCGATCACACAACGCCCACAACGACCCATATCAATAGGTGGGTCGAATAACTGTTCCACTTGGTTTACGATTGTATGGCCGGTAAGCAAGTGGAACGGGAAAAATCGCGGTCGTGAACGTGGTCATTGTGAGTCTCTAATGGAACATAGCCATAGTCTTGCAAAAAGTATTCAGAGACTCAAAAACTATTTTTGATATATGACACGTTTCGATGTGAAATAAATATTCTGGTACAAAATAAATAGGCCATACATGTCCCATTGCGTATGATATGGCTATTATTTCCATCAAGGTGGGTAATAAAAAGGGACATTAAATTGAATTATTGAATTACCTACGGAATTGAAGGCAGAGGTCTGTGGATTTTGCTATATATCTCGAAGATTTATTGATATTTCACAACATTCTGATGGCAGCTCGTATTTACTTACCATTGATAACCACAAAAAAATATGTTTTTCAGTCAGGTATATATATACCTGACTGAACATACCTGTATGTCCTAGGATATCAATCTGGGAAGCTAGAGTAAAAAAGAGGTAATTTTATATACATTTTTGGAGAATGTGATGTTACCGGTAGGTTCTAATGGAAGACAAGTGCTGGTTTATACAAACCAGTATTTGCTTAATTAAAACCTGTCAAAGAAGCAAGTGAGGTGTGTAAGAATAAGCCTAAATGATGCTCTGTTGTCCGTGCCTACCCCGCAAGGGACCTGTGGCGTGAAGTTATGTATGTATGTAAAACCTGTTTAGTTTTTTTAATATTTTTTGTTAAAATCTAAATATTTTTTTATCTCTCTTTCGTAGTAAGAAGGAAAGACATTTTTTATGCCTTTATCATATTTATTTTGCATATTAATTACAACCTCAAAAAACACACAAAAAAATCGTTATTCATTAATTTTCAAGACCGTCCAATAAAGCTACACACGCTTATATCCGCTAAAAATATTTCATTTAGAAACACTGTTGTATATGTATAAATTAATTAATTAATAGGTTTAGGTTTAAAAAACATTATTTCCCATAAAAACATGTAGTTCACTTACAATGAGATTAAAAATAATTAGTAAGTAATACAATATAATTCTTAACACTAATGTGGTCGTATGCAGTCTACGTATTGTGGCGGTTTACTATGTTATATTTATTTTAATAAAAGGTTTTTTAGTTTCATTTTTAAAAACTTTATAATTTACGTTTTTGTTTAGTGTTTTTAAAATAAATTAATGACTTGTTTTCTAAATTTGTGATATACACAGATAAATAGACGGAGTGAAACAACCAATTTATAATTTTAAATTCTCGTTGTTTCGTTGCATTACCCTAAAGAGATATAACAAATTGAAATAAATAAAACAGCTATGATGATATCTGCATTCAGTCGATGAAAATAAATAATTTTGTGAGATACACGTTTGAAATATGGACTGTTATTTGTTTCGTATAAATGTGGACATGAAAGTACGAAACTAAATATATCTAACTTTGGATGCGGTAAAATATATATTTATTGCCAACGTATTTTTTTTATAATTATTCTAAGACGTTAGTTTATAATTAATCTAACAAATTTGTGAACCGTCGATATATCGACGGTTACAAATTTTTGTCTTTTCACGGTATATCGTGAAAGAACAAAAGTTTGTAAACTAACCATGTCTTATTGTCAGTTTACTAATATTTATACATTATCTGCATCATAGCAGTTGTCGATTAATAGTTAACCCTATCAACTCGCTTCCTAACTCAATGTCCAATGATGGAATTGAACCTCGTGTGCAAATGCGATGAGACACATTAGGCTTTCATTTTCCGCCGTACCACTGGCGGGGGATTGATCGGTGCAATTTGTTACCCGTCCATTGTCTGCTGGGTAATAGGCAAGATATGACGGCGGTATCATCGCCGTTGACGTTTGTATATGATTCCGAATATAATTGAATTATCTTTGGGGACTGTTTTTGTTTCATGTGCTTCAAAATAAAAATGATGCAAGTATTTTTATATAATTATAAGTTTTCTATTCTGCACAATCTAGCATTTTATGATATTCATTTAAAGGAAATAGAAATATTGCATCTGTGAATGTGCGATTATAAACTACTTATTTAAGTTGATTGAACTGTCCACTAGTTATTTTACATAAGTGGTGGCGAGTTAAACCAACTGAGATGATGTTGATTTAACTCTCCACTATTTATTTTATATAAGTAGTGGAGAAGTAAACCAACAGATGTTGTTGATTTAACTCTCCATTACTTATTTTATATAAGTTTATTATTACTTATTTTATACAAATTAAATAAATAAATAAGTAGTGGAGAGTAAAATCAACTGAGATACTTTTTATAAACGTACAAAACATCATAGCCTCATAGTTTATTCGACCGCACCTACTTATGACGTCAAAGGTATGTACAAGTAAAAGGAGCGAAATAGTACATTAATTTTATTGTTTAAACAGTAATTTCTCGCCGTGCAGGAACGGAAATAGAATGCTAATTCCTGAGGCCTGGCGGCTTGTCCTAAGAGGCGACAAAACAACCAGCCAGGTGAAAGGGTATTCGCCCGACTGGATGGCTACCACCCTGGTCTAGAGGATGCCAGCATAACAACTTTGGATTGTGTTCCGGCATCAGTGGCCAGGTTCCAGTTTCCCCTTCAAGGCCGGCAGCACATTAGCAGTACTTCTAGTATTGCTAATGTCCATAGGCGACGGCAATCACTTTCCATCAAAATTGGCCGTCAGGCTGTCTGCTGTACTTCAGCAATAAAAAAAGTTCTATAAAGATATTATTAAAATACTTACTTACTTAATAAAACTCCGTTTTAACGGTTTTAAGCGCGGTAATTTATTTGATTCATCAATTCATCAATTCATTCAATCAAATAAATTACCGCGCTTAAAACCGTTAAAACGTAGTTTTATTATGTGTACAAGTCGCGAAAACTTAAGGAAATATTATACTTACTTACTTACTGCTGCGGCTCACCGACCCAAAATGAGTCTTTGCCTCCTAAACGAGAATACTCCACTCTTTCCTGTTCAGCGCTGTCTCTTGCCAGTCATCGGCATGAAGCTCGCGCAGATCAGCCTCGACTACGTCCCTCCAGCGATACCTGGGCCTACCAACTGGTCGCCGTCCTGCTGGTTTGCCCAGGTAGGCTCTTTTCACAGCGCGATCCTCCCCCATTCTGAGTAGATGGCCAAGCCAGCGCAAGCGATGTGCCTTGCTCTCGCCTATTATATTGGGCTCATCCACCAGTTCTTGGATTTCGGCATTTTTACGGATCCGCCAGTTGCCATCGCTTCCCCGTATCGGACCCAGGATCTTTCTTAAGACCTTTCTTTCAGTCACTAACAGCTTGTTCTCCTCCTTCAGTGTTAGCGTCCAAGCCTCACAACCGTACATCAATATTGGACGTATGACAGTTTTGTATATACGTATCTTGGTCTTACGGCTTAGAAGCTTGGATAACAACACCTTATGAAGCGCCGCGGTACATCGTAGGGTATTGTGAATTCGAATGTCTATATCTTCCTCGCGGGTGTTAGTGTCTGTTAAAGTACAGCCCAGGTATTTAAATTTGGACACTTCTCTGTAGCGGGTATCTCCAACATGCAAGTCTTCTCTGTTCACACGGTATTATTAAAATAAAAAATTATAAGCTTTTGTATTATATAAATTAATATAAAGTATTAAACAAATCGCTGCCAGAGAGAAGCGTGCCCAGAAGGCTGGCTATATTGTCATGCTGTATGATAGTGCTGATTCGTTGAGTGAAATACGAACCAGATTTCTAATAATTTCTTAATATAATTATCAAACATACTGACTACATACAACAAACACAAATATTGAAGTAAGCCTCAAAGCGATGTTTGAACTCTGTTCCGGGCGATTAATCAAAACATCTTCGGTATAGGAGACCGCCTCGAGGCAAACGGAGGCCTCGTCAAATTACGCTAATGGATAACCCCGTTTTAATTATTCACAGGTTAATTTACATACTATAGGTGGAAGGATGTTATTGAATGTGGTTTGATGAGATTGAGATAGTCTTGTTGTCATATAATCCGTTTTGTGTGAACATTGCGTTACCGCAAAGGCATTAACAGGAAAATATCGCTGCTATAAGTAATATTATTTATCCGTGCAGGTACGGAGTTAGAACACAATACCCTGCGGCCGGGCGGCTTGGAGGGTATTTTGCCCGACTGGACGGCTCCAGCTCTGGTCTAGAGTGTGCCGCCATAACAACTTTGAGTTGTGTCCCGAGATCAGTGACTAGGTTCCAGGTCTGCCTTAAGAGAGCAGCAACGCGTTTATAACACCTTTGGCGTTGCAAATGTCCATAGGCGATGGTAACCGCTTTCTATTAAGTGGGTCGTCTGCGTTTCTTCTGAACTCATGCAATAAAAAATATATAGTCGACGACAGCTAACCTTTGTCTTCTGCTAGACGTAGGCCTTCCCAAGTTTGGACCACATATTCCGGTAATTACTACGAACTTTTATGGTGTACGTACACATTTAATAAATTTAATAATCTTCTTTATCCCCTTCAAGGCTGATTTTGCTGAACATTGAAATACCAATTTCATTATTTCTTACAAAAATCCTAAGTCCCTACGAATTTTCATGTCCCTAACTTAAGGAATATGTGTTGCTCATATAAATTTTATTCTCTATTTCACTTTTTTTCAGGTTGTTCTGTGAAACAAAAGTTAGACTACGTGCTTAAAAATTCTACAAGTACTGTCTATCTCCTTGCCTATTAAGATCCATTTACCTCCTAATAACAAATGCACTTAGAGGCAATATAATAACAATTGCTACATCGAATTAAAAATTCTATAATTATTAAATAAGAAGTACTATCTAACATGAAGTTCCTTTGTTGTAACAGAAAAGCTGAATAATTTCTTCGAGGAAAAAACAAAGAAAAACAGTAGCTCACTAATTAAAACTTAATCCTTGGGGATCATATTTTCTAATTGCTTTCATTAACTAATAACAGTAATAACTTTAATTACAAAATACGGAGGGATCTTTTATTGCTCCATTTTAAAATTTATTCTGTAATCCGTCAGGCGGAACGTACGTCATAGAAAGCAAGATGGCCGACCGAAAAACAACGTAAAATGGCTGACGTGCACCTGCGTCAGGGATGAAGGATTTTGCAGTGAACTCGGTGCATATATATTTTTTTTATTGCAGGAGTTCAGCAGACAGGCAGACGGCCCACTTGATAAAAAATAAAAATATTAAGTTTTTGTATTTGTTCAGGGTAATTAAACTTTAGAATAATGTAAAAACACAGAAATTCAGATTCTAGAAGGTTTACAGTTATATCAGCCATTAATCGAAATTCGTAATTGCTTTGTTGGCTTAACCCAGAGTAAAACTTGGCCTTTCAAACGAGAACATGACATTATTCTATATCCTGCGCGGTTTCTTGCCAATTATTATGGGCCCGAAACTAACACAGACCAGCCTCCACTCTGTCCAACGATATTTTGGTTGGCCGACTGGTCGTGCTAAATATACTTTCCTCAGGCTCCAATCCTCTTCCAACGTTCTACGTGACCGAGACAGCAGAGGCATTCGTTTCATTTCTCCTATTAAGGTGCGGTCGGTCACTATAAAACCCTAATTACCTCCTTTGTAATTTCATGAAATTCATGATATTGAAATTAACTAATTAGGACTTTTAGTTTATAGCTGATTTGAATTTAAAATATGTGTTATAAACAAAGTTGATTGAAAGTTTTAATTGAAATCTGTATACATAAATAAAATTGAAGTATCTGTTTGTAATGTTAAAATAAAAATGTGATAAAAATCTGAGAAGATATGAATGAGTGAATGAAAACTCTTTATTGTACTCCATAACTTAAACCTAAATATTTCATTTCCATTAGAAAAATATGCGGTCTTATCGCATATAGCGATCTCTTCCAGGCAACCCGGATAGTTTGAACCAAGAGATTCCCAAAATGCAATTTTTAGAATTCTTGTCTGTCGGTCTGTCTGGATATTCCAGCTAATCTCTGAAATGGTTTGACCGATTGTGACAGGACATATAGCTGATGTTATAAGGAGTAACTTAGGCTACTATTTTTAGGGTTCCACGAAATAAAATCCACGCGGACTAGTCATCAGCTAGTTCTCTATAAAAACAAAGACTGACTCATAGCGCCAACTGTGATTGGAGCGCATGTTACGTGTTACTTGTATTTACCAAGTGATTGTTATTCCTTATCTGATATCAGACGGTTCATTCCTATCTTGCAATTTGGATGGTTCAACTAAAATGATTCCCATAATATTATATTTAATCATTAAATGTCATTCATTGAATAACGTCCAGTCCTTTCACTTCCGTTCCTTTCAACCAAATTAACTCAACTTGATTGACCTGTCTAATAAAATGAATTTTGACATGTAAAAATAAATTAGATTTTATTGCCAATTCTTATGTCAATAATAGTATATTAGCCATCAAAACAATAAACAATACGAATCCGAGCGCGATCGAAGTATAGCAATAAAATCCTCTGAATGAATATATCGAATCCGTTCTCGCTGAAAATTCGCACTTTACGATTTGAGCACTCGATCGGTTTTATGGGTTACGCTTGTTAAATCCATATACAGATCTATGTACCGGTTTATGGGTGCGCAAAGGAAGGATGAGCTGGTTTAAGACTTTAATGGCCTTTGGGAAACCTGCATCGATCATTGGTTCTTTGAACCAGGAATGAAATCGCTCAGATTTCAAATTCAAAGTTTTTATGCAATGTAAGTGCCACCGGAGGACATTTTCGCCAGCAATACATCTAGCTAAACATTCTCTCACTTTTCATATTTGTCTATTTCTGGGTTTATTTTTCTAGTTATAAATTAAACTCTATTAAGGCGATGAAAGGACAACACACAAAGTTATTTAAAAAAATATTAATATAGAACTTTTGACTTATCAAAATCAATATTAGAACTGTTCATAAAATGATTTTATACAGTTGCCAGTTTACTATTTCCGTGTTGTTTTTAATCTACGATCGCATTAAACTTGATACTTTGTTTTAAATTGCATTCTCTGGCGCTTCTTATAAAAAGTTATACATAATGCATGTTTCGCCTGCAGCTGGCTTTGTATAACCACTACTATTGTTCGCGAATCCTTCTTCGAACTTGTCGTAGAACGTAGAAGTCTCGATAAAACTACAGAAACCGTCCTGAAATGAAAAGTGAGTAACGGCTCTTTTTAATCCACTTAAAAGAGGAGGTTCTCATTTCGTCGTATTGTTTAATATCGATTGGACTGTTACTACTAACGCAATCTGTTCGAAAACTTAAGAACTAATATCGATGTAAACATGTAAACAGAATGTTGTTTAGTTAAAAATACGCCGGTAATAATCTTAAAAATTATTACTAGGTAGAAAACTTCGCAAGCCTTCCTATAGAAACGTTTTTTGCTAGTAATTTCCATTGCTGCTGAACCCTGGACTTCGAAATGTATCTGAAATCCTTCAAAATAAAATAGGAAATGCGCAGTGATCGAGGGTATTATTGGTAATAAATAAGATACTGTTACGAGTTGCGAGACTCGAATTAAAAAGCCGTTGGAATTATTTTAGAGTTTATTAGAACTATACAAACACGTATAACACAGGTAGAAATATGACCAAACACAACAAATCCAAACGTAATGCAGAAGGTCGTAATTCAATAAAACGCGCAAGTCTGTCACTACGAGGTTTCCGATTGTACACACGTCACGCCTTGATCGTAGTTGTCGCTGAACTGCACCCTCCCTTAATCAGGCCATCGTTTTATACTGCACAAATGCAATGGGCCCATATCGTAATCCGAAACATCTGGCTAATTAGTTGGCAGCAAGCAGCCATAAATGAGTACAATAAAACAATGATGAAACATGTGATCTAATATTATTTATCATTAAGAAATAAGGAATGGAAACCAATGGTAAGGTTCTTTACTAGTGAGTACAAAACAAAGATATCTGACTAGTGCCTGGAAGCCGGTTGGCTCCTGACTTATCGGAGTGGAACATTTCTCGATTTCACAGGAACCCCGAGGTGCCACTTGAGCTGCGAAACGAATTATCATTCATCATGAGATACAACTTCTTACCTTTTGCTTTTGACTAAGAAAATGTACAGTGTTTTATGTAAATAATCTACTACACAATCTATTTTTTTATTTGTCTACAAAATTGAATATAGATTATAAATATTTTTTTATATTTTCACTAAGCTGTTTCATAGCTTAATACTATTGTTACGAGCTACACAAGACTCGAATTAAAAATGCCGTTGGAATGACTAGAATGAATAGAGTTTATTAGAACTATACAAACACGCATGAAACAGGTACAAATATACTGGATACAACCAGTAACACTGCACGATTCAGTAACACGCGCAAAGTCCGTCACTATATCACTCTTCGACTGTACTACACACTTCCTACTCGTATCGTAGTCGTTGCTTGACTGCCCCATCCCTCCGTTCGGGCATTGTTTTATACTAAACTGTATAATACCGACAAAGGGCCGCGTTCACTGAGTTAATCAGCACATCTGGCAAGCTTCGACTTAATGCAATAAAAACAAGGATTAGTTCGACACTAATGACGGCCATAAAACAAGTACGATAACAATAGGATGTTTTTCTTGATTGTAAATTTTAAACACGAAGTAAACAAAAGAACTTCGAATGCAGGAAAGGTAATAAACTGCGTTTTACGACAGCCAGGTATGCGCATTTCTTTGCCGGTATGTAACACTATATATATTCTTTTATGCAAACACGGCAAGCCTAATAAAACTGATTATCTACGGACTATGTATGTATGATATTACAATGGTAAACCAAAATACAAATATGTGTGACAAAGTTTAGAAGAGGATTGAAACAAAGCATTGAGTCGTTTTTTAATAGAAGGAGCAGAATCGGCGAATATGACGATATATCTATATATCTATGCATTAATGTCTATCTATAGTGTAATAAACCGTGTATTAGACGGCGTCCATTCATTACGTCAGGTGTTTTAGGTGGCAGTCAGGTCGAATTTTATCTAATATTACTTTGAGGAGAGATCGGCGAACATCACATCATTTTTTTTCGCAAGACAGTGTGTGAAATCACAAGCAAATTAAGATAAATTAAAACTAAAATATGCCTAAGTACATAATAACGTTAAAATAAAACAGGCGTGCGGCCCACAATGCACAAGAGCGCACATTGCACAAACTGCATCATCATCATCATCATCATCCGAGCGTTAAATCCCGGTTGCGTTCGGAGCGTTCACTCCGACGCCCAGGGTCCGCTACGCCCAGGGTCCGCTGACATTGCACAAACTGCGACCTTACGAATTGTCACAAGACGAGCTACTGCACTTCTGTGCTCAAGCGACAACGGCTTACAGCACAGAATGCTTTGAAGAGTGGTTAAATCAGAGCGATATTGAAGGAGTTGATGATTTTATTGAAAACCACATGGACTTGTTAGTTCCAATAGTCACTCTTGAGACCATGCATGATTCTCCGTGGACGGAACTGAGATAAATATTCTTTTATGTCTTTTAGTAGTTACCATTTAAGTATTTTATTATTCAATTATCTCTTTGTGTTTATAGCCTACGTTCTATGCGTTCTTAAATATTAATCTTAACTAATCTTGTTATACAAAAATGAATGTTTATCTTCGATGTGTTCCTAAACCATTGATCAGGTTGTCATGAAACTTTGGTGCGGTCTTCTGAGGATGCCCGAAAGGGTTTCTGGCTCAAAAAATCTATATAAATAAATATCAGTGTTTGTATGTTTGTCCAATATGCGTTCCTACACCATTGTTCAGATTCTAATGAACTTTGGCAGGGTGTTTTGAGAAGACTTGCGAGGGTTCCAGACCCAAAAATCTAACTTCAAAACTAAAATGTTGACTGTAGCTAACTTCAGGGTGTCGGTTTTCCGTGACAGTGTGCGCGCATCGTAAAAAGAAGTATAACTTCAATATAGATAAAATTCTTTGGTTCGTGACGTATGTCACTGAACTCCATATATATCCATAAGCCGCGCGCAAAAGGTTTGCCGATGACTACTTACTATTATTGTATTGTATTACTTACTATAATTGTATATACTTATGGAAAGAATATACAATAATAAAATAATAAATTTATTGCAACAACTATTTATGTAACCTCTTTTGTCAAGCCTACTGACTATCGACACATGACATGGCGAGGCTATCGGCAAACCTGCGCACGGGTAGTAGCCAAAATAATGGGGCTGCAATCGCGTTTCTTAAATAAAGAAAGAATGAAAGAATTTTGCCGCCGTTACAATCAGCTAACCAACGCAATGTTCATCATGTCAACGCCAACGAAGTTTCGCTAGCACTACATACTGCTATAATATTGTGGCGACCGAGGGTGGAACTCCCCAGCAGCGTAAATCAGTTTTAGAACTTTTAGAAAGAACTAGAAATTTCTGGAAGAAAAAGACAAGGACGGATATATTTAGAAAGAGATAGACGATAAACGAAAGAAAGAGATAGATAGATGTTAGAAAGGGATAGACGATGACCGAAAGAAAGAGATAGATAGATGTTAGAAAGGGATAGATGTATAAACGAAAGTTCCCGAACAGAAGGTTCGGGAAAGAAAAGACAGAGATAGATAGATGGGTTCTAGAAAATTCTTCCAGGTATATAAACAGCGTAAGGCGCGCCTACCGGGCAGTTTAGAGTTGAAAGTTTAAGAGTTAAAAGTTGAGTCAGTCCAAGACGGTGAAGCAACAAGTGCGATACTAAAGAGTTGTTAGAGTACAGAGACGAATCAAGTGGTAAATTTAGTGGCAAGTTTGGTGGATAGATACGTGAAGGAAGTGTGTAGCGTAGTTCGAGAGAGGAACCAGAGGCGAGCTACACGCGATAATATCGGAGGTGGTCTACGCAATATCGGCGACGGTATTGAGGGTGTGACAACTTATCGTCGGAATTGTGCATCGTTGGTCGTGTGTTTAAGGACAGCAACTCTACAGGGAGGTACTGTGCGCGGCTTTGTAAGTCAATAAAAGCTTTTAAATTAAAAATTGGTGTTTTCTTCCGTACGTAACAATATTATTACGAGTTGCAGGAATCGAATTAAAATGCCGTTAGAATTACTATAGAATTACTAGAACTATACAAACACGTATAACACAGGAACAAATATAACTGTACACAACCAGTGTCCAAACGTAATGCACGATTCAATCACACGTGCAAAGTCCGTCACTAACGTCTTGCTTCGCTTGTGGCTATCGTTAGACTGACTCCCCCCTCCATCAGGTCATTGTTTGCTACTGCACAAATTCAATATGTCTGCCGTATCTAAATCGGCTTAATTTGCCACATCTGGCTAATGACTCGGCCACAAACTGCCATAAAAGAGTCCAATAACAATAGACTGTTTTCTAATCATAAATTTTAAACACAAAGTTAAAAAAAGAAGACGGTCATAAAATAGTTTCAATGTTATTAGCTCAAACGCCGACGGGTAATAAATGTGCTTTGTTTACAGATATGCAGGTGGCCCAATTTGTAACTATATGAATTGCATTGATCATGATAGTTTATATTGTGTAAACAAATATTCTAATGTATTTTTTATAAAATGCTTATCGTTTATCATCATTCAAAAGATTTATACATAAAACATAGTTTTGACTTGTTTACCGAAGGGTTATTGTATGATAAACGAGGCCATTAAGGTAAAACGCGTTTGGGGCCCTTTTGCTGACTAAGCATTATAAATAAAATAGAAAAAATATTCTATTAGAATTTTAGTATAGCGTTTTAATATTCGTTTCCCAATTTATTTGCCGCTACAGTGATTTTACGATTAAAATAAATATTAAAGACGTGAGCTGTATGAATCACCGACAAAAAGTTTATTAAATATCGAGCTTCTTTTGGAAGAACGTCGTAAGCGACAAATTTCAAATTATACACTATCTACTTTACAATGTTTACAGTATCTACTTTACAACTTTTACAGTATCTACTTTACAATTCTTACAGTATTTTCTTTACAATTTTTACAGTATTTTCTTTACAATTTTTACAGTATTTTCTCTACATTTTTTACAGTATCTACTTCACAATTTTTACAGTATCAACTTTACAGTAGCTACTTTACATTTTTTTTGGATATTACTCATAGATACTGTGACTTATAGTATATTTAGATTTTTTGCGTTACAGCAAATATGTGTTTAAGGATCCAAAATTGTTTATCCATTCCATATGTTATAACAAAAAGTGAAAACGCTCAAATCTTTCGCTTACGATGTTTTAGCCGACCTCAAAACAAGGAGGAGACTCACAATTTGTTGTGTAAATATATATTTAATAACTTTGATGTTTCTGATCAATTTTGATGTTTTTTTTGCGTTGGATTCTGTAAAGTTCATCTTGAAGTGTTTATTTATTAATTGCGCTCTCTCTCTCTCTCTCTCTCTCTCTCTCTCTCTCTCTCTCTCTCTTTCTGACTGACAAGTTGGGCGGAGCCAATGTTTGTCTCGTATTTATACTCATCTTTAATAGAGTATCTATTTCGTTACTATTTTTTTACTTTTTTATTTATTTTCTCTTGTAAATATATATTATACTATACATACTAAATATTATTTATATTATACATACTAAATATTATTTATCTGAAAGGATCCCGGAGATACAAATTAAATTACCTACACGTCACGCCAGAACTATATTACAGGTTACCGCTATTACTAAATATATTTGCAGTTACTATTAATTATGTCAAAATTAATTACCCACCTAAAACTAATAATGCTAGATCATCAAACAGGTATTGTTGTAAGCAAGTGCCAACTAAATTGTAAACTACTAAGTTACAATATAACTTAATTAAGCTACAAACTATGTTACTAGCGGCCGGACTGTCGCCCTGACCATTTGCTCATATCCTCGGGCTATAATTACGGAAATTCGAGATATCCAACATGTAGGTATATTACCACAATGTACTATATTGTAATATTAAGGGCCGCTTGCATAACAATCGCCTTTAAATAAAATTATTTAATCATAACCTACCTAAATACGTTTTACACAAAACGCATTGACAGTTCTTTAAACATATTTAGCGGCAAATTTTGCGTTGTGCAAGACGCTAATTGTATTTAAGGGTGTTAAATATGTTTTGTGTTTCTTAATAAAATTTAAGCAACCTTATGCAAGCGGCCCTAATACTGTTAGTTGTTGCTGAATTATTCAGAATGGTGTTATTTTATAATTACATATAGTCACTAGGATTGCCGTACGACCTCGCCGCGAGTCAAACCTGGGTTTATTTATATGCCTAGTTTATTTATGGAGGAAGCATTGGTACAGATTACATGGCATACATTTTTTAACTTTTCGCTATTCGCTCCCGGAAACTAATCTGATTTCTGAGATGAAAAATATACTATACCCGTTGACTGTCTTGAGACTATATGCCAAATTTCATTGTCTACTAGATTGTCTTGTTCCTTTCTTTTTACTATGATTTCGTAATTCGGGTTAAAGAACTTTATTTCTCATAACATTATTTTTACAATTCACTTAAACTAGCAAAACATTTTAGTACATTGTCACTTGAAATCTTTGTCTTCCGTGATCACGGATACTGAAAAGTGGCCGAAACGTCGGAATAATAAAAATCAAATAAATTACCGCGCTTAGAACCGTTGAAATGTAGTTTTATTGTGTATACAAGTCGCGAAAAATTAAAAAAATATTATGCACATTTTGTTTTATTCTATTAAACAAAGACTGAGATACCTTCTAGTGGTCTTCTTCATATTGAGTTAGAGTAACTTTGTAGGCTTCTATATAGTTCTTAAAGAAGTCAAACGAACTTACTCTAACTCAATATGAATAAGAGCGTAGGTCAATAAACTCTCAGTAACAAAAAATGAGTTCTTCAATGTTAGTCAAACATAAGACTTAAAGTATATGATAGGACCTCCATGTCCAGACAAATATTAATTTTACGGAACAATAATTACACAGCCCGCAATCTCATCTAATTATTTACAAAGGATCACATTTGTTTTAATTCTCAGATTCCGTTTTATTATTCAGTCTGTTGAACGCTTTCATAATTAAAATGGTTGTTAATTTATTACATGTCTATACCTTAGACCATTAATGTATAGACGGAGCCTACGTAAACAAATATATCAAATAATGTGAAGCATTTTAATACAAACTTGTGTGCATAAACTTGTGTGCGTAAACTTGTGTGCGTAAACTTGTGTGCGTAAACTTGTGTGCGTAAACTTGTGTGCATAACCTTTACACAACATATAATACCGATCGGCTTTTTTTGTTTGCGAAGAAAAGTGCAGACTGGTTTCCAACATGTAAACAACATATATTGAAAACAAATGAATGTCTAAGATCAGCTATATTAGCCGGTTAATTTCTATCTTTCGAATTGGATGAATTAACCAAAGTGGTCTATATAGACACAAACATGAATCATTCAATGCAGAGGCGGATTTAGACATTTGCCGCCTGTAGCCTATTCAAATTCTGCTCATCCTACCGACCTCTACAAATCGATACCCTAGTTCACAATAATACAATACAATACTCTTTATTGTACACCAACATTACATACAAAAAATAGACATAAGTATCATTTTAATTTATAAGATTGTAACTATGTGATTTGTGCACTATCATCTTAATTACATAGTCTCTTTTCCCGTAATCAGTAGATTGTGAAGTAGAGGATCTATGGGTTTGTTTATGCGTAGCCAAAAGCGCCAAAATCAAATTGTAGAAAAGATTATCAAATTGGTGAAACATATGACATGTTTAATTGTTTGTGTGGACTTAATAATTGTCTTATTAAGTCTTCGAATTTAAATAAGACAAATTCTGTAAGACAAAAAATATTTGCCTCAATTTTGTCGACCTTCCAAAATCTACCGCCTTAAGCCTCGTATTCATGGTAAACATTTGTTTAGCAACATGGCTGCATAAACATGTTGCCGAGTTGCTGTCAACATATAGCGGGCAACACTTGTGTTGCGGAGTTGATCACGCCATGTTGACAGGGTTGACGCCCGGCGAGCGAAAGCATTAGTTTATCAACAAATGTTGACATGTGTGGACGTGTTTGCAACTGTTTATAGACATGGCGGTAGTGTGGAGCAACGATAAAATTATGTAATTAAGAGAATTATTTCCATCAAAAGCAATACTATGGGTGTATTAAGCGTTATACATCAGATACAGAGAACACAACAACACTACTTCCTCGGGCAACATTTTAACGCAGACTGGCGTGTGTGGACAACACATATTGATTTAAACAAAATTTCCAGCAGCATTCTCGCTGTTCATCAACAACGTTGATCAACTGTTTCTAAACAAATGTTTACCATGAATACGACGCTTTAGGCTCCAGCCTACTCAGCATATTGATAATTCCGCCAGATAGATATATACTCAATATACATACCATACAAATACTATAGTACTACTACTATACAATTACTATAGTACTACCACTATACAATTATATATATATATATATATATATATATATATATATATATATGTTTATAAATGATTCATCAATATATAAATATGTTTAAGTATGATCATATGCCTACGACAGGCAACATTTATGGTCATTGTTTTGAATGTCGATAGCGATTCATTCGGTTCACCTACCTAGTAAACTAAACAGCCTTCATCTCACATGTAGGTACGTCTACTTCATACAGTGACATGTAATTAGTCGCATGATCGACTTGTCTATAACACTAATTGCCCCCAGCCAGCGGGTAATAGGGAAAAATCACAACGCAAAAGTACCTTTGAATGTGATCACTTGACCGGAAAATTGTCTTTTAGGCTTAAGGGTATAATAGCAGATAGAAAATATTAATAAATGTATTGGAGAGATAAATCTTTTTGGATATTCAGGTATTATTTTCATTAAAACTTAACGTAACTTAAAATTGGTATTCATTTTGCGTTCCTGCACGATATTATTGTTACATGCCGACAAAAGTTAATGCACACCTGCTTGCCTTAAGAACAGTTTATTACCTTCCCGCATTTGATCTTCTTTTGTTTATTTTGTGTTTAGAATTTGTAATTAAGAAAAAGTCTATTGTGTATTATAATCGTTTATGGCGGCAGTCATTAGACAGGTGTGTCGAACTAATTCTTGGAAATTATTGTTATGCATTGAGACATATTTTATTTGTACAGGATAAAAGGAATGCGCGAACGGAGGGGAGAGGCAGTCCAGCGACGATTACGATACGAGCAAGACGTGTGTAGTACATTCGATAAGCGATATAGTGACGAACTAGTTATAGTAAATTCTATAGTAATTCCAACGGCATTTTAATTTGCAGTCAGTGAAATTTTGCACGCATATGTATATCGCGTGACAATGTAATAATGTGGTACCATAGAGCTGATTTGATGATGGAGTCGGAAGGTGGCCATGGGAACTCCTGTACTAAACAAGATAGACCCGTCGTGTTTGGGCTCGTTTTACTTGTCTTGGCTAGCACTCTGCTACTACATGATATCCGGGATCTCAAAAGCTTACATTTAAAAACCTTTTTAAAAAGCTTGTTTTACCAAATAAACCATTGTCTTGTGCATTTTTGCAAATTTTGTTTTGGTGAACAATTAAGTGTTGTCTATATCTATTATTACACTAATGTAACTGATCATTAATGACGTTATTTTTAACGGTCAAAATAAGTCGCATTTGGTCATAGTCACACTGACATTAACATTACAGAAACAACATTCGAACAGAGGTTGTGAGAAATCTGTCGTAAACCCATTTTATCACCGAACTCCTGACGGCAGGATCGTCCAGTGCACAGAGTTATCCATCCCAAACGGGAACTCGTAAATTATGTATTCCGAAACACCTCGAGCGACAGCGATTTGATTTTATGATGAATGTTAGTCCATGTCGTGCGCGTATTAAATGTTCTCAGAGCTTATAACCTGTGGGCGCACTCAGAAAACTTAGATATTAACTTAAAGGGCAAATAAGTTTAATTATTTCGGCTCGGGCATGTGGAAAGAATGTATGATGGAAGAATGACTAAACAGATATACATTGCAAAAGTGGATGGATGCAGAAGTCGCGGAAGGCCACGACACCTACCATGATCAAATTATTCATGTATTAGCAGAAGGTGATGTCAGGAGCCTTAAGAACAGACGAGCGTGCATGACAAGAGCTATGAATGTCAAACAAGCAAGTGAGGTGTATTATAATAAGCCTGAATGGCGCTCTGTTGTTCGTGCCTACCCCGCAAAGGACCTGGCGTGAAGTTATGTATGTAAGTTTAATTATTCTGTGTATTCGAAAAATATAATCTACATCTTGAAGTCGGTGCAAAGTAAAACATATAGTTGATATATTTTGCAAATTTGTTGTTATTTTTTATGTTTTACTTGTCATCGACTTCGAGGTTGTTGTAGAAAATACTTATATATTTACCTGCGTTTTGCACTTTGAAGTTACATATTTAAGTGACCAATAACAATGAAATTTATATGAAACTATCTTGAAGCTGTATTGAATGCAACTCTGCAACAACTGCGAAAGAATAATCAATATTGGTTCACAATCAAAAAAGTTATGTCTGAAAATACATAAAGAATATATTTGCACGACGAATTGCGAGCCATCTCCTTTTTGAAGTAATTTAAAACATTCACTGTATGTATTGTGTTATAGGTAATATACAATCTACACCTCTGATGGCAATCCCTCACTAGATCATAGTAAATAACGAAAATAAGACATGCCAGAATCGAACCCAAAACCTCTACATTCTAATAAACTAGATGTACCAATACAACACGACAGAGATCGGCCGAGAATGTTACTTCAGTATAACTTATTAAATAAAAATGAATAATTCCCTAAAATCAATATCCTTTTCGATTAATAAATGAAAACCAAATGAAACTATAAAATCCACATCGACTATTTAACTAACAAATTTATTATGCAACCAACAAACACAGCTTCTGAAAGCTTACAATGTAACTAAATACCGTTGTCAAATCCCGTACAATATATCAGGGCGCTGAATGAAGCCGTGCTGCAGTAATTACGCGTCAAACAAAGGGACACAACGGTAAATATATGTGAATATTACGCGAACAGACAGACGTATGTGAAAATTATACAGCAGTATCGGTTAGCTTGCTACGCGTTTAGGGAATTGCATTAGATACAATTATTTTGTCTTCAAATAAAAAAATAATAGTTTAAAAAAACTAAAAAAAACACGCTTTTATAAAAAATCCAACTAAAAAAACAAAAAATAAAATTTAATATAATATAAAAAAGCGTGGGGTGTATTCAATTAATAATATAATATCTTAAAAAGCGCTTTGAATACACCCCACGCTTTTTTATATTATATTAAATTTTATTTTTTGTTTTTTTAGTTGGATTTTTTATAAAAGCGTGTTTTTTTTAGTTTTTTTAAACTATTATTTATTTTTCATTTTTTAGTTGATTTTTGTTTAAATGTTTTTAAATACAAGCTTTTGAGATCCTGCATATCATGTAGCAGCAGAGTGCTAGCCAAGACAAGTAAAACGAGCCCAAACACGACGGGTCTATCTTGTTTAGTACAGGAGTTCCTATGGCCACCTTCCGACTCCATCATCAGATCAGCTCCATGGTACCATATTATTGCATTGTCACGCGATATAAACATACGGGCCCAAACACGAAGGGTCTATCTTGTTTAGTACAGGAGTTCCTATGGCCACCTTCCGACTCCATCATCATATCAGCTCCATGGTACCATATTATTGCATTGTCACGCGATATAAACATACGGGCCCAAACACGAAGGGTCTATCTTGTTTAGTACAGGAGTTCCTATGGCCACCTTCCGACTCCATCATCAGATCAGCTCCATGGTACCATATTATTGCATTGTCACGCGATATAAACATACGGGCCCAAACACGAAGGGTCTATCTTGTTTAGTACAGGAGTTCCTATGGCCACCTTCCGTCTCCATCATCAGATCAGCTCCATGGTACCATATTATTGCATTGTCACGCGATATAAACATACGGGCCCAAACACGAAGGGTCTATCTTGTTTAGTACAGGAGTTCCTATGGCCACCTTCCCACTCCATCATCAGATCAGCTCCATGATACTATATTATTGCATTGTCATCGACCTTTGACAGGTGTGCAAAATATGAATTAAATCTGATCGTTCAAAGTAGGACAAAATCGAGCTCAAGTTACAGACATACTGACTGACATACAAGTGAAGCTAATATAAAGCGTGTAAAAAAACTTTATTTGCAGCACTAGCGACGTAATTACATTTCTTATACATTTTATACACAGAGCATATTTTGAGAATTTTCTACGCCGCATTTTCAGCAAACAAGGTTTGCATTCAGCATATTGTTGTGCCGGAATTATATCCAACACAACGCTGATTTTCAGTGCAAACCTTCCTTTTGGTATAAGATCAAAACGACCCAATTTTGTTAATAAAATAATAAATACATTTTGTTAATAAAATACTTCAGGTCCGTGACATAGCAGACAAACTGTAGGAGAGTCGCCGGCTAGTTACGTGGGGAACAAACTTCTAGCCATGCCACCTCCGCC
Organism: Dendrolimus pini; assembly: GCA_949752895.1. Taxonomy (NCBI): domain Eukaryota; kingdom Metazoa; phylum Arthropoda; class Insecta; order Lepidoptera; family Lasiocampidae; genus Dendrolimus; species Dendrolimus pini. The sequence goes on along the minus strand of OX457145.1, from coordinate 14,420,185 downwards.
AGGTTCCGGTCGAAGGGGTAGGAAGAAATGCTGGCTTGACGTTGTGAAAGATGACATGCGTACCAATGGTCTCAATAGAAGGATTGCAGAAGATCGCGCGAAGTGGAGAAGAAAAAGTAGTAAAGCGGACCCTGGGCGTGAAAGTGATCGCGCCGAATGCAACTGGAATTTAACACTCGGATGATGATGATGACAATTGATTTGTAAATAAAATTAATATTGAAGTTAAAAAATTAACCTCGGACTAGTATCAAGCTATGGTGGCTAATTGGTTAGCGCACGCGTCCTAAGCTCAAAGGGCGCGGGTACGAATCCTGAGTGGAAAGCATGCACCACTTTGGCATTTTTCTGACCTAATGTGCATATTGTTATAATTACCATCGTGATGAAACTTATATATCGAGCTAACCGATGCTTCAAACTTGTCAAGCTGCCTTGGACAAGCGTGACGGGTATACTATCCATTCTCCTATAAAGGGAGATCCTATCAGGACGTTTATCGGCTGTTATCTATCTTAGCTATAGCATCATTAAAAACATTCCGTTAATTCTGGCAACATTGTGTTGTTGAAAGATAAAGGTATGTGTTGCCCAAGGGATAAATCAACCGTTTAGTAACTTGAAACATCAACTACAAGTTTGACGCCCAGAGGTAATACGCGATTACATATCTTAGTCTATATAAGTTAATAAGTAACACAAAACCAAAACCCAAAACAAACAGGAAACGCGAATGACTCAAAAATCGTACAACTTGTTAGATACCATATTGTACTCAATGCTTTTATCAATATTTAGTTTTGAGATTCTATACGTCGTCCTTAACGCGAGTATACAAGCAAAGTCCAGTCATTAAACCGGGATTTGAAGGGTCGAATAGACCGAAATAAAGTTAGTGACGGGTTAGCGTTCACTACTGAGGAGAATACAGGTGATTAAACGACATTTGGGGGGTTAACTCCTCTTTAGCTACTATTTGGATTCACTGCACTTAATTTAATAGGTAATTATTTGCACATTGTTAAATTACGGTTGAAGCCTTGGTATTACTTAGTATCGTGTCGTTTTATTACAAGTTCCAAAGAAATTAGGTCTTGTTCATCAGCTATTTTTTGCAATAACGGAATCATTAAAGATTCAGCAAGTTTCGTCATTTCTTTATCTGCTATTTCTAGCCATAAATATGTAAAAAGCTGGTAAGTTTAAGCTTTAAAACGCGACATTTGAACTATTAACGAAAATCGTCAAAATATTTCCAACTCTATCTGTATGAGCAAAATGTTCAAATTATCAAAACAATAATTTTAATGGAAATAAAACTAATTACGGAACTGCTGTTCTAATTTCATAATCTCTTGATATAAAATTGCAAAACATGTGATGTCACACTAGTCTCACGAATGTGACTAGCTACGTCAAGGACGGGGGAGGGGTTAAAAATAATGAAATTCATGTGACGTCATTTTTAGATAGCCCCTTGGCTAGGTTTAACATCATTACATTAATAAATAATCATTATTGTGTATAAAATTAATTAATAAATACAAGTTCATACCTGTATACGAAATAGGTCTGTGATAATTACGTACGTTGTGGGAACATTAATCATACTAGCTGAATCCACTATTTGGTGGACACGTCGACTTAAACGAGTGCGGTTAATTTTCATTTAATTTGGATTTGTTTGGTGGTTAAATTATGTGAAAATAATCATGTATTTTTGAACTCAACGTTGAAGCTTCATGTCATCATGTATTGTGTGACTATGTTATTGCTGACCAAAATAAACAAAATGCATGATTACAATACTTCTTGGCTAAACAATAGACGGCCTTATCGCTAAAAGCGATCTGTTCCAGGCAACCCAGCTTTAAAGAAATTCTTGACTAATCTGGCAATGTAGGTAGAGCAGAAAAAGATAGGTCTGTTAAAAAATACATCTACTTACACATTTATTTATTTATTATTTATTGCAGGAGATCAGCAGGCAGGCAGACGTGCCACATGATGGAAAGCGGTTACCATCGCCTATGGACATTTGCAAGACCAAAGGTGCTACAAATGCGCTACTGCTCTCTTAGGGAGACTGGAACCTAGTTACTAATGCTGGAACACAACTCAATTTTGTTATGGCGGCATACTCTAGACCAGGGGTGGTAGCCATCTAGTCGGGCAAATGCCCTATCACCTGGCTGTGGTATTTTTTTTGCCTATTACAAAACGAATGACATCTGAAAAACAGACTATTAGCTAGTTCCTATATATTACTATCCTATATATCACTTGCCCTACCTAATTTTAACATTACTTGTATGGAAATTATCTCAAATTTTAGCCGATAGTAAGCCATAGGCAAGTGAACGGTTTGAAACATATAGGAACACCCCTCCCCCTCCCTCTCCCTTCTCCCTCCACACAAAATATATAGGAACAAAGAAACAAAAACATAGGAACGTACCATAAGAGGAATCAAGTCGAACAGTTTAATTGCAGAATTTAAAACCAACTAATGATGTTGTCTTTTATTTTTACACCATATATCGAATCCCATTAGCGGTGTTATGGTGCCATCAGTGGTTATAAATCATCGCAGACGACATATCAACCACGCCCGCACATTACCAGCAGCGATACAATCCGATCCTCTATTTCTTGGCACATTTGATTTCCTATACTACCGTAATTTGTAAAAAGTATCTTTCTCAAAAAAGTTCGAAACGAAGATTTTTTTATTTAATAAAACCACGTTTTAACGATTTTGAGCGCGGTAATTTATTGAATTTTTATTATGCGCGACGTTTCGGCCACTTTTCAGTAGCCGTGATCTTTGTCTTCCGTGATCAGCTCTTTGTCTTGCCGAAACGTCGGAACAATAAAAATCAAATAAATTACCGCGCTTGAAACGTAGTTTTATTATAGACACTTCAATTTTATTTATCTATATAGTTAAGGTTTTTTTTGTAACTAATAAATCTAAACCGTAAACGTCTCACAGCTAAACATTTTCCCGCCACGATTGTCAAAGGCGCATTGTCAGCTTACAATATTAAACTCAATAATTATGCAAACTTAGGAAGAAAAAGAAAGAAAATATTTATTCAAAATAGTATATGCCGCAATTTGCGAAGTCACTTCGCACAAAATACTACAGTAGAACCTCTTTATAAATAAATAAATCGAAAACCAAACTCGAAAAAAAGATGTATCTCTTCCCTTCAACCTCCAAAACCTCCGTTGCTCGATATCTGACCCTCTATTAGTCTAAACAATTAGTGAGTACTTCAATACTTCACCAGTAATTCAGTACTTATTCTCCTTTTTTATTTATAATTTTTTTTTTATTATTTTAACTCAAAAAAATAAATTGAACCTCTGTATCTCGAACTTAGCAATATTTGGTTTTTATTTATTGCATGAAGTAGGCAAACAGGCAGACGCCCCATCTGGTGGACAGTGGTTACCGTCGCCTATAGACGTTTGCAACACCAGGGGTGTCGCCAACGCGTTGCCGACCTCTTAGAAATTTTATAATGCCTTTCTTAAAAAACCCCATATCATAACGCAAGGGGGAAACCGTAGCGGGAAGTTCCCCCCAGATCATCGTGATTTTACAAACTCTATAAATCTGACCTCTACAAGTCGAATGTTTCCTTACAAAATTTACAGTATGATGAAGTATTGTAATTATGTACGTACAAAGGTTGCCATACTCGCCGTCTCTGCTCCTTCTATTAACAAACGACTCAGCGCTTTGTTCAAATCCTCGTAACTTTGTCACACCTACTTGTATTTTGTTTTTACCACTCTAAGACCATACATACATAGCCCGTAGATAATCAATTATATTACGCATGTTGTGTTTGCATAAATAGAATATAGTGTTAAGCTATGAAATGGTTTAGTCAATATATAAAAAAACATTTATATATATTGACTAAACCATATAGTTTATAATCTACTAGATGTCCCGGCAGACGTCGTCCTACCTTGAAAAGCTTCAATCGATATGCCGACAGCAGCGCCACCTACCGGGTCCAATTGTGAAACAACTCAGAAACCTTCTTTGGCTCATGCACAACAACTTTGCTAAAGATCACCACATGATCAAATGTATAGTTTACGATTCTATAAAGGACATACAGGCAAATTCATTCTTATATATAAGAATATTCAATTTTGCAGACCAATAAAAAAAACAAAATCCACTAAGTCGAAATCCTCCATAAGTTGAAATCTCGAATTTTTGGCGTCTCCCTTCAAGTTCCACTTACAGAGGTTTTACTGTATTTCGCTGTTCCCGAAATGTAGTCCAACACTGAATCAAATTCTTCACTGTGATTTCTTTTCGTAATTTTCCATCCGTTACTTATTCGAGTCATCCATTATCCCACATCCAAAGATTTCCAAACTATAAATTTGTTACAAATTCACAAAAGCAATCCTTTATTCTCAAAATAGAATTTAAATGAAAATACATCATTTTATCTTACTTTAATACGAAAAGCGGAATGATTAATGCTTTCCTATCTGGCGAAGTATCTTCAACGAAGTACGGAACCCTTTCAGCTCCACGTATTGTGTTAAGATTTCAAATTAATGAACCCTAGAAGAGTTCTTTGTTAAGGAAACAATGGCCTGAAATAAATTAATTTTACTTTCGATCGGCTTTTTCTTGTTTTTCTATTTAGTTAAAATAACGCGTCGTTAACTTGACAGTAGCTGAAGTCTGTAGTTTTCGGTACAGGAAATCAGTTTTTTTTTAATCCATGTCCTCTTTATGATTTTATACTATTAAGTAATATACTGCATGAGTGCAGCAAATAGGCAAACAGCCTACTGATGGAAAGAGGTTACCATCGCCAAAGGTGCTGCTACAAATGCTCTGCTAGGAGACTGGAACCTGGTCACTAATGCCGGAACAAAACCCAAGGTTGCTACAGACGGGCAAATACTCTATCACCTGGCTGTGGGTGTTTTGTCGCCATTTAAGAAGGCCGGGCGGCCGCAGGAGTATTTATTCTCCGTTCCTGCATGATGATAAAAATAATGTAACTTATAAATATGTTTGTACATACTTGATTTATAAAGTAGTTTAAGTATGTATAGTTATGTCTTAACTAATAGTCTGCACCCCCTACATCTTTAGATCTATTTAAATTATTCTTTAAGTTAGGTTGCCTTAAGCTTGCTTTAAGCAATAAGGCCGCCTATTGTAAACGTGCATTTTTGTAATTGTTTATTTGGTGAGCAATAAATTATCTTTCTCTTTGTTCATACAAATGTATGTATTTCAATATTGCAATGAATCCTGTTCATTAGCATACGATATTAACCCGTCACTGTGCAGCTGTTGCCCGCTCGGTCGAAATGACCGCTGCGTGATGAAACAGTGTTATACGAGACGTGACATGACAGCTAGTATGTAGGATTGTCTGGAGCGTTTTATTTCATTTGCTTTATAAACTGTTTTCTACTGGAAAAAATTTATATTTTTGTTTTATCAGATTTCTGTTATTGTAATTTTAGAGTAAAATTATCTGTGAATGGAAGCTAAACGGTATATAAACGGAAGAAACTATTGTGTTCCTTTGTTAGGCCTAAGATAATGTTAGTGTTACTGACTATGACACGCAGATACAGCGAAGGGTTTAATACGTTATTTTTAAATGCGACTTTGTTTAATGACGTTAAACATTAAAAAATAACTCATGAATGTACACTAGTGTAGCTAATCATTGCGGGTGTTATTTTTAGGACTATCGGTAAGCCCCATTTGGACACAATCATTGCTACTAATACAGATGGATCAGGGACATAATGCTAACATAAATAAACATATTCAAAAGGTGACCCCATACAGTTATATGTATCGTTGTCCTGCTCTGAAAAATAAATATCACCTACTGGGTCTCCAATTGTGAACCAAACCCATTCTCGAATCCACTTGGACACACAAAAAATTTCATTTAAATCGGTACAACCTTTTTTTTATTTATTTAAGCACAAAACAGATTACAATAATTAAAAATGAAATAATAACAATGCAATATATAGGGCCAGATTATAATCCAAACTATGTGCTAATTAAACGAACGGCAAAGTAGATATACTAAAAAAAATTTGTTCATATTCATTTTGCAAATATTTTTTTTTTTAAGATATGAGTGAAAAATCGACAATAGATATTTTATTTTTATTACGGAGTTCAGTCACATACACATGTATAGAAGAATTATGTATATAAAACAGTATGGTTATGTTTGTTTAAAAATTTGAAAAAGACGTGTGACATGAAATAAATAGTGGCATCAAAGAAAGGGTGGGACTTAAAGTATGGCGCTATCTATTTGATGATTATATATCTTAGTTGACAGCAGAACTCATATCGACCTGTAAGATTATTTTTTTTTTATTATAAATTAAAATGAAACCTATCCTATGTCCTAAGTTGGAACAAATCCAGCAAAATGGATGGAATGGAAAACATTCGGTTGAGTAGTTTTGGAGTTCATTGCAGTCAAACACTGACAGGAAATTTTATATACTTAGATATGCGTGTCTTCAAGTCTCGTGTGAATAGGTACCTTCTAGGTAAGCGTGCTCGATCTTAGACCATATCTCCGCTCAAATCGAGCGAGATAATGGTCAAACGCGAACCTATACGTGATAATAAAAAAAAATGAGTAATTAAGTCTTGAAAAAATATTTTCTATTTGCCAAAGCTACTTTTATTAACGTCCCATTGTTAGGCTTGATCTACTTCAGGGGACAAAATTGTACCTATTACGTTATTCCAAAGTGGATTAATGAATTTCGCATAATATCAGAAATCACCATTCGTAATATATGACGCACTCAACACTTTTACAAACGATTAACCAATATTTTCTTCTTCTTCTAAGTTGTTCCCTCACTGCTGAGGCTCGTGACTTTGATACCAGTGAACAATTGCTCTTTTCCACCGAGACCAGTTCCATGCACGGTGAAAGGCAGAGTTTATTGAAGTGTCTAGCTTCCATTATCTGCCGCTGCTATCCAGTTCAGTAATCTAGTGAAACCACCTATTTGAATATCTACCGCGAGGTCTCTTGCCTTCGACTTTCCTAGTGAATACAAGTCTCTCCATATTATCTGGATTCTTTTGGGCTATATGACCAAAGTACTTGAATATACGTTGTTGGCATACTGTTGAGAGCCTCTGGTGATTTCCGGTCTTGAGCTCTTCCAGTATATAGGCATTTGTTCGACGAGATGTCCATGAAATGCTGAACTTCCGACGCCAGCATTTTAAAGACATCAATTTTACGTCTGTCCTTTGCCTTGACAGTCCAGGTTTCCTATATCAGAAAAACTAAAATATCAGCCTCGTGTTTCCCAGCTAACCTTACTAGTTAACAATTTAATTTAACTGCTAACATACTGAACTCGGTCCATATAGTTATCTAGCAGTCAACAACAGCACGTATTCCCAGAGGCAATACTGGAATAACTCTAGATTCAACATAGGAATAAACCACAAGAGAAGCGTTTCGGAGCAAAATTAACAACAAGTCGGTCCGAATGTCCGTGGACGTTGATCTACAGTTAGTGCGTGTTACTGCTGTGAAAATGTGTGGAACTAAGTTACAAGCGTTGGCTGAAAACAACTTTAAACCATTTTCGAACATTTATCCACAATTCCACAATACAAATAAATCTACAGAACAAACCGAGTATATACAATAATTATAATTTAAAAAAAAATAACAAATAATAAAATTACTTTTTTGTGCATCGAGTGGATTAAAATTGTTAAAGAAATACTAAATGGATTCCATTTTTGAATATTGCATTGCAACGAAATTACGTGAAAATTTTATTTTAGGCATAGTCTTTTCTTTCTCCTTCCCCCAATCATTTAGGGTCAGCACAATATGTCTCTTCTTTATATTGACATACGTATCTCTATGTTGACATACGTCTTCTATCATACCACAAATCATTATGTCATCCTTCACATAATCCATCCATCTCATTTCTGATCTAACCTAACACTTGTACGCGTCAATCTTCCAGAGTGTGGCGAAACAAACCTTTTCACCCACTGGCTTGGATTCCTTGGTCATTGGGTTTCCAAAAATGGCATTCGAGCGGTCACAATTAATGTCGGGTCGTTGGAAAATAATAAGTCAATCATTCATAATATATCTAATTTTGTATCGAATCGAGTCGTATGTATAAGTTATACATCGCGAAAATAATAAATAACACTGGCCTTCAAAATATAAAAAGGTGGTCTGTACTTTTGACCAGACCCATCTATTCTTATGAATTGTACGCTGAATCCGAATCCAGGGCCAGTTTGTTTTGAGGGTTTATGGACCAAAACACCGAAACAGGGGTCTAGTCTGATCCATAGTATAGGTCATTAATATATATATATATATATATATATATATATATATATATATATATATATATATATATATATACATATATATTAATGACCGATTGAAATTATCTATTTTTACGACGACATTTCTCTCTGTATAATGTTTGTTGACAGTTGTCAAGACCAAACTCAAAATCTAGCCTGCCAGCCAGTGGGCGGAAAGGTTTGTTCCCCATAAGTATTACATTTGTCTTCTTTTTATCAGTTGTTCAGTCACGGGTGCAACTTTTGAAAATTCCCTTGTGTACTAATTTCTCATATCATCTATTCTTATAACACCACACATCCATCTCAACATTCTCATCGCAGCTCAATGGAGACGTTTTTGGCAAGCGTAAACAGTATATCGATATAAAATTTTAAATTATTTCAAAAGATCGCTAACTCTCACAACTTGTGTTACAACTGTACGACGTTGCAACGGAATGGCCAATTGCAACTCAGCACGCACCGAAAGGGTTATGGGTACAGTTACATAAAGTATTCATTTTTAAACGTTTCGAAGCGTAACTGTTATACGCTTTGGAAACGTAATATGCCTTTTCAATGGGTAAATTGAAAACAAGACTAAACAAATAGATTTTCAACCCTAATTTAGATTCAGGCTCTAAATGCTTTTTATGTTCACTCAAACTTCTTCGTGTTATTTTTAATTATATCTGTGCACAATTTGTATATTAAAATATTAGAATAATCTTCAAATAAATCAGCGTAAGGAAAATAGGATAGTTGACAGTTTAATCTTGTGACACCTTGTTATATATGTATTACCTAAAGCCAAAGGCCCTTAAATTTTGTACGAGGATCGCAAATTATATGTCATAACTTAAGCACTTAGTAGCACATTAGTTATTGTTTTATCAGATATTAAAATTATTTTTAGGATATTTATAAAAATAGGATTCATAACCTAAAAAAATGACCACGTCTCTGAATTCCGTAAAAATCTCAAGTGATCACCTATCAATTTTTGCCGGAATATTCACATTCTCACTGTTTTTTATAGTATGTAGGGTAGACTGGGTACAGTTGTAACAATTTTTCATTGAGCGCTCATAGAATCGTAATGATGCTAGCAATTCCTGCTATAAACATGCGAAGCGAAAGAGTGGTCCTTAGTCTTCATATTTTGCATCATATTTGAGCGCCTAATGCAATAATTAGCCTACAGGAGCATTTTGGAAAAAGTTCTACCTTTGTTACAACTTACCCCCATACCAAGGTCAGTTGTAACAGTGATTGGGGTTAGTTGTAACACATGAAAATGAGGCACGATTTTTTATGTTCTAATCATATTTATTAAAATAAAATTACAGAAGAGTATTTTAAAGGATCTTTATACGAAAAACAAATTTTAAAAAAATTATATGTATCGAAAGCACTGCTTTCAACGGAAAATAAATTAAATACTAATCAGTCTGACTGACAGTTTAGATTAGACTATTCCGTTTTCTTTGCAAAGTCCAATGCATTTATGTGAACGTGTGATGAGTGGTTATCCAGCAAAAGTAACACTCTATGCAAACGAGAAGCGTTGGTGAATTTTTGAAAATGTTTTAGAAATACAATGAATATTTCATCTTGCATTCAGCCTGACGGATTGGCTGCAGCCCACAGGACCATCTCTAATAAAATGTTCGTGAAACCGAACTCGAGGGAATACGAAAAGCGGAGGAATGACATTGCCCAAGGCATTCACTGCAAAGGATAGGGTAACTAAGGTGCCGCGCTCTGCAGACGTCAGTGCCCCGACTTGTCTTGTGCCACGTCGTGCTACTATTCTGTCTGGCTTCTGAACCGTAGTAACACCAGTTTCGTCAACGTTATATATGTTATGTGGCTCAAAGTGATGACGATCCATGCGTGTCCTAGGCATCTACAAAGAGAAACGAAGGAATTAATAATGTTACAACCGTACCCACGAAAACTGTTACAACAGTACCCAACTCTCTTTTATAAAAATGAAAAATTACAGTGACGAGGCAAACAATCGTACACAAAAAATAATTACGATTACATATTCTCTAAGTTCTAATCTACGAGCAGAAAAATACTTACCATCCTATTTTTAATATTAGCTGCGTAATAAGAAAAAATCATCAATCGAAAATACTTACTTTGACGCGACCACGCACAATAGGGTCCTATAATTTGCGCCCCTCCACTAAATGCATAATAAATACACCAGTACACACGTCCTATACACAAGGTTAAGACCCACCAATCACACCTACTCATTACAGACACAAGTAGCCAAACAATATTAGCTTAGGCGTGTTGCTGGAGAGCTTCTTCCGTCGCTTCTTCTCCTCCAGCTATATATAACACGTTGCGAAGCAGTAGTAATGACAGACTAGGATCGGCTCCGCCGGCGGAGCCGATAACGGGTCCCCAAATAATCACTTCAGGCTGTTGGCTTAGCTCATTCAGCCTTTTACGGATTGTTCCTAATATAGAGTCAATTCCCTGCAGCGGTCGAGCCGAGGTCGAAACTCACAGGAGGTGCCTTTAAAAGTCAAAAGCATTACTTTTCTATTGCGTACAACAATTCCTAATGCAATTATATAAGTATATGTGTGTTTGTATTGACATATGTATATATACGTGTGTGTATATGTATATACCTACATACTATAATATGGTATGTATATACAGACACGTATATATGTATACTTATTTATTTTGTTTTTTACTTAAATTTATCATTCTACATTATTGATTAAATTACAGTATTAAAATCTATCAATCCTTGCCAAGGGTTGCCTGGAAGAGATTGCTTCTTAGCGATAAGGCCGCCCATTGTATCATCTTTTATCTTTTTCTACTTCTGTTTGTTTATTCTTTGGTGTACAATAAAGAATTATCTCTCTATCTAAGACAGTGTACTTATTTTTTTTTAAGTAATTCCTCAGCAAAAGGCAGATACACACCATCAAATAGGCCTTACCTAACTAATATATTTGATGGAAAATAAAGTTTTCTTTTGCTTTTAACCGCACAAAGGAAACTACATTATGTCGTTATAGCAGTGTATCTGTTTACAATCTCATCCAATTCACTTCAGAGACTTCTTTTTCAAAAGATTATACGGAATAGAAAGCAAACATGCATACCTTATCTAAATATTGCTATGTTTGGAGGTAAGACATGACTTCACACTCGCTACTAAAATTTACTTGCGACTTATAATGTACCGCAATATAAATTTATTAACAACACAGGTCCAAACAAAAGTTGCGTGTGTTGGATGTCAGACTATGATTTTCTAGCGATTTTTTCCCCCAGAACGTGAACTTGAAGTCAGAATTGGGGGTCAATGAGCAAATAATCGACCGAGAAAAGATCGTGTTTTCTATGGGTTTTTCTCGATTATTTGCTGATTAAACCCCAATTCAATCCAATAAAATTCCATTTAATACTATTATCTTCGTAACAAAAATCTGTTGAAGCGTCTACTTTTGGTCCCTGTTCTTGTTCTTTTTAAGGGGGCTGCCTACATTAGAGAATAATGTAACCCTAAATCTATCTTTATTTATGTGCAAACGAAACTTCTTTCGCGTTGCTATGGCGGCACCAAGAAAACGTGACCGTAGCGCCATCTTTTCGTTACACTTACCTATACCACGGAAACGACACCATCAATCGGGATAAAAACTATCCTAAGTATTGACCAGGGATATACGCTAGCTCTGTGTCCAGTTTCATTTAAATCCGTTCAGTAGTTTGCAAGTGATACTCTAATAGACAGACACAAAAAATTTAATAAATTGTATCTTCGAAATTTGTAGTTCTGAATTGGTAATTGATTTATTTTTCTCTTGCTTAAATTCATCTTACAAACTCGATCTTTCTAATGATTATATTGTGGCGACCAAGGGTAGAACTGCCCAACAGCGTAAATCAGTTCTAGAACTTTTAGAAAATACTAGACATTTCTGGAAGGAAAAGACAAGGACAGATAGATGTTAGAAAGGGATAGACGATAAACGAAAGAAAGAGATAGATAGATGTTAAAAAGAGATAGACGACGAAAGAAAGAGATAGATAGATGTTAGAAAGGGATAGATGTACAAACGAAAGTTCCCGAACAGAAGGTTCAGGAAAGAAAAGACAGAGATAGATAGATGGGTTCTAGAAAATTCTTCCGGGTATATAAACAGCGTAAGGCGCGCCTACCGGGCAGTTTTTAGTTGAGAGTTGAGTTTAAAGTTGAGTTCAGTCCAAGACGGTGAAACGACAAGTGCGATACTAAAGAGTTATCAGAGAAGGTTAATAGAGTACAGAGACGAATTAAGTGGTGAATTTAGTAACAAGTTTGGTGGACAGATACGTGAAGGAGCTGTGTAGCGCAGTTCGAAAGAGGAACCAAACGCAAGCTACCCGCGATAATATCAGAGGTGGTCCACGCAATATCGGCGACGGTATTGAGGGTGTGGCAACTTATCATCGGGACTGTGCATCGTTGGTCGTGCGTATAGGGGCAACCCTGCAGACAGGTACTACGTGCGGCTGAGTAAGTCAATAAAAGCTTTTAAATTAAAAACTGGTGTTTTCTTCCAATCCATAAGTGCGTACCCCCGCTCGCACGTAACAATATTATATATAGTTAGATTTTGAATAGCTGAAAAAGATGCGATTAAAAGTCGCAAGTGTGTGTATTATCTAACAAGGTACAATCGTGTACAATTGAATACCGCCCTCTAGCAAATTGGATAGATGCTTTTATGTTGCTCTTCCGAGTATCGCATATGATACAAATATTTATGCTAATAAACGTTTCTGTATCCACTTGGCTCTCGTCGAATATTTTCTTTATGATAATGCAAAGTATTCGTTGATATTTACGTAAATATGTACAAAGTCTTACAATCTTCAAAGATTTCATGTTTTAATCATGAAAACAGAATATACGTAATAAATGAGCGATTGTACTTTAATCTTTTGCCTTGACAATTAGTTTAATTTTGACAATGCTCTTACCGCTGACTTATCGTAATATTGATATAAGACGGAACAATCAAATTGCATCAAATTGGTTGAATGTTACAGAACTGAAAGAACATGACGGTGTCATTGACATAGAATGAATTAAATTTATGGAACACTTTGGTTGCTTCACCCACCGATAGACAGAATTAATCCGTTCAAAATCCGTTTAAACGACATTATTATGTAAATATTTTTTTATTGCAATAAGTATTTGTCTATTTGATAACTTTGGTATGATGTCTTTTAAATATGTAACGATCATCTTTAAAGCGAACGAAACTACTAAAACTAATAATGATAAGCTTCCGTCATTACCTATCCTATTAACCGATAGCCAGGCGAATGTAGATAGTCAAATCATTTCGGCTAATAAACTGGCGGTCGTAAATCATACTGCAAGCCATATATTAGCATTGGCCTGCATTGACACGAGACACCGAAGCCATTTATCAAACCATATATGAATATCAACGTATATCTCTAATCAAATAATGTACACAGAGAATTTGAATGTAAGAAATGGATACTAAATATCTAGAGTTATAAAATATAAAACAAAATCAAACTATTCAGATATTATTTATTTAGGTTTATGGCTTGGCCGCTAGGCCTTTAAGCCAGATCTTAGTTTACAATATAGTTTCTTCATATCCTTAAGCCTATGTGTAGCACAGCTGAACTGTAGGTAATCAGCTAGTGCCATTCAACGGAGTTCTTGTGCCAACACAAAAAGGCCACATTTGACTATACAGTTTACATTTCTCACAAAACACATAATTACTACTCAAATACTATCAATATCCTACAACTATTGTTCATTTTCGAGCAATCTTACACATTTTTAGAAAATAAAACTGCACAGCACAACATCTCCCTTCAGTTCCCGCCAAAAACTCCAACTTTTCAGATACAATACGCCAATTTTGGTTCTGGCTCCAACACCTTTGGCCTTTTCGATAATTGCCATCGACAACAACCATAACATTCTCCATACATAAACGTCACATGAACAGTGAAACTAAAATGTCACTTTTACGAACTTCAAGTTACTTCAGTACTTCCAAAGAGTATATTGAATATATGGAGAACTTCTGAGTACTTCATGCTATACGTTCAAAATTTACCAGTGTAACGATTTATTGTAAAAACGAATTATACGAAAAAACTTCTCATTTTTGGATTTCCTCCGTTCCTGTGTCTACACTGTTTCACAATTAGATGCCTCCTAAAAATACTTTTCAAGTCGTTCTAGGTATATGCGAACTCTATTATTTAAATAATCGGAGTCTTTCTGCAATTTCATGTTCGTTAGACCATATTCCTAAGATTGTCTACCTCGATTGAGATATTTCCAATTGTAAATGGATTTTAGTGCCCTTAAATTAATAAATAAATATTGTACTTAATTTTCTTTTATGCAATTAGTTACGAATTCGAACACGATCAGTTGATTTGTTTGCCAATGCAGTATTGATTGATACAAAGAGCTTAATTAACGTTCGCTGAAGCGAATGTAGAGTATTAAAACTTATAAAATGTTTAGACCTACCTCCTTTTCTGCATCAATCAATTTTCTTTAATTTATATTGGCTGGAAGGATCGTTTTTTTTCATAATTTATTCATGACCATAGAATCAAAGTCTTTCAGTCGGAAACATGTTAATTAATAGGTCTTCGTATAGTAGCGCAGTTGTATTGCAGGCTACAACCGACGCCATTCAATGGAGTTCTTGTGAAAACTCGAAAGATCACATCTGACTATACAGTTCACATTTCTCACAAAAACACATAATTTCTACTCAAAAACTATCAATATCCTGCAACTATTGTTCATTTTAGAGTAATTATACACATTTTTAGAAAATAAAACTGCACAGCACAACGTCTCCTTTCAGTTCCCGCCAAAAACTCCCTGGAAGGATCGCTGTAAGTAACATTGCCAACTTTTTTTAAAGAAATTATAGTATGTTGTTTGACCGTAAAAATATAGTCCTTTTAGAAAATTCAGGGGGAAAACATTAGTACAAATTTATTTTTCATTAATTATTAAAGTGAAACTTCTTCATCGGCGTTGGAAAAAAAATAACCGTCACATTTTTCGGTTACGCGTCACATTTTTCCACAATCCATCTATCAACGTGCAATCATGCTACGCAACGAGTTGTTGATAGATGGATTGTGAGACGAGCATTGTAATATTTCTTTTATATTATATACGAGTATAATATTTCTTTGTTGTGTTTTAATTAATATACGAGTTTGATGATTTATAAATCATTTATTTCATGTGTATTTATTGCTACTTTTTGCTTTAGCCAGCAAAGATCTATTGTATCTAAAATAATCATGAGAATCTTAACAAAATGGTCAAAATTTTGTATTTTTCCTATTAACATTTATACTCTATAATTTTTATACAGTATATAGCTGTAAAAGGAAAGGGGAGTTTGTTGCGCCGCTTCATCTTCTTTAACAGCAACTAAAATTGCACTAAAAACGGTTTTAGACGAATAATCTGTAAGATTCCATTTTTAAAATAAAGACATTTATTTTCATTTTTTATGAGGCCACCTACCAAATTACCAAAAACTATTACCAAAATAGTAAATACGCATTATTGTATTTTTTCTTTTGATGAGCAATAAATCGTTAGTCTATCTAGAATATAACAAACAGCCAGACTAACCATCTATGATGTCCATTAATGGATGTAGGCCTTCTCAAGTTTGCGTTCATATTTTGATTCTTTACTTTACACATCAAGCGCCTCCGGCTGTATTATGAAGGTTCTCAGTCCATCGGTGAAAAGAGTCTTGAATTACGTTACAATGCGGTATTCTCTCCAGTATCCAAAAAACACATTCAATAGAAAATTCTCTAAATTTCAAAAATTACTTATTCAACCTAACGTTCATTGAAAGTTCTAGTAACTTGAGTTCATTTTTTTAATTTAATTAAATTAAATCCACCCTAAAGTTCAAAACTACGGAGTACTCAATTTTTCATCTATAGAAGCGAATATCTCCTCACCTATTTTAACTTAAAATAAACACGCCTATGTACACTGAAAATTTCGTTCTTACATACATGCACGGTGGCTTCGGTGGCTATTAAGAATTATGATTAATTTCGATTTCACCACATACCGAAGTCCTCATTATCGGTTCATTATTGCCAAAAGAGTTACAAAACTTTAATAAACAAGTAAGACAATCATGTATTATAACAATCGTGACATCTCTGATGTTGCAAACGTCCATAGGCGACGGTAACCGCTTTCCACCAGGTGGGCCGTCAGCCTGTTTGCTGTACTCCAGCTATAAAAAAAAATAAAAAAAACAGAAATCAAATGTTATTTCGTTTCTGGAAATAATATAACACATAAACATTACTTGTGGACAGCCGCTTCTATTCAGTTTTATGGTAGAAATCTTCTACAGCGAGTGCAGTCTTGTCTGCCTGAATTATTGTGGCGTTCCAATATGAATTTATTGCCAGGTAACAAAGCCAGGCTTTACGTAAATTTGACTAATTTTGTAATAATATTTGTTTGTCTCGACGTGTGTTTAAAATTGAAATATATGAAGCTGGTTCATGAATATTTTGTATTTATATTTGCCGGTAGACATGATGTACTTACAATGATCAAATTACGGATATTTTGAAGAAAGGTCAGTTCAAAATTACCTCAAATAAACGCGCAATAAAGTGAATGAATGTAGTTCGTATTTAGGATACACAACACACAACAGTAACTAAGCATTAACAAATTTAAATTAGTTTTAATATGTGTGAAGGTGGTCTGGAAGATATCGCCGGCGACGACAAGACCTCCTATTGTATATACGAGTATATGATTGATTTAATTTCATCATGCAATAAAGAACACTCATTCATTTATCAATACATCCATTCAAATATGAACTTTAAAAAAGGAACTGTACTAAAAGGGACATCAACATAATGCTGCTCAGTCAACCAGCGCTGGTTTTCCGCTGCCCCATAAGGTATATGTATGTATTATTTGCGTATAAATTTTCACTCGACTTACTCGCCCTAATAATAGTTATAGTAAAAGACTGATAAGAAACAATAAATGTTGTATCAATTGACATTTTTATTGCTTAACCGATTGTCAGTTCATCAGCTACTTTAGGTGGAATTGGTTGGTGTATCGAGTTAACCGGAGAGGAGGTACGCGCGCCGATCCGCGCGCCCTTTCTCACCTCGAGGTGAGACCCGAGGTAGCTGGAGAGACCAAGATCTCCGGCTGGCAAATGGTGAGGCCAATCCGTAAAAGGGCCGGCCGCCGTCCGTCGGGGATGGAGATGAATGCGAGGTCGGAAAAAAAGTGTATGAAGTTAAAACTCTTTGCCCCGACTTCAACTCGGAGGGCAACTTCAACTCCAGTGTCGTAATCTTCGAGCCGTTGGATGCTTCCCAGTTTGTGTCTAGACAGAAACTATCGATGGCCGATATGTCGCTTCCAGTCAGCTTCGCATAGGTTGCATCGGTGGCTTGGTCGGCTATGGATTGACAGCGATTACCGTCGCCTATAAGCGTTTGCAACACTAGAGGCGAAGATAACGTGTTGCCAGCCTATGGGATAGAAAGGACCTGTACCCGACAGGGGATAGATTAGAAGGATCAAATAGGAAGAATGGGATGCAAGAGATGAGAAAGTTGCTAGGGGAAGTGGGCCGTTGGAACTCTCACTCATCGCACGAAACATGATTAGCTCAAGACTTACCGTTTCACGCCGATATTCTGTGACAGCGTGTTATCACAGCGATCGAACAGGCTCAGCGAGTTGCAATCAAAATAATAATTCCAACACGGCTCTACCTCGTCAATCATCAATTTGAAGTCATAAATTTTTGACTAAGCCCGATCTGGACATAAGATATTGCAAAACCATTATATTTGCCCTATTTTGCAAAAAATACAAACCCTATTAAGATATCTCTTGCAAATTGTAAATAATGTGACATATCATTACCAAAATCGAAATCCATACCACATAAATTATTCATAACATATCCAAGTAACCAATTTAAAAGAAACCCATTTTCTTGATGCGGATACGAGATCGAAGTTCAATATAATATAGGCGAATAACCTCGTACGCAAACCGCCTAAATATAAAGGTCTGTACTAAAGGCGCAATTTCACGGTGAAAAGTGTCAATTTAATTTGGATGCGTAAATCTCACGGCACCATACAATACAAGGCATCAATCATGGTAAGAAAAGACGCATGACATGACATTTAAATCAATGCAGTATTATCGGGGTTTGATGGAAAAATTTATATGAGTTTACATGTATTTTTTTTCATTATAAATGACAAGAAATTCATGAATGTTAAAAAGGAGATATGATACAGAGATATGCCTGATGTTTATAAAAGCAAAAAGCCAACGTCACGCGGTGTTCCCAGGCGGTCACCCATCCAAGTACTGACCGCGCCCGACGTTGCTTAACTTCGGTGATCGGACGAGAACCGGTGTTTTCAACGTAGTATGGACGTTGGCAATTCTGTTTTTGAAATATTACTCCAACTTTAGTAACTTTTCAACACTAAAATGAATTTAAAAAACGAGTCTAGGAAATATTTGTCGAGCGACATACAAATATTGTACATACTACACTAATAGGTACCTATCCAACTTTCATTCATACAACCCGTCGACCCGGGTTCGTAATAACGCAAATTGTAAATTCCCAGCTGAGCTATGTGAAATAATTTTTCAGTGTCCAAACCCAACGTTCGCGTGTCAGACTTAAACCGCGTTCAGATGAAAACTAATTTTAAATTTAATGCTCGTCTTAGTGGTTTCAGACTGGGCTACAATTTTTCCAGCAATATTTCCACGTTATAACACTTAAATCTTTTTATATCGCCCCGACAAGACAAAGTTAAGTAACTTGTTACTAAATTCAATTTATTTCATTGTCTTAAATCTGACATTATTACAAATCTTTTGATCTATTTAACATTTATAAATCTTGAATGTTACGTAACAGAAATAAAGGATTTTTGTCTTAAATTAATAAGCCGAAATCAGAGATTATAATTATGTATAGAAATATTATTAATTTATTATAAATACTGTGATTGGCAGACGAATTATGTCCATTAATATAGTGATTTTATTTGATATCATATATAAAGAACTATATACCTACTATAACTACAGTACATTTAATTTACTAAATTGGTTTACGTTTCGATAATAAATCGCTAATTGGGTATTTAAAAACAAAATAAATAGTTGAGTTTTCTTCGAAATTGTAATTTACTAATTATTCAATTTTGCCATAACGAGGCGATATGTTGATGATCTGATCTGATTCGTAATACGAATATGGCAAGTATAAAATGGAACTTTATACTGTGTCCTATTAATTATAAGTATTGTTACGCGCTACAGGACTCGAATTAAAATATGATATTATTACAGACTTTATTAGAACTGTACAAACACTTATAAAACAGGTACAAATAAAACTGGATGCAACCAGTTCACACTGTATAAATTGCACGATTCAATTACACGCGAAAAGTCCGTCACTATATAGCTAATCGAAAGTACTACAAACGTCTTACTCGTATCGTAGTCGTCGCTTGACTGCCCCACCCCTCCGTTCGGGCATTGTTTTATACTAAACTGTATAATGCCGACAAAGGGGCCCCTTTGTCAGTATTACGGTTCACGCACATCTGGCAAGCTTCGACGCAATGCAATAAAAACAAGGATTAATTCGTTCGACACTAATGACAGCCATAAAATAAGTACAATAACAATAGGATGTTTTTAAATTTTAAACACGAAGCAAACAAAAGAATTCCTAAATCATATAGGGGCAATAAACGGCGTTTTTACGACATGTGTGCGTTCTTGGTCGGTATGTAACAGTATTTAGACACGTATCAATTTGACTAAGCCATTGTTCAAAAGCGGACATTTTAGCCATTAAAGCAGTGAATAAGGACACGAGAAGTTAAAATCGCTGTCAAAAATGTCACTGAAAAAGTCCGTAAATGATACATTTCCAGAGAACAATACAAGTGTTCTCTTCGGGTTTGATATACAGCAGTTTCGGACTGCTTGTTGTCTTAAGGCGTTTAGATAATTGAAAATCTGAATAAATTAATATATGAAGAAAAGCGGTTTTTGTACATATTATCAACTCTAGAAAGATAACCCACCTCGTTTGTGTATACATATTTATTAATTATTCAAAACTAGCTGTGCCCACGACTCCATCCGCATGGAATTTAAAAAAGTAGCCAAGTTCCATATAGGTCCAGCCGTGGATAATGGACAGGCACCCTAAGAGCTATAATTGAGATAATGATTCCAGTATAGCTTTACCATGTCCTATTCATTAATTCATAATCTCGTCGGTAAGAAATCATAAGGAAATTCCTATAATTCATTTTTCATTCACGTCAAAAATTGGGCAGGATTTAGCGTCAAAAGTCAAAGTAATAAAAGATTATATATTCAAATTAATTTTTATTAGCATACATACCACATACATAGCATGCATCAAACAAATAACAAAATTTTCCTACTTATCACTACAATTCAGCTTAGAACAAATCAATTCATTTAAGTGACATCAATGAGATTGTGTAGAGTACCTATTTAAAGAAAACCCTTGTTCAAATTTTATGTTTGATACTGTTAACGCGGTCTCTACTCCAGCTTACTCTCACACGCTTTTTTTATTGCATGCAAAGCTTCTTAAGAAATAAAGCTTAACAAGAAAATATTTTTGTTCATCACTTCAATAAGTAATCAATATTACACAAATCGTATTAGCATAATAAAACTACGTGTTAACGGTTTTAAGCGCACTATTTTATTTGATTGACTTTTAGCCAGTAGCCGTGATCAGGGAAGAGAAAGACCTAAGTGTCAATGAGTAATGTTAAAGCCTTGTTTAGCCTACCCCCAACTTGGTCATTATTATTTATTTAATTTTAATATTGTTTATGGCCATCATTTACTTAGAGTAACTGATTAACCACCGCTTCGCAACATGTTGTAGCCGGAAGAGAAGAAACTACGCAAAAAACTTTTCAGATACTGAAATAAGGCCGAAACGTCCGAATATAAATCAAATAAATACCTCGCTTAAACAGTCAAAACGTAAATTTATTGTGTGTACTAGTCGCGAAAACTTAAGAAAATACTATCTTATTAGCAGTTTAACAATCTTGGCCAGTGTGTCGATAAATAATAAATTTGGCAATAGGCACCCTGTACATAATTCCAAAAAGATACAAAAACTTCACAATAAATGGACGATAAACAATTAAGTAATATTTACAGTCTATACAATTAAAAACTAATATTAAAAAAATAATTGCATTGATTACACATAGAACTAAAGTAGCGTAATTATCGCAATGAGGTCGGCTTCTCAAAACCCACTATCATGTAATGCTCCAGCTACACCTGGGTTAATGTTAACGTTAGTGACTGTGACTTATACACACGACTGTGACTTAAGCACACGACTGTGACTTAAACACACGACTGTGACTTAAGCACATGACTGATACTTAAGCACACGACTGTGACTTAAACACAAGACTGTTACTTAAGCACATGACTGATACTTAAGCACACGACTGTGACTTAAACACACGACTGTGACTTAAGCAATTCTTACTACCGTACGCACCGCCACGTACGCGCGGCGTTACGGTAGTAAGTCGTTGGTTGCATTGTAGAATTACTATTTTTATATTTATAAGCAATTAAGTGTTGTAAAACAGACTAAGCTCTCTAAAACCGTTATGTTGTTAGCATGATACGATCGGATAGATGATAGTCTGTAAAGAACAGAAGTATTGTTCGCATTTCTGAATTCTTTTAAGCGCCCGAGTCTCGTTTGTGACTATTTTTTGAAGCGAACATAGATGGACTAAACTTAAATACTGTAACTTATAAAAGATTGAAGACCTCCAGCACACCGTCGCCGTCGTTTTTCAACGTAGCGCTCATGTCTACAGTGACAGAATGCGTCTTACTTGTCTACTAATCTTTAACGTCATGTAGAATGTCGCATTTCAAATGACGCACTAAGGCCTTGGCTACGTTAAGCCACTAACACCATCCCAGGTGTAGCAGGGACATAGAACAATACTAAAGAATAATACGAAAAAACGTAACTCTTAATACATTCCATTAGTCAAAATAATAGTAAAGCTTGGTATAAAACATTGATATTGAATAATAAGGAAAAAAATTTGATTAAAACTGACACAGGCGCGGAATCCAACTTATTACCATATGAGATTTATGAAAAGATCAAGCAAGAAGATTTAATTTTAGAGAATACTTATACAGTTCTTGTTGCTTTTGGTGGGACTGTAATAAAGCCACTTGGCAAAGTTAAAATTATGTGTGAATACAATAACTTTCAATATTATATTTACTTTTACATTGTTGATATGAAATCAGTTCCAATATTAGGATTGCAAAGTTGCATACAATTAGAAATTATTAAGAACATAAATGTCATAACAACAAAAGAAAATTTATTAGAAAAATTCTCTAAGGTTTTTCAAGGATTAGGAAGATATCCGAAAAAGTATGAAATACAGCTAAATGAAGATAATATTCCATACATTCATCGGCCAAGAAATGTACCTATAGCCATTCAAGACAAATTAAATGAATTGGAAGAAATGAAAATAATTGCTAAAATTGAAGGACCCACAGATTGGGTAAATTCCATAGTTATAACATCCAAAAAGAATGGAGACTTAAGATTGTGTATAGATCCAACAAAATTAAATGAAGCTATTCGAAGATAATATTTTCCTATTCCAACGACTGAGACAATAGCAGCAAAATTAAATGGGAAAAAGTAATTCACAGTGATGGATATGAAAGATGATCTACACGAAGAATAAGATGAAGAAGGTACAGAATTGACAACATTTAATACACCGTTTGGAAGGTACAATTTTTTAAGATTAGCACAAGGGTTGACATCTGCCCCAGAAGTTTATCAGAAAATGAATTATGAATTATTTGGAGACTTACTTAATTATTTAATGATTTCAGGGACTACACTTGAAGAACGATAGAAATTTATTGAGTGTCTAAAGTAGCACAAAAGTATAATATCAAATTCAATAGAGATAAATTACAGTTCAGGCAAACTTCTGTAAAATATATGGGGCAAGTTTTTTCATGTGAGGGAATCACACCAGATCAGGCATTTATACAAGCTATAAATAACTTTAAGACTCCAGAAAATAAAACAGAGTTATTAAGATTTTTAGGAATGACTAAGTTTTTAGCTAGTTTATACCAAACATGTCTAAAATTACAGCGCCTTTAAGTGATTTAACATGTAAATATATTCCATGGACATGGGCTTAAGTACACAATGATTCATTAAACTATCTAAAAAATATAATAACTAAAGCTCCAGTTTTAGTTCGCAGCAAGTTGAGGAATCAACGTTTCATTAATTCCTCAACTTGGTGCGAACTTGCTGTCAGTGAGTCAACTGACTAGGAATGGCTGTAAGGTTGAATTTACCAACACTGGCTGTAATATATATAATGCAAGTAAGAAACTTGTAGCAACAGCGAGGTTGACTAATACATACATACATACATACATAACTTCACGCCAGGTCCCTTGCGGGGTAGGCACGAACAACAGAGCGCCATACAAGCTTATTCTTACACACCTCACTTGCTTCTTTGACATTCATAGCTCTTGTCATGCACGCTCGTCTGTTCTTGAGGCTCCTGACATTGACTAATAATATGTATAAGTTACATATTGTAACTGGAAATGTATCACATTTGAACATGGCAGATGTTAAGAAATTGGAAATATGTACTGAAGGGATATGTATTATTGGAAAATGTGAAAATAGAGTGTGTAAACCTTGTTGTGAAGGAAAGAAAACGAGACTGCATTTCCACATTCCGGTCCTAGAGCAATTAATTTTCTGAAAACAATACACTCCGATCTATGTGGTCCAATGGAAACTCCCTCTGTTGGTGGGGGCGACATATTTTATAACTTTCATAGATGATTACTCACGCAAAGTATATGTGTAATTTTAAAGCATAAATTGGATGTAAAGTCTATATTTGAAAAGTTTAAAGACCAGGTTGAAAATGAATTGGCGAGAAAAAATAATTCTCAGAACAGACAACGGTAAGGAATATTGCAATAAAATATTTCTTAAATTTTTAGCAGACTCTGATAGCAAGCATCAAACAAGTACTCCTTACACTCCAGAGGCACGAGAGACGCATGAATAGGACCCTGGTGGAGCGAGCCATGTGCATGTCGTTTGATGCAAAGTTGAAGAAACCCTAATTTCACATTTAAAGATTTTTGGCTCAAAAGCCATGGGTGCATGTTCCTAAGGAGAAACGATTGACAATGGGATAAAAAATCACAGGAGTTTATATTCATTGACTATTGTGAAATACAAAAGGCTGTATATTACACGATCCTTTTACTAAAAAAATTGTAATAAGCTGAGATGCGATTTATATTGAAAATTTTGAGTCATGAGAATAGCATACATAAGACTATTTCGTCACCACAGGTTGCTACAGTTCCTCTTGATTCAAATGGGAATTTTTCTTAAGACGAAGGCTATCCTGCCTCACATAAAGCTGTCCTCAAAATGTCACTTTGTCACCTGAGACTTCATATAACAGTTTTGATAAAAATGACGAAACAATCACCCAGACAGCTTCCCACGTACCAAAATATCTATAAGAACCTACATCACAACTATTCCTCCCTCATCAGTAGTTTTCTGCCATTTATTTTTGGTGTATTCCGTTAGGAGATGTTGAACATCCTTCCGTGTTCCACACAGTGAACCTAATGAAATTGAAAAATTGCTAATTAGGAAGTTCTAAAATCCATTAATTGAAAATTTAATTTATGACTGATTTCAATTTGAATAATAACCACGTTTTAAATAATAAGAGGGTTTTTCTATAAATACTGTTTTCTATAATTACTGTTGGCGATAACAGTGTGTCACGAGCTACGTTTTTAAATCATCGATTGTCCTTAGTATTTATTCTTCTTAGCTGACTACATACCAAAACGATTGCGAAGCCAAAAAGAAGTATCAACATCCGACATCATTGCTCATTACGCTCTAAAATCTATTGTACCCCTAAAAATAGTCATAACTATAAAAAATAAGTCAAATACCCGATAACACCTATACTTACAAAAATATATTACATACTACATACAATGGAAAATAACAAAAAAAATATAATACATTATTCAATATTAAACATTACAATCACCAGATATAAGTTATTCATGAGAATAAAATAGAACATGGGTAAATTAAAATGACAGTTACACGATGAAAATAGTTGAATTGTTTCATTTTTTAATTTAACTATACTGTAATTTTTGTTTTTTTTTCATTGTAGAATTCAGCAGACAGACAGACAGACGGCCCACTTGATGGAAAGCGATTACCATCGCCTATGGACATTTGTAACACCAAGTGTGCTACAATTGCGCTGTTGCCCTCTTAAGGGAGACTGGAACCTGGTCACTAATGCCGAAACACAAAAGGTTGTTATAGCGGCATACTCTAGACCAGGGGTGGTCGCCATCCAGTCGGGCAAATACCCTACCACTGGCTTTGGGTTCTTTTGTCGCCTCTTACGACAGGCCGCCCGGCCGCAGGAAATTGTATTCGTTCTTTGTTCCTGCACGGATACAAATTTTGTATGTATAATGTTAATGTTGTAAGCTTGAAGCAATACTTCAAAGTTGTTGATTCAAGTAGCACAACTCGCTTATGAATCAAAAAGAGGTCGATCGCAGCTGTCATGTTAGTCCAGGTAATTAAAAATCAGAGTATAGTCAGGTTATCATTTATTTGACTGATAACTTATATCTGATGACTGAAAAATCGGCCCTACGACAAGTTATGTCATCGTCGTCTTACTTTCTCAAACTTTTATTACGATGATAGCGTGTACTGGCGAAACTTCGCCCGCGTTATCATGACTACGATGTAATTCTTAGTGAATCAAGATGTACATTATCCAGCATGTATTCAGGAATAACACTTTTCAACAAGCCTAAAAACTTCATGTAATTATTATGAGTAAGGGGGTTAGGACATAGGACACTATGTGGTTACACGCAAAGTGACTAGCTAACCTGTTAATTAAGAAGGCGGGGCCGAAATCCTAATAGTATATTAGACTAAAGCATTATGCTGTCATATGTATCATAGTGCAAATGGAAATATATATATAAATACATCTTTATTTGTGATCAACTGGATACTTTAGTGCAATGCATGTAACCCCATAGTATTGCGGGTAACAGCATAGTGGTGAGGGCAACAGCATAGTGTTGAGGACAACAGCATAGTGTTGAGGACAACAGCATAGTGTTGAGGACAACAGCATAGTGTTGAGGACAACAGCATAGTGTTGAGGACAACAGCATAGTGTTGAGGACAACAGCATAGTGTTGAGGACAACAGCATAGTGTTGAGGACAACAGCATAGTGTTGAGGGCAACAGCATAGAGGTGCGTAGAGATAACAGTATATTGATATCAATAACAGCATAGTACACAGCAGGTGGCATGGACAATTGTGTTGATCGAAAAATACTAGCAAAACCAGTCTTTAAGCATTATTATCATTCTAGAAATTCCTTATTATACAAAATGGCAGTTTGATTTATTGCCTATTGGTTATTGATTGGTGTTTATTTAGAAATATAAGAAATTTAACTTTTACTACACCCAACACTACTTTTCTTAATTTTTAATATTCTTATAATTAATTTGGCATTTATATTTTTAATTAAAGTATTATTATATTTGACGTGCACCAATATAATTGCATCGTTGACACTATCCGAGTACGCTCGTACCGAGTGTACTTGAATAGCCACTCAGACGCTACTTGCATCACCTGGACAAGGCCGGAGTAAACTCAGACCATGCTCTACTTGTACGAGTCTACTCTGACTAAACAAAGATATGACGTTAACTTATCTGACATGCATAACCTTCAAAATCTACTTCATCAGTTTGATACAAGTGCGATAGGAGTACGATAATGGTTTACACTCATAGGAGGAGTGTAAACTATTATCGGAGGATACTTCTATGAAGCAATTCCTTGCACGCTGTCTGAATGTACTCTGATAGTGTCAACGCGACTTAGTCTCATGTTAATTTGATTTCCAATCCAATTTTGCGTTCCATTATAACAACGCAACAAAAAGTTATTTAAGCACATAATTTTTCAGTTTACAATAATACTTTAATTTGCAATCCAACAAAATTCCTTAATAGTCTATACATATAATGTAAATGTGTGTCTTTGTTTGTTTCTTAAGATCATGGAAGAAGAAAACCACTAATAACATACACCCAGTAAAAATATACCTTTGACAAAGACCATTAATACTAAATTTTTACTCAACAGCAGAAAACAATTATGTGTTTCGAAATTTCTGACACTTCACATTTGTTTCCAAATGATTGCCGTTAAATCTTTGTACTAGTCGCGAAAACTTAAGAAAATATAATTATTATTCTCTCACATTTTCATAGAGAAAAACTTCTTTACTCGCAGATCAAGCCTAACTGTTTCACGCCGATATTGTGTGGGAGCGAGATCACACCGCTCGAGCCAGCTCCAAGTGCTTTAACCGTGAAATTATTCCCACATTAACATTACCATAAATCAATACAGTGATGTTTAGCAAATTATCAAGACAAAGTCGTGGTAAACCAAAACAAATAAAACCAAAGGGCGCGGGTTCGATCCTGGCCGGCACCTATGCACCACTTAGACAGATTTATGACCAAATGTGCATATTATATATTAGCTATGTGCTAACAACAGTTGAAGGGAAACATCGTGGATGAGAAACCTGCAAATCGAGATAACCGATGTGTCAAACCTGCTAACCCGCCTTAGACACGCGTGGCGGGGTATACTGTTCCCCAATAGTGAGAGCCCTGAGCCCGCAGTGGGACGTTTCTCTCTTTTCTTTCACCTTATCCCAATTATTTGTATATGTCCTTAATGTATAATATGTGGAAGGAAAAGCTTTCCACACTCCTCTACTCTGACATACATCTTCTGTCACACCATAAATCATCATATCATCCTTCACACAATCCATCCATCTTTTTTCGGTCTACCTTTACATTTTTACCCATCTATCTTGTAGTTTAACATTCTTTTTGTCACATGACTTTCATCCTCATTATGCCCTTAACAACTTAATCTTCTTCCTCTCAATTTTTCAGTGACGGGTGCAACTTTCAAAGATCCCCTTATGTTCTCATTTCTCACCTTATCCATTATTGTAATACCACACATCCATCTCAACATTCTCATCTCAGGTGAGTAGAGACTTTTGTGGTTTATCACTTTAGTGGCCCAACATTACGACCCATAAAACATAACTGGTCCTATGACAGGTTTATATATTTGACCTTTTAGTTTCAGTTTTTCCTTTTAGTTTGTTGCACGTCACATCGGTTACCTATCTCCACTTTAGCCATGCTACATTTATTCTTCTCCTTACATCCCTATATCATCACAATTACTCTGTGGTAGTGTACCAAGGTACCTGAGTTCGGGGTTACATGGTAGTGTGACTGATTCTAGTTCATTGTCTGTTAATATATATAATAAAGACAAAATAAATTTCTATTCTATTTTTGGTTGGAATGGCGACAGCGTATAGGCATTGATTTTAGGTACTGGGGCTGTCACTTATAGCATTCTACTTCCATGGCAATACCGAATTTCCTGAAAACTGTAGACATTTTCTTAAGACCATAGATAAATTATATTAAAGAAGATCTTCGACAATCCGGACTACTAACACTACTATGAAATAGGCGGAAAATAATGAATTTGACAGCCACAAAGGTATCTTTGGATCGACTTAGAGACTGAGCTTTTGAAATGAATTGCTAAAATTATAAGCAGAAGAGTATTAGAGACTATTTCAAGTTGCTAAATTTCTGTCTTTCTTTTTAACTTCATGTTAACTGTTTATAATTTTGTCGCACTTATCTACTTACTATAATATAATTAATGAAAGAAACTTAGGTTGAACACGTGTTTTATCACGTACGTATTATGTTGCAGACCAGAATCCGGACGCCTTGATAATCCGCATAGGGCCTGGCCTTGTTTTTGCCTGTCCGGATTGTCGAAGATCTCCTTTAGTTAATTTTATATCGGAAAGTACAAATTTCCAAAGTACATGGAACAATCTATTCACACGAACTTCAGAGAATTTCTTTCTAGAAATTCAATTATAATCAAGATCGGCCGCGTCATTCTGAGGTCTGGGATTATTGGTCACAGACTCAGGGTTGACAGTATGAACTGGTGCCGGGTTCATTATCCTACCACTCTGCATCCTTGATAGGTCCAAAACTGGTAACCTTAAGACATAATCGTTATCCCATGTCCTTAACCTCGACCTCTCAGACCATGGGATAACCCTAAAATCCGCATTAGACGCTGTTGCTATGGGATTTAAACGCGGTATACGTTGAGCCAACGCACGTAACCTAGAATTTTCTGAACCATTCCTACCTTCTGAACCATTTCTACCTTCTGTCCCACTCCTACCTTCTGAACTGCTTCTCTCTTGGTTCTGTACCTCGATTCTTCGATTTTCACTTCTTTGATTTGACGCGAACATATGCTGGTATCTTGCTATTTCGCAGGGCAATAACGGTCTAGCATCGACTCCCATCCTTTGTACTGTGATCTGCCGTTGGTTTTGTTGGTTCGGTGATGAGATTGATGAAGAGTCCACTGCCGTTGTAGGGTGGATGATGATCCCATTCTGTTGTACTCGGGTCGGTGATGGAAAATTAAGAGCTATGAACTCTGGTAATGGTACACAGAAAACTCCTAGTTCCTCCTGAAATTTAAGGATTAAGTAGATAAGTAAACCTGAGTTCCTGAGATCTGCATCATGTTTACGTACAGCTACTACAAAAATATAGAGAATATAGTAAACAATTATACATATCATTCATTGATTTCAATAAAGCCTTTGACTTGTTGGAACATACATAATATATCTGGAATACATCTGGAAAGCATTAATTGACCAAATTTTCAGAGAAACTACATAAACATATTGAGGGAAATATGTGCAAACAGCACAGCTGAAATTAGATTGGAAAAAAGTGATCCGGAATTATCAGTATAAAGAGGAGTTACACAGGGCGATCCCATCTCACCAAAATTATTTTCAGCAGTTCTGGAAACAGCAGTTTTAGAAATCAAGAATGGGAGGAAATGGGAATAAATATAAATAGGGAAAGATTAAGTAATCTAAGATTCGCAGATGGTATTATTATATTTTCAGAATGCCCCAATTTGGAAAAATGATCCACGAACTATCAAAAGAAAGTTCAAAAGCAGTCGTTACTATGAACACAAATAATACAAAGATCACAAACAAATTCTAAACAGTGCAATATTGAAGTAGACGGAGAAGAAAAACAATTTGTTAAGGGATATGTGTATTTGGGACATTTGATATCAATTAAAAACTGCATGACTAAAGAGATAGAACGAAGGGTAGCAAATACTTGGAATACACATTGGTACATGCGAGAAATCACTAAAAACCTAGACCTAAATACACTACAAAAAATCAATTTTTTTGGGTGATTTTCAACAGACCGTAACTCAGCAGAAAATGTCCGAACAGTAAAAAGAAAATTGTAGCTTTCAATGTCTAGTCTTCGGATAGAAAAATTAAAAATAAATTTTCAAGATACATGGTTCCAGAGTAATTCTAAGAAGTATACTTACAGCACTATTAGGTGTCCTCTCTTTGGTGTCTGGAACAGCTCTGTTAAGCTTTTCATCCTTCTGTACTTCGTCTCTCCCGTTCTCCTCTAACGAAACTTGTGGAACCACTTGCAACTCCTCATTTGGATTCGATGACACAGTGTAACTGGCTATTATACTCGATAGTTGGTCCAAAACCTGTAAGGGTTTTTTTAATACATCAATAGACCAACATCTAAATTACATGGAGTATGTTTATCATGCAAATTACACTTGTTTTATGGGCAAAAAAATGTGTGTATAATATTTATTTCAAAATGGTATCTTACAGATTACTTATTGAAAGAAGTCTACCATTGCTTCCAAAGAAATTTTAGTTACTGTTAAAAGAGATTAGATTCATACATTAGTGGTTCAATATTTACTGAAAGAGCTTGGTAGTGACACACATATAACATAATATATTTATCTACATATCATATCATCAATACTTAATATAGTTTACCTCATCAGCTAATAATCTATGCTTAGGGTCTTTAACTAGCAGTCTTTGTATCAGAAAAACAGTATTGTCTGAAACTTGAACAGAATTTCCATCCCTGTAACAAAAACAATGTGTTTAAAAGACTACATTGCATAGTCAACGAAACTGGGGATGATTTTATCAAGCGAGTTCTCTTCGACAGACAACGTCAAGAAACAGGTGGACATCCTGGAGAAGCTGGGCTGGATTGAGAAAATGTTTTACCCTCCCCCCAAATCACCCACTTGCAGAAGATCCCGGATAAGAATAATACCGTACATACATACATAACTTCACGCCAGGTCCCTTGCGGGGTAGGCACGAACAACAGAGCGCCATTCAGGCTTATTCTTACACACCTCGCTTGCTTCTTTGACATTCATAGCTCTTGTAATACCGTGTTCCGGCAATATATTCGCTATTCGCTTCAAGAGATATTTTGAAATTGTGTCAGGAAGTGTTTAAAATCGGTTTACTGCAAAAACTTATTAACCGACATATAATTACACTAGCTTCTGCTCGCGACTTTGTCCGCGTAGAAAAAGTAAGTTAAAAAAACCCCCGATTTTGAAACATTCTACATTAGTGCTCCTATTGGTCTTAGCGTGGTGATATATAGCCTATAGCCTTCCAGAATAAATGGGTTATCTAACACGATAAAATGAAAGAATTTTTCATATCAGACCAGAAGTTCCTGGGATTAGCGCGTTCAAGCAAACAAACAAAGTTAACCAGCTTTATAGTATAAGATATATTAGTATAAGACATATATCACAGTTTATGAGTTCTTGCATTATATGCACGATATCCCGATGCCTATTTCCCTCATCGTTTTCCTGCTTGCTACCATATATGTAAGTGTAAGAAAGAAAGAGACGATACGTAATGAAATTACTAGCAGAGGCTAAACAACTAATATTTGAATATGGGCAACAAGACGTCTGGAAAACCCCATTTCAAAAATTAGGAATTCTTACTACCTTGCCTATTAATATATCTTGATATATTATTAGGCATATACATCAAGAACAATGATTGTGTGGATTTGAATCATACAATTATATATGTATGAAACAAAGGACTGCACCACTGCCAAGGTGTTTGGAGACATCAAACACACTAACGCATGTTATGTTATGAGTCCGGACAAACTAGGAAAAATATCAAATTATCCAGTAGTTTAAATATATTTACTTGGCAGCTTACAAATTGGGTAATCAAGCACACCTAATATATTGAAGTTCATGGAATATGAAGACTTATGATAACCACCATAATCATTGTAAAATTCCCAATAATACAACTTACTACTAAAATTAATTATCCCGTTTGGGGGTACAAAGTTAATATTATTTTTGTCCAAAGCTGCCATAAAAATTTCCGCGCCAAAACCAAGAGAATTATATCGTCTCTTTTACTCTAATACAAATTCTATGAGGGAGAGAGAGAGAAAGCATCAGTTCAACATTCGTTTCAATTACCTTTATTTGACCACAAATTTGTTGTGGTCCCGTTAACAAGTCAATACATATAACATAGTTATGAATGAATGAGTTTTACAATCTGAAAGCCTATAATGTCTTAGGCAACGATGTCCACTGGAGGTGATGAATAGCTCGTCTGATCGTTTTGCCCATCTTTTTCACATAAAAACAAGAAAAACTTACGGTGGTATATTATAATTGGCAGCCTGTATCCTGCTGAAGAGTTGTGCCAAACTTGTGTCGCAGAAGGGGAACTGTCCATATAGCATTGTGTATAGGACCACCCCCAGTGCCCACATGTCCGAAGGCTTGCCCAAGTATGGCTTGCATAACAACACGTCCGGTGAAATGTATGCTGGTGAACCTGCAAACGTACCCTGGCTTTAATAACAGCAGATAAATACACATTGTATATCCTCAGGCAAGGATGCTTTTAAAGTGAAACTTCTATATAGACGGGGTCTTACGATTTCTCGCTCACGAAAAAGAGTCACGGCCGCGTGTTCTAATACTTACATTTTTACTCGTGATATCTTTCGAATGGGATGTCCGAATCGAATAATTCAAAAAGTTATATAAAGGTATTTTAGCAGTCTTGAATATGAAGTAATTTATTTTGATAAGGATTACCAAGATACAAGTAAAGAGCATTTTCTAGCGGCGGCATTTTAATAACCACTTGTACGTTGCGATTCGTTTTTCCACTTGTCCATTGAAATTTCAATTCTAATATGTGTCCCAGCACACATTTCGATTTTTTTTATTGCATGAGGTCAGCAGACAAGCAGACAGCACACCTGATGGAAAGCGGTTACCGTCGCCTATGGACATTTGTAACACCAAAGATGCAACCAATGTGCTTGTGCTGCCGCTCTCCAAACAGATAGTTTAAAATTTTATAATATTACTAAGTTATGCCCGCGACTTCGTCCACGCTTGGCTTGAAATTCTCGCGGGATTCCCGGAAGGCAAAGCACCGCAGCATTTAAAAAAATGCTACCTATATAGTGAAAACTATGTCGGTATAAGCTAATTTTTATACACACGAACAATTACAAACCACTCCTGGGAAAATTCTCGATCAAAGTATTAGCTATCGACCAGCGAGAGCCGCATCAAAATGGGCCCAGTAAATTTTAGGTGAATCCCGAAGAAACAATTAATTAATTAATTTTTAAAAGGTGTTCATTGTGATTTTATTACTTTTATTTTAGCTTAGTACACCACCAAAAATAGTTTGATATTTCCTTCAAAATCTCCTTACACGGGGTTGCCTAGTAGAGACCGCTATAATCAAAAAGGCCGTTCATTGCTCTAATACAAATGTAGCCATATCAATTGTCTAGATTTAAGTTTATGGTGAACAATAAAGAGTTTTCATTCATTCAACAAACGAAAACTACAAACAGACAAGAAATAAATAAAAAATGCATCATGTTCTCATAGTCAATACCAGTTTTTTTTTTTAATATCTTCAATATACAGACATATTTAGGTTTAGAATTTTATAATATTATAGATAGATTTTGTGTGCTATTTGTTGTTTTCTACTGTTCAATTATCATCTAAGTATCGTTCTTGCGTGCTAACACTATAGTCAGCCCTTACCTCTCTGGTCTTTCAGCAAGTCCCTGTCACTGCCAAGGTGTGTGCCCAAACAGAAGTTCGTTAAAACAACTCTCCCTGTCCTTTGGTTTAGTACTATATTGCCTAATTTCAGGTCCCTGTGCACTATGTTCCTCTGAAACAACAAACATTTTCACCCACTTTGTCGTGACGACAGATAATCGTGTGGTTTTAAGTGTCGTGGCTTATATGTTTAAATGGAGGTGTTCACATATAGAACGACACGATTTACTGTCGTCTACGACATTTTTGCAGTGACGACAGATTGTCATGACAGTGGGAACGGCTAGCATGACAGTCGTAAAAAATCGTTACGACTAAATCGTGAGGCAAATCTCGTCGTTTACACGTGTTTTCCCTTCCCCCTCGCTAAT
The DNA here is from genome assembly GCA_949752895.1 of Dendrolimus pini. NCBI lineage: Eukaryota > Metazoa > Arthropoda > Insecta > Lepidoptera > Lasiocampidae > Dendrolimus > Dendrolimus pini. Next base: position 14,384,900 of record OX457145.1, on the reverse strand, counting down.
GATGTGTAAACGACAAAGCGATTGCCGTGAAACGACAAAATATCGTCGCGATCCAATGGGAACAGCTAGATACGATAGTCGCTAAACGATATTTTTTTTTACGACAAACAATCTTTATAATGGGAACAGCTAGAGATGACAGTCGTCCAACGATAAATTAATCGTTACGACACAGTGGGAACGCGCCCTTAGTCTGATATTATACCGTTTACTTCTGTCTTCCAATTTGGATAAAACAACCAAATTGATTCGTGTTTTTATTCTTTTTTATTGCAGGTGTTCAGCAGACAGGCAGATGGCCCGCTTAATGGAAAGCGGTTACCATCGCCTATGGACATTTGCAACACCAAAGGTGCTACAAATGCGCTGCTGCTCTCTTAAAGGAGACTGGAACCTGGTCACTAATGCCGGAACACAAATCAAGGTTGTTATGGCGACATACTATAGACCAGGGGTGGTAGCCATCCAGTCGGGCAAATGCCCTACCACCTGGAAAGTGGTACCACATGTAATCAAAATTGATTCATTCAATATCATTCGAATGCTGTTAATTATTTTTATTTCTGGGCCTTCAACCAAATTCTTTCCATCCATGTTACACATGGATTACTATATAGAACAAAAATTGAGTTTTTGGCGGAAACTGAAAGGAGATGTTGAGAAAAATGAACAATAGTTGTAGGATATTGATAGTTTTTGAGTAGTAATTATGTGATTTTGTGAGATATGTGAACTGTATAGTTAAATGAGGCCTTTTGAGTTGTCACAAGAACTCCGTTGAATGGCACTAGCTGATTACCTACATTTCAGCTGTGCTATACATAGGCTTAAGAAAATGAAGAAACTATATTGTAATCTAAGATCTGGCTTAAAGGCCTAGTTGCCAAGCCATAACCCTAAATAAAATAATAATAAGAACAAAAATTATTATGTATTAGTTGTTGCCTGTAACTTTGTCTGCTTTTATGTTTTTACACTCTTAAGTGTTGAAAGTAAAGAACAACTCAAGCAAAATCCTAAATAGGAATTTCATAAGTAACCCTAACCAGAGAAATGATAGTTTACCCATGCAAAAATGTTCTTTTGCAGAAATTGTTTTACTGTGTTCAAATGACATCTCTATATATTTTAAACACACAAATTGATAATTAAAAAAGTAAATACCTTATGTAAATTAGCAACAACCCTAACAATGTCATAAAATATAAGTATCGCCTCCTTCTCGGGAACTTTTTTCACTTTTGTCACATACTGTTGAAGATTGACCAACTCACTGCCTTTTTCACTGAACTGGTGTGATGTTACACAGTCTAATACTAGAAACAGTCTCTGTCTGACGCGCCCCGTGTATATGAATCCCGGACCACAGGGATTATGCACTTCTTCTAACGCATGGTCCTGGAATATAATAATGTTTCATATAAATAAAAATTGGATCTAGTTATGCAAAGCAAAGTAATATAATAAGACCCGGGACTGCCAGACCTGCCAGATCAGAGCACTCGCGCGCACAAATACAGCGGACTTTAAATGTGTCTGGCAAGATGTAATAACCATTAAAACTGTCTGGCTATCGAGGTAACATATTTATATGGGTCCCCAAGTAACATTATATAAAATTTAGCTTTTATACTATAATGAAAGTAAAATTTATTAAAGTTAGGGGTGTCTGGCAGGGGGTAACAACTATCATAAGTGTCCGGCAATGGATGACGAGATTTTTAAAGTTATCCCGAAGAAAATAAAAAAAAATTGAACTTTATACTTTAATGAATTTAAGGTACTATTTTATACACCTTTACTACCTGTTACCTGCCCAAGTGACCACCACCCAACCTTTATAGTCGCTGGTCCTTCTTATCTCTATAGGGGACATGCACAGAAAAACTTTCGGATTTTATAAAAGGACGAAGGTCTGGCAGTCCTGGGCTCTTAAGCTATAAGGCGCGAGACGATAATTTGAGATAAAGAAAAGCTGCATAGAAAACTCATATAACATGACATTTGGAAATTGGAATGTTTGTGTACATTATATTTGACATGCATGGTAACCAACAACAAAAACTAATAGCTCCTAAAGACAAACTCAAAAATACTTAAAACTGTCACAATTACTTGAAAACGCCTCGAAAAAAACAATGTACAATTTACATTTTATAATATTCTTTATTTATATAACTTGTTTTATTACTTGATGTAAATAATATGAATTTTCGGAATGTGGTAACCCTGTGTCTAATTATCATAAATGAGTTATAACAAAATTTTACTGCAATGCGGTTTGAGTCTGCATAATCATGTTTAATCAAAGACCTATGTCAATCTGTAATTATGGTTACTGAAAAGCATATAAAATCTTAAAGAAAAAATTACATTGTTTAATTGTTTAAAAAAAACATGAAAGTCGACTACAGTATACAGATTGATATTAATTCACAACAATTAAACCATGTTATATCTAAATCTGGGGTAGTGCTAGCAACTCTAACATTTTTATCCAAAGACTCCAAAATGTCGTACTTCGTGCTATCTCAGGTGTATGTAACAAACAGTAAGATTCACAAACATCTCGAAGTTAAAACAGCAAAAGAAGAATTCATGAACTCTTCTTGGCTCTGAACATAAATAAATTGGCAAGTTAATGCAGGGTACATATCCATCTCAGCTGAAGAGGCATGTTATTCAAAAGCTACAGGAGAGGACTTAGTTCTCCATAAAACAAAGAGTAGTGTTCTCAGTGGAGAAAACACCCATTAATTAAAAAAAAATAAGCACAAGCCATTCATTTAAAGTCCTGTTGTGACTAATTGTGGATACATAAGAAAAAAAAAAACCATGTTAAATAACTTTTACTAACCTTGAACAGACCATGATGATGTATGACACCATTTTGGTCTTTTAATAGTGACAATAACGAGTACTCTGTATGTAGTAACATCTTGCCTTGTCTGTCATCTTGGCTCTCTGGCTGCCCTTCATTCTTTAATGTTAATATTTTCACCTGAAATACATAAGTTAATTTAACACTGTATTAAAATAAAATGAAATGTTAGTGGTTATAAGTAATTTTTAAACACAAATTACACTTTGTTATTAAAATTAACAGATCACTGTCATAAATAATATAAATTTTAATTGAAGAGCTTTTTACTACTTTATTTGCAGGAAACATAGAGAAAAAGGATATTAAAAGAAACAGACACTGTACATTTTTCACTAAGTGAAGGCATAAAAACTATATTTCTTTTTAATTATGATAAAATTTTACATCATGAAAATATGCACCAGATACTAAATGTGCTAAACATAAACTTTAACTGTAACTAATTAGACATCAGTATATCCCTAAACCCAATATCACCATTTTTTTAAATATTTACAAACACGTTAAACACACAAATTTTAAATTCAAATATACAAATAATTATAGATGCCATGAATATTCGGTTTCTATAGGTATTAGGCCTAATAGACTACTTAAATTCGGTAATCAGCTGAATATTGTGTAGTATATGGATGAATATTGAATGTCAAACTGTGAAAACAAATGTACATGTGCAATACACATATGTGTATATATTTCTGTCAAAAATTGATACTTAACTACATTTTAACAGTGTTAAATGCAATTTTAATTCATTTTTATTTTAATATTATGGTCAGTTGTCATATCAAATAGAATATCAAAGTGCAGTTCGAAAAATTTAGATTTTAAACATCATTTAAAATTGAGCTTTAAACCATTCTAAAACTAGTTTAAATTTTGTGTAGCCTATCATGTGAGAAAATACTTAACAAATGATTGATTCAACACTGACTTGCTGCACACAAAACACAAATTGCACAAATCTTACACCAAACATTCAGTAGCCGATTTGGCCAAACCACTATTCATGTCATGTCTACTTATAATACATCCTGGCCTGTATTTTAGGCAACACATAAACATTGCCATCCAATGTGGTAATAGAGTCAGGGTTTTGGGAACATTCTCAACTAATGGTGATTCGAAACCATTTATTATGTATTCATTTTTTCATATCACCATTGAATTCATATTAAATTCTCCTCCAAATGTCACAGACTTAGGTCTAGCCCTACCTACTACCTAGCTACCCCAGAGCTTTTTTCTTCTCTAATTTTTATATTGATTTTTTATATTTTTCTCAACCGTTATAGCTTTACTGTTATATTTATGTCTTATTTATCTATTAACTAACTATTAATATATTAATGTTTACTACAGACACAGGCCTCATTTTTAGATTAATTTAGTACAATAGAGAATAATATGGGTAAATCTAAGATCTAATACACACATTTTAGTAGCGGGGTGATGGAGTAAGGATAGGGAGGCATACGTACCTCTAATACAACAACTACAATTTTTATTTTAATAAACATAACCTCACTTATTTTTCACTAATAAATTGCACTTATATCATAAAGTCCGAAGTTGAACAAAAGAATTATAAAAAAACAGCTCAAGCCCTCAAAAATGAAGAAAAATACAACAGCCAATATAGACAAAATTGTAAATCATATATATAAAACAAATAGTAAATAGGTTACCAGTCGGTTCTGGGACTTGCAGGCCTCTACTGCTGCACATTCGCTAGACTTGTTTGCTTTGGTCTGAAGTTAAACTAACCTAACATAAATGACTTTTCTAGTCACTGGTCGCTACCTTTCATCACATACATTCATAGGGGTTCCAGAAAGGGTAAGTATACTTTCCTCACTACCCACTCTAACTACTACCACTACTTAAAATTCGTGTACCAGATATCAGAGTTGCAACCATAATATGAATTAATGTATTAAAATGTAGTATATTTACCTGGTAAAATTCATCTGTTTTTTCTTTACGTGCTAGGCACTGCACTATACTTTTAACAGGGCTTGGGCCTAACTTAGGACCGAGTAGGTAAGGACCAGCCTTACGGACATGCTTGTCAGGAACTGGAGTACCTGCTGCAGGCACATCATTCTTGTTATACGTGGTTTTAGCCTTTTTTGGTGAACTATTCGAAAACTTCTTGGAATTTTTCAAAACTCCACTCGAGGTCGTACTACCGTAAGATGACAATCTTGCGATCTTCGGACTAGGCTGTAACAACAAAGGTCGTGTCCTCTTTCCGTGATTTGAACTGCTTTCTGGTTTCCCTTGGTCCATAACGTTGCAAGTTTAAAGTCGAATTTCAACACTACACGGCGACTTTGTATAGTGGGAAACAAAGGAAAATGTGGTTTGATAAAACAAATCTTTGCTTAATTATGTTGTTAAACTTAAAATGGTCTTGATAACAATAAAAAAAATTATTTCGTAAACCTCATTTATTTACTTGCAAATGAAAATGTCTGATTATCTGTTCAGAAATCACAACTGTTCGTGACTAGAAAATACATAATTAAATCGCTTACTGCTAAAAATGCAAGTAAAGAATAAAGTAGGTTATAAAAAATGCGAGTAATCCTCATAATAATACTTAAAGCTATTAGTTAATTTAGTTATTGTTTTGAGGATTCATCATTAATTTTGTAAGTGAAAGATTTTATTCCGTATCAATAATTTGAAGTCATCCGATAATTAATTAATTTAAATTTCTGAACGACTCGTTTGTTGTGTTCCAGAAACCACAATTATTTTGTTAGAATTTCTAACAATGATTGAGGGCAGTTCAATTAAATCTTATTAGTACAACATAAGCAAGACGACCTACTTGCGCACTGTGTATATGCGGCTTTAGATAAATGAGAAAGTAAAACACCTTGCGTCAAAGTTGAAGTCTGACAGAGTTTTTGGCGGGAACTGAAGGGGGACGTTGTGCTGTGCAGTTTTATTTTCTAAAAATATATAAAAATACTCTAAAATGAACAATAGTTGTAGGATATTAATAGTTTTTGAGTAATAATTATGTGTTTTTGTGAGAAATATGAACTGTATATATATAGTAGTATAGTCAAATGTGGCCTTTCGAGTTTTCACAAGAACTCAGTTGAATGGCGTCGGTTGTAGCCTACAATACAACTGCGCTACTATACGAAGATTTAATACATCAGACTTGGCTGTATGGACTAAGATTCCTTTGCCTGCCTTTGTGGCGAATTCTACTACTACTACTGAAGTCTGACAGATAGCTGTCTGCAAAATGTCAAACAGAGTTATAACCATGTTTGTCATTCATAGCCTAGGACAATTTTTCATTAATCAATTTTAAACTGTATTGTGCAACAATATTGATTGTAATTAACAAAACATAATACAATCAGCATGTGGAAAGGTCTAAGGCTAACACAATCACAGTTGTCAAAGCTTAATTTTAATGGCTATAAATTACAACCAGTCGGTGTTCCAGCGCTCGATTCTGTATTGAATCAATGGTACGAATTCTGTAAGAAGCCGCCGAAGGGCTTTGAAAAGTATTTTCAACCGGGTACAAGTCAGAAACAATCTAAAACTCCAGAGAAGGATGGATCACCTACCCCGTCTAAAAGTAAGCCACCCCAGCCATCTAAACCGTCTTCACAGGATAAATGGAACATTGACATGTTCTCAAAGTCTTCGTCTGGTGGAGGAGGAGGTCGCGGCGGGTATGAAGGCCAAGACAGAGAGAAATGGATGATGTTTGGCGCCTTTGGTGTAGTTACTCTCTTAGCATCCATAGCCTACTTTGAACTCAGATATAAAGAAATCAGTTGGAGAGATTTTGTCAATCAATATTTGAATAAAGGTATTGTTGATAAGTTAGAAGTTATCAACAAAAAGTGGGTGCGTGTTAGGCCACAACCGGGCTCAGCAGTGGAAGGTAAAGTCACATGGTTTGCCATTGGCAGTGTAGACTCATTTGAAAGAAATTTAGAGAATGCCCAAATAGAAATGAATATTGACCCACCAAACTTTGTACCAGTTATTTATAAAACTGAAGTAGAAGCTGCCAGTTTGAGCGGTATGTTACCTACACTCTTAATAATTGGATTTTTAATCTATATGATGAGGAGATCGGCTGATATGATGGGAAGAGGTGGGCGCAAAGGTGGAGGCCTTTTTGGTGGTGTAATGGAGTCTACCGCCAAGCTAATTAATCCTACGGACATTGGTGTTAAGTTTCAGGATGTGGCTGGGTGTGAGGAAGCTAAAATTGAAATTATGGAGTTTGTAAACTTCTTGAAAAATCCCCAGCAATACATCGACTTAGGAGCTAAAATTCCCAAAGGAGCATTACTAACAGGTCCACCAGGTACTGGTAAAACACTTTTAGCAAAGGCAACAGCAGGAGAAGCTAATGTTCCATTCCTCACAGTTTCCGGTTCAGAGTTTCTTGAGATGTTTGTTGGTGTTGGTCCATCGAGGGTACGAGACATGTTCTCCATGGCTCGTAAACATGCTCCATGCATTCTATTTATTGATGAAATAGATGCAGTTGGTAGAAAACGAGGTGGGCGCAGTTTTGGAGGTCATTCAGAACAAGAAAATACTCTTAATCAACTGTTAGTGGAGATGGATGGGTTTAACACAACTACAAATGTGGTTGTCCTTGCTGCTACCAACAGAGTTGATATTCTAGATAAGGCCTTACTCAGGCCCGGAAGATTTGATAGACAAATCTTTGTACCAGCACCTGATATTAAAGGAAGAGCTTCTATTTTCAAAGTACACTTAGCTCCATTGAAGACATCTTTGAATAGAGAGAATTTAGCAAGAAAAATGGCAGCCTTAACTCCAGGTAACATTTATTCTAGTTTTATTCACCCCTGTAAGTATCCATACTAATATTACAAAGTATTATTTACAGTATTAGTGTAGTTAGTAGTAGTAGATAGTCACATTTTAACATGTTATTAATATCCATACCACAGAGTTCTATTTTATTTTATTTTTATTCATCATATTATAGTCTATAATTCTATATTAACTTATTTATAATTGATTTTAAATTATTATTGATATTAAAAAAGCAGGAAATAAGTAATAATAATTTTGTTTTTGAATACATTAGAGAGATACAATGAAATAAATTTTACAAGTGCATGGCAGTCCATACATTAGAAGGGGTTCACTTTACTTGTGTAAAGGTAACCAATATCCAATGTTCTGGTTATTTTGAATCGTAGATAAATGGAACCCTAAAAAAAGCATTTCATTGAAATTATTAATATTACATACATACATACATAACTTCACGCCAGGTCCCTTGCGGGGTAGGCACGAACAAAAATATTAATCTCATAAACTATAAATCTTGTTCAAATCTATTGTAGAGAGTATTTTTTTCTACTACATATGTATAAACAACATACATAGAGTAAAATAAGTTAAAATTAAAGGGATGACAGCCAGCCATTTTTGAATATTGGAAAAAAATAGAAACCCTTTTTATAAAAAATTAAAAATTCATTTTTCAGTTGAATTCTGTTTTATATTTTACATGACACGACAATTAAATTAAGCCCTAGACACGTGGCTTCTCAACAGTTGAGATGCCAACATTAAAATACAACAGGTGCTCCATTCCATTAGTACTTACAACCACCCCAATCACATTTATACCATTTTACTTGCTTGCCGGCGGCGTAACTATCGTAACCGCATGTGGAACGGTTATACGATCTACCGATCTACCTCTTGTCATGGGTCGTTGTAAGCGAAAAATCATGACGTCATTGACGTCACGTGACTTTCCGCCACGACCATAACTACCGCGATCGCCTAGTTGAACGGCAGATGGCAGATGGAGCGTTTCAGGTGTTTAAGATACTAAAGGAACATACCAAGGGAGAATTCTTCACGAATTTTAAAAGAAATATCTAATACCTATTGAGTTAAACAAAAAGATCAATATGATTTTTTGAATTCTTACATGCCTAAGTAGACTGAAAAAATATTATCTACCCCCAATTATGATATTATGTAGGGCCAACCCTAATGTTTTTTCTATAATTTCTGTACACTACATGTAGTGGCATATAAAAATTACCACCTTCTCGAATGTCTTGTCCTTGTAGATTCAGTAGTTTTTGAGAAGAATTTCTATGAAAAACAGACCAATAAGCAAGTATAATCATTTTATAAGGCTGTAGTGTACTATACACCAAATTACTGAAGGTTTTCTGAAAAATAAGAGTTGTTACCAACTGAAAGATAAAATTTGGTTATGTTAGGTAAGAAAGTAAATTTATCTATTACAAAGTGGAATCATACGGATTACTTATTGAGTCAGTAAGTGCCGCTGATAATAGTTCAAACTTTATAGCTTCTGTGCGCAGCTCGTCGCACATATAACATATAGTTATATGCTGATAGTGTGGGCGATAACCTGGTAGGTATGTAGTAGCTATAGAAGCTACACACTGAGTGGTGGAAACTTATAATAAAGCACTTTTACATAACAATTGTATGTGCACTCGGCTTCACCCAAAATGGAAGAAGAAGCAAAAAGCAATGACAGTGTTACAAGTATAAAAATAAAATTATATTATGTTGGTGTTGCCAACAGCTTCTAACAATTAACCACTATGTGTTGTGAACTAAAGTTATAGTTTGAGGTATCTATTTTCTCGTATCAAATGTGACAGGAGACTGTAACATATACCACACATCACTTGCTTATTCCAGCCGCTTGTCTTGTTGTTGTTGGCCTGTTCCTATATTGTACCAAACATTAATTTGCCTTACAATCAGTTAAAATCTACACAAGTAATGCCAAAATTCTAGGTAAGGCAGGTGAATTAATAGTAAGATATAGGAATTGGAACCCTGTACTCCAAATGGTTTGTTATATAATTTATATTTGTCTTTAGCTTTATAATTATTATAAAGCTAAAAATTCCTATTTTGTGCTCTCCTGTCTCATTCTCGTTCGTACCAATCTGAAGTTTACTTTTATGTTTACTTAATTCGGTAGTTGATAGTATGAAAAATATAGGCTGATTTTAATATATATCGTAGATTACGATCTAAATATGACAAAAATAAATTGTTTTAACTAAAATATTAATTGATATTTTTCAGAAATAAAATTGTTATATTGCAGCCATTAGCCACGTGACAATAAACGCCGATCAGAGCGCGTGACGTCATAGTGTGCAAAACAAGTAGTTATCAATGACTTCTCAGATAACACTTCAACGAAACAGATGTTTGTTTTGCACGCTGTGACGTCATGCGAGACGCCATGACAGCTTGACGCGTTTTTGTGACGAAATGTCAAAATATTTATAAAATTGCTAAATTAAATATGTTAATGTTGTTTTTTTTGCTGAAATATTAATATTTTGGCTAAATTAGACCATAAGGCTCAAAATAAACCTGTTTCTCAAAAATTGTCAACTACCGAATTATCATTAGATAAAGTCTATTATTTAATTTTGTAACTAACTTAAACATAAATTGACTAAAATTACAATATATAATAACAGCTCGTAAACGTCCCACTACTGGGCTCGGGCCTCCCACTTTAAGGGAACGGACAGTATACCCGCCACGCTTGTCCAAGACGCGTTTGCAGGTTCGACACATCGGTTATTTCGATGTGCAGGTTTCATCACAATGTTTTCCTTCACCATTGTTAGCACGTGGTAATTGTAACAATATGCACATTAGGTAGAAAAACTGCCTAAGTGGTGCATGCGTTCCGGCCAGAATTCGAACCCGCGCCCTTTGAGTTTCGGACGCGTGCACTAGCCACCCTACCACGATTTCGACGAAAATTCGACGATAATTACAATATAGACCTAAAAATAAATTACAAAGTATGACTATATTAAAAACTCAAATAAAATAAAAAGAATATATATACTACATGACCCGGGAACTTCGTACCGCCATTTTTTCTGAATTCCTAAAAGACTTTGTTTCATGACACAAAAACAAAATCACCATAATCGGTCCAGGTGATTAGGAGGATTCTTTTTATAGTACTTAAAGATAAAATATTGGTCTTTTAATAAGATGAGTTAACAAAAATGACGAGATTTCGTGACAGTCCACTTAGGATCTTAGTAATGTCGTCACTTTTCAAAATGATGTCATAATAAAAAGATTTACTTATTGCACAATCTTTTCCATTACGTACAGAATTAAAATTAATGTTTTAATATCTCGTGTTTATTTGAATTGTATATAATATCAAAGCACATAAACATCCCAATTGTGGGCTCCGGCTTGCCCACTCCACGTAAAGGGGCCGGGGAGGGGGGGGGGGGACATGACAGTTCTCCCGTCCGAAGATTTACTAATCCATATCTATAAACATAAAAAAAGTTTAAATGTCTGTTTGTAATGTCAAAATAAAAATGTGAAAAGATCAGGGGAGATATTATAATCCGGACCAGATTCGGAAAATGCAATTTTTAGAATTTTTATCTGTCTGGATGTTCCGGCTAATCGCTGTGACGGCTAGACCGATTTTGACAGGACTTTCACTGGCAGATAGCCGATGTTACAAGGAGTAATTCGCGGGAACAGCTAGTCGTAAATACACGTAACTTCTTTTCTTTTCTTCCTAGCCTTTGGAATGAACCAACTGCCATGAGTGGTTTTGTAACTGGTTGATTTGTGCTTTCAAAAATGGGGATGAAACTAGTAAACTTACAATGAAAGGCAAACACGTTGTGTTCCCATATGTTTTGTCTTACTTCTTTTCTGTATGGCTTGCAACTTAAATAAATGATATACGATATCTCTTTGAGAAGGTCCTAAGCACAAGTATACCTAAACACTTTCTTTTTGTATCCATTTTCGTTTAGTTCCATTTCGTAATTAGTACTCTTTCTGTATATTCCAGGTTTCACCGGTGCAGACATCGCCAATGTGTGCAATGAAGCAGCTCTTATAGCCGCTCGTGAACTAGCCAATGACATAGGTATGAAGAATTTCGAACAAGCCATCGAGAGGGTAGTTGCTGGTATGGAAAAGAAATCAAATGTTCTCCAACCGGATGAAAGAAAGATTGTAGCTTATCACGAAGCTGGTCATGCGGTTGCTGGCTGGTTCCTACAACACGCCGATCCATTGCTCAAAGTATCAATTATCCCGAGAGGCAAAGGTCTCGGTTATGCACAGTATTTGCCAAAGGAACAGTATTTATACAGCAAAGAGCAGCTTTTTGACAGAATGTGTATGACTTTGGGCGGCAGAGTGAGCGAGGAAATATTCTTTGGTAGAATCACAACTGGGGCACAGGATGATTTGAAGAAGATCACCCAAAGTGCGTATGCACAGATCGTTCACTACGGTATGAATACGAAAGTTGGAAATGTTTCATTCGAAATGCCTCAACCTGGTGAAATGGTTATTGATAAGCCATATTCTGAAAAAACAGCAGAATTAATCGATTCGGAAGTTAGGGTTTTAATTAACAGTGCGCATCAACACACTACAGATCTATTGACGAAACATAAAGATAATATAACCAAAGTTGCTGAGAGGTTATTAAAACAAGAGATTTTGAGTAGGGATGATATGATTGAGTTGTTAGGGCCACGTCCATTCCCCGAAAAGAGTACATACGAAGAGTTTGTTGAAGGCACAGGATCATTGGATGAAGATACATCATTGCCTGAAGGCTTAAAGGACTGGAATAAAGAGAAGCAAAGTTCTACACCACAAGACAGCATACCTTCAGGTGCTACGACTAAAAATTAAGCAAATTTGTATGTAGATTGTGTTAGTTGTGAATTATTTACCTTTTAAGCTTTAAAGGGTTTTCTGTTAACATCTGTTAATGTGTGACTTAGAATTGTTTCTTGTAGTTGGAGATATTGAAGATAATGAATCATTACTCTGAGATTGTACTGAATTTTGTTATTATATTTACGAGGCTATCTGCATTTTGTTGTAATATAATAATTTAAACAGTAGCCGCTTCATAACAGCTTGTTTTGTATAATAAAGAAATTCCAGTATTTTGAATATTTATTTTTATTAAGTCTTCGAGCAGTTTGTCCTATCCTTGATGTCGTATGGTGCCGAGACAGGGATGTTGACAGTAAGGCTGGTTCACAAATTGAGCGTCTCTTATGGCTCAAAATTAGAAACGAGGATATCCGTAATAGAACCAAGGTTACCGACATAGCTCGCAAATGGCAGTAGGTCGGTCACATCTGATGACCAATGGAGCAGACAAACCCTGGATTGGAGACTGCGTCTCGGAAAACTTAGTATAGGACGTCCTCCATCCTGATGGCTCGACGATCTGCCTAAGGTCGCCGGTGGGGGCTGGATGAGGATGGCTGGCACAAACTTGGGGAGGTCTATACTTAGCAATAGATATCAGTTGGCTAACAAAGATTATTTATTTTTACCTGACAATTTATTGGGAGGGGGTCTGACTTCTTACTTAAACAGTGAAACAGGGCCATTAGCTCGCATGTCTTGGTGTACGACATTCAGATATCTAAAATAATTTCTGGAGAAAATTGGAAAAGTGATATTTTGCTGTGTGGTTTTATTAAAACAAAATATATGATATTATTTGATTTTATCCGAGATTTGTGTGTTTAAATGGAAAACGTTTACTGATCTGTGAAATATGAATTTTCAAATTGCCACTAGAACTTGTTTCTAATGCGAGTCAAAGACCTACTAGTACAGTTAGATCAGCCATACTCAACCTTTTTCTTTACGAGCAAGTAGACTTACCAGGCCACTCGGAAAGTATTGTGAAAAAAGTTTTTATGTATGAGAGACTGGCCAGTTACAATCTATTTTGAAAATATAATTATTATTTATAACTAAAAATAAGTACGTTCCAGTTTCAAAATTTCCCTCCACATTGTTTGCGAGCTATAGTCTCATTGAAAAATGGATCTCCGCCGGGAACATTTTCGCGCTATGATTTGTTACGATTTCAAGTGTCGCCTGAAACCGGACGATTCGTACGATAAGACTTCAAATGAAATTCATGGATGAAGGCCCTTGTAAGGCCGTGTATCGTTGGTACAATGAATTCAATCACGGTCGACTAACTTTGGGGGATGAAGAAAGGACTGGTCGCCCTTTGACGGCTGTTATGGAAGAAAACGTGCTAGCAGTGAAAAATTTAATCCAGGACAATAGGCGATTTATGTATCAAGAAACTCAACACTAACTGCAGATTGGATCGGAAAGCCTTTATGAGATTCTGCACGTGCATCTTCGCGTGAGGAGAATAGTTTCATGCTGGGTGCCGCACAACCTCACCGATGCTCACTACTTCACCGTTATTATTAGCACGTGGTAAAGGTAATTATAGCAATATGCACTTTAGGTCAGAAAATTGCCTAAGTAGTGCATGCGTTCCGGCCAGGATCGAACGCCCTTTGAGTTTCGGACACATGCACTAGCCATTACACTATCACGACTTGACATATCGGTACGCTATGTATTATGTTATCCTCATACATTTTCGTTGAGTTCGTTTAGCGCGAATGCTACTTGTCTAGGGGACAGATAAGGTATCGGGGACCGCAATATTAATTCATTAAAATTTTTTATTGCTAGAGAGTGCTTTATTCCATTAGAGAAGCAAGAGGGCTTATGATCCACCTGATGGAAAGTCGTTGCCGTCGTCTGGACATTCGCAACGCCAGAGGTGTTATCAATGTACTTAAATCTTTATACATAAAATTCTTTTGTTCGTGTGCATGTCACTGAACTCCTAAACCCTTGGACCGATTTTCTTGGAAATTTTTATGTGTTTGCGTGGCTCGCGGGGTGGATTAGATTTACAATTGGAAACGATAGAAGGCACTAGAACCGGGTCCTAGATTTCTATTTTTTCACGGCAGGGCAACGTCTGCCGGGACCGCTAAAATTATAATAAATCTGTTGGGGTGTCGAAATATTGCAATGAATTTAAAAGTGAATAAAAATACAAGGGGGCTAATTCGTACCAGCAGATTTCGAAAAACAACTTTTAGATTTTTTATCTCTATTTTTTTATAATAAATAGGTTTCCACTTCCCCATGATCACGTTAGAGCATCACGTCAAAACAAATGACCGGTTTTAATTGAAACTCGAAACAGCTAGCTTAGATCCCAGCTCAACGTTTAAGATACTTCTTAAATCGATAAATGATGTCGTTTCCATGCGATAGAGGAAAATCGCAAAAGAGGTGGCGCTGCATCTCGTTTCTTTTTAATCGTCAAAGCAACGCGAACTATTTATCGCTGGCATAGATGAAATTTATATAAAATTGTTGTTGGCACTGCTAGCATGAGATAAGTTTTCCTTGCAGCTACAATTGAAGAGCGATTATGAGTATAGGTATGTATAGATTTCGTTAGGAAGGAACATAGTATATTATATACGTATATTAAGAGTAAGAAGCAATATAAACAGCTGCCATCTTTTGCTATTCTACT
Organism: Dendrolimus pini; assembly: GCA_949752895.1. Classification (NCBI taxonomy): domain Eukaryota; kingdom Metazoa; phylum Arthropoda; class Insecta; order Lepidoptera; family Lasiocampidae; genus Dendrolimus; species Dendrolimus pini. The sequence continues at coordinate 14,369,553 of OX457145.1, read as the reverse complement.
TTATTTAACAAGCACGACCGCCGCCGACTTCATTCATTGCAAGTCAGAAAACTATGTCGGCGGCTCGAGATGGAGAAAAAAATACAACATATCACTTCAGTGTGAGTGTCGCCGGGCCTGACCGCTGCATACGCAAGCCGCCGACATGTCAACGGGTCACACGTACGAACGCAATGCGCATGTTGCAGACATGATTCTTTTCATATTGTCATATAGGCTACTAGGCTGTGTCGGCGGCTTTAGAATTTGTTTATACTTTAGGATTTGTTTTTACTATTTAAAGATATATAATGATTGAATCGGCGCAACATGTGAACTGATTTTCATGCGTGAATATCACGTTTCTTTCCCATAGAGGGCAGGCACAGACGTTAAGATGTTTCAAAGGCTTGAAAGTTTATGGAGTGAGGGTTTGGAAGGTTGAAATGTCATTTAGGGCTAGGTGAATCCTTAAAGATTTCTTTCTCATTCTCACTCAATGCACCAAGAAGATTGGAGTCTATATTTCAAGTTTCTTGTAAAAATACTAACGTGCAAGCCACCACTTGAATTATAATTCGTCGGAATTAAAAGTATTTATGATGTAATCGAAAAAGTACTTTTAATTGGAACGTTTAATGTTTTGGCAGGGATGAACATGAGAGGAAAAATGGGCTAAAAATAACTTACTACATTTCGAGTACCAATGTATTTAATTGGCCACTGGCAGAAATCAAAAATTTACATGCCTCCCCTCAAAATTAGTCGAATGCATTAAGGCGGGCACTTCCGCGCGAGTGTTGTCTCACTCACACAAATTGTGAAAGCTTCATGTGCAATAGAGACCACGCGACAGTGCCCGCCTTGTACAAAAATTGAAGGAACAACTTCAACAAAAAAAAACAGGGTTATATTAAAATTATAATATGAAAATATTCAAATATCAGCCGAATATACATCCAGCCTTCTTTGTGTTTATTTAAATATTCACTACATTACTTTATACATCACCAATTTCTTAAGTAAATTCAGTTTTTGTACAATATAAAAAGAATCTTATATTATCTATGTATGTATACACGCGAGTAGTGTACAACACGCCGACGAACGCGCGCCATCTGATCAGACCGAGCGAACGACAAATAAAAAGAAATCATCGTAACAAAATATTATGATTATGGTAAAATTATTACAAGTACATAACTACACTATTTCATGTTCAACATTTTATGTCAATATTCAGTTATTATCTATACTTAAATTCAAGCCTATAACATTATAAATGATGAAAACATTTCACTCTTGATATCATTCAACAATTAAATCATTAACAATAATCATCCATTCACTCGCGTTTATCGAACGGTAATTTAAAACTAATCTCAGTAACAAGGAAGGTCCACATTTGAATCCGTATCAATGACAGTCTCTGATTTTTTCCGCTTTGGGTTTACGGCCGCGTTTCTTGGTGGTTATGCCTGCGAGCGCCATAGCGGCCCGCTTCGCCCGGCATGTTTTGCAGAACCAATCCTCAGATGCTCCTGGCTCCTCGGTTATCCCCACGCATACCCAGTGGTACCAACCGTCGCACCCATCACACCCGATCATCGGCGAACCGTTGTCCGGACGCCCGCAAGCCGGACACACCCATATCTGGTTGCCTTGCTCGTCCACATAGTAAGGCGTCGGCAATGGTGACTGCTCGCCCTTGTCCGCAGAAGGTGTCGCCGTCGACTCAACCACATCGTCATCGTCAAAGTGCTCAACGTGACCTTTCTTCAGCGGCTTAAATAATATTCGCTTGTATTTAGAATGGCTCGACGGCGGCCGATTCTTCCTCGGCGGCGAACTACCCGAAGGCGGTGAAGAGGCCTGCGCTTCTGATTCGCCCATATGATTTTGCTTCGAATTCTTTGGCTTGGGTGGCCTAGTCACCAACGCCGATATTTGCGCCAACTCTGGCGAACGGCTGTGTTCTCTAGAAACAGGTTCTTCTTTAGATGGTGGACTGTCTTCTTCCTCTTTCTTGACAACAGGTTTAATATTTAGTTTGAAGATGTCTGGTGAGCTTGGCGGCATCGGCGAATTCGAGTTAGAAGAGCTCAGTTTCAAAGTAAGCTTGGGTACAAGGCCATCTGCAGTTTTATCTTTCTTTTTCTCCTTCTTCTCTTTCTTAATTTTATCTTTGACCTCCTGTCGCACCTCTTTTTCCCGCTTCTTATCAGACTTTTCTTTATTTTTATCCTTTTTATCTTTCTTCTTTTTGATTTTAATCCCATCTTTGTCCTTCTTGTCCTTTTTATGTGATTTGTCCTTTTTCTTGTCTAAACTCTCTTCGTGCTTCTCCTGAGCAACTTCTGGCGTAGGGGCTTTGGTTGGTATCGGCTGGCGCTCTGGCTGCGGCGTAGGCGTGGGTGTGGGCGCCAATGTGGGCTTGGGCGCCGGCGTGGGCTCAGGCGGGGGCGTGGGCGTGGGCGTGGGCAGACGCGGGACCTGAGGCGGCGCCGGCGATCTCCGCGTCTGCTCCTGCTTCACAGGCTCACTCTTCGGCGGATTAAGAGCGATCGTTATATCAGGCTGTATAGGAGGCATTTTGAACACACTAGATTTATGATCTTTATGCGATTTTGACTTATGCTTTTGTAAAATATTTGGAATGGTTTGAGATTTTTGTTTGTCATGTCTGTCTTTCTCGCGAGACATCATCGACGGCTTATGCATTACTCCTCTATCATCGTCATTATCCACCGGTATTACCTCTAAACTAGGACGACGCAACATTGGGGGTATTTTCATTGATGAGGACCTGGATGTGTTAGGGAAGTTGGGCATTGACATTAGAGAATTTCTAATACCTGGGTTAAGACTACCAGACAAGAAACTTGGACCTGGGATCAAACCAGGTCCACTTGCGCCTAATGCAAATGGATTTGTGAGTAAATTGGGTGACAACCCTCTTAAAGCAGGATTGTTGGCTAAACCTGTAAAAAATTCACTACCAGGAATGAGGCCTGGGTTTGGAATGAGACCTGGTCCTGGCATTAAGCCTCTTCCTGGCACCATTGTAGGAAAGAAAGGGAATCCAGGGGGCATTTGTGGCATTTTAGATTCATTCTTTGGCCTACTTGATTTGGGTGGTTTAATACCACTCAATTTCATAGCTTGCTTCTCAGCTTGTGCCATTTCAAAAGCTAGTCTCTGCTGTTGCTTTTTTAATAATTTTGCTTCTAACTTTGCCGCTTTATCCTTCTTCTCTTTATGTTTCCTTTCTTTCTTAATTTTTGGACTGACACTAGCTTCTTTGGGGAATGGTACTTGCAAAGATTTATTGATCGATATACTTGGATTTGTTCCTTGTTGAGGAAATCTTGGAAAGGGCATAGGGTTTTTGTCCATGGAATCATCATCAATGCTTATTACTTCATTAGTTCGCAAATCCATCACTTTTGACAAATCTACTGCACTATTATCATTATTGTTCACAATAGGCTCATCAGTTTTCACTCTAAAATTCTCATATGACCTACTTTCACTTGCATTACTGTGGGCAGAATTCTGTAACCTTGAGATCATGGGATCAGACTGTGCTTTCTCAGGGACAACCTCTGGAGTGTTTTTATCTTCTTTAGATTTGTTCGATATTCTTTTAAATATATTAATCTTTGATCTGTCTGGTTGTGAGGCTAGTTTCTCCTCTTCATCAATCACCTCTTTTTTAATTTCAATATCTTGTATCACAGAATTTGTTGATGTATGAGGTTTATGTACACTAATAGAGTTTGATACAAGTGGTGACTTTGAAATTGGTATTTTCCGAGGCACAGGTATTGCACCTTCTACTCTGTCCGGTACCTGTCTATGAGCTACAGGTGGATCTATAGGCTCTTGTTTGATAACTTTCACTGGCTCAGGGACAGGGACTAAATTAGGCAACACAGGCCTTGGTGGTCCAGGTGATACGAGTCTTGGAACTGGAGGAGCTGGCCTCGGAGCTGGTGGAGCTAACCTCTGGGCAGGTAAAACTGGCCTTTGACCAGGTGCGATCAACCTTGGACCTTGTATCCCCACATGATTATGATAAGGTGGAACCATATGATCCTTACTTTTCATTAGAACACCTGGTGGATATTTATTTAATTTACTACTGTCCTTTGATTTACTACTTTCACCTTTATGACTTTTATCTTTTCTTTTACTCTTCATAATTTTACCATTCAACAACTTATTCTTTTTAGATTTTTTATCACTTCTGTCTACTACTGGTGCTTTCATAACATTAGAATGATGTGAATTTGCTTTATGTTTGTCATAGTGTTTTTCCGACATGATTGTAGGTGGACGTGCTTCAGGCAACTTGCCTTCCCTTGCTGGGGATAAAAAACCAGACATAGTCATCATTACACTGCTGATTTCCCTAGTTCTCTCCTCCTCATCCAAACGTAGTCTCGGCCTTTTACTGTTGGGTAGAGAAATAGGGTCTGTTGGCCTTTTAAATATATCTTTAGGTTTCTCTGGACTGTCTGTGACTGATATCTCCGGGCTTGTACACATTGCATTACCATTATCAACATTGTCAATACCATTTTGACGTATTTCAATTGTTCCTGCAACAGCTGGTGTGTCCCTCTCCTTTTCAGGATACATTGGTGGTAAGTGTTCATGCACATGCATTGGCCTTGTGACAACTTCATGGCTGCCAGGCTTGAGAAAGTTCAAATTGGAATCTTTTGGTTTAGGGAATTGTTCTGTTGTTACAGGTGATGGAACAGGTGGCACAGACCGCACATACTCAGTTAACTCAGGCAGGTGGATGTGAAGGTCACGAAATACTAATCCTAAGTCATGTAAATTTGGTTCATTCCTATTCAATTCTTCAGCATATCTGTTAGCCTGTGTGCAAAGTGTCCTAATATATTTCTCCAGTACATGCACCAGAATGTCTAGAGGTGTCGAGTTTATAGCATTCCATCCAATAGTCTGGCATATTTGCGCAACATTCCTTCGCAGTATCTCGCGGGCGTACGCCTCTGACATTATGACACCAACAAAGTTATCTGGAACAAATGTATATATCATCAATATTACTATAAATCAACGTAAATTGATCAGGATTAATGCATACTCGCGTTGTTACAATATCAATTCAGAATAGGGATCAAATTACAAATAGCAAGAAAGCTAAAACAGCAAATCTTACGATTTTCATACCTGCAAGAGTCTAGTAGTACCGAGATGTGGTGTCGGACATGTGAAATTTTCAATTTTGACAGACACATGTATGCTTCACTGTGATCTTAAAAACTTAAAGATAATTTATAAAAACACATAAATAGATTACAATGCAAATTAACGAAGTGTTTACGTAAAAACTTCTCAGCATTCTAAAAACACAGTGCTCCGTGCGCCATGATTGCATTTTGGGTTGTCAATGTTAAGTGCTACCAGATAAAATAAAATAAATGGCGGCAGAATTTTGATGCGTTCAAATTACGTTAATTATTTAATGTGATTTTCTTTGAAATATTGACCATAAAATTTAGTATACTTTGAATTTCAATAGAAATTCTAATTTACAAATGATATTACGTGTTTTGTTTCCTACTTATTTCAAAGCCTTTTTTGTTTGATATTCTGAATCTGTAAAAAAAGATATTTTGTAACACAACGACTTTTTTAAACAGGCCCATTCATGATCCTGCATTGCAGTCCACCTAGCAGTTCGCTACGCAATGCAAGACCGTAAATGTTGTTGCAGCCTGCATTGCGGTACGGAAACGCTCAAACCCGAGGTGCTCCGGTCGGTTATCGATGGGCTCTTCCCGGATCGGGGGAACTTCACTCCCCCCAGTATGGGTCCACCCATTCCCGACACCCCCACGGACGAGGAGCCTCACTCCATCTCCGAGGGGGAGCTAGACGTCGCCCTGGACCGGCTCCGGGGCAGGAAGACGGCACCGGGACCCGACGGGGTTCCAGGTTGACTCCTCTTCCTGGCTGCGAAACATCTACGCAGCCAGCTGCGGGACCTCTTCGAAGCCTGTATTCGCGCAGGTAGGTTCCCGTCGCAATGGAAAGAGGGGCGTTTGTGCCTAATTCCTAAGGGAGGTCGGCCTCCCTACGATCCGTCCGCCTTCAGGCCCATAGTGCTGCTGAACGAGGTCGCCAAGGTCTTCGAGAAGATCTTGGCGGAGCGGCTTGTGAAGCATCTAGACGCTGTGGAGCCGGGGCTATCAGATACGCAGTTCGGGTTTCGGCGGAGGCGCTCCACGATGGACGCCTTCGAGACGCTGCGAACGTTGACGGACGAAGCCGTCCAAGCGAAGGACGTCGTTCTTGCAGTGTCGCTAGACATAGCGAACGCCTTTAACAGCCTCCCTCATGAGACGATCAGGGAAGGGCTCCGCGCGCACGGAGTCCCCCCGTACCTCACGAGGCTGTTGGGCGAGTACCTGCGAGATCGGCATATCCTTTGGGAGGGCGGTGAGTCCGCCAACCACGTGTTAGGTCGGCGACGTGTCGCGTGCGGCGTTCCACAGGGATCGGTCCTCGGGCCGATCCTTTGGAACGTAGGCTATGACTGGATCCTTCGGGTGACGGTCCGGCCCGGAGTAGGGCTGATCTGCTTTCGATCTGCGATCGTCGTAGATCGAATAGCTAGGCTGGGCTTGAAGGTCTCCCCCGCGAAAACGGAGGCCGTCATGTTCCATAGGAAATTCCGGAATCCTCCCCCGGACTTGTCCGTTACAGTTCAGGGGGTGGCGATTAGAGTAGGGCCCAAGATGAAATATCTTGGGCTAGTTCTAGACGGGAAATGGCTGTTCAAAGCGCACTTTGAGCAGCTAGTTCCCAAACTCGTGAATTCCGCGGGCGCACTCTCCAGGCTTCTTCCTAACGTGGGGGGGCCGGGGGGTGCGACGCGGAAGCTTTATTCCGGCATCCTGAGGAGTATGGCGCTCTACGGTGCGCCCGTCTGGTCCGATTCGCTTCACCGCCACAACCGAACCCTGCTGCACCGCGCGCAGCGGGTTCTGGCCGTGAGGACCATACGGGGGTATCGCACAGTGTCGTGGTCGGCGGCGACTCTCTTGGCAGGCGAGCTGTCCTGGCATCTCCAGGCAGACGTCCTGTCCAGGGTTCGTCGTACCCGGCAGGATGCCCTAGCTAGAGGACTGACCTTCTGTCAAGTCGAATTAGAGACGGTCAGGAAGCGGGAAACCGCTTGCTGCCTCGTCGAATGGTCTCGTGACCTCGAACACCCTGTGGCCGGCGGCTATACGGTGGATGCAATCAGGCCGCAGCTGGAGAGATGGGTCACCCGCACCAGCGGAACCCTGACCTTCAGGACGACTCAGATACTGACCGGACACGGTTGTTTCGATCAGTATCTGTTTCGCATTGTGGGCTGCTTGCCTTCCCCGGACTGCCGCCAGTGCGGCGCACCCGATACGGCGTTACACACGCTTGTTGAGTGCGCTGCATGGACGCCTCAGCGTTTCGAGCTCGAGACGCACGTAGGAGCCGTCCGATCGCTTGGCGACTTGGTAACGGCCATGTTGCACAGCGACGACCGCTGGGAGTCTGCGGTTACTTTCTGTGAGGCAGTAATGTCTCTCAAAGAGGCCGCAGAAAGGGACAGGGAGCGAAGTCCTGCAGCGCGTGCTAATGCCTCCACCCGAGGTCGCCGGCCTTCAGCTGGCACCCGGAGAGGCAGGTACGCGCATTACTTCCCTCCCTGAGTTAGGTTCCGGTACGAGGGGCCCCTTGCTACTAGGCATCGCAAGGGATTCATCTGCCCCCGTTTCGAAGTGGGGTGTGTTCTCCCAGGGCACACTCCAGACACCACTTTATTGCGCTGGATCGACTGTTGCGTAACTATGTTCTATATCTCAGTCTTTCCATCACAACAAAAGCGCAGGGTCGACAGGGAGGAGGGGGTTTTTAGTGGGTATTGAGGTTGCTCGCCCGTGCGGCATCGCTCGGAGTCTCCACACTCCTCTGTGTCGAGCCATCGCGGACGGAGCGCAAACAAAGCATACTATTGCTAGCGTTGTCGCCCCCGATGGATGCGCGCCGTTTCCTAGTGACGGCCCAGAGAGTGCGTAAATCGGTTAGCATTTTCCCTCGCCTCAAAAAAAAAAAAAAGCCTGCATTGCGGTCAGTAAAACCGAACAGAATGCCTCATGAGTCCTGCATGTTCCACCCACTGTAGGACTGAAGTAGTGGATTGTGTATGGGTCCCTTATGATAAGCTTAAATATAATATAGTGTTACAACTTCTGAAAATCTTATAAGCGTTAGAATTGTTTTTATGTGCCCAGATCCTCCCTCCCCCTCCCCCGCGGGTTTAGTAGCAATAAACGCAACGTGTTCAACTTTACTAATGTCGGAACGTAATGTTTGACATTTAATTAAGAAGTAGGGAATTTAAATTACTTTAGCCTGTTTATTTGGAGACATTTTTGGAATTACTAATAAAATTTCTATTAGAGTATGAAAAAAATAGATAAAAATAGTAGAGGCGCTACTAAGCAAAATAACTAAGTAAGCAAGAGTTTTATTATCTTGTAAAAATCCACAAAACAATTATTTGAATTTAAACGAACTATTAAAACCTGCCCTGTCAATGTTGAAAAGATTTTATTTTATATTATTTTGCTTTAAATATGCTTAACTCCATTGATAAATTAAAAAAAAATATATATGGGACGACCAACCGGTCGCCCCAAGTATGCTTTCATTGTAGATAATGTTGTTATAACCATATTTATTTATTTTTAGTGTAATTTATTACACTTACTAACTTACGTACTTTAGTGACTTGGATAAACTTTCAAATTAAAGTACATTACATTAATTACAGACAAAAAGTGGATGGCCACTATCCTGCATGGCAGTCAGCATGCAGCGGGCGGATTTTGCAAAACTCAAGAGGCTCTTTGTTGCCGGATGCCATGCAGGCTACAACAACATTTACAATCCTGCACTATATAGCGGACTGCTACGTGGACAACCATGCAGGAATGTAAATGAGCCCCATAAGATAGAATATTACCAGAAGGAAAAAGTTAGTTCACGTTTTAGACGTCATGGTCAAGTTCTAATTTCTGGTAAAATTACCATGATCATGACAGTTTGATGAATAGATTATTCTTTATTTCTACTGATTGGTAAGATTATTTATTTAGGTTTATGGCTTGGCAGCTAGGCCTTTAAGCCAGATCTTAGTTAACAATATAGTTTCTTCATTTTCTTAAGCCTATGCGTAGCACAGCTGAACTGTAGGTAATCAGCTAGTGCCATTCAACGGAGTTCTTGTGACAACTCAAAAGGCCACATTTGACTATACAGTTCACATTTCTCACAAAACACATAATTACTACTCAAAAACTATCAATATCCTACAACTATTGTTCATTTTAGAGTTATTTTACACATTTTTGGAAAATAAAACTGCACTGCACAACATCTCCCTTCAGTTCCCGCCAAAAACTCCCTGATTGGTAAGAAAGCCGGTGTGGTCTGTTCTGCCGTGTACACATTAAACCAACAAAAGCCAACATACTAGATTCATTAGCCTTACTTGGGTTAACGTGCACATTTCATCAGACGGTCGAATATTAAAATCGATTCTAGGCAAATGGTGAAGAAACCTTTGTTGGCTCAATGTATACACGGTTTTAATCAACTTCAGTTTGCATATCGCGACTGTAGTATCACGCCAGGCCAGCTATCGTTTTATTCAAAATCTTGTAATTTTTTTGAATTCTAACTCATTACTTAAACTTGTCAAAATTATCTTTTTCACAAAATAGCTTCGTATGATTTGCCTTCTGGAATCGTAGATAGTAAATTCTAGAAAAGCTACCGGGATTAATAATAGTTTTAATTAATAAAAAAAACAATTTTAAATGTTTACTTGTGCAAAAGAAATGGTGGATATTCGCGTATCTAGATACAATATCAAAATTAAAAAAATAAAGTTGTCAGTCCAATCTGTCAGCTAACTCAGTTTGTCAAAGTTACAAATGGTTGATGGACTGTAATACGATTTTTGTCAAGAAATTTTTATAAATCATCGTTTTTATACACATAAAAGTCTATAATAATCTGAGTTGTATTGCAATTATTGTATGATATGGATTAAAGATGCCTAAACAGAGGATAAAGATTAAATCACACTAAGTTAATATCCGTGAGGGCAACGACGAGCCTAAAGTTATAAAATTGCAATTTTTAAGCGATTAAACTGATTGTTTTTGGCCATTAAAGTAGGATTGAAGAATGACGACGTCTTCGGAGGACGTTTTATTGAGTGTTAACTATGTAAGGTACAAGAAAGGTGATGGTACACTGTATGTTATGAATCAAAGACTTGCATGGATGCTGGAACATAGGGACACAGTAGCTGTATCGCACAAATATGCAGATATTAAAAGTAAGTAATCCTTCTGTATTATGTTATCAATCAATCGCCCTCAATAATGTAAAAGTTTCAAAGAGAGTACATTGTGTTCAAATAATAGTACTAGACAACATTGTTCATTTAAAATAGTGTTCACATTACTTCAGAGATTGGTATCTGCGCCAGCTAAAGCTTTGAAAATATTAACTTTCCGGGGTGGCCAACCAAGGTTACAAAATTTCCACTTACTGAATTATACTGCACTAATTGATATAAATGTCCATGTTATTTATAGTTTTAATTAGTTTTTATACACTACTAGGTCATATCTAGTTATTAGTTTCCTGTTGATTAGGCATAAAAATTGTTAGATATTATATAAATAATAAATACTATAACAATATTGCTTTTCTAAAAAAATTAAGATCTATAACACTTTATCAATAAGAAAACTGAAACTGCATGTACTGAAGTAGTATTACAGGTATTTCAATCATATTTTTCTAAAAGTCTTCTTGGAGTCTATGGTACTTGTTTCTTTCTGAAGATGTGGGTTTGAATCTTGGCTAGGAAGCAACTAATGCTTAATCAGTTCTTCTGACCTATGGTGCATTGCAATTATCACCTCCCAATGGTGGAGGAAAACTTGATCTAACTGGCACCTAAAATTCATTATGAGAATTCTACCAATTAATGATATTGTTAATATTCTTTGTCGTTGTCATATAGTTGACTTCTTACAGTTGAGTAAAAAGTGTACATTTACATTTGAAATATAGGATGGGGTATAAATACCCATCACATTTATTTATTATGAACAAATCCGAACTTTATTATTAATATAGGTTAGAAGGCTAAGGCGAGTGCGAAATGGAGTAGAGCACCTGCCATAGCCTTCATGGTTATTTTTTTTATAAACACCCAAAATGAATTTTATATCTCAAGTAATAAATGTGCCTATATCTATACCGCATCTGAAATATATTTTGGGAGATATAAAGCTTCCTATGTTAAAGAAATGTAGTGTGAGCTTTTAGTGTAGACTCTAGAGTGTCTACACGTCAATTCCCAAACAAGCAGCCGTCTAGCCCCCCAAAAAAGCGGCCATCCAGCCCCCCAAATTAAGAAATTAAATTTAACTTAATAAATGACAAAATTGTCCTCAGCTCAAAAAATATCACCAGTGGGTAAGCCCAAAGTTCAATTACAAGTAGTGTTACATGACGGCACATGTTCGACATTCCACTTTGTGAATCCGGCGGGGGCGGACGCCCAGGCGAAAGACCGTGATCAGGTGAAAATGCATCTACAGAACCTCTTGCCAAAGTTCAAGAGACAGATCGATGGAGAACTAGAGATGAAGTCAAGGTTGGTGAATTATTTTTATGCTTTTATATAGTTTTTGGTAATATACACCTGAGGAATTTTTGGACTTTATTTTAAGTGACCCAGCAGACTACAGACTTTCTATTGGCCTATAGTTTAGTCGAGATGGGATGCTTATGTGCACACTGGGGGCCAACAAAACAGTTGGTTTGGATGTGAGTGAGCAGACCAGCCAACAAACAGTCACCCGATTGATTACATTCCCTAGAGTTTGTGAAGAGAACAGTCACATGGAATGTTACCCAGAAACATTATTATTATTGCTTTGTACTTGATACAAAAAAGAAGAAGGGTGAAGAAGAGAAATGAGTATTGGGTATATCCAATCTACAGTAATATATTATTGCTAAGGAAGTTTTACATGATTCATTTTAAATTACTAGATATCCTGTTTTTTTTTACTATTATCGAATGAGCATAACTAGTTTTAACAAAAGCTGATTCCAATTAGGAGCAACTGCTTCACAGACTTCTTCCCCTAGTTTTTTCTTCTGATTAACATCAGAGCTAATTGATGGGAAGTGAGTGAACTGTAGCTATCTGAGTGAACTTAAGACATCCGCAGAGTCTGCTGATGAAACATTTGGCAAATGTGCGGATAGGGAAGGGCATACTGATCAAGCAGTTGGCCAAAGTCCAGTTGGTGAAGCCCATTGAATTTTTTTATCCGTTGATACTGAATCACTGTAATGTGCCCATAAGCATACCTAGTCATACCAATTAAGAAGCCTACCAAACTATAGGCCGTATAGCAAGTCTGTAGTTTTCGGGGACATTTAATAGTTCATGTAATTAAGTCTTACTTCTCCATCTTAATTAACCAGCCTGAGTGGGAATGGTGTCTCATCATTCAGTCCACATGCTTTTATATTCGAGCGATCTTGGAACAACTCAACTAGTGGAGCAATCAATAAAAATATTATTCTAATTAACTATAATAATTTGCATAATTTAACAGTTATTATTAATATTACACTAATTGGCATAAGTATAAAAATATGGTAGTATTTCCTGTTGATAAGTCCTTAATAAATAAAATTAATAGAATACAGTCTACAAATCTATAATCTTACAAAAAAGTGCAAGAGCTTTTTTAGATAGATAGATAGATAGAATAGTAATCATTCTAAATTTCTTTGTTTAACGTTCTAAATGCTAAAAACCGAGTCAGGAGGATGTAAGAAGTGAAATAGAACTAATTTTTATTTTTAGAATTTTTTTGTTTCTCTGTTTGTCTGTCTGTTTGTACCGGCTAATCTCAGAAATGACTGGACCGATTTACAAGAAATTTTGTATGGTTATAGCTTATATCCCTGGTCAACATATAGGATACTTTTGATCCCGAATTAAAGAGTTCCCGTGGGATAGCTAAAAAGCTTTAATTACTTTAACAGCTTATAACAGACTAAAAGTAATTTTTCTGCAACATAACATAATAGAAGCGGATATTTTGACAGGGTGTGGTGTCGGTGAGAGATTTTTATCTTTTATATATTATATATAAAGCTGAGAAGTTTGTTTTTTGTTTGTTTGCTTGAACACGCTAATCTCAGGAACTACTGGTCTGATTTGAAATTTTTTTCAGTGTTAGATAGCCCATTTATCTAGGAAGGTTATAGGTTATATACCATCACGCTAGGAGCATTAGGAGCGGAGCACCAATGAAGAATGTTTTAAAATCGCGGGATATTTTTTACTTACTTTTTTTAAAACTATTTCACGCGAACGAAGTCGCGGGCAGAAGCTAGTATTTCATAATTTTATGGGTCACTAACTCTATAACGCTGACTGTACACTTAGTCTACTAAGTCACAGACTTAAAGGAATCTACAACAACTCCTTGCCATCCAGTAAATCATCCATTTCTAAGGCAAGTCTATTGATATTGTTACATGCCGACAAAGGTGAATGCACACCTCATAAAGCGCAGTTTATTACCTTTCCCGCATTTGGACTTCTTTTGTTTACATTGTGTTTAAAACGTGTAGTTAAGAAAAACATTCTATTGTTAGTGTACTTCTTTTATGGCAGTCATCAGGCAGGTGTGTCTAACTGTATTCTAAGAAATCCGATTTATGCGGGCTGGCGGCCATATTGTATCGGTGCAGCAATGGCCGAATCGAGAGATCGGCAGTCTAGCAAGAACCACGATCAAAGCAAAGACGTGTACATTTGATAAGCGATATAGTAACGGACTTTGCGCGTGTTAATGAATCGTGCAGTTTGTACTGGTTGTATCCAGTTATATTTGTACCTGTTTTATACGTGTTTGTATAGTTCTAATAAATTCTATAGTAATTCCAACGGCATTTTAATTCGAGTCCTGTAGCTCGTAATAATATAAAAATGAATTTGCCAGGGAAGAATTTCAGTAGCTTTGGAATGCAGAGCAGTTTAGGTAATTAAAATGGCTGGAATTTTAAAGATGTCCCGTCTATTTTTGGCCAAACTAACATTACGTGTCCATCAGCAAGTTACCATGTGTTGATTTTTCTGTGGCCAACTAATTTGGCTTGGTGCCAGATAAGTGATCTTCACTATTTTTGAAAGGCGTACAAAATAGGATGGTAAACAAGCTCCTGTCTTTGGCTTATCAATATTGGTTTTCTTTAAATTAATCCTTTGAAGGCTTTTTGTATTTTAAGGAAAAAATTGTTCACTTATTATCCTGTTTTGAGTAGGGGGATACATGTTACAATCAATTTTGATATTTTTATAAATAAAAGAATGTTATTTTGTAAAAAAAGTATCTATGGGATTTGACAGTCTGGTCCCCTGTAAACCATAGTTCAATAAAAATAGCTTATGTTGTTGTAAGGAGTATTTTATTTAGTATGAATGAAAACTCTTTATTGTTCATAAACCTAGATAATTTCCATTAGAACAAGGGCGGCCTTATCGCTTATAGCGATCTCTATCAGGAAACCCGATGTACAAAGAGACATTCAAATAAAAATTAAATAGTATTTGGTGGTTTAACTAAATTAAAATAATTCAGGCTTAATTATATTTAATTAAAGATAGAATTAAAACACTATTTCAACAATGCACAGTATATACGAGTAGACAGCCGGTCCACTAGGATAGAGGGGATGAGGTAGGAAGGAGAAGTGGGCCAACGGAACTCTCACTCACTGTGCGAAAACTAGATGAAGGCGATGTTCTGTGAGAATGTACTCGTATTAGCCTGCTTCAGGCTTTCAAAAATAATAAATATCTCGAAAGGAAATAAAGTCTTACTAACAAATAAAATAAATTTAAAATTTTTATATAGGTATTTCAATAAAGGCTCTATTTTAAAACGGAAACTTATGTTATCTCATTGTTTATACAGCTGGCTTAAAAGTGTGCAGACATGCTATGTTTGTTGTTTTATAATCTACATTAATGACATTCCAGGTTACTCTCACTACATCCTACACTGAAACATTTATATGAAGACTTAGTTATATCGAAAGTTATTAATAGTGAAGAGTATTGGAACACGCCCACACTGAAGCATTATACTGAGTCAAACAACATAAAACAAGAGGCTGGTGAGCTTACTTCAATCTTATGAGATTTGTTTTTTTTTGTGAAACTGGCAAATAGGCAATCGGCCCACATATTGCAAAGTAGTTATAGACCATCACTTATAGACATATGCAGCACTAGGGACCCAATGTTGCTGTTACTATCGGGTCAAAATTGTTGAAAACTATCATCTCAATTGTAGGTTTGCCTGATTTAGGTATTCTGTTTATTCCAATTTCCTGACCGTGGTACTCCACTCGTATCTTTATTTTTTATTATGTATAAAAATGAATGTTTGTCTGTATGTCCTTTATAGAATCGTGAACTATACATTTGATCATGTGATGATCTTTAGCAAAGTTGTTGTGCATGAGCCAAAGAAGGTTTCTGTGTTGGTTCACAACTGAACCCGGTAGGTGGCGCTGCTGTCGGCGTATCGATTGAATCTTTTCTTTTCAGTTAGTTATTTAGTATTTATAAGTGAAAAATTTTGAAATATTTTTTTTCAATTTGGTGACTTTTCAATATTCGTATTTGCTGAAGGTAATATGCTAATTCTTTTCTACTATTATTGCATATATATGCAACGATGTCGAGAAGATATTGTAGATTTACTAACATACGAATTTTTTACACTATTACAATGGAATCTTACTTTAAACATTTTCGCAACGCCAAAATATTGAAATAGCAGAATTGGACGCCGGGGCTCGGATAGGCGAGATGGGAAACGAGGATAGGATAGGAGAGATGGGATACGAGGATGGGATAGGAGAGATGGGATACGAGGATGGGATAGGAGAGATGGGATACGAGGATGGGATAGAAGAGATGGGATACGAGGATGGGATAGAAGAAAGATGAGACACGGGGAACAGAACACATAATATCGTCGCGGTTTTTCTTACTTAACAGATCGATAATATTGATTTTATGTATTCCAGGTGTCTCGGGTGCCTTTCTTGCTGATATTCAGCCCCAAACTGATGGTTGCAACGGTTTAAAATACAATCTAACCCAGGACATAATAGACGCGATATTCAAAACGTACCCAGCCGTTAGGAAGAAACATATGGACTATGTGCCCAACAAGATGACCGAAGCTGAATTTTGGACAAAGTTTTTTCAATCTCATTATTTTCATAGGTAAGTATTATATTAATAATAATTTGTAGACAAACACAAACATTGTATACGCCCAAGTTAAGCAAATTAAGTTTATGTTATGGGTTATATATAACAGATCACTGTTGGGCCGAAACCAAACTACCCTACATAACCTATTTGATTTTACAACCTTTGCAACTCAATTATTTGAAAACCGACTTTAAGAATATGCCGATAATGTACATCCAATTAAGCATCAATTCGTGTTCAAATAATAAAACAAAACGATTTATTGTTGTTGTCTCACTCTGTTTATATAGGATTTGTATGAAAGAAAAATATTATTTATTTTGATACATATCCTCTACAAGTCGAAATCCTCCATAAGTCGAAAACTCTATAACTCGAATTTTTTGACGTCTCCCTCATGAACATGAGGCTTTACTGTATATATAATGTGATTTACTTTTTATTCGTAAATTAAAATGTATTATTATTATTATTAAATACAATACGCTGTACACTGGTTTTGTATGCGATTTTATAATTACGCAACTCACCTGAAAAGAGAAACAACATTTAAAGCTAATTAATTCACAATTTCAATTAATCTAGTACGTTTAGGTCTATTGTTCTAATTGACAAAAACTTTGACAAGTGTGATGCACAAGTGACATTACTTTGACACTTGACGTATACTATGATAATGCGCGCCAAATTGAAATCGAATGAAGTTACTCTTCATTTGCATATATACAAGTGAAGCCGCGTGACGAGTCCTAGTGTTGCTACGTTACAGAGATCGCATAGCGTCCTCGTCGAGTAAGGACCTATTCGGCGAATGTGCGAAAATGGACGACCATGCCATCGCGTCCGCTATGAAACACACCACATTGGATCTCACGGTATACTTAATGCCAATTTATTAAGTGTCTAAACTTGTTTCCTTTCCGCACAGTGCCTTTAATTGAAAAAAAGAACTAATAAACTTTAACTTCAGGTATAACTTATATTTACCTGAAGTTAGGCTAAAATGATTTTTTTCCACCTAAAAAAACCACACTAACAACTTTTCATTATCCTTAAATTTTTGCAAGCTGTCTTTACATTCCCAATTTTAATTGAAATAAACAAATATTTTTTTATTAAATTTATAAATGTCTTGTTCCTTTCTTCTCGCCATTTTAAATTTATTGCTGAATAAACTCTTTCAGTGAAAGCTGAATCTATAATAGTTCAGTAACTATCCATATGGAAATAGAGTATTTTCATATACTTTATTTTTATGAAAAAGTATAATATAAAGTATATTTACCAAAAATAAAGTAGGATACATTATTATAAATATAATTTATTAAATATAAATTATAAGTTATTCAAACTACAAAATATCAAATTGCATGTGGTGTTTGCCTATAAGTGATGTCTTTTTTTGTAAAGCAATTTTGTATTAGTGTAAGTAATTGTTGGTGAACCAAATAAATTAAGTTTGGTTGGCAACCCTAATGGCCGCTGACGTTTTAGTCCGGGTAATTAAAAGTCAGGGTAAAAAGGAGTCATAATCACTCTGTTTGATATTTGTTGAATTTATAGGTGGATCTGCCTCAATTCACCGAGCCAGTGCCCCTGTTAGGAACGGAGGAAGAGTCTCCACCAGAGAAGGAGAAAGGAGACACGACCTCAATACACCGCAACATGATCAAGCGGTTCAACCAACACTCCATCATGGTATGTTATGTGGACATCACACCAATATTGGTACTTTATTATAATAAATTCGCACTTAGGATTCGAAGGAAACACCGGTATTTTTTTAACTAAAAGCTTTTCTTAACTTACACGGTTGTTTGTGATTCTTCTCCGCAAGGTTGACCCTACGCACAACTGGACGACGCACTGTCCCGATTATTAGATATCTCACACACAATACCTCTTTTATATAGGTTTATGGCTTGGCAGCTAGGCCTTTATGCCTTAGTTTACAATATGGTTTCTTCATTTTCTTAAGACTATGTATTGCTCAGCTGAACTGTAGATCAACTGAAGCCATTCAATGGAGTTCTCGTGACAACTCAAAAGGCCACATTTGACTATACAGTTCACATTTCTCACAAAACATATATTTACCACTCAAAAGCAATCAATATCCTACAACTATTCTTCATTTTAGAGTAATATTACACATTTTCAGAAAATATAACTGCACAGCACATCTTTCTTCAGTTTCCGCCAAAAACTCACTCACAATACCGTCGCCGATATTGCGTAGACCACCTCCTATTTACTACAGCAGTGTTCACCTCCGAATTTACCACGTGTAGCTCCCTTTTTGATCTTCTCTCAAACTACGCTACATACCTCGTTCACTGAACTGTCCACTAAACTTTTCACTAAACTCGCCACTAAACTCGTCAATGTCTTCTATTAAACTTCTTTTCCAACTCTTTCGTATCGCACTTGTCGCTTCGCTGTCTTGAACTGAACTGCTCTTAGGCGCGCCTTACGCTGCTCATATACCCGGAAGAATCTTCTGTAACCCATTATTTCGATCTTCTTTTCGGTATTCTTTATTTTTACTATATATTCCTAACGTCTATCTATCTCTGTCTTTTCATTCCCGAACTTTCCATTCTAGAACTTTCGTTCATCATCTATCCCTTTCTAAAATGTACCTGTCTTTGTCTTTTACTTCCAGAATCTTCTACCTTTTTCTAAAACTTCTTAAATCAACTACCATCATCACTTGCCATAATAATATTATATTTTGGGCCGATTTTTCAATCACCAGTTAGAGGTTATCAGTCAGATAAATTATAACTTGAGTGAATTCAAAAGTGAATCATTAAAATGTTTTCAAATTCAAATTCAATAGTTTTTATTAAAAATAAGTTCCACTGGAGAACACTTTTTGAAGGTCATACATATAGGTTAAAATTTAATTTTACTTCCTAGTCTATGTACACCGCTTCGCAACGTGTTATTGCTGTTAAGGAAAAGAAGCGGCAAGAAACTCCCCAGCAACACGTCTAGCTAAAATGTTTTGCTTTATATTTTATTCTATTTATATCCTAAGTTCTAATAATTTATTAGTTTTATTCGTGCAACCGACATTTTTCATGTTATAGTTCATTGTAAAATAACTTTTATGTGGTGAAATTTCATTGAAATTGGTTTTGTTTAAATATATTTGCAGGTGCTCAAAGCTAGTCATAAAACAAATTCTAGTAATAACGGTAGTAGTAAAACGAGTAACAACAATAAGTTAATCGAGAACGGTGTCAAAGACACCAACGGCGTTTCGAAGAGGCTCGCGGCGGAGAAGAGCGAAGCAGAACCACCCGAGAAGAAGAAGAGGATATTGGAGAAGATACATTACGAAGACCTAGAAGATAGGACCGGAAGCGAAGATGCGCAGGAGTTGAAATTATCAAAGGTATGTCACTTTGTATGCAATATAAGATAGTAAATTCTCTTTCCTAGATAGATAACATTTTATTGTACACCAAATAAAGAATTATGAAAATATCCATATTTTCAATACATTCTAGGCAGTACAATAGGCGGCTTTATTGCTTGAAGTGATTTCTTCCAGAAATCTAATGGTGACCATACACCATGCTGCATATCGTCTAATCGATTGGATCAAATGGACCTACTGATGCAAAATGAAATTAACCCACATACTGACAGTTTTGAAAAAAAAGCAATTTTTATTAAAATTTTGCATACAAAAAATGTGTATGTATTTTGATTTTTTTTTTGTTAAATGTTGTATATTATATTTTGTCCTATATATTGAAGTAAACCTTTTAGGTTTTTGGATTACCATGGGTCATGGGTCTTGTTAGTTTATTATACTCTTGGTGTTTTGTGGGTTAGCTTCTTTGTGATAAAAATGTTTTATTCTGTAAATGTTGTCAGATCGTTATGATTCTTATTGAGTCGATAGAAGGTGGTTTTCGAAAGCCTTCTGCATCCTTAACCCAATTTAGGCATGTTTGTGGATTGGTTCCGTTTTGCATAAGTAGGTGCAAGTAGAACTGACCGTGTGTGGGCATGGATTGGCATGACATTTATAATTGACAGAACAATTGAATTTCAATTCTTTTGGCCCAATCATGCCGATTGATCATGTCGATTGGACCCTGTACTATGCGATTAAAATGAGAATAGGATCGACTTTGCGCCATATTGTGACGTCATAGCTGTCAATTATGACTTTTAATAATTAAATATTATATTAAGACAATTTACTACTAATTTAACCTATTTATTTAAATTTGATGTAAGACTATTATTATTGATATGCAAAGTTTTTTGCAAACCATACTTTTCAGGTGACATTTGGCAGATAGAGGTTATTGACATTCCTATACTTATTTGGATCGCATTATATAGCTGACGCTGGCCTTAACATAAAAGACATTTATTAAAAAACATTTGATTAAAAAACTTCCCTTGGTTTACTGAAGAAATTGATCGTAATGATTTGGTAAAATATAATAATGCAAGTGTTTTTATTTTTCAAAATCAGCCGATTCGATTCCTGAGAAGGGTAATTGATTTTTCAAAAATCTGATGACGCCAATTTAGTTTTCACATCAAAACCGACCTCGAGACTCATTTGAGTATTTTTCGCTATTTACCATAGTTTAAGATTTGGCCCTGACTGCGCCGTTCTGTAATCTTGTAAAAAGTACCTAAAGTCTGCTCCCCTGTGCTGCTATTATTCATTCAATAAAGAGTTCTTTAAGTCTTCTGAGTGTGTCCAGCAATTTTATCGCAGGTTTATGATATTTCCAACGATATATTTTAATGTAGTTTGTTTTTATTTGTGTTTTGCAGGTAGAACGATATTTAATGGGCCCCGCTTCGCAGATGAGTCAAACTAGTTCACACGGCAACAACCCACCACCACTTTCAGCTTTAAACTCAATATGTCAGGTGAGTGAAAGAAATATAAAAACTTTGGAAACAATGTTTGTTTATGATTTAAATTGTTTGGTTTGTTACATTGCTCGCATTGAGCCAAAATTCACAAAATCCACTGCTTCATTTTTGTCTCTGGTTGCCGGCTTAGCTTACTGGACCCAGGGGTACGAAGTTCGATTCCCAGCATGGTAAATCAACTCTATACACTGTTTCTCTATTACCTGGACTGAAATGACAGCTACTATCATCCTGTTTTTACAAGCGTTTATTTAACTTCAATGTTCCTATGTATGTAGTCCAAGTTCGGATGGAATCTTGCAAGTTAAATTTGACCAACTTCCCGGATTCCCATTGAGCTGAATTTTGGCATATGTATATCGCGTGACAATGCAATAATATGGTACCATGGACCTGATCTGATGGAGTCGGAAGGTGGCCATAGGATCTCCTGTACTAAACAAGATAGACCCGTCGTGTTTGGGCTCGTTTTACTTGTCTTGGCTAGCATTCTGTTGCTAAATGATATCTCAAAAGTTTGTATACCTTTTTTAGCTTGTTAAAAAACAAGTTATTTATGGTTCAAGTTTGGAGCAGCTTGCCGCTGTGAGCTGAGTCCTATGAAATTTCTATGGAAATATTGTAGTTTTAGAATTAGAACTAATTAACTAATTATGATTAATTTCGCGTTCACAGACGCTAGATTATTCACAAATAAGTGAATCTGCATATAATCCAATTTGTTGAGTTTGTTAAATTCATTAACTATTATATTATTAGTATTGTCATACTAGAATGATGATTGAAGGAAAACGTAGGGAAAACAGAGATTAACCTGATTACACATATAGGTCGCTGGATTTGTTCTTCATACATTTTTTAAATCACGTTTTCTAACAGGGTTTATGAGATGTTAGTACTTCTTATTTCATTAATTCGACACGTTCGACCAGAGGTTAGCCCGGAGATAGTTTTCTACATTCTATTTTTATCCTAACTCTCAACACTTGCTTGTTTATCCTAATATTTATACATTTTTACTATATATCTATACTTATAATAAAATTGTAGAGGTCGAATTTCTGTACAATGAAAAAAAATGCTAAAAACCGAGTCAGAGGGATGTAAGAAGTGAAATAGAACTAATTTAGATTTTTTTTGGAATTTTTTGTTTCTCTGTCTGTCTGTTTGTACCGGCTAATCTCCGAAACGACTGGACCGATTTACATGAAATTTTGTATGGTGATAGCTTATATCCCTGGTCAACATATAGGATACTTTTGATCCCGAAAAATTAAAGAGTTCCCGTGGGATAGTTAAAAAGCTTTAATTACTTAAACAGCTTATAACAGACAAAAAGTAATTTCTCTGCAACGTAACACAATAGAAGCGGATATTTTGACAGGGTTTGGTGTCGGTGAGAGAGTTTTATCTTATATGTAATGTATAAAGCTGATAAGTTTGTTTCTTTGTTTGTTTGCTTGAACGCGCTTATCTAAGGAACTACTGGTTTGATTTGAAATTTTTATACAGTGTTAGATAGCCCATTTATCGAGGAAGGCTATAGGCTATAAACCATCACGCTAAGAGCAATAGGAGCGGAGCACCAATGAAGAATGTTTCAAAACCGCGGGTTTTTTTTTTAACTTTCGCGGGCAGAAGCCAGTACTTAAATATAAGCTTAAATGTACACTTATCTATCCTATCTATTTTCATTACGACGTATGTTACTGAATGAAACTTGTGGCCTCTGTTGGCAGGCGTGGAGCAGCGGGCAGCAGTGCCCGCGACCGGTGCGCGTGAGCGCCGCCGCGGCGGTGGGCGCGCTGGGCGAGCTCAGCCCCGGCGGCGCGCTCATGCGCCAGCACCACGCCGCCTCGATGGCACGTCAGTATCCCCACATTATAGCGCACCCTTGCTATCGAACTGTCACTATTATTTTTTTGAAAAATGGAGTAAAATTCTTTTCGATATGGTAGAGAGCCATGCTGCAAGCGTTATCTTGACTATAGCTGTCAGAGTCGATTGACTGTAGATTTCAGAATCGACTCGATTGATATGATACTATGCTCTCACAGAATCGATCTCAAATGGTTACTTGTGCTAAGCGTGTTTTGTAATCGGCTAATGAGAGCCGGTGACTCAGTTAGTTCCCCCCATCCTATCCCTCTATCTCAACCACTATCCCATCCCATCACCCTATCTCAAACACTATCCCATTCTATACCTTTATCTCAAACATTACCCCATCCTACCTCCTATCTCAGACACTATTTCATTCTATACCTCTATCTCAAACATTACCCAATCCTACCTCCTATCTCAGACACTATTCCATTCTATACCTCTATCTCAAAAATTATCCCATCCCACCCCCTATCTCAAACACTATCCCATCCTTTTACCCTATCTTAAACACTATCCCATCCTATCCCCCTATCTCAAACACTACCCTATCCCACCCCCCCCTATCTTAAGCGTTCTATCTCTTCCCATCCCCCTATCTCAACCACTCTATCCTATCTTTAAGGCTTGCTACGCGCAGGCACCGCCCCTGGTGTTTTTTTTTTGTATATGTGTGTACCTACCTATAAGCGACTAATACTATTCTATTGGAACTAAGTTCCATATCGCGCGTTACACGCTCTGAGCGCATGGGAGCGAGACCGAAAAAGGTGTACTATGACTTTTTACGACACTTATTGTTTTATTATAAAATTTGTTTCCTTATGTATTTCTATACGTAGTATTTTTGTTAAATTTGTTTGTTTTTTCGATGGTTTACGAAAGTTTTCGATACTTTTCGATGCTTATTAACACATATCTAAATCTGATGAAACATCGTCACGTTCGTCACATATGAAACTTCAAGTATATTTTTTTCTGTGGCATTAACCAGCCAGTATGGTTTATGTCACTGATGGCAGTAAATATATAGCTTATGTAAATATATTATGTAAATTTAATAATAATTTAGTCGAAAGTAATGTATAAGAATCAAATGATGTTACAAATTGTTAATATGTTTTACGTACATACATACATACCTATTATCACGTTTTTTTCCCATGGGCTTGGACAGAGATTATAAATCTCCACTTGCGACAATCCTGACAAACAACTTTCGCTCCATCTACTATTTTTTATTACAATTTATGCCGCGCAGTGGCTGTAAAGAAAATTGGGGCATGAGTCGCATCTATTATCTATGGCTCGCGTAGTTTTTTAAACTTTTTGACAGCATGGAGAATCGTTTCTCAGGGACAAAAAGTTTTGTTTTCTTCCCTGTGATTGGTTATTTTTGATCCCTGTGATTTCAGAATATGAGAAATAAAAAGTATATTCTGTCGTATGGGTTTCCAGAATTAATCCCTCCGGACGTGAAGCAGGAGCTTCACCGCATCTACCTGTCGGGGGGCGAGTTGCTCCGGGAGCTGTGGCGCTGCTTCCCGCAGCCGGGGGCTGGCCCCGAGGCCGAGGACGCCTCCACCAGGGCGGAGAACTTCTACGAGGCTCTGCTCAGGTTCAGGAACGTCAAGTTGAGGCCCTTCGAGGTGAGTGCTCTTCGGTTGAACCCACTGACTCCGAGGACTAGTGTCCACTTTCTGTCCAATATTAGTTCAAAAATTGACCGGAATGCCGCTATATACTTGCTCCGTTATATGAGTACAATCAATTTTTCCGCGTATTTCATAATTTCCATTTTTTCTAAATTTAAAAACAAATGCATCGCCACCCCGTGTGAGCTATCGACGCCGATGCTGCCCTCATGTGGCAACTTCCTACATCGACCTTCCTGTTTTTTCGTCCATTTTCAAGTGTTTTCCGAATATACAATAATTAGCTAATCCTCTAGCTAGCCAATCAAGAAATCGTGCCAGTGAATGTGATTTACAATCCATAATCGAAGGGTTCCCTAGCACAGCAAGCAAAGTAAGTGGTTGTGCATTTGGCGTTTTCCAAATTCCGCATTCTGAACCGTACATTTTTTGGTCCTTCGAGCCGGATAACGATTAATTGATTGTACTAATATTACGGAACAATACTGTTTCCATTCGTTTATTTTACTTTTGATGTTTGCACGTCTATTAAGTTACATATTTCTTGACATTAAAGCCCACATGAAACAAATGCCATAATTGGCATAATTTATTATTGTGGGTGACGTAATAGTGATATTTTGTGTCGCTTTATGAAATCGACTTATTGCATTCCCATAAAGCTGAAATTTATGTATACTTTTTTGTATGTTTAAGCTTTTAAAATCATGCATCTCAAGAGAAAAGAACTCAAAATTGAATATTATTGAAAAAATAAATAATCCGTATATATAGTGTTGTATCTTGCATTGCTCTTGTAGTTCTAAATACACGTTTCTTTCTTCCATTTGACAGCATATGAAAGATCTAATTTTTTTTATGGTTTAAATATTATCGCTATTTATTTAATAATCTTGTACTAATTTATAAAGCTAAAGAGTTTGTCTGTTTAATTGAACGCGCTAATCTCAGAAACTACCGGTCTGGTTTGAAAACATTTTTCAGTGTTAAATTTATCGATTTATCGATCGAGGAAGGCTTTATATCATCACGCTAAGACCAATAGTAGTGAAGCACCGATGAAAAATGTTTTAAAATCGGGGGTTTTTTTCCTTGTGAGAGCTTCCGCTGCGTAAACGGTTAAAGTTTCGCAAAAATCATGTGTGACAGAACTTAGCGTTAGCCCAAAGGACTATTCCATGCGGACGAAGTCTCGGGCAGAAGCTAGTAAATTATAAAATCGCGTTTTTCCGAAAAACTCGTTTCGAAAAACGAGGGCTATGTCCAATTTTCAAAATTCTTCAGGTGAAAAGTTTCAATTTGTAATTCCAGGAGAAAATGCTTCGTGACCTGACTCCTTTGGCCACGTCATTGACCAAACATATGAACCAGATGATAGACACGGCGTGCGCGAAGTACGCGCTCTGGCAGCAAAGGCAGGCGAAGCTGCGGTAGTAGTTACTAATACATTAATACTCCAATATCTTATAATATTATCGACAGCGAAGCAATAAATTATTTAATTCGTTTATTTTTTTCATTTATTCCTCACAGACAATTTTATGGCCTGGTAACAAAGATTTTTAGGGCAAGTTTTTTTTTTAATTTTTATGTTATAGGAATTTTTATACATTTTGATGGCCTGCTGACAGGTGTTTAAGACAAGTTTGATCAGCTGACAAAGATGTATGAGACAAGTTTTCATCTATTTCATTAATCACATAGTATAGCCTTAAATATATATTTGTTTGATGCCAAACAATGGATTCTCACATCGTTTATCATCGATCATCACATGATTTAAGTACGTTAAAAAATTCTAAATCTATTTTTTATTTTTAACCAATATTTTTACATGTATATACAAAGTTTAGGCCATAGACCATAGATGAAGTGAGGTACATTTATTTTAATAACTCGGGAAAAATGTAATTTTGAAAATGATCCTATCTTATTTTTTTTTTCATTTATTTTGGCATCAAACAGATATATACATTTCAATTTAAATTAACAGTTACATTAAATTTGTTCTTATAATCTAATAGTGCCTAAAAATTGTTCTGTTAAAAAATAATTTCTAAAAGTGAGACAGAAAAACAGTGAAAATGTTTATCCAAATAATCTAAATTTTTAGAGGGCAGCGAAAACTATTATTTTTATTCAAACATTCACTACTTTCAATCAACATTGTGAAGAATCTATACTAGCACAATACATATAATATCAATACAATGCTCTTTCCCAACAAAAATCAGTTCAGAGAACTTATTGAAGGACATGAATAGTATATTCGTTGTGATATGGCCAAGTTTGGTTCTATATTATATAAAAAATACGTGGAAAATTATTAAAACGACACAAATAATTTATAAAATTAATACACAACTCTTGTACATAGTTCTATTATATAAATTATTATTTGATACTTTCTTCGTTTATTACACAAACATTATTTTTTTAATTAACATAAATAACTACTATTAAATAATATTTTCTTAAGTTTTCGCGACTTGTATACATAATAAAACTACGTTTTAATGGTTTTAAGCGCGGTAATTTATTAGCTTTTGGTTTGTTTGACGTTTCGGCCGCTTTTCAGTGGACGTGGTCACGGACGACAAAGGTGACATTTGTCCAACGAGTATTGTTAAAGTTTTATTTAGCCTACCGGCAACTTGTTAAATTTAATTACCGCGGCCACTGAAAAGCGGCCGCTTAAAACCGTTAAAACGTAGTTTTATTACTATTAAATACTCAAAGACAAGTCCTAGCCATGAATATCGTAAGTAGTAAACAAGTTTATTGTTTTTTAAACCAATTATATACCGTGCCTTATCCCAGTTTGCATAAACCTCCCAAATTTAATACTAATGTTGCCTCGCTGTCGATGTTGGGCTATTTATATAAGGCCAATTAACCATAAAATAATGTGTATAAACTATTTAAGAGAAAGGAATGTGTTCTTTGGCTTGGCCTTATGTAAATAAGCCCGTATTAAACTGGTAATGACGGCCATTTTGTAAATGATATTAAGATAACAAGATGGCGGCCGCCTATTTCATGCGCTGACATTTGATGTGAATTTAGAATTAACTTTTTGTATGTAAAAAAAGAAAGAAAGAAATATTTTTTTTCTTTCTTTATATGTTGTGATTATTGGTAAATTAGACAGTTCATCTCTATAGCTTGAAATTGAAATATGTTATCCCAAATCTTAGACCATTAATGGTCTTAGTGCAAAATATTCTATTACAATTGTTATAAAATTCAAATTACTTGTATGATGGCTTGTCACTGTATCAAACGTTTACTTGCTTTGCTATCGGTTAATTATGTAGAAAGTAATGTCAAAATTCAACCGTCTTTAAAGTAAAAAGGGATGTCATGATACAAGAACTCGCCATAAGTAGTTATTTGTCCCAACGATGATTAGGCTTCTTAACTAATTCAAATGGGAATTATTAGTCCTCTTGTCCCAACGGTTTTACAGCCTTTGTTAAATCGCGGCATACATTGTAATAAAAAAATATCAACAATTTCATAACATCATTCTATACTTATAAATTACTTTTCATTAAATTATTTTAAATTTACATAAATAGCTAAATATTTACTATCATCCGTGTTAAAAAATACTGTCTGGTAAAAAGCTACAGAAAAGAAATTTATACTTGACGTTTGTTTACGCCTGATTTCATTAGAGAAGTAGTTGTTTTTTTAACTAATCAGTTTTTGTTTACTTTCAACATTTTAGAAATAGAATGTTAACCTCAGGTGAAAGGCCTATTTAGGCACTCGAACTATTAGCGCAGCGAGAGCTAAACTATCTCCTGCCTTAATAGAACACTCACCTCTCATGTAACAACCTACTAACAACTTATATTTTGTATGAAACATTATTTACAAGCCACTAACATCAAATCTGAAATTTGGCTTTTTCATAGAAATCCAATTCGAATGTCTTTATAAACCTTGATTAACACTGCATAATTTAAAATTCACATCAAATGTTCACAAACAAACTCTGAAACATTACAGTACGCGCAAAACTTAAATTCGCCACGAGTGAAATTAGCTCCGAGTGTATATGCAGGTCCAGTCACAGTCAAATGTTTGCGTTTATTACACGTGGCAATGTGTAGTGCGAAAGAGATAGCGAGTTCGTTTGGCGACAGAGCGAGAGAACAATACTTCTGTCAGCTCTGTATGTA
The DNA here is from genome assembly GCA_949752895.1 of Dendrolimus pini. Classification (NCBI taxonomy): domain Eukaryota; kingdom Metazoa; phylum Arthropoda; class Insecta; order Lepidoptera; family Lasiocampidae; genus Dendrolimus; species Dendrolimus pini. Next base: position 14,340,487 of record OX457145.1, on the reverse strand, counting down.
AGACTTCGTGTATCTTATGATTGTGTCCACTAACATGTACAAACTTCAAGAGTGCATTCAAGTTTAGTTCGTACTGTACGTACAATATCCCTGTTGAGAATATGTCGTGTAAATAAGATGTGTATATCTGTTTGCAAGTCTATTCCAAAGTTTTTGTCCAATTTGTCGAAATACGCGATAAATAGACAATAAAATTGTATTTGAAAACGCTGTTTTTTTATAATTAAATTGCACATTTTGCACAAGTATCAAAAATTTCCTTCAGAACGTTGCAGTTCCAGGTTCCCGGCAAGATAAATTTCATAAAGGATTTTTTTGCTATTTGCTCCAGTCTGGGTGTATGTGATCTATTCCAGATTTGTGTTGTTATTTATTATAACACAAGCACTCAATTTTCATATGTCCGTGTACATTACAAAGATACCTATTAACTTTAATTATTTTATTTGATCCGAAAAATATGTTACATGCCTTTACACAACTTACTATGCCAGGATATTTATATTATTTTTCCGTTCAATGTCACAATTTTCTAATACTTTTCCGGTTAATTTTCGTACTTGAAAATGTATTGTGGTTTCTTTAACGTGACGATTTGTGACATTACTAAAAGTAAGGTTAGGCGCAAACGGCCACCGACCACAGTCACCGGTCACGGTTCCACCGCGATAGTGTCAAATGTTTGTATTCCACTAATACACAACATTTTCTCGGTATCGTCACGGCGGAATAATAGTAAAAAGTTGGTATTACTATTAGCAGAAATGACGTTAGCTGAAACGTATATTGAAAACTACCAACATTTTAAACATTTATTTCGCGAGTTTTCTTTTATAAATAAATGATTAATACTTATAAAGATAAGTGGCCTGTTACGTGCACGCTATTGAGATTAACAGAATACCAAAATCAGGCAAAACTACGATTGAGGCGAAAGTGTTCGGCGATTTTGACGAGATAGTAATAGCAGAATTTGGCCTCACTGCATATCAGCATTTTCATATATTTTTATAGGGAATCGTCACACACGCGAGGCGGTTGGTTGTCACTTGTGGTCGGTGGCCCGCGTACGCGCAACCTAACTGGTCGATTCTCATTTCTAACTTATTTCTTCTATGCCTTTAAATCGATGCTTTTCAATATTTTTGAATAAGCGACCCCATTACAGGTTAAAAAAATTTGGCGACCCCCTTGGGTCATAGATAGACAAAAAGTAAGTAATTTGAAAGACTACGTTTATGTTTCTTCTCTATTTTGTTACTCAAATCCATTATTAGGGCCTTATAGTATGCAAAAAGTTGCTGAGCTTAGAAAATACCTAAGTACAAGGTAGATATTTAAATTGCCTTTTCCCTTTTGCCGGCGACTCCCCGAGAAAGACTGCGACCCCCTAGGGGTCGGACCCACAGATTGAAAAACACTACTTTAGACAATTGAAAAGTATTGTTGTAGTTATTGGCCTTAAGTATTGGAATAGACAAAACATGTGAAATGTGAATACTAATTATCATTCAACGAGCAATTGTATGTATCCTATAATAATTTATAACTAACTCAACATAGATACTGAATTATTGCATTTTTGAAACCAAATCTGAACTGAATCTAATGATAATTTATTTTTTAAGAGTAACTAAGTTATTTGCACGCTGACTTACTTTACATGGTTGTCGAAATGTAAAGCAAGTGGTAATGGACGTTTCCTCAGTTATTGGTAATAGAAGAACGAAAATAAGCTTGCCCGATTATCAATAGTCAAAAATACTATTATATCTTTATCATTCATTTTTAAGGTTCTTTGTTAATATAAAACAATTATTTTTCTCAGAAACTATTAGGATTTGTGTGGATGAAATTTGACAGGAAGATTAGTGTAGTGTATTTAATTAACAGTTGAAGTTTTTTCTGTATTGATAAATCTGCCCTCCTTATAACAAACGCAGTTGCAAAATGGCGGTTTCGAGAAAAACGCGCTAAACAACATGTGCATGTTATGTCACCGTTTAGTGCAGGGGTCGCCAAATGGCTGACCGCGGTCCGCCGACCCATTTTGTGCCGACCGCGAAAAAATGTCATTTTTCTCATTGACATCCGAGGGCTTCATAACAATTGGTCGTATACGCAAAAATGCCATTTTTTATTGTTTACTAAAAATCTATGCATGTTGTACAAAGTATGTACAATAGTCAGCGTTTTACAAATAAAAAACTGCGGCCTAATACTTAGCTAACCATAGAACCATATGAACCAGCGACCTATCCGGCTCGAAGGACCAAAAACTATAGTGTGTGTATACAGTTTTAGTATAGGAGGGAAGGCTAAAATGTACGAAATACCAAACCTAATGAGCGCTGTAATGACACTGATTTAATTACTGAAAATATATTAATATAAATGTGTAGCTAAGTATTAGGCTGCAGTTGTTTATTTGTAAAACGCTGACTATTGTACATACTTTGTACACATGTTACAATTTAGAAAGTTTTACCAGTATGCAAGTGTATCTAATTCCAAATTTCAGCCTTATGCAATCAACTGATTTTATTCGCAATTTTGTCCCTTGTGTAAAATTGCACTTTTGTCTGTACGCCCATTTGTTATGAAGCCCTCGACATGTATATAAATACCTTTGTTATTTCCGTAATTACATTTGTTTAATAAATATTTTTTGTATAAAATGTTGTGCGGACCGCGATGGTTATTTCATTTCTTAAAACGGATCCCGAGCGAAACTAATTGGTGACCCCTGCTTTAAACGCTAAAAATCAAGCTTTATGTGCGCTACAATTTCTGCAAAGAAGTAAATACCCAAAATTGTCGATTACTGCACGTGCAATTAGTAGGGCAGAAAAATGTATTAGTCGTGTGGGGTGTCGTTAGTAAGATATTGTAAAACCATGACGATGTGTATTGAATTACTTTTTTTATTGAAATCAATTGAATTGCGCCCCCGGGTAAACATGGCCCTGATACAATCTATATGTTAATAAATAAAGAAAAATCTTTGTAACAGTTCTTCTCGAACCCGCAAGGAGTAGTGTTAGATTTGGCGTGAACAAAGTTTTTATTTATTGCATGAGTTCAGCAGACAGGCAGACGGCCCTCCTGATGGAAAGCGGTTGCCATCGCCTATGGACCATTAGCAACACCAAAGGTGCTGCAATGCGCTGCGACTCTCTTAAGGGAGACTGGTACCTGGCCACTAATGCCGGAATACAACTCAAGGTTCTTATAGCGGCATACTCTAGACCGGTGGTAGCCATCCAGACGGTCAAATACCCTACCACCTGGCTGTGGGTTGTTATATCGCCTTTTACGACAGGCCGCCCGACAGCAGGGAATTGTATTCTTTATCCGTTCCTGCACAGAGTCAAAATGTTTATATGGAGGAGTGAAATAAAGTAAAACATTTTTATGTCTGTTACAAATACTTAAATGAAATAAAAATAAAAACTTTTATTGTTTAAATTTATACAGACGATATCAAAGCCATGAAATATAATAGTATGTAGTCGGTCACACAGAATAGAGACTATCGCCAAAGAGTTTGAATATGTTGCCAGCAAATAGAACTTTGATAAAAGATTTTTAACCAAATGTACAATTTAAAAATGAATTATGGTCGGTATTGTTATTGTTCTTATACGGCAAGAGAAAACAATTTAGTACAATTATTGATGGTTTGATTTTAGAATATATGGATCGAATCCTTAGATTTATTATAATTCTAAATTCGAATCTTATAAAACGTCAATGTCATTGTAATTTATTTCAGTTGGCAGTAATGGTGGTTCGATATAGAACGTGTCAGTTGCCAAGTCAATAAAAATAAATAATCTAAAAGTAATCTTTCATTGAAATTGTTATTATAATTTAATTATAATTTAAGTAATAGTTTAATTACAAATAATTCATAACGTAAGTTTGATTTAAAATTATTTAGATGTGTTAAATATTTCATTACAATAAAGAAAATTGAGGAGGTAATTAAGAGAAGCCATCTTAGGTTGGAAATAATTTATTTTTAAAAATGTTGTCACACATAAAAATATATATATTTAGTGTTGCCAGAAAAATCATAAAATTATCAAATTATTTTATGTTTTGAACAAGAAGTTTCTCGTTAAAACGTCAGTACCAAATTCAGTTTACAACTTTGTCTATTACTTGGTAGACGTTCATGACCGGTGTCTTTTGATTGTACATTAAAGGCCGGCTCCTATTGTGTACCGACAGTTCATTTGCCTTATTATCGGTTAAAACGTAACATAAGTTCCATAGAATTAATGTCAAAATTCAACCGATAGTGGGGCAAGTGAATGAACAGTAAAATATAGGAATCGGCCATAAGGCGATATTAGATAGTTCATTTCTGTCTTTCAATTTGGATTTATCAACGATCCGTTTAAACAAAAAATTTAGTCTTATCAATGCCCTTTTCTTTCTACTTTCTTTGGTTGATCCGTCTTATATCAGTTTACAGATTCAATTCCGAAAAAGATATGCCCTAAAATTGTTGAATAAGGTGCATAATTGCTTTGTAATATATTAATTAAGAAAATAAAAAATTGCGACAATAAGTTTCGCGTTTAGTTTGTAAGAGGGAATGTCCAAAATTTACACGTTACCATTTTGAATGATTTTTTAATTTGTATTAATTTTTGCATTCGACTTTAATGTGTATAATTAAAATATACTCCCGTTATACGAGTGCGGGTATTTTAATAATAACACCTGTTAAAATTGTAATTACTTTTGCTTAACGAAATTAATATTTTTCTACGGTGAAAGTAAACATCGTGATGATACATTGTACGTCGGGTTAGCTCATGCGTGCAACACGCCAATCCTCATTGAACAAGAGTGGCCCTACTATTGGGCGGGTCGAGCTTAGCAGTGGAATATTTATGAGGTAATATTTTATAATAAAAAAACAGTCTCGGTTTTTTTAGTTGTGTTACGTTACATTAAATGAGTGTATAAATATTTGCGTTTTTTTTGTCTGTAACCAAAAAAATAATTATTATTATCTGAAATTTCGTCCTAAGATGATTTTGTATCTATAGGTATATGTATACAATTATTACTTAAAACTAGGATATGTCCGCGACTTCGTCTACGCTTGACTTGAAATTCCCGCGGGATTCCCTGGACACAAAGTACCACAGCATTTAAAAAAGAATGTAAGTAACCATTTTAGTGAAAACTGTGCCAGTATAAGCTAATTTTTATATATATTAAAATTCCCGCGGGTTTCCCAGGATAAAAAGTAATAAGAATTTGCTGTCGATCAGCGGAAACCGCACCGACATCGGCCCAGTAGTTTTTGCATGAGTCCCGAACACACAGAAAAACAGTCAAGATATCTATAAAAACGTGTGTGTACTTATGTACACGCGTTAGAAGTTATACTTCCTTGGCCTAACAAGATAAAAAACGACACTAACAATAGAAAAACTAAAATGTTGACTATAGCTAACTTCAGGGTGTTGGTTGACTATAGCTAACTTCATAGTGTAGGTTTTTCGTGACGGTGTGCGCGCGCATCGTAAAAATTTACTCTCATCATTTTTCCCTAACGCGCCTAAAGAAGTATAACTTCAAAAAATTGCATCGTATTCTCCATCGCGTATCTTCTAATATATAAAAATCTTGTGTCACGATGATGTTGCCGATAAACTCCAAAACTACTGAACCAATTTTAATCAAATTTGCACACCGTGTGCAGTTTGATCCAACTTAAAAGATAGGATCCTTTTTATACCGTTGGAACCGGTAGGTGGCGCTGAGATCGGGTTCTAGAATCCTCCTAATCACCGGGAGCGATTTTGTTTTTGTGTGTTTGAGTGGGTTCCCGGATGGTTTAGATTCGCAATTAGAACCGGTAGGTGGCGCTGAGATTGGGTTCTAGAATCCTCCTAATCACTGGGAGCGATTTTGTTTTTGTGTGTTTGAGTAGGTTCCCGAATGGTTTAGATTCGCAATTAGAACCGGTAGGTGACGTTGACATCGGGTTCTAGAATCCTCCTAATCACCTGGACCGATTATGGTGATTTTGTATTTGTGTCATGAAACAAAGTCTTTTAGGAATTCCAAAAATATGGCGGTACGAAGTTCGGCGGGTCATATATATATAGTATATTGTAGTTGGTTTTTTCAAATAGCTGTAATGTACAGACACGCCATGCGTAGAATTTTATAACATGGATATTTAACTCTGTTACTATTCAATAATAATATACTTAGAATCACGATGTTTATTTCTCTAACTACGTAATTTCTCACACACAGTTTTAGTTGTAACAGAAAAACAACTTTTTAAGCGTAGCATTTTGTTTGTTTTTTTCATGATCATTGAACAAAGATGTCAAGTGTTAATGAGTATAATAAAACTTCTTTTTAACTGTTTTAAGCGTGGTATTTATTGCTAATTGATTACAGCTCTTAATTTGGTTTGCCAACCATACTCCGTTTCCAATATTTAATCTGATACGTAAAATGAAATACTTATATGGATATTTACTGAAGTATTATCGATCCAGCTTTCACTGAAAGAGTTTATTCAGTAATGAATTAAAATGGCGAGAAGAAAGAAACAGGACATCTGTAAATTTAATAAAAAATGAATTGGTTGTTTATTTAAATTTAAATGGCGAATGTAAAGATAGCTTCCAAAAATTTAAGGACAACGAAAAGCTGGCAATATGCGCTAGAAGCACACTGCCAGCTTGGTGTCTCCAAGAGAAGAAATAAATAAAATTTTGAAAAATACTCTTTTTTTCTTTCAAATACTTTATGTTTTCCCTACTTAAAAAATGTAATAGGTTATTTTTCTCAAAAATAGTTGGCAACCCTACTCTTAATTCTCATATCAGAATCAGCCACATTGCAAGTATGTCGCTAAATAACCATTTTTTGTAATTTCTCGTAACAACTTTAGATTACTTACACAAACAAATATGTATTTTTTATGAATATAAAAATAGATATTGGTTATTTATAATCTTGTTCTAACAATGGCCCTGCTAAAAATGGGATAATCTTAGTGATAGTGACCCAATGTCAGCCGTGACAGTATCTTGGGGCTCAGCGGAAGATCTGGTTTTAAAAGACCAGCATTATGCTGAAACTGTTGCCCCTTTCAGGACAAGATTGTGTTATTTTAGTTTAACAATTATAATCGAGGGCTTCATAACAAATGGGTGTATACGCTTAATTGCCATTTTTTGTTGCTTACTAAAATCTATGCATGTTACATTTTTATTTTTTTTATTTATTCATGACCATAGAATCCAAGTCTTTCAGTCGGAAACATGTTAATTAATAGGTCTTCGTATAGTAGCGCAGTTGTATTGCAGGCTACAACCGACGCCATTCAATGGAGTTCTTGTGAAAACTCGAAAGATCACATCTGACTATACAGTTGACATTTCTCACAAAAACACATAATTTCTACTCAAAAACTATCAATATCCTGCAACTATTGTTCATTTTAGAGTAATTATACACATCTTTAGAAAATAAAACTGCACAGCACAACGTCTCCTTTCAGTTCCCGCCAAAAACTTCTGCATGTTACAATTTATAAAGTCTTACCAGTATGCAAGTGTACCTAAATAGAAGGGTATTCCAAATTTCAGCCTTATGCAATCTATTAGTTTTCTTATATTCACAATTTTGTCTGTACGTAATTTGTCCTGAATAAAATTATTTTCTTCGTTTCTTGCTTCTTTCCAAACCGACTTATTCCGTTAAAAAATAATCGTTAACGATTAACCTAGATTAGTATACACACGAGTCAATTCTTAATTTTAAACGCCATTAACAATGTTGCATCTCAAACAACGCGTTAAACCCCTGGCCACATCGGCGTGACATGGTCACTAGTACACTCCCAGGTGTAGCAGAGGCATTAGAAAAACATAATTATACTCGTTGTGAGCTATTATACGCAACAGATATTCACACTTTATTCATGTTCCTTGTATAAACTTATGAAACTATAATCATGTAATTTATAATTTAATGTACAAAAAAAAATGTAGCGCGTAACGAAACCTGTAAAGTAAAAGCGCCGGTAGTTGACATAAATAATTTTAGTCTATTTTCACATACTATTCAACTAGAGATGCCACGAATATTCGTCTACAATTCGGTATTCGGCCACTTTTTTTATTTTTTTATTGCAGGATTTCAGCAGACAGGCAGACGACCCACTTGATGGGAAGTGGTTACCATCGCCTATAGACATTTGCAACACCAAGCTCTCATACGGGAGACTGGAACCTGGTCACTAATGCCGGAACACAACACAAAGTTGTTTTGGCGACATACTTAAGACCAGGGGTGGTAGCCATCCAGCTGGGCAAATGCCCTACCACCTGGCTGTGGGTTGTTTTGTCGCCTCTTATGACAGGCCGCCCGGCCGCAGGAAATTGTATTCTTTCTCTGTTCCTGCACAGTTTAAACTAACTTTTTGAATATGGGAGGGTAAACCGCTTCGTTACGTAACGCGTTACGGCGCCAGTCTGTCTGGCTTCCTTTTCTCTTACGTTAGATTAGTTTAAGTTATAACCTTATGTCGGGCGTCCCGAGACGCACACCGTCTTTTTTCATATTCGGCTCTGTATGATTTGTGTATCTAGACAGTTTCAAGCATCTATGAATATTCAACTTTTTGAATAATTTTTTAATAAGTCTCAATCAAATTGTGTTGGACTACTAAACGTGGAGTTCTTAAATATTTAGCTTAGCTTAGCTAAACGTGGGAGTTCTTAAATATTTCGGTTAACAATTTAGATATTCAACACATTGCCAATATGGTAGTTAACATACGTAACGGAGATAATTTTTATCATCTTACAAAATGATGACGTTATTTCTGTAACGACTCAAACAGCGTATTGATTATAGTTTAAGAAGTAATTAAAAATATTTCAGCCATTATGTTTTCAAGTTGTAATAATATTGTGGCGACCGAGGGTGGAACTGCCCAGCAGCGTAAATCAGTTTTAGAACTTTTAGAAAATACTAGACATTTCTGGAAGGAAAAGACAAGGACGGATAGATGTTAGAAAGGGATAGACGATAAACGAAAGAAAGAGATAGATAGATGTTAGAAAGAGATGGACAATGAACGAAAGAAAGAGATAGATAGATATTGGAAAGGGATAGATGTAAAAACGAAAGTCCCCGAACAGAAGGTTCGGGAAAGAAGAGACAGAGATAGATATATGGTTTCTAGAAAATTCTTCCGGGTATATAAACAGCGTAAGGCGCGCCTACCGAGCAGTTTTTAGAGTTGAAAGTTGCAGTTTAAAGTTGAGTTCAGTCCAAGACGGTGAAACGACAAGTGCGATATTAGAGAACGTTAATAGAGGACAGAGACGAACTAAGTGGTGAATTTAGTGAGAAGTTTGGTGGACAGATACGCGAAGGAGGTGTGTAGCGTAGTTCGAAAGGGAAACCAGAAGCGAGCTACACGCGATAATATTGGAGGTGGTCCGCGCAATATCGGCGACGGTATTGAGGGTGTGACAACTTATCGTCGGGACTGTGCATCGTTGGTCGTGCGTATAGGGGCAACCCTGCAGAGAGGTACTACGTGCGGCTGTTGTAAGTCAATAAAAGCTTTTAAATTAAACACTGGTGTTTTCTTCCAATCCACAAGTGCGTACCCCCGCTCGTACGTAACAATATGGTAAACGATAACGTCCCTATTCCCATTAAAAAAAAATACACTACAACTATTATTCATTTTTAAACGTTTTTTCGAAATAAAACATCACCAAGTTCACGCCCAAAAACTCCACACCGAAAAATACATTTATAATTTTTCGCTAGTATGAAATTTGTTACGCGCTACATGTAAAATTACGTAATGATTATTATTGTATAGTATTGTTTTAATTTAAATGCGAATATTGTCTGTACAAGTTGTACTCTATCTGATTGCAATAAATGCAAATTCGGAAATAGATTTTTGGTCTATTATTTCATCTATACCCAGTGGTTAGAGCAAGCGAAGATAATATTGAATACGGCCTGTAGTAAATGTCTAACCTATCTGTGGCGTGGTCCTTGAAGCCCCCGCGCGTAGACCTGACATAAGATAAAGGAGAGAATAGGACTGATATTATTCGTAAAGAAAAATAATATTTTTAAGAAAACACCATAATTTGACAAATATTTTTATTTATAAATGTGTTTACAAATTCAACAAAAATATACTACATTAACATTTATTAGAAAAGAGAAATTAAGACAACCTCCTTGATCGAGTTATAATAAATTCATTCGAATATTTTATTTGACAAAATCCAAATGACAAAAAAATCAGTTGAATAGTAATAAAAATAGTCATACCAAGAATACTAGGAATCGCATGACCCAGTAAGATGTTTTCTTGATGGTTGGTTTAATTTTTTTCGTTAGGTGTCACTATAGTTGTGTCAAACACTCGTTGACACCCCACGGAGAGTCACGTGCGGTGTATCACTTATCGATAGCCATACCTTTTCATAGTATTAAAATCGACAACTCTGGTGCGTCACTACTACCCCCATTCGGAAGTAAGTGGAACAGAGACGTAGATGCTGTCCCACCCTAACATTTTATTGCCCTACGGGCAGCAAGTCGGGCCTTTACCGCCATTTTATGGTAAGCGACATTTGCACCTAAGTATATTTTTGGTTGTACAAGTGTTTCAAACTATTATTTTGTTTAATTATAGTTTGAAACACCTAGAAGTGTTAGACACATCTATTATCCGCAAGAGTTAACTTGAGGCCTGAGCGGAATGCGCGCTCCTCTACCGACCCCCGCCTTCTTACCGCTCTCGCCATCGATGCTATCAATAACTAGCTCGCGCTTACGTCATCCAAGCAGTCTCAAGTTAACTCTTGCGGGTTGTATAGTATTCATTAAATGTAACTTCACGTACGTAACATTCCTCAAAATTTATTGCAGCCTTTATTTTATTTGATATAAAATAATGTTTTAAATAATAAACTTACTTTAAAATTTTAATGGAGTTTTGCTATAGAACGCGATAGAAGTATGAACGGTGTCGCTCACTGGACAGTGGTGGGAATAAATGTATAAGTACGAGTTTCTTTAATTACATTTTTTACTTTGGGTAATTATCAGTACATTAAATGTTTCAACGATTGTGTACGTATGTGACTTACTGATTAATATTTACTAACTAGTATGAACCAAATTTAACCGACGTTATAATCGATTATTTGAAAAAAAAAACAAGTTAGAACCAACTTTGTTTTAATTATTTTAAAAATATCTCAAAACACTAACATTTGTGTAGTTTTCAAAGTGTTAACAGTCATGACACCTAAAATACTTGATATTTTCATTAAAGCCTCATTTCTCCTTAATTCAAAACAAGTTTTTGTTTTTGCCAAGAGATGTTTATAATATAATTAGAGGAGATTTTTCATTAAAAAAATCATAATTATTGAATCTATTATACGTAAAAAAAATCAAATTCTTCAAAAAGTTCGATTGATGATATAGAAAAAGAAAATCTTTGGAATGTCTTCACTATCATGAATCTGAACAAGTAATAAAGTGATTTGTGTATGCCAATTTTCATACCAAATTTACAAAAAAAAATTTATCTGGAATTTCAAAACAACTGCAATACTATTCTAATAATAACTAATAAATAAACTAATATTTACATAAAAATATAATTAATATAAAACACTGTATTGTTCACCAAAATAAACAATTACAGCATGAATAAATTTTATATAATTAAAATAATTTAACGGCAAAACAAAAGGCGGCCTTATCCCTTAAAGCAATCTCTTTCAGGCAACCTGACTGAGAGGATACTTTTAACAACAGTCCAGGTATAATTAAATTTAAAAAAGTAAGATAAAACAGGAACAACAGTACAATGTGGACAGTAAACAGAAAAATTAAGAAGAATAAATTAGTTAATTTATTATTTTTAAAATTAATTTATTTTAAAACCATATATTATTACATTTATATACCACTTATAACCGGTCAGATTTTTTTCAAATATGTCTTCACACGGTCTGTGTACCTAATCAGTATCATGTATGATGTATTTATAGTGATGATGAATGACATGACGTATATTTAACACGTATTATAAATATTCAAAATCTTGAAGAAAATAATATAAAGCCACCAACCGAGCCTCGGTCAAGTTGTAGTTCTATTACGTGAGGCAACGAAGTTCTTTTGGAAAAGGTGAAAAGTCAAATTTCACTAAACATTTCATATGTATATTTTTATACAATCCTATAAATATTCAAAGTGTGTGTGTGTACTTATGTACACGCGTTAGAAGTTATACTTCTTTGGCGTAACGAGATAAAAATCTTTTCAAAAATTTTATCTTTTGCCTTATTCTACGTTTGTAGAAAAAACTACACTAACAATAGAAAAACTAAAATGTTGACTATAGCTAACTTCAGGGTGTCGGTTTTTCGTGACGGTGTGCGCGCGCATCGTAAAAATTTACTCTCATAATTTTTCCCTAACGCGCCAAAAGAAGTACAACTTCAATAAACGCGAAAGTTTGTAAGAATGTATGTGTGGATGTATGTTTGTTACTCTTTCACTCAAAAACTGCTGAATGGATTTTGATAAAACTTTACAGTAATATAGCTTACACACCAGAATAACACATAGGTTATAATTTATACAGATATAGTGCGAATTATCCAAAAGATAACGATTTTCCGACTAAGCTAGTATCCAATATTTGTTTAAAAATAAACAATACAACTATTGATGACTTTTGTCAAAAATTAAACGTTTTGAAAAATAAACTATATTTACAGCAAGACATGACTCTTCAAGTTCCCTCCAACTTCTCTCTGCCTGGTTAGATTTATAAAAAAAAATTGATTTCGAAATTTTTTGAAACTTGATGTAGATAACATCAAGTATGAAAATCGAGTGACGTTTAGCCTTAAGGGAAATTTGTTATTATACCTAACGTAGATCCTAACTACACGTTAATATAAAATAACATAACAATAAATCTCTAATTACATAATGCGCTATACACACAGTTTATAAACTTAATACATAGAAACATTACAGTGTGCAACAAAAAACCCGTCGTTTCTTATACAGACGTAAACAGGTTTTTTTTAATGGCAAAATTTTGAATGGGCTTTTGAAACGAAATTCAAAACTAGGGGAAAATGCTCTAACGAATCTTAGGGTAGGGAAGATATGATAGCAATTATTACGATATTATAAGATTTTTCAAATAATCAATTATTAACAGCTCGAAATCCAAACTATTAATAACAAAGGCACCATATTATTGTACCAGGATAATGCTGCCAGTAAGGAATACATTTTTGCAAGTAACTGAGGCGAACTAAATGAAAGCAATTTAATAGCAATTTAATTAATTTTTAATTTAATTTTCTTGTATAAACCTGAACTTTTGGAACTAAAGTCATGAAAAAACAATACTGGTCTTCGTTTTAGCACCGAATCTGCACGTTTTATCATTTTTGTGAGAATGTTGTAACCTATAAACGTAAGTTTACAAAGTAATACAATCGTGTACTAGCAGAAGGTGATGTCAGGAGCCTTAAGAACAGACGAGCGTGCATGACAAGAGCTAATGTCAAAGAAGCAAGTGAGGTGTGTAAGAATAAGCCTGAATGGCGCTCTGTTGTTTGTGCCTACCCCGCAAGGGACCTGGCGTGAAGTTATGTATGTATGTACGAAGTAATAAAAAGGAAGCCGCCGTCATCAACAAGAACAACGGGATTTTTGTTACATAGTGTATAATACTAACTTATTATTAAGGTTATGTATATGTCGCAGGCAATTTGTATGATTCCGCGTTTTACAAACGGCGTCGACCGTTTAAAAACGCTCGCTGACTTAAAATATGCCGAAGGCAAAATGTAAATTGCCTTGTCACTTTATAATATGCCAGAACATTTGATAGATAATTCAATCGCCGTTTACAAAATGCCGCGGCAAATTGAAGTATTTAGTTCTTATTCTTACCGCGCGTGGCGCTACTAATCAAAACAAGAAAAATAGCGTCGAGTAGTGGTTTTGTGACACAGAAAAATATTGAAAACGGGCAAATTCTACGTGTTCAGTATTGTTTTAAAGACAATTATTACAGTGAATTGAGAAAATTTTACGATTCACAAATAGGAGCAGTAAAAAAACCGTGGACAAATGACAAAGTTTTTGAGGTTATCCGGCACGTAAAATACGCTAAGGTGTCCATAGAATGTGGTGCTCGGAGGACTCAGCCGCGGCAAATTGAAATATTTAGTTACAAGCATTACAAATATAGTCAAACAAATACCTCTCCCGCACAACATCATATCATTGAGAGAAGCGGTTTCAAAGGAATCTCTCTATTTGGCGGACAAGGCGGCTCAACTTTTGCAGAGAGTGGCATCAGATTAATGAAAATTTAGTTTAGGGGTATACATACACCTTATATATAGACACTAGACCTGTTATTTGGGTTAGGAAACATGTTTTTAGGGTCCACCAACAAGTTTTGAATGAATAATGGGAAAAACAAAAATGGACTTAAACAGTGAGTTGGTTGGGTTGGGTTAGTGTTTAGACCAAAGCGCACGAGCCGAGCGAGCGTAGGCTACTGCCGCAGCGGCCGGCGATTGCCAGAACCGACTGTTCATCATTTATTAATTGATAACTATTTGAATGGTGGTTACAGATCGGTTGTGACATTTGCTGACCGCTGTCATAGCACACTTGCTTTGCTCGCTAGGCTTGTGCGCTTTAGTCTGCGTTTTTAGACTGTATTAAATGTTTTTTTTTACATTGACCACTATCTCTCTTCTGCATTTCTCGTCTTTAGACATAAGAAATAAGTACACTATTTTGAAAAAATTTATAAAGTTATGTTTACAATATGTGTCCAAACTGTGTTTTATTATGGTCACCCTACTATAACAATCAATGTCGAAATTTTAACTATTGAACGAGTCGCCAATTTGCCTTCGGCATATTTAAAACAGCGAGCGTTTATAAACGGACCACGCCGTTTGTAAAACGCGGAATCATACAAATTGCCTGCGACATATATATGTAATAAAATTGGGGTTACAAGTTGGCTTCATAATCGTATATTTCTGACCCGTGAAAAATCACTTCAATGCCTTCATATTGTCTTTGATACTTATTTAAAATTAAATGTAAGCAAGAAAAAGACCAAAAATATCGGCAAACTGAAGGCGACATTGGGCCGTGTCTTTTTGTAATAGTATGTTACACGGCATTAATACTATATCGAGCGATTACCTCCGTTTTATCGTAAGCAACATTTGGCCCTCAGTATATTTTTGAAGTGAAACTTCTTTATCGGTGTCGGAAAAAAAATATTACCGTCACTATTTTCGGTCACACGCCATCTTGTTTTCTTGCCCCTACCACGATCGATTCGACCGTGGTAGGGGCTTTATTTATTTAACCAACTTCTGTAAAGTTGCATATAGTAGATCATTTTTCGAAAAATAAGGTCATAAAAAACTTTCACTTCTTACGTGTGTACACGGACACATTTTTTTTGTTACAGAAGGTATTTTATTTAAACTATTATTTAGTTTTAAAACATTCAGTTTTTGGTTCAGTAGGGTATAATCTAACTAAAACTGAAAGTCTTAAAACAAAATAATAGATTTAAATACCTTTTGCAACAAAAAAATATACTTAGGTCCACATGTCGCTTACTATAAAATGGCGGTAAAGGCTCGATATTATAACGATGAAATCCTTCATACAATATTTACGAAATACAAATTTCAATTTCCCATACATTGAAATTTGCATTCACTTTCTCGAGAATTATTTAGGGTCCGCGCTAAACTTTTTGACCGTCTTTAGTCGACTTTTGACCGTGTAATATACGGTTTTTTATACAAAGTTATTATTGTGCTGCCTGTATAGCATGGATACCATTCATACAATATTTACGAAATTTAATAAAAATCTCAATGTATGGGGCTTTACCTTTTCAAGAATCTATTATAATAGTTAGTAGCGCTAAACTTTTTGACCGTCCTTAGTCGACATAATGACCGTACAATATACGGTTTTTCATACAAAATTAATTTTATGACATCATAATGCTTGCCACGCGGACTATATAATATGTTTTTTTCTGATTAACTATACTTTAACAACTATATAACTATAATGCAATATGTATTATTATAATATGACTTAATAATAATTGGCTAAATAAATATTATGACAAATAGAAGACAATATAAATCACAGAAATCAGTGCTATTATGTTACAATTTAAAATATACACTGTAAACTAACAAAAAGAAGTCATAAAAAAACGCGAGCCAAATAAAAGAAATAAAAAAAATATTAAATAGATTTCGAGTTGTTTTGGAAAATTTTAAAAAGACACAAGTATGTACCTATTGTATTTTACAATTTAAGTGACTTTGATACGGATTGATTTTGAAAACGGACTTCGTCAATTTTTCATTATTTAGATTTGTAATTTAAAGAAAATAACATTATACATACATACCGATGAATAAAAATTATTTTAGCAATTTAATAGTATTGACCATTTTATAAACTCATTACAGACTATAGATCCTGCTGCAGTATATTTAATTATTATTGTTAATTTTAGCTATATAACAGAATTTTTAAACGAAAACAAACTATTATTCCATTATTGTTACATGACCTGGTCATATTAACAAAATAAATACGTGTCAAAGTACTTGTACTGGCAAACAACTGTGCCGATTTTGGTTATAATAAAATATACAATATATAAATGGTCTTATTCATGTTGAGTTACAGTAAGTTTTCAGCTATGAACTAATATGAGTATGATAATGAAATCTATATTTTTATTTTATTTTGACCACTTAAATTATTAATGCAAGTTACTTAATTGTTTTAAGTTTTTTTCTAAATTTTATAGGTTCGCCTTAGACTGATACCTAGAAGATGACTGTTCACACGAGACTTTCAAGTTCAGCAGATATAATATTCTACCCAATTACGAAAATCAGCACATTCATTTTAAACCCACCTATTACATCTCAGACATGTTCATATATATATATGATCGCTATGACTCGTTCGAGAAAAAATGTAAATATGCACTTTTAATTTTAAAAAAAATAGGAGCAACCTTTTAAAATTGAAATTTTGAACTGAAACTTTAAAAAACTTATAATTTTTTGGTCTATAAAATTATACCGTAACGAGAAAAAAATAAGAATAAAAACAATTAATTCATGGGGATATTTGAAATTAAAAAAAATAGAGCTGTCTTTTGGGAGTTGTTAAAACATCAAAAACTAACATTTTTTCACGCGTGACAAAAAAAATATCGTTTTTTTGCGCCAGCCTAATATATATATATACGATCATATTATGTTCTATCATCCAACTTCATCCGAGCATTGTATGACAAAGTCTCGACTTGAGACAGTGAAACAAACCAATTATAAATATATCACGTGAATCTATCTGAAGGCTTTCACGACCCACACTATGAATATTATAGCGACTATGATCCCGATTATGATGAGGATGAACATCTTCCTACGATACCGACGCTGGTACTCGGCCGCTTTGGCCAGCTCGTCGACGCCCGACTCGACGTTGCCACTTGTCGCTTCTATGTGGCTTTCGACCGACTCTATACGAAATGAATCACATTCAAATACACTTATTTGTACAGTCGCGGAACGAAAATGTTCGCCACCTTAACCCTTTTAAGGATTTAAGGGGCCAAATTTAATATTATATTTGTCCATAAGCTGCCAGCTGCCATCAAAATTGCCGCGCCAAAACCAGGAGAATTATACCGTCTCTTTTATTCTAATACAAATTCTACGCAGTTAGAGGGAAGAAAGCATCAGTTCAACGTTTGTTTCAATTATCTGTATTTGTGGTCAAATTTGTGGTGCTTCCCAATTAGCCGTGTGTGACAGTTCGAGAAAATTGTGGTGGTTCCGTCTTTAAAGGGTTAAGTCTGATGAACCACAGAAGCCGTCTGTACAGCTTTTACATTACACAATAATATTTAAAAATCTAACTAACAATACTTCACATAATTGTGTACATTAAGAAGAAATTAAATACCATTTACATGCATTTAATTTGAAGTTTCTTGTGAATAATTTGTATAATATATATAATTATATATATGTAAAATATGTTCTGTTTCTATTCGAAAATAACATACCAAGTGAGTAAAAATATGTATCAACTGTTCGCAGACAACGCCCGAGTGAGTAAAGAGACATACCAACTTTTCGATTATAACCTACGAGTGAGTATAAAAACATAATAACTGTGTGCAGAAAATGCACGAGTGAGTAGAGAGACATACCAACTTTTCAGTTATAACCTACGAGTGAGTAAAAATACATAATAACTGTGTGCAGAAAACGCACGAGTGAGTAGAAAGACATACCAAATTTTCGGTTATAACCTACGAGTGAATATAAAAACATAATAACTGTGTGCAGAAAACGCACGAGTGAGTAGAGAGACATACCAACTTTTCGGTTATAACCTACGAGTGAATATAAAAACATAATAACTGTGTGCAGAAAATGCACGAGTGAGTAGAGAGACATACCAACTTTTCAGTTATAACCTACGAGTGAGTAAAAATACATAATAAATGTGTGCAGAAAATGCACGAGTGAGTAGAGAGACATACCAAACTTTTCATTTATAACCTACGAGTGAGTAAAAATACATAATAACTGTGTGCAGAAAACGCACGAGTGAGTAGAGAGACATACCAACTTTTCGGTTATAACCTACGAATGAGTATAAAAACATAATAACTGTGTGCAGAAAATGCACGAGTGAGTAGAGAGACATATCAACTTTTCAGTTATAACCTACGAGTGAGTAAAAATACATAATAAATATGTGCAGAAAATGCACGAGTGAGTAGAGAGACATACCAAACTTTTCAGTTATAACCTACGAGTGAGTAAAAATACATAATAACTGTGTGCAGAAAACGCACGAGTGAGTAGAGAGACATACCAACTTTTCGGTTATAACCTACGAGTGAATATAAAACATAATAACTGTGTGCAGAAAATGCACGAGTGAGTAGAGAGACATACCAACTTTTCGGTTATAACCTACGAGTGAGTATAAAAACATAATAACTGTGTGCAGAAAATGCACGAGTGAGTAGAGAGACATACCAACTTTTCGGTTATAACCTACGAGTGAGTATAAAAACATAATAACTGTGTGCAGAAAACGCACGAGTGAGTAGAGAGACATACCAACTTTTCGGTTATAACCTACGAGTGAATATAAAACATAATAACTGTGTGCAGAAAACGCACGAGTGAGTAGAGAGACATACCGACTTTTCGGTTATAACCTACGAGTGAGTAAAAATACTTAGTAACTGTGTGCAGTAAACGCACGAGTGAGTAAATATACGTACCAACTGTTTGTGCTTGTTGGTTGACCATTTCGGCCAACTCCTGCATAATTTGGTTGACGTCCAACACGTCAGCCTCTATCTTGTTGATGTACGCCTCTTTTTCTAACAACATACTCGTTTCGAATTCCACCAGCCGCGCCTTGTAATGGTAAGGAAAATAAAATAACAAATTTTCTGATCGAATTCAATAGTGGTTCTATACAAATTGTAGTGGAAACTGCAATAAGTATTATATTAAGATTGTATTTCTTTATATCATAAAAAATATTATTAATATACTAGTTTTCCCCGTGGTTGTGCCGCAGGTCAAACCCTAGTGTGTGCCTCTTGTTTAAAAAGCAAGCATTGCAGGTTAAATTGTATTCAATTTTTATCTTAGAGTTATTTGCCACTGGAAGATTCACTTAATTTCATACTGCAAACTATCCCATCTCCCGGGATGAAAAAAAGAAAGTATTTATGCCCTTTTTCGGAATTAAAACTACATAATTATGTATAAAATTATATATAGCAAAATCGGTCCAGTACCCCCAGTAGTTTTTCTGTGAAAGCTTAACAGACAGACAGACAGTTTATTTTCGCATTTATAATATCAATAAGGATTATCTAAATAAATATAACTAATTAGCTAAATACCTGTGCCTGTTGATTTGCTAACAGAGTTGATTCCTCGTCGTCTGCGATCGCCTGCTGTTCCAACGCGTGCGGGTCGTTTCTGACGCGCGCCGGCCGCGGCATGTGAGCCGCCATTTTTTCCGACACTTGCTGTAAATTTAGTCGATGGAATAATTATTAGCAATTCAATATAGATATATTTTATGTCACGAAGACTGCTAGGTCAAGTCACTATCTGAACCTTGATCAAGTGCAAATTTAAGTGTTTGGAAGATTATTTAATAATTTATAGTTTTACGACATTAACAATATCTATTTGACGACCTCTTGGTTGAGCGAGTTAAGCCTTTGCCGGCCGACCTCAACATAATGCTCACTACAACGCAGAGGCTGCAGGTTCGATTCCTGGCATGGTAAATTTGGTAAGCAAACTTATTGTGATTTACTGTGATCTGGGTTTCTGGGATTGGCCCCAGAGTGGTCCGTTGTATATTACCCATAACATAAGTGTCACTTGTGTATACAATGCGTTTGTCTGCCGATTATTTAAAAGAAAAGTGTTCTATTGTCATAGCAATGATAATCATTTATGTGTAAACATAAGGCGTACATACAATAAATACTAACAAACAGTATTATACATACTAAAACAATATACACATACAACAGATTTGATAAGATGGAACTTCTATATTATTATGTACAATTTTTGTGTATGTGTGGGCGGTGTATTTGTGTAATATATGTTTAAACGAATTTAACGCAAAATCTATATCAGATTTTACTTTGTTTCTTTGTCTTTGTACTGTCGCTTTTCAGTTAAATAAATAAATAACTTTCTTATACTAATACATACATCAAATGTATATTAATATGTGTTTAAACGAATTTAACGCAAAATCTATATCAGATTTTACTTTGTTTCTTTGTCTTTGTACTGTCGCTTTTCAGTTAAATAAATAAATAACTTTCTTATACTAATACATACATCAAATGTATATATATTCTAATCTATAATATCATCTTTATTTAATTATATACATCTTTATTTAAGTATATATAGTAGTATATTTATATTGTATTTTATTTTTAATCGTATTTGATTGCAATTTTATTAATTTTATTTTAGTTTAGCACACCACCAAAAACCGTTTGAATTTTCCTTTAAAATTTCCTTAGACACTGGGTTGCCTGGAAGAGATCGCTATAAGCGATAAGGCCGCCCATTGTAACTAACACAAATGTATTCATATCAATTTTTTTATCACATATAGGTTCGCGTTTGACCATTATCTTCTTCGATTTGAGCGGAGATATGGTCTACGATCGAGCACGCTTACCTAGAAGGTAACATTCACACGAGACTTGAAGACATCCATCGGGAAATACAGACTCCGGCAATGAGTTCCACTCCTTTGCGGTGCGCATAATGAAGGTGGACTCAAAGCACTTTGTTCGTGTGGTATGTCCACCATATAGCGGTGCCGCATGCCAGTTCATCTGGTTGTCTGATGATGGCTGGGAGACGGCGGGATAAGATTGAAAAACTCCAATGCACACTCTCCAAAATGTATCCGATAGAAATAATTCAATTGTCTAGATCAGGGGTAGGCAACCTTTCCACTCAAAAGAGTCAAAAAAATACAATTTACGAAATTTCAAAGTTTTTAAAGAGCCACATTTTTTTTCTTGTAAACAATAAATATTATTTGCATTGATTAAGTGGTTTCATAAAAACAAACAAAACTATTTATTCATATATAAGTAGTGTTTTTCACAACAAAAAGATTACATTTATGTGACATTATTAGACAATTACTTATTATTAAATTAAAAATGAAAACAATTAAACATTAACTTGTGCTTCAATAACAAATTGGACAAACAAATTCTAAAGACTAAAGAGAGCCGCAATTACATCCAAAGAGCCACATGTGGCTCGCGGCCGCGGGGTGCCGACCCCTGCTCTAGATTTCTAGATTTATGTTCATGGTGAACAATAAAGAGTTTTCATTCACTCATTCATACCTTTTGGACAGATGAATATCTTGCGAGTGCATCCCTGAACGCTTGTGTGAGCCTCTCGACTTGCAGCTTCTGCGGCTTGTCGCCGCGACGCACGACCACGCCCAGCCGCTGAATGTCGCGAGCCGTCGCCGACACAGATCCGTTCACCGTCTGCTGTGTATCATGACTGAAGGCATAACACAAAACAATATAGCCTATATAATATAGCGCGATGAGATATAATAATAATATTTTTTATGGTGTAGACAGGGATAATCGCCGGTCAATGTCACGCCACATTTAGATTAAATTTGTCAAGGGGCCTCTACGTGTTGGCCTCCCCATGGCCCCATGCAAGACCTCTAAAAGTCCGGGCCACTTTTATGGCCCGTGGTCTTGAAAGACATACATTATAATAATTTCTTTATTTCAGGTAATAAATAACCCATATCAATTTACAACATAAAATCTTACTACTAAAAATTAAATTAAATTAAAAAATAATAATAATAATTAAATAGTACTGTGTCATTTCAATTCAATTTCAATTTCAATGATATGGTGCTATCATCAAGGAATAAATTGAAACATTTGAAACAATTTCACAAGAGCTTTGGTGTATATGTACTTGAGATAACGGTGAGAATTAAAGGAAGATTTATTATAAAAATTGGTTAATCAAATCATTTACATTAATTTATATTATAATTAAAATTTAAAAAAAAGTGTACTTCAGTATACGAAATAGAAGTTATAAGGTATAATTTAATGCAATCTACAAGAATGTTGCCGACAATCTGCGCTGCAGTTTGGCAATGTAATTGTATGTATAATCCTGTAACTTTTTTATTGAAAAAAAAAAAAAAAAAGGTTTTGTATGACTCAGTAATGATATCAAAGTTTTAATTAGTCAAATAATTTGTTATCAGTTAAACAAGGGATTACCAATAGTTTTTTGGGCAAGAGACCCCTTTTCCAAAATGAAATGATACCTCAGATCCCCATAGCCAAGTCAATTTAAAACATTTATGTCTTGTTTTTTATGTATTGATACAAAATACTTACCAATTTAAAAACTTTGTGGTTGGTTAAGTGAGAAAACTTGACATCATTTTTATGATTAAAATTTAACAAATAAATACAGACTTAAAACTCAGTAAATATACAAACTCGTGCATGCTTATCAACTTGACCACATTGATACTTCCTACTAAAATATTAGTCATTATTATAACAAGTACACTTAACACAACTCATATTATAGTATCTTGAAAGTTTCAAATAAAAACTAGTGTTAATTTATAGGGGTCGATTCTTATAATTGTCGAGCCCCAAAATAGAGTGTATATTGACCCCTGGAAAACCAATTTCGACCCTGGGGGTCCATATTGACCACTTTGGGAATTCTTTTAAACAGAAATAAAAATATTTTTCATCATCTATTTTATATGAGAGAAATTGTTACAGTCTTATTATTCATATTGAGTTAGACTAATTTTGAAGTCTTCAAAAGAAGCCATAAAACTTACTCTAACTCAATATGAATAAGAGTGTTAGTGTTTATTGTAAAATATCTCATATTATTCATATTCTATTTATTATCTGGAGAATCACCAAACTTGTACATTTCAAATAAGACAAATAGACGGAAACACTTTATGACTCACCAAAATTAATACATACATACATACATAACTTCACGCCAGGTCCTTTGCGGGGTAGGCAGGAACAATTACTAATTATAGTTATAAAATTAATAATTATAAAAATAAATATTTATACAATAGTATTATCATTTATTACATAAATTGTCACATACATATAATTAAAGATAGAAAAGAGATTGTCTTCTGTTTAAGAAGCATCTACTTATCCTTTCGCACATACAATACAGACAATTTATAATGTTGCCTGGCCATTATAATACTTTCTTAGCAATACAACAGACCTATTGTTTAAAGGAATCTCTTCCAGGCCACCATAAATTCGTAGGTAATCTGGCGATGTACACAGGTGGCGCAGAAAAAGAGGTAGGTAGTAAGAATAAGAGAAATAAATTACAGTGTCTATAGAGAATTAGTATATTTCAAAATATCATAGCATTAACATAGAAGTAATTTATATATATCTCATTTCAGGGAATGGACTAATTTTATTCATAAAAGCTGATAATATGTATTCTGTGGGACACTTAAGGAATGTCCGTTGAAAGCAAAGCTCCTGGCACAAACAGTATTGAAATTTACAGAATCAAACTGTACATAAAGAGATGTCTGAAAGAGAGTGTCGGGGTGAAGGTAAGGAAAGGAATGCTCCGGTGGTTCGGGCATGTGGAAAGAATGTATGATGAAAGAATGACTAAACAGATATACAATGCAAAAGTGGATGGATGCAGAAGTCGCGGAAGGCCACGACACACCTTCCATGATCAAATTGATCATGTACTAGCAGAAGGTGATGTCAGGAGCCTTAAGAACAGACGAGCGTGCATGACAAGAACTATGAATGTCAAAGAAGCAAGTGAGGTGTGTAAGAATAAGCCTAAATGGCGCTCTGTTGTTCGTGCCTACCCCGCAAGGGACCTGGCGTGAAGTTATGTATGTATGTATGTATGTAAACTGTAGATGAAATATAATGAAATTCTTTAAAAGATGTACTCACATTTTATCCCTCAGCTGCACATTGTCATTGGGTCCACCAACCTGTTTCATCATCTTCTCTAATGAACGCAAACCACTGTTGATAGTGTTAACATTGTCGGCTATACCCTCGCTCAGGTTGTATAGCTCAGTGGGGCTGAAGTCAGCAAAGCCCACAGTTGGGACAGCTGTATTGGTACCATAATCACGGCTACTACCACTAATTGGCTCTCGTTCCGACATTGTGCTGTGTGAAATAACAAATATTATGCACACAGTCTATTAATAACTATATTAATAGTGAACATAAAAACAAAGTATCTTTAGTGAATTATCACTATATACTACAACTATATTAATAGTATAGGAAAATAAAAATTGTATATATAAACATTCTCTATTGTTTTTATAGTATTCCAGTTATTTTTTTATCATCTAAATATAGACACAGAATTTTTTCAATTTTATATTATAGATATAAACCATATAAAAAGTTTTAATGCAGTGCTTTTCAATCTTTTTGAAATTGCGACCCCTTTACGGGTTGAAAAATTTTGGTGATCCCTTTGTGTCATAGACAGACAAAAAGTTAGTAATTTAAAAGAGTATGTTTATGTTTTTCTCTATTTTGTTTCCTGTATTAATTATTAGGACCTGTACTCTGCAAAAAGCTAATGAGCTTAGAAAGTACCTTTATATGAGGTATAAATTTCAATTGCCTTTTCCTTTTTGTCGGCGACCCCGGAACAAGGCGCTGTGACCCCGTAGGGGTCGCGACTCACAGATTCAAAAACACTGTGTTAATGTTAATGGGTACATACTTACTATAAATAGGTTATAACTAAATTAAGAATAATCTCAGATTATATTGTAATGGTAATGTTGTAGTTTTCTATGTCTATGCTAAAACTTTAACTAAGACTACTAGTAAAGACTTTATGCAGGTATAGCCAAGGCTTTAATGTATTATTTGAAATGCCACTTAACAATGTCAAACATTAACTTATAATTAAAAAGTATCTTGCTTAAAAGGGATATTACTATTACTATACTTTAAAGAATATTTCAGAGACAAAACTTCATTTACAAAGGAGCTCCCTCCAGCCTCTTAACTCTTTTCTGTATAATGTTTTTAATTTGCCACACATGTAAGGAATTTATGGAGATATATTGCACTGTAAATTTTATTACATCTTGTCATTATTATGACTGTAATATTTAACTTTCCTTTTATTGTCTTTGTAATTCTGAGTATGCACTGTTTGCTACAACTCCATTAATTCTATGAAAATTAATTGTGTAAAATTCTGTATAAAATTTATTAAAAAAAGCTTGAGTAATCTAGCTCAAATTGTTTTTATTCTTATTTATATAAATAAGAAGTAAAGCAATTTTTAGCTAGATGTGTTTAAAGGGAGTGTGTCTTACTGCTTCTTCTCATTAACAGCAATGACATTTTATGAAATGGTATACAAAGAAAACAGGTAGTAAATTTAAATTTTGATTTGGGTATGAAATGAGGTTGTATCCCTCCCCCTTATCCCCCTATTTAAAATGCATGTATCGGATATCAAACATTTACCACTATGAGAACTAAACCATAACTACCACAAAAATGAATAAGCACAATACAACAGACATTAGCTAAATATATAAGCACCAATAAATATATAAACTCAGGCACCTGCTTGCTTTTCTAAGGCAAGTGTATTTACCTATATAACACCCAACTACCCTACATGATAAAAAATTAAGAGAATATTAATTGACCTACTAAACATAATAATTTCTCATAAGAAAAGGGTAGTAGCAATACATAGTTTTAACTTAAGAACTAATCACTATAACATTTGCACTGCAAGTGCTATAAGTGAAATTGTATTGAATGTTTTTGAATAACATTAAAAAAGTTATCTGTGTTTACCTGCTTTTGTTTACAAGATAATAAAAGCAATATCAGATCTGATGAATCACTTCAATGAAGAAAAATACGTGTTTGATCTTGAATTAGAGACGTAATTTACCAATTATTTAAAGCATTAAGCAAGGTAAAACTGTTGCTTGAAAGTTGCGTAAGACAGTATCGAACCGGTTTTTCTAAATGTATTTACCTTTTAATGTAGTTTAGTGGGTTTTACTAGCTGGTTTTTAAAAATTTTCTTTGTTCAATTCTCTCGGCGGTGGTCGATTAACTGTCAATGTCACAGTGACACTGTGACACTATCGGACACAATACTGATTGTGTTGCAGATTACAAAAATGGTTTTAATCATATTGCTCATTTTACTATAAAATATAATAACAATAAATATAATTAATATTATATTATAAGCTTGAATAATTAGAATAAGGTTTTACGTAGTTTTGTATTATTTCTTACACTAGATGTCACTGTTTCTAATGATAAAAATGTGTCTATTAAGTTAACAGATGGCAGTAAGTTGAATTTGAATACGTGAAGCAAAAACTTTGTACCCCTTTATACGAAAATTGCGCAGACAGAGAAGTATGTTTATATAGAGAAGGAGTGCAGAATGCGAATATTTAAAAAAATATGCGTAAAAAATACATTAAATCATTAAAAAAGCATTACACACATGTATTTGACACGCACGCACACACACACACACACACACACACACACACACACACACACGCACACGCACACGCGCACACGCACACGCGCACACGCACACGCGCACACGCGCACGCGCACGCACACGCACACGCGCATATGTACTCTTTTGTTTATTGTTAAAGTCAAATTAACAGTGTAGCCTTGGCGAAATCTGTGATTATACAAGTATAGTCTTTGACAACAGAACCTTAATCATTATTAAGGTTCTGTATGGTTCTAATTTAAATTATAAGTTTGAACAATGTTCTGGAACATATTCGTTAAATTAATTATGGTCGAATTTCGACCACTAGTGCTATAATTACATCGTGCTCAAACATATAAGATCTTTATTTTAAGACTACAAAGAAACACCAGATTGGCTTATTAGAAACATATACAACAAAGATATCCGTGTCGAAAAGGTACATACAATTCACCAAATAGTTGAAATTTTTAGCACCTTTTAATAATCTAATAGCTATACATTTTTTTTAATAACATTGCACATTTTTCAAGTTCGCACCCACTCTCTCACACTCATAACAGCTTGGGCGTTCCTTTTATAAATAAGTACACATTCTATGCGTAAAGGAAGTAGATAGTACCTAATGAAAAGGGTCGCCTACCAATATAATAGAAAAAGACAACATTAATTTTCTAATTTGCATTCTACATTGAAAGAACACGGTTCTTGTGCTTCTACAACTATGTATAATATAAACAGTGACAGAATTGATTTATTTAAAACACGTATTGCAAGCCAGAAATGAATTTTTCTCACAAACTTGAGTCTCGAGGCTCACGGACGCATAAAGTACTCGATGCTTACATCTTTTTGCATTTGTTTCAACACGTTTATTGCGATGCAATATGAAGAGAGATATTTGCAGTTTTGAAGAAAAACTTTACGGAATTAGAATTAAAATCCGATTTTAAATATTTGTCTTTGAAAGTAACTTTTTTTGGTTCTGTGAGTTTTTCTAAAATGGAAATAATTTTATTTATTCATGATAAAATAAGGTCTAATCATACATTATTATGCATAATTAAGTACACTTTAATAAGATTAAATTATAAACACTTTCAGTATAGAGAAAATAATTTATATTGTATTAACAATAAGCAGGATACTGAGCCTAGGTCATTGAAGTTAATGGGTAAGATTCCCAGAGGACTGGTAATATTACCTTGCGGATACCAGCTATACCAGCTCTCTAATCTCGAGAGGAGTCAGTGAGTCGTTTTGTGGAGACTCATGATTTCAGGACCCCACAGCGTTTCACCAGCCAAACGGCACAAAGGTGGCGGTATATGGTCTTATGTTTTATTTATGTCTGTTCGTTTGTATATTCATCTGTCTTTGTATGTCAGTTACTTTTATAGAAACTACTGCGTTTATATTACTTTACATGGATTGAATTTGGCGAAAAGTGTCGTTTATATAACTTTAAAAGTATGTTTTGTGATATAAAGGCATGTCAGTCTGTGCAAGACACAAAAATGGAAAAAATCTGCTCAGCCGTCGAGGATATCAAAGCTCAAAATTCATCTATCCAAACTTCTATGGAATTTTTATCCGAAAAATATGAGTCGTTGAAAACACAACTAGAGAAGTCTGATTTAGAGAATAAAAAGAATCTACAACATATTAAGGCCTTGGAGCAAAAATTAGATAAATATGAACGCAGCTCTCGCTCCTCCTGTATTGAAATTAAAAACGTACCTCCTGTCACTGGGGAGTCTAAGCAAGATCTTTTATTAAAAGTGACTTCTATCGCTAAGAAAATAAACACTGTCATCGAACAATGCGATGTAAAGGATATTTATCGCATTAACACAAAAGTACCTTCTAATAAAATAATCATCGTTGATTTTGTGAGTGTTATCAAAAAAGAAGACTTAATTTATAAATATAAACTTTTTAACAAAGGTAACATAAAATTAAACACGGATATGTTTAACTACAACTGTGCCAGACAGCCAATATTTATTTCTGAGAATTTATCACAGCACATGAAACGCCTATATTATTTAGCGCGCGATTATGCGAAGTCTAATGATTATAAATACTGTTGGGTAACAAATGGAAAGATTTTCCTACGAAAAATTGAAGATGCACCAATTAATTGGATACGAAATGAAACTGACCTAAAAAACTTGTCAGCCCCACTGTGACTATCATTATTGTGTTATGATCGAATTTTGTATTGTTATTTTTCCTTAGTAGATAGTTTTTCTTTTCTTTACTTACTTGATTTTGTGCTTAAAATAATTCATACACATTACATACTCAAACCATTTTACACCTCATTCACGCCTCTCACAGAGATTACACACACATATACACACTTACTAATACACAATAACAAACATTTGCCCTCTATATACGCCAGTTGTTTATACCTTTTCATTTATATAACTTTTCACTATAATTTAATTTCGGTGTTCACTTTTTTTTCTGTCAATAAGGTTATTAAATTATATTTATTCTGGATTCTATAAACATTCATAAAGAAATAGAGGATGTATCTGTCTCTAAAAGTTACCTCTGTTCACCTGAAAATTGCACTGACTATGTCTCCTCTCAAATCGATTATTTAAAGATTTTTCATGTTAATATTAGGAGCATTGGAGGAAATTTTAATGAGTTAATGGTGTTATTAAAACGAACAAGTATAAATTTTGATGTTATACTGTTATCAGAATGTTGGCTTAGCAAGTGTCCATTTTTACCAAAGTTAACAGGATACTATATTTTGGAAACAGAGCATACAAATCAAAATGATGGTTTAGTTGCTTATGTAAGGAATAATTTACCATGTACATTTGAATATCCGTCTTTAGAGGCTAACTGCCTTATTCTTAAGTTTGGCAAAGATATTGCTATTATTGCTATCTATCGTTCCCCATCTTACAAAAATATAACTAACTTTAATACTTCCCTTAATGATATACTGAAGTCGCTCAAGAAATATAAAACAATAGCATTAATTGGTGACATTAATATAAATATATCTCAAAATAGTACCAATTCCGATAGTGACTACTATTTAAACTTGACTGCATCACATGGATTATTACCTGCTCACTTGTACCCCACTCGTTACGATAATTGCATTGATCATATATTATTAAAAACCAAATTATCTGCTATATCTCTTGTACTTGATACATTGATAACTGATCATACCCCATTGGTACTGTACTGCAGTCGGAAGCCTCCTGTACACAAACCCTCTCGTAATCAACTTTATTTCAATGAATCCGCTTGTATCAAAGATATTGAAAATATAGACTTCACTCCTGTAATTACATGTGATGACCCAGAAGAAGCGGCTTATAAATTTATTAATACTTTAATGGAAACCGTAAAATCACATACAGTTGTTTCTGTAATCCCAAACAGAAAGAGAATAATCAAGCCTTGGATTACGCCCGGCCTTTTACGTTGTATCCGAAATCGAGATAAACTCTATAAGAACTCAAAAAAAGATCCTGATAATCTTATACTTAAAACTACATATATGAGATATAAAACTTTTTGTAATAACCTCTTAAAAAAGATCAAAAATAATTATGAGAGTCAAGAGTTTGATAAGGCTAAAGGTAATCCAAAAGCTACTTGGAAGCTTATAAAAAGCATTGCTAATCTTAAAACAAATAATGAGTTGCCTACTGAGTTGTTGTCAATTTCATCTAACGCAAACTCTTCTGTAGACTTGGTTAATAGTTTCTTTGGGAATATAGGTGCTTCTCTAGCTTCTAAAATTACCCCTCATACCAACCCGAGCCTCACAAAATCTAATTTATGTTATTCACAACTTCATTCTATGGCTCTTTTAAATACGGATAATGCTGAGGTTGAACAAATTATCTTGGACTTGAAAAGCTGTGCTCCTGGTTGGGATTTAATTTCATCTTCTTTCGTCAAAGCCGCACGCCATGTTCTGATTCCTATTATTACGTATATCATTAATTTATGCTTTTCTTCAGGAGTTTTCCCTAAAGTTTTTAAGAAAGCGGTTATCTATCCTATTCACAAGGGTGGTGCTAGGGATAGTGTTAACAATTATAGACCTATTGCGATTCTATCAACTTTTTCTAAAATTATGGAAAAAATCCTGAACAGCAGACTCATGGAGTTCTTGAGCTTTAACAACATTCTTGCCGAAAACCAATATGGCTTTCGAAGGGGCTGTTCAACTGAAGATGCTGTTTTGAAACTCTGTGACTCTGTTGTTAAAGAACTAAATCTGAAACGCAAATCAATTGGAATATTTCTGGATTTATCCAAAGCTTTCGACACTGTCTCTGTCCCTATCCTTGTGAATAAACTTAACTTGATTGGCGTTAGAGGATTAGTTCTGGATATCTTTAAAAGTTACTTGAGCTCTAGGTCTCAGTATGTCAAAATTGGTGATTATGTTAGCCAAGATTTACAAATTAATTTTGGCGTACCTCAAGGCAGTGTCCTCGGACCCACATTATTTTTAATATATGTGAACAACCTGTGTCAATTAACTATACCTAACTGCAAAATTTTAAGTTATGCAGACGACACGGCTTTATTAGTTAGTGGTAGCTCTTGGGATGAAGTGGCTAAGAACGCCGAGACTGCAATGCATACTGTCATGCTGTGGCTTTCAAATAACCTACTCACAGTAAATATTGATAAAACTAAATTTGTACCTTTTGCCCCTAACATCTCTTTATTGCCTCCTGTGTCCTTAACAATTCTTGCTCATAATTGTAAGCTTGATCGGTCCGTTATTTGTACATGTCCTCCACTAAGCCGTGTAGATTTTATAAGGTACTTAGGCGTTTTTATTGACAACACATTGAATTGGAAACCACAAATACAAGCGTTAATTTCTCGTGTGCGTAAACTGATTTTTGTTTTCAAATCACTTAGGAATGTTGTTGGTATTGAAATTTTAAAAACAGTGTATTATACGCTGGGACAATCAATCTTAAATTATTGCATTACAGCCTGGGGTGGAGCGGCTAAATCAATTCTCTTAAGACTTGAAAGAGCTCAACGAGCAGTTCTCAAAGTGATTTTGTTTAAACCAATACGGTTTCCAACTTCCGAACTATACATTTTGTTTAAGGTTCTTTCTGTAAGGAAACTTTTTATTATGCAGTTAGTTCTTCATAAGCACCGTATTTTGCCGTTTGACCCTAGTATATATAATAAAAGAAGACACGACTTAGTTTGTACACTTGTACCATGCCGCCTGCGATTAGCTGACCGACATGCTTATTTTCTTAGTCCCAAAATTTACAACCGACTTAATAAGTTACTAAATATATACTCTCTTACTCATCGCGAATGTAAATTAAAATTATTCAACTGGCTAATAGAACTCCCTTATGACGACACCGAGAATTTACTAAACTGACTACACCAGTCTAATAAGTCTGTAACCATACACTCACTCGTTTCACTTGTACACATATCACACACATACACACACAACATACACACCACATACACTACACACCACATTCATATACACACCACAAACACATCTATGCATTTCCATATACATTACAAATATTAACACGAAAATTTCAAATGTATAAACTTTAAAATTATTTTCTTTTAATTGTAAAACAAACGAGTTGTCTGGAAGTGGGCGCCAACAACTGCAACACAGTATTATACTACAGCAGTTATTTGCGACACCAAATTGTTTCTGTATACTTTGTTATTATAAAAAAAAAAAAAAAAAAAAAAAAAAAAAAAAAAAAAAAATTATAATGGTGATATAATCGGGAAACAACTATCTACTAATCTAAAAATTTGTAGGTGTTCGCTATACAAGAATTTTTGAGCTTATTTATTCATACCTATAGCACTCGCTTTCCAAAGTCAAATACGACGGGTTCTGCTCTTGCCTGAAAAAGCATGTATATATATTTTAAGCAGACTTTGACTCACCCGCGTTTAGCATATCCACTAAAACTGTTGTTGTTATTATATTTAAAGACATTAATTATTACGTTAAGAGTTTAAAGGCGTCATTTTACAATAGAATCTTTTTTTAAGGTTTTACGCCATGAGTTCGTTACTTCTGTTTTTTTTTTAACTATGGCGTAGTATCGCATCATTGAAAAGGGAAGTAACAAAAAAAGGATTTTCAAATCACGGTCAAGAAATTTGTGACTCGCTCATTTGTCATAAAAATGTCACATCTATTTCACCCATCCAAGATTCTACATCTGTCGCATAGCAAAGAACGTGTTAATATTTTATATGCAGATTACAAAACTACCTGGAAATATTGGACGGGATCTTTCAAGCTATGTTTAGAATACAAATTATCGGAACACACAGATCAAGTAATTCTAAATTTTATTCTATTTGTCGCTAAGCCTTGACAATGGACTTGGCGGAAGCTTGCAGACGATTGTTTGCGTAATCCGGTCATGAGATAAGCATAGAAAAAACTAGAATATTAATATTATGGTCTATGAATAGTTGGATAAAAAAAAACAAAGAAGCGGTTGCCGATTATCCAAGGACGAAACTATTATATTGATTTCCCTTAATATCCCTGCTTTATCTGGGATCATCAGTGTTAGTTACCGTTTCAAGGAGATGTAGCGATGGGTTTATTGCGTTATTTTTTTTTATATTAACAATTCTACGGACTCGAGGTCCGTACCCTTTTTACAACTTGATTACTGTTAGAGTTTTTTGAGTTAATACACGCTTATTGTTAATTTCTGTTAATGTGTGTGACATTAATCTTGCGGTTTTTATGTTGTGTTGTGTACCTTAAGAATAAATTTCATAATTTTTTTTCTAATTTTAATAATTTCTGAACTTATACTAGTGTAGTGGTATTGCGTTATTTGTAATGCGAAATTATTATCAATCGTTAATGATGCTAACCATTGCCGGCGTTATTTTTAATGCTATAATCAAGACACATTAGACCACGGTCACTAAGAATAACATTATCTCAGATGGAGCAAGGGCATTATACAATAAGAAAGGATTATTGGAAATATTTTTTTTATTGCCTGATGGAAAGAGGTTACCATCGCCTATAGACATTTGAAAGACCAAAGGTGCTACAAATGCTCTGCTGTTATCTTAAGAGAGTCTGGGATCTGGCCACTAATGTCGGAACACAACTCAAGTTGTTATGTTATGGCGGCATACTCTAGACCAGGGATGGCAGCCATCCAGGAGAGTAAATACCCTACCTGGCTGTGGGTTGTTTGGTTGCCTCTTACGACAGACCGACTATTATGCTCCTACTTCATCTGCGTTGGTGTTAGTGACTGTGTATAAATGCGTCATTCTTATAACATTAATAAAACGCCGTTAATGATTCATTCATTAAGTTGGGGCTGTGTTATTGGCAAAGATTTAGGTCTTTTCACACAGATATGTTACGCGTTTAATACGTTATTTAAGATGCGACTTTGTTAATATCGCTAAATATTGACCGATAACATACATACAATAATGTGACTATTCGTTAATTTTTTAACGCTTTAAATAGGACGCGTTCAGCCACAGCCCTAATCCTTTAATACTAACCAGTGTCATAACAGTCAGTACAATTATTTTTTCTTAGAGATTTTTTGCGTTCTTTTAGTAGGTACTTATTGCAGTAGATGTCAATGTTCTCAAATTTAACACTAAATGAAAGAAAAAATATGTTTCGTTATACGCAGTTGTTTTAATACTGCTTTAAGAAACATTTGATATGTTTTTGCAAGCCATATCAGCTAATAAATATATTTTAAAGTATGTAAGTTCTATTCCTCATCTTTTTCAAATTATAAAGCTCCTTTTAACTTTAACTACTGGATTTTTGATGAATTGTCGATTTACCAAAAACTTATTTCAAAGATTTCAATTATGTCAAAACCAAAATGACATTCCGAGTTTTTGGCGGGAACTGAAAGGAGACGTTGTGCTTTGCAGTTTTATTTTCTAAAAATGTGTATAATTACTCTAAAATGAACAATAGTTGCAGGATATTGGTCGTTTTTGAGTAGAAATTATGTGTTTTTGTGAGAAATGTGAACTGTATAATCAGATGTGGCCTTTCGAGTTTTCACAAGAATTCCATTGAATGGCGTCGGTTGTAGCCTGCAATACAACTGCGCTACTATACGAAGACCTATTAAACATCAGAATTGGCTGTATGGACTAAGATTGCTTTGCCTGCCTTTGTAGCGAATAAATAAACAACAACAAACAACAAAACGACATTCCGATCGATACGAGTGACACTCGTGAACTTATGTACTTTGTTTGTGTTCTGATTATTTTTCGACAACTTTGTTTGATTCCTGGATTCCGAA
This sequence comes from Dendrolimus pini, assembly GCA_949752895.1. Classification (NCBI taxonomy): domain Eukaryota; kingdom Metazoa; phylum Arthropoda; class Insecta; order Lepidoptera; family Lasiocampidae; genus Dendrolimus; species Dendrolimus pini. Next base: position 14,304,789 of record OX457145.1, on the reverse strand, counting down.
GACTTTGCTTATCACGTTTACTAGTGTTCTGGGATCACGTTGGACTTACGCATGTACCCTGAACACCGATTTGCCTAATGATTTGTTCCCTGTTGACTTGGATTATGGCTTCTTCTGAAAGAGGTTACTGTGTGCCCAGATGCGCTAAAATTTGTAAGTAAATCATCCTAACGGCATCAGATTAGATGTGGATACAAATGATGTTATGAAAATGTATGCCTTTGAATATTTTAATAAAAGGAAACATAATAAATCACGCTACCGCTAAATTGTTGTTTTATTTACTAACAAATAAACATTTTTTGAAAAGGCTTTTGGGAATTGCAGGAGTTAAATTATTAACTCCCGCAATTTCCAAACGTCTAATATAAAAATCAAAATAATACTATAAGATAGAATATTATAGACGCCCTGGACGGTTTTTTCCGTTGTATTGTGTCGTATACCGATAGAGTGCGTTAGTATATATATTAAGACTGTTGACTCTATACCCGTATATATAAAGTACTCTGTGATACTAACGTAGATGAAGCCCCATATCTATAGATAATACACTATATATAAAGTAGATGAGCCTCTCTGAAATAAAATATCAAATATAATTTACCCTGTCCGATAGATGGCACTAAAACCGATAATTCTATACATTCCGCACTGGTACTAATAAGGAATAAGTTGTTCTAAATTGGAAATAATATAGGAAAGACTGAATAAAATTTGTTTAAAATACCTAAATATAATTAATGCCAATTCACAAAGACTTTATGTAAAAGTGTGCGAGATTTTCCAAATACCAAATACGACCCATATCTCGTGGTTTCATTTATGCTCTTAAAATCTCATCAGCGCGATGTATTTATTCAACGATATTGCACAGCGCCATCCTAAGTGAAGTTAAATGGACTAAATGGAAACTAATTATATTTTTTGATGTTCCTGGATCATTTGATGTCGTCAGCTTCCGTACATTTTTTGTTTTTAGATTATGTAGGGCAGATCCACTAGCACTAGTATGCCCATATCTGTCAATGTTTAACATCATTAAAAATATCGCATCTCAAGTAACTTATTAAACAAAAAATCAAATACTGTCATTCCCTTTCAATTCTATGTGTTTCAACCGAATTAATTCAATTTGATTGATCCGTCTAATATCAGCATTACTCTACATACAGTTTACGAAATAAAACTTAAAAAGATAATTATTGCAAACTCATGTCATGTATACTTCTGTTGTCCAATGAAAGTGCTAAAATAATGTCATTTATTTACTGCGAGATAAATGTTCGTAATAAGCCACGTCCTTATAGTTTAAAAAAAAATAAAGCACTACTCATTGTATGTCATAAAATGTTTTATACTTTTTTTTTAACGAGAAAGGCGGGAACTGCTAATTTGTGAAGGCGCTTTTTTTCAAAACTTAATTATTAATTAATTTTTCGTATCTTTTTACCTTAACTTACAAATAAAAAGTTCGTTATTACTTTAGGGCATAATGCCCAAAAAGAAAAAACGTCCCTTAACTGGGAATTCCAATGATTGGCCGGACGAGGTTTCAGATAGTAGCAGCGTATCTGAAGAAATTGAAATTTCGGAAAAGGATAAGTTTAAACCCTACTATGTTACTGACTACACGCGACGGTACCCCGAGGATTCACCTCTGATTGATTTTGTTGTTTTCCTGGAGTCTGCAGATCAGGGTAAACCTATCGGAACTAGAGACATGATTTCTTTAGCTAGCCACCTAAAGCGATTCATTAAGGGTATTAAATACCTCCAATCAATGAACAAATACAAGATTGGAATTCATTTTGAAAAATCTAATTTAGCAAATGCATTTCTAAACAACAAGACTTTTCTTATGGATTATAAATTTAAAGCTAGTATCCCAGCAGTCAGCACAGAAGTCTCAGGTGTTATTAGAAATGTTCCCTTGAATTTATCCAATTTAAAAATCTTTACTCTGTTGTCCAGCCACAGGAAGATCATATGTGTACGCCGAATTATGAGAAAAATTACTACGGACTCAGGATTTTCTCTGGAGCCTACAGGTACTGTAGTAATTACCTTTGCATCATCTGTATTACCAGAATTTGTGGATATTCACGGTTGGCGTTTTTCATTGTTTACTTATATACCTCCAGTCAAACAATGCTTTCAATGTTTAAGATATGGTCATATGGCTAAGTTTTGCAAGAACGCCATCAGGTGCTCGATTTGCTCTGGACCACACACTTACAAAGAGTGCTCAATTTCCACTGATAAAGCAGTATGTGTACACTGTAAGGGACCACATGTTAGTGTGTCTGGTAGTTGCCCAATCAAAAAGAAAATGATTGTAGAAAATAAAGAGCAGGCTGAGAAAAGAAAGTTTAATGACCTCTTCAATGAGAAATCTTTTCCCTCATTACCCACTAAATCCAAATCTGAACAGTTTCTTTCGTTAATTAATTCTGTAGATGTAATGGACCTCATGACAAAGTCAATAGTCAAAATAATAACGGAAAATAAAACTAGTAACAAATCAATCTCATCTCAGTTTATTAAAGATGTTCTCATGGATATTTTTAAAAATACTAAATAAATATCTTTATGGATTGTTTAAAAATCATACAATGGAATGCACAGAGTTTAATTAGTAATCGCTACTTGTTTACACAGCTTTTATATGAGAATCAAATACATGTTGCTCTTATTTGTGAGACTTGGTTACTATCTCATCATAACTTTTCTATCCGTGGTTACAATATTGTCCGCCTGGATTCTGGTAATAGTCATAATGGTGTTGCTATTTTAATTCATGATTCATTAATTTTTAAAAAACTTGACACTTTTTACGATGATTCTTTACAAAATATTGCCATACAGTTAAGTTTTTGCAATAAACTTATTACTTTAGTTACTTTTTATAGTCCTAAGCAATGCTCCCCTTCCTTTAGTAAAGTAAAATTAGATAATTTATTTAACAGTCTCCCTGAACCAATGATCGTTGCTGGTGACTTTAATGCATTAAATACTGCGTGGGGTTGTGATTATACAGACGCAAGAGGAATTGATGTTTTGCAAAGTGTTGATGATTTTGGCCTTGTTATTCTTAATAATGGAGATAAAACAACTGTAGGTTCTCATAGATGGCGTCAAAATGCTCTTGATTTAACTATAGTTTCACCATCTTTATCTCTTTCCTCAGAATGGTATGTCGGTGATGACCCCTCAGGGAGCTACCACTTCCCTGTATTTTCCAATTTTTTCTTTAACAGTGTAAGATTTAATAACTCTAATACCAGTCCAAAATTTTCCTCAAACAGTCCTCTGATTAATTGGTCTGATTATTCTAAACATGCCCACAAACTATTACATGATTGCAATTTTGATAATAGTGATCCCCAAAATACTTATAACACTCTTACACAACTATTTAAAGTGGCTATTCAGCAGTCTATGCCCTTACAACAACATTCCTGCAATTCTTCCAAGTCTAACAAAAAACATAGGAAACTTACTCTTCCCTGGTGGAATCACAAATGCTCTGAAGCAGTATTAAACTCAAAGTCTGCTTATGTTAAATTCAAAAATGACCCTACTGAATCTAATTATATAAATTTCAAAAGGTTACAGGCTTTTAAGAAATTAGTACTAAAAACAGAGAGAACTCTAAGCTGGAGAACTTTTTGTGAATCCATAAACAGACAGACTCCACTGACTTTCATTTGGAATAAAATTAGGAAATTTAATAAAACTTACATTCCCCGTGTGAACTCTTCTTGTACTGATCTCAACTGGGCTTATGAAATTTTAAATAAGTATACTGCAGATACAGTTGAATTACCTCTGACAACATCTTCCACAGCTTATGTTGCAGACCTAGACTATCTCATTAAACCTTTTTCTATAAATGAATTCAATGCTGCTTGTGACTCAAGGAAAGATACTACTTGTGGATTTGATGGTCTTTCTTATAAAGTTTTGAAAAAGCTCAAACTTTGCTGCAGGAATGTTGTTTTAAGCATCTTAAATTTATTATGGGACAAATCCCTTATTCCAAGTGACTGGAAGATTGACATTATTATTCCTGTTCTAAAACCTGGGAAAGAATCTGGGTTTCCAGATTCTTACAGGCCTATTACACTCACTTCATGTTTGGGTAAGATTTTTGAACAGCTTTTAAAATCACGTCTAGAATTTTATATAGAGAGTAATAACTTATTGCCTTCCAATCAATTCGGATTTAGACGTGGGAAATCAGCACAAGAAAGTATTACGCATCTGCATCTAGATATTTACAATGCTTTTAGAAATAAGGAAGTTTTAATTGGCATATTTTTTGATATTGTAAAAATTAATAAATTGGATTTTTAATTTCTTACATCAAAGACAAGTTTTTGTTAAAATAAATCAGAGTGGTGAGTTAATTGGGCCTAGATTGTCTAACAAGGGTGTCTGTCAGGGTGGGATTCTTAGTCCTTTGATTTTTATTTTGTATATTTATAAGCTTAATTCAATATTGAGTCCATCTGTCTCCAATCTACAGTATGCTGATGACTTAGTTATTTACATTTCGGGGGAAAATGTTAACTCTCTAGTTGTTACTCTTAATAACTGTTTAATTAAGCTTCATTCTTATTTTTCTTACTTAAATCTTGATATTAGCATAGATAAGAGCAAGGTTGTAATTTTTAATAAACATAGACCGTTTAATGTAAAATTATATTATAACCAAAATCGCTTGCCTATAGATAGTAATGTTAAATTTCTTGGTGTTATTTTTTCTAATAATCTTTCTTGGACAAATTATGTGGATTCCATTGTTTGCAAAGCATCCAAAGCTTTTAATATTTTAAAAGCTATAGCTAGGACATACTGGGGTGCTGATCCAAAAATATTACTCATGCTGTATAAATCTCTTGTTCGTAGTCATTTTGAATATGCATTTTTGTGTTTTGGATCCAACAAAAGACTATGTAATAAACTTGAAGTCTTACAGAATAATAATTTGAGACTTATCACTGGTGCCATGAGAACATCTCCTATTATTTCATTGCAAGCAGAATGCAATATTCTTCCTTTATCTCTAAGATTTAAATATCTTAAGTATCGTTTTATAATCAAGATATTTTCTTTAATGGGCCATCCTTTGTTTAAAAAAATTCTTCATTTTTATAATAGCTTCTCTCCTTTGAATGATTCTAGTCCCTTTATACTTCAAGATTTCTCTGAAATAATACAGTTTGGTCAGAATTATAATATACATAGAGCAAATACTAACTGGCCTTGCTATAGAGGCTCATTTGAAAGTAAACTTTCCAAAATAAATGTCGTAATTCAGAATCATCTAAAATGTAAAGAAGAAGTTCTTGAACAGATTAATCAATATAGCAATTATACTTCCATATATACGGATGGTTCGAAGAAAGGAAACAATGTATCTTGTGCTTTTTACATACCTCATATAAAAATTGGACATGGAATTAAGCTACCAGCGGCCATTTCAATTTTTACAGCCGAATGTTTAGCAGTTCTATTTGCACTCCAGTATGTACAACAACATAAAGAAATTTCTTCACATTGGTTGATTATCTCGGACTCCATGAGCGTTTTATCGGCGATTAATAACTGTAAATTGAGCACTAGTGTTAATTATATTATTTATGAAATCAAAAGAACATGGTTGAACCTTTTAGAAAATAACATTAAAACTATATTTATGTGGACTCCTTCTCACATTGGTGTACAAGGAAATGAGCACGCGGATTTCTTAGCCAGGGCCATTGTAAACAGTAATACAGATGTCATTGCTAGTGCTAACAGTGACAACAAGAACGTTTCTGATGGTATTGCCATCCCTTATACAGATTTTTATAACATTTTGAAGACCAAAATTAATGAAAATTGGGAAAGCGTTAAAATGGATCAAATCAATAATGGAAAAGGATTGTGGCATTCCTACATTATTAATTCTACTAAGCCAATTACTCCGTGGTTTTCGAAGTCTAATGTATACTTGGGACGAAAGTTTTATACAACTGTCTGCAGGCTAAGAATTGGACACTGTAAAGTCAATGCATTTTTGGCTAGAATGAAAATTGTTTCATCACCCACATGTAATTATTGCAATGCAGAAGATCAGACAATTGATCATATCTTCTTTAATTGTATTCATTTCTCAATGGCTAGACTTGTGATGATCGATTCACTCCTCAAGATTTATAACGACCCTGGAGAGATCCCGCGCTCCTCCCAGGACTTATTAAGAAACCAGGATACTTATAAAATTATTTATAAATTTTTGACTATGACTGGATTGGACTTGTAAAAATGGAAATGGACACAGAGTACAATACATTATAGATATATTGGATAAAATTACATTTGACTTGGCTTAGGCCTTTTATAATAACCATGACTTCTTTATAATGAATACAACTGACAAGGCTGTATGGACTACGTCCTTTGCCTGCCTTTGTGGCAAATTTGAAAAACAACAACAACAACTTTTTTTTAACGTTGGCGCCAAGTTGTGATTAACGGTTCTTATATTGTGTATTTAATACATTATAATATCTACAGTTTAGGCATAAAAGGATACTATCGCCTTCCATGCTTTAGACATAAAACAGTCTCCAAGAACGATTGATCGTTTTAACCTGGAATAAGGTATGTTTTTAAAAATTAAAAGTTCGAGCACACACCGACCATGCAGTATTCCACTAAAAGACTCGGAAGAGTATATACTTAATTAATTATCAATAATCATAAAGAACTAGCTTTTGCGAGCGGCTTCGCCCACGTTAGTTTAGTTTTATATCCATATAAGAAAATCATTCAATCCGCTATCGGTTTTGCCAATTTGCTAAGTTTCTTATATTGTAAAATTGATGGAGGGATGGCGAGGTGTTCTAAAAGTGCTTGTCGAGTGTGAAGAGTCAGTGTATAAAATATATAAAAACCGTAAGATTCTCTGATTATAAATGTAGTGACCAGCTACTATTCTTTTGTTACCATAAACCCTTCTCAGTTGTTGCAAGTATTACACAACGCTAACTAGGCAGTTAGATGTTGTTCATCTAAACGTGGTCTGGAAGAGACTGGAAGAGTTTAAGCAATAAGGCCACCCACTGTACTGTCTTCTAATATTTAAGATTATTGTATGTTTCTTTCAATCATGTTGGAGTGCAATAAAAAGTATTGTAATGATTGCATTGCATTGTATAGCTGTTACTTAGCAACATTTTATATTTTAGTACAATAATACAACTCCATACTGCACGAGTGTTCCATCGTTCGTCGAAAGGAAATAAGTTCTTCGCGTTCTAAAATCAGCTGTATGCATTCCGCCAACTCAAAGCAACATTAAAATATCTCAGTTCTCTTGGTATTTCAAACAAATACGATACGTATAAAGTGCTCTTTTCCTGAGTAATTTGCACGCTTATGCAATATGTATAGGAATGACCGTTTCTGCAGTTACAAGTTTATTTATTTAATTAGAATATACCCGCTAATTCTTCCACGCTTGACTAGAAATTCCCACGGGATTTCCGGGACGCAAAGGACCACAGCATTTAAAAATTAATGTAAACTCTCGTTTGTGTGTAAACTGTGTCGGAATATGTTTTATGCACTTGAACAACCACAAACCACTCCTGGGACATTTCCCGCGGGATTCCCGGAATAAAAACATCACACATCTTATTACATAGAGATTTCTACCGCTCAGTGTAAAAATAACATTTAAATTCGATTTGTTTTAAATCTGGCCATTTCAAATTATTCCCAGAAGAATTCCCGCGAGATGTCCAAGATAAAAAGTAACGCAGATTTTAAGTCTAACAATTCTCTGTCGATCAGCGACAACCGCATCAAAATCGGCATAGTAGACGCAATTGTAAATTGAAAGGAAATAAATAAGTGTCATAAATAAAATAAATAAAAAAATGTCCACAGCCAACAACTTTAAGATTAACTTTAAGGTGCTTCCTTCGGGAAGCAATTAATTTTATTACTTTGTTGTTCTAATTAGGTATAAGTTCTAGTCCTTTTATGATGACTCTTTTACAGTGCAGGCTGTCAAACTTTGGAATGCGCTGCCTCTTACTGTCAGAGAGGCCAAAACATCGCCTACATTTAAGAACGCACTCACAAAACACTACTTTTCCTTAAATAATTATGCCTATATCTTGTATTATAGACTATTTAATATATATGTATATGTATGTATTTCATTTATAAAGTAGTTTAAGTATGTTTATTTAATTTATAAATTTTGTAGTTTAAGTATGTTTATTTATGATATATTTAAATATCTGCACCACCTACATCGCCAGATTAGATTAAATTAATCCTTAAGTTAGGTTGCCTGGAAGAGATTTCTTTCAACGATAAGGTCGCCTTTTTTTTCTACCATGACAATATTGTAATTGTGTATTTTGAAATTGTATATTTGGTGAGCAATAAAGTGTTATCTATCTATCTAAGTTCTAAATAAAATGACCAGTGTTATTACCGAGACAGCTGTGTCGAAACTAAAGCACATCATCTATGATTTATTTATCTCAATTATATACAATGTAAGTCATAAATTTCGCCAAAATGTTGGCTCGCAGACATGTAGTGATATTGACGTAACTCTCTAAAACCGCAAGTCTAGACGATCCGGCGAACATTACGAAACCACTTGTTATAGATTTTCGGTTAATAAGGAGTGTACACTCGTCAGTTACTCTTTGTAGCGCTAATTTACTTTATTCCTGTCACGGATTATCTGGAAACCATGACTCTTAATTTTTTTTATTGCAGGAGTTCAGCAGACAGGCATACGGCCCACTTGATAAACAGCGGTTACCAGCCTATAGATATTTGCAACTCTAAAGGTGCTACAAATGGGCTGCTGCTCTCTTAATGGAGACAGGAACCTGGTCACTAATGCCGGAACACAACTCAAGGTTGTTATGGCGACATACATTAGAACAGGGATGATAGCCATCCAGTCAGACAAATGCCCTATCAGCTGGCTGTGGGTTTGTCGCCTCTTACTATAGGCCGCCCGCCGCAGGATATTGTATTCTTTCTCCGTTACTGCATGGATAAAATCTAATCTTATCTTTAGCGGTAAGACCGCCTTTTGTGTACAAGGGTATAAGAGGTACTAGCTTTTAAATTTGTCTAATATCAGGTGGGTCCATGTCAGTTCTCAAAACTTCAGCTTTTGTTAATTTTCTTTGCCCTTTATCACTTTTTTATGAACGACAATTAGTTTAAAAAGATAAACTAAATATGTATAGTACTTAACATAATATTAGCATACGAAGATTAAATAGATGCATAGTTTATCTAACAACATATTATGTATGTATAAATGCAAAAACAGCATGGATATTTTCAATTACACCAATTTTTAAGTATTCAGTAACCAAGTGACATAAACAGATACTTTCATTGCGTACGAAGTGAGAAATAATTGCTAGATATTTCTGCAGACTGCAGCACAACTGAAGACTTACATATGAGAAAATTAGAATAATTTATGATCCCCTTTGACAGGAATAAATGACGGCATCTGGGATACAGTGGTTCAAGAATTGATTCGGCTTATTTATAGAGTACATTTCATAAACGTACCGTTTTTACTCTGGTCTGTGTCCGGGACTGATTTTAGAATTGTCCGTTATATATTATTTATAGCACAAATAATATATAAGATGCTCAATATTATAATATTGAACGAATATGTTTGCGGATTTAAAAAAATAAACGACATATTCCTATTCAATCAAGTGTAAACTCTCCATTTGACGAGAAAACCATAACAGACATAAGACAATGATGTTTGTTTAACGTAGAGTCGAATCTACTGCCCGCCGCTGTGTTACGATACCATTTAATGGGGTATAGATTGGAAAAATATACAAACACTTATACCACCAGAGTTTAATCATGATTATTTTTAAAAAAATGTTTACAGGTAACACTTGTACATTTCATATTTAGCTTTATGTATATGGTAATTTAAGGTTGGTTTTTAAATTTATGTTCTATTTGGGAAATTGTTTTAAGTGCTAAGGGAAAATAAGAAAATGTTTAAAATTAGATTACATCGGTTTTGGTATGGGTTTTTTAATTGCGTTCTTTTATGTGCGTAATGTTTGAATTTTATTTCAAGGCTATGTTTACTCTAAACGCTTACTCATAGGTATTCGTGAGTGAGGTAACAGATTTTAAATTTCGGAAAAAAAATTACAACTACTATAGTGAGTTTCAAGCGGATATTTGAAGGGTGAAGTTTTGCTGTGCATTTTTGTTTTAAAACTTAAGAAATATATATAACAATGAAGTAGAGTACCAACCACGAAAGAAGTCCGACGGAAAATACAGGAACTAAATATGTCGGCTCCGCCATTTGATGAGACTTTTTTTATTTTTTATATAATTTATTCATGACCATAGAATCAAAGTCTTTCAGTCGGAAACATGTTAATTAATAGGTCTTCGTATAGTAGCGCAGTTGTATTGCAGGCTACAACCGACGCCATTCAATGGAGTTCTTGTGAAAACTCGAAAGATCACATCTGACTATACAGTTCACATTTATCACAAAAACACATAATTTCTACTCAAAAACTATCAATATCCTGCAACTATTGTTCATTTTAGAGTAATTATACACATTTTTAGAAAATAAAACTGCACAGCACAACGTCTCCTTTCAGTTCCCGCCAAAAACTCCTTGATGAAACTTTGTTCGTAAAGTAGCCAGGAAATAAAATTACAGCTTTAATTATGGAATGTATTTAATATTCGGTAACTAGGATATATGCTCGCGACTTCGTCCACGTTTGACAGGTAACGTAGATTACAGTTATTTTGCCAGTATTTAAAATCAAAGGACATTTTCAGAAGGACAACTAATTTATACTATAATATGGAAGTGGGCACTAAAAACCAGTGCTGTGTTGAATCGTGTGTCACTACAGCAAAACACTGAGTCTTCTTATTCAGCTAATTTCAATCCACTGCTGGCCGTAGGTCTCCCCAAGTACGCGCCACATATCCCGGTCTCTCGTCTTCCTCATCCAGCCCCTGCCAGCGATCTTGCGCAGGTCGTCAGTCCACCGGGCTGGCAGGCGTCCTACGCTACGTTTGCCGAGACGTGGTCTCCACTCCAGGACTCGTTTGCTCCATCGGCCGTCGGTCCTGCGACAGACAAACACTGAGTGCCAACCTCATTTCTTAAATTGCGGCACTTAATTTGTATGAATGTAATATTTTTTGAAATCTGTTTGTATTGTGTATTGTCTCGCAATTGGAAATAAAAAAATCTTTCTTTTCTTTCTATACCATACACAAAATATCACGGCATTTAAAAAAGAAAGTAAGTTATCGTTATAGTGAAGACTATGTTGGAATAAGCTAATTTTTATGCACCCGAACAACTTCAAATCACTCCTGGGAAAATTCCCATCCCATCCGATAAAAAGTAGCAGACATTTTATTACATAAAATTTGCTATCGACTAGTGAAAAACAGGTATACGCCGGCCAAAACAAAAAGTAGTATTAAACACATGGAAAATTCAATAATGAAATAAATACAATATAAAAAGCTTAATAACAAAAATACTATATTTTATTTTAAAAAGATGACAACCTAGCTAGTGTTATCGCTAAAAAGTGACCTCTTCCAGACAACCCCAGAGATGAATTGACATGATAATGGTGATGTTGGTTGGTATACGCAAACTATAGTACAACTACTTACATTTTAGTAATAAATATACAAATGTTATAATATATATATACAGACATTAAATATATTCAATAGATATATGCTTAATACACATACCATACAAATACATACCTATACAAAATATATAAATGTTTATAAATGAATAATGAATATATACCTATATATAGGTTTTGTTTGTACTGTGCGTACTGTATCACTTTATTATCTATGTTTCATTCTTATTATATATGAATATTTTTATTTATTTTTATGTTGAAATTTCTTTCCAGTAGGTACCTACGGCTGTGACTAAATTAAGTAATTATTTTTATAGAGCTCTCCAGGTAATATGTGTGGCCTCAAGTATGGGCACTGGAACTGGTGTGGCAGAATATCATCTGACACTGCAATATACTGAATGCTTCATTTCCTTTGCGGCATAAACTATAAAAATATTTTTGTTTGGTCAATTTTCTATTATGCCTGTGTCGCATTTGTCAAATAAAAGTTTTCTTTCTTTCTTTTTATACGTTTAAGTATCATCATATTCCAACGACATGTAATATTTTCTGGTCACTGGTTACTTCTAAGTAATCCAACAGGCCGCCTAGTCGCTTAAAGCGATGTCTTCCAAGTAACCTAAATCAAAGGCAATTTTTAGCTAATTTGGCGATGTAGGTGGTGCAAATATTTGTTTAAATACTATTATATTCTATTATGTATAACTTCCTTCAGCCGTAGAATATGGGTCAGAAACTGTCAGGGTGAGTATAACCAGTTCACAGTATACAGTAACTTGCGAAATCTTATATTATAACAAGGATGTGAGATAGCGGTGGATGTTGAAAGATGGATGTGTTATACTATATTGAAATACTTACTTATATATTATTATTGTATCCCTATTAATATTATAAGTGCTGTCTATCTGTCTGTTACGCTTTCACGGAAAAAACTACTGGTCCGATTTGGTTGAAACTCACTATAACTATATATGTGTTTTCGATGCCGAGGATGAACATAGGATACTTTTTATCCCGGAAAATGGGATAGTTTCCAGGATAAAAATATATTTGTCTCTTTGTTATGTATTTGCGGAAAAACTAATGGATCGATTTGGCTGAAATTCGGTATATATGTAATTTTAATACCGAGGGTGGATAAGGTCTTGGATAATGGGATAGATTTTGAGACAGATTTATGTAAAAGTGTGCGCATTTGTGGCACCTTTGGTGTTGCAAATGTCCATAGGCGATGCTAACCATTTTCAAACAAAAAAAATGAAACCTGAAAGTAGCGTACGATTTTTTTTACCATTTTCGTTATTTTGGTAATTTTGGTAATTCTGGTAATGTCGGTAATTTTGGTCATTTTTGTCATTTATTTTGTTTAGAGATAGACGGGGGATAGATAAATAAAACTAGAATGGATTGAAAAAGAGGATTAAAGTTTGTATAGGAGACCAATCATTTCCCAAGTTACCGCGGTACTCGCGGCACGGCCCCGGGCTAAGCTCTAGTACTTATATATTGAATAGCTGTAAACAGGCAGTGGCAGGGGCCCAATTCTGCTAGTACTGTCTCGTCACAATCCCCAGACACTATCGTCTCAATGGCGGTTTTGTCTGATATCGGTATTCTGTTAATCCAATATGCTTAAGCGAAAACTCGCGAAATAAATGATTAACATTTTTGGTAGCTTGTTATATTCATTTCGATTAACGCCATCTCTGCTTATGGTAATAACAATTTTTATAACCATTATTATGTTGCGACGATATCGAGAAGATATTGTGGATTTAGTAGAAAACAAATTTTTGACACTTTTTTTATTGCTGAAACACAGCAGACAGGAACTGAACTGGACTTCGATGCCAGAATACAACTCGTGAATTGTTATGGCAGCATACTCTAGATCAGGGCTGGTAGCCATCCAGTCGGGCAAATACCCTACCACCTGGCTGTGGGTTGTTTTGTCGCCTCTTACGACAGGCCGCCCGGCCGCAGGAAATTGTATTCTTTCTCCGTTCCTGCACGGATAGGTGGATAAGGATTAGATGGTTTTACCATGTCAAAAATAACGAAAAATTCGTTTTTAAGTTATTTATCATTCTAGGAATAGAGCCCGGTACCTCCGTTGTTCAGTGGGCTAGGCCGGTTATTCAAAAATACGTAAGTAAAGATTTTGTTGTTAACCAAATTATCTGCTTTCCATACTCCTAGCACGTCGAAAGGAAGTTTACGGTTGTACGAGCGTTGTTTCCTGGTTTGCAGGATGTTTTGCACACTTGCGCTTGCGCATGACGAATGCTGAATCGGGAACTTAGATCGTAAACATATCCGAATGTTTCGTATCTTCGACATATATTACTATTATTAAATTAACTTATTACTCTACAATTGTATGGTTACAATAGTTTCATTGTATACTAGATGTGCCCGGGACTTCGGCCACGTGGTTTTTTTTCACGGAACCCTAAAAATTGTAATATATGTTATAACATATATATAACATCAGCTATGTCCCAGTGAAAGTCCTGTCAAAATCGGCCCAGGCGTTTCAGAGATTAACCCGAACATCCAGACAGATAAAAAAATTAAAAATTGATTTTTGATATAAGTACCGTATATACATTCATATGCATTTAGTAAAAAGCTGATATTTTGACTTTACAAACAGACACTTCAATTTTATTTATCTGTTTAGACTAGAGCTTTGACGTCTACGGCACGGAGTCAAAACCTAAAAAGTAGCTCTAGCTCAAAAAAAAAATTACTTATAAAAACTTTACAAGTGTTTTTATGTCTGTAAACCTTCAGAGAGTAATCTAAATGATGGTGAAAACCACTTAACAATTCGTTGCGTGGTTTAGTAGTTAGCGGATATACAGACAGACAGACAGACGCGGAAAGCGACTTTGTTGTATTCTATGTAAAGATTTCTATCACTTTGATTATATTATCTAAAATTCAAGCATCAAGCAACACCTGGCTAATGATTCGGCCATAAACGGGTACAATAAAACAATGGACTGTTCCCTAGAAACGTATGCCAATCAATAAGTAAACAAAAGTAGACGATCGTAAAAGAATTACAATTATAATAAAACTTCGTTTTAACGGTTTTAAGCGCGGTAATTTATTTGATTTTGGTTAATCCGACGTTTCGGATGGTTTTCAGTGGCCGTGGTCACGGACGACAAAGGTGACATTTGTCCAACGAGTATTGTTAAAGTTTTAGCCTACCGCCAACTTGTTCATTTTAATTATTTACTTTTAATTTTGTTTATTGTTATTATTTACTCTATGGGAGCCTAATCTAATTTACCACCGCTTCACAACATTTTGTGGCTTGAAGAAAATATTAGAATTACAAATAGTTCAAATGCCGACCGGTAATAAATGTGCTTCTACAAATCTGTACGTGGAATTTGTCTTTGTCGGCGCCTAGGTTGTAGCAATATAAATAAGTTAACTTTGAAAATACTAATCTGTACTTTTAGGGAGTAATGAACTGAAACTGAAAAATTGTTGTACTCCGTCCGTCTCATAATACCTTTTTGTAAACATTGAGAACGTAAAATCCGAGAATACCACATGGCTCTTTAAGTTATTACCGTAATATTAAATTTATACGTCTTTTACACATAAATGTATAGGTACAAACTTTCTTTGATTCAATGATGAAGAGTTTCTTATCTTACTAAGCCGTTCGCGTTGTTGATGATCCCATACTCACAGACGGTCTAGATACGCTTGGCCCTAGGAGAGAATGAAAGAATGATTGAATGAATAGCTTTATTGCATATCAAATTAAAGTACAAGGGGCGGTCCTGTCGCCAAAGGCTATTTCCTCCAGACTACCCTATACTATTATTATCCGACTACATTGTTTAGTGACTTAATAATTATTAAATGGAAGATTACACTGTATATTTATTTGCATTCGTCATAGTTACATAATAATTATAGGTATATAATATAAATATTATAAATATAATAATATTATCGTCGTCATTTATTTATTATTATTACAACAGACTTCGCGGCTCTCTGCGTATTCTACCGACTGTATAACTGTTTAGAATGGTGCTTTCGTCCTCTTTCTACCATCGTACCGCTCGCCATCAGTTGGAAGTTCATCCCAACTTCCTTGAACAGTTTCGCCCATGTACGCAACGGATCTGTAGAACGTTTCTCTTGCGTATCGTGGGGATTTGGAATGAGCTCCCGGCAGAGGTTTTCCCACAACGCTACGATTTGGAGTTTTTAAAAAGGATTTCAAAAAATTTCTACGAGGCCGGCAGCGTTTTGGTAACATCTCTGGCGTTGCAAACGTCCATAGGCGACGGTAATGGTTTTCCATCAGGCGGGCCGTCAGCCTATCTTGCTGTGCTCCAGCTATAAAATAATTATGCGTTCGTTTGCCTTATTTCTGTTCCTGAAGAAGAATACTAATAGTAGAGGAGACCATATTCCCAGACCCTCAGTACCACTAGCAGTTCACCCCAATAGCCCGGTACTTTTCGTGCTCATTTCCCACAATAGTCCTACACTGGCCGGGGCTTGTCTTTGGGTGCATTATTATATGGTGTAGACAGGGATCGTCGTCATCGTCAATCGTGGGTCAGTGTCACGCCACATGTAGATTAAATTTGTCAAGGGGCCTCTACGTGTTGGCCTCCCCATGGCCCCATGGAAGCCCTCCAAAAGTCGGGGCATTTTTATGGCCCGTAGTCTTTAAAGACACAAAAACATCATTTATTTCAGAAAATTGAGTATTTTTAAATCGTACAATTTTATATTGTTACACACCGACAAAGAAATGCGCACACCTGCCCGTCGTAAAACGCCGTTTATTGCCTTCTCGATTTAGGAATTCTTTTGTTTACTTTGAGCTTAGAATTTTTAATCCAGAAAAACATGCTATTGTTATTGAACTTGTTTTATGGCCGTCCAAGCTTGCCAGGTGTGCGGGATTAACTCGGCGGATGCGATCCTTTGTTCTATTATGCAGTTTAGTATGAAACAATGCCCGAACGGAGGGGTGGGGCAGTAAACAACGATACTGGCAAGACGTGTGTAGTACTTTCGATTAGCGATATAGTGACGGACTTTTCGCTTGTAATTGAATCGTGCAGTTTATACAGTGTGATCTGGTTGCATTGAGTTTTATTTGTACCTGTTTTATACTACTCCATTGAAATGTTACATGAGCTTTGCATTTGATAGAGGACGCAATTTTATTTTTGGGACATGTGTGGGGGGTCAATAGAAGCTTAACCTCAAGTTTGTGGGGTCGCCACCCTAGTCCGCCGGCCGCCATCTTGGAAAAAGGGGCGAAAACACTTTTTTCGCTATATCTCGGAAACTATGCGACTTACAAAACATTTGTAAAGTCATAATTTGTAGCAAATTGTTTTGCCTACAAATATGTTTATATAACTTTTTGCCCTAAATTAAAAGTTAAAGAAGTTATAAGCAAAAAAGTGAGAAATTATTTTTTCATTCCTAACTCTTTTCTTTACCATAGAACTTACCAAATTTAACTTATCGAATGTTAAGCAAGTAGAAAAGGTCCCCCGTTTTCCCCGCCACCTATGAGGTAGAGTCCGTAGGCGCGTTTTGTCATGTCACACATGTCCCAAAAATAAAATTGCGTCCTCTAACAAATACAATATTCGGCCCTTAAATTGTAAGATTTCAATGGAGTATACGTGTTTTTACAGTTTTAATAAAGTCTATAGTAATTCCAATGGAATTAATTTTATTTCGAGTCCTGTAACAATATTATAAAATTATTTCAATGGTATCAAAGTTCAAATTAATTCACGGCACAACAGTAAATTAATAAGACAAATACTAGGACATTACGACCGCGTCCCTATATTATTGTAATGAGTATGGCTTAATAAAAATCCTATTACAAAAAACACTTACACCACACAATTAATTCATTCACAATAACTAAACCTACTACAATTATAAAAATTATTAACATACTTAAAATCTGGGCCCAACAATGTATGAAAGCATATCCGTCTCCTTTACAACTCGGTCCTGTCAGTCGAATGATGATGTTGTTTTTTTATTTTTTTATTACAGGAGTTCAGCATACAGGTAGACGGCCCACTTGATGGAAAGTGGTTACCATCGCCTATGGACATTTGCAACACCAAAGGTGCTACAAATGTGCTGCTGCTCTATTAAGGGAGACTGGAACCTGGTCACTATTGCCGGAACACAACTCAAGGTTGTTATGGCGACATACTTTAGACCAGGGGTGGTAGCCATCCAGTCGGGCAAATGCCCTACCACCTGGCTGTGGGTTGTTTTGTCGCCTTTTACGACAGGCCGCCCGGCCACAGGAAATTGTATACTTTCTCCGTTCCTGCACGGATGATGTAGAGATGTATTGATTTTGTGAAGAATGAATTGATTTGTAAACAACAGAATAGCTTGGTTCTACAATGCTTTGCAATTTGGAAACACTTTTTAAATCGTACGGATTACTATCACATGCACTGTGCGCGTGATTTCGCATAAATATCTTGTACAAATCTAGAATAATTAATCCATGTTAAACAAAATATACAATACGGATATCCAATCTGGCTTTTGTAAATAAAACTTGTAGCTACCTTGAATGCTGAAACACCGAGGTTAACGTGTAGCACCTGTGTTGCCGCAAATAGTTACATTTGTAAAATAAAGATTTGCAATAGCATTACTTTGAAGTGACGTTTCGGGATTTTGGCCAGATTTTTGCATACGGCGTTTTTTAATCATAATTTGAAAACAAGTTTCGTTTTTAATTAAAAATATAAGTTGCAAGGTGTATTCATATTTAATAACCACATAGTACATTGAATATATAAATACTAGCTGTGCCCGGGACGTCGTCCGCGTGCAATTTGTTTTCAAAACCCCTGATTTTGCAACATTCTTCATTGGTGCTCCGCTCCTATTGGTCTTAGCGTGATGATATGTAGCCTATAGCCTCCCTCAATAAATGGGCTATCTAACACTGGAAAGAATTTTTCAAATCAGACCAGTAGTTCCTAAGATTAGCGCTTTCAATCAAACAAACAAATAAACAAACAGTCTTCAGCTTTATATATTAGTATAAGATAGGTTGTGAATATTTATAATATTTTATATTTAAGTTGTTTTTTATAGTGTAGTTTTATCACTGAAATAAATCCGATAAATGGGCTGTCTAACACTGAAAGAATTTTTCAATTTAGATCCTGAAGTTCCTAGTTCCTAGTAGTAGTTCCTGAGATTGGAGCGTTCAATCAAACAAACAAACTCTTCAGCTTTATAAATATGGTATATGGAACACTTATCCCAAATATTTCTCTGTCCGTCTTTGTATTTTAGAAAAGAATAATTTTTTCGGAGCCTACTAAATCTATATAGACGTAAATTAGAAGAGAATAGAATATAATTTATCGCACACGATGTTTCAAAATAAATTCATACATACAATCTTAATAATAAGTACAATGGGCGGTCTTATCGCTGGGAGCGATTTCTTCCAGACAACATTTGGATGTACAGAAATTGTTTGTTAGCACACGTCGATAAATCACTCCGCTTTTCTCGGAATTGATATTTCACATTAAAAAATATTATTAATCACAATCAAATATAGCTTATATCACTTAGGAATAATGTATCTTTCTACTGATGTAAGAATTTTCAAAATCGGCTGAGCAGTCCAAGAAATTACTTCTTACTACTACAATAGTACAAACAAACTCTACTACTACTTCTTTATAGATATATCTCTTCTGTAAAATGATAATTTCGCGGTTAACTAAAAGGCGTCAAACACGGCGAAGATACTATAATATTTTATGTTAAGATAAAATATCGCTCACGATACAGTTTGTATGAACTATCACATACGGCTAAGATACTATATATTTGCATATTAGAGTATCTTAACATATCGAGCGATATGGAAATTTTATGTTAAGATGCCGAGCGATGCAACGATGTCATCTTAAGATGCGAAATATGTCTTACTATACAATGAAGCCATAGATATATCCTACCGCCATTCATCCTAGTCGTTCGCATCTCTCATTTGTTAATGATTAAGTGACCGGACGTAGCAACAATTGCCCCATCATTCTGTTAACTGCCCATGGGGTTGTTCATTTGTTTAATCAATAATAATAAGTAAAAATCAAACTGGCCGTCCGGATGCATTTTAATTAGAGAGGTTAATAATCTACATTATTTGTATTTCATTTAGGTCCGATTTTACAATCACCAGGTAAAAGTTATTTAGAAGATTAATATGTTAGGTAGTTTATTGTATATCAACGGCCTCATGACATGCGTCATACTACTTTACTTCCTTAGATAGTGTTTTGAATACATAATGTCATTCCTATACTAAATGAAATTCGTTTACACGTCTCTATGTTTGGCATAGGTATGAATGTCTAGTCGCATATATACCGCAACTTCGTACTCGTATATGAGTATACTGGGTGGGATGAGTATACCAAAATAATTAAAAAGCAGTCTCGCTGACTCGTTTCTACATGCACACACTATTGCGACTTCAGCCCTTTTTTCCATGCAGAAAGAGGCTATGTTGTTGAGACGCTTAGACCGTGGAATTCTGAGGCCATGAACCTCTACAAAGATCTCTCAAAAAGCATAATCAACTATTTGGGTGATCAGAAGGCTGGTTATTTATTGTCACGTATTACGTGTTCATCTAGGATACTATCCAATTTTTATCTGATGAACGAAAAATTAGGCCACAATTGAACAAAAATTGAAACTTACTTTATTAATATAAGCATGTATTTTTATTGCCCGACACAGGCAAAGATTCAGACGATCCACGTGATGAAAAGTGATTACCGTTGCTTTTGAACGTTTGTAATACCAGGGGTGTCGCCAACGCGTTGCCGACCTCTTTGAAATTTTATAACGCCCTTCTTAAAGAACCCTATGTCATAGCGCAAAGGGAAAACCAGGGCGGGAAGTTCCCCCCAGATCATTGTTGTACACGGAATAAATGTTCTAGAGAACCATTGCGTAGTTGAGCGTGAATAGCTCGTCGCTCGCGAGCGGTGCGCTTGTAAAACTGAGGCGTTGGTACCAGATCAAACAGTTCCTTGGAACACTCCCCGCTCGCACTCACTTATACAGGCGGTAAAAAACGCATAGGAGCGCAAAGTGTCTTCGAGGGCTAAGCGATTCTAAACCACTTGTTCGTATGGGATCGTCGACGATACGAACAACACGACGCTGGATGGAGTCGAGGGAGTCAGTCTGGTAAGCGGTAAGTATGTATAGTAGACATCGTTTAAAAAAAATTAGACGGCTAATAGAATTTCGACATAATTTAACCATTTCCGGTGTAATGTTTACATGGTCAAAAATCGGAAAACAATGGATCATGAATTATGGACAATGGCTGGTCTTTGACTCGTAACTTGTTTGGCAAAACTTACACGATCTTCAAACAATTATTATTTAACAAATGGTGATTACAGTCTCGAGTAGTTTCGTGAAACTATAAGTAGCTACTTATTCAGGAAGTAGGCATAGTTTTAAGACAAAAATACAATTTATTACGAATTAAATTAGTCCATTATTTTACTGCATAAGTTCAGCACACAGCCAGACGACCCACCTGATGGAAAGCGGTTACCATCGCCTATGGGCATTTGTAACACCAAAGGTGCTACAAATGCGCTGCTCCTCTCTTAAGGGAGACTGGAACCTGACCACTAATGCCGAAACACAACTCAAGGTTGTTGTTATGACGTCATACTGTAGACTAGGGGTGGTAGCCATCCGTACGGGCAATTACCTTATCACCTGGCTTTGGTGTGTTTTGTCGCCTCTAACGAAAGGCCGCCCGGCCGCAGGAAATCGTATGCTTTCTCCCTTCCTGCACGGCTACGCTATTTTCACGTTATACTTTTAGAAAATTATGACGTAATAAATTTCGAATAATAAAAATCAAATAAATTACCGCACTTTTTTTTTGAGGCGGGGGAAATGCATTTAGCACACTACCGGGTCCTTTACTAGGGATTAGATCAAAGCGACCAGAGGTGACACCACGAATAGGCACCAGAGTCAAATCGCCGGCTTGTGTGGAGACTCGACTACAATACTCCATTAAAACCACCCTTCTCCCATGTGCCCCGCGCTTATGGCAAGAAGAGCGTGAGACTTAGAACGTAGTTACGCCCACGCTGATCCTAGCGCATCATTGCTTGAGAATGCTCCGGGAAAGGCAAACTCACTTCGTCAAAAGGGGTAAAGACTCTGCTCCCTAGATGCTAGAGAGCTCCTGCAGCAGTATTACGGGAGAAAATTACCGCACTTACCGCAACCCCGGTAGGCGGTCGGCCCACCCCAAGACAAAAATGCTTGCAAAAATTTCTGCAAAAACGCTTGAACTACTAAAGCCCAAAAAAATATTACAAACTCAACTCACAACACTTGAATCAAGAAAAGCAAAAATTTCTACAACAGGAATTAATTGTTAAGGCTAACTAAACATTTATACTCTCAATTATTATATTAAATTTAAATTTAAAATGTTCCTAATTAAAAATAAACTAAATTATAAATAAATTAAACTAAAAATAAACTATATGTACAAACTAAAATTAAACCATAAAATCTAGTTCCAGACCGCTGTCAGTCGGAAACGTGCCCAAAAGACTGGCCACATTGCCTCGCTGAATGGCAATGCTGATGCGTTGCCCGAGGTATAAACCAGTCTTTTGGTCACGTGAGACATCCACCAGACGTTTGGCTATGTCTCGACAAAGTATGTGCGCCTCAGGCCCCCATGGTCCCAGGGTCTCGACCCCAAAAGCCGCAAATATGTAGCCATTCCCGATGGCAGAGTATTTGCGGCGTTTTAGGGCCTCCTGTTGTGCAGTAGCTGTACCTACAGAAATGCTAGTAGCTGGAATATGGGACGCTGCCAAAGTATCAACGCAAGACGCGTCCCATACTAAGGGGCGACCCATCTTCCAGGGCACCAATGACATACCATCGGGTCTCTTGCCATCGTCGCGGCACCAGCCGTTCGGTTCTAGGACGGCAGGTACCCCGGCGGTGACAAGAGCCCGACGGATTATATCATTAAGTGTTGCATGGCGTGAAATTCTACCGGCACTCCTGATGCACGATAACCCACGGTGACCGAGGCGCTCGACCTTATCTCCGCACTGACAGCGGTGTGGGAAAACACAGGCCGCCCCTAGGCGAATGCAAGCACTTATTCTAAACGTGTTATCGTCTAGAAAAGTGCCTAAATTCGCCGAGGGGAGTGCCTGTAGCCACAAGCTAGACTCCAAACGCGAGACAGCTAGGAGACGAGCACGCTCCGTCTCATTGGCACACGTATCCAAAATATTTTTATGCACCAATGAGCAAAGCGGGCCGTCCCATAGCTTCTGTGACTTTAGATTTATGGGTAAATTTTGATATGGGCAGGCCATAGACCAAGCATTTCTGGCCTCAGTCAAATATAGGACCTCAAAGTCACCAAGTGACGGATTTAATATTTCACCAACGAGGTCCTTTGTACTGTACACTGAGGACAGAAAGGCGGGTAAAGAAACTGCAAAAATTTTGCGTATACCTAAACCTCCATACCTTATTGGTAGGGAGGCTTGGGTCCATGTACGGTCATCAAAGGGAATGTTGAAAATCGATGAGAGCGAGTACCGAATAACATTATCCAACGTTTTTAGAATATTTTGGTTTTGCCATATAGGACAGCATCTCAAAATATATATAAAATTTGGTGTAAAAACACAGTGCCGAATAATAAAATATGCGCTATGTAAACTTATACTTTTTAAGTTTTCTATCTTTGACTGAAAATTTTGAATTTTGTTACTAACGAAAGTAGAAAAAGACTCCTCAAAAACGGGGCACCCAAGGATTTGGGATTTCGTCCCAAACTATGAAAATCTTATATAATATTAAAGATATTTGGCACCTTCTCACTGAAATATATCTCACATTTTGAATAATTTAGCTCTAAACCAATTTTATCAAACTCGTAAATTAAATATTGTATATCTTTTTTAAGAGTATCAATGTCTCCTCCAAGCGTGCCGTCGTCGAGGTACCATACGTTAATTTAGAATTTATTTTTTCTATAATGGGATGAATGGCGAGTGAAAATATGGCCGGCCCAAGGGGGTCCCCCTGCTGGCAACCGGTTTCTGAAAAAACTTTATGATTTTGGTACATTAAAATTGATTTATCAGAGTAACATTGGTGGATAAAATTGAAAATTCTTGGAGACTTATCGCGCACTTGAGCCAGCAAGGTGGCCCTGTTAACCGAATTAAAAGCGTTCTTTACATCCACCTTCAGAAGAGCTTCGCAACAGTCTCTGGGCGTAAAGGTTCGAAGTGAATGTACCGCCGCCTCGCAGCCGCCCTTTATGCCAAAGCCTAATTGGCGTGTTGCAAAATAGGAAGAGCCTAAATCCGTTATCTCCCGACAGCATATCTTGGCGGCAAGGCGGCGGTATGTAGTATCGACTGCTATAGGGCGTATGCCTCCATCTTTTTTATTAAGAGCACATAAATTTACACCGTATTAAGTTCGAATAACGTCGTTATTTACTCCACCTGAAAGCATTAGGTTAATTAAGTCTGTTATGTCTTTCAGAAGAGTCTCACCAGCTGTGCCAGTACCTCCTCCCAACAAATCCTTTAGGTGTTGGGGGGTCAAGGCATCAAGCCCACCGGCTGAACCACTTCTGAAAGACATAACAGATGTAAAAACCGATTTTGGTGCTGCAATTAGGCTTTCTTTAGGACATAGTAAGCTGGAGCCCGGAGCTGCATCTGAATGTGGATGTTTTTCTCAATCAAGAAAATATATGAGTAGCGAAATCAATAAGTACTTACATAGAACATTATTAGACAGGGTTCTGGGAGAAGAAAGCTAGATAGAAGATTTCTTTTAGTTTTTTTCTAAAGCTTCAGTGAGGGCGGTATTTTTCGAGTTTGCCTACGGCGGCAAAAGTGCTGGGCTAGGTCCTGTCGCAGAGAGTGTTATGAGTTACGTTCTTTAATGGCCATGGTCCTTAATATTCTTCTTCCAAGTTAACACTGTGATTGTATTGACGTATATTTGTATTTGCAAGATTCGCTAGTACACATTTTAAGTATGGCAATGTCGTGGGCAGACGTCTTCGCGAAATAACCTAGTTCAAATAGGCACATTACTATTCCGAAGCCAGTAGCGAGTTAATTACTGCGCATTCGAACTAAGAGCTTGGTTTGTTCCGTTTTGAACTAATAATTTTTATTATTGCAACAACATCAATGATTTTTCAAGATAAACTAGATATAATATATCTATTATTACTATTAAATGATAGGTAGAAGCCGAAACAATACGAAATAGTATAAGGTTGGTACTTTAAAAACTTAAAGTAAAACAGATCTTTCAACAAAATCAGCAATCACTTAGTTGTCACCCCAATACGTACTTACTTAATTTAATTCAGACCAATTCATTACTTTTTGAGAGAAATGATTATGAAATAGACAGACGGCCAGATGGACGGATGAGCATACAAAGAACGAAAATACAAAAGTTCAGTTTTACCAAAATGCCTATTGTTACGACTCTGGTCCCGACATAAACAAATTCCCACCTGTCAAAGCACATTTTATTACCTTTCGGCATTAGGACTTCTTTTCTTTACTTTGTGTTTAAAATTTGTGATTAGAAATCAGCCCATTGTGTATTGTAATATTTTATGGCAGTCATTAGCTAGGTGTGTCGGATTTAAAGTACAAACTGATTCTACGAAATTCGGTCCACGCGGCTGTGCAAACATATTGCAACTGTGCAGTATAAAGCAATGCCTCTATTGAGGGACGAGGCAGTCGAGCGATAACCACGAGCGAAGCAAGACGTGTGTACATTCGGTAATCTATTTAGTGATGGACTTTGCTTGTTTTTTATTGAATTATGACCTTCTGCATTACGTTTGGACTTGTTGTGTTCGGTTATATTTGTACCTGGGTTATACGTATTTGTATAGTTCTAATAAACTCTATAGTAATTCTTACGGTATATTAATTCGAGTCTCGCGACTCATAACACTTTGGAACCCTAAAAGTGCTCCAAAAACCTAAATATTAAAATTGAAATGACAACAAAAATACTTTTGCTTGAAGTAAACGAAGAGAAAAACATGGTGGCTTCATTAATTAGGAGGCGAGCACCTAATTATGCGCCCAACAAGCCAGCGAGCACTCTCGGCACGACCGCGTGACAATCTCAAATCCAATTAGCACGACCTAGTGTTGGGTCTTCACGCTGATTAACTGTTACTTTATAACGATTTATATCAGATAAAAGGTTTCAGAGTAACGGATCGGCAAGAATACGTATAATTAGCAAATTAGCATGAAGTCTGGCCTCTATCGTGTTAATCTTTACATGTCCCATTCTAATGTGGAGTCGGATCCTGGCTGAAAAGCATGCACCATTGTTGTTGTTACAATTTCTACATACTGATGGTTAAAGTAAACAGTGTTTTGTGTGTGTGTGTGTTGTTTAATGGCTTGACATTATAAGGACCTCTTCTTTTTTTTAAATTGAGATTTTTCATATTGCATATTATACTGGTTTCTTTTATGGTCTAATTATTTGAGTGTTAGTCCTTTAATTTACAAGCAGTTACAACTTTTGCTAGAGTAAAAAGATCGCAAACGATCTGTGATGTTCGTTTTGTTGGTCTGGTTGTATATATGATTAGATACACGACTTTCTTTTTCTCAAAAACTACTATTATAGTAAACATTTACATACCCTTTAAATATACCTATTAGAAGTTCTAAAAATAACAATAACGAAAAACTCAGTGAGAGTTACGTAAAGTATTTACTTATGCAGTATGCTATTGAGACGCTTGGACCGTGGGCTCCTAAGACCATGAGCCTCTACAAAGAACTATCAAAATGACTCACCAACTCTTCAGACGATCTGATGGCTGGTCCTTAACTCGGACAACGGATCAGTATAGCAATCTAGCGAGGAAAGGTAGCCAGCCTTTGGGTACCTAAATCATAGAAGACGCTGACCTAGGCTCACTATCCTACTTATAGTCTTGAAAGATTATAGGTAGAATATTATTATATACTGTAATATTATGTTGTATTCATTGTGTTTATGTCTTTTATTGTATTAGTTTATACCCAACGGCTTAGTTTAATAAATGTTATTAAAAATATCACTATCTGTTATGGATACTAATTCTTTTAGTTATCTACTTGAGGGATTCGTTAATGTAGAGTATTATAGAGGAACTAGTATTAGTAACTTATATTTATCGTATCGGTATTCGAGTATCTCTCACTGTTCTATTTTTCTCAGTCTGATACAAGCAACCTAGTCTCGACTTAGATTCCAAGACAGAGATCCAAGCAGAAACATACAATGGCTGAGATAAAAGGACGCTCTTAATTGCTATACACGATTGTGTCGAGATTTATATGGAATAAATTATGCTAATGTATTTCTAGGGCGATACGCGCTATTTCAATTAATGCTTTGAGAGAATTAATCTTGTTCAGTCGATCGCAAAGTGTCGTCTGTTGGGAGTATCTGTCATAATCCTTATTTAGGATAGGATATATTCACTACTTTTCTAAGAGCTTAGAGATTAATATATATTATATTAGTAGACAGCAGACAGACTAGGCCTTGGAACAGCCGCACTTGGTGGAAAGTGGCTGCCATTGCCTACGGACACTTGTACCAGCAGGGGCGCTGCCAATGTGCTGCCGGCGACGAAAGGGAGATTGAAATTTGAAAGACACCAATTCAAGGTTATTATGGCGGCATAATCTGGATCAAAGACATTAGAAGATATGATCCTTGTTCTAGACCAGGTGTGGTAGTCATCCAGGCGGGTAAATGTCCTACCACCTA
Organism: Dendrolimus pini; assembly: GCA_949752895.1. NCBI lineage: Eukaryota > Metazoa > Arthropoda > Insecta > Lepidoptera > Lasiocampidae > Dendrolimus > Dendrolimus pini. Next base: position 14,277,094 of record OX457145.1, on the reverse strand, counting down.
TTAGGACATGCTGCTCAGCTGCAGGAAGAATAAGAAGTCAGCTCACCTAAATCGCTATAAATATGTAATTCTTTAAAAAGAGCACAAACAAGACTGTTTGTTGAGAACGACGAGGAAAACCACGCATCGGCACCTTGCACATATCTGTTTACCAGTTTGTCTACAAGCAAACATAAGAATAACGTTAGGTCAGTAGCACAGGTATTTGCGTACCTATCAATTTATTAACTTGGACTTGAAACCTGGCTGGGAATCAAGCACAGATTAAGTCGTTTTCAGACCGACTGTGCATATATTACACATGTAACACCTTAGAGTAATTCCTAGAAAGATAGTTTCCTACAAAATTATGTTCATAATGAAGCACAAAACCAAGCGATATATGCGTGAGCGCCTTGTAATATTTTCGCTGTTGCAAGTAAATAGAGTTTTTCTAAAAAGTAGGGAATTGGAACTTTTGGAGGTCGTCACGCTGAGTTTCTGTCTTGCGACTAACGGGACCGACGCGTCGACAAGCGAACTGAGACTTGGAACTATTGGAGCTCGTCACACTGAGACTTTGTCTTACGGACTGACGGGACCGATGCGTCGACAAGCGAACTAAGACTTGGAACTATTGGAGTTCGTCACACTGAGACTTTGTCTTACGGACTGACGGGACCGATGCGTCGACAAGCGAACTAAGACTTGGATCTATTGGAGCTCGTAACACTGAGACTATCTTGCGGACTGACGAGAACAACGCGTCGACAAGCGAACTGAGACTTTTAGGTTCTACTCAAAAGTGCTTCAGTTTACTGGCACCTACTCAGGTTCTAAGTGTATTAATTCTTTGTATGACACTATCTAGTTGTATAGGTTTTAGGAGCTTTCTTCTTTTTATTAGGTGATTGTTGTTTCTTGTAAGTAGTTAAGATTCTTTTTCCAATCCATAGTAGAAGTAGATTACAAAATTGGTATAGACTAATATGACGAAATGCTTCTAAATATAAACGATACCACCTTATTTTTATCGTACAGTCGGTGAATACAAAACTCATAAACTATAAGTTTCTGTTTGATGATGTTTACTCATTGTCAATGAAATTTATAAAGTATCAAAAACTTGTGCATACAATTTACTATCTCTCGCCTTTGTTTTAACGTTTATTGTTGTTTGATTATAATGATATATCGTTGTTAGCTTAGAGATGGCATTTACAATCCTTTCGTTTTGTTCAAAAGCTCCTTTGATACGGTTTGCGATAAGTGTTACCAGCCTTTTCGATTTTGATGGACCAGTTTAAGTATGACTCATTATGTTACTTAGTTATTAATTAATAATAATATCAGAAGACAACCAAGTTATAAATAAATTAATATAGACTATGTAACGTTGATTGATTTGGTTACGTATATGTTGTATAATATATTAAAGTAGATATATTATGAGGGTATATCAGAACTAAATAAATTTAAATATTTTGAATTTACAATTTGTTCCATTAATAAAAATAAACTATATACACAAATTAAAACAAAAACAAGAAATTCAACAAGTTCTCAAATTTACTAATTGTGTTTATCTATATATACTAAAGATAAATAAAATTGAAGGAACTATTTGTAATTGTAAAATAAGAGCTTTTTACTAAATGCATACGTAAGTATATACATACGGCACTTATATCATTTTTTGTCTGTCTGTTTGTTCCGACTAATCTCTGAAACAGGTGAACCGCTTTTGACGGGACTTTCACTGGCAGATACCTGATATTATAAAGAGTAACTTAGGCTACTTTTAAAACTAGGGGTCCACGAAAAATAAAATACATGCAGGTGAAATCGCGGACACAGCTAGTGTATAATATGATTAACTTTTTTTTTAATTCAAATGTCAAAACATACTGTTCTGTTTAAAAATAGAATAAATTAATCATATAACAACATAAACAGGTCATTCTCCCCACCATAATAAATTAAAAGGATATTTTTTATTTCAAACGGTGTCACATATCAATTAAATTAGATTCTTTAAATGAAGCTCAATGCATTAATTTATGAAGTCTTTAAATAATATTTAAGATAGGAAACTAAATACCATAATAAAAAGTGTCGAATTTTTTTTTTAACTTTAACATTTCCTGGATGATAAATTGTCAACTTTGAGTTGAATGGGAAAACGTCGTATAGAAATGCTCAGAACTCTTGTAGTTAAAACCTAGAATTATCTTACAGTATTAGAATGGTTCATTGATTTGGTTATGTATATATTAAAGGAGACATATTATGATGGTATATCAGAACTAAATAAATTTTATGAAAATAACATCTAACGAATTTAATACGAGCACAATGCAACTAATAATCAAGGCTACAAACAAAAGTACTATTATTCCTAAGATAGTATTATTCTTCTGTGATCTTAGTACTTTAAAATTATACCAATTTTATGATAACGTAAATAATTAATAAATTTGTCGTTGCTAGTCTGATGGTCAATAGAGTAGACGAATACTACCTATACTATAGTGGCATCCGTTTCCAAGCAAACGTAGTGTTGGATGCTCTTTAGCGCGGTGGATCGACAACCTGTCCAAAATTGCTAGTCATGGATTGGTGAGGATGACATGAGGATATGTGGCGCAAACTTGAGGAGGCCTGTCTCCAACAGTGGACAGTAATTAGCCGACGACGAATATTATTATATCATAATTATTATAAATTAAGTAATGAAGGATTTCACGAATGAATAAAAGAATCTTTTGTATCTCAAGATCGTAACAACTGGAAATCCATAATCTCTGCTTACCTCAACGGGAAACAGGCGTGATAATATGTATGTATATATGTAAAAGAAGCTTTTTTGAGATGCAGTCGGTAACCTGTTGGTATTATTTTTTATATCGTTACTTAATTATTTATTTTTCACATTGAAAATTAAATTTAGATACAATGAAAACTTAACAATAAATTACAAACTTAGCTATATTAAAAATAGAACTAACTAAAAGTTCCCAAAAGGTTGGCAGCGATGCCACATTATATAGCTTAATATTAATTATATGATTCTTTTTTATTTTGTAATGTTGTTTTTTATTAATTGGTTTCTATCTGTTAAAAAAATAGCTAGAAATTTAACCTATTACTGGCTGGCAACGCTGCTTCAAAAGCTGAAGCTTTCAAACGACGCAAATATGGAACCTTACGAAGGGTTTACATGTTTGTACCATTTGAAGTTGAAACATTAATTCCGTGGGGTCCATCGGCAAAGAGTTTCTTTAGATTTGCAAGAAACTCTTTGATGCCACCCGTGATCAGAAGGCTGGCTCATATTTCGCCCAACAATTAAAGCATCGCCATACAGCGCGGCAATGCAGCCAGCCTTCTGGGCACGCTCCCATCTGGCAGCGATTTGTTACACATTCTATAATAACTTGTACTATTTCTAACTTAGTTTATTTTTAGTTTTTAATTGTATTTATTATAATAGTTTATTGTTAGAAAAATAAAAAACAGACCACCTATTACTATCCTACTTAGTACAAAAGCGTGGTTCGTCTACAAAAGTGAAATAAAGTATGTCGGCACATTGTAGATTCAAGATACGTAATAGATGTTGAATGCAATGCTTTGAGTTTATAAACAGTAAACACATCTGCGTAATGCGGTGATTTCTTTTTGTGGCTAACAGTTTCCTGGATCAGGGAACTCTGTGATATCTGTGGATGTTGTCTTTGTATAATGGTTGCTATGTGTGGTCTTTGGAGGATGTAAGAGAGGGTCGCTTAGAGATTACAAAAGTAGTTATGCAGTGTGGCTAACTTATATCATTGTATTACGTAAATACAGAATGTAGATAAGTATTACAATTTAAACTCCTGGCCGTGTGCGAGTCGAACTTGCGCGGGTACCCTTTATACGTACATACATACATAACTTCACGCCAGGTCCCTTGCGGGGTAGGCACGAACAATACCTATATATTTATACGTACAATATGGATAACCAATCTTTTGGTCACGTTAGACGTCTACCAGGCGTTTCGCTGTCTCGATAAAGTTTGGGCGCATGTTGTGGTCATGGTCCCAGGGTCTCGACCCCAATTTCTTTAAACACTTTTATTTGTTATATATTTTTTTGTAGACAAACTATATTTGTATACGCGTGTTAAATTTCATATATTTAGTTTTAATAGTTCTCGTTTACCTACCATCAGCTAAGACACAGAAACTCAAGTGAACCCTTATGGCTTACTTTTGACTTGTAAATAACTGAACCTTTTTGTTTGTTTGTATATTTTATTTGCAGGAGTTGAGCAGGCAGGCAGACGGTCCACTTGATGGAAAGCGGTTACCATCGTCTATGGACATTTGCAACACCAGAGGTTCTATAAGTGCGCTGCTGCTCTCGTAAGGGAGACTGGAATTTGGTCACTTATGCCGGAACACAACACAAGGTTGTTATGGCGGCATACTCTAGAGCAGGGGTGGTCGCCATCCAGTCGAGCAAATGCCCTACTACCTGGCTGCGGGTTGTATTGTCGCCTCTTACGACAGGCCGCCCGGCCGCAAGAAGTTGTATTCTTTCTCTGTTCCTTTACGGATTGATGCGCAGGGGGAATACATTTGGTACCATACTGAGTTCCTCTCGACTGTAAGGGTGGGACTGGAGGACCGCGGCGATGAGCGCCGCGCAGCGTGTGCGAAGACTGGGCGGAACCAACTACTCCGCTAAACCTAAACCTGTGTCGCATACCCGGCGCTTGTGTAGAAGAACGCAAGCGAACGGAACCCTAACTAGTGTAATAATGCAAACAAATTATAAACGTTGTAACACATTTTACTCGCGAGGTTGGTTAATAGAACGTTGTTAATGTGTTAACTTATGTTAATTATAAAACAATGAATCTTGTTTTTTGAGAGCACTTTAAAAATGTTTGTTTTAACTGTTAACTTTTAATACTTTGATAAATGAACTGAATTTGAATAGCGAGTTTCAATTTATTTTGAATTTTGTTGAATAATATTTCAAATATTGCTTGCTACCTTTATACATTGCAATATAATGAATAATGGCATAAATTTAAAATTCAAATTCAAAAGTTTTTATTCAAAATGAGTTCCACTGGGGAACACTTTTTGAAGGTCATACACATAGGCTGAAATTTAATTTTACTTCCTAGTCTATGTACACCGTTTCGCAAAAGGAGAAGAAGCGGCAAGAAACTCCCCAGCAACACGTCTAGCTAAAAATTGTTTTTCTTTATATTTCTCTTATTCTATTTATATCTCATGTTCTTTTTTTTATACATTTTATACAAAAGTATGTTACAGAATGACTTTTGAAGAATTAATGGAGTTGTAGCAAACAGTGCATATTCAATAAGACATGACACAGTAAAAGTAAGGAAAATTATTATTATAGTTATAATAAACACATGACGTACTACATTTCTTTTAAATTGTTTTGCTGCAACATATCTCCATAAATTCTTTACAAGCTTGGCAAGATAAAAACGTTATAAATAAATAACGAAATGGATCAAAGTCAAAGGGCGCGGGTTCGGATGCTGGCCGGAACGCATGCACCACTCAAGCAGTTTTCTGACCTAATGTACATTGTTACAATTATCACGTGCTAACAACGGTGAAGGAAAACATCGTGGTGAAACCTGCACACCGAGGTAACCGATATGTACCCAGCAGTGGGCTGTTATATATAAGAATGGCACACGCTTAGTATAAATGCTCTTAAAAAACCTCAATCTTACATTAATTTATACTGTTAGTCAGAGGGCGGCACCAGTTATTCCTCACTCGTTTTTTGATTGTAGACAAATATTAAGCAACCACATTTTTAATATTTAAATAATATTTTAATGCAAAGTAGGCAGATACTCAAATTGATTTGGTTTAATTAATAAAACGTCAAAAAGCGAGACTTTTTAAACCATTTCAAAAAGTACGTTTTCAATACGAATGTATGTTTTTTGTATGATATTTTAATTTTTTTTATTCGAAATACATCTGAGCTGGTCCCAGTGTCAACAAGTCAGGATTTGAAGATTGGATTCCAGAGAAATCGAGAGCAACCATCGAATATCATAGGCACGTACAACGTGTTTCAATTTTTTTTTATAGCTGTTGGAGTATTTGCGTAACTAAAACGTAGAAAATATTTAAAAAATAAAACCGTTCTCAAAGTGGGACTTATTTTGTGGCGCGGACTCTACAAACTAAATAATGTTGTTAAACACTTCTTTAAATATTTATTTGTTGTGGACTGTAATTACTTTAATTAATTATAAAAGATAACAGCACGTGCGTGACATAATGACGATTTCAATAGTAATGGGGGAGTTTTTGGCGGGAACTGAAAGGAGATGTTGTACTGTGCAGTTTTATTTTCTAAAAGTGTGTAAAATTACTCTAAAATGAACAATAGTTGTATAGTAATGATAGTTATATAGTATAATATTGATAGTTTTTGAGTAGTAATTATGTGTTTTGTGAGAAATGTGGACTGTATAGTTAAATGTGGCCTTTTCAGTTGTCACAAGAACTCTGTTGAATGGCACCAGCTGGTAAATTACAGTTCAACTGTGCTACACATAGGCTTAAGAAAATGAAGAAACTATATTCTAAACTAAGATATGGCTTAACTTAACTAGGCCTCTAGTTGCCAAGGCGTAAACAAATTAATATTACTAAATAAATTAATTAATAGTAATGGGGGAAAAACAGATACAAAACAAAAGAACATCTATGTTCTAAATTCAAAACTTTAATATATTTTGTGGCCAGTATTATGCTACACCTAATAAATAAAAACTTTTAGTTGGAGGTACCAACAATGTAGATAACCTATTAGTTTTGTAGGCTATTCAATACTTGCATCGTTAAATTGTAATTTGTGGGAATCTCTTAAATATCTGCCTTTAAATAAACAAAGTCCGATCTGGCATTGTGCCGGATTGGAATAGATAAAGTGCCGTCATTGAGCCACAATGCGAGATGGTCAATTGAATAAGGATTTTAATGCGCGCGCGCACCGCGGCCGGGGAGCCCGAATTTATTTAGTTACGCGTCTAGCCCAAGGTTTCGTGTGTATCGACATCGGTCGATAAAAACAAAATCATCTTAAACAAAATAAATGTTTGTTATTTATTCTCACGAACTAGGTTTATTGATTATTACACATTAATCTTATATTTTATACTAATATATAAAGCTGAAGAGCTTGTTTGTTTGCTTGAACACGCTAATCTCAGGAAATACTGGTCTAATTTGAAAAACTCTTCCAACTCTAGATAGCCCATTTATTGATGAAAGCTATAGGCTATATATCATTACGCTAAGACTAATAAGACCGTAGCAGCAATGAAGACTGTTTGAAAATCACGGGTTTTTTTACCTTACTTTTTTTAACTATTCCACATAGACGAAGTCGTGGGCAGAAGCTAGTTAATAATAATATTGAGAGGTAAAACAGATGAAAGGATTTTTTTAAACGACATGTTGTGACAGAAACAGGTTGGACTTTTTCATGTTTATATTACCTGGTGTCCAGCTTAAACCAATGGATATTCTTCTTTTTCAAGTATAATACAAAGTTTATTAATTATGCATTTATTTAAATTGTTTTACAAACGAATAGTCAATTTAATTATAGGTAACTAAGCTTTTAGTAACATTGTTAATATTTAAATCTTACACGCGTTTTTTTGTCATTTGAAACTTCAATTTTCACTCGATATATTTTCAAAATGTCACTTAAAACAAATAGGTTTTCGCCATCAATATGTACTTTGTGAATAATAATTTAGCAGGCCAAACACAAGGATATAAATTACGATTTCTGGTAACCGACTACCAGCTCGACTCAATAATGCGATTTTAACCAGCTACGCAGTACGCTATTGTGTTCCCTGCATGGCTGTCATGTGTACTACAGATTACGTGATATCTAACACCCTAAGATAAAAATTGAATCATAAAATCATATGTCATATATTATAAAAAAAAACTACCTACAAAATTTACAATAATGGTCAGTATGTATCATGTATATCAACATTGTATTAATTAAAAAAGTAATATCATATGGATGAATATAATTTATATATGCATAGTATACATAGATGTGGACGAAGTCTTATCTAAATATTACTAATATTATAAAGAGCTAAAGTGATTTGTTTGCAGAAAGTAATCCCTTGAACTAATGAAGCTATTTTGAATATTATTTCACCAGTAGAAAGCTACATTATTTTTGAGTGATATGGGTTATATTTAATTGTGATTAATAAATTGCTTTGACGCCCAACGAAGTGGATACGGGTCAGCTAGTTTATTATATAGTGAATTATTTTTGGAGCATATCGATATCGACAAGTTCTTGTTTACTCGCTAGCCGCACTATTTAACTGAATAGCACTTTAGTAGATTTACAAATCGGCGCAATAGCAGGTCGAGTGGATACGGGACGCTGTTGTCTGTGCGTCAAACGACTCCTTAATGATTTGGGTATATCGTTTCACTGATAATGCTACGTAGGACACTCTGAAAGTTTTGCGTATATCTAAAATCATCGCATGAAATAAAGAAGGAAGACATTTTAATTTTAAAACTGGTTGCTGGGACAAAGTTCCTTATCGCACGTTACACGGCGGATGAGGGAAAAAGTGTTAGCGAAAGAAAAAACGTTGACCACAATAGTATGTTAATATACAATTTAGAATTATAATGCAAATGAAATAAGATTTAAAATAATATCCATCAGTGTAATATACACTGTTTTGAAAAAAAGAAGATCTTGTAATTGCCCCTTATTACTATACAATTTCTTTGATAGCCTTCGATGGTATCCGATGGCCTCTGATGGTTTTCGATTGTCTTCGAAACTTTGCCCCAACCAGGTGTCCCGAAGACACCTCATTCGTATTTTTTAAACAACTCTACAAGGTGTAGTAAAAATGTGTGTCTAATATAAAACACTTAAGATTCCGTGCCACGTAATAATTAATACGCGATTTGACTCCATTTACTTGACAAAAATATGAGTATAATAGGGTAGTTAAACCAAATAAACTCAAATACTTTTTATTATCTTACGAAACGCCGAAGTCGCCTAGATTTTGTACGAACGTTGGACATTTTGACGTCATTTCTGAAAGTCATATAGCATACATTATTATTTTTTCTGATATGTGTCAAATGCCTTATAGTACAAAATTTGACACCGCGGCGTTTTTTAAAACGATAAAAAGTACCTCAATTGCTTTAACTTTCATCTATTTTATTACCAATGAACTCTTAAGGGCGATCGGTTAAGGGGATAGACTATGTTAGTATCATAATTAAATCCATTTCTATGAATAGATCCAGAATAAAACACAAATAAACTATGATGGTTATTAAAATAATGAAATCAATAAAATAAAAACCAACATTAATTTTCGAATAATTATACTAAATCTATGTGACATTTTAATAACATGGGACGTACAGGAAATGAAAGGCTGAAGTAAAGAATCTAACACACTGTGCGAGTTGCATGCTCGAAAGCTAGTCTATGATTTCCAAAACATTAACTCCTTACTTATTGATTTTAGAGATACATGTAAAAACGTATTATAACCTATCAAATAGGATTATCTGTACGACTTTGGGTTTGAGCTTCTAGTTAATAAATAGTGAAGGGTACAGCACTGCATATCAGCAAAACCAGCTGAATCTCGAAGTACTTATAACTTAGCAAATAGGGTGCAAATATGCCTGTATTTTGAGATCCAATATGATGAAGTATTTAAGATATTATAAGCTAAATAAAACGTATCAATGTGTATATAGTAACTATTTGATATACCAGCCTCAGTCAGGACAATACAGGATATACAGAACCATTTGCCTCTATGTAACAATAAGCGTGTGTGTACACGACACTATCACCATGCCGCCGCATTGCTGCGCCTCTAAACTGTGTAGACGATGTGAGACCTTGATGCCACCGCACTTTCGCTGTCAAGCGAGCGACAGCGGTGGGGTGGCGGCATATGAAGGTGCCGCCAATACGAGCAGTTAGTGTTAATTGTAACCAAAATTTCTCCCAGGACTTAAGTCTACAAAATATTAAGTACAATCAACAGAAATAATGTTGTAACATAGTTTTTTTTTTAGCTTGACCTGACCTCCATTATGGGCTAAAATGGAGCACTTGTCTTCTTTTTTATTTTTCTTTTCTTTTCATTTTTTATCTTGGGATAAATAAGGGTGGGAATATCTTTTATTTTATTATAAATCTGTTTACAATGGTACTTAATATTTATACATCTTTCTTACGTTAATATTATTACATTATTTATTAATCTTTTTATGTACTTTGCCTTTCTCTCCTGTCAACCTAGTTTCGAATAACTAATAACAATTTTGAAAAATCACTTACATATTTATACTGCTAATTTAGAAAACTTGTTATATAATTTATTTCTATTTACTCATATTTCCTTTCCCTACGTGCATACACTTCTATCTCGACATTTCTCTTGTAACATATGTTCATCTTATATCTATTTATACCTATTTTATTTTTGCCATTTATACTGTTGACTGACGCTAGAAAGATATATCCGATAATATATCCGCAAGTGTCCTTATGTACTAATGCAACATAGAGTTTAACTGCTGCAACTCGCATAGTGTATACGAGCCTTAACACAGGAAGACGAAGTGTTTAGAAAAACGAGAAAAACTGCGAGGCAATAAACCTTAAATTATACCTCGTCTTATACGAAAGCGAACTTAGTTAGCCACTGAATCAGTTTTATGTCGCAGTAGTGGTTTTAGTGCAGTATAACGTCCCATTCGTTTTTATGTGCCGGTGTGATGCAAGTTGACAAATTGTGTCTGGTACAGTTGACAGGGAAATGTGCGGATGTTCAAAATCTGTTTTATATATTACAACTGGGATATGCCCGTGACTTTGACTTGAAATTCCCGCAGGATTACCGGGACATAAAATATCGCAGCATTTGAAAAATACTGCAAGCTATTGTTTTGGTGAATACTGTGTCGGATAAGCTAAGTTTTACGCACTCGAACAACTACAAACCGCTCCCGAGATAATCCGAGGTTTACACCACACGTTTCATTACATTAAATTTGCTATTGGTTAGTATAAAAATCATATTGGAATTCGTTTTTTTTTAACCTGGCCATTTAAAATCATTCTCAGAAAATTTTCCGCGTGATTCCCAGGATAAAATTGGCTGTCGAGCAGCGAAAGCCACATCAAAATCGGCCCAGTAGTTTTGCCACATACCGGGTCCAATTGTGAATTTAAACCATCCTCGAATACACTTGAACACACACAAAAAAAATATTCAAATCGGTCCAGCCGTTTAGGAGGAGTTCACTGTCAACACACGTACAGAAGAATTATATATACTCGTATAAAGATAGATAATCTATCACCTTCATCTCAGCATTGCGTGTGTTTTTTAGGAAGTATCGTATAAGGTATTGTCCCTTTCAAGTAAAGAGACAAAAACATAATATTGTCAAAATGTCGATAAATCTCATAACATTGGTTACGACCTTTGCGTAAAGCGATATCTACTGTTCCACCGACCGCTCAAGATTCACGCATTCACTTTTTTTTTTTGAGGCGAGGGAAAATGCTTACACCGATTTACGCACAAACTGGGTCGTTGCTAGGGAACGACACTCGTCGGTCGGGGGCGATAACACTGCAGCAATAGTATGCTCTTGACAGTGCCCGTCCGCGATTGGTCGACACAGAATAGTGTGGAGACTCCGAGCATTGCTACACGAGCGAGCAACCCCAATACCCACTAAAAACCCCCTCCTCCTGTGACGACCCTGCGCTTTAGTTTGTGAAGGAAAGGCTGACACTTAGAACGTAGTTACGCCCAGCCGATCCAGCGCAACAAAGTGCCTGGAGTGTGCCCTGGGAGAACACACCCTACTTCGTTGACGGGGGTCGATGGTCCCTTGCTTTCCTAGCTCGTTAAGGGCCCCCCGTAACGGAACCTAACTCAGGGAGGGAAGTAATGCGCGTACCTGCCTCTCCGGGTGCCAGCTGAAGGCCGGCGACCTCGAGTAGAGACCATAGCACGCGCCGAAGGACTTCGCTCCCTGTCTCGCTCTGCGGCCTCCTTGAGAGACATTACTGCCTCACAAAAAGTAACCGCAGCTCCCCAGCAGTCGTTGCTCTGCAACATGGCCGTTACCAAGTCACCGAGCGAATCGACCGCGCCTACGTGCGCCTCGAGTTCGAGACGCTGCGGCGCCCATGCGGCGCACTCGACTAGCATATGAAGCACCGTGTCGGGTGCGCCGCACTGGCCACAGTCCGGAGAAGGCAAGCAGCCCACAATGTGACATAGACACTGATCGAAACACCCGTGTCCGGTCAGTATCTGCGTCATCCTGAAGGTCAGGGTTCCGCTGGTGCGGGTGACCCATCTCTCCAGCTGTGGCCTGATTGCGTCCACCGCAAAGCCGCCAGCCGCAGGGTTCTCGAGGTCTCGAGACCATTTGACGATGCAGGAAGCGGTTTCCCGCTTCCTGATCGTCTCGATTTCGACCTGACAGAAGGTCAGACCTCTAGCTAGGGCATCCTGCCGGGTACGACGGACTTCGGCCAGGACGTCTGCCTGGAGATGCCAGGGCAGCTCGCCTGCCAGAAGAGTCGCCGCCGTCCACGAGACTTTGGGATACCCCCGTATGATCCTTACGGCCAGAACCCGCTGCGCCCGGTGCAGCTCAACTACTCAGAACGATATTTTCTCAACGGAATCCTTAGAACCAACAGTATCGAAAAAATTTACACAACTCTTATTTACGATGATCGTAAACTATATTTTTGTATAGTCTGCACTAGTTTGTCAAATACATTTTATTATTTTTCTAAATTTGTGTTACAGCTTCTGGTCTTTATATCGTTTTAAGACCTGTTTTATAGGCGAATGTAAAGTTGAATGTAAACAAACAATAATGGTGCATAGGTAATAAATACTGTATGTCCTTTATAGAATCGTAAACTATACATTTGATCATGTGATGATCTTTAGCAAAGTTGTTGTGCGTGAGCCAAAGAAGGTTTCTGAGTTGGTTCACAATTGGACCCGGTAGGTGGCGCTGCTGTCGGCATATCGATTGAAGCTTTTCCGGGCAGGACGACGTCTGCCGGGACAGCTTGTTCTTTAGAAACATAGATTTGTGCATGGCTATTGTTACAATAGCTCAGTTTTTGAGATGCGCATTAATATTCCGCGGTCAGTCATTTCAAACATATTTGCATAAGGGCGCAAAGGGCAAATGATACAATCCCATAAACTGTCCACAATACATAATAAACTGTGTTTTATATTGCAATCCTGTCGTAAGTGGACGCGTGATGTCCAAAAATGTAAAAACATATTGTAATCGATTTTAGTATTCAATCGCGAACATCGATTCTCCGGTCTTCGAAGATGCGCATCGAGATAACCCATTAATGGCATCCGCTGTATGAAAAAAGAAATCCCGAGAATTCCTGTACAGTTTCGGCGGATATGCAAATATTACGTTAGTATTTTTAGCAAATACTTTTTTTATGCCTTTTGTAAATGACTTGACTTTTGTTGCTTTTGGCTCCAACGCCTTTGGGCATTGATTTTGCCAATGTCGCCGTAAATATGTAAAATATACGAAAAATGACAGGTGAATTAATAATGTAGCAAATTAAGCTCTATAAAATAAATTTTGACCGGTATTGTACAGTAAGGTTTTCTGTATACCTGTAAACAGAACAAAACACATATAGGTTAGACTAACTACACTATAGATAAATGTTATTAAGTGATATAAATTTACATAAAGTATATACATGGTTTTTGTCAGCCAGGGTGAGAAGGAAGTTCAAATTGATAGGGCGAGGAAGCTCTTTATGCAAAACGTCATAAAGGGGAGTATACTAATTTTGGGACAATCAAAAAAAATGTGGTGAAGAGTTCCTTCGGCTAAGCCGCATTCACAGAGGGAGTGATCACGAATTCTAATTTTGGATAAGAAAACAGGTGAGCAACGATTTATCGATATGGGAAAGCTGTGAAGGGATAAGTCTGGTGTTGTCAATCATAATGCATACTTAAACTTACAAACTTAGCCGAGTAAAACTTTCATATGTAAAGGTAGGAAAAAACCGACTATAATTATATATTTTTTATATTTGATTGTAGGGAAACGAGTAGGGTCTCTGATGGTAAGTGGTGACCGTCACCCAAGAACATCTGCGATTCTTAAGCTGGACAACTCTTTGCTTACCTACCTCTTTGAAACTTCAGATATCTGTTTACGTCCTTTTTGATTAGTGTAGTGATGACCATTCATTTGCCTTACTATCGGTTAAACATTGACAGTTCCAGATAAGCTCCATACAAGTAATGTCAAAATTCAACCGATGGTAGCGCAAGTGAATAAATACATAGAAGTTATAAATAAGAACCTGCTACAAGATAACAAAGAAATCTGCTTTCTTACTGCATGTGTTTAAATTCCTGAAATCAAATATCGGGCCTTAAACAAACTTAAATAAGCATTTGATTATTCTGAATGCAGATAAAATGTTCCCTCAGACAGTTTTATCTGTATGCAAACCAATATTTGTAAAGATAGCGCGTGCCGGGGTCGTAATATTGAAATATAATAACATTATTATTATGGGAGGTATTTGCAGTTCTGTGTTGTTAAAATACGACGTTTTTGAGTAAAATATTTGTTTATGCATTTCTTTGTTGGAATGAAAACTTCTTTTGGCACGTTGGGCACTTTTGGTGTGGGAAAAAGCACTGGACTCAACTTACCAGCATGCACAGATACAAACACAGAAATAATATCTAGATAGAATGGTTACGACGTTTTATTCGCTTGCATTTAGCGCGTGTCATTTTTAAACAAGCCCCGCCCACAGCGTGACGTCAATATTTTTTGGGCGCGGGCACTAGTGAGGAGACACATTCATTAGATTATCGATAGTCATATCTGCAGCGTGTGATAAATTATTATTATGTATATAAAAATAGTGAAGCTAACTGATTTTTGAAGTGAAACTTCTTTATCGGCGTGGGAAAAAAAATTACCGTCACATTTTTCGTTTACGCGTCACGTCACATTTTTCCACAATTACCACATGGGTTGTGAGACGAGCATTGTAATATTTCTTTACTTTATTGTGTTTCAATTAATATACGAGTTTGATGATTTATAATAATTTATTTAGTATCCTACATATATATATATATATATATTAAAGTGATCAGCAAAATCATAATTTAACTTTATTTAACCAATTTCTGTAAAGTTGCATATATGCAATATTATAGTAGAGTTTTCGAAAAAGAAGATCATAAAGAAGTTTCACTTCGTGCGTGTACACTAGTACACGCACACATGTTTTTATTGTCTATATTTTATACGATTGAATTTATCATAATTATTAAATCATCAAGGTCATCACTTTAATGATGTTTTGGGTTTTTAGGTATGTTTGACTTATTCGATCTTTTTAGAATTAGTAACTAGTAATAGCCAACTAATGAAAAAATAAAATCACTAAAAAATTATATACCTATCCGGTTATATTTTCCGTCAAGTTCCCATTAAAGCAAACATTCTAAAGCAAATATTTTATAATGAGTTTATCGATAGTAACATACAGTTTAATCAGTTATCATTTCATAAAGATACCATTAATAGTCACTGAAAAAATAACTTTTACGTAACGGGATTCAATTCCCTTACTTTATAGGGTTTAATTCTTTTAAGGCTATATTAGATGAAGAACAATAACAAGAATAAGTAAGAACTCTTCACTAGGTGCCAGTGCAGTTTTCATATACTTAACGGTTAGATCTTTTAAT
The DNA here is from genome assembly GCA_949752895.1 of Dendrolimus pini. Classification (NCBI taxonomy): domain Eukaryota; kingdom Metazoa; phylum Arthropoda; class Insecta; order Lepidoptera; family Lasiocampidae; genus Dendrolimus; species Dendrolimus pini. The sequence goes on along the minus strand of OX457145.1, from coordinate 14,261,190 downwards.
AACTTCACCGCTTACGAAATTCCTTCTTGATATATAAATTAAAGCATATTATAACTATATCATATATTACAATTATTATATATCATATGTTCATATATCACGAAAGAATTTATTCTGAAATTAATTTTGGTACAAAACGTCCTAAACAAATTAAATTATAAATATTTTGTTTTAGTTTTAGTCCAAAAATAACTGTAAGTTACGCAACAAGCTTAATAATATCGTCAGACTAAAAAGTAGGAACAAAACATGACATGAACTGAGACTAGAATGAATATTTAATTAAGTCATCGATAAGTCATAAGACTCAACGATGCAAGTAGCGTCAATCTCTAGAATTCGATGACCAATCACAGCGATTATCTGACATAAGCAGGTGTATTGTGTATTTCATTCGCTTCGACGTACATTGCGCGCAATCTTTATGCTTCTGTATACGAGCGTTGTATGTGGACAGCAAAGGATATTTATCTTAACGAAGAAATATACAACTTATGATCGTATTTAACGAACATAGTAAAAGTAGAACCATTATTTGGTTTCTCAAAAAAGAGACTTTACTGAATTTCAATACATACTGATGGTATGAAATATCTCCTTTCTTCATATTTGCTTCACTACTTTTGTTTTTGCAGTTTGCCACAGCACAATGAGGCATATTTGTATCGATTTGTCCATTTTTTACGCTGCGAGCGCAGGAGCGGGACTCACATTGAGTAATGAGAGCGCGTTTAGAAAAGTATGCAATATAGTGCATGGTTTTGGCACGGGTGCCACGCCCACTTCACCGTTCTATCTAGATTTATTTATGTGGATACAAAGTTTATCACTGATCGATACAAAATTTTCTAAAATAAAATCTGGATACTTTTAAGCCGGCAACCGAAGGGAATTTTTCTGGGAGTGGTTTAAAGTAGTCAGCGTGCATATTTGGCTGGTTCCGATACGATTTCACTAGAACGATGTCTTTCTTTTTCAAGTGCTACTGTACTTTGTATCTTTGGAGGTTTTAGATGCGTTTTGGTCGTCACTTGGAGATAAAGAAAAATACAGAGCACATGAATAACTAACATTTATTTCCACAGGCAGAAGGTTAAAAGAATATTAAATAGGTATTCATTAATATCTAATTAATATTCTAACCATTGATAACAATAGTTTTGACGGGAAGACTATTTTAATAATGTCATAATGTACCAGCATTATTTTTTCTCGCGGCTAGTGATGTGAAGCGCAATTAGTGCTGTGCCCATAGTGCCGCTACATATCTAATCCGATACCTTATTACGGGATTTCTTAACTTCGAAAACACGTGATTTTAAGAATTGCTTGCTGTAATAGTTTATATTTTTATTGATTTACAGTGCTACGACTGACAGGTTTTTTACAGACATTATCTTTATTCTAAACTAGCGGTAACCTGGGACTTCGGAAACGTTCTAAATACGAGGGAGCGAGTAGTATATAATTTAATCAAGTGTACGTAGTTCATGAATGATGTACAGTCGTGGAATGAAAATGTTCGTCACTCTAAAGTCGACTTTTGCTTGCACGAGTAAGGACAGGACTAGTATATTGCTTCCACTATTCATTATACTGGAGTTTTTGACGGGAACTGAAAGGGGACCTCGTGATGTTCAGTTTTCTTTTCGTAAAATGTGTAAAATTACTCTAAAATGAACAATAATTGTAAGATATTGAGAGTTTTTGAGTTGTAATTAAGTGTTTTTGTGAGAAATGTGAACTGTATAGCCAAATGTGGTCTTTCGAGTTTTCACAAAAACTCCGTTGAATGGCGTCGATTGTAGTTTACAATACAACTGCGCCTGGCTTAAATGCCTAGTTGCTAAGCCATAATCATAAAAAAATTCATCATACCATTCAATAAAAAATAATAATAATATAATAAAGATGCAACATAACAGCATTCAATAAACTTGAATGAACCAGTCCCGTTGGTTGAGAAGTTATTTGACAAAAAAACTTGCTTGAAATTTCGGTCTGTGAACATTAAGGCATGTTTAGATGAGTAACTAAAATCATGTGAACACTTATTTAAATACATATTTGAAAATGGCCATGGTTGGAGGGAAAGCACCTAATGGTACCGAAAGGCTTTTTTTGTTAATAATTAAGTCACACTTACTTTAAAGAGCTTTGCTGTAAGTAATTTTAATAATATATTGTAATAATAATATGTAGGTAATTCAAATTTTTCAAAGGTTCTCTACATGTTGGAAGGCCTCCCATGGCCCCCCACGCAAGCCCTCCAAATGTCCGGGCCATTTTTATGGCCCGTGGTCGTTAAAGACATACAAATATGTAGGTAATTAATAAACTAATACTATGCACTGGGGTGGAGACCGTATCTTGATAAACGTAGTGTGTAGAATATCCTCTAGCACGGTGAATCGATGTCTTACGCAGATCGCTGGCGGAGTTTAAATGAGGACTAATACAGGAGAATAATAATAGTTCTTTTTTATGTAATTATTATTATGCCAGTTTACCATAGAGGTCGTAGAAATGCTGAATCTCCACTCACTACGGTCCTCACATACACCATTCGCTTCATCAGATTTCATTAATCTCCTCATTCAAGAATCACTGTATACACTTTTTACTGACATGCGTCAAAACATTTGCGTTTTGACCATAGTAAGTACGAAGCCGTCTTTTTTTTTCTAGACAAAATACCAGGCCCGGGCCGGGCTTGTGTGGAGACTCAACCAGGTACCCCTCTTAGAGAGGTAATCCATGGGCTTTTGCTACACTAAAACCACCTTCCTCCCATGTGCCCCGCGCTTATGGTAGGAAAAGCGTGAAACTAAGAACTTAGTTACACCCACTCTGATCCTGCACATCAGTGCTTGAGAATGCCGCGTTAGACTCACTAAGGTAGCTAAGGTCGCAGCACAGACTTTTTATTTATTTTTTATTGCAGGCTACAAATGCGCCGAAGAGAGTATCTTATGGGAGACCTGGCCACTAAAGCCGGAACACAACTCAAGGTTGTAATGGCGACTTACTTAAGACCAGGGGTGATAGTCGGGCAAATGCCCTACCACCTGGCTCTGGGTTGTTTTGTCGCCTCTTACGACTTGCCGCCCGGCCGCAGGAAATTGTATTCTTTCTCCGAACCTGCACGGATAACTACTACCCATAAGACTACCGGCATCACTCTACCATCAACATTGCTGTCATAATTATTATCCCCGCAAATTGCTATTGCGCCTGGCCGCCATTTTGGTGACGTAACCGTAGCCGAACACTCAGTACTGTTAGCATCACTGGCCAGCGAGTGCGCGTACATATCGAGTTGCGGATGACGTCACGTGAATGTTAATTTGACAAGGTTCCAGCGCATTACCAATGTGCGGGGATAATACACGTGGTTTTTTATTTGTTATATAATACACAGCAACAGTCGGCAAATGATTTCTGTATAAACTGTACAGTGCATCATATGATTTAAGAATTTTTATACACAATCTGAACTTCACCTTATGAGTTATTACTTGTTCATCGGTTTCATCCTTTATTCCGATTTATTGCAATTTTAAGTGAGGTGAAAATTGAGAAATGTTATCGTCCATTTCGAACGTTCGAAAGTCGAAAGCTATCGTTAAAAAAACTCCTTGTGGCAGTCGGGGACTGCCGCGGTAAAGCTGTTGCATAGCATTTTTTATCAACTTATGCAATTATAATTTTTTTTTTTATTATGCAGTATTTTTAAGCTATCACTCATTTTCTTTCACTATTTCTTCATCACTTTCTTCATTAATAAATGCACTTTGTTTATTCACATTTAAAACACTTTATACACAAATTTTACGCGTACAGCTATTCACCAGCAACTGCTATTCACTGTTGTACATAGGTACACCTATGTATACATTAGGGCGGGTCAAATTGTACGGAACGATTTTTTTGATGAAGCGTATAGCAAAAACGTAATCTATAGGTGATTCTGAGAAACTTTGCTCAAGAGACCATAGCTCTAAGTCGGATTTGGAGCCCCCCAAAATTTCAAAATAAAATTTTTTCCGTATATACATAGAACAATTTAATTAAATTCGTCATAAAATCGGATATAATTATAGTAGATTTCTCAATCTGGGCTTGTTTGAAAGGTATTTTTATCACCTTTCCATAGGCACCGCATATGTAACCGCTTTCCACCAAGTGGGCCATCTGCCTGTCTGCTGATCTCCCGCAATAAAAAAAAGATAAATGTCAATTAAACATTTAATAAAAATTTACTGTTGTTACAAAGGTAATTGATAATAATAATATTGTATGATTTTTATAAATAGTGTATTGTGTGCGGTATTTCCAGTAAACCAGATTCTGTGTCATTTCCGTTGATAGAAACTACATTATGAGAACTGTTTACTAAAATACTGATATGAGCGACATTTTCGGTTAACTACCTCCATTACTTGTTTTTTTCTCGTTCTTAAAGTATAAAATCTGGCGGGAGTGCCGCACACCAGTCAGTGTACTTCTGGGGTAGTCAAGTGTGAGGACGAAAAGTTCTGTGCAAGTGTTTTCTTCTCATTTCTGAACCTTTTACAATGGAATCCTGCTGTAAGAGATCACAACGTACGTAGTGTCAGGTTGCATTGTATCGGGTGAATGTAATGTAGCTAGAAATAACTAACTACTATATAAAAAAGTAAGAAATAAAAAAAACTTCGTTTAAAAAAACCGACTTCAAAAACTAAAAGTATAAAATAACTTAATAAAGATTTTTGACTAATTTAATTTATTTAATTTATTAAGAGACAAAATAATATAAAATTTTCTACATTTTGAAGTCGGTGCCGACCAACCATAAAAATTACCATATATGTTGTAACAAGAACAAAATGTTGCAATTTTTTTAATTTTTATGGTTCTATGGGTAGGCCTACAAAAGGTTCCGCACGTCTCATAAAATATAGCTCCCAAGAAACGGGAACGGAAGATTTTCATAAAAAAAATGTTCATAAAAAAAATTGAGTACCTCCTCCTTTTTGAAGCCGGTTAATGTAAACTACTGGGCCAAACTATGTTAAATTTTTAGCGGACCAAATAGGAGCTATTCCGCATCAAACTAAAGAAGAAACACGTAAATCGGATCATAAACCTCAGCGTGATCGGTGTACTACACAAAAAAATGAGAACCTCTTCTTTTTTGACGTCCGTAAAAAATGTATGAGCTAAGACAGTCCAATGTATTTCCAGATTAAATCTCTGTACATGTTTTATTAAGGACTTGATCAAGCAATACCTCTCTGGACCCCTCAAACAATCGCATCCATGTTAATACGAGTGAAGGAGCGTATAAATTGTTCTGAGAAGCAAGGCCAAGACAATTGCATTCTATTAAGTCGATTACCAGCCAATTGATTGATATGCTCAATGAATATGTATATAGATGCTGTTTGATGTTAATTGTGGGTAGTTCGTGTTAGTTTGAATACAGACTGATAGAATCAGGTCTAATGGAGCATCAGTAAGTATTTCTCCTTAGTTATGTTATAAGATAATTAACACTTTATTGCTCGCGAAATATACAATATCAAAAATACATAATTACAATATTGTCATAGTAGAAACAATAGGCGGCCTTGTCGCTTAAAGCAATATTTTCCAGGCAACCTAACTTAAAGAATAGTTTAACCTAATCCGGCGATATAGGACGTGCAGATTATAAGGTATATCATAAACAAACATACTTAAACTACCTACATATTTTATTTATTTATTTAATTTGTTTGGGAAACATACAATGATTAATATTCTTAAATATAAAACACAAAATGAATACATATATCAATCAAGTTTCCACTATAAAATAATTTATATAATAATAATAATAAATTAAACACACATACTTAATTAAATACATACAAATATATTGTTACGAGTGAGCGGGACTCGAATCAAAATGCCGTTAGAATTATTATAGAGTTTATTAGAACTATAAACACGTATAACATAGGTACAAATATTTACTAGACACTAATAGTACAAACTGCACGATTCAATAACACGCGCAAAGTCCGTCACTATATAGCTCATCGAATGTACGTCTTGCTCGTATCGTAATCTTCGCTTGACTGCCTCACCCCTCCATTTGGGCATTGTTTTATAGTTAACTGTATAATACAACAATCGACTGCGAGGACTGAGTTTTTTTCCAAGAAAACGTAATCTGCACACCTGGTTAATTATGCCTGCGAACGGCCATAAACGCAAACGATAACAATAGGCTATTGTCTAATTGCAAACTTTTAACACAAAAGAAGTCCAAAGCCGGGAAGGGTGATAATCCAGGTGCGCATTTCTTTGACGGTATGTAACAATATAATGAAAATATTTAGTACCTTAGAGCTTGTCCAGAAGGAGCGAATTCGCCTCGATTCTCTCGTGCGTACCACGCGCGACCGTTTCGCCCAGAAAGAGCGTACCTACGCGCGAGCATTTGGGGACGAATTTAGTCAGTACGAAACATGGAGTTGAACGAAGCGGTCACGTTGTGTTAGCTTACCGTTACTGGAAAAGACAAAAACGGAGGGAAAATAGAATGTATTTAGTACATCCAATTCTTAATGATAGAATGACACATAGTATATTTGTAACTTCGTATCCAAAATTAATTAATTAAAATTCGGTTGGCATAGTCAGGTGATTCCAAATCCCATATCGCCGGTCGTTTTTCTATTTCGTCTATAAACAATTCAGTATCAAAATTTTGGCGCTCTATTTCCCTGGATACGTGCACTCGCTCTGGAGTTCGCGCGTTAACTGGGCGCAACAAGGCGTCTCTAGTATCTCGACTCGCGATATAAACATAAAATCCCGCGCCAGTCGAGAGTCTGGCGTAGTGCACGCGATTTACGCGCGTATTTTGAATTCGCGCGATGCTTTTGGGCGCGATGTATTGGTGCCTAGTATCTCACTAACGCACGAATAATTTCGCGCGAATCGTTTCGCGGCGAATTCGCCCTTTCTGGGTCAGGTCTAATTGTATTTTTTTAATTCTCCGACTTTTATATGTCCCCGACGAACATGATTTGTTCGGTCTTTTTACTATTTTATAAAAATATATTTTATCTTCTTTATATGTTTTGAAGTGATAATTTCTTATGGGAGAGTTAACCACTTCGTTACGTAACGCGTTACAGCGCCAGTCTGTCTGGTTTCCCTTTCTCTCACGCAAGTTATCACTTCTGTCGGGCTTCCTGAGACGCACATGTTTTTTTGTTTTTTATTTTTATCTTTTTTCTTTAATTTTTTCAACGTTACAATTGGCTTTTAACTCTATTAAACGCTTGCTTATTGGTTTCAGTTTATTTTTATATTGCTTATAGTAATTGTATTCCATGCAGCCTCTGCCCTGAATCAGGACAATAGACTACAGTTATTGGCTTTAATGAATGAATGAAAACACTTTATTGTTCACGAAAATTAAAACTACGTTCTTAAAAACTAGATACAATAAATGTTGAACAAAATGCGGCCTTATCGCTTATTTACATTTTAAGCTTTAGTACATGGTTTACTCTATACAAGGCAAATATCGATATTATTAATTTTCTCACTTATGTTCTAGAACGGAGTAATACAAAAGTCAGCTCCAAAATATACTATGGCTACTTTTCACTTAGTAAAAACTCGTTAAACACATTGTCACTAAGCGAAATATTGCAGTTCAAAGCGATACACCACGTCCCGCTGACCCTAATGCGCGTCCGCTTTCCTTCCTCATAGACTCAGAAATAAATGTATCACATCACTAAGAATAAATGCCCTGTCTCGCCCCTAAAAGGCTTGCACCGTCTCGTAATTTCAAGACTCGTTGTCGGAGTCTTAATACTTTTTGTTCCAATTTCACTGTACTAAAATATGACTTAATTATTCATTGAACCGAACCACAAAGACCAAAATAACAATAATTATCATGACCTTTATTTATAAAAACTAGCTGTCCCGGCAGACGTCGTGCTGCCCGGAAAAGCTTCAATCGATATTTAACAAATAAAAAATAGGGGTTGATCGTAGAAGGTTGAAAATTTTGGGTTGTATGTATTTTTTAATGCTGTATCATAAAAAAAATCCAAAAATAAAAAAAAATAGGGGTGGACTACTCTTAACGTTTAGGGGGATGAAAAATAGATGTTGTCTCATTCTCAGACCTACCCAATATGCACACAAAATTTCATGAGAATCGGTCAAACCGTTTCAGAGGAGTATGGTAACTAACATTGTGACACGAGAATTTTATATATAAGATATAAAATTGAATGTTTGTCTGTATGTCCTTTATAGAATCCTAAACTATACATTTGATCATGTGATAACCTTTAGCAAAGTTTTTGTGCATGAGCCAAAGAAGGTTTCTGAGTTGGTTCACAATTGGACCGGGTAGGTGGCGCTGCTGTCGGCATATCGATTAAAGCTTTTCCGGGCCGGACGACGTCTTCTGGGACTTGATTGATATCTTTGTCTTAGGTGACAGAATAAAAATCAAATTAATCTTTCAATTAAAATGTAGATTTATTATTTGTACTAGTCGCTACAACATAAGGAAATACCATACTAGTTACACATCTTATCTTTACCGGTATTTAATGTAAAATAGTACATAATCAATTTATAGCGCTGTCATCGCGGCCTTTATATCGATAAGCAATTAGATTAATCGACTTTAATACTGTTTACGTAATATTATATGACCTAGAACCTTGCAAAAACGATATATAGTTCGTTCTTAAATACAGCTATATAAAAAACAATTAAAACAGCAACCGTAAACTCGAGACTGAAAAGGTCTCATACTCGAAATTCAAGTCTTATTTGGGCAAGTCCCGGCATCCCTACGCCATCTTTACCCCACTGTTGACATTTTTACACGATCACCGACAATGACATTAACTTTATTGACAGTTATTGCCAGAGTTTGTCAACTAGGTGAATTCTCTTGGAAAAAATAACGTGGGCAGTTATTTAATTAATTAATGTGAAGGGAAGCGTTAGTGGCTTCCTGTGTTTCGCTTCTTTGGGATATTTTTGAATATCACACGTGCGTATATTTTTTAATCGCTGTTTGATATATCATATGCCATGAACCGGATCAGAATTGATCGTTAGACTTCTGTGGTCTTAAAACCATCTTTTTTGCAGAAACGTAGGTATAATGAAACTGAAGAATCCCTATTTAGATATGATAACAGACATGAGACTGCAAAGGATTATATGACACTGCATTTTTTTACATTTTATTGCGTAAGTTCAGCAGACAGGCAGACGACCCACTTAATCTAAAGCGGTTACCATCGCCTATGGACATCTGCAACACCAAAGGTGCTACAAATGTGCTGCTGCTCTCTTAAGGGAGACTGGAATCTGGTTACTAATGCGGGAACACAACTCAAAGTTGTTATGGCGGCATACTCTAGACCAGGGGAGGTAGCCATCCAGATGGGCAAATACCCTACTACCCATTTCAATAATAAAGTCGTAAATGCAGACAAGATTTTTTGTAGTCTCAGGCTAAAGCTATTTGGTCTAGAGTCCTAGGACTAGACGGAATAGATTCAAAAGGATGACTACCGGCCAATTTTTTAATCACCAGATGGAAGTAGTTCTATAGATAATACTTTCTTATGTTTTAGCGCCTAGTATACATAATAAAACTACGTTTTAAGCGCAGTAATTTATTAATTTTTATTATTCCGACGTTTCGGCCACCTTTCAGTAGCCGTGTATTGTTAAAGTTATATTTAGCCTGCCGCCGACTTATTCATTTTAATTATTTAGTTTTAATTTGATTTATGGTTATTACTTACTCTATGGGAGCCTTATCTGATATACCACCGTTTTGTAACATGTTGTGGCTTGAAGAGAAGGAGCGCCGCAAGGAACTCTTCAGCAAACATGCCTAGCTCTAATAATTTATATAATATTAAAATATGCGGGAGGTAAAATATCCCAAAAGTTGGGTTTATCCCGCGTGTTCACTGATCGCTGAATTTGTAGAGCTTGTGTGTTTCATGTCAGCGATGTGTGCTTTTGCCCAATGTATAACAACCTTGAGTTATGTTCCGACATTAGTGCCCAGGTTCCAGTCTCTCTTATGAGAGCAGCAGCGCATTTGTAGCACCTTTGATGTTGCAAATGTCCATAGGCGATGGTAACCGCTTTCCATCAAGTTGTCTACCTTGTCTGCTGAACTCCTGCAATAAAAAAATGTATGGTAATCCACCCGCACAATGGAGCTTGTAGACACCTGAATCCTAGAGTGGGATATATTATTCTATAGAATAAGACACTATACAGGAAAATTAAAAATAACAGTTGCATGATTAAAACAGTTAAACTATTTGAGTTTTGAATATAACTTTTATCTGATGAATAAAAAATCGGTCTTACTACAGTAAATACAGCCAGCGTTTACCTCCTTTCTGAAAGTGCTCAATGTTTTCAAAATCACCCAATAACAAACTGAACAATAAATACCATTTCGGATAACGCTTTTAGAGTTAAATTTACTAATTTACGATCCTAAGGTCTGTATTTTAAGGACTATGCTCAAATTAATGCTTGGGACTTTTTGAAAAATGATCATTTGTATTTTGTTTTCAAAAACTTGCCGATATCTAACGAATATAGATTTCTGCGTCAATCTGACTCATTAAATATAATAAAATTGGTCAAGTGCGTATTGACTTACTCACAGTTAGAGTTCTGTAGTGGTGAAGATCGTTCTATTGTTTTTGCAAGCTCACGGAGAGGACCGTGATAAGTTTTAAAAAAGTGAAAAAAAAGTTAAAAAAAATATTTAAAAACTACCTCTAAAACTTAATTATTTTCACATTTTTATAACTTCTTATGGGAGGGTAAACCGCTTCGTTACGTAACGCGTTACGGCGCCAATCTGTCTGGCTTCCCTTTCTCTCACGCATTTTTTTTTTTTTTTTTTTGTTTGAGGCGAGGAAAAATGCTAACCGATTTACGCACTCTCAGGGCCGTCACTAGGAAACGGCGCGCATCCACCGGGGGCGATAACGCTAGCAATAGTATGCTTTGTTTGCGCTTCGTCCGCGATGGCTTGACACTGAGGAGTGTGGAAGACTCAGAGCGATGCCGCACGGGCGAGGAACCTCAATACCCACTAAAAAACCTCTCCTCCCGTCGACCCTGCGCTTTGTTGTGAAGGAAAGACTGAGATATAGAACATAGTTACGCAACAGTCGATCCAGCGCAATAAAGTGCCTGGAGTGTGCCCTGGGAGAACACACCCCACTTCGAAACGGGGGCTGAATCCCTTGCGTTGCCTAGTAGCAAGGGGCCCCTCGTACCGGAACCTAACTCAGGGAGGGAAGTAATGCGCGTACCTGCCTCTCCGGGTGCTAGCTGAAGGCCGGCGACCTCGGGTGGAGACATTAGCACGCACTGCAGGACTTCGCTCCCTATCCCTTTCTGCGGCCTCTTTTAGAGACATTACCGCCTCACAGAAAGAGACCGCAGACTCCCAGCGGTCGTCGCTGTGCAACATGGCCGTTACCAAGTCGCCAAGCGATCGGACGGCTCCTACGTGTGTTTCGAGCTCGAAACGCTGAGGCGTCCATGCAGCGCACTCAACAAGCGTGTGTAACGCCGTATCGGGTGCGCCGCATTGGCGGCAGTCCGGGGAAGGCAAGCAGCCCACAATGCGAAACAGATACTGATCGAAACAACCGTGTCCGGTCAGTATCTGAGTCGTCCTGAAGGTCAGGGTATCTGAGTCGTCCTGAAGGTCAGGGTTCCGCTGGTGCGGGTCACCCATCTCTCCAGCTGCGGCCTGATTGCATCCACCGTATAGCCGCCGGCCACAGGGTGTTCGAGGTCACGAGACCAGGCGACGAGGCAGCAAGCGGTTTCCCGCTTCCTGACCGTCTCTAATTCGACTTGACAGAAGGTCAGTCCTCTAGCTAGGGCATCCTGCCGGGTGCGACGAACTCTGGACAGGACGTCTGCCTGGAGAGGCCAGGGCAGCTCGCCTGCCAAGAGAGTCGCCGCCGACCACGACACTGTGCGGTACCCCCGTATGGTCCTCACGGCCAGAACCCGCTGCGCGCGGTGCAGCAGGGTTCGGTTGTGGCGGTGAAGCGAATCGAACCAGACGGGCGCACCGTAGAGCGCCATACTCCTCAGGATGCCGGAATAAAGCTTCCGCGTCGCACCCCCCGGCCCCCCCACGTTAGGAAGAAGCCTGGAGAGTGCGCCCGCGGAATTCAAAAGTTTGGGAACTAGCTGCTCAAAGTGCGCTTTGAACAGCCATTTCCCGTCAAGGACTAGCCCAAGATATTTCATCGTGGGCCCTACTCTAATCGCCACCCCCTGAACTGTAACGGACAAGTCCGGGGGAGGATTCCGGAATTTCCTATGGAACATGACGGCCTCCGTTTTCGCGGGGGAGACCTTCAAGCCCAGCCTAGCTATTCGATCTACGACGATCGCCAGCCCGTCGTTGGCGACGTCCACGGATTCCGCAAAAGACGCGGCGCGTGCCGTGAGTAGGGTGTCGTCCGCAAAGCAGATCAGCCCTACTCCGGGCCGGACCGTCACCCGAAGGATCCAGTCATAGCCTACGTTCCAAAGGATAGGCCCGAGGACCGATCCCTGTGGAACGCCGCACGCGACACGTCGCCGACCTAACACGTGGTTGGCGGACTCACCGCCCTCCCAAAGGATGTGTCGATCTCGCAGGTACTCGCCCAACAGCCTCGTGAGGTACGGGGGGACTCCGTGCGCGCGGAGCCCCTCCCTGATCGTCTCATGAGGGAGGCTGTTAAAGGCGTTCGCTATGTCTAGCGACACTGCAAGAACGACGTCCTTCGCTTGGACGGCTTCGTCCGTCAATGTTCGCAGCGTCTCGAAGGCGTCCATCGTGGAGCGCCTCCGCCGAAACCCGAACTGCGTATCTGATAGCCCCGGCTCCACAGTGTCTAGATGCTTCACAAGCCGCTCCGCCAAGATCTTCTCGAAGACCTTGGCGACCTCGTTCAGCAGCACTATGGGCCTGTAGGCGGACGGATCGTTGGGAGGCCGACCTCCCTTGGGAATTAGGCACAAACGCCCCTCTTTCCATTGCGACGGGAACCTACCTGCGCGAATACAGGCTTCGAAGAGGTCACGCAGCTGGCTGCGTAGGTGTTTTGCAGCCAGGAAGAGGAGTCGACCTGGAACCCCGTCGGGTCCCGGTGCCGTCTTCCTGCCCCGGAGCCGGTCCAGGGCGACGTCTAGCTCCCCCTCGGAGATGGAGTGAGGCTCCTCGTCCGTGGGGGTGTCGGGAATGGGTGGACCCATACTGGGGGGAGTGAAGATCCCCGGTTCCGGGAAGAGCCCATCGATAACCGACCGGAGCACCTCGGGTTCGAGCGTTTCCGTGACCGTGGATGTGCAAGGCCGCAACTTGTTGCGGGCCCCACGGTACGGGCGCCCCCAAGGGTCCCGATCGAGCGTCTCGAGGAGCTCGGCCCGAGCCCGGGCTTTCGATCGCAATATTGCAATCGAAAGGGCCTTTCTGGCCTCTCTAAACTCGCCCACGAGTCCATTTTCCGCGACGAAGTCCGGAGGACGGCGCGCCCTGCAGCGTTTGAGCCTGTGGCTGATGATGCGAACTGCCTTTCGCATCTCGCCCAGCTCCTCGGTCCACCAGTGGACCGATTGCTTGCACGGAGGCTGCCGCTTGGAGACGCGTGGCATCGCAGCGTCGCAAACCCTCGTCAGGGTCTTGCGCATGTGCTCTGCCTGCGTATCCAGATTCGCGAAGTCGGCTGGGTAGGCCCAGCTTTCCGAGAGTGCCCGCTCCTCGGCCTGCTCCGGATCGAGCTTGGTAAGGGCCCAACGCGGGAGGAGAGGGGGGCGACGGTGAACGGGGCTCGGACCGGAGGAGGGGGTCGTGAGCTCAAATCTGATGTACCGATGATCAGAGAGCGACTCCACCTCCTCCAGCACCCTCCATCCGGTCACTCTGCGGGCGGCCGCATGAGTGGCGAATGACAGGTCGATGATCGATCCACCCCGCGCGCGCACGCAGGTCTGGACCGACCCCTGGTTCAGTATGGTCAGGCCGGCTTGAAGAGCCCAATCCTTGACCGCCCGACCCCTAGGGTTCGTGAAAACATTTCCCTAGGATAGGTGCTTTGCATTAAAGTCGCCCATCACGAAAATCGTTTTAGGCGACAGTCTGCGTACGGCAGCCCCGATGGCGTCCAAGTGAAGCTCGAACTCCGCCAGGGGGCGGTTGGGCGAGAAGTAAACGCCTATGACGACGATGCTCCCGCTCTCCGCCACAGCATAGCCCTTTCCTCTTTCGAGACACGTAAGCGGTGTGCCAGACCCGGCTCTGGCCACCACCGCTACCATGTCATCGAGGTCGCCCACCCAATTCCCGGAAGGTGGAACGTAATAAGGTTCGCTTATTACGGCTAAATTCGCTTGCCACTCCGCCATCGCCTGCAGGCACAAGTCCTGAGCGGTGGGGGAGTGGTTTACATTAGCTTGGAAGAACGTTGTTACGGGCGTACTAGACATTGGAGGTGTCCATTGCCTGTACTCCCGATTTGCCGATACGTGGTCTCGCCCGCGAGTGGACGAATTGGCCCCTCACGTAGGGAGGTTGGCAGAACCTCGCCAACGTGGGGTGGGCCGCGTTCAGTCCCCCCGCCGCGCACGCCGCGCAGTGGGGTTTCCGTGCCGTGCAGTCCGGCATCTTGTGTCCGCTTTTACCGCAGCGGAGGCACAAGTTAGTCCGATCCGGGCACGTGTCCGGACAGGTTTGGGTGCCATGACCGACGTTGAAACATCTGTAACAACGTATCGGTCTGGCTTCCAGTGCCTCGACCTTCGCCGAGGTGAAGCCAACCAGAAGGTAGCCCAACCCGACGATGGTCTTGGCAGCAGCGACGGGGCACAACATGTACGATGCGCCCATCCGCCCGGTCCTGCACCGATGTGCTTCGTGAGCACGTCGTCGCGCCGGCAGTTGCCTGCGCGCGCGATCGCGTCCCGAAGTCCATCGACCGTGACTGAGTCGTCCAGCCCTGAGACGTAAAGCTCCCCACGCTTTACGGGGCGGACGACCTCAGCCATCCCTTCTAGGGCCCCGCGCAGGGTTTCGGCGACGCGGTCCGCCTTGGCCGCGCTCTCGGGTCCCGGTTGGAACTCGAGGAGGCGCGCGTCCCTGGCGGTCCGCACCACTTTCAGCCCCTCGCGGAGGCCCATGGCGGTGATGTCGACCACCGTCGAGGCCTTTGCGAAGACCTCGCGATAGCCGACACCCTTCGCGGCCGCTGCCGGCAGCAGTCTGATGATGACTGCGGCCGACTTCGGCTCGCGGAGAACGACGGCAGGCCTCGCGGCCTGCTTCCGCGGTTGCTGCCTCCACCCCGTCGGTGGGGCAGCATCTTGCGCCTGGGGGGGGGGAGGGGGCCCGTTTGCCCTCGCCCCCTTACCCTTTTTCCGCCCTACGACCGTGGACCACGCCCCCCCCTCGGGAACGGGGGCGGGGGCGGGGGCCACGGGCGCCGGCGGTGGCGCGACGTACGGGGCGACGTGGCGGGCGCGCGGGACGGGCGCCGCCGACGGCGCGGACGCGGGGGCCGTCTGTCGCCCGGGGGCCGATACCACGGGGGCGGGCATCGAAGCGAAGGCCGCCGAAGCAGCGGCGGCGGCGCGGGCCGCCTTTCGCCGCTTTCGGAGCGTCCTCTTCGCGCCCCCCCTGTGCTTCTTTTTGGCGGGGGGAGTTGGCGGCAGTGGGGAGTCTGCCACCACGACGGCCGGGGGCGCCGCCACCTCCATCGGGACCGGGGTACTCGCTTCCCCCAGACCCCGACGGACTGCAGCGGCAGCCGTGGCCGGTTTAGGCCTTCCGGTGGCCTCCGGAACGAACGTGCGAGGAGTCGGTCTGGGCGCCGGCGCCTTGCCTCGGTCGGCCGCAAGCGGTGGACGGAGGGTCGGCGCGGGGCTCAGCCTGTCCTCGATGGCGGCGAGCCTCGCGTCTATGAGTGGCGCAACGGCATCGAGCATGACGCGCACGAGCGCATCGTACTCAACGCCGCCGCGCCCGAGTGGGACGGACGGCGGCGCCGCCCCGTCGGCGGGCGCCGCGGCCGGCTCCGCCCCGTCGGCGGGAACCGGTTTCGACCCCGCCACCGTAGCGGGGGTCGGACGCGATTTTTTAGTCGCGACGGGAGCGGCGGGCGATTCCGGAATCGCCGCCACCTCCGCCGCGACCGCCCGTGCCTTCCGCTTGATAGGCACGGGGGGCGGCGCCGCCACGACGGCGGGCGCCGGCTCCACGGCCGGAGCAGAGGCCTTAAGGGCCTTGCGCATTTCCTCAAATTCCTTGCGGTAGGAAAGATTCTCCTCCCGCAAGGAACTCACCTCCATGCGCAGACGCGCGTTTTCATTTCCGAGCTTCCATGCCTCGGTTTCCGGATTCCGCGTGACCAGAGTGTCGACAATGTCCGACACTCTGTTCGCGGCATCCTTCAGCCGGCGCACGTAGCCACCCTTCAGATTGCCCGACGTCTGGGCGACCTGGAGGATCTCGGCCACCTGGGCACTCGCCGCGAGGCGCAGTTCCCCGGGGCCGAGGGCCGTGATATCCCCTACGAGGGCGGCGCACTGGCTGGCCGCGACCAATTTGGCGTTGGTGGACCTGCGCGCCTTGCGCCCCTTTTCCCCCCCCTCTGTGCGGAGGAAGGCCTCCGCACCCGCGAGTACGGACGCGGTTGACGCGATTGATTCGGTTGCGCCTCACGTGGGGCGCAAAGGCGAGCGCGCGCGCGCTGGGGTGGAGGCACCCGACGTGGCGGTCGAATCGACGTCACTGCTCTGAGATCGGTCCCAGAACCGTGACCCCGATCCGGCGGCAAATACCGGAGCACATGATACGGGGGGCACAAAAGTCCCCGAAGACGTAGCCCGCGTCGCCGAACCCGCCGCCGAAGACGACGAACCTGTGGACGCGAACGAAGTTGCCGCCGCCGAAGACGAAGACGCGGACGCCGCCGCCGTCGCCGCCTCACGCCTTTCTCTCACGCATACGCCAGCGGTAGGCAAGCTTATTTTATAATCAATGAAAGATTTTATTCATAAATAACCTTTCCTTACATTGTCATAATTAATATACATAAAATTTACGTAATAAAGTAAGCTTTTCTCATGTTAAACAATTTCAATAATAAATAGTTCAACTTAGATTAGTTTAAGTTATCACTTTTGTCGGGCGTCCCGAGACGCACACGTTTTTTTTTTAATTCTATGGCCAAAAAGTTAGCGGGATTTACCTTACCACCGTCTCAAATAAAGTATTCAAGAACATCATTATGTTTCCTGACCTGTCTAAGTATATTCACACGCAGGTATTTATCTTTACATACATCAGTTGTTCGCTCTGTATACATGCGTAAAGGTAGACCAAAAGAGTGTGTGAAGATGACATGATGTTGCGTGGTGTGACAGAGGACCTATGTCGGAACAGAGGAAGATGGAAGAAAAAGACAATGTGCCGACCCCAAATGATTGGGAGAAGGTGAAAAAAAAGAAAAAAACTTTTCTTTTTTTCACCTTCTCTACACCCAATTTTCGGTAAAAAAAAAAACTACATCATTGCATTCTCTATTATCGATTTGATTGTGTTATTTATATAAAAGCAAATAATTTCGAGAAATATTGACGAATTTATAATTGTTTCGTTAGTTCTATTTGGCTAGGGAACCTTATAAACTATAGAACTACAAATAAATAGTGTTGTGACATGCAATTGTTTATTTTAAACAATGCATCGACCGACATCGATAATCAAGGTCATCCCATACCGAGTCGATGGTGATTGATTGCATCTACAGACACTGCATACAAACTTAATATATCGAAACTACACTTATGCAATTTTAATGCTTTTTTTCTCAACGGAATGTTCTGTTTCAATAATTTATGAGGCGACTTGACATATAAGTTTGGTGAATAAAGATTGTTTTATTATGCTTATTTTTGAGTCTATTAATAAATTACCTGAAATATTTGCTGATCGCATTGGAATTTTTTGTAAATTCGTGTCATATTTTTAAACTTATTTAGGCCCATAGTAATTAACTCTTTTTCAATTTGATAAAATGTACGAAAATATTCACCACTTAGTCAGGTTTCTGATTTGATGTGTATATTGTTACCACGTATTAACGGTGAACGAAAACATAGTGATGGAACTTACACATCAAGGAAACCGAGGTGTCAAACTCGCCAATCTTCCTGTCCGTTTCCGTATAATGGGAGCCTCGCGCCCAGCGGTGGGACGTTTATGGGGTGTATTAAAAAAATTAAAGCAAAAATGGACTATGGACAAATTTAATGGGAAGGTTCTGAGGCCGAAGATACAAGATTATTCTTAGTTTCGGTCTTAGTCACAAACATATGTCATACATGTTATCTAGGTCCCACTCTATATAACAAACTTAATAAATTTTTTACACTTTATCCCTCAACAAATATCAATGTAAAGATGTTTTAATAAATTGGTTAAAACAAGGCAGTTATGATGATATTATAAATTTGTTTGAACTGTTATTTTAATTTTTTTAGTAATAAATAAATTTTATTAAATATAGCTAGTTACGAAAGCAAGTCTTAGTCTGAATCTTATTTTTACAAAACATAACATTTAAATTTTACAATTTTCTTTTGCATTAAACATTCTCTTTAAGACACTGTAAGGGACTAACACCTAAAAAACAGGCTCGGCATAGTTTAGGTGTTAGTTAACGATATAACTTATTATTAAGGAAAGATCGTGTTGTTATATATGTCATTTGTGTTTATGTAGTTACATAAAAAAAAAAAAATCTCCTTCTCTTGACGCCCACGCTTGTCAGGGATATTTTTTTTGTTCTTTTTTTTGTGGATTTTAGTATCTTTTATTTTCTTTAAGATGAAACATGTATAATTTCGTGTCTATTAATGTAAAACTATATTTCCACATTTGGTGTCAAGAAAACATTATTATATTTATGCTGTACTACATCTAGAATTTTTGTTACTGTTTTTTTACTGAAAATAAAGTTTATTATTATTATTTGCGATTCTATTTCCTTACTATGTGGATTTCTTCCATGGTAACACGTTTCTACATATAAAAATATCTTAGCACAAGCGATAACTATATACATGTAGTAGTGAGTTTTAACGTGGTAGAGGCATGCTCAATTCATCATATGGATAACAGCTCTTAGGGCCAACTCGACCGGTGTGATATCACGCTCTCACAGAATATAGGCGCGAAACGGTTAGCCTGGAGTTAATCAAGTTTCGTGCGATAAATGGGAGTTCCTCCACCTCCTTCCCCCTCCTATTCCAATCCCATATTTCTTGACCGATTCCTCTATCTCATTCCGCTGTCCTATCTTCTTTACTCCGTCGTAAAGGCTGGCACGCGTTTGCTTCACCCTTGGTGTTACTAATGCCTATAGGTGATAGTAACCACTTTCCATTAGCTAGGCTGTCTGCCTGTTTGTCAGCTTCGCAAAAAAAAAGTAAAAATAAGTAAGTATATCTGGCATGAACTCAACTATGCATTATTATTAATAACAGCTCTTGACTGTCCCACTGCTGGGCTCAGGCCTCCCAATATAGGGGGGAACGAATAGTATACCCACCACGCTTGTCCAAGGCGGCATGACAGGTTTGACACATCGGTTATCTCGATATGCAGGTTGCATCACGATGTTTTCCTTCGCCGTTCTTAGCACATGTTACTTATAACAATATGCATATTAGATCAGAAAACTGCCTAAGTGGTATATGCGTTCCGGCCAGGATAGAACCCGCGCTCTTTTACTTTGGGACGCATCGCCAACCATTACGCTACCACGACTTTGCATTAGGTTAATTTCATAAGACAAACGTCATGCAACAATACATCATTTTCAATTTCTCATGAATAATAAGCTAGTTTCATTAACTGCAACTCCCTACATAAATCACTAAGAAAATTGTCACAACCCATTCAAACGTACAAATATTAAAACCAAAAATAACAACGGAGAATTTCCTTCCATGTACCGAGTTATACGACATTTCCTTCTTTTTTTTTGTCTAGCGACATCTACAAGTATAGGAAGTGAATGCAAGACAAACGGAAACGATTAATTGTTGAGAAGCGTCTTTTTGAGCGCGATAGGCGCGTGCGCATCCGTCCAAAGTCGCTTCGATTTTTAAAATTACAAATATAGAATATTCTTTTTTCAAAAGGTATCCGTTGGTTGAAATAGCTTAGTTCGATGCTTAACGATGTCCTGTTGTATTCCAAGTATGGAGGCGACTTTTTACTATGTTTATATCGAGGGATGAAAGACTTAGCCGCCTCTTTGCTTCAACAACGTCTAATCTTGAAAATGGAAAATTTAGAGATTTTTAATTATCAGAAAATAATTATATCGAAACGAATTACTTATTTTGTTAATCTACAATGTATTTTAGAAGATATTATATATATAACGATGTAATTATGTATCATCGTTGCGTCTTTCCATTCTGTACAAGGCCAGAACGCAAGGGTATGAAACTAATCACGTATAGATTGGAAATACGTTTTTTACGAAGTTCTTCCAATCCATACAAGAGCAGTACGCAAATACTCGCGTATACTTTGTAGTAACATAGAAGTAGATCTTGTTCCATAATGTACAGCGCCAGTACGCATAGGGACTAATCGTGTATGGAAAATTATTTTTGGGTAGTTATAAAAAAAAATAACCACGAAGGCTAAGGCGGGTGCTCCGCTTCGCTTCGCACCCGCCTTAGCCTTCTACCCTATATTAAAAAAGTTCCGATTTGTTCATAATAAATAAATGTGCCGTGTATCTATACCCCACCCTCATTTTTGACGCACATCCATCGCCATCAAATTTAAAATTTGTTGACATTCATATTTTAAATAATTCTTTAAAACATGTTACTACAGACCTACAGACTCAACATTTTATTTTCAACAATTTTAAAAAAGGACTGTCCCGCAAGATACATGTACAGCTGACATCTGTATCAAGACGAACCATGAAGAACAAGGGAACGAGAAATAGGATACAAGCAGGGCCGACCTTAGCACCCACCGCAAAAAAACATAGAAAAAGGAAACACGACCTAGCATTTAACATCTCGCTTAATATTAATAATGCTCGTTAAAAAGTACTTTTTTTAATAAAAATTATTATGATTAAAAGTTATTGTTATGTATTGAATCCTACCTAATAAAGTTCAAATAAAATTCCATATTTTACTGAATCAGAAATCTACTTAGAGTTTTAACACTCTTTCTTGTCGAGCGTAAGTAATTCAGTATAGTTAGGAACGAAGACGCGAGCATCCACGATACAAACTATACACGATGAGTACGCAAAATTCTTGTATGCATTGTAGAAACAGATTTTTAAAATTACAATATATACGCGAGCAGTTTCCTATGACTGCGTTCTGGCGATGTATAGAATGCGTCTTTAACGCATCATCGTTGTTTAGAAAAATAAAATCGGAAAGGGCGTTTTTAATTAACGCATAAAAAAATACAATTTACAGTCATTTTTCTTTTTCTAATATTAGTAGTAGTATATGGATTAATAATTATATATTCTTTTGAAGAAATTGAGTCTTAACTGTTACAATTTCTAAATGTCGCTTAAAACTCTTAAATGTGCTCATTAACAGTGGGGTTGGTTCACAAAACTTACAGTCACTTGACGGGATACGGGGCCAGGTTTGTTGGATATTTCTCCTATGGAAAATATCGGAAATGGGGATATTCATAAGGAAATAAGCTACCGACATAGTTCGCAAAGAAGGCTGAAATGACTATGGTCTCGTCTTTCATAAGACTGATAACTGATGGAACACATGAGTCCTGGAGTGAAGAAAGCGTTTCAGTATACAGAGTGTCGGCTGCCTCCTACTTTATGTACTGATAATTTGAAAAAAGGCGGTACCAGCTGCATGGAGAAAGTGGAGGACTGGGGTGTGTGAGGCAAACTTAAGGAGGCCTACGTCCAGCAATAGACTGCGATTGTTCGATAAATTGTCTTGTAAATGTTATTAATGAACTATTATTTCAACAGGTTGTCTCCTATAATGATACTAATTAACTAATGAAAATCACATAGAAAACTTTACTTTTACAGTAACATAAAATAACAATGTCGTAAACAGTGACAACTATACGCGAATTCGTATACTATTTTAACAGCATGCCAATAAAATAGAAATGAATATTTCTTGCGTATTGCATGTACAAGGATGCCAAGAATGTCAGAGTAATCAATGCATTTTGTCCATAATAAGGCATGCAAAATTAATTTTATAATAATGAATGAATGAAAACTCTTTATTGATCACCATAACGTAAACCCAGATATTTAATATAAACATATTTGAATTAGAACAATGGGCGGCCTTATCGCTTATAGCGATCTCTTCCAGACAACCCGCTGCCCAAGGAGATATTACTAGAAAATTAAATAATATTTGGTGGTTTAACTAAATTCAATCGTAATTGAAGAAAGAACAAAATTATTACAATAATAAACTACAATAATAATAGACATACATAATTAAATAGATTAAAATAATATAAATTAAATATATTAAATACAATATTGACTAACATACACTTCAAATTACAATAAATTATCAAATAATCGTACATAAAATATCTTACAAATATCTTAAAAATCAAATATATTTATGTAAATTTATATTGTCTTATCACTCTTAAACGTGTTTATATTATATTTAAACGTTTTGTTTATATTATATTTATGTTACGCTTTCACGCGAAAACTACTCAACCGATCATCATGAAACTTTGTACACATATTCTTGGAGGTATCTTTTTTTATTGCAGGAGTTCAGCAGACAGGCAGATGGCCCACTTGATGGAAAGCGGTCACCATCGCCTATGAACATTGGCAACACCAAAGGTGCTACAAATGCGCTGCTGCACTCTTAAGGGAGACTGGAACCTGGTCACAATGCCGGAACACAACTCAAGGTTGTTATGGCGACATGCTTTAAACCAGGGGTGGTAGGCATCCAGTCAGGCAAATGCCCTACCACCTGGCTGTGGGTTGTTTTGTCGCTTCTTACGACAGGCCACCCGGCCGCAGGAAATTGTATTCTTTCTCCGTTCCTGCACGGATAAAAGAACGGATTATTAGAAGTAACATAGGATACTTTTTATGAAAAAAAAAATCCACGCAGACAAAGTCGCGGGCAGAAGCTAGTAATAAATAATAACAAGATTAAATATATTTCCATATAATTTAAATTAATATTAATTTCATGGGAAAGTTTATAATAACGCTACAAGTTACGTTTTATGGACATGTCAGCCATACTGTTCTATTTGAAATATACTTTAGTAGTCATAGTTTTTTCTTTTTAAATAATTTAATTTAAATCTTAAAATTCATTCACTTGCTGTATTTGACATTGGTTGAATTTTGACATTACTTTTACGATTTTATGTCAAATTTTAACCGATAATAAGAGACTTCTGAATCTCGCTTTATGTTCCTGCTAGAAAGCCTTCTCCATATTATGCCATCTAAATCAAAAACGCCTAGTTGTGACAGACAGACGGGCGCGTGTGAGGTAGGAAGTCATTAGTTACGCGTTACGCGGCCAGCCGACAATGCGCTTATTACGTTAGCTGATTATACGCAACGCTTGAGTCGTGTTTGATTAGCGACCTATTCAATTGCATTTGCAGCGCTAACTGCGCTTAGCTCTTATTTGTACTGTTACTCAGTTGGAATTGTAGTTATTTCCTTTTACGGCCCATAGTTGTAAGATTGCTTTTTGCTATTGCAGAAGAATGATGATATGGACGTGCTCAGAGGGTCGGTTACTGTCTCGCGTGTCATTGTCAATTTATTTTTAAAAAAGTTGTCTCATCCTTTCAAACAACTAACCAATTAAGAATAAAAATGCTTCGAAAGAACGAATGAAATTTCAGTGAAAATGATAATGTTTCCATTAATCGAAGGTTAGTTGATCTCCCCACATTTTCGAATTGATCATTAGATGTCAAAAGTTGAATCATGATTTAAACCCGTGTTTAATGACACAGGTTTAAAGCATGATTCAACTTTTTCCGCAGCTTACGAAATCCCTAGTTTAAACTGTTAGAACTTACGGGCCTAAGTTTTATACAGAATTATGTTACAGAATGACTTTTGAAGAATTAATGGAGTTGTAGCAAACAGTGCATATTCTAAGACAGAGCGCAATAAAAGGATAGAAAATGCTATTATAGTTATAAAAAAACTTCAGAGGTGTCAAGGGACACCCGGATGGAACGAAGTTACACACACACACACACACACACACACACACACACACACACACACACACACACACACACACACACACACACACACACACATATATATATATATATATATATATATATATATATATATATATATATATATATATATATATATATATATATATATATATATATATATATATATATATATATATATACTCTCGACGACTTCGTAAACACAACAGCGTATTGGTTAGAACACGCACAGTTTGCTAAATACATACACATTGATAACGCCGCACGGCTTACAACTATAGCAAAAAGTGTCGTTACAACTTTTGGTCTTAATTTTTTCCGTCTAGCCCCCCTTTCGCAACGCGCGATAAGGAACTTCGTTCCAATATAAAGACATAACGTACTAATATTTTTTTTGCTACATATCTCCATATATTCCTTACAAGTACGGCAAGATATCGATCGATAGCGATTCAACGTACAGGACACTACTACCGTGATTAAGGCATACTCTATAAACGAGCCGTCATTTGACTTAACTCGAACCTCATTGGTCCAATGACTTGCGTTATTATTCCAAAATTCATCCAAATTGATTGACCAAGCATTTCTTCTTTTATAAAGTACCTATATTGTCCGGATTCGCCTTCAGGCGGTTTTAAGCCCACGCGTGGCCCACGTTTGTGGTTATTACTAATAGTCTTAATTAAGATCGTTGATTACAAATTTTAAATAACAGTTGTTACAATAAATAAATTATAGCTTATGTAAGTTATTATGTAGGTACAAACAAACCAAACATCTCTAATGGTTCTGTCGACTAGAAAATTGAAATTGTTGTTTCTTTATCATTCTTTTACGATAATTAGTATTTAATAGTAGTACGTACATACGTATCATCACGTCTGTTTTTTACGGGTGTAGGCAGTGACGATGGATGTCCACTTGCGACAATCCTGACAAAAAACTTTCGCTTGATGTGCTTTCATTAATGATTTGGTCCTTCATTATGAGGACCAAATCAGTGTTAGTTATTAATTACTAACTGTTACCTTTTTATCCGGGAGGTATATAAAAGAATGAGACGGATTAGAAGTAACAAATTTATTTCAGTTTAACAAAACTATACAAGGAACAAAGGTATTTAATAAACAGAACTTAACAGATAATTATATATAAACTTAGGTATATGCTTCGAAGATTAAAGGCTCATAATAGATTAGTAAAGTGCCAGAGGGCAAAGCAGAGACGGACGTTTTGGGGGAATAAAAATGTGGGCTGTCAGGCAACAGGCTTGAAGGTTTCTGTAAGAGATGGAGGTATACTGAGAGGTATTCCGATGTTTTCAGATTAATTTACTTTCGGTGGTGTCAAAATCTAGGTGTTCCAATAAGTTTGATTTAGGTTTTAGAAGTCGAAGAGTAAATGAACGAGCTTAGCTGAATTCCAAGCGCAGCAGGCGGGAATTACAGGAAGGCTGGGTGCGATACGTCCCGAGCCAACTATGTGGAGATGGGCAGCCTAAACGGCAGGCCGCAGATAAACAGCTCACTAGATGGGTGAACTTCAGACCTGGAATACGCCGATGTGATGATGTTAATAGCGCGTACAGGCGGCGGTGATTAAGCGAGAGCCAGGAAGGTAGATGCTATGCCTTATGGCAATTACAGTTAAGTTATGATAAAAGGGGTACGATTTACATTTATAATCTTTGTAGTTAAAATAACCAACATCGAGAGTACGTGCAAAAAGTTGATTAGACCGCGTGACATACACGCTGGGTCCTGCTGGAGAAAATACCGACGTGTCAGACCATGTTGAGTCGGACACGTGAACAATAGTTTGTTAGGAGAAAAAGAGCACTTACTGGCTTAATATATACGACAGCAAGGCAGGCAAAATGCAGGAGACAGGCGAGTAGTTTTACTCGGGCGGACGAACCGCGTGGCCAAGGTCAGCTAACACCGTCCAGATCATGGTACTGAAATGACGTTTGACCTTCAGGTGTGGTAAGATATAATTCGCCAACAGATAGGAAAGATGTAAGGTTACTTACAAGGAAGGCAGATGTGCGTCGCTCCCTAGTAAGGTAAAATCGACGCGTGTATCACTGCGGACGACCGGCAGCAGAAAGAAGCTATCAAAATGGTTGCCGTGGCACTAGGATAAGCACTTCACTCTGATCGCTGGCCCAATCGCAAAGCGAGGGCTTTATTTGTGCCAATCCCGTTTTGAGACACACTTCATAGAATTTAGAACGAATCAGGAAGCAATAATATTGTCGTGTCACGACATTGACATAACTCACGTTTCAGGTAGGCAGGCGAGGTAACCGATTCATACCGCCTTGTTAAGGTTGTATGTAATGAATGAACGATATTCCATAGTGAATAACTATCGTTTGAATGAAACAAATTAATAGGTTTAGAATGTGAGAAATGTTTTATTTCTAAAAGAAACGAGGTTGTTTGGAAAATAAGTAATTTAACGGTGGGACGTTGTGTACGAATGGTAATATAATCGTAGTTTAAAATGGCGGGAATTTGAATGGGGATTTTAAGTGAGTAGCGTCGCAAACCGCTACGTCACAGTGCCCCTCCCCTCAAGGAATTTTGCCCTGTAAAATTCTGGCTGGCCCTCCAGCTTATAACATAGGAGAATAAAATGTCATGAGACATGAAGAAATAAAACTACAACTAATTATAGTGTACACGCAAGTGTGACGAGTAAGAAATCAGCTAAATAAATCTATGGAGAGAAAAAAAATAAAAAAAATTCAGACACTATGATATCAAAAGGAAATTATTCGATCAGCTATACTGTTTTTGTCACAGTTTGCTGGCAGTTGGAGGCTTCTTTACTCAGGCATGCTCTGTCAGAAAAATACGCGTTCATAAAAATCACACTATCACAGTCCTATCAAAATTCAGTCATAATCCACAGTCATTTAGATATATGTAATAATAAGATATGATGATGATATACTATACATAAGAATATAATAAAATAATAATAAGATATACTAAATAATAATATTAATATAACCGTCATTCAATCTCCTTACAAACCATAATTGTCTCGAAAGCAAACACACGCTTCGAGACGTTCCATTTGAACCATGTGTAACTAGATTCGTTGCTAGTCTACACTGTGTAAACCTCTGCCAGGAAAACTGGTCGAAAATACCTACGCTGAAGATACTACATTATTGTAACAGCTATAGTTCAAATAATAATAATGTTATAATAACTTATTATATTAACTATAACACTAAGTAATTAAATGCTTGGTATTATTTTCTACCAAAGCATATGATTGTTAATAAAAATTAACAATTGCCTTTTTAGTTATCATAAAGATGATCGACACCAAAAGTAAGATTAGCTTTTGTACACTAAAAATATTTTAATTACTAAGTAAAGGAATATTATATACCAATGATGTTTAAAACTGACATAACTGTGAAAAAAATGTGGACAATTGTAAGTCCAAATTAACCTAGAAAATGAATAGCGAAGAGCATGATATCCTTGCTCAATGAAAAAAAAAACTAAATCCTAAGCTTATATTGTAGAAAATGAAAATGTCTTATATATGAAGCACGATAAATGTAAAACAAAATGGTATCTAGTTGTGATAATAACTAGATAGGAAGAATAAAATATTAAGTTTCAATTATTTATTAACAGGCGAACCTGACTAAATGTATAGAAAATGTAAGTTCCATATAATCTGGATGAGACTTAACTAAGTTAAATATACATGAGTAAAAGAAACATACAGGAATAGAAGTTATGTACAACATTAGTTGTAAAAAGATATTTAACAATTTTAATTAATTGTTAATTTATTTCAAAAACATTATGTACAACATTAGTTGTAAAAGATACTTAACAATTTTAATTAATTGTTAATTTACTTCAAAAACAATTAGTAGTAAATTGTATTTACTACAAGAATTCAGCCACAGTATTTTGTGGGCCAAATGAATCGAAAGTAGAAATTTATATATATAACACATGTTAGTGTTAATGACTGTGTTGAAAAATACCAAGAACTAGTAAAAAGAAAGTTTTGGTTAACAACTTAACAAGTCATTTATTGATGATTTAATGTATGTAACGTTAATATTTTATAGTTGGTAATAGTGTATCTTTGTAGAAAATTTACCATTTCTATATTAGTATTATGGTAAAATGATTTGTACATTATCTTTTGTACAATTCTTTTTTTGTGCATTGTTGTCTGGTTCTGGTAGTTATATTTTCGGCTGGAGCGAGTAATAAATTAAACTTTTGCTGAAGTAATTTCTTTTTACGACAGTTTAGTATTATTAATTTGAGGCCGTAGGCTATATGACTAGTATGAAAATTATTTTAGATAATGTTTACAAATTATGTAGTGTTATCATATATGTTGGACAACACTGGACGAAGATACAGGTATTTCTGTAAGTAATTAATGTTATATTTTTAAATGAGAGTTGTTTAAATTTATAGTTATTTATTTTTAAGGTTGTTACCATATAATTATTTTAAATTGACTATGGGTAACTAATATGCATATTCTGATTAAAATGTTGTTGTTGTTTTATTGATTTGATTAAATTATTATGGATTTTGGACGAAGTTTTATGTTAAAATTGATAAATTTCTTGTTGCTTTTATTAGAGATTGAATATGTGATTAAATAATAATAGTAATATTGTAATGTGGTTTTATTTGAACGAGTGGACATTATTTTTTAATGTCCTTTATATGCCAGCTACCGATGTTTTTACCTGTTCTTAAATCTTCTAATTCATACACTAGTGGGGAAATTTTTCTTATTATTCGGCATTTGTCGAATTTTGGCGCAAATTTGGCCGTAAAGAATTTGCTGGCGTCAGATAAAGGGTATGTTTTCTTCCAAACTACATCACCTATGTTGTATTCTAGTTCACGCCTACTTTGGTTGTAATGTTTTGTGCTTTTTGCATGAGCTTTTAATAAAGCTTCGCGAACTTTGGAGAAAGTTTCTTGTAAGGGATTTAAATTATCAGCGTAAGTGCTGCGGGACGCGCAATTTAGTGTGAGAGGACCTTTATTCGGGTCCGTTTTAGGGTAAGTACTACCACATAATACTGCTTCTCTACCATGGAGGAGGAAAAAAGGAGTGAAACGTGTAGTTTCATTAACGACTGTGTTCATACTGAACTGTATATTGGGTATTGATAAATCCCATTTTCGGTGATCGTCTTTTACTAAAATTGATATAGCCGTTACGATAGTACGGTTGTATCGCTCTACTGTATTTACTTGGGGACAATATTTAGGAGTTAAATGTATTTCTGGTATATTATATTTATGGAATAGACTCTGAACTTCCTTTCCGGTGAATTGCGTGCCGTTGTCTGCAATCACCGTACGTGGGATTCCATGAATTAAAAACACGCCTTGTTCTAGGCATTGAACAATATTTTTGCCAATAGCACGGCGTAGGGGAAATAATAAACAATATTTGCTAAAGCAGCAAACGACGACGAGGAGGTATATATGACCTGCGCGTGAGCGTGGTAGGGGGCCTACTAGGTCTATACTCACGCATTCAAACGGTCTACTAATGACCTTTGGATCGCCTAAAAGACCTGGTGTCTTCTTTTGGCTGTGTTTATAAGCTGCACAAGTGTCACAGTTTCGAACCCACGTAACTACATCTTGGTAAAGACCTGGCCAGTAGTAACGTAATGCGATACGGCTGTACGTTTTTAGTACGCCAAAGTGTGGGTTTAGGTCTCCACTGTGGTGTAATTCAAGGACACTTGTACGTTCATTTTGGGGAACTACTAGTTTCCAATCGAACTCGGAATTATTAGAAAATTTACATTTGGAATATCTATAAAGCTTGTTATCTTTTATTTGAAAATTTGGACATGAATTTGGGCGACGTTTACATTTATCTAATAAAGAGTTATACCAGGGGTCGTCAACGACTGTTTTAAGTTCTAACACTGGGACAGCTCGTGAGAGTGCGTCTGGGACGACGTGATCTCGACCTTTACGGTGTACGATCTCAAAATTATAAGGGGAAAGTCTCACTCCCCATCTGGCAAGTCTGCCGGTAGGATTTGTTAAATTTAGGAACCATTTTAGACTTGAGTGGTCTGTTATGATCTTGAAAGTGGGAACGCCTTCGATATAGGGTCGGAAACTTTCAACCGAATACACCACGCTCAATGCCTCGCGTTCTGTGGCTGAAAAATTGCGTTCTGCTTTGTTTAGTGACCTGCTGGCGTACGCGATAGGATGTTCTTTTCCTTCCTCGTCTAACTGGGTAAGTGTTCCTGCTATTCCGTAACCTGATGCGTCACTGTGGATTGTAAACGGTTTAGAGAAATCAGGGCAGGCTAGAACTGGTGCGGAAATCAGAGCCGACTTTAAGTCATTGAACGCCCTTTCAGCGTCTTCTGACCATGAGAATGGTGGTGCAGTCTTGCTTGTGCTCGTTAAAGCGTTGAGAGGTGCTGCTATTGTAGAGAAATTCTTTATGAAGCGGCGGTAATATGCGGCTGTGCCTAGGAACATCTTTACTTCCTTTCTATTCTTCGGTGTAGGGAATTCTACGATAGATTTAATTTTGGAAGGATCTGTACGTAATCCAGTTTCGTTTACTACATAACCTAAATATTTTAATTCTTGTCTAAAAAATTGACATTTATTTAAATTTATTGTTAAATTGGCGAATTTTAAACGTTTTAAAACTTTCTCTAAGAGATTTAAGTGTTCACTGAAGGTGGATGATACTATTACTATGTCGTCTAAATAAGCAAATACTTTGCCATTGAATTCTGGTCCAAATAATTTGTCCATGAGGCGTTGTTGTGTAGCAGGTGCAGAGGTTAGTCCAAAGCACATAACTTTGAAATGGAAAAGTCCTCGTCCGGGAACTGTAAAAGCTGTTTTTTCTTTCGAGCTTTCGTCTAAAGGAATTTGCCAAAAGCTAGACTTGAGGTCGATTGAAGATAAGTACCTCGCGTCTCTTAATTGGTCTAGAATATTTGATACGTAGGGTAACGGGTACGCGTCTGTTTTGCTTATTGCATTGAGCTTACGGCTGTCTAGGCAAAATCGCAATTCGCCATTGGATTTTGGTGTAAGAAGAGTGGGGTTATTCCAACTAGAAGAGCTAGGCTCAACTACATCTAAATGTAACATTTCGTCTAACTGACGATTCATTTCTTTAAGTCTCTCTGGAGACAGACGATAATATCTTTGTTTAATAGGCGGAGTATCGCCGGTGTTTATAATATGGGTAGTTAGGGATGTTCTACCGAGGCCGTTTTTCTCAGAGCTAATGTTTTCAAATTGTTTAATTAAATTTTGTGCTTGCAGTTTTTCTCTTTCGGACAGGTCGTCGAAAGGATGTAGGTATTTTACCTCGCTAACTGGGACTGGTATGTCTATTTTATTGATAAGAGGTAATGTGTCAAATAATTCGGGGGCGATTTTGAACGATTTCCAAAAATCTATGCCTAAAATGAACTCGGTGGAAATTGTTGGTATATAATAAAATTTTATTACTCTGGTTTCATTATTTATTGTGACTGGCAACAAAAAGTATCCCTTGACTGTTGCGCGTGAGTTGTTTGCTGTAGAAATACTTTTTATGTCGTCGCTGTTATGTAAAGTGACACCTTGTTTAAAAAATATATCTTCTGCGTCTTTATTTATGATGCTAATGGCAGAACCCGAGTCGAGTAGACCGTAGTAGGGTTTGCCGTAAATTGAAAAATTTAAATAGGGACGTTCGTCGATAGTTTTAGATTTTACAGTTGCTATTTTATTTGTTTCACGTTGTTTTATACTAGGATTGGAGGAATGTTTTTGATGTATATTGTTCAACTTACACTTGGGACACTTGGTACTAAATGTGTCTTTTAGTCCACACTTATAACAAAAAATTAACGAACATTGTTTTGGAAAGTGGCCATATTGCTTGCAACGTGTGCACTGGACACAGCGTTGTATATTTTGGTAATTGTTATTATAATTATTTTTAAACTGGGATCGAACCGAAGCTTTACTATTGTAAAATTCGTGAAAATATTGTCGCATTCGGTTCGAGTTAATTAGTTTTTTGGCTTTGGCCTAGAATAATTTTGTTTAGAACAAGTAGGGCAGTCCGGTTTTTTAGTGTTGGGTCTCCCACAACCGTAACATAAAATTTTCTTACAATTGGAATGGTGGTGTCCTAGACTGTTGCAACGAGTGCAACGTAACGTTTCGTTACTATTATATTTAAAATTATTGTCTGACCGCCTATTGAAATTATTATTATAATGTTGGTAATTGTTAGCACTATTTTTGGGGTTATTAAAAGTTTTGTTTGTGTTAATAAAGTTTTTATGGTTATTATTTTGATTAAAATTGCTATATTGATTATATTTATTACTGTCTTGTTTGTTTTGTGAATTATTCTTTAACGTAGATGTAAAGTGACTTTTGGGAATTATTCCCTTGTACTGGGTTTGAAATTGAGTTTATTTGACTTTGTTTAGGAGTGCTACCTGTGTATCCTAAATCAGGAGCTACTAACGACGAAGATGCTCTGGGAGGTTCATTAAAATTAGATGCCCTATCCCGAGCATGGTCTAATAATTTGCATTTAGTTCGCAATTCATTTATGGTTGAAAATTCGTGTAAAGAAAGAGACATTTGTATCTCTGGACGTAAATTTTTCCTTATTATTTTTATTTGTTCACGTTCGTCAATTGGTTGCGTGAAACGCGAAAAATAATTCAGCATTATTGCTATGTAAAAGCTAGAGGACTCGCTAGACCCTTGTGTTCTGCGCTGTACCTCCGCTAACAGTTTGTCGTTATAATCGATCGGTGAAAATTCGGAAATAAGACTAGACTTTAGCGTATCCCAATCTGTTAATTTGGGTTTAACGCTACGGAACCAAAGTAGAGCTTTGTCCGTAAACAGTTCGCTAGCCGAATGAAATAATTTTGAGTTGGCGATACCTCTTGACTCGCACAACTCTTCAAGTCTTTGTAGGAACGAATGGATACATGTATTACCATTAAATTTATGATTTAGTTTTGGAATTGCTAAATTGAAATTTTCATGACAAGTATTGTTGGTTTGAATTGATGATTTTGTTTGTTCTACTTCAGGTTTACTCGTGGTACTGTCAAACGATTCCTTGAATGATTGGAACAAATTGTCCAATTTTTCTAAGTATGAGTCTAGGCTCGAACGTAGGGATTTAAAAAGTTTTTCGTCACTTGACGGGTTTACGCGGCTTAGCCTGTGGTAAAGATGATGAGATAGCGCGCGAACACGGTTAAATGATTTATATTGTAACTTGGTTTCTTCAAAAAAATTTGCGACTTCTGAAAGTTTTTCCTGAATTTCTTTCAGTTCTACCATTGGATCTAAGTCAGTTTCTAAGATTTCATCAGCGGGAAAATCTTTAGAAAGTCTCCTCACTTGAACGCGTAATTCTGCCACGGTGGATAAAGGTTTCTCTTCACGTATTTGAACTTCATGTATAAGTTCATCTTTTCTCAATAAATTGTAACTAATCGGTCGCTCCATTATTAATAAACGAGAGTCGAAATATAACTCCAGACAACAATGCGTAACGCAGTCGCGAAGAGAAAGAGAAAAAAAAATTAAATATTTAAAAAAAAAATTGTCGGTCGGCCAGTCAGTCTGTGTTCACCCTTATATTTATATAAGACAATAATAACAGTTAACTTTTAAATAAACAAGTTTAACTGTATGTTGAACTAAGAGGACTAATTAAATTTTTTATTTAAGTCTGTCTGTCAGTGTGTCGCTGCCTTTATATTTTACACACTTATTTAAAAATTTGACTTTAAAAGAAAAATGGTAAAAAGAGCCTTATAGAGTACAATGATATATAATATAAGCTAGTAAGCTGCCTATCTTGATATGATTACTATGAATCATTAAACTTAAATTATTCTAAAAATAGAATTTGAAGACAAAATTGTATAAGTAGATATGTTAACACACAGAATGTGATTTTGAAAAGATACAATAAAATTAATGTTGGATTGTTGGCTTTGTTTGTTGCAATGGAACAAGCAATATAATGCAATAAAATATAATATATTATACTATAGTTACTATAGGTAACTATTTGTTGTTGACACAACTTAAACAAAATAAACAATAAATATAAATTGTTTATACTCCCAAGCCAATAGTATTTGGTTTAAAGACGGTTTATTTATTACTGTAGGAAATGAACCGTAACTTTTTGTATTTAATCACAACTTGCATAACCAACAAAACACATTTATTATAATATGAAACAGTCTTAAGTATTTATCTATTTGCCTTGATAGCTATACAATATTTCTTCTTTTGTTAAAATTACTGTGCTCTAGTATTTTCAAAAGTTTTATGATTATTTCAGTTATGTTGTAAAATTTTGTGTTTTCAAAGAATTCTAGCTAAGTCTACTTGATACAAATTATTCATTAAATATCGCTGGAACTGTAATATAATTGATCTATTTGTATAACTTTCAAGTTAAATTTAAACTATTATTTACTATTAACAATTTAAAAGTATTGCTAAAATGTATGACAACCACAAGAAATATTGAAATATGATTTCAGTCTTTAAATAAAATAAATTGTACTTTATATAATGTAAAATGACTGAGTATTTGACTATATTTGTATAGAAATGAACATTTAAGGTAAAATGATTTAAAATTTGAAATTTAATTTATGTTATTAAGAAATTACAAGTTGTTTTTGATATTCACTATAATGTTATTTTAAAAGTACTGATTATATATATTATGACCTCAAAGTATGAACCTCTCTCTTAATAAGAATTAGCCTGATAGTTTTAATCCAATAACAGGGGTAAAAATTTGCTTGACAAATTAACTAATAAATCCACGAATTGGGCGCCATTGTTACCTTTTTATCCGGGAGGTATATAAAAGAATGAGACGGATTAGAAGTAACAAATTTATTTCAGTTTAACAAAACTATACAAGGAACAAAGGTATTTAATAAACAGAACTTAACAGATAATTATATATAAACTTAGGTATATGCTTCGAAGATTAAAGGCTCATAATAGATTAGTAAAGTGCCAGAGGGCAAAGCAGAGACGGACGTTTTGGGGGAATAAAAATGTGGGCTGTCAGGCAACAGGCTTGAAGGTTTCTGTAAGAGATGGAGGTATACTGAGAGGTATTCCGATGTTTTCAGATTAATTTACTTTCGGTGGTGTCAAAATCTAGGTGTTCCAATAAGTTTGATTTAGGTTTTAGAAGTCGAAGAGTAAATGAACGAGCTTAGCTGAATTCCAAGCGCAGCAGGCGGGAATTACAGGAAGGCTGGGTGCGATACGTCCCGAGCCAACTATGTGGAGATGGGCAGCCTAAACGGCAGGCCGCAGATAAACAGCTCACTAGATGGGTGAACTTCAGACCTGGAATACGCCGATGTGATGATGTTAATAGCGCGTACAGGCGGCGGTGATTAAGCGAGAGCCAGGAAGGTAGATGCTATGCCTTATGGCAATTACAGTTAAGTTATGATAAAAGGGGTACGATTTACATTTATAATCTTTGTAGTTAAAATAACCAACATCGAGAGTACGTGCAAAAAGTTGATTAGACCGCGTGACATACACGCTGGGTCCTGCTGGAGAAAATACCGACGTGTCAGACCATGTTGAGTCGGACACGTGAACAATAGTTTGTTAGGAGAAAAAGAGCACTTACTGGCTTAATATATACGACAGCAAGGCAGGCAAAATGCAGGAGACAGGCGAGTAGTTTTACTCGGGCGGACGAACCGCGTGGCCAAGGTCAGCTAACACCGTCCAGATCATGGTACTGAAATGACGTTTGACCTTCAGGTGTGGTAAGATATAATTCGCCAACAGATAGGAAAGATGTAAGGTTACTTACAAGGAAGGCAGATGTGCGTCGCTCCCTAGTAAGGTAAAATCGACGCGTGTATCACTGCGGACGACCGGCAGCAGAAAGAAGCTATCAAAATGGTTGCCGTGGCACTAGGATAAGCACTTCACTCTGATCGCTGGCCCAATCGCAAAGCGAGGGCTTTATTTGTGCCAATCCCGTTTTGAGACACACTTCATAGAATTTAGAACGAATCAGGAAGCAATAATATTGTCGTGTCACGACATTGACATAACTCACGTTTCAGGTAGGCAGGCGAGGTAACCGATTCATACCGCCTTGTTAAGGTTGTATGTAATGAATGAACGATATTCCATAGTGAATAACTATCGTTTGAATGAAACAAATTAATAGGTTTAGAATGTGAGAAATGTTTTATTTCTAAAAGAAACGAGGTTGTTTGGAAAATAAGTAATTTAACGGTGGGACGTTGTGTACGAATGGTAATATAATCGTAGTTTAAAATGGCGGGAATTTGAATGGGGATTTTAAGTGAGTAGCGTCGCAAACCGCTACGTCACATAACATAGACATAAGGAAAGATATTACTAATTATTGTGTGTGTTTATTTGTGTATATGTATGAGACTGTTGTCTTGTAATAAATAAATTATTACTATTAATCTGTTAATACATGCATGTTTATTGGTTCTAACAATAAATAAATTTCTTTCTTTCTTTCTAACAATAAATATTTACACAAGTATGTTTTATTTCATTATACATTCACATTTTAAGGGCTTGAAATTCCAGTAAAAATATGGTATCGTTATTTATGCCAATTTCAGAACACGGTAAAAAATAAATATCGTTATAAAACTTACCGTTATTTCTAGCCATTTCACCGGTAAAAAATATAACGTTAATGCTATTTTTATCGGTAAATTTACCGTAATATATAACTATGTTTTGTTACCATCGTCGCTCCCTTTTACTCAAAGATTTACAAACACCACTGGGCTAAGAACGCGCGTAATATTTAGAGTTGTGTTTGTCGATTGTTTCGGTAACATGCAGTCATAATAAAGCCAATTCTTAAAATGCGTCGCTTGAAATAACGTAAAAATTACCGATACGTCTAACATTATATGATAAAGTTAATATCATAAAAGTTACCAAGTAACCGTATAAAAAATATACCGGTATGCAGTATCTTTTTCGAAAATACCGGTAATTACCTATATATTTTTTTATTGCAGAAGTTCAAGCAGACAGGCAGACGACCCACTAGATGGGAAGCGGTTACCATCGCCTATTTACATTTGCAACAACACTGCTCTTCTTTTAAGGGAGACTGAAACCTGGTCACTAATGCCGATACCCAACTCAAGGTTGTTATGGCGACACACTTTAGACCTGGGGTGGTAACCATCCAGTCGGGCAAATGCCCTACCACCTGGCTGTGGGTTGTTTTGAATTTAAAGGTAATTGATAACGTTTTCAAGCCCTGCTAGTTACATTAGCAGTACACCCCAATAGCCCAGTACGTTTTGCTCTCATTTCCTACACTGACCGAGGTTTGACCTTGGGTACACGTTTATATGGTGTAAATGGGGATAATACGCCACATTTACACTAAACTTGTCGAAGGGGCTTCGAAGTAGGCCTTCTAGGCCTTTCTATGGCCCTACGCAAGCTCTCCATAAGACCGCCCCATTATCGCCAATTTTGACAAAAATATTTCAAATTCCGCCAGGTATCTTTCAGAAACTTTAAAAACCACTGCTAATGAGAAACGAAGTATTGTTTTAACTGTGTTTAGTTTTTTTGTGGAGTTTAGATTCTTTATACAACGTTAAAATTGAAGTAATATAAATCAGTATCCGTGCAGGGACGGAGAAATAATACAATTACGCCTGGGCGGCGGCAAAACAACCCACGGTCAGGTCGTGGGTGGGATGTTTGCCCGTCTGGATGGTTACAACCTCTGGTCTAATAGCAATAAATAATAGGATACCTACTACAAGATTGATGAAATTGGATTCATGCAGCACGTCATGCAGTAACATATAGATAATAAGAAATAAAGAACTGCAGTCATAAGTAGATACTTATTAAAAAGCAAACAAACTAAATATATCCAAGTAGTAACAAGTATTTACCTATAGAAAATATAATAAGTGGTGGTAAAATGTAAATTTTTAGAAAAAGTAGAATTAAAGAGAGAAATAATAAAAAAGATAATGAAAAAACCTTTGTCTTGACCAATGACAGAGGCGCCCGGTAAAAAAACCTCTGGTCTAGAGTATGCCGCCATTACAACCTTGAGTTGTGTTCCCACATTAGTGGCCAGGGTCCAGCCTCCCTCTAAAGAGTGGCAGCACATTGGTAGTATCTTTGGTGTTACACATCCAGCGTTTACTACCATTCTATCGTATGAGACATTTGGATCTTAGTGTATTTTTTGTTGCAAAAAGTATTTTAAATTTGTGACCTGTTCATAGATGATGCTGATGGTAACCGCTTTCTATCAGGTGGGCCGTTTGCCTATCTGCTGAACGTATGCAATAAAAAAAACTGAGACTACAGATAAGACAGAATATTGCCAGAAGGCAAAAACATAATTCATGTTCTAGACATTCGGCCAGGCTGTATTTAAATAATCTCGTTAATATTAAGGAAAAGGGGATAAGTGTATGTAATAATGTTACAGAAGGTCGAATGTAAATAATTTAAAGACCACTTAATCAACATAAAACATGTTCGACCCAAGTGCGTAAAACCTTAAAACCATCACGTAAATAAGCAATAAACACGTGTTATTGTCAAAAACATAAACAACCCGACCCGATAATTGAACCCAGCATGAGTTCAGCCAAAGGTCGACCTCGGACCCGGTTTAACCATAAGTGAATTATGACCCGACTACACTAGTGGATGCATGCATGATGAATTGTGTGTCTGTACTTTCTCATACTGACCACTGATATAGACAGAATAGGGAAACGTGGAAAAGAGTTAAGGCTGATTCACGATGATACAGCGTTTGGCTTCAAAGCTTGAAAGTCAGTGCTGACTTCGTACTAGCATCGTGTAAATTTATTTGAAGTTAGAACAGCGCTACCAAGTCAGTTTTTATATTTTTATTGCAC
This sequence comes from Dendrolimus pini, assembly GCA_949752895.1. Lineage (NCBI taxonomy): Eukaryota > Metazoa > Arthropoda > Insecta > Lepidoptera > Lasiocampidae > Dendrolimus > Dendrolimus pini. Next base: position 14,221,762 of record OX457145.1, on the reverse strand, counting down.
TCGTTCAACAGACAGGCAGACAGCCCACCTGATGGAAAGCGGCTACCATCACCATTGCATAATACCAAAGGTGATACCAATGCGCTGCCGCTCTCTAAAAGACTTCTGAAACCTGGCCACTAATGCCGGAACACAACTCAGGGTTGTTATGACGCCTGCGGCGTCAAGCCGCCTGGCCTCATGACATTGTATTCTGTATCCGTTCCTGCACGGATGACAAAGTCAGTGCTGACTTCAATTATCTCAATTGAATATTTTGAAGTCAGGCCGCTCTCCAAGTCAAATTCAAAAGTTTTTATTCAAAATAAGTTCCACTGGAGGACACTTTGAAGGTCATACATGTAATTTAAAAATTTAAATCTACTTCCAATTCTATGTACAGCGCTTCGCAAAGTGTAATCGCTGTTCAAAGGAGAAGAAGCGGCAAGAAACTCCCCAGCAACACGTCTAGTAAAAAAAATTTTTCATAATAATATAACTATATAATTATAATAAAAATCAATTACTGTTCGTTAGTCTTGCTAAAACTCGAGAACAGCTGGACTGATTTGGCTAATTTTGATTTATTTGCGGAAGTCCAGGGAAGGTTTAAAAGGTGAGTAAATATGAAAAAAATGCTTGGAAGACAGGAAAACCAACAATTTCGCTTTCCTTTAGAAACTATTCCTACCTGTCAATCATTTGATGTTCGTCCTGTCGTTCAGAAATCAAATTGAATTTAAAAGGGAAGTTATTTTTCATTTGTTTTTAGATTTGAATGTCAAACGTTCGATGTTCGTCTCGTCGTTCAGAAATCAAGGTTTTTTTATTTATTGATTCTAATGCGGTACGAAGTTTGCCGGGTAAGCTAGTTATTTATTATATATTAGCTTAGGCTCTTTAAAATAAATTGTCAGTAACTGGATCAGTGTAAATCAGCCTTTACGTTACTTAGACTTACGTTTTCTATTTGTCTGCACCTGCAGAGTACGAGGGTTTGATACATGTCTAATAGAAATACGAAATCCTTGTAAAGTCATTCATATCTGTCCGTCCGCTTGTCGTTGTATATGTCGTAGGGAGATGATGAAAATGGAGATTTGATAACATACCTAAGGAAAGTTATGAATAGAGTTCCAATGACCCACTTCCTCCTGCCCTTATCCCATATGACCTATCCCAACCTTTTTATCTCATCCTCTCAATGCTATCCTAAATGCATGCTGGTTCCTGGTGTAAAATATCTATAGGCAATGTGTTATAAACACATTCCATTACGTGGAATGTCTGTGTCGCAGCTTTACAATAAAAAATATATCTTAAAAGACGTTAATATAAGAGCTCTATGAAGTCATTTCCCTAAAGAAAGTAAATGATTTGATCAAACCCCTTCACAGTGAAATGATAAAATTGCAAAATATTTACACTTCACACAAGAATCGTTTGAATATTAGAAATCTGCATAATTTATCTGCGACTGCAAAAAGCACTTTACCTCGTGAAGTCTACAAAGCAGTGCCATGAAGGTAGTAGCTATTCTTCAATGGTAAACTATCTATAATATTATCACTGTCGTTTATCAGCGTAGGGCAGGTTCAATGCAAAGATTTTCGGTATGCCGAAAATTTATGGTTTCGGAACGGCTTAGAAAAAACTGCAAACTGAAGTGAGAAATTTTTATTCATATGCAACGTCCTATAATTTAAAAGTCTTCAAATTGTCTCTAAATACGCATATAATTGTGACCTACATGAATAGGTAGATAATTAAAATATTCAAAAAAAGCTATGTAGATTTTATTTATTTATTTAAAACTTTACATTGAATCAATAGTACAATATTGATTCTATTACTAGTTTACACACTTTTTTAGGGGCTGGTAATAGAATGGTCAAAGGTATTTATTTTATAAAATAAATATGGGACAACGAATATTAAACATAAATAGTTTTACTGTAACCCAATTCAGTTTGTAAAATATAAAATCGGAAGAGAACCAAAGTTACTGAGATAGTTCGCAAAATTAGCAAGCTGAAGTGGTAGTGGGCCAGTCACGTTTGTCGCAGGATTGATAGCTGATGGAGCAGAAAGTCCTAGGATTGAGACTGTCTCGACAAACGTAGTGTAGGACGCCCTCCAGCCCGATGGACCGACGATGTACGCAAGGTCGCCGTTCGGGGCTGAATGAGAACAGCGGAAGGCCGCGATAGGTGGCGCAAACTTGGGGTGGTCTAGACAACGAAGATCTGAATATTGCACTCCTAATATGAGAAAATTTATTGAAACCACTACAACAGAATACCTTAATATGTACATTTTAATAATAAACTATCACATATTTTGTTCTGTTGCATCTTTTTGACATAAGTATGAAACACACAACTGTGGAATTTTTCGAATGGTTCTGAATAGTTAATTTTAATTTGTACTTTTAGTTTTGATTAAGTACATCCAATTAATATTACTTTGGCAGTACACTATAAGAGTTTGCGGAAGCCGAAAGTTTCGTCTTAAAATTAATCACATAAAATCCATCCCTACAAATCGCCAGTAATAAATCATACATGGGAATAATGCAACGTTGGACAAGTATCGATACAATGCTCATCGTAAATCGTGAAGATAATCGATTTAGAGTGGTGTCCGAATGCGTTTTCCGCATATTGTACAACGCGGAACAGTTATCGATAATAGATTGTTGTCGATATCAATTATGTGTCACGTATGATCGAGATATCGGAACTAGTTTACGACGTTTCATTCGCTTTGCTGCGTCTCGATATACTAAACTATGCCTACTTTACTCTGATTGATACAATAAAAGTAATAATAACAAATTGGCATTTCATTGATTCGCGTGTTAATTTTATTAAATACTGATAATGAGCTAATAGTATCATATTTTCAAAGAAGGCTGGAATTCGGCGGTCAAAAATTTGAATCGTTTTTAATTGTTCAAGAATTTTACAGTATATTATCTATTGCGGGGAATTCTCGTGAATAATTTTGGAGTAAGATAGATTAGATATAAAAATATTCTAAATGCGCATGCACAATGAGCGGTCTTATCACTAAAAATAGCGATCTCTTCCAGACAACCGATAATTTTAAAGAAGCGGTTTATTGATGAGTTGACTTTCAATAATTATATAAATTATTATTAATAAATAATAGTCATTTTTGATACTAGTGCGGTAAGTTGGTTTTTACAAACGAGTGAGTAGACGAATGTAAATAGTAGTCACGAGTTTGTAAAAATCAACCACCATACGTGTGTCATTCAACACATTTGCGAGAAAGCAATACAATAGATAATGAAACAAACATAAATATCAGTCGAGAAGTCGCAACAATCGTTGACGTTCCTAGGCGCCACGTGCGCGTGGTGGATATTAGAACTACATCTTTCGTCTCATTTTCTCTATAGTATTAAAGTGCGAGAGTAAAGCGCTTCCAAGGAGGTTCGATTATTATTTTCTATAATTATTTTCGTAATGTGAAACTCTGGTGAATTCTTATTTATTTTCTTCACCTAAGTACCTATTTTACTGCAAGGCGTGCGGTAACTTGCATGAGAGTACCTATTTAACCACATGTTCCATTATGCGGTGTGTAATTTTTAACTTTTGAATAATATATACGGGCTTCGTAAATGCATTTTTCGAGCCAATATGTCGAAAAAGTATTTAAATAAACTTATTATAAATAATACGTAGCAATACAAATATTATGATCTCTTATGATCGTATTATTAAGTAGATAAGTTAATTTCAATATCACAACTTTATCGAAGCACAACTTAGACTTTCGCAAGCTATTAGCCAGCAATAAATCTCCTTCACAATACCCCTAACTGATGGTACCGTTATCATTATAATGGATTACGCCTCCCTCAGAGATACTGCGCATTGCGTCGCGGTTAGTTAATGTCTAGATAATTTGTAGGGAACCTCAACTATTAAATCTTCTACATAATTCCTGTGTCTATTCAGGAATGCGTATTGTTCTAGATTCATGTTTGCAATCCGGAACAATACTGAAAATAGTAGCGATAAGAAACTAACCGAATTTGAAATACTAGCCAACCGGCGAGTGGTGGTTTAATAGACGTCTAAAAATAAGGTATTTTTATTACAAGCTTTTATTTAACTTGCGATAGATGTACCTATGTATGTATGTAAGTTCGGTTGGAATCTTGCAAGTAAAATTTGACCAACTTCCCGGTTTCCGATTGAGCTGAAATTTTGCACGCATATGTATATCGTATGACAATGCAATAATGTGGTACCCTGGAGCTGATCTGATAATGGAGCCGGAAGGTGGCCATAGGAACTTTTGTACTAAACAAGATAGACCCGTCATGTTTGCGCTCGTTTTACTTGTCTTGGTTAGCACTCTGCTGCTACATGATATCCAGGATCTCAAAAGCTTGTATTTAAAAACCTTTTCAAAAACAAGTTATTTATACAGCTATTTTTTATATAGCCTGCCTGTCGTAGACGGCCCACCTGACGGAAAGCGGTTACCAGCGCCTATGGACATTTGTAATACCAAAGACAATGAGCTGCCGCTCTTTAAAGGGAGACTGGTACATGGCCATTAATGCCGGAACACAACTCAAGGTATTTATGGCGGCGTATTCTAGAGCAGGAGTAGTAGCCATCCAGACGGGCATATACACTACCATACCATTTAGTTGTGGGTAGTTTTGTCACCTATTACGACAGGCCGCCCGGCTGCAGGAAATTGTATTCTTTCTCCGTTTCTGCACTGGTAAAGCTGGTGGATTGTTGACGGCCAATGGCCGGTTCCTATACCTTACCGGCCGATAATTTGTCTTACTATCGGTTAAAATTTGACATAAGCTCTTTACAAGTAATATCAAAATTCAACCTATGCTAAGGCAAATGTATCAATCTTATACTAATATATAAACCTGAGGAGTTTGTTTGTTTGTTTTAACCCGCTAATCTCAGGAACTAGCAGTCTTTCAGTGTTAGATAGCCCATTTATCGAGGATAGCTATAGGTTTTATATCATGACGCTAAGACCAATAGGAGCGGAGCACCAATGAAGAATATTTCAAAATCGGGGGGTTTAGAAATAATATACTTATTATATATGCCTTGCAATTGAAACAATTGACATAAAGATAATTGAAACATTTCAAAGCAACAATATTAATTTAAAACCAATACGAATTGAGTTGTAATCTCTTACAAGTGATTTATATTGTACAATCAGCTTGTACGTCTTATTATGCAGCGCTCAGAGCATTACTTGCGCTGAATAAAACAATGCCGTGTATGAACTAAGACTGCAAGGAACGTGGGCGAGAGGTCAGTATGTGCAGTGACCATGCATTATGGTGATAATAGAAATACAAGTCAGACTATAACTCACACTTGTCATTTATTTGAGAAAGAAACCGAATGTATTTTTTCAAAATTCAATGTTACAGAATACTTATTGAAAGTCTACCAGTGCCGGAAAAGTAATTTCTGTTACTGTTAAAGGAGAAGCTGTGGAATAAACATCATAGTAACATATTTTTTATTTCTATATCCAGTCGCGGAATAAAACTGCTCGTCACCTTAAATTCACCTTTTATGCACCCAAACAACTTCATATCGCTCTCGGAAAATTCCAGCAGGATTCCGATATAAAAAAAATAACATTAAATTTGCTATAGATCAGTGAAAAAATCGCATTGGAATTAGTTTTTTTTTCAATCTAGCCATTTCAAATCATTCCCAGAACATTTTCCTCGGGATTCACAGAGTAAAAAGTAGCGCAGATTTTAATTTTAAGGTTTTGCTGTCGATCAGTGAAAAGTGCATCGAAATCGGCCAGTTTTTACGTGAATCCCAAACAAACAGACAAACTTACAAATATAGAAACACAAAACAAAAATTAAAAAAAAATGCATCTTGTTCTCCATCGCTTATATGGTCTATTCCATGTTTAGAATTTTATATTATACATTATAGTATAGGATCCCGCTATACAACGACCTTCACCGAGAAGCTTATTTGATGAAACCTATTTTATATATAACTAAAGGTGTCAATAAATATATTGCATATGAGTTGCCTAAAAAATTTCAGTCCAGTATATGATTAATTAATATATATTTTTTTTTTACATTTCACCGGTTTGTTTATTTAACAAATTCTATACCAATCGAAAGTATGTAGCCCATAGAATATGCAAATGTTAGGTTGCCTATTCTTTTCCGGTCACAACTCTTGTGTAGCCAGGTATAATCCTTTTCGTGTTCAAGATCAAATAGCGAGCGTAGTGACCGGAAAAGAATAGGCAACCTAACATTTGCATGTTCTATGGGCTTCATACTTTCGATTGGTATAGAATTTGTTTAATAAGCAAACCGGTGAAATGTTAAATATTTTTTTTAAAATTATTATTTAATCACATACTGGACTGAATTTTTTTAGGTAACCCATATGCAATATATTTATTTGACACCTTTAATTATATATAAAATAGGTTTCATCAAATTAGCACTCGGTGAAGGTCGTTGTATAGCGGGATCTTAGCCTATTATGTTTTCATTTGGAATTATTATACAAACAGAAGTAAAATATTATTAACTAAATATAAACTAGTACAGAAAATAAAACTAAAATACGAGAACGTTCCCAAAACGATGGAAGCATTTCCTCGTATCGCGACGCTTACACGTTGCCTTAAACACAGGCGAGCTCTTTGGTCACGTGAGACTGGCCACACGTTACACGCACTATTATATTTGTAGTCACCCTACCAGTATGCGAGTATAAGGCGCGATACTCGTTACATACAATTCGTTATGGAAAGATTATTATCTGTCTGTTTGTTTGCTCTTTAATCTTGTACTCAACTTAATAAAGTGAATGTTTACTATTTAATTTATTAGCTATCTCCTAATTATTTTATTCTCTTACACTTGAAAATAGTTTTAGCAAATAGATATGTGTATGTATATGCTCACTCCTAATCTTTAATTCTACGTACTTTCACTAACTTATTTTATAACCCTCGCCTTTATAAGCCTCGCCGCGACAATTCGCTGCGTGTCACAATGGTAGTCACTGCGAGTAGTGTGGCATCGTATTCGCTGCGAGTAGTGTGACAGGGTGATCGCTGCGAGTAGTGTGACAGGGTGTTCGCTGCGAGTAGGGTGACAGGGTATTCGCTGCAAGTAGGGTGACAGGGTATCCGCTGCGAGTAGCCATAGACTATTTACATACTGATACTGTAATATACAGATCACTCTGCAGCCAATGGTTTTAAAAAGGTATTAGAAGCCCCAAACTGTTGTCTGCGTTCAATCCATTTACGAATAAATTTTCGCATCTTGCGAGTTGTAAGCTTAAAGAGTATTTGGTTTGCTAACTCTGCACACGCCAACCGAATACATTGTTTTAGACGTGTACGACAAATAGATGACGTATTTGTATTTGAGGCACAAACAGAATGTCGAGATTCTAGTTTAGAACTCGCTGTGTGTGACCGAGGCAAATCGTTCGTGAGATGCATCTGCTCACTGAGTTATCACTTCAAAAACTTGAATAGTTTAAAATATAATGTTACAATAGCAAGTGAAACCGAGTAAACACCTTGTACGTGAAGCAATAAAAATGAAATAAATCACGGCTTTCTCTGTAACTTGTCAACTTGTTAGATAAAGCTATCGTAAGAACTATAATATATACCCTGCTAGGTTTTTGTTGCTTGCAGAATGTGTATTTATGCCACGTGTCTTATTTTTATACCTTTATTAAGGTTCCGTAGCCATCTTGACAAGAAGGGAAATCCTTATGAATGCGTTATGTTCGTCTGTCTGTCTCTCTTTATATAAAACAGAAATAAATTGAAACTTTTTTTGGAGTATATCCAGCATTATCATCATATTTTAATCCGTGCAGGAACGGAGAAAGAATACAACTTACTGCGGCCGGGCGGCCTGTCGTAAGAGGCGACAAAACAACCCACAGCCAGGTGGTGGCATTTGCCCGACTGGATGGCTACCACCGCTGGTTTAAAGCATGTCGCCATAACAACCTTGAGTTGTGTTCCGGCATTAGTGACCAGGTTCCAGAGTCCCTTAAGAGAACAGCAGCATATTTGTAGCACCTTTGGTGTTGCAAATGTCCATAGGCGATAGTAACCGCTTCCCATCAAGTGGGCCGTCTGCCTGTCTGATGAAATCCTGCAATAAAAAAAAAACTTTTTTAAAATTAATCACCCCAAACTAAGTGCTAGGCCTAAGAGCTGAAATCAAGATAATAATCTCGGCATGGTCCTAACACGTCTTATATGCAATGCGCCCACGTCACCTTATATAGTATGAGGGGAGAGAAAGTATTCACAACTACCTACCTACTACTATTTATATAATGCCTAATCATAAATGATCGTATTTAGATTTTTGCCTATCAGTCTGTGTGACAGTTTATCTATACTTAAGATTATAAAGAGGTAAAGTTTGTGAGTTTGTGACATTGTAAGTGGTAACCTCCGAAACTACAGAACCGATTTAAAAAAATATTTCATTGTTGGCAAGCTACACTATACCCGGTTGTCATAGGCTTATATTTTTTTTCTTAAGCTTTCGCGACTTGTATACATAATACAACTACGTTTTAACGGTTTTAAGCGAGGTAATTTATTTGATTTTGGTTAATCCGAGGTTTCGGCCCCTTTTCAGTGGCCGTGGTCACGGACGACAAAGATCACATTTGTCCAACGAGTATTGTTAAAGTTTTATTTAGCCTACCGCCAATTTGTTCATTTTAATTATTTAGTTTTAATTTTGTTTATGGTTCTCGTCTAGTCTCGAATAAGCTCTAAAGCGTCTCAAAGGATTTCAATGTTTTTTTTTTTAATATAACATAAACAAAACCGTCTTCACACTAAAAATAAAAAAAAATACATTTAACCGACTTCTTTCTACAACATCTTGAAGTCAGTGCCAAGTAAAACATAACAGAACAACAAAAAATTTACAATACGGTAATTTTTGTGTTAGTCGACTAAATAATTATATTTTACATTTTAGTTGCACAAATAGCTTTTGAAATAATATATTCAGCACCTGTAGAAATTGTACTTCTGGCACGAGTATAAAAATTTGTCATCTCACTCTTTGGTGTATATGCTCTTCGACAAGGGTTGCTCTTGGTTTTTTTCTGTGATACACTAATCAGATCCTGACTTGGTGACCATGGGACCACTTTAGGAGTATATACTTGTGAATAAAGAATCAAAATAAAAAATGGATCTACAAGTGACGGGAATATCGTTTAACAAAGAAGTCGGTTAAGAATTTTACTCTACTACCTGGTATCTACTCCTCAGATCCTGACATAATGACCATGGTACCAATTCGAGAGTAAATCCTTTCGAGAAAATAAAAAAATTGAAAATTCGGTCTACAATTGACGGAGAAATCGCATAAGTTCCATAAAAAAAACTAAGCGCCTGTAGGAAATGCGTATACAAACTTTTTTTTCAACAAATTCTTTAATAAGGGTTATTCTAGATTTCCCTAATTTCGACTCATCAGATTACATGGTGATAATGGGACCAATTCGGGAGGATAACCTATCGATAAAAAAAATTGCTAATCGGTCCACAGTTGACGAAGAAACAAAGTGACACATACAAAAAACATACACACGAATTGAACACCGCCTTCTTTTTGAAGTCGGTTAAAAACAAGAATTTTCCTTTTATGTATCTTGCAGGGTTCAGAAGACGTCAGTTCTGCGCGAAAATAGTATCAAGTCAACAGTAAAACAAGACAAAATTATGCATGATTTACATTCCAACCTAGCTTTTTGGCTTTTGTCGCACTAATGCACTTACTTCATCTTATTTCCACATAAATCTAGACGACAACAAATGTTGCACTAAAATTTTAGTTACGGGAAGTTTAGTATTCAACATCGCATGTAACAGCTTGTTTTCGCTACCTAATAATAACAGTTCCACTGAAATAGAGTCATATTGTTAGATGTTTATTGTGAGTACACTCATAGCTCATATCTTCAATAGCTGCTGCGTAAAGTTATTTGTCATTGGGAGCAGGATCTATCATTTAATTCACGTTCAGTGCTATGTCGTCATAGTTCGCTCTTTTAATTCACTAGGGGAATCGGGGACTTTTTGACCATAGAAATATTGTTATCGCTAGGTAACCTTCTTTCGGCATATATAAACTTGTCTTTTATTATTTAAATTCTTCTTTCAAATCTGACGGCGCGTTCCCCTATCGCACGTCACGTTAATCATTCATTGTCATGACATCAAATAAAATAAATAAAATCGCCTCGACTTTTAAACATTCAATAATAATATATAATATAAAATATACCGATATAAATAGCTCGATCCACATCGCAAATGTAAACTAGAATAAATGCATATACTATAATAAATACATAATTATTTTGTAAGCATAATAACTACATTAAATAATTACTACATGGTCAATATAAACATAAAATAACGTAACATAAAAAATAACATATAATATACTCGCGTCGCTTTATAAATAAATACATAAAATAAACAATACTCCTAAGTTTAAACATACAAGTGCAAAAGTAGAGGGAAATGTACTGAGAAAAGGAGCAACTGTGTTTCATATCCATTCATCAGATGCGTGGGTGCCCTTATTTCCTTCCTTTCAAAATTGTCCCAATGTCCTATTTTCTTACTTTAAACCAGTCCAGTCCGCTTATCACTAAACCCAGCGCCACCGCAACAAATATAACGAGTTGAGATATGGTTTTATTTTTATTTATAAACAACTCGAGTTCCGTACCCTTTTTTACAACTTCATTTCTAGATTTACTTTTTTTTAGAATTTAATACACTTAATAGTTATTTTGGTTCGTGTGTGTGAGACCTTAATTTAGTGATTTTTGTATTGAGGTGTATGTATCTTACGAATAACTTTATATTATATTAATTTATTTTAATTTAATACTAAACTTATACTTAATGTAGAGTGTATCTGTTACATGCTGGTGTTATGAGCAAGTGCATGTGCAGTGTGGGCTAAGGCCCACAAGTATATAGATAGGCCATAGAGCCGTCGCGCTCGGCGCTCGACTAGCGGTCGCGTCACGTCCATCTATGTGACATATTCTACATTAACTAATATATTACAACTCTTCACGTCCCGCCAGCGTCGCGTCGCCGTCCCGTCCCGTCCGCTGTTTGACCAGACCTTTAGGCTGCGACTTTAAGTTTATACAAAGTATCTCGGTTGATTTCACTGCCCTCTCCCTTGTGTGTGTGTTTTAAATATTAGGGGCCTTACTTATAATATTCTTGTTAAGAAAGGATTAGTCATCTCTTAAATAAGAGACTCTTAAGCCCCTAATCAGTGGCTGTTACTAATAAAACTTGCTATCTTGCCTCTTAGCAATGACTTAAACTACCTCTCGATGTTGGTTATTTTTGACAGTTATTTATGAGTTACTTTACCACCATCTCTTATCCTTAAGAGGAGTTTATGAGTAAGATTTTCGTTAACCAGTTGCTGAGCAGTTTCTTAAAATTTAACAAACGATTATAAGTAAGGCCATAAGTGTTTAACTAAGCTATTGTCACTCCTTAGTATATATACATCATGGAAGTATATATCTGGCCTAAACCTGACACCCTTACACCTCTACACTCTTCTTCCTTCGTTGATAACTGTGATAACGTCTGTCCGTTTCTGGAACTCACTGCCATTCAACATCAGACAAGCTAAATCCATATTGTCTTTTGAACTGATGGTTACTAAATATTTTTGGTCCTCGCAAGTATAAAACATGCTGTTGATTCTATAATTATATAGTAAGTATGATATATTTTATTTTTATATAGTATATAAAGTATATTATTATTTATTTATTTACTTTTTACTAATACTTGGAATGTTTCTTATTATTTATTGTCTTCACCGCAGCTGTTGTCCTTAATATTTTTCTTAGTTTAGGAAGTTGCCTGGAAGAGATCGCTTTAAGCGATAAGGTAGCCCTTTGTTCAACATTTACTGTACTTAGTTTTAATTTTTGGTGAACAATAAAGTGTTTTCATTCATTCATTATATATCATGGAAGTATATGTCATGGAAGTATATATCCCAGTATTCTTTTTCCATGCTAAAAGTATACGGTTCAACATCACTATTCAAGTTCCCGCCCAAAAATCTATTACTGCTCTTTAGTATTTCAGACACTTTATAAAATGAACTTCTATGCTGCCAGTATTGTGTAAAAAAAGCAAAGCGCGCTGAAAATATCAATTTTAGATCCAATCGTATTCACAGATCAAAGAGAGCTATGATGAAAAGATAGTATAGAAAAGGATGTAGATATTAGGATCTAATACACACATGAAAGAATACTGCAAGCAAAACACTTTATTTAAGACGGAAATACAAACATTATAAGTTTCCGTCGTTGAAAAAGTTTCTAAGCTCTAAAGACAACAGTGTTTTTATTTTTAAATATTTATATTTTGAATCCCTATTTAAATAAAACACTTTCTGCTTTTTATTAATTTAATCATGGGTCTGTATGATTTTCATATTTACCCAGTGTCAAGTATATATTGTTATTTGTTTCAAAATAATCTTCAAGCCAACCCTCTACCCAAATTATAAATGTTTGACTGACGCTAAATAAGGCAGTTCTTATAACACATTGCAAAAGCATATTTCATTAAATCGTTGGGTGTTTTGCCATAAGCACAGAATTATTTATCAAAACAACCAATATCCATACATACAATTATTAATAACTTTCAACTAATATCATTTATTAGTGATCGCCCGTGGTCTAAATTCGACCATAATAGTTAATGTCAAAGACTATACTTCTAAAACCACAGAGGTGCCACGGCTACACTGTTGATTTGCCTTGAACAATAAATAATATTTTTTAATGATTTAATGAATTTTTAAGCATAATTTAAAAAAGATTATTACCATTCGTCACTTCTTCTCTATATAAACGATAAGTGTGCGAAATTGTCGTAAAAAGAGGTACAAAGTTTTTGCTTCACGTATATACATACTGTCAAACTTTGGAATATGCTGCCTCTTACTGTCAGAGAGGCCAAATCCTTACCAACATTTAGAAATTTACTCAGAAAACACTATTTATCCATAAATAGCTATGTCTGATTAACACAATATAATCATGCTAATACATTTATTATAATAACATATGTGTTTTGTAATATATTATTGTATACGTATATTATTGTATATTATATTTATAACTATGTATATATGTATGTATTTGTATATTTATTTGTTAAATTAGTTTGAGTATTTATGTGTCCATTGCCTTTTTCCTGCACCACCTACATCGCCTGATTCAAATTTGTTTTTCATTTAGGTTGCCTGGAAGAGATCGCTTTGAGCGATAAGGCCGCCTATTGTATCGCCTAGAAAATATTGTAAATATTGTCTGTTTTGTAATTGTATGTTTTGGTGTGCAATAAAGAGTTATCTATCTATCTATCTATACATATAAAAAAGTGCATAACAAATAATCACCTTTAAGTTCCTGTGATGGTGGCGCCTCATCTGGGCTAGCTAGTTACAGATATAGGCCGTTTCACGCAGATGTGGCGATGGGTGTAATGCATTATTTGTGATGGGTGTTATTTTTAATTGTTAATGACATTAAATATAGACAGATACCGTATGTATATACACTAATGGGGCTATTCGATAATGGTATTTTATCGCTTTAAATAAAACGCATTCGGCGACAGTCAAAATCTTTAACATTATCGCAGGTGTGGCCCTAGCATCAAAAACTCAACTACTCAATACCTACGGAAATGTAAACACGATAAGATTCCGTGAAAAATGTTCCTAAGCACCAAAGACAACAGCGTTTCTTTTTTAAATATTTGTATTTTGAATCCCTATTTAAAAATAAAACTATCTATCACTATCTGCTTGACACGCGCCACGATAGATAGCGGTTTAGATACTATTAAAAACCGGAAACGGATACTTGGTCTACGCGAGCGCATTGCGCTGCGGTTTTAGAACAAATTTGTGGCGCGCCCTCCGACATGGACGATTGATTCCGCGTATTGATTGATTGATTGACGATGTGAGTGTTTTAAGTTTGTATGTATGAGAGTTTGTTTTGAAATTATTTGAAAGATTTCGGTTGATGGGTCTTATGTGATATTTAGTGAGGAAGCTTTTAAGTGTTGTTCTGGAACAGGGATTCCCAAAGTGGTCAATATCGACCCCGGAGGTCGAAATCGATTTCCTAGGGGTTGACATAAACGAAAATTGATTTTGGGGGTCGACGCGGTATAAAAATCGACCCTTATTAATTAGCAAAAGTTATTATTTGAATGTTTTAGGATACAGTTCATACTGAATTTTTTGTTTTTTTTTTATGTTTAGTTCACGGATTTTAAAGGTTTAAAATAAATCATTACATTCTTAAGTATTTTTACATAATTTGTATTAATAATTATTAATTACACTTGATATGTACTGAATTTTATATCTTTTTATTTAGTTAAATTTTGATAAGAAAATGGCAGTTTTTAAATTGATAAATATTTTATATCTATACTAAAAAAACTAGGGATAGAATTTTAAAAGTAATTTGGCTGTAGGGGTCTCTTGCCCAAAATAGTTTGGGAATCTTTGCTCTAGAAGAATTAAATATTTTTATATTTAGACCATTGGTATCCAAGGTACAGAAGATGGAGTTTTGTATCATCAGTAGCTGATGTTCTGGCAGAAATTAATTTTGATGGACATAAACTAAATGGACGCCCGTAATCAAATTGTTTATAAAAAATTTAAAAGTTCTGTATGCTGGACATATATTGAAGTTTATATTATAAAAAAAATATTTTAACTGGAGTTGAATGGGATATTTGAATATGTATTTTTGTAGTGAAAGTTCTTTATCGGCGTTGGAAAAAAAAATACCGTCACATTTTTCGGTTACGCGTCACATCTTTCCACAATCCTTGATGCAATTGCTACGCAAAGATTTGTTGATAAATGGATTGTGAGACGAGCATTGTAATATTTCTTTACTTTATTATGTTTTAATTATTATACGAGTTTGATGATTTATAAATCATTTATTTACACACACACACACACACACACACACGCACGCACACACACACACACACACACACACACACACACACACACACACACACACACACACACACACACACACACACACACACACACACATATATATATATATTAAAGTGATCAGCAAAATCATAATTTAACTTTATTTAACCAATTTCTGTAAAGTTGCATATATGCAATATTATAGTAGAGTTATCGAAAAATAAGGTCATAAAGAAGTTTCACTTCTTACGTGTGTACACTAGTACACGCACACATGTTTTTTTTAACGGGCTAACCACAAAAATTGTTGTTTTTTGAATCAAATTTCCATATTTACTTACTTAGATCTCATTTATTTAGGTAGGTAGTGTAATAACACGCTAAAATTCATTGTAGCGGTATAGTTATCATAAATATTAATTTGGCCAAGTGTAGGCGAGTACGCGAAGTGACAGCTAACGTTATAGTTGTCGGTTACAGTATATGCGTGTTATATTGCCTAAAGTGTTCATTAAAATCTGTTGAGCCATTTCTGAGCTTCTTCGAGACAAATCTTTGGACAAATCGAAAGGTAAAAATGAATATTTTTATTAAGTAAGTATCAAACACGGTACAAGAAATATAACATTTCAAGGAGCATAGATGTACCCTTTTGACATATCAGTGTGTCCATAACTAAATATTTTTAAAATAACACAAAATTATGTATGAAAAATTATTGAAATAATAGGTAAAACTGACAAACAGACAAGTATTAACTCTAGCATTGTATTTTTATGAACACTATAGAGTTTTCAACAAAATTAGGGGTCCTTAATAAAACTCCAATAATGTAACCCAAGGTGTAAAAAAATACCTAAAATCGCGTGCGCTGCGAAAACTATTGATGATAGAATAAAATAATGTACTACGACTTTGCAGAACATATCGTTGTTTACAAAAAATGTCGCGACACTATGTATGTAACTATTATAGTTATGCCACAATAAGTGTTCTTTTATTATAAAATTTTAATTAAAATGCCGTCGCTAGAAAAGGCTCTTTATTTGTATATTGGTATTAATCCTTATGAAAATAAATTACTTCATATTCAAGACTGCTTCAATACCTTTATATTACTTTTTGAATGATTCAATTTGGACATTCTATTCGAAAGATATCACGAGTTTAAAAATCTAAGAATTAGTGACGGTGACTTTTCGTGAGCGAAAAATCGTAAGACCCCCTCTATATAGAAGTTTCACTTCAAAAACTTCACTATCAAATTTATTTTGATTTCTGAACGACTTTTAAATTTAATTAATTTCTAACCGACAGGATGAACATCAAATGTTTGACAGGTACGAATAGAGTCTAAGGGAAAGCGAAATTGTTGTTTTTACTTTATTCCAAGCATTTTTTACATATTTACTCACCTTTTGAATCTTCCCTGGACTTCCACAAATAGTTCAAAACCCAAATTAGCCAAACCAGTCCAGCCGTTCTCGAGTTTTAGTGAGACTAGTGAACAGCAATTGATTTTTATATATATAGATATAGTAGAGTATTATTCTTTTTAAACCAACTTGTATTTAGAAGCGAAAACTAAGCATCTTGGGGATAGCAGTAGTCATTTTAATTTTGAAAATTTATTTGATATCACAGATTTTAATTGTATTTATTGGTATGACCAACTTATATCTAATTACGTATATTTTCAAAGAAACCAAGGAAGCAGGAACGATAGTGGTTCAGACAATCCTTGGAAGGAACATCGTTTTCTGGGAATAATGAAAGGAAACCAGCTTCCTTGTAGTAATGGTCGATTCTGGCAATGTACCCGCCCAACCCATGGCTAGACGGTACTAAGATTTCTGGAATTTGTGGTATTAATACTATTGACAACAAATTAGATACCATAAAGCATACGATAATAGTAACTGATGTATTTTTTAACATGGTGTACGTAAACTGTATTTCACCTGGACAATAAGCAAATAACAGTTATTAATGTAACTGTTTGTAAAAGTCGTATAAATAAATGTGTTTAGTAAGTAGTACTGTTCCAAAACATGGGAATTCTTGTCAAATATTTGTCCAATATTTGCGCACGGTTTCGGGTAAATCCTGGGACTTCAAGCTACAACTGTTATATCCTCCCCTGTGCTTTACAAAATCTCCTATCCTCCACTCATCATTCTCTTTTCTTTACCCATCCTGGTTTCCTGCATAAGATGGGTCTTACTGCTAGTCAGGCAGTAGCCGCTGCGTTAAAGATGCTTCAGCCGCACGCTGTGGTGACCGCACGAAGTGGAGAATAAAAATTAGGAAACCGGACCCTAGGCATCGGATCAAACACTCCGAACGGAACTGGGATTTAATGCCCGGATGATGAGATAAAACAGTAATAGAAGATTCTTAAAATAAAAACACAAATATCTTATGGCTCAGACCAAGTATCATAAATTTCCTCACAAAACCTAAATAACGCAATGTTTGCAGAGTGCACAATAGTCGATGAAAAACTTTGTCCCACTTCCAATCAGTCAAATACGCCAAAAAGAATAATTGAAAATGTGCCAACATTAACAAAACCAAAATAATTAATTACGCACACATATATGTATAAGATTAAATAAATCATAATGCAACGAAATTACGTAACGAACAACGTGTTTACGAACATTTCCCCCGATTTTCACGCTCGTATACGCCGTTAGAGCGAAACAGATATATTCGATTACAATTTTCCCCTCGGTAAAGAAAGAGATAGTTATATCGTGATTGTTTCGTTTTTGAACGCCGCAAGCGCATCGCTGAAAGCTCTCGCGCGCGGAGATCTTTCAGTTTTGCTTCAAAGCTCGCACGGTTCAGACGTTCCGACGGTTGGTGCTTTATGAAAAAAAATCGACGTCCCAATCGGTTTCGGGAATCGTCTTGTAGTGATAGTGACTTATATAATAAGTGCTAATTATTTTTTCTGTGACAATAGACTGTGTTGTTTTTGGACATTTTCATTGGAATATATGCGGATGGCCCGCACGGGAATTGTATTCGTTCCGAGAAGTTGGTAAGCTCGATTTGTGTTATTTTAAGATATAATTAAATATAGAACAGCGGCATTTACATCAAAACGTAATTAGTTGTTATAAAAATACTTGAGTCATACCATTCTCGGTACTGTTTTAGGCGGTTTTTTAATTATTACTAGATGTATTGAAGGCGGAAATAACATGTCTCAAGATGACATTGTCAAAAATCTAGGCAAGTGCCTGTCTATTGTTATACAGTGAAGGGTTCTGTAGTCAATAAGAACTTACTACCTGGCAATGAACGCTAAAAATTTGTTGCAACCATAAATTTATCTATGAAAATAACACGATATGTCTCATCGAACCATATATGAAAATTTGAGGGTTCAAAGAATTGCACTCCTATATATTGTTTAACGAATAGCCAGTTTATAATTTTAATCAAATTTGATTTCGGAATATATTTTGCGATATATTCATAGTTAGTTTTATATATCGAAGGTTTCATAACAAATGGGCGTACAGACAAAAGGGCAGTTTTACACAAGGGACAAAATTGTGAATAAAACAAAACTAGTTGATTGTATAAGGTTGAAATTTGGATTACCCTTCTATTTAGGCGCACTTGTATACTGATAAGGCTTTCTAAATTTTAACATGCATAGTATTTAGTAAAGTATTTAGTAAGTATACGCCTATATATTATGAAGCCCTCGATATATATAGATAAATGTAACAAAATAATGTTAATTTTTGAACATTTTGATGTCAAGGAGTATTTTACAAACCTTTAAGCAAATTTAACGTATATGATTTGCAGCGTGTTTAACTTTATACCCAGTAACTAATACTTGCATGTGTAGTGACTATAAAAAATATTATTCAATTTATTATTTTATTTCGAATTTCATTGGACTTTTTGATATTAGTTACCGAACGGAACTATACATTTTTGATACTGACAACACTAGTACAGCCATTTTGGGCAACACCTGTTTTCAATACCTCATTTCGAGATTCTAGTTCGAGTTTTTGGCGGGAACTGAAAGGAGAGGTTGTGCTGTGCAGTTTTATTTTCTAAAAATGTGTATAATTACTCTAAAATGAACAATAGTTGCAGGATATTGATAGTTTTTGAGTAGAAATTATGTGTTTTTGTGAGAAATGTGAACTGTATAGTCAGATGTGATCTTTCGAGTTTTCACAAGAACTCCATTGAATGGCGTCGGTTGTAGCCTGCAATACAACTGCGCTACTATACGAAGACCTATTAATTAACATGTTTCCGACTGAAAGACTTTGATTCTATGGTCATGAATAAATTAATTTAAAAAAAAACCTCATTTCGACAGCTGCACACTAGGGCCTCGATCAATGTTATTATTATATTCGCAACATAAAAAGTATATGTAAAACCAATCGAAATATATTATACCTAGTGATAAATCGTGTGTTTGATATTTCCTATATCACATAACAAGTAAAGGAGCCCTCAACAACCATTGGTGTTACAAATATTCATAGGCGATGGTAACTGCTTTGCATCAGGTAGGGCCGTATGCCTGTCTGCTGAACTCATGTCATAAAAATTATATAATTAAAAAGGCAAAATGAGAGAGAAGAATGACTTGGGCGCCATCTAGTTTATTTAGGATTTAGTAACTTCAGCTACGATTTTATTGGACCATTGTCATATCAACTATTGTTCTTCCATGTCAATATCAATTATTATATGGGTACCTAATTTTCACCATATCAAGTACTGTTTATAATTCAAGGGGGCTTGCAAACGCGTGACACGACAAACAAACGTCCTTACCGTCATTTCCCGCAGGTGTTGGTAAATATTATATGAATTATTGACGAGAAAAATATCATTATTTATAGTATTTTTTATTGTCGAATTAAAGCGGTAAGACCGACGGCACACGTGACGGAGGGCGGTTACCGTCGTCTATGGACACTTAGAAAGAAAGAACATAATATTTATTTGGAGTTATTTAAATCAAAAAACTATATATGAGCAGTTTAATAAAAGCCAAAAGTTAACCAACTCTAAACAGGCCCTAACTCAGCAAATGCCGGGTGATAACAACCAAAGCTGGTCTTCCGTTAGTGCAAAGCAGTAACGATACCTTCACAGAAGAAAAAAAGAACTAATAATCATTTAAATATTACTGTTAAACACTTCTCTAAATATTAAATAACTAAGAGGGCTGTAAATAATTATAAAAAATTGCACGTGCATATAGTGACGATTTTAATATATAGATAAAAATAACAAAAGAACATTCCTTCTCTACTATACAATATATTGTTTAGTCCCAAGTCTCCTTCTTATCTTAAGGAACATTTCCAATTTCTCAATGTGAATCAGGAGAAATTGCTCAGGTCATCAGTGAACATGAGACTAGAAACGCCGCTCAATACAAGTAAGTTTTATAATTATTCGTTCAGTGTTCAAGCTGTCCAATTATGGAATATACTTCCACTGGAAGTGAGGCGAGCCCAATCAGTATTAATAAGCTCCTTTGATAAATTAGTTCAGGATTACTACCTCAAAGTATATATGTTGTTATTATTCTACGTATCTCTATGCTATTCAGTGAATTATTATTGATATGTATCGCTTTTATATATAAAATATGCAACATTTAAAAAAATATTGTGCACCAACCCCTGCCTAGCTTTGTGCCATATTTCTCTCTCCAATCCAAGGTTGTCTGGAAGAGATCGCTGTCAGTGAAAAGAGCGCCATTTGTACCTAATTCTAAGTTGTTTTTGTGTATTATTTCAATGATTTAATTGTACAATAAAGTATATTATTCTAAAAGAACATCAATGTTCCATATTTAAAAATAGTGTATTGTGGCCAGTAACAAACCTTATCAACCGCAATAAAAACTTTTTGGTGGAGATTCCAACACTTATATCACCAAATGTTGTTGCTGGCATCGAAGGAAAGACACGAACCTGACCACTAATGCCGAAACACAACTCAAGGTTACAATGGTTAACATGCATCACTTATGGTGTTTATCTTATATAATGTGCATATTGTTGCAATTCCACAAACTGACGTTGATGAAAAAAATCGTGTGAAAATCTCTGTGACGTCAATCAAAAACCTAGTATTTGGCTGTTGTATGTTACAGATATAGGCCGTTTCACGCCCATATGCCGATGGATTTAATGCGTTATTTGAGATGCGATATTCTTAATGATGTTAAATATTGACAGATAATTAATCATTACACTTATGTGGCTATTCTTCATAGTCTAAATCTTTAACATTATTGCAGATGAAGCCCCATCATATGGCTTCTGTTACATTAGTCTGAATTTTGTTTGCTTGAATGCTATTATAAAAGAAATATGCTTGATTATTTGACTAGAATAGAGAATAGATAAATTGTGTAAAGCCATAATTTAAAAAAGAAGCGTTTGATATAAAGTCTTAATACAGTCCGCGCCACGAAAGATGTGCCATAGACGCGGCGCTACAATCGCTGTACTTAATCCTGTCAGAGTAATAATTTGCTAATATCTAAATCATAAATTCTATCCGTAAAGTAATAATAAGTAAAATCGATGTAGGTAATTACTGAATAAAAAAAATCGAAGTCGTGGTAATGGTTAGTGTATGCGTCTCAAACTCAAAGGGCGCGGGTTTGAACTAAATTTGTGAGTTTGTAGTACGTAATCTCTTGAACTACTGAATCAAGACTACTACTACTGAAGAAAGCTACATTATCCCAGAGTGACATAGCTTATATTTGATTGTGCTTAATAATATTTTGTAACGAGAATATGCGCGCGAATTCGTCCACGTTTGAGTTGAAATTTCCGCGGGATTTCCGGGACACAAAATAACACACCATTCGAAAAAGAATGAAACCTATCGTTTTAGTGAAAACTGTTGGTATAAGCTAATTTTTACGTACCCGATCACCTACAAACCGCTCCCAGAACAATTTAGGATTCGCAGGATAAAAAGTAGCGCAGAGTTTAATTCTAATAATTAGCTGTCGATCAGAGAAAACTGCATCGAAATCGGCCCCGTAGTTTTTATGTGAATCCCGTACAAACAGACAAGAAATCTAAAAAATATTGCATCGCGTTCTCCATCGTTTATATAGTGTATGTCAGTTTTTTTTATAGTTTTAATGTACAGACTGGGCTGTTTAGAGTTTTATGATATTGTAGATATTTAATGAGGACCAACGAAGCGGGCATGGATCAGCTAGTCTGTTATAATTAATTAATATTGATACTTTAGCAATACCAAAAACATGCATGACGTTCTTCTATAATACAGTGTAAACTCTATATAATGACAGCGAAGGGACTGTGCATTTTATAGCGTTCTATACATACAGTTGTCGTTAAATGAAGAGAAATCTGCTATTTTTGACTGACATCTTTTGCTGCACCAGTAATTTTGTTGTATTTTCTTACTTATTTTATTCATATCTTGCGATATTGAGGCATCTTGGTGATAAAGGAAGTACTTAGAAATTTCGGTATGCATTATGCCGACAGTAGAGTTTATATATAATTTAAATTTAATTTAAATTATATAATTATAAAGCGATAAAAGAACGTACGCAGCTTTTACTAATTTTGGCAACTTAAAAGGTACTTTTTATTACTTAATTATTGTCGTTCATGAAAGTGGTTGTAATGCTATATAGAGTGTGTCACTGTATGGAAGATAAGCTAAACCAAAGCCAAGTGATTTCGATGCTTAAGGGAGTTATTCGTTATTTCTAGTGACGTTATATGTAGTTTATACTGTATTTGAGGTGTTTTGTAAAGATCTGGTAGAAGGCGCGTTCATCCTGCTTATATGTACCGAGTTACTCGTCCTCTCGATATACATAATACTGACTAATATTGGCAAAACTTCTACTCAGCGCATTTGTAGTAATAAGTTAGTACCTATCTACGTTTTCTTTATACTAAAGCATCTATTGGGATATCAATGAAACATTGAGGTTAAGGCTGACAAAAAGATTAAAACAATAAACCGGTCTCTGTATGGAGCCAAGGTCCAGCTCGTCATTGTAAGAAAGAACCGAACCAGTGTCCCTTTTAGCATTCAACCGGCGTCCTAACGCGTAACACGTGACAAACAATTTGTTTTTGTTGCTAGCCGAACAGCGAAATCTTCGGAGAGTCTGTTTTGACTAGAAACTTTTCTCATGGAGTTTTTTGCCACTTCTGCTTCTTTGATCGATATCTTTTAACTGATTCTAATAAAAATAACGAAGTCAATCTTTGACGCTATGTATTGCGATCGGTTGGTTTGATTTATTTTTGAAATAAATTACGGCTTAGTCAATTTATCAAAATTCATGTGATGTATAACATAAAATTAACTCAAGAATAGACATAAACAATCTATAAATGTATTTAAAACTGCGTTATATGAAATAATAACACGTTGCGAAGCGATTCTATATAGATTAGGAAGTAAACTTTATTTTAACTTGATCGAGATCTGTCATCTCGTTTGATAGAGGTTTCACGTGAATTAAAGGCTTGCCTGTACTTAGAGCAAAGTATCGGCGTTGCCATCCAACGCGGAAATATGGCCAGCGGTTTTGGCACGTTCCCAACTGACAGCGATTTGGGACTTGTATATTATTTGGATTTTTTTACTTTTTTTAATTAGGAAATTGTGCATAGTCTATAATTTGTAAAGTATTAAATAATTTTTAACTATATGTACGATCTTCAAAAAATAATGTCCAGTAAAAATTACTTTGAAGAAGAACTTGAATTTAAATCTGATAGAATAATAATTTTGATCATTCTACGTATATTTAATGCACTAAATAAATATTCTATTATCAAGATTTAATTAAATTATCCATCATAAAAGTGAAATTGTATGTTTGTTGTTTGCTTAGGTATGAAACGGTTGTTATAAAGTTTATCCTATATGCATAAGTACTTTTGAAAACGACTACACATAACATGAATGTGGGACAGCTTTGATCCTGAAAATTAGACCGTTCTTAAGCTATAAGAATTCAAATATTACACAAGGGAAATATACTCTAAAGAATTTTAAAAAGAACTTATATCGATTATAAATTATATAGTAGACAACACACAAATGAAATTTTTTCTTCCGAAACAAAATAATTAATTACACACAAATGACATTTTTGTTCTTCCGAAAGAAAATAATTAATTTCTGTTCCGGGCCTTGAACTGATTATTATTTATCACAACAACATTCCATAATTCTTCTTATCAAAAAGAAAACAATTAACTTATCAAATGTGACACAAATCCAAAGGGACAGTATTTACAACTTGTTGAATAAATTCATTACTGTTCTTGACAAATAACTGATTATTTTGTTTATCGGTACTATGTAATTAGTATTCAATTATATTTATAGTCTTTTTATATTAATTTAATTTATATAATAGATATTATAATGTTATACATTTCAATTCATTCATAATATTGATTTAAATAGACAATATGTATTATATGTGTTGTTACGTATTGTTTATTAAAAACGGACTTTAGGCTTACTAAAACTAGTTTAAGCTGCAAAATATTGTTCCGAACTATACTTCGAAATTACCAATTTTCATTTCAAACAATTTTGTACAGATGTATTAGGTATTACATCTGTTCTTTACTATAGAACGTTTACAGGCGTGTATAGTGATGATTTTATCCATATATATTCAATCATAATTAAAGTAGACTCAACTCAGAGACGTGTACACTATATTTCCGTTTGATTACATTTAAAAATAATTATAATTAATGTGACGTAACTGAATAATGAGATGAGGAATTTCCTTCATAACAGTCATTACAAAATTACAACTAATAGAGACTCCATTCAATCAGAAATTCACTGTATTTTCCGGTTTACGCATAACGTGTGCCGAACACGTGGTTCCGTACATGAGAGAAAAAAACACACATACAGACAAACTAACATAATGAAGATGTATCCCTTATTATTGAGAAAGGCATATGGCCGTAATTCAGACCTTTAGGGTACAAAAAACTGAGACTTGATATATTGCGATTGTATATTTTGTGCAAACGCCTTTTATCTAAAATATGAATGAATTTTAATATAATAAAAGAAACAAATGGAAGATTTACAGTTGTGGAACATTTTAAAGAACCTACCTAATACATAATTATTTAATTATTAATCAGTGCATAAATTTTCCGTTTTTTGAGTCATGTACTAAGGAATAATAAACGCTAAGAGATATCGGTGCAACGTCATTTTAAGTGGGTGTAAGTACTGGTAAGTAGATTCGATCTCAAATAATGTTCTATTTTCAATTTTTTTATTTATTCTATGATTGTATTTTTTAATTACGGACAGTATCAAAAAAAATAAAACAGTCGATGGCAGCAACTGCATATATCCTATGATCAGCCAAGATATTATTGTTTAATGCAAAGATTTTGTAAGTTACATTTCACTAAATTGTTGGATTGTAAACGACATATCCACTTTACAATTACAAATGGTCAATCTATAATAGTAATTTACAACTATTTAAGAAATTTATAATAATAATTGCATTTTCAAGGTCTCCATAAAAAAACTATAACGTCAAAATTTAATGGAGATATTTTTTGTGTAAATATTTTTGTTGTATGTGAAAGCGTTATAACAATATATAATATCAACTCATACACGTCTATTTTTTGGACTTGGGCCTCCAAATTGTTTTTTTAAGGGGAACCGAATGGTATTCTCGCCACGTTCGTCGATTCGTCGTCGAC
This sequence comes from Dendrolimus pini, assembly GCA_949752895.1. Lineage (NCBI taxonomy): Eukaryota > Metazoa > Arthropoda > Insecta > Lepidoptera > Lasiocampidae > Dendrolimus > Dendrolimus pini. The sequence continues at coordinate 14,195,842 of OX457145.1, read as the reverse complement.
ACACTGATTATGATGATGTGCTAATTTCATGAGGATGTTCACGTGGTGATTGTCAAAATGTTTACATTTGATCAAAAAACTTCTTGAACAGTGTATGCTTTGCGGACAGGCTTCCAACCCACGTTGCTGCAACGGGACGCGAGTGCGTTACTTAATAAGCGACCACTAGTCTTTCTAACTTGGAAAATAGTGTGCCTAGCACTTGTAGGTTTAGGTACCAAATATTAAGCGGGACAATCCAATAGGAAGATAAACGGCCTGTGTCTACAATTTCGTATTATTGGACGACATGCTCGCAACTGATCGTTCCGTCAGACACGCACTCCATAGCAATGTGTATGTACATAGACAATGAGAATAAAGCCTATTCGACTTCTTGAATTGCAAAAACTATACTATATTTACCGCCCGCCGCCCGCAGAAGGTTTGCCGATGACTACATACTATTATGGTATTGTCTTAATTACTATTACTGTATATACTTATGTAAAGTATATACAATAATAAATTAAAATAATAAAATTATTAATACAGAGCATATCTGTATAGTTATGAAAAGTTTCTAATCGATGCGTTCACAATCGCACGGCTCGCGCCTACAACGGTCTAATGTAAATCTTCCATTAATCGAATATGTACCAATTCGGTATGCTATTGACGTGTATTTGTGGACATTTTGTTTTTATCTTTTTGGCGCCATTCGCATGTTGTCTTCATTTAGACGGAATGTCAAAGATTTGTGTCATCTATTATTTGGTTTGTCTGACTTTAGATTAAATTACAAGTAAAATAATTTTATTTTCTATTTTTTTAGCAATGTTAGCAAACAGGCAGAAGACCCAATTAGTGGACAACGGTTATCGTCATCTAAATATGTTTGTAACACCAGGGACAACAACAACGCGTTGCCAGCCTTTAGAATAGAATTGAATACAGGGTATTGTAATAATAATAATAATAATTGGCAGACAAACACACATATTGTATATCCCCAAATTAAGCAAGTTACGCTTGTGTTATGGGTAATATACAACGGACTACTTTGGGGCGGATCCCAGACATCCAGACCATAGTAAATGACGGAGAAAATACGTTTCCGAAATTTACTATACTGGGAATCGAACCCGGAGCCTCTGCGTTGTAGTGAGGTAGGTCGGCAAAGGCTTAGCTCACTCAACCACAGAGGCCGTCGAATACAATCAAATTAATGAAACGATACACAAAAATAGCTTATAAGCCACGCGCAGAAAGTTTGCTGATAACTACTTACTATTATTATATTGTATTACTTAGTATTATTGTATAATATACCTATGTAAAGTATATACAATAATAAAAATTTTGCAACAACCATTTATGTAACCTTTTTTGTGTCGACGTGACATCATGAGGCTATCGGCAAACCTGCGCACGGGTAGTATTTCCCATGATGATAGCGGAAGCTTTTACTTCACAACTGTACATCATTCCTACAAATTAGGTTTATCGACTTATTATGAACTCAGTGAAAACTTGCAAAATGTATACCATTTGTTTTGTGACCCGGTTACGAGCCTTTTGATCTCAGCATCTCGTTTAATAAAATAAAAATATTCTTGTTATGGCTCTGTGAATATTATTGTTGCGATTTTTTTAATGACATGTAAATGATCCGCCACAGATTATAAACAGGAAACAGATAATTATAAATAAAACAGTTTCCGCTGCATTAATTTTAATATTTTGTTAAAATAAATATTAATGAATAAATATTATCAACAGAACATCATAATTACAGAAGGACTTTGCGGAAACTTCATGTTTTTGGCGATGTTTTATTTTCACAAAATGTATTCATATGATTAAATTGAAAATGAACAAAAGATGGAAACTGATTTTTAAGCAAAATCATGTTTGTTTGAATTAGAAAATTTTTTATTATCGTATTTGATTTTTCTCATTCTAATTCATTTATCACTTTTTTAATGCATTTTGCAGCATAGTGGTTAGTGCTCGCATCCCAAACTCAAAAGGCGTGAGTTAGAATCCTGGCCGGATATAATATGCAAATTGTTATAATTACAACGTGCTAACTATGAAGGCAAACGTCGTGATGAAACCTGCACATCTAGAAAACCAATGTGTCAAACTCGCCAATTCATCTTAGATGGACGTGGCGGGTATACTCTCAGTTCCTCTATAAAAATGGAAGGCTCGAACCCAGCAGTGGGACGTTTATGGATTGTTATTAATAGGTATAGTTTTTTGTGTTTCACAGAAGTAAGTATTTGACACAAAGAAAATATTAATTTTTAAAATAACATAAAAAGTTAACAATATCTTATACATAACTAGTTTTTTACTCCTAGGATTCGCTCGCGTTAATGTTATCCCACGGGGATGCACATTTTTCCGGAATACAAAATTATCTATGTGCTATTTCAGACTATAATCTATCTCTGTGCCAAATTTCATCCAGAACCGTTGTCGTTCTGGCATGATATAAAAACAAACATACATCCAAACTTTTATAAACTAATATTTAAAAATCTTGTGTCTCGGTGTTTGTGGTCGAACTCCTTGTTGGTTATGGACCGGGAAATAATACTGCACATATTATGAATACTAGCAGAGTTTTTATTCTCACATTCATATACGCGTAGCGGTTTACAGTTTACTTGGAAACCTAATCAACAATAGACGCAAAGACGTACTGTATTCTAATATCATTTAAATATAGAAAACGCCCTACAAAAAGGTTATTGTTGAAATGAGAGGTTTATTTCAACATTCCTATACGGCTTAACCGATTTTAATGTTTTTTTTTTGTAAATTTGGTAGGTATGAGAATAGGCTATAAAGTATTTTTCACCCTCCTATAGTGATTTTTTTTTATGGCAGAGCAACGTTTGTCGTGTCCGCTAATATTAGTATAGATCTAGCTGTACGTCAGAACTAAACTAAACCTAATTGTCAACAAAAGCTGCACGCGATACGCAATATAAACTTTCCGTGCCAAACCGCTGATAGGTGCCGAAAGCAAATACATTTCCGAGAACAATTCTCCATAAAATATAATCTGTTGTCGCTGTTTATAAAGCGCGCCACGAAAATGTCCCGCAGAAAATAAAGGAACTAAAAGCGGCAACTCCGCTATTTGAAAGAACTTTATTCGTAGAGTAGCCAGGAAACAAATTTATAGCTTTAATTATGAAATATTTTGTACTTATTATTCAGTAATTACCTACATTGATTCACGAATTAGCAAATCATTGCCTTAGAAGAATTAAGTACGGCGATTGTAGCGCCGCGTCTGTGGGACTTATTTTGTGGTGCAGACTATACCATAAGAAGTTACAGTTGGGAGTTTTTGGCGGGAAGTGAAAGATGTTGTGCTGTGCAGTTTTCTTTTCTAAAAATGTGTAAAATTACTCTAAAATGAGTAATAGTTGTAGGATATTGATAGTTTTTGAGTAGTAATTATGTGTTTTGTGAGAAATGTAAACTGTATAGTCAAATGTGGCCTTTTGAGTTGTCACAAGAACTCCGTTGAATGGCACTAGCTGATTACCTACAGTTATAGTGGTGCTACACATAGGCTTAAGAAAATGAAGAAACTATATTGTAAACTAAGTTCTGGCTTAAAGGCCTCGCTGCCAATCCATAAACCTAAATATAAAAAGTTACTGTTTTTTTCAAGAAAGCAGGAGAATGTTTTTTTCTTTTGTCAAGATTTTTTCTGCGTTCAATTACCTGGTAAGAAAGATTTTTAAGCCTAGTCTTAAATGAAATTCGTTGCTTCATAGTTCAAAGATTTGACTGGTATCGAAGAGTAGATTTTACTGGCAACTTGAAAGTTACATTTCACTGAACGGATTGAACGCCCACATAAACAAATAAATAGTTCTTACATCCATACCTGTTGCAGACTCATTAGTTTCAAACCTATTCTTATAGAATAACATTTTGAATGTGATTTTTGTTTTTTATGTCAAACTGCTTTTTGTCGAGTGAAAATTATTGAGATGAATACACGTATAAATATCCATTGTTGTGTTTATTAATTTTATATTTTGAAATAACGCAAAAAGCAGGATATTTCTATTAAAATCACGATACCTCTCTTCAACCACCATAACAGAATGGCGACCGTGAGTAGTTTAAAGAAACAAAGAACCATAAGTCGCAGGCTATTTTCATTGAGTTATAATAGTTGTTTAGAAAAGCTCAGCAAGGGATACTGTAGTAATACATGAGGTTCGTGTAATTCTCAGTATTTTAGAAGATAAAGCTATGCAAATGTTTGATATAAAAGCAAATTTTAAAATTGCTGTTTTCAATTTACAGCTTTCGGAGGAGATAATAGGAGTTAATACACACACACACACACACACACACACACACACACACACACACACACACACACACACACACACACACACACACACACACACACACACACACACACACACACACACACACACACACACACACACACACACACACATATGTATATATATATATGTATATATATATGTATATATATGTATATATATACATATATATATATATATATATATATATACATATGCATATATATATCGGTTAGGTTAGTTAGAAATAAGTTATTTTATACTTTTTGAAGTCGGTTTTCTATTCTAAAGGCCGGCAACGCGTTGGTTTCGCTCTGGTGTTGCAACCATCTATAAACGACGATAGCCGTTTCCACTAAGTAGGCCATTTGCCTGTTTGCCAAAAAACATAGAAATAAATTAATGACTTATAATTTAATCTAAATTCAGACATCACAAATAATAGACGACTCAAATCTTTGACATTCCATCTAAATTAAGACGACATGCGAATGGCGCTAAAAAGTTAAAAACCAAATGTCCACAGATACGCGTGAACAGCATACCGAATTGGTACATATTGCTTTAATGGAAGATTTACACTAGACCGTCGAAGAGGTTTGGCGCTAAACATTGTGCTGTGCTGTTTTATTTTCTAAAAATATGTAAAATTATTCTAAAATTAACAATACTTGTAGGACATTGCTATCAATGTCCTACAACTATTAAACTTAATTCCTACTCAAAACCTATGTTTTCAGTAGGAATTATGTTTTTGTGAGAAATGTGAATTGTGTAATCAAATTTGGCCTTTCGATTTTTCACAAAAACTCTGTTAAATGGCTTCAGTCGTAGACGTACAGTTCAGCTGAGTTATACGAAGACTTATACATTACAATTGGCTGTATGGACTAAGATTCCCTCGCCTGCCATTGTGGTAAATACTACTAATAGATTATGGTCACATTAAACATTGTATTATTTTTATGTACTATTCGCCCCCAGATTTGTTTAGCTTAACTACGTCGTTGATTGTAAAAAAGAAAGATTTTTTGACATTAACACTTGTCAAGAAAGCACCTGATATTCTCGTCGGTAACAATAAACATAGACTAAATTCTACTTTTAACACTCACATTGCGTTTAAAATATGTGTGTAAATAGACATTAATAATCTCGTCCGGGCTGCGGGCTGCTTTATCGCGTCTTACGACTGACCACCCGGCCGCAAGAATTTGTATTTTTTCTCCGTTTAGGCACGGATAAATTTCGCCCGGGTCTCGTATGGGGCACGGCTCTCGCCCGCGGGGTTTAATATAAATTGTCCCTTATTCCTGCTTTCATTTTCACGTGCGCTATTTTTACTCTGTGCTTACTCTATGCCCGTATTTCGATGTCTTCTCCCTTTGCTTAAAAATGAACAAAATTAATTTTAAAACTGTTTAATAAAAAACGATTGAATTTCGAACTTACCCCAATAAAAATAGAGGCTAAATTAAAAATGTCAACAGTAAGTAATAACTTTGCAGTAATTCATAAGTTCTTGAGAACTATTTTCGTTCGAAATTTATTTTTACTCTATGAAATTTTATATCGATGATTTATTGGACTGTTCATCAAAACGCTTTGGGAATAAACTTTGTTAATATATTACTAGAAAATAAAAATGTTTTGGTTTTTGTCAGTCGTATTTTTGCTTGGTTATTAATCAAATTCTTGTAAATAAATCTTTTGGTATCGATGCTGGATTTTGTGCAATAACAAAATGGTTCCTTTTTGTTTGTTCTATGTTTAAATATCCACTAAGCGACGGATGTCGTTACAATATTGCTTTGAGGACATTTTAATCGATTTCCGGCAGTTTGAAGTATTTACTAGGTATATTCTTATTCAATTTTTTATTGTTTAAGACTGGCGTAGCATATTGCATTCTAAATTATCAATAAACAAGTATCCAAACTAAAGTCTATCTCAAATAGGACGGCATGGCTGACACATCCATTAATTAAACACACATATTATTTTTAATTATTAAATACTGTTTAATAATAATCTTATATTTAAAATCACAATGTTTATTTCACTATTTACGGAATTTCTCACCATGCAATCCTAATTGAAATAAACTGTAGTCATTTTCACATTGACATACTATATATTGTAGATGATATATATAGTATAATATATAAGACAGCGATTTGATACTTAAATATTATTTAGAAAAATTTATTAGTTAATTAGACATAATTTAACATTAAATCTTGTCGTATCCATTTTACTTTTTATGCAAGTACATAAATATGTCACACAATTAATTTTCGAAGAATTAATGGAAGTTGAATCATGGCACAACAATGTACAACAAGAAAAATAAACCATAGATTATCTCCACAGAACTATTAACTAACTACGTGTAAACTGCGACTGACTTTGCTTACCTATTTTATTATTTTAAATCCATAGAAATTCGAAGGCCGTATTGTTTAATAGTACTTCCTTTAATGTCTATAATAACAGCCTAAAACTAAGTTCATTGAATCCCCTTGAATTTTTATGTGCCCGAAAATCCTGGTCATACAAATTTGTATGTAGAGGGGATGTCCGATATTAGTTTTCATTCCACCAATACACCATGGCACATGGCTTGAATAATAAAGTTATGGTCATTTCAACATGGCTGTATGCAGATTACATATTTAATTATGTGCCTTCCTTGTTATGAGACCCATTGACTGGTTAAAAGGCTTTTAGTTTCAAATAAAACATATATTGCTTGTTTCTAGGAATTTATTATCTCGAAAATACATTTTTTAAACAAAATTATAGATCTAAATGTGATAGAGCCAGGCTAGAGTCATTATCTGAATCTGAAACAGCTCTTAGAGTCGACTCAATTGGTGTGATATCACAGTCTTACAATATCCCCCCCCCCGCCCCACTTTCTCCCTCCTTTTTTCGATGACGCAGGGGAATGAATTTTCTTGGAACACGATCCTCTGTCCTGGGGGAAAGTTCGCTGAGGGATGTGTGGGGCTCTTAATCGGCCGTATGCCCGCCTCCATGGCCCCCGAGCCAAGAACAAGGGGATGGTCTGTCGTCAAACTACCCACTAAACCTAATCTGCGTCCCTAGCTCACACGCCTTTACGGGGCGCCACAGGAACCAGACCAATAGGTAGTTAATCTGTGACGCCCCAAGGTGTATCGATGAAAACAGGGTGTCTTGCGGAGGAGGATATCCTCTTCAACAACAGGGGGGAGGGGAGAAGTCCGCAGGATTCCCCACTAGTCCACGCAGCCACTGTACGAAGCGCGACGCCTCTGATCTCTGGAGCTGGGCCCACTTTCCCCTACCCTATTCTCTTTATTGCATCTATTTCCTTTAACTCATCCTATCACCCTAAAGGCTAGTAAGTGGCAACGCGTTGCTTTTGCCCGTGGTGTTGCAAACGTCTATAGACGACGGTTACCACTTTCCATGAGGTAGTTCGTCTGCTTCTTTGCCAGCTTCGCAATATTCTCATACATGCATAGAAAACAAAGTCAGTGATAACTAAATTCATTCATGAAGCGAGCAATGTTAAAATAATCTTAGTCTAGCGAGGAAATCTAAAATAGAAAGTACAATCTTAGATCTACAGAATGTCAGACAGTCTGGCCATTGTGTTAATCTATTTCCTTTCCTTCAAATACGTGTATAATATATAGGTATATAAGGTACGTAGAGCTAGTTCCGTTGTATCCATAATTGATGTTATAGAAATGTTTGTTTGTTACTTCCTCACGGTTTTGGGATGGACCAATTATTATAAATTTTCAAAAGTATATAATACTTTTACAGTGACTCTGTGATATAGTAGAGTATTGGTTTACTGGAATACTGAGGTTAGATTCATAAAAGACAGAATTTCGTAAACTTTCGTCTCGTTCCGTAATTTTTCCGTGAAAGCGTAACAGACATACAGAAAAGGATACTTTCTAATATTAATATATTTCTCTAATTAATATATTCTAAAAGTAAAGTTGACCTAATCACACATTTGGTATACGTATTGTCACATACCGACAAAGAAATGCGCACACCTGGCTGTAGTAAAACGCAGTTTATTACCTTTCCTGTATTCGGAGTTCTTTCGTTTACTTCGTGTTTGCAATTGAAAAAACATCCTATTGTTATCGTACTTGTTTTATGGCCGACATTAGTGTCGAACTAATCATTGTTGTTATTGTATTGCGTCGAAGTTTGCCAGATGTGCGGATTAACTCAGTTAACGCGGCCCTTTGTCGGTATTATACAGTTTAGTATAAAACAATGCGCAAACGGAGGGGTGGGGGCAGTCAAGCGACGATTACGGTACTAGCAAGACGTGTGTAGTACATTCGAAGAGCGATATAGTGACGGACTTTACGCGTATTATTGAATCGTGCAGTGTTACTGGTTTTACCCAGTCATAATTGTGCCTGTTTTATACGTGTTTGTACAGTTCTTATAAACTCTATAGTAATTCCAACGGCATTTTAATTCAAGCCCTATGTAGCTCGTAACAATATGTATTATTATTGATAGCGATGATGAAGGTAGGCTGGATATTTTTTGTTCCGAATAATGCTATAATTTTACCTATAAGAATTCCAAAATTGAATGAGCGAAACCGGGACAAAAGTCCTAGTAAACAACATGACACTGCAAGTCTAATCTACTGTTCTAAAACCTAATGCTTAACAACTTAAATGTCAGCTTAAGCTGTGTTAAACCGTGTAACAATCTTGTACTAGGTATCGAATTCCTAAGCCAAGTCTACAGTTTATGCCTATCCTAGACAAGTCAACGACCTAGGTGTTATAAAATAACATTTTGTTACTTGATGTGATACTAATATTAAATATGGTGATGTAATGGTTGACAATAGGTGTTTTGATTAATAATGTCCTATACATATGTCATAGTGTTAAAACTAGAAGTTAGTCTATGGTTATTGTTACCGACGAGAATATCAAGTGTTTTCTTGACAAGTGTCGATGTCAAAAAATTTGGGGAGAATGTAGAATTTTACCATAATCTAGTAGTAATATTCGCCACAATGGCAGGCAAGGGAATCTTAGTCCATACAGCTTAGCTAATGTAGGTCTTTGACTCACGCCATTAGGTATTGTTGACGGACAGAGAGCACCCCCTGACCCACCCGCTGGAGCACACCTAATCTCCGCGCCCCGCTTGCCGCCGACGTCCATAGCTCGCGTAATTAGCAGCTAGGCGTCGGACGCAACGCGGGATATAGGAGCTGCCTTGGAGGCTGAAAACGTGCGACCCATTAAACCACTCTCACTCGACTCTTTCACACAATTACTTGTTCATTCCATTAAGAAATTTAATTTATGTAAATAGTTCAATAATAATCATACAGTCCAGTCTATATCGAGTTACATTTTTAAAAGAAGCAACTAACTGCCACCAATTGGCACGAGTATATTAATATAATAATCCATTACCCAAATCTGAGTGCATCAGTTTGAATTATTTAAAAATACGACCAATGTTATACATTTCGACATTGAACTATACACACCAGTACAAACTGTTACAAGAATCCAAAAGCTTTTAAAACCAAGTCAGTGTAACTCGATATTTCCTCGACCGTACTGTGGGTACTAAATCGTCCTATTACATGAAAGCCAAAGGACATTAACGTCCCGTTTACGATGTCGTGACGCATGGACATTAATGCCCATGATCCTCGTGACGTGTGGCTAACCCATTAATGTCACATTTGCGGGACATTCCTGATAGTATCGATTTAAGACGTGTTTTGTTTGAAAGCTAGTAAATGTGCGTTTAAAAATGTTAATAGGTGTTACAAATGGGTTGTTCTACTTTGGTTGTTTTGTTTGAGTAGTAAACAAAACCGCTTAATCCGTACCGTTACAAAAAACAATTTGTATGGACTCGTCATCATTCGTAATATTAACCCCAGTGCGTTGGGAGCATCAATTTCAGAGCCAGGGGAGGGATATGCTGTACGCACTTAGAATTGGAAGAAAACACCAGTTTTTTTTCCAATTAAACGCTTTATTGACTAACACAGCCGTACGTGATTCTTCTCTGCAGGGTTGCCTCTTCAGACACAACTAGCAACGTTCTGCTCCGATGATAAGAAATTTCACAATATAGTCGCCGATATTGCGTAGACCACCTCCTTCTATTGCGGCGTTAACCGCGCGTGGCTCCCCTCTGGATCTCCTCTACATTAAACTCCTCCTACACTGCATTGCCCATTAAACTCTTCACTAAAATCTCCACTAAACTCGTCACTATTTTCTATTAAACTTTTCTTCCAACTCTCTCGTATCACACTTGTCGCTTCGCTGTCTTCAACTGAACTCTTTGGTAGGCGCGCCTTATGCTACTTATATATACTTCATTAAAAATAAGGTTTATGATACGTCAGTCATAAGCAGCTGGACAGTTATGTCTTCCTTTGTGTGAGTCAGCTGTGATTCTTGCCTCGTATCTATGAGGAAGCGATGATGTATTGGCGGATACTGCGATACTAGCTGACAAGTGACCTGAGATAACTTGACACTGACTCTATTTGTTTGGATACTAACTATTAAATTATTGATATGAATGAATATATGAAAACGCTTAAAATTTCGTTGCGATTCGTTTTGCCACTTGTCTTTTCCGTTGCGATTCGCTTTTCCGCTTGTCCGTTGAATTTTTTTGTTCTGTTCTTGTTTTGATGTGTATATTTGAGATGATATAAGAATTTTTTAAATAATAATGCAATAACTGCGAGGCGTGAGATGGCTAAAGGGGAGGTTGGGGGAATTTTAGTGTCATCTCGGCAATATATGTCAAATTGAAAAACATATTTATTCATTTGCGATGTCTCGAAGTCGCCAACAACAGTTATTATAAAATACTAATGTTTACAAAATGTAATTTGTCACAAATCATCTAGACACGTTGTCGGCGAAGTTGAGATGTCGATTTTTCATATCAGCGCCTGCGCAGATAGCGTCTGTCAAAACAACACATCCAGTGCGCGTGTTGTAGGATGTTAATTAATCATAGTAATATAATATCTCATATTTATAGTTTGACGTAGTGAGCTATAGATATACTTGTAATGTTGTTCTATATTGTTCAAGTTAATATAATTAGAGAAAGTATACATGTAACAAATTACAATAAATTATTTACATTATAGAAAATAAAACAAATCTAAACATAAATAATCGTAATATTTTACATTTAAAGTAGATTAAATTATATCGAGGGCTTCATAACAAAAGGGGCCTAAAGACAAAAGTGTAGTTTTAACACAAGGGGCAAAATTGTGAAAAAAAATGAAACTAGTTGATTGTATAAGGGTGAAATTTGGAATACCCTCCTTTTTAGGTACAGTTGCATACTGGTAAGACTTTAGAAATTGTAACATGCACAGTTTTTGGTAAACAAAAAAAAATGGCATTTTTGCGTATACGCCCATTTAATATGAAGCCCTCGACATAAAAAACGTAAGAGAAATACGAATAGTATATATGTAGGTCTCAAATCGTTCCCAAAACGCTGGCCGCATTTTCGCGGGTATAACTAGGGTATTTTCCTGTTTTTATTATTGTTTTAAGAAAAAATTGTATCTCGGTTTCTGTGGTTGAACGGGCTTTCCCGCAGAACGTAGAGGCTCCGAGTTCGGTTCTTTGCATGGTAAATGTTGTCTGGGTGTGTGGAATCGGTCTCAGAGTGGACCGTTGTATATTTCTCGCAAGACAAGCGTAACTTGCTTTTCTTTGGAATGTACTTACATTTGTGTGTGTTTGTCTGTCGATAATTATTATTATTTTTATGCGGAAAATCTGAACCATCTATCAAAATGTGGCTTATCGAGTTGCTACTAGAACTTTATCATTTAGCGTCAGTCAAACATTTTGAATTTGGTCGTTACTGATAGTTAGTAGATATGTTTAGGCTGTATGTACTTAATCCCTTTGCCAGCCATTGTAACATTTTTAAAAATCTGTTTTGGCGGGAACTGAATAGTATAATCAAATATTGCTTTAAAAGAAAATTTAATCGAAAATATTGATATAATAGGAAATTTTATTTCAATCTAATTGTCCGTCGACAATTCAAAAGTTTAAAAGGATTTTGTACTTGACTTAAAGGCTCGTGTTAGTACGCCATAAAATTCGTAGATATAATTTTACACTAGTAGTCATTATATCGTCTCATCAAATCGGTTTTCTAAATTTCGACCTTGTCTTCGAATAAGTTGTTAAAAACTTTGCTAAATAATTATGAAACATCTGAACTGTTTGCAACATAAAAATACTTTTTGATATCTTGTAAAATCGTATAAAAACTGTCAGTAAAACATAAAAACCAATTTATACTATCATAAATAATAACATTCACGTGTAGGTTAGACGCATAAAAGTGGTAACACTGTCTTATTTTATTAAAAAAAACTTGTATAGCCAAATCTCTATAAGACAATGTCATTTGTTCTGTTGACAACATTAATTGAAATTTATTGCGTTCATACAGTTTATGAAGCTTATACAGACACTTACGACAGTTAGACAAATGTAAGAATCTCGACCTTATTTCGTAATGTATAAAGAGTTTTTTCGCATGGCAAGAACATCAAAATCACGCCCGTGTTACCCTTGGCAAGTGTTATTGTGGGACAATCGAAGATAATACTCGCGTGTGATTGAAACAATCACTAACCACTTTTGTTTTATTGAATTAGGGTTTAACATTGATCTTGTTTTGTTTATGTCGATGCAAAAATGAAATTTAGAAAAATACGTATTTATAAATCTAATTCTTTCTATTCACAATAGTCTAAAAGTCGTCGAAGATCGACCTTCATCCAACTGATAACCAGAGAGAGGTATATTTTTTTACAAGCTTTTATTTAACTTGCAATGTACCTATGTATGTACGTATGTAAGTTCGGGTGGAATCTTGCAAGTTAAATTTGACCAACTTCCCGGTTTCCTATTGAGCTGAAATGTTGCACAAATATGTATATCGCGTAACAATGCAATAATATGGTACCATACAGCTGATCTGATGCTGGAGTCGGAAGATTTCCATAGGAACTCCTGTACTAAACAAGATAGAACCGTCGTGTTTGGACTCGTTTTACTTGTCTTGGCTAGCACTCTGCTGCTATATGATATTCGGGATCTCTTAAGCTTGTATTTAAAAATAAAAAAAAAAGCATATTATCGCTTGCCAATCGAAAAGTATTCATGGCTATTTTTGAAGTCTTCAAAGCATGTCAACAATATTCCATGAACGGTTGTTTGCAGAAAAACCTATACAAGCTAAGCTTGCATCGCGATCCATATCCATACATAATGATCCAATGATCCGGCCCAGGAGTCTGGATTAAATCTGTCAAAAATGTTTGATGCATCTTCAGTTTCTGAGATCCTCACACGGTAATAACTTGGTAGAATGTTATAAAGAACGCATAAAAAATTGCGAAAGCAGTACATAAACGTAACGGGTGAACAAATAACACTGGTGGTATATAATTGTATAGAGCCACACAGTTTGAGTAAAACTTAGTATTAAAAATGTAAAATGAAGTAATATAGATAGACAGAGTAATTGATATATAGATAAGAAATAAGCAAACATACAAGAGGTAGAATTAATTAGATAGACATATATTTGAACGAGGATATCTGTAAGAGAACGTTGGCGTAACTGACATAGCTCGCAAAATTAGCAAGTTGAAGTGGCAGTGGGCCGGTCACGTCTGCCGCAGGACCGATGGCCGATGGAGCAGACGAGTCCTGGAGTGGAGACTGCGTCTCGGTAAACGTAGTATCGGACGCCCTCCAGCCCGATGGACCGAGGACCTGTGCTAGGTCGCCGGTAGGCGCTGGATGAGGAAAATAGAGGACAGGGATGAGTGGGGCCGTCTTGGGGAGGCCTACGTCCAGCAGTGGACTATGAATGGCTGACGACGATATTTGAACTAGCAAATAAGAAATATGTATTAGAAAGTAAGACTGTTTTTAATATGAGAGAAGGGTTAAAGAAAACACAAAAAACATCAAACTTCCCCCCAATTATCTCTTTTGTATTTAATATAAGAAACCAGACATGAAAAAGAAAAGGCTCTGTCTTGGATTATGACGGAGGAGTTGGCGATATAAAAAAAATGGCGATATAAAAATAAATATAAATAATTCGAGAGCCTAACAGTATTCTTGTATTATCCTCAGTAGTTCATGACGGAACACGCCTCGAAAAAAACGAACCTGTATTAAAGACTATGAAGGCCAAACTAAGCTAAAAACCTGCTCACGAAGTTCACCACAACTTCCGTCAAAATTGCAGTGCAGAAAGGGCGCGTTCCTTTAACATCTCACAACGTCCTAAATGCTCCGTTAGTCGTTCCACATGACGACCACGGTCGTTATGGTCGTGGCGAAGACATCACTAATGCCGTCATCATTTTCGATTACACAGCGCTCACGTCGACCCATGTCAAGAGGTGGGTCGAAGTAGGCGTTGATCGCAGAGCATTAATTCTTCCTATCGATTGACATTGAAAAAGGCGCGATTTTCAAATCAACCAATGACATTTGTGTATTTCGTCGTTTATGACATCAACGTCCACTAATCCATTCCACTAGAGTTTATGATTGTAACGGCCGCAAGCAAGTGGAACGGGAGAAATCGCGGTCGTTGTGAGCCTCTTGTGGAACGTAACCTAAGAAATATTTCACCAAATGACATATGATACGGAAATCATATAAAGACAAACCGATATTTGTACATGTCATATATTTTAACATATATCGTGTATATTTTTACCTATATCTCCACAGTATTCCTTTTTAAATATAAAGTACTTATTATACTACTAAAGTATTATTATAATGTTAAGTCTATAGTAATTATATGTCTCATATGTATATGTACGTGATTATTATTATTCATACCATATATAACTAAGTCTGCGATCAGTGAACACACGCTGGATAAATCCAACCATTACATCACATTCGATAACCCACAAATCCTCGCGAAAGAGAATCGTTTCATACCTAGAATGATGCGTGAGGCTATTGAAATCAGAAAACACCCAAATTTCAATAGAGAAGATGGTTGGCAAGTACCACCTGTTTGGGATCCGATCATCAAAACTATTAAGACCCAAACCCAGCAAAAACCAACTGCCAGACCTCAAGACACTGTGTTGTACACAAACCAACTTGACTGAGAATTTATTTTATTTTTCCTTCCACCCATTTTAATAGTATATACTTTTTTTTAAACTAGGCATGTTTGCTGAAGAGTTTCTTGCGCCGCTTCTTCTCTTCAAACCACAACATGTTGTGAAGCGGTGGTAAATTACATTGTGCTCCCATAGAGTAAATAATAACCATAAACAAAATTAAAACTTAATAATTAAAATGAACAAGTTGGCGGTAGGCTAAATAAAACTTTAACAATACTAGTTTGACAAATGTCACCTTTGTCGTCCGTGACTAAGGCCACTGAAAAGCGGCCGAAACGTCGGACAAATCAAAAACCTAATAAATTACCGCGCTTAAAACCGTTAATACGTAGTTTTATTATGTATACAAGTAGCGAAAACTTAAGAAAATATTATATATAAATTGTTTTTTAAAAAGGTTTTTAAATACAAGCTTTTGAGATCCTGGATATCATGTAGCTGCAGAGTGCTAGCCACGACAAGTAAAATCAGCCCAAACACGACGGTTCTATTTTGTTTAGTATAGGAGTTCCTATGGCCACCTTCCGACTCCATCATTAGATAAGCTCCATGTTACAAATCCGTGTAAAATCTCAGCTCATTCGAAAACCGGGAAGTTGGTCAAATTTCACTTGCAAGATTCCATCCGACCTTACATACATAGGTACGTACATCCATTGCAAGTTAAATAAAAGCTTGTAATTAAAATAAATAACGGTGCGATATCCGTCCGTTGCAGGGTGCAGTTGAAAGCCAACGTCAACATGCATCCATTTAGTACCATCGCGATACATATTACTTTTTCAATAAGTTTCGCTATGTGTTGTAAAAAAACGAAACAAATGATTTTTCTTCCTACCTTCTTTCTATATTGAACATCGATAACATCATTCTTCGAGTTACCGTCAAGAACTTTATCTATATAGACTCTCAGAATAATAACTTACGTTCTTCTTCTGAGCTGTAGACTAAGTGCACGCGTGCACTCGACTAAGTGCGAGCTGGTCGCGCTCCCAAATTGGTTGCGCAACCAAATGGACACCAGGTGAGTATAGTTATAATAGTTCGCGCCACTTGAAAAGAACGCTGGCTCTGAACCTGCGCAGTGAGCGTTTTATCGATCAAATTGGTGGTATGAAGGGGGCGAGACGGGGCGATACTTTAGGATACGACTGTAGACCTGCGCAGACACATCCCCTCCACTACCGCTCAGCGTTCTTTTTACGTGGCAGGACTTATAACTCTCTATAGAGCTGTAAACATTTTGTTGTTAGCGGCGACTGGTTGCCCCGCCATGGTGTCCCGGTGAAATATAACCCTAAAACTTGACTATGGCATCAAAGACATTTACCTGACAATACATTAAAATAAATAAAAATATTCAAGCAAAAGAGACCTAATACGACACTAAAATGACGGACGTTGGTCGTTTATTATCTCATTTACATGTAAATAAAAGTCAATTGACTTACTGTTTACATGTCCAGCGTCGGCGTGTGCGCTTGTTTACATTATGGTTTATAAACCATTGTTTTCTCGAGATTTAGTGGGAATATTGTAATCTCTAGAGGAAAACTATTTTATATGAAGTTTTTTTGCATTGTTCCCTCGTCACTTTGATGTTTTATTTTTCCTTATTTCCTTTCTGAGAAGGTAATTTGTGTAGCCATTTTTGTCGGGATGCTTGAATAAATATTGACAAAGTAAATTCACATACTTTTTATATTCCATTATACGAAATACTAGGAGTCGTCATCGACTTCGTCCACTTTGGATAGGTAGCAAAGATCACAGTCAAAATTAATAAGGTAAAGCAAAGAAAATACAAATATTGGCCGCCGGGGTGCGAAAATCAGCCATTCCAGTAACAGAAAAAACCGTTCTCTTTTTATTATTAGTTTCGCTGTAATAATTAGTATTGAATTTGCTGTTGAAATGGTTGGTCCGTGGGGTGTTGAGGACATGAGCCTTTACAAAGATATTTAAAAACGACTTATTGACTCTTCGGGAGATCAGATGGCTGGTTCGAACCTTGGACAATGGATCAGTATGGCGATCCAGCGAGGTAACGTAGCCAGCCTTTTAGGAACTTTACCGATTGACTTTGATGACTTCGATGACAAGGCTCAATATTAGAGGTGGAGTACAATATTAGTTAAGTTTCCTTCACTGTACTAGTTTATAGTTATAAAGTATTATATATAAATAGCCGTAGTAGTCGAGGTATTCCCAATGCGCTATTATATGGAGGTTTTAAAAAGGGTGTCATAAAATTTCTTCGAGGCCGTCATCGCGTTGGTAACATGTCTGGTGTTGCAAACGTCCATACGCGACGGTAACCGCTTTCCGTCAGGTGGGCCGTCAGTCTGTCTGCTGTACTCCAGCTATAAAAAAAAGATTTTAATAGATTAGAATTAGCGACAGTTTCTTTCGCCACATAGTCACTCGCTGCACTCGTCATGTACGGGTACAGTTCGCTCCAACTACGATCCCGAAATTCAGGATTGCACAATTAGTAAAACGATAGGTGATTAAATTAAATCTTTTTTCAGCGATCGAATTGAGGTGATGTTTAGAAATTTTCGAAACTACCAAATTTGGCATGATAAGGTATCTAACAAGTCTGCGATGGTAAGTACGTGTAGGTATAAGGTCATTGATTGGTGCCCTCTGGTCTCTGCGCCCGGGCGCTATGCACCCCATACACCTCCAGGTAAAGACGTTCCTGATTGTATTATGTATCGAATACTTTTTACATATACTGGTACACTGACGATATTGTATAGCATCTCATACTTTGACATTTAACACATTCTTAATACCATTCTGCAATAGTAGCCATTTTAACCCTGCTGATCTCATACTACAAGATAGATAACAAATAATGTACTACAATAATTACATAACATTCAAAACTGATCGTTCCCATTCACAGCACATAACGTTTAATATTTTCAACCTCACATCGGGAATCATAGCTCCTTCCTTGTACGTGTAGTGCATTTATTGGTCTGTCAACCTTCTCTTTCTCACTTACTACATTAATGTTAAGTGCAAGAGAGACAATACAAACGTCTTATTGCAGTCAATCATCTATATTCGTGGTGCCTAGTGGAATATTATCGACGCTTCCGGTTTTATAAGTCAATGGACTGCTAGAAAGACAGAGTGTGTACTATATATTTTTTATTGGACAGTCAATGTTGCTATGTCAAGGGATTTATGAAGTGGAAATGTTTAATGGTGAAGGGAAATTGGTTATTTCGGACGATGGCCACTTGTTAAGATAATTGACGACTGATGACGTATAATTTCAAAGGTGATACTGATGGGGTTGAAATATTTATTAATATTTATTTTCAATAAAAATGAGTTTTAATCTGTTTTAAAATTCACAAGGTAAAATTTAAATCAAATACGTATGTTACATTTGTTATCAGTATATGTTAACCATTGGTGTGGATTATGGAAGGTGGAATTTTTCAGCAGAGCGATTTGAAATTTTAAAATCAATATTTTTTGCTATTTCTATATTATTTTGGAACGTAGTTCCTTATCGCGCGGTACGAATGGGGGCTAGACGGAAAAAATTCTTACGAAAAAGTTGTCACCGACACTTTTTGAACTTGTCTATATTAACTGTTCGGTTAATCGCATCTGTATATTTTTAAATCTACTATTCTGTCGTATAGTTTTAAGATATTTTAAGTTAAAAATCGTATTTTTTTAACAATAGTCTGTTCATCTAATTAATTATGTTAATTAAAACATGATTATGGACAGATAGGTAAACTCAAACCTATATATATGTTCACGTCTGCTGTCGAAATTACTTTTCGTCCAAATTTCATTGTAAACTGTTTCTTTCCAAGCCTTCGAAGAATTTACTGACAAACAAATATATAACTAAGTACATTTTTGTATCATATTTTCTTAAGTTTGCGCGATTTGTATACATGC
Source organism: Dendrolimus pini (assembly GCA_949752895.1). NCBI lineage: Eukaryota > Metazoa > Arthropoda > Insecta > Lepidoptera > Lasiocampidae > Dendrolimus > Dendrolimus pini. The sequence goes on along the minus strand of OX457145.1, from coordinate 14,176,297 downwards.
AACGTTTTAACGGTTTTAAGCGCGGTAATGTATTTGATTTTTGTTATTCCGAGGTTTCAGACACTTTTCAGTGGCCGTGATTACGGAAGACAAAGATGTCAAGTGTCCACGAGTATTGTTAAAGTTTTATATAGCCTACCGCCAACTTGTTCATTTTAATTATTTAGATTTAATTTTGTTTATGGTTATTATTTACTCTATGGGAGCCTAATCTAATTTACCACCGCTTCGCAACATGTTATGGTTTGAAGAGAAGAACCGGTGCAAGAAACTCTTCAGTGAACATGCCTGGCTCTTAATAATTTTATATAATACATATTAAAATAGGTAGAAGGAAAAATATTTTTTGTTCTTCAATAAAATTATTCTATCCGAAATCGGATCCAGAGAGATCAAGCACACGTTTTATTTGATTCTCTTTGCTAAAAAGATAAAAAAATCAATCAAAGGTCAATTAAACATTGTACCAAACATACATAATATACTTAAAACCTGATACTTTGAAAACTAGACAAAGAACAAAACCGCTGCACTCAAAGACAAGTGGTTTAAACTGTGGGGATACTTACGGACAATGGTGCCGCTTTATTGCTGTTGTATCTTAACATTTTGACGCATGTACTAGCTCCTTATTGGAGCGGGACGAACAAGGGAGTATGTAGAGTCGCGTTATATTCCCACTCGATTTTGTTCTGCGTTCAAATATCAAATTCAAAAGTTTTTATTACCGGCAGTATCCGTTATAGCTTTGGGATCCTGGGGATACTATGAAATATAAACTACCTTGAATTTTGAGGCATTACCCGCTACTTTGAAAATAAAAACGCTTCAACTATTTAACTATATCGGTAAAGTTAAGGAATATTCTGTACCCGCGGAACCAGACATGATTTTCTTTACCATATAAGCCCCGGATGTTCTAGTGGTTACTGATACAAAACAAGAATCATCTACGAGGTGAATTAATCCACGTGTACAACTCTATAGATAGACAATCGCTTACAATGACTTCGGCTTATACACAACAATTATTTATATAGGTATATTCACGGAGGTTTTTTAAATTTATCGATGTAATAATTTTTGTTTTTCATTATCACCTAATCCAGCGGAAATTGATTTCCTATCTTGTCATATGTTTAACCTCTAGCAAAAATATTATCACTGTAAACGTGATAAGTGAACGATAAGACAGCAATAACAAATTGCACACTGTTTTTATCATACAAAGACTTTTATTGTATTTTTACCTTATTATAAGTTATATCCCTTTATCAGTTGAGTGATAATAAAATTATTTGTTTTAACATTTATTATCACTTTGTGGAGTTGCAAATACATTCATGTTTTTTTTTTCATTTTTATCACAATTCTTCAGTATTGCATTGCTGCATATAGATTACATAAGTATTTCTATTAAATTTCATCCTTATACTACATTTAGTAGTTAGATATATGGTCGGACGGGGAGACCGAGATGGCGATTTAATAAGGAGTTCGTTTTTGCCATAAAAGTTACGGGTTAAAAAATACAAGCATAAAAGAGACTCCATTCATATCCATAGCGATCGCAAGACAGACTGTCTCCCCTCTAATCGAAAAAGCCAGACAAGACGTATGGATGTATATAAATTATAATACATAAACTAGGTATATCCTGCGACATCAAAGTATGTTGGTTTTGTTTTTTATTGATGTAGCAAGTTATTTCTTTTGGAAAGTAGTTTCTACGACTATCAATTTCTCTTGTAACTAGTAATGAACTAATATTTTTGCGAGTTTCGCAATAAAAATAAATAGTACAACTAACAACACTTATGACATAGCCTCTTGCAATGTCGTAAGTGTTGTTCGCTAAAAAATGTCTACCCAAGTAACATCACATTAATAAGAATGCAGTAGGTAACGCCGGTATAGAGAATTGGCGCTCAATTATGCCACGATATAATGTGCGTTTTCTTCTATTTTATAGGGGAGATCGAAATCATGTCGTCCATTTCCACACAATTGAGGAAACCCCCAATCCAACAGTGGAAACATTTAAGATTGGTAAAGTTAGCAAACTACTTGTACTGTTTATTTTATACTAGCTGTGCCCCTCGGTATCACCCGCGAGGTGATGGAAAATGTTATATTTTGAATAATTCACACTATATCTTTTTAAATATTCTGATGTGTAAGCTATATTATTGTAAAGTTTCATCAAAATCCATTCAGTAGTTTTTGCGTGAAAGAGTAACCAACATACATCCATACATTCTTACAAACTTTCGTGTTTATAATATTAGTAGGAAGGATTTTTTAAATGGGACTTTGATATTTGTGAAAGCTATTAATTTGTTTAAGATAAAAAAAAACAAAGATATCGAAACTAAAATACACTATGTAGCAGATCACTGCCAACGGGGAGCGTGCCCAGAAGGCTGGCTGTATTGCCACGCTGTATGGCAATGCTTATTTGTTGTGTGAAATATGAGCCAGCCTTCTGAGCACGGGTAGTGTCAAAGAGATTCTTATATATGTCTTTAAAGAAACTCTTTGCCAACGGACTCCACAGCCACAAATATGTAACCTTTTCCTAAGGCTCCATATTGGCGCCGTTTGACGTCTTTAGATGTGACGGGGCCAGTGTGTCAACACAGTTCGCATCCCACCTAAAGCAAAATTGGGATTGAATTTACGCTGTAGTATAAAGAGTAAGATTTAATGTTTCTTGGATTATTATCGTAGCAAGGCCAACGTCCTTGAGAATTTATCGATGATGCCTTTCGGGCGATATCGGGGGTTTCCATAGACGCGGTTGATTTTCAAATGCATCATTATTTTATTGGCAATAAGACAAAGTGGTATTTACAAAATAATAAAACGAAATATTTATCTCTCTTTTATAAAGACGTAGATATTTTTTTATCCGGTTTTGATAAAAATTGAAGCAGTAAAATGATTTCATATCAATAATTTGGAGGTGATTTGGAGATTTTTTTTCTTGCTTATAATAACTACAGAAATATTACTAAAAAAACCACGTTACGTCTCATGTCCTGAAAATGTATGATTTTCTGTTTGATGAATAATTGATCAATAAATACCAACGAAAAGTTTTTTCATTTGCACCCCACTTTTCACCTTTGGCAGCAACGGCCTCTGTTGAGGCCCCTGTTGTTAAGCAGTCAAATAATTTTATAGTTCCAGTATTCCGCTAGACATAATTAAGCTACCGGCCGCCATACATGTAAATGAGGGATGAAAAAAATCCAGTGTACATAGGCGTGTTAGATAGATTATCCAAAATTCATAACAATTTTTATTCATTTTTGTTTATATCTATATATAGATGGTAACGCATTCACTCCCAAAGTCGTAAGAACGCCCTCCTTCCTAAGTCTGGAACTGCATTCATGGAATATTTTTTTTTAAATAGGTCATATGAATAGGTATGTTATTGAAAAAAAAATCTTTATCGACGAAAGGAGGAATGTACAGTTTAAAAATACAAGTGTCAAGTTTTCTTGCATCGTTATACCGCCACAGCTATAACGATATATACATACAGCTATAGCGCTATACTAATATTGGTAGATAACTAGATAATTTACACTTTACTATCTACTGTTTTAAGAGAGGGGATAGAAATACGTATTACACTTTTTCGAGTTACAGCAGCTTAAACGTGACTCGACGATTTCAGTTTTAACTTCATATCTATGAAAGTTTCAAGTTCAAATGAGAATCATTCAAATCTCTTCTGATTGGATTATATTGCAAAGCGAATATTACTTCTGAGTAAGTAGACCTATATATAATAGGTTTCTGCCCATATTTTGTAGGGCTATAGACTTAATCTAAAAGTAGGCTGTATCAATATTTGCCTACTTGTAGTCAATATAATCCACAACATACTATCAAATCCGTGAAATTATGTCACAAAGCTGCTTATCCTTCAAATTATTGGACTATAAAACCATCTATTCTCTAGGGTTGTACAGGAGTTGTAAACATGTGCCTACTATCGTTTTATGTTAATAAAATACATAAATACAAGACGTTCGTTGCAACTTACAAAAAAATGTAAATACATAATTGTAAATTTACTGCCCTAAGAAAGAAAATATAAAAAAAAAACTGTCGGAATATCGAGTACAATATTATAGAAGTACTAACTAATATAATTGTGGCTAAAATGTGTACTTTCCTTTTTTTACTATATTTTTATCATACATACATACATACATAACTTCACGCCAGGTCCCTTGCGGGGTAGGCACGAACAATATTTTTATCGTGATATTGAATACTTTTTATCGTGAAATCTAAGCTAGTTTACACGTTATATGGAATTTCCGATATCTGTTTTATTTGAGCGAAACGCGTGAAAATAAATTTAATCTTTATAGATAAACTAGCTGACTCAGCGAACTTCGTACCGCCTTATTCAAATAAATTAATAAACAAACAAATTGAGAAAACATGGGAAAGGGCTCATAGAATTTGAAAAATATATAGCCTATAACCATCTACGATTAATTCCGCGTCGACTGGTTGTGGTTTCATGATGATCGGTCCAGTAGTTTTCGAGTATATAGATATATATAGATAAATAGCCATAAACCATCTAGGAATAATTTCGCATCGAATGGTGGTAGTTTCATGTCGATACGATCAGTGGTTTAAGCGTGATTGAGCCTCAAACGAACACCATTTTCATTATATATATATAGAAGATAAAATATTTGAATACTAATATATGTATTGCAAATGTTACTGTACTACAGTACTTTAGAATCGTATCAATAGCGAGAGATTTAATAAAATAAATGACAAACAATAAAAACCTTTCTGCTAAGCCGGGCTCGGCTGCAATCAATAGTAGTGCGAATAAATGAATTGTATTTTTCATTTAGTTTGTAATTTGCATGCCAAAGGTTACACAGCCATGCTTAGATATGGCTGGTAGGCTATGCACAGTAATCCTACGTGTAAATAATATTAATTGCGATTATAATCTAACTGCCGCATGCCACCACAATATGCCGTTACATTGCCGTTAATTTTTATTCACCGCATTAACAATTTAATTAGTACTTAAATATGCATTTATCTTAGATCTGATGGCTATCAGACATTAAGTTAAATATACTTGTGTTTATTAATTCAAGTTCTTTTAACATAAAAATTCAACTCAACGAAGAAGACAGAAGAAACGATTCTAAGAATTTATTTTGTGCTATAGATTTAGTCACAGTAATTTATTTTGTGTAGCTTTGAATATGATGTCCATAATGATAGCAATTTAGGTACTACTGTATCCTGCCACATATGTAGCTTACAAAATAATATAATTAAAACTAATAAAGTCCAGATACAAATTAATATACAATTTATAATAATAATAATAATAATGATTAACAATAATTAAGATTCCTCATGTCGCAAAATCATACCTACACCTGTATCAGTAATTGGGTTAGAAATATACTCATGTAATATGCTTTATTTATTAATAATTTTTCTCGTAATTTTATTTTAAAGCTCTTATCGACATTAATGATTCTATAACTCGCTAGAAACCTTATTATTTCTGGGATTAAAGTATCTTATATTCATAATAGAAATCTTCAAATTATCTACTGATTGTATTAATTTAACTTGTTTCAACATGTATTCATATTGTTGCGCCATAAACTAACTTAGGTTTACATTTCGCTTTTAAATTTGATTACACAATTTTTACTATCTGCTCATCATGATCATCTTCATAAGATTTTTAGGTATGTAGAATAGAATAAAATATATTTATAATATCAAGATACAGTTCAAAAAGAGTAAGTACAAAAAGCTCACTGACGCAACTTTTTCCAGACAACCTTAAGAAAAGAAAAAATTGAGAAACATGTAGGTTTTACAATATAAATAGTATAATTATCATCCTTTTTCCTACACTTTTAGAATATTAGTTATTAATTAACTCTTCACAGAGCAGCCGCAATCTTTTCTTTACCAACAAAAGTAACCATGTAGAAGATACACAACCGGAATTATGAGAGTCTTTTTGTATATGTATAAAGGATATATTTCTAAATATGCCTATTCTATAAACAAATCGAAAGTCACGTAACGAATGTCGAACAAGCTTCAGGAATTCGTAACAAACGTTTGGAATGCTAATAGCAACCCGCATGCAAGTATGTGGGTGACAAAATTCACATATTTACCCATCGCACACAAAAGTACACCATTGATTACTTGTTACTTCGATGAATTCTGTGTAAAACTAGCCGTTAACGATGACTCTGTCAACGTTTACTTTCGAAATGAGGCAAAAATCTAACTGTAATCGTGGAAGAATATTACGTCCAGCAAAAAATTTTACTCTTACTCTGTGAACTACTTACTTTTTTTTAAAATGCATATTGTTACCTTTTTCTAACAACGGTGAACGAAAATAAAAATATTGTGATGAAACCTGCACATCGAGATAACCAGTGTGAAGCCTGCCAAGCCACTGCATTGTATTACACGCACAATTCTCAAACAAACCAAGACACACAAAGAGCCTAAAAATTAATAAACTAGGCACAAAAAGAAAAAGCAATAGACATAAGGCACACACTGCACATGCACTCTCTCACAACACCAGCTTGTAACAGATACACTCTACATTAGTATAAGTTTAGTATTAAATTTAGAATAAAATATATAAGTTATTCTTAAGGTACACAACACCACATAAAAACCACAAAATCAATGTCACACACTATAACAAAAGATAATAATAAGCGTGTATAAACTCAAAAAATCAATATCAGTAATCAAGTTGTAAAAAGGGTACGGACCTCGAGTCCGTAGTATTGTTATTTTAAAAAAACCTGCCAAGCCGCCTTGGACAAGCGTGGTGTGGATACTGTCAGTTCCCCCGAGTGGGAGGCCCGAGCCCAGCAGTGGGACGTTTCTGGCCTATTATTATTGTTTAATAATGTAATCTTCGACCCTACACCCATTCCAAACTAAAAACAAAGCATAATTGTGTAAATAATTAAGAAGTCCAATGGCGACATGCAGCGCATCACCAAGTGTTTCACACCTTTGTAAAGGCACAACAGAGTGCCACCGATTCGTATCTCGTTCACGAAGCACGCAACCGTACAGAATACTTTACGGGCGAAGGCACATTTTTCAAAACAAATAAACAACAACATATTTTAAACGTTTCGGATATACCGAATAAAACGACACGGTTCTGTATAAAATTACGTTTTAATAATATTTTTTTTTGTAACTTTTTAAATATGTAATTTAAATAATATTTAATAATTTGATTATAACAGGCTACTTAAATTTTAGTACAGAAGACAATAGGCGGTCTTATCATTAAAAGCAATTTCTTCCAGACAATCTTTCTTAGGATGGATTAGAAAAATTGTGTAACATGTAGGTTTTGCAATATAACTAGAATAAAAAAGTATATAAATAAAATTTTGCAATGGCAAGTATAATGTAGACATAGAAAAAAGACAAAATATAAACATATATTGATATATATAAATAATAATAAAAGTAACCAACCTACACTGGCCGGGGCTTGTCCTTGGGTGCATTATTATATGGCGTAATCTGGAATAAGCGCCGGCCAGTTTCACTCCACATTGACACTAAATATGTCAAGGGGCCTTTACGTGTTGGCCTCTCCATGGCCCCACGCAAGCCCTCCAAAAGTCCGGGTCAGTTTTATGACTCGTGATCTTCAAATACATACAGTATAATAACCATAGTGATATTGTAGACTTACGTAAATACAGGAGATATAAAGATGTGATCATTGACATTAGAGCCCGAGGTAATAATCTTTCACGAGTCCGTTGAACGCCTGAAGAGATTGCGATTGTAATTGACTATTAATGCACTTTTATAGACCCCCCGGTCTTTATTAAAGTGAAACTTCTATAAAGACCGGGAGGTCTTCGGATTTTTCTGCCACCAAAACGCGTTACGGCCGCGTGGAGGAGCGGCATAAATTTAAATTAGACGTGGTGAGAGGCGGCATAAGTTTAGAGTAGAGTACGGATGTTCTTTTTTGCTTCCGAATCTAATTCAGTTTTTTTGTTTGACAAAATTAAATATGCTTAAAGAAAAAATTTATTAGTTAATTGCGTCTAACTTAACCAAATCATAATTGGCACTGAAAAAATGAATCACAACAAAATATTTTAACTTTGAAGTTTTATGGGTAAGTTTTCAAATTGGACAAGTACATTAACAATCTGCCTGTAAAACTTCAAGTTATTTTTTTTGCGATTCGTTTTTCCACTTGCCCATTGAAGTTTTATAGTTAGTAAATGATATTCTGGTATCACGAAAACATAATTTTAAAATAACCATGAACTTCACAAAATAAACCTACCCCACGCAACCCTAATATCATGATATTCTGAGAATGAATCCATATTCTGGATGCAACTCACATTTTCAACCGACGACACGAACCCGTTCGCATTTCGAATGACAATCGAGTTGAGATAGCATCTCCGTTGTCATAGGGAGCGTTGTTTAACACCTATACTGGGAATTAATCGATACTCTCTGCGAAAATATCGGTAATCGAGTTGAAGGTGGTCCGTGTTTTGGTAATTGGGTGACAATTTAGGCAAATTGTAATAGTATTGTTTGTTATATTTGATTTTTTTTCCACGTGACGTATTTTGGTTTTTCAAGTTAATATTTTATCAATAAGCACATAACATGTTACACAATTAATACGGTATTTACACACTCACATTTACGTATTTAAATAAAGTACCTACCGAAGTTTACCTAAATACACCGATAGAATGGAAATACTACTTTAAAATATATGTATAGGTATGTAGGCATAGGCATCCAAAGATCAGGAGAACCCAAGAGGCTTTCTAATTACCGGCGCCCCTGCGTGGGTCCCAATATGTTCGATAATTTTGTTAAAGTGTAAGAAATTTAAGGACAATGCTTTCTGTAACAAGCAGTTTTCTAGATAACTTTGAGAGAAACATTTCACCACAACAAAATACTGTTTACAAACACATTTCTGTTGACTATGTATTGAAGCATTTCGATCATTCAGCTTGCCTCTTAGCTAACCTTCAAGCGTGCCACTTGCAATGAGGCTGAAGATTTGTAGTCCGGTCAATTTAGACATCCAAGGTTTCAATATTTCACACTTGGTTGAAAATTGGTAGGATTGTTCAAAACACTATTATAAATGAAATGTGAAAAGTCCTCATCGATCCGACCAACTCTTTCAACTTTTTGAATCGTTATATCTCAAAAACGGAGGCTCTTAGAAAAAATGGTATTTAGAATTTTTTATACATATCTGGTCTACAATTTTTGTCTGGGCTAATTTTATGATAAAACTTACCGTTCTGCTGAAAATCGCGAAAAACCCGTTTTTATGACCTATATACCTTTGACCCCGAGTAAAAAAAAATCCAGGTGTCGGATCGATGAGAACTTTTCACATTTCATTTATAATGTGTTTTGAGCCAAGTGTGAAAGCGTCACAAATAAACAAACTCACAAGTGGTTTTATAATATTAGATATTAGTTAGGATCTCAAAGTTATGTATATTTGAAATATACATAGTACAAAGCGATATAATCCATTCCTATTTGACCCAATTTCTTCGACACATTTATAAATACCTCAACGCAATGTTTACAGAAGTCTAGACGTATATTATGAATATGACTATCAATCTATGGATATTGATCGGAAAGTGTTTTGAGGTCGTCGAATGAGGTTTTTTCTGTGCAGTAATTATAATATCAAAATATATATAAGCGCTCGTCTAAGGACGACAAGGCTGGTCTGCGCCATCGTTTCATAATGGAAATACCAATAGTGCGAATGAAACGTTTCGCCTCCGCGTTACTTCTGCGCACTGCAGAGCTGTGGAACCTCAAATCTCGTGTGAATAGGTATTTTCTAGGTAAGTGTGCTCCATATACCACACACACATATATATATGAAACACAAACACAGCGAAAACTTTGTATCCATTTTTACGAAAATTGCGCGGACGGAGGAGTATTAAATTTTGCACACTTATAGTTTATATATTAAGTGCAGAATGCTAATATTTTTTTAAAATTATGCCTCAAAACACACTACCGTATATATGCGTGTGTGTGTCAAATATACATTTGACATACACACATAATCTTTTCCTTATTGTTAAAGTCAAATTATATTATCAGTGTAGCCTTGGCGAAATCAGTGATTATAGAAGTATAGTCTTTGACTACAGAACTTTAACAATGTTCAAACTTGTAATTTAAATTAATTATGTTTGAATTTCGACCACTGGGCGACCACTATTATGCTATTATTTCACTACTGAGTTGCTGCACTCATCCTCCCAAATCTGGTACTCATTAAAACCAATCCACTTAATCCCTCAGGACTATTAGAGGTTGTCGGCCACTACGGATCATTGGTCCATTAACAAAGCGACCGTTGTTTAAATCCCAGTAACAGTACAGAGTGACCTATTTCGGTCTAGACGTCTGGACTTTGTAAAAAGTAGTTTATTAAATACCCAGTATACTTTGTTTAGATTAATTGTTTGGAGAGTTAGTGATATTTGAGATTGAGTGTTCTCAGAAAATTGATTACAAAATTGGTCTTAATGAACGACTTGTTTGGTTTCGAAATGTTTTCAAGACTACCTACTTCTTATAAGGAAAGTCTTAAGAATCCATTTCAATACATATATATGTATGCCAATCTTAGACTATTAATAGAAGATGGAGTCTCGGACTCTCAAAGTGAAGCCAACTAACGACTACAGGATCCGATCACGTCGCAATGCGTCACATGAACTCAATATTATGTAGAATGAAATTGATCGAATTAATGGATAAATGTGGTATTAGTTCATTAAAAAGTTACATTTAGGCTAGCGTTTCTCAGAGGACGCAGTTTTATTTGTGATATGTAGGGGGGGGGGGGGTATTACAAGCTTCAGTTCAAGTTTGTGGGGTCGCCACCCTTGTCTCCCGGCTTCCATCTTGGAAAAAGGGGTGCAAAGGGTTTTCGCGCAGTATCTCGTAAACTAGCAACCCTAACTAATATAGATATAGACATAAGGTACACAGTGCACATGCACTTCCTCACAACACCAGCATGTAACAGATACACTCTACATTAGTATAAGTTTAGTATTAAAGTTAGCATAAATTAATATAATAAGTTATTCGTAAGATACACTTCAACAAAAATCACTAATCACTAATGTCACACACAAGAACCAAAATAACTAATAAGCATGTTAAAATTCTAAAAATTTAATCTAGAAATTAAGGTGTAAGAAAGGGTACGGAATCGAGTCCGTAGAGTTGTTAAAAAAGAAAAAAAAACTAATAATAACTACACATCAAAAATATAAAATTGCGCCTAAAAAATGTATCATTTCAATGGACTATATGGGTTTCATTGAATACGTTACTATCGCCCACACAGACGCTAACCCTGTGTATAAGTGTGTATAAGTTTACGCACACAATTAAATAAATCACTCCGCTCTGTAAATAAATAAAATATAATAAAAAAACTTAAATATACCTCGCCCGCATCACATATATATTATATAAATAACCCGCTCCGCTCTATAATTGTAAAATAAAATAAACAAATATAATATAAAATACTGTAAATATAAAAGTAAAATAAAGTGTGTGTGAAGTGGATAGTGGAGAAGAGGAGCCACATTTCATTCCCATTAACCAGGTAAGTGCGTGTTCGTTCTCGAATTCCCATTCAAATTGTCCCATACTTCTTTTCCCGAAAAGTTGACATAGTTCGCTTAACGCTAAACTCAGTGCCGCCGCAACAGTTATAGATTATATTCTTCTATCTAAAATTTCATTGACTCATTCAGGCTATTAGGACGAAAACAAACGACGAAAAGCATTTGAGATTAAGGCCTCCGAGTCAGGTTCTATATCCTGAAAAATAGAAAACACCATCTAGTCTTTGATTAGATTTATTAATATAAAAGCTTTTTTAAAAAGGTTTTTAAATATAGCTTATATTTAAGATTTGAGACCCTAGATATCATGTAGCAGCAGAGTGCTAGCCAAGACAAGTAAAACGGGCCCAAACACGACGAGTCTATCTTGTTTAGTACAGGAGTTCCTATGGCCATCTTCCGACTCCATCATCAGATCAGCTCCATGGTACCATGTTATTGCATTGTCACGCGATATATGCATGCAAAATTTCAGCTCAATGGGAAACCGGGAACTTAGTCAAATTTAACTTGCCAGATTCCACCCGGACTTGCATACATCCATTGCAAGTTAATAGAAAGCTTGTAAAAATCTTGAAAAACACTGTGGTCCGTCTTAAAATAAACATCTGACGGTGCACCGCAAACGGCGCCAGGATCACAGGGAGTACATGTTTTATGTGACCACGATCATCTTGTGCAACATGTTTACTATATTTAGCTTTTAATAGAAATTAAGTATATCTAAACTTCAGACGTAGGAAAGTTTCCAGTGATTAAACTAGTATTTAATATAGAAGAGCCATGCTGATATCATTAACTGTATTACAGCTCTAAGGGTGCCTTTCCAGGAGAGTTGTGCTATGCAGTTATGCTGCGAAAATGTAAAACCATTTCCACTGATGCTAAACTATGTAACGAAATGAGTAAGATTTGCTATGAAATGCGCCGCCGCAACTCGGGCTTGTGCAGTTCGTATCTCGCATCTATGGCTTGCATCCATAGTACGCATCTTTCCATGTAAAATACGTAGCTTAGTTGAATCAGTTTCCACCAGTGCTATGCTATGAAGACCAATGAATATAATTATTGGATATCAAACGCATTCATAGCAATGTTGCATAGCATATCTCTGGTGGAAAAGCCCGCCGCGACAGGAGTGATACGACGCTTTCATAGAATATAGGCGTGAATCGTTGACTGACTGACTTGAGAAGCAAATAATTTAGACTTGATAATATCCATGCAGAAACAGAGAAAGAATAAAATTTCCTGCGGCCCGGTGGTCTGTCGTAAGAGGCGACAAAACAACCCACAGCCACATAGTAGGGTATTTGCCTGCCTGGATGACCACCACCCCTGGTCTAGAGTATGTCGCCATAACAACCTTGACTTGTATTCTGGCGTTAGTGACCAGGTTCCAGTCTTCTGTTAGAGAGCACTTTGGTGTTACAAATGTCCATAGGCAATGGTAACCGCTTTCCATCAGGTGGGCCGTCTGCCTGTCTGCTGAACTCGTACAATAAAAAGAAAGGTTCCGATTTTGTCAATATAGCTAAGAAACATTAAAATGTCTCATTAACGCATTGCCTCGAAATTTCCCAAAAAATCCTGGGAATATCTAATTGAAGACATCATTTTCTGTCAATGATTTTTGATATATGAGAGACTAACTGTGCTGTAGAATTTGTTTTCAAAACCATATTTTGAAACAATCTTCATTGGTGCTCCGCTCGTGTTGGTCTTGGCGTGATGATATAAAGCCTATAGCCTTACTCGATAAATGGGCTATCTAACACTAAAATAATTTTTCAATCAGACGGATAGTTCCTGAGATTAGCGCGTTTAATCAAAGAAATAAAGAAACTTTTTAGCTATATATATTAGTATAAAATTAGAATAACCATATTTGCTCTATAACTATACTATAACAAGTTCGCAAGAACATTTGCTATTTGGCTACCAAAATGGAATTGCAAAATTACATCGCATACGAACATTATTTTGGTTGTAAATCCACTTGTTTATTTGGTTTTCGACACCAAATTTTCTTGGATTTCTATATATAAAGCTCGCACACAACGAATGGCCTTCTAAAGATGAAACGCACAGGAAAATTCTAGCGTTTTCCTTGAAAATTTGATAAACACTACAAAAATGTTTATGGTTTGAGAATCAATTGAGATTTCTTTGATTTGGTTTGATTTATGGAGTAAGTAGGTATATCTTACTAGTTATATTTCCCTTTTTTTGCCAAGCTTATAATGGTTAGCGTTTGTAACATCAGTCATTACCATTCTATCGTTAAATCCCGGTTGGTTTTAGAGCATCCACTTCGGAGATTATGGTTCGCTTTCCTAAATTTTCTTCTCTTCTTCGCGTTCTCTTCTGCATTCCTTATTGTTAGACAATTGCTTGAATTTCCTTAGCATATCATCCACAATAATGTCAAGTCAGCATGTTCTAGTTTCTACCCTTTTAGTGTCTTTTACCAAGACAGTAGAAACAGCATCTATATTATTTATGTTCCCCGCATAAGTAGGCTATTTCCATAAAACTTGGTTGTACCAGCGTAGCATCTCTCCTGGCCTACGGGGCCGAGACATGGACACTGACGGCAGGATTGGTCCACAAGTTCCAAGTCACTCAAGGGGCTATGGAACAAGCTATGTTGGGTGTTTCTCTTATGAGAACCAAGGTAACCGACATAGCTCGCAAAATTAGCAAGTTGAAGTGGCAGTGGGTCGGTCACGTCTGCCGCAGGACCGATGGCCGATGGAGCAGACGAGTCCTGGAGTGGATACCGCGTCTCGGTTAACGTAGTGTCGGACGCCCTCCAGCCCGATGGACCGACGACCTGTGCAACGTCGCCGATAGGCGCTGGATGAGGAAAACAGAGGACAGGGATGAGTGGCGCCGTCTTGGGGAGGCCTACGTCCAGCAGTGGACTATGAATGGCTGACGACGAAGCATCTCTCTTGTAGTTTGCCCCCTATATCACAGATACGAAAGCTGCGGAGAGATGCAGGAGTTTCTAACGCAGTTGTTCCGAGTAACTTGATACATCCATAGCAGCATATTCGCCTCCGTGACAAGCAGGTTTGCTCTGTTATGCTCACTCCCATACAAAAGTACAGATAGAATTATGGATTTATAGACCTGTCTTTAATGGAATGGTAGGATGACAGGTACTTTGATACTTTTAGAATTAGTAAATAAATGCTCTTAACATATGCATATAATTAATAGAAATACAAGTAGGTATCTATAACCAACTGCGAAACGAATTTCCGGACCTTGCTCGGAACGTGTATGTAGTACAGTATGTTCTTTCATGTCAAATATTAGTTTTCGAGAAATAAATTTGGTTTTAATTAATCAATTCAACATAGACGACAGCGTAGAAAAATGACAATCTTTATTCACTAGACAAATGCCATCCACCTAATTTTCGTATTAACTGCGGATAAAGTAAGAATGGTATTTATTGTTATTTATTGTTAATTTGGATTATAATTCTTTCTCTTTTCTTTCACCATATTCCAATTAATTGGGGTCTCAATATGTCTTTTCCTTCCACACTCCTCTATTCTGACATACATCTTCTATCACACTACAAATCATCATATCATCCTTCACACAATCTATCCATCTTTTTTTGTTCTAATTACTATTATAACCATAATTTGAATAATAAATAAAAATTTCAAATGAGTAAAAATAAAAAATTCTTTTTTACGCTACTCAACGACATTGCCCTCGTTTAAATTTGACGCTTCCCTTTCTGATAAAAAAATGAAACATTTTGAATGCATATATTTTTGCAATTATATTATAATATATATAATGAAAATGGTGTTCGTTTGAGGCTCAATCACGCTTAAACCACTGATCGTATCGACATGAAACTACCACCATTCGATGCGAAATTTTTCCTAGATGGTTTATGGCTATCTATCTATCTATATATATATAAGCAAAGTTTGTTTTCTTTGTCCGAGGTAAACTCGAAAACTACTGGACCGATCAGCATGAAACCACAACCATTCGACGTGGAATTAATCGTAGATGGTTATAGGCTATATATATTTTTCAAATTCTATGAGCCCTTTGCCATGTTTTCTCGATTTGTTTGTTTATTAATTTATTTGAATAAGGCGGTACGAAGTTCGCCGAGTCAGCTAGTATTATAATAAATACATCTCAATCCATAATATTGTCTAAGGCACTGTAAGGTAATCGGTGTTAATACACAGAAACAGGCCGATACCGAATTAAGACTATATCGACACTTTTTTACATTTAGGCTTCGGTACCGTAAAAAAAAACTACATAAGACAATATTATATTTATCGAGTGTTGCACGACCGGCTGCTAGAGTAGTGCGTACACAGTGCCCAAAGCAAAAATAACTATCGATAAATTATCGCGAGCCGTGAAAACTTCAGCGGGCCGTTGAATAAATAACCTGGGCACAGCAATGTGAATTAAATGGGCACTATTTGCATTTGACTTATGTTATAAATTGGCTACTTTGCATTTAGAGATACGAGTAGTGGCCTCGTGATTTTTATTCAAAAATAACCTATGTTTTAAACATGCGAGTAATGACTGTTGATTTGTGTACAGCTTTTATGGGTATCGATTCTTCGGAAGCATGTTTTATTGCATAAGGACTTGTTGGTTCTCTTATTACAATTTATGTATTTATTCGATGAATATGATGTGGGTATTAAGGTAAAGTGAATAACGCGAGTGGTAAAAATAATACTACGAATTAAGAGTAATAAATTGTATATAAAATAGTTATGGCTCTTTTAGATATTTTTTGGTATTGGATATATAATACGGGAGTAGGTAATAGTGTAGCTTTCAGTCACATTATATTTTTATTATCAATATATTGTTGTCAATTTCGAAACTTTTTATTTGATTTGAGACTTTTACTTGATAAGACTTAGATGTATAACTGATAAAATGGTCTATCACTATTTTGGAATTGCCACATGTATTGTCTGGGCGAGGATAATATTTTAGGAATAAAATATTAGGTAGTGAGTAGATACATACTCTATTGGGTAGATACACATATCATATCTATTAAACAAGCCTTTAAATTAGCAAAGACAACTTTCATTCAGGCAAGAACGAACAAACAAAAAGAACGTTAATTCCTGCGGCTGTTGTTCACGGCAACAAAACAACTCACAGACATGTGGCAAGGCATTTGCTCGACTGGATGACTACCACCGCTGGTCTAGAATATCAGAACAACCTTGATTTGTGTTTGGTCTGGTCTGGCCACTGCAGGACCCATCCCAGTCCCCCTTTGAGGCCGGGAGCACTTTGGCAGCAACTTTAATATTGCAAATATCTATAGGCGCGCTAATCACTTTCTATCAAGTGGGCCGCGTGCATGTTTGCCGTACTCTATACTATTTTAATGAGTTATTGCTATTTTTAAATATAAAGATCTACTACAAATGCATGGAAATAATTATTTATGCGATACTAATAAATTATAAGAATTATTATTGTTATTTTTACATATCAATAATTAATTGTTTCTTGTTTTCACATTACATTTCCACTAGGCTTCGTTTTAGTTAGAATTGACTTGCTTTGTTATTCTATGGTGTTACGTGCAAGTTTTATTAAATAAATGTTACTCGAGAGCAGCAGTAACATTCGTTACTTAATCTGTTGTTATTCAAATAGTTCTGCATAGAGGTTTTAAAATTCAAACGCTAGGAGCTTTTATACGGAATTGCTGTCATAAGGTTTCAATTGAATGTTAAGAGGTTTCAAACTTGAAGCATAATGTATATCAATACTTGTGAACAGTATTCTAGTTTAATTTTTGGTCACCTAAAATTCTATTTTTAAATGAAATGTAATAAAATAAAATGATGATCTTTATTTGCATGAAACATGGATAACAAGGTCTTATGCTATAGTGAGAATATGTTTCGCTATTTACTAGCATGCAATTTTTTCTTAAAAACTAATGAGGTTTATAATGATATTTTTTTAAATAATCGTTTATTATGATATTATGTGATAGAAGATCACTACAATTTTTTTGACAACTTTGCCACCTTTATGTCCAAGTTTATTACATTTATGATAAATGTCAACTTTGTTAATAATAATGAATTGTCGGATAATATTTTAAAAAGTGTAAAGTTCATATTTTAAATAATTTTCAAAATTATCTGTTTGAATTGATTAATAAAACCTAGGCATTTTGTGCACAAGTGATCGTAAAGTTATTAATTTTATTGTTTGTGATTCTAGAATAGACCAATCGAAATATACAAATGAATATAGTGGTTTTTTACTCGTACCAGTCCATGACGACATCTATCCAAATATATGAACTTTCATAAAATAATAATAATTTATTAAAGACAAAACAGTCCAAGACATATTAACAAGACACACGACAGTGTTATAAGTAATTGGTAATATTTTTTTCCTTATGTCTATGATAGTAATTAATGATTAGCACTGATTTAGTCCTCTTAATGACGGACCAAAGCAGTGGGCAGTCAAATTTATCTGCTATTCCCTTCAGGATCCTGTTGCTGCTACCGCGCAATCGCTTAGCGACCACGCTGTTTTTTTACGACATAAAGCATCAAAGATTTATGCACTCATAACAGATACAATAAAATTTATGAATTTTGCATGTGGCTGTAAATTTATATTCACAGAAACGATACGAAACCACTTATCCAGTGGAAAAGTAAGCAATGTCTTACATTCATATTCCGTAATCAGCGTTATACAGAAACTTACTCATTAAATACTAACTGTCACCGACATGAGTATGACAGACCGAAACATTTTAGTGAGAAATTAACATTCAATATGCATAAACGCACCAAAGTCCGCGATTTTCTACAATAATAATGACCTGCTAACGTAATTCGGACCACGTAACTTATAGTAACTGCCGTTATGGTTTGTAGTGGGCATGCCCAATTGAATAACGATTTTATGCGCCTGCGCAACTCAATTGAGTGATGTGCTAGATCGATATCGATAAGTGACCGTTAATTTATTAATTAGTAATGAATTAACCACTGTGTTTGTTTAAATAACAACATTGTGCTAACTTGCTAGTTAAGAATGAAATAGAATATACTTTATTATACAATAAAATTAATTAAACGATACACAAAAACGATCTCTACCAAACACGGCCGGCGACCTTAATTTATTGTGTTGATATATCGATTCGTTATCTAAGACTTACTTACTTAGTGTACTGATTTATCTGAGGAGTTGATCAAGCGCTTTACAAGTTCTTTATTCAAGCTTAAAACTTTAGGATTGAATAATCAAAGCGTTTTAACAGCAAATAGAACTAACAAAGCAAAGTGAAGAAAAAAAAGTGAAGAAGTTCACAGTGAAGTTTTGCTTCAGTTCCTTTAACAGTGTGACATTTTATTTTTGATGTTACTTAACATGCACTTGATTAGTCCATATCCATACAAGTAATTCTAAAATCCAACTAACACCGTTGCAAGTCAATGAATAGTAAGATATAGGAATGGGCCATAATTTTTACACGCTTTATATTAGCTTCACTTGTATGTCAGTATGTCTGTAACCGACCTCGATTTTGTCCTACTTTGAACGATCAGATTTAATTCATACTTTGCACACCTGTCAAAGGTCGATGACAATGCAATAATATAGTATCATGGAGCTGATCTGATGATGGAGTGGGAAGGTGGCCATAGGAACTCCTGTACTAAACAAGATAGACCCTTCGTGTTTGGGCCCGTATGTTTATATCGCGTGACAATGCAATAATATGGTACCATGGAGCTGATCTGATGATGGAGTCGGAAGGTGGCCATAGGAACTCCTGTACTAAACAAGATAGACCCTTCGTGTTTGGGCCCGTATGTTTATATCGCGTGACAATGCAATAATATGGTACCATGGAGCTGATCTGATGATGGAGTCGGAAGGTGGCCATAGGAACTCCTGTACTAAACAAGATAGACCCTTCGTGTTTGGGCCCGTATGTTTATATCGCGTGACAATGCAATAATATGGTACCATGGAGCTGATCTGATGATGGAGTGGGAAGGTGGCAATAGGAACTCCTGTACTAAACAAGATAGACCCTTCGTGTTTGGGCTCGTATGTTTATATCGCGTGACAATGCAATAATATGGTACCATGGAGCTGATCTGATGATGGAGTCGGAAGGTGGCCATAGGAACTCCTGTACTAAACAAGATAGACCCGTCGTGTTTGGGCTCGTTTTACTTGTCTTGGCTAGCACTCTGCTGCTACATGATATGCAGGATCTCAAAAGCTTGTATTTAAAAACATTTAAACAAAAATCAACTAAAAAATGAAAAATAAATAATAGTTTAAAAAACTAAAAAAAACACGCTTTTATAAAAAATCCAACTAAAAAAACAAAAAATAAAATTTAATATAATATAAAAAAGCGTGGGGTGTATTCAATTAATAATATAATATCTTAAAAAGCGCTTTGAATACACCCCACGCTTTTTTATATTATATTAAATTTTATTTTTTGTTTTTTTAGTTGGATTTTTTACAAAAGCGTGTTTTTTTTAGTTTTTTTAAATTGACACTTAGATCATTGAATCTAGACATTTCCTAACGGATTCGCAATTCGAGGATTAAAAAAAAAATATTCTAATATTTACACAAATCTGGATGTTACTGGAATTGATTCTACACTTTTCAGTTTTTAATTACAAATATTATTATAAAAAGCAACACATTCTTTTTTCTACCTTGTGTTTTACAAAAAATATTGCGTTTATCATTAAAAATGACACGTAGTTGAAGTATTTTACATATAAACAATTAAAGTAGAATTTAGTGACATTGTTTTAAATGTATAAAAATAAAATTAAGGAATAGTTAGTTTTATATATAATAATAAATAATAATAGCCCATAGATATCCTGCCGCTGGGTTCAGGCTAGAGAAACAGACACTGTACACGCTACGATTGTCCAAGGCGGTTTGGCAGGTTCGACACATCGATTATCACGATGTTCAGGTTTCATCAAGATGTTTTCTTTCACTCTTGTTAGCACGTAGTAATTGTTACAATATGGGCATTAGGTCGAAAAACTACCTAAGTGGTGCATGCGTTCCCGCTACGATCTGAACCCGCGCCCTTTGCGTTTGGGTCGCGTGTGCTAGCGCTACCACGAAATCCTACAAAAGTTTTATGTAAGTTAATAAAAAAAATATACAATACATTTTTATCGATATTTTATGTAATAACTATCATCGACACTATTGTCATCAACCTATCGATGTTCAAATTGTTCACTGACAATAGCAGCGTAAGGGAGGTTCCTACCAAACAAATAACAATGCGATATCGATAAATTATAAAATAAATCATACTTAAGTGAATACGGAAGCTATTTTTTGCTACAATTGTCAAGTGAATAGGATATTTAATATTTAATGCACAGTAGTTGCGGTTTTGTTATGTGGGAATGTTTTTATATTACAAGTTTGATGAGGGCGTGTCTAATTTGTATTGATTTTGATTACTTTTTAAATATTTAGAATTGAGTTTTTATTATCTGAAGCAGGCAAACATACAGACAGTTATCGTTTGATGGTCCAGAGGTAGAGATGCATGGTGTTTCCACGCGCGCGTCCAATATTACGATTATGACAGGAGATGGTCAATTGTCAATGCAAGGCTTCAATACTAGAGCATCGACGCCGGGTTGCTAGTCTATCGGTATTCTACAAGATTCATTTCGAAGATTGTGCGGTTGAACCGTTCGAACTAATTCTCCCTACATGATTCCATGTTCGGACGACAAGGCGCTATGGTCTAGTCTACGCCATCGTTTCACAGTGGAAACAACACCAATGCGAACGAAGCGTTTTACTTCCATGTTCTTTCAGCGTACCGCAGAGCTGCTGAATGCGCTGCCAGAGTCTGTGTTTCATGAAAAGTAAAGTACAATTTGGAAGTCTTCAAGTCTCGTGTGAATAGGTATTTTTTATTAAAGCGTGCTCCATCTTCGACCGCATCATCTTGGTTAAATTTTAGTCTACGGTCTGAGTGGCAAAGCGTCTGGCGGGACGGGCTGCGGGCAATAGAGCGTCCAGCCGAGTTGCCTCAGAGCACGCTCGGTGTTCAGCGTTCACAAATTGGTTTAAACTTGTACGCGACACCCGGCTCAACGCACAAGAAACCGCTGCAGCCGCCGCACATCTCGGCTGGCACTACAGACACACGTTAGCGTTTAAATGCATTTAAATTAGTTTATCTACGACTGTAGATAAACAGTCTCAGTGCACGCTTCTATAGTTAAAATTTCTAGTTAAGAATAATATTCACCAAATCACCTCCACCAAATTATTGATATGAAACCAAAAAGTCTATATCTTTTAAAAGACTATCTGACCCGGTAAACTCCGCACCGCCTCAGAATCAATAAATAAAAAGCTGTTTCAAGCATTTTTTTCATATTTGCTCACTTTTTAGGCTTTCCCTGGATTTGCAATATAATTCAAAACCAAAAGTAGCCAAATCAGTCCGGCCGTTCTCGAGTTTTAGCGAGACTAACGAACGGCAATTGATTTTTATATATAAGATAGATAAATAATTTGTCGAAAAATCATTACCGAAAAGTCCTTAGGACTTTGGCGTTGATATAAGCTTTAAATGATTTTTTCGAATTCCGTAGTGAAATAACCAAAATACTGGACACTATGCTGATACGCACTTAGCCGTTTGCCTTTAGTTTTCCTTGAACACTCTATTTTCCAGTAGCTAATTTTCAGTCTTTCATCATCTCGCCCGAACACCGTATGTTCATAGTAAACAATGACCTGTTTGTTTCTAACTCTTTCAACGTTTTCGAGGCAGATGTAAAACAGATTCTGATGATTGCTTGTTTGTGTTCTGATTTGGCCAAAAATTGAAGTAATTTTAACCGACTTACAAAATTAATGAGGTATTCAATTTTACAATAACTTCCTTGTAAATATCGTGGTTTCTTTTATTGCTGGAGAGTAAAAGATAGGCTCAAGGTACGCCTGTTAATAATAATAAACATTTGCAACACCAAAGCTGTTACCAAAGTATACTGGCTTCGAAGAAGTTTTTTGACTACCCTTTTTGAAATTACCTATATAGTAGCGCTGTGTGAAAACCTCAGCTGGGATCTCATTGCATATGCCCACTGCGAGCAAAAAAAATGTTCTAGAGATCCGTTGTTTACGTACATGAGCGAAGTGACTCGAGGAAGTGGATAATGAACGCCCAGCCGATGGCGAGCGGTGCGGTGGTAGAAAGAAGACGTAGGCACCATTCTGAACTGTTGCTCGAAAGACTCCCATTATACAGACTGTGTATACTGTATAGGTATAGATACAAGTAAACAGAGCTATATTAGGCATTTATGTATTCCTAGGATTCCCGGGACACAAAGTACTGCAGCATTTAAAATCGAACGTAAGCTATCGTTATAGTGAAAACCGTGTCGGAAAAAGCTAATTTTAATGCACCTAAACAAAACTAAACTTGTTACCTTTTTATCCGGGAGGTATATAAAAGAATGAAACGGATTAGAAGTAACAAATTTATTTCAGTTTAACAAAACTATACAAGGAACAAAGGTATTTATTAAACAGAACTTAACATATAATTGTATATAAACTTAGGTATATGCTTCGAAGATTAAAGGCTCATAATAAATTAGTAAAGTGCCAGAGGGCAAAGCAGAGACGGACGTTTTGGGGGAATAAAAATGTGGGCTGTCAGGCAACAGGCTTGAAGGTTTCTGTAAGAGATGGAGGTATACTGAGAGGTATTCCGATGTTTTCAGATCAATTTACTTTCGGTGGTGTCAAAGTCTAGGTGTTCCAATAAGTTTGATTTAGGTTTTAGAAGTCGAAGAGTAAATGAACGAGCTTAGCTGAATTCCAAGCGCAGCAGGCGGGAATTACAGGAAGGCTGGGTGCGATACGTCCCGAGCCAACTATGTGGAGATGGGCAGCCTAAACGGCAGGCCGCAGATAAACAGCTCACTAGGTGGGTGAACTTCAGACCTGGAATACGCCGAGGTGATGATGTTAATAGCGCGTACAGGCGGCGGTGATTAAGCGAGGGCAAGAGAGGTAGATGCTATGCCTTATGGTAATTACAGTTAAATAATGAAAAAAGGGGTACGATTTACATTTATAATCTTTGTAGTTAAAATAACCAACATCGAGAGTACGTGCAAAAAGTTGATTAGACCCGTGACATACACGCCGGGTCCTGCTGGAGAAAATACCGACGTGTCAGACCATGTTGAGTCGGACACGTGAACAATAGTTCGTTAGGAGAAAAAGAGCACTTACTGGCTTAATATATTCGACAGCAAGGCAGGCAAAATGTAGGAGACAGGCGAGTAGTTTTACTCGGGCGGACGAACCGCGTGGCCAAGGTCAGCTAACACCGTCCAGATCATGGTACTGAAATGACGTTTGACCTTCAGGTGTGGTAAGATATAATTCGCCAACAGATAAGAAAGATGTAAGGTTACTTACAAGAAAGGCAGAGGTGCGTCGCTCCCTAGTAAGGTAAAATCGACGCGTGTATCACTGCGGACGACCGGCAGCAGAAAGAAGCTATCAAAATGGTTGCCGTGGCACTAGGATAAGCACTTCACTCTGATCGCTGGCCCAATCGCAAAGCGAGGGCTTTATTTGTGCCAATCCTGTTTTGAGACACACTTCATAGAATTTAGAACGAATCAGGAAGCAATAATATTGTCGTGTCACGACATTGACATAACTCACGTTTCAGGTAGGCAGGCGAGGTAACCGATTCATACCGCCTTGTTAAGGTTGTATGCGATGAATGAACGATATTCCATAGTGAATAACTATCGTTTGAATGAAACAAATTAATAGGTTTAGAATGTGAGAAATGTTTTATTTCTAAAAGAAACGAGGTTGTTTGGAAAAATAAGTAATTTAACGGTGGGACGTTGTGTACGAATGGTAATATAATCGTAGTTTAAAATGGCGGGAATTTGAATGGGGATTTTAAGTGAGTAGCGTCGCAAACCGCTACGTCACAGTGCCCCTCCCCTCAAGGAATTTTGCCCTGTAAAATTCTGGCTGGCCCTCCAGCTTATAACATAGGAGAATAAAATGTCATGAGACATGAAGAAATAAAACTACAACTAATTATAGTGTACACGCAAGTGTGACGAGTAAGAAATCAGCTAAATAAATCTATGGAGAAAAAAAAATAAAAAAAATCAGACACTATGATATCAAAAGGAAATTATTCGATCAGCTATACTGTTTTTGTCACAGTTTGCTGGCAGTTGGAGGCTTCTTTACTCAGGCATGCTCTGTCAGAAAAATACGCGTTCATAAAAATCACACTATCACAGTCCTATCAAAATTCAGTCATAATCCACAGTCATTTAGATATATGTAATAATAAGATATGATGATGATATACTATACATAAGAATATAATAAAATAATAATAAGATATACTAAATAATAATATTAATATAACCGTCATTCAATCTCCTTACAAACCATAATTGTCTCGAAAGCAAACACACGCTTCGAGACGTTCCATTTGAACCATGTGTAACTAGATTCGTTGCTAGTCTACACTGTGTAAACCTCTGCCAGGAAAACTGGTCGAAAATACCTAAGCTGAAGATACTACATTATTGTAACAGCTATAGTTCAAATAATAATAATGTTATAATTAACTATAACACTAAGTAATTAAATGCTTGGTATTATTTTCTACCAAAGCATATGATTGTTAATAAAAATTAACAATTGCCTTTTAGTTATCATAAAGATGATCGACACCAAAAGTAAGATTAGCTTTTGTACACTAAAAATATTTTAATTACTAAGTAAAGGAATATTATATACCGATGATGTTTAAAACTAACATAACTGTGAAAAAAATGTGGACAATTGTAAGTCCAAATTAACCTAGAAAATGAATAGCGATGAGCATGATATCCTTGCTCAATGAAAAAAAACTAAATCCTAAGTTTATATTGTTGAAAATGAAAATGTCTTATATATGTATCACGATAAATGTAAAACAAAATGGTATCTAGTTGTGATAATAACTAGATAGGAAGAATAAAATATTAAGTTTCAACTATTTATTAACAGGCGAACCTGACTAAATGTATAAAAAATGTAAGTTCCATATAATCTGGATGAGACTTAACTAAGTTAAATATACATGAGTAAAAGAAACATACAGGAATAGAAGTTATGTACAACATTAGTTGTAAAAAGATATTTAACAATTTTAATTAATTGTTAATTTACTTCAAAAACATTATGTACAACATTAGTTGTAAAAGATACTTAACAATTTTAATTAATTGTTAATTTACTTCAAAAACAATTAGTAGTAAATTGTATTTACTACAAGAATTCAGCCACAGTATTTTGTGGGCCAAATGAAACGAAAGTAGAAATTTATATATATAACACATGTTAGTGTTAATGACTGTGTTGAAAAATACCAAGAACTAGTAAAAAGAAAGTTTTGGTTAACAACTTAACAAGTCATTTATTGATGATTTAATGTATGTAACGTTAATATTTTATAGTTGGTAATAGTGTATCTTTGTAGAAAATTTACCATTTCTATATTAGTATTATGGTAAAATGATTTGTACATTATCTTTTGTACAATTCTTTTCTTTGTGCATTGTTGTCTGGTTCTGGTAGTTATATTTTCGGCTGGAGCGAGTAATAGATTAAACTTTTGCTGAAGTAATTTCTTTTTACGACAGTTTAGTATTATTAATTTGAGGCCGTAGGCTATATGACTAGTATGAAAATTATTTTAGATAATGTTTGCAAATTATGTAGTGTTATCATATATGTTGGACAACACTGGACGAAGATACAGGTATTTCTGTAAGTAATTAATGTTATATTTTTAAATGAGAGTTGTTTGAATTTATAGTTATTTATTTTTAAGGTTGTTACCATATAATTATTTTAAATTGACTATGGGTAACTAATATGCATATTCTGATTAAAATGTTATTGTTGTTTTATTGATTTAATTAAATTATTATTTTATTTATTGGATTTTTGACGAAGTTTAGGTTGAAATTAATAAATTTCTTGTTGCTTTTATTAGAAATTGAATATGTGATTAAATGGTATGAATAATAATAGTAATATTGTAATGTGGTTTTATTTGAACGAGTGGACATTATTTTTTAATGTCCTTTATATGCCAGCTACCGATGTTTTTACCTGTTCTTAAATCTTCTAATTCATACACTAGTGGGGAAATTTTTCTTATTATTCGGCATTTGTCGAATTTTGGCGCAAATTTGGCCGTAAAGAATTTGCTGGCGTCAGATAAAGGGTATGTTTTCTTCCAAACTACATCACCTATGTTGTATTCTAGTTCACGCCTACTTTGGTTGTAATGTTTTGTGCTTTTTGCATGAGCTTTTAATAAAGCTTCGCGAACTTTGGAGAAAGTTTCTTGTAAGGGATTTAAATTATCAGCGTAAGTGCTGCGGGACGCGCAATTTAGTGTGAGAGGACCTTTATTAGGGTCCGTTTTAGGGTAAGTACTACCACATAATACTGCTTCTCTACCATGGAGGAGGAAAAAGGGAGTGAAACGTGTAGTTTCATTAACGACTGTGTTCATACTGAACTGTATATTGGGTATTGATAAATCCCATTTTCGGTGATCGTCTTTTACTAAAATTGATATAGCCGTTACGATAGTACGGTTGTATCGCTCTACTGTATTTACTTGGGGACAATATTTAGGAGTTAAATGTATTTCTGGTATATTATATTTATGGAATAGACTCTGAACTTCCTTTCCGGTGAATTGCGTGCCGTTGTCTGCAATCACCGTACGTGGGATTCCATGGATTAAAAACACGCCTTGTTCTAGGCATTGAACAATATTTTTGCCAATAGCACGGCGTAGGGGAAATAATAAACAATATTTGCTAAAGCAGCAAACGACGACGAGGAGGTATATATGACCTGCGCGTGAGCGTGGTAGGGGGCCTACTAGGTCTATACTCACGCATTCAAACGGTCTACTAATGACCTTTGGATCGCCTAAAAGACCTGGTGTCTTCTTTTGGCTGTGTTTATAAGCTGCGCAAGTGTCACAGTTTCGAACCCACGTAACTACATCTTGGTAAAGACCTGGCCAGTAGTAACGTAATGCGATACGGTTGTACGTTTTTAGTACGCCAAAGTGTGGGTTTAGGTCTCCACTGTGGTGTAACTCAAGGACACTTGTACGTTCATTTTGGGGAACTACTAGTTTCCAATCGAACTCGGAATTATTAGAAAATTTACATTTAGAATATCTATAAAGCTTGTTATCTTTTATTTGAAAATTTGGACATGAATTTGGGCGACGTTTACATTTATCTAATAAAGAGTTATACCAGGGGTCGTCAACGACTGTTTTAAGTTCTAACACTGGGACAGCTCGTGAGAGTGCGTCTGGGACGACGTGATCTCGACCTTTACGGTGTACGATCTCGAAATTATAAGGGGAAAGTCTCACTCCCCATCTGGCAAGTCTGCCGGTAGGATTTGTTAAATTTAGGAACCACTTTAGACTTGAGTGGTCTGTTATTATCTTGAAAGTGGGAACGCCTTCGATATAGGGTCGGAAACTTTCAACTGAGTACACCACGCTCAATGCCTCGCGTTCTGTGGCTGAAAAATTGCGTTCTGCTTTGTTTAGTGACCTGCTGGCGTACGCGATAGGATGTTCTTTTCCTTCCTCGTCTAACTGGGTAAGTGTTCCTGCTATTCCGTAACCTGATGCGTCACTATGGATTGTAAACGGTTTAGAGAAATCAGGGCAGGCTAGAACTGGTGCGGAAATCAGAGCCGACTTTAAGTCATTGAACGCCCTTTCAGCGTCTTCTGACCATGAGAATGGTGGTGCAGTCTTGCTTGTGCTCGTTAAAGCGTTGAGAGGTGCTGCTATTGTAGAGAAATTCTTTATGAAGCGGCGGTAATATGCGGCTGTGCCTAGGAACATCTTTACTTCCTTTCTATTTTTCGGTGTAGGGAATTCTACGATAGATTTAATTTTGGAAGGATCTGTACGTAATCCAGTTTCGTTTACTACATAACCTAAATATTTTAATTCTTGTCTAAAAAATTGACATTTATTTAAATTTATTGTTAAATTGGCGAATTTTAAACGTTTTAAAACTTTCTCTAAGAGATTTAAGTGTTCACTGAAGGTGGATGATACTATTACTATGTCGTCTAAATAAGCAAATACTTTGCCATTGAATTCTGGTCCAAATAATTTGTCCATGAGGCGTTGTTGTGTAGCAGGTGCAGAGGTTAGTCCAAAGCACATAACTTTGAAATGGAAAAGTCCTCGTCCGGGAACTGTAAATGCTGTTTTTTCTTTCGAGCTTTCGTCTAAAGGAATTTGCCAAAAGCTAGACTTGAGGTCGATTGAAGATAAGTACCTCGCGTCTCTTAATTGGTCTAGAATATTCGATACGTAGGGTAACGGGTATGCGTCTGTCTTGCTTATTGCATTAAGCTTACGGCTGTCTAGGCAAAATCGCAACTCGCCATTGGATTTTGGTGTAAGAAGAGTGGGATTATTCCAACTAGAAGAGCTAGGCTCTACTACATCTAAATGTAACATTTCGTCTAACTGACGATTCATTTCTTTAAGTCTCTCTGGAGACAGACGATAATATCTTTGTTTAATAGGCGGAGTATCGCCGGTGTTTATAATATGGGTAGTTAGGGATGTTCTTCCGAGACCGTTTTTCTCAGAGCTAATGTTTTCAAATTGTTTAATTAAATTTTGTGCTTGCAATTTTTCTCTTTCGGACAGGTCGTCGAAAGGATGTAGGTATTTTACCTCGCTAACTGGGACTGGTATGTCTATTTTATTCATAAGAGGTAATGTGTCAAATAATTCGGGGGCGATTTTGAACGATTTCCAAAAATCTATGCCTAAAATGAACTCGGTGGAAATTGTTGGTATATAATAAAATTTTATTACTCTGGTTTCATTATTTATTGTGACTGGCAACAAAAAGTATCCCTTGACTGTTGCGCGTGAGTTGTTTGCTGTAGAAATACTTTTTATGTCGTCGCTGTTATGTAAAGTGACACCTTGTTTAAAAAATATATCTTCTGCGTCTTTATTTATGATACTAATGGCAGAACCCGAGTCGAGTAGACCGTAGTAGGGTTTGCCGTAAATTGAAAAATTTAAATAGGGACGTTCGTCGATAGTTTTAGATTTTACAGTTGCTATTTTATTCGTGTCACGTTGTTCTATACTAGGATTGGAGGAATGTTTTTGATGTATATTGTTCAATTTACACTTGGGACACTTGGTACTAATTATGTCTTTTAGTCCACACTTATAACAGAAAATTAATAAACATTGTTTTGAGACGTGGCCATATTGCTTGCAACGTGTGCACTGGACACAACGTTGTGTATTTTGGTAATTGTTATTATAATTATTTTTAAACTGGGATCGAACCGAAGCTTTACTATTGTAAAATTCGTGAAAATATTGTCGCATTCGGTTCGAGTTAATTAGTTTTTTGGCTTTGGCCTAGAATAATTTTGTTTAGAACAAGTAGGGCAGTCCGGTTTTTTAGTGTTGGGTCTCCCACAACCGTAACATAAAATTTTCTTACAATTGGAATGGTGGTGTCCTAGACTGTTGCAACGAGTGCAACGTAACGTTTCGTTACTATTATATTTAAAATTATTGTCTGACCGCCTATTGAAATTATTATTATAATGTTGGTAATTGTTAGCACTATTTTTGGGGTTATTAAAAGTTTTGTTTGTGTTAATAAAGTTTTTATGGTTATTATTTTGATTAAAATTGCTATATTGATTATATTTATTACTGTCTTGTTTGTTTTGTGAATTATTCTTTAACGTAGATGTAAAGTAAAGTGACTTTTGGGAATTATTCCCTTGTACTGGGTTTGAAATTGAGTTTATTTGACTTTGTTTAGGAGTGCTACCTGTGTATCCTAAATCAGGAGCTACTAACGACGAAGATGCTCTGGGAGGTTCGTTGAAATTAGATGCCCTATCCCGAGCATGGTCTAATAATTTGCATTTAGTTCGCAATTCATTTATGGTTGAAAATTCGTGTAAAGAAAGAGACATTTGTATCTCTGGACGTAAATTTTTCCTTATTATTTTTATTTGTTCACGTTCGTCAATTGGTTGCGTGAAACGCGAAAAATAATTCAGCATTATTGCTATGTAAAAGCTAGAGGACTCGCTAGACCCTTGTGTTCTGCGCTGTACCTCCGCTAACAGTTTGTCGTTATAATCGATCGGTGAAAATTCGGAAATAAGACTAGACTTTAGCGTATCCCAATCTGTTAATTTGGGTTTAACGCTACGGAACCAAAGTAGAGCTTTGTCCGTAAACAGTTCGCTAGCCGAATGAAATAATTTTGAGTTGGCGATACCTCTTGACTCGCACAACTCTTCAAGTCTTTGTAGGAACGAATGGATACATGTATTACCATTAAATTTATGATTTAGTTTTGGAATTGCTAAATTGAAATTTTCATGACAAGTATTGTTGGTTTGAATTGATGATTTTGTTTGTTCTACTTCAGATGTACTCGTGGTACTGTCAAACGATTCCTTGAATGATTGGAACAAATTGTCCAATTTTTCTAAGTATGAGTCTAGGCTCGAACGTAGGGATTTAAAAAGTTTTTCATCACTTGACGGGTTTACGCGGCTTAGCCTGTGGTAAAGATGATGAGATAGCGCGCGAACACGGTTAAATGATTTATATTGTAACTTGGTTTCTTCAAAAAAATTTGCGACTTCTGAAAGTTTTTCCTGAATTTCTTTCAGTTCTAATATTGGATCTAAATCGGTTTCTAAGACTTCATCAGCGGGAAAATCTTTAGAAAGTCTCCTCACTTGAACGCGTAATTCTGCCACGGTGGATAAAGGTTTCTCTTCACGTATTTGAACTTCATGTATAAGTTCATCTTTTCTCAATAAATTGTAACTAATTGGTCGCTCCATTATTAATAAATGAGAGTCGAAATATAACTCCAGACAACAATGCGTAATGCAGTCGCGAAGAGAAAGAGAAAAAAAAATTTAAATATTTAAAAAAATTGTCGGTCGGCCAGTCAGTCTGTATTCACCCTTATATTTATATAAGACAATAATAACAGTTAACTTTTAAATAAACAAGTTTAACTGTATGTTGAACTAAGAGGACTAATTAAAAAATTTATTTAAGTCTGTCTGTCAGTGTGTCGCTGCCTTTATATTTTACACACTTATTTAAAAATTTGACTTTAAAAGAAAAATGGTAAAAAGAGCCTTATAGAGTACAATGATATATAATATAAGCTAGTAAGCTGCCTATCTTGATATGATTACTATGAATCATTAAACTTAAATTATTCTAAAAATAGAATTTGAAGACAAAATTGTATAAGTAGATATGTTAACACACAGAATGTGATTTTGAAAAGATACAATAAAATTAATGTTGGATTGTTGGCTTTGTTTGTTGCAATGGAACAAGCAATATAATGCAATAAAATATAATATATTATACTATAGTTACTATAGGTAACTATTTGTTGTTGACACAACTTAAACAAAATAAACAATAAATATAAATTGTTTATACTCCCAAGCCAATAGTATTTGGTTTAAAGACGGTTTATTTATTACTGTAGGAAATGAACCGTAACTTTTTGTATTTAATCACAACTTGCATAACCAACAAAACACATTTATTATAATATGAAACAGTCTTAAGTATTTATCTATTTGCCTTGATAGCTATACAATATTTCTTCTTTTGTTAAAATTACTGTGCTCTAGTATTTTCAAAAGTTTTATGATTATTTCAGTTATGTTGTAAAATTTTGTGTTTTCAAAGAATTCTAGCTAAGTCTACTTGATACAAATTATTCATTAAATATCGCTGGAACTGTAATATAATTGATCTATTTGTATAACTTTCAAGTTAAATTTAAACTATTATTTACTATTAACAATTTAAAAGTATTGCTAAAATGTATGACAACCACAAGAAATATTGAAATATGATTTCAGTCTTTAAATAAAATAAATTTTACTTTATATAATGTAAAATGACTAGATATTTGACTATATTTGTATAGAAATGAACATTTAAGGTAAAATGATTTAAGATTTGAAATTTAATTTATGTTATTAAGAAATTACAAGTTGTTTTTGATATTCACTATAATGTTATTTTAAAAGTACTGATTATATATATTATGACCTCAAAGTATGAACCTCTCTCTTAATAAGAATTAGCCTGATAGTTTTAATCCAATAACAGGGGTAAAAATTTGCTTGACAAATTAACTAATAAATCCACGAATTGGGCGCCATTGTTACCTTTTTATCCGGGAGGTATATAAAAGAATGAAACGGATTAGAAGTAACAAATTTATTTCAGTTTAACAAAACTATACAAGGAACAAAGGTATTTATTAAACAGAACTTAACATATAATTGTATATAAACTTAGGTATATGCTTCGAAGATTAAAGGCTCATAATAAATTAGTAAAGTGCCAGAGGGCAAAGCAGAGACGGACGTTTTGGGGGAATAAAAATGTGGGCTGTCAGGCAACAGGCTTGAAGGTTTCTGTAAGAGATGGAGGTATACTGAGAGGTATTCCGATGTTTTCAGATCAATTTACTTTCGGTGGTGTCAAAGTCTAGGTGTTCCAATAAGTTTGATTTAGGTTTTAGAAGTCGAAGAGTAAATGAACGAGCTTAGCTGAATTCCAAGCGCAGCAGGCGGGAATTACAGGAAGGCTGGGTGCGATACGTCCCGAGCCAACTATGTGGAGATGGGCAGCCTAAACGGCAGGCCGCAGATAAACAGCTCACTAGGTGGGTGAACTTCAGACCTGGAATACGCCGAGGTGATGATGTTAATAGCGCGTACAGGCGGCGGTGATTAAGCGAGGGCAAGAGAGGTAGATGCTATGCCTTATGGTAATTACAGTTAAATAATGAAAAAAGGGGTACGATTTACATTTATAATCTTTGTAGTTAAAATAACCAACATCGAGAGTACGTGCAAAAAGTTGATTAGACCCGTGACATACACGCCGGGTCCTGCTGGAGAAAATACCGACGTGTCAGACCATGTTGAGTCGGACACGTGAACAATAGTTCGTTAGGAGAAAAAGAGCACTTACTGGCTTAATATATTCGACAGCAAGGCAGGCAAAATGTAGGAGACAGGCGAGTAGTTTTACTCGGGCGGACGAACCGCGTGGCCAAGGTCAGCTAACACCGTCCAGATCATGGTACTGAAATGACGTTTGACCTTCAGGTGTGGTAAGATATAATTCGCCAACAGATAAGAAAGATGTAAGGTTACTTACAAGAAAGGCAGAGGTGCGTCGCTCCCTAGTAAGGTAAAATCGACGCGTGTATCACTGCGGACGACCGGCAGCAGAAAGAAGCTATCAAAATGGTTGCCGTGGCACTAGGATAAGCACTTCACTCTGATCGCTGGCCCAATCGCAAAGCGAGGGCTTTATTTGTGCCAATCCTGTTTTGAGACACACTTCATAGAATTTAGAACGAATCAGGAAGCAATAATATTGTCGTGTCACGACATTGACATAACTCACGTTTCAGGTAGGCAGGCGAGGTAACCGATTCATACCGCCTTGTTAAGGTTGTATGCGATGAATGAACGATATTCCATAGTGAATAACTATCGTTTGAATGAAACAAATTAATAGGTTTAGAATGTGAGAAATGTTTTATTTCTAAAAGAAACGAGGTTGTTTGGAAAAATAAGTAATTTAACGGTGGGACGTTGTGTACGAATGGTAATATAATCGTAGTTTAAAATGGCGGGAATTTGAATGGGGATTTTAAGTGAGTAGCGTCGCAAACCGCTACGTCACAAACTGCTACCAAAAAAAATCCCGCGGGACTACCACAATAAAAAATAGCGCAAATTTTAAGTCTAAGAATTTGTTGTCGATCAGATGGACAATAAATGCGGTGAAATCGGCCCAGTAGTTTTTACATGAATCCCGAACAAACAGATAAGCAAACAAGAAATCTAAAAAAAAATGTGGTATAATTAGTATATTCCAGTTTTTTTTAATACCTTCAGTGTCTGCCGTTTGGAATTTTATAATAATAAGATATTTCAGTGTTTCTTACGCGACCTACGTTCTAGATCAAAATAACCACAAACAACAAAGTAACCTTTATCCAAAAATACAACCGTGAAGTTGAAACATAAAGAACACCACTTTGTTTCAAGTGTAACCCTTTTAAATGGCTATTTTTGTATCGATTTAAAAACGTTCAAGCACCAGCCTTGGAGTAGGTTAGTTTTATGGATTTGAACTAACTACTTAAAATATTTCAGGTCCGTGCTATAAATAAAAAAAAAAACGTTATCATATGTTTATAACAGTACATTTCATCGAAATAATTTTACAGAAAAATACATCTATATACGAGTATTTAACACGTAAAGTAATAATTTTGTACCCCATTATTACGAAAATTGTGCGGAAGGAGTATGAAATTTCGCCCAATTATAGTTTCTTAAGAGAAGGACTGCAGAATGCTAATATTTTTTAAATTTATGCATAAAAATACATTACATCAATAAAAAAAAATATTACACACACTACATACCATGTATTTGACACACACGCATATTTATACTCTTTTGTTTACTGTTAAAGTCAAATTAACAGTGTAGCCTTGGCGAAATCTGTGATTATAGAAGTAAAGTCTTTGACAACAGAACCTTAATAATGTTCAAACTTATAATTTAAATTAATTATGGTCGAATTTCGATCACCGGGCGACCACTAGTTCAATATAAAAGGGCCACGAATGAATATAAAACAAACAAAAAATAATTGAATGTAATACACTTTTTGTGTAGTATGAATTGCATTCTTAAAATTTTGTATCAGTGCCTCGTCGTCTTATCACGAATAACTACAAAACTGTAAATAAATTATATTACGTATTGTGTGTATGATTGTAAGGACAATTTATTTTCTATCATTTATCGTATACTGAAACTGAAAGCAATTATGTTACGTGTTTTGAGTTGATTGCTTTTGTGATAGAATATAGCTTTGGCATAGCTAGTTCCAAACATAGAGATCCAGTGTTCGATTACTGGTAGAGTAAATATCAAATTTATTCACACTGGTTTGGGTGTTTGAAATTAGCCACAACACAACACGTAATACAAGCATAACTTGCTTAGCTTAGGATTACATAATGTGTGCGTTTATACATATAAATGATTATATGTATGTTTCTCAAGACCTTGTCCCATAAAAATGGCCAGAACTTTTATAGGGCTTGCGTGGGGCCATGGTCAACCAGGTCAACACCCAGAGGCCCGTTGACAAAAAAGTAAATGTGGCTTGATGCTGACCGGCGATGTTCAATGTCTACACTATATAGTGTCCAATGCACCCAAGGACAAGCCACGGTCAGTGTAGGACTATTGTAGGAAATTAGAACAAAAGGTACCGGGCTATTGGGATAAACTGCTAGTGAAACTAGTGATCTGGGACTATGGGTGAAATTCGACCATAATAATTAATGTCAAAGATTATACATCTATAATCAGAGATTTCGCCAAGGCTACACTGTTAATATGACTTGAACAATAAACTAAAGAGTTGTATATACGTGTGTGTGTCAAATACATGGTAGTGTGTGTAATGTTTTTGTTATTGATTTAATGTATTTTTTACGCATGATTTAAAAAAAGATTTGTCAAACATTTGTCGCTTCCTCTCTATATAAACTATAAGTGAGCGAAATTTCATACTCCTTCGTCCGCACAATTTTTTGCTTCACGTATTAATATATAGATTCATGTAGATTTGTTAAGTGTGTATCCGAACGGCTGTGAGATTGAGAACAATAAATTATTAGATAGAACAACGAATAAGTTCGGATACATTCATATTATTTATTACATTGCCTACATTTATTTTATTTATTACTTAATTAACGAGTTTGCCGCCCTGCCCATTCTTTTCAACAGGGGTGCCTTACCTGCATCCCAAAAATAGATCATGAAGAGCACTCACACCCTAACTAAACGTGGTTAATGTACCGTGGTATGGTAAGACCACCACCACCGTACATGGCTTAAGCATTACGATTCCTGGCAGATGGTTGAGGGATAAACATTTGAGCCTTGATTAGACACTAAAAGAAATTATTTCACCGAAAAAGTCAAAAGGAACTATATTATGCTTATAAATGGAATGCAATTCAGATGTCATTTAAAAGTCTGTTTTTTTTAAATTGTTTTTAAAATAACATTAGATTAGAGACATTCATGTTGTAATTGACGCGAGTCAATTACATTAGAGACTCCCAACGACCACCTTCACGATCGCGATTTTTCCGTTCCACTTGGTTGCGGGCGTTACAATCAAACTCTAGTGGAACGTTTATTCGACCCACTTCTTTACATGGCTCGTTGTGAGCATTGCGTGATCAAAAATTATAACGTCATTAGTGACGTTTTCGCCACGACCATAACGACCGCGGTCGCCAGGTGGAACGGCCGACGGAGCATTTTGGGCGTTGTGAGCTAGTAAAGGAACGCGCTGCTTATCGTCTAACTATTAAAATTATATAAAACCGTTTTGGTTATAAAACATTCAAAACTTTTTGAACAATGCGACAAGGAAGTTTAAGAAGTGTAAAAACTATGATAATTTAAAAATATAATCTTCGCATCATTTCATTTCATGATGAATCAAGTTAGTTTCTGAGAAAAAATATTCTTATATCTTGAAATCCTATACGGCTTTATTTGGTTTTATGACTCGCTCATGCATTCATAAACAACTTTTACATTACATACTGAACTCCGTTCTGTATAAATAGCAAAGAAAGGAGTTTAAAATTATAGGCGTTTAGTATACACATGTATCATAAAACAATAGAAGAAAAGTTATATAACATTTGTTCTAAGCAGTGCCACATATTATTATATTGTAATATTTGCGGGTAGTTGTGATTACTAATTGACTCATTTCGTCGTCGCTCGGATATAAAAGCTCCCGCTGTTCCGGTCTAAACGCCTCCTCTCCCAAAGAGTCGGGGCCCACCAAGCCCGGTATCGCTGTAACAGCCACCTACGGCTATTCAGCTGGATCCTACACAAAAAATGAAACATTATTCTTAAATTATAGAAAATCATTAGTTAAAATTAATCGTGTAGACTGAGACTCGAATTATACAACAACTTTTATGTGTCTTGCTGTGTAAATTCCCTACTAACAAAAGCTATTGTATAGCCAGATTTTAGAACAGTCTTCTAAAAACAGAGGTAAAGAACCTCCTTGAGTGAGGCCAAATAGAGATTATGTGTCAGTGTTGCTATAAAAAAAAACACTCTAGCATACAAACGGCCAGAATTCTACATTTAAATTAATAATACACATGTTTAAAATAAAACTAAACAACAAAACACCACTCTCCAAGTTAATTGTGTTTGCTTGGAAGAAATGTTTCCGGGCTGCCACAAGAACTTAGTTGTTTGGCAACAGTCAAAGAAATATACAATTTTGAGGCTTGGCCGTAACGTATAGAGTGATATATGAATCGAATAAGACTGGTGAAAGGGCTTTGTTACCAGACCGTTAAATCTTTAAGAAGTAGTAGTATAAGCCACAAACAATAGCAGGCAAGGAAGTCTTAGTCCATACAGCCAATTCTAATGTATAGTAAGTCTTAGTATTCCTCAGCTGAATTGTAAGTCTTCAACTCACGTCACTCAAGGGTTTTTTGTACAAATTCGAAAGAATAAATTTTAACATAAAGTTCACATTTCTCACCAAAACACGTAATTATTATTACTCAAAAAATTATGAATATTCTGTAACTATTTACACATTTTTAGAAAGCAAAACTGCACAGTACAAAGTTTCCTTTCAGTTCCCGCCAATAACTCGTGAAATCCTTAAAAAGCACATAGGATTATTCTGTATTTTCCCGCCAAAAGCTACTTCGATGTATGTCTTCTTCTTAAATATGGTTCTGCATGATGTATATCTAGCCAGGGTGAAGTATCCATGAATATTCAAAATGCCTGTCGTAGCCAAATTTTATAGGTCACTAGCTGACCCGGCGAACTTCGTACCGCCATATTTTCTGAATTCCTTAAAAACTTTGTTTCATGACACAAAAACAAAATCACCATAATCGCTCCCGGTGATTAGGAGGATTCTAGAACCCTATCTCAGCGCCACCTACCGGTTCTAATTGCGAATCTAATCCATCCGGGAACCCACTCAAACACACAAAAACAAAATCACCAAAATCGCTCCCGGTGATTAGGAGGATTCTAGAACCCGATCTCAGCGACACCTACCGGTTCTAATTGCGAATCTAAACCATCCGGGAACCCACTCAAACACACAAAATCAAAATCATCAAAATCGCTCCCGGTGATTAGAGAGGATTCTAGAACCCGATCTCAGCGCCACCTACCAGTTCTAATTGCGAATCTAAACATTCCGGGAACCCACTCAAACACACAAAAACAAAATCACCAAAATCGCTCCCGGTGATTAGGAGGATTCTAGAACCCGATCTCAGCGCCACCTACCGGTTCTAATTGCGAATCTAAACCATCCGGGAACCCACTCAAACACAAAAAAAAACCCACCAAAATCGCTCCCAGTGATTAGGAGGATTCTAGTACCCGATATCAGCGCCACCTACTGGTTCTAATTGAGAATCTAAACCATCCGGGAACCCACTCAAACACAAAAACAAAATCGCTCCCGGTGATTAAGAGGATTCTAGAACCCGATCTCAACGCCACCTATCGGTTCCAACGGTATAAAAAGTATCCTATCTTTCAAGTTGGATCAAACTGCACACGGTGTGCAAAGTTGATTGAAATCGGTTCAGCAGTTTTGGAGTTTATTGGCAACATACATCGTGACACAAAATTTATATATATATAGATTGATGCTAAATCTTACAGCAATGGTTCATTCTTTAAAAACAAAACTGCATAGCAAAAAGTTCCCGCAAAAACACAGTGCGATATTTATTGAGTAACTATTATTACATTTATTAGCGTTGCCATGGCAACCCTGGTCATAAGGTGCGCGGGCGCAGGAAGTTTACCCGAGCACGTGCGCGCGCTTCCTTGCACAGGATGTTTTAAAATTCGAACGCGATTTCGTACCGGCAATCGCTGTAATGACGCGAAATGGCCGTTTGTTTTGCAGTTTACGTTCAGTTGATTGGTGATTTGGCATTGTGTGTATTGAAGTACATAAATAGGTTCAATTAACTGGCATCAGAGTTCGATATCAAAAATAGGTATAGGCACTATTTGTAATTTATTTTGTAATGTAAAATGAAACATAATATATTGTGGTGATACG
The DNA here is from genome assembly GCA_949752895.1 of Dendrolimus pini. Lineage (NCBI taxonomy): Eukaryota > Metazoa > Arthropoda > Insecta > Lepidoptera > Lasiocampidae > Dendrolimus > Dendrolimus pini. The sequence goes on along the minus strand of OX457145.1, from coordinate 14,136,013 downwards.
ATTGCGTTGCAGTTTTGCATGTAATCACTTTGTTTCCCAGTACTTTTTGATTTGTATTGATTTCTATTTTCAGGATTAAAATAAACATACGTACATTAATGCAAAGCATATATTCATGCATTACCATATTAATTTAAATAAACCTAGGGCACGTTTCTTTATATTCAATATTGTACATTTTCATATAATACATGTAATTACAAATGTAAAATATTGATGATACAAATAGTAAAATATACAAATATTTCCTTATAAAACTACAAAACATTATATTTTTTTATTAAAAAAACTACACATTACGACTGCGTTTTACCCGATTTAAGATTTTTTTAATGTTTGATTACAGGCAAACTTGTCCACTTGATGGCAAGCGACTACCGTCGCTTATGGACATCTGCAACACCAGGAGGCAATGCGTTGTCTACATCGTTGAAACTTTACATATCTGTTTACCCCCTTTTTGAAGAGCCTATATTGTGGCGCTCTGGGCGCTTTTAAGTAAAAAAAACTAAACTGGTTATTTGTTTCTTTAGTTTATGGTTTGAAACGATGATACTGGGTTGCATCATCAGAATGGGAACGGAAGTTAGAGAAAACCTGAAAAACAGCAGCAAACTTCTAGTTTAACAAAACGGCGGTTTATAGTTTCAAGTAATGCATACTTTTGATACCAATAAGGCGATTTGCGGTTATGGAACAAATGGAATAAAACGACTCGCTAATTGCGGTGTAATTAATACGGGCACATTGTGTGTTAATGCTATTTGAAATATGAGTATTAACTTTATAGGGTTTTTAGGTACGTAGTTTACGTATGAGTAGGGCGTCCACGCAGTGTCTTTTACATAAACTTGAGTTAAGTTCGTAGTTATGTTTGCGTAATACTTGCATTTGAACCTGATTTATTTATGTATTAAATTGCAAAAGATTCGGTTTTACTATAGAAGAATAATTTATAAACCTTTATAAAAAAGTAATTGTGTAACGTACTTCTGTATAAAATTAGTTGAACAAAAGTTTAAGCTAGATAAATAAGAAAAAAACAATTTCTAGCTAGACGTGTTTTAGGGTAGATTCATGCCACTTCTTGTCCTTAACAGGGATAACACGTTGCGAAGCGGTGTACATGGAATAGAAAGTACAATACAATTTAAACTTGGCCTTGGTATGGCCTTCAAAAAGTGTTCTCCAGTGGAAATTGTTTTGAATATAAACTTTTGAATTTGGAATAGAAGTAATAATTGCAAAAGAGATGGTAACAAAGTCAAATGGTCTCACTGTATTTAACCTATATACGTCCATACAAATGTTTTGGTATAAGTCCACTTAAAAAATATGACAATTCTAAATTTGTAAACACGATTTGATTAATTATATATTTATTACAATCAAGAAATAAAAGAATGCCATAAGAATAAAATACATACATAAAACAGCTGTCAAAAGAAATTTTTAGAAGAATACTAAGGATAATTATAATGGCGATACATATTACATTATTCTCTCGCTTATTTTGCATCTTGTTACTTAAAATAAAAAAGAAACTAAAGTTGATATTAGACTGTTGAACTAAATTGAAACGATTTAGTTGATGGTTTTACTGATATTACACGGTTCACTTCTGACTTTCAATTTGAATCAAGCGACCAAATATTGTCGTATGTTTTAATTTCTGCGCCTTTCAAGCAAATTTATTCGGTTGGATTGAACAGTCTAATATCTGCTTAACTCGCTTTATATATATATATGTGTGTGTGTGTATGGAGTGGGTATGTATGTACCAAGAGTTATCTATCTAACAATTTACTCTCATATGAATCATCCTTTATGTGCATCTATAAAAACTGTGTTTACTAATATTCGTGTTAAAACCGCCGCGCGCGACATCTGGCATCTTCGGTGCATTGCGCTCGCATTATGTAATAATTTGTCTTATTGTGACTTGGCGTTAATGATTGTACAAACTGATAGATCGGTGCGATTAAGGGTCATGTGTAGTTTGATGTGGCTATAGACGTTCCAACTGGAAATCGTTGGTCCTACGGATTCGCTCCGGCACTTGGTCGAAGCTATGCTCCGGAGCCAACAAAGGTGGATTACCGTAGCCTCCTTCTGCGAGCAAGTAATGGCCCAGAAGGAGGCCACCGAACGAGAGAGGGAGGTAAGCGCATCAGCGCAGCTTATCCGCAGAAGGCGGCCTAGGGATCGTATACGCCGGTACGTGTAACTCCGCCCGTGATTCTATCACAGGGGGCCGCTGGAACTGGAGGAGCCCGCGAACTTCCCCCCCTCTCCCTGTTGGTAAAGAGGGTGACCTTGTGGGTGACACCATTTTAATACGCATTAGGTTAAATGGATACTTTGACGGCTGAAATCCCCCTGTCCTTGGTTTAAAGCCTCGCCCCAGGTCCCTGCCCATGCCACTATCATTCAAGGTTCATAGTATTTAGTCCTTTTTAGCTGCGGTCTATTTTCTCCGAAAAGATCAGCCCTTATACTACAGGTAGGAATAACGGAAGTCTGGCTGTGGTCTCTATTTTAGTTAAAAAACTTGCTGTCTTAAGACACATCATAAATCATAAAACTAAAATAATCCCATTCATATTTCACCCTCAAACTGATAAACTGAAATACACTTTAACACCCCTTTAAAAATATATTAATCAAAAGCATACATACTTTCGCTGATAGTTCTATTTTCGAGTATAGGGTTGAGTTGAACAATAAAAAATAATCTAATTTAAAACACGTTTGTTTCGTCTAACAGTAAAAAAAATTAAGATGAATAGCCAATGTAAAGACCAAGGTAGCGCACAAAATAGCCACGGCTAAGTTGTCCATTAACTCGCCAGCTGGCTAATGGTTGGCGAATAAAATCGATAACTGACAAATTTACAGCTTAGCTGTCAACCGTCTGCAATGAATCAGCAATTCTTTCTTCCATTAGCCAAATAGTAATCAGCTATCAAATATAAGTTTTTAATATTTCGGTTGGTTACTCTATCTCTAACTTCTATAACATTTTCATGCTAATTTATTTTAAACAAATCAAATTCATTTATTTATATAAATTTATTTATAGGCCTTATATAATTATATCTAAAACTTATAGTAATAACACATTTTGAAATAAAATTAAGGCTACAATTTTTTTTGGCGGCGGTTGCTGCACTAGACTCGTAGTCTGTATCGCGGCACCCAACACAATTTTATTATAATATAGAAACTTAAATATAATGGAATTATTAATTAATTACTTAACCTAAAACTATGAGTGCGTGCGTGCGTGCGTGTGTGTGTGTGTGTGTGTGTGTGTGTGTGTGCGTGCCTGCGTGCGTGTGTGTGTGTATGTGTGTGTACGTGTGCGTGTGCGTGCCTGCTTGTGTGTGTGTGTGTGTTCGTTGTATGTGCCCCTAGTGTTATAGTCACACTAAATGAATCCCGTTCACGACTAAATAACTAAATTTGACGAGGTGATAAATTATATTTTAGAGAATGATTTAGACTACCTTTTAATTAAAAACAGTATTGTATAATTTTCCTCATAAATATGATTTTGGATTTTCCCAATTAAAATATTACCGTACCTAGACACTTTAGACCGTTTAGTCATAATGTTCCGTTTAGTCGTAATGTTGTTGTTGTTTTTGGTCCTAATGTTCTTTTTTATATGTAACCATTTTTTATTAGAGATGAAGAAATATAGAGCAAGGAAAATATCTATCGTGATTATCGACGTGTAAAACACACCAATCTACCATGATCGTAGTGTAGTGGTAAGAGTATTATAATAGTCGAGAAATACGCATCATAATGTTGGTTGACTGCAGAAACAAATTTTTTTTTGAATATTGTTACACGCCTACAAACTAAATGCACACCTGGTTTATTACCTTTCCCGCATTAGGACTTCTTTTGTTTACTTTGTGTTTAAAATTTGTAATTAAGAAAAACATTCTATTGTTATTGTACTTGTTTATGGCCGCAGCTGTGCAGATTACGGTTTCTCGGAAACTTCAGTCCACGCGGTCGATTGTTGTGTTGTGCAGTTTAGTTTAAAACGATACCCGAACTAGGGCGGGGGGGGGGGAGAGGAGGCAGTCAAGCAAGGATTACGTTACGAGGAAGACGTACGTTCGATAAGCTATATAGTGACGGACTTTGCGCGAGTTATTGAATTGTGCAGTTTGTGCTGGTTGCATCCAGTTATATATGTACCTGTGTTATACGTGTTTGTATAGTTCTAATAAATTCTATAGTAATTCCAAAGGCATTTTAATTCGAGTCCCACACTCGTAACAATATAGGTAATAGGGAAGATTAAAGTTCCAAATACTCTACCGTACGTGTAATATTGATATTTATATAAGACCCTATCATTAATAATACGCAACTTGATAGCCAGTCACTGATTCATGCATGCTCCCTTGATTATGAAAACTTTAACGAGCGGATTAATAAATCGTCAAATGTTTTGTACAACTATACACCGCTGATTAAACTCAAGTTAACGATGTATCAAATCCGTTATAGGTGACATCCAAACCCCGGTAACAAAACAAGAAACTAGGCATCAACTTCTTAACCCTTCAACATACCAATTTATAAATGGATTTAACCCTTCGTGAAATGAAATATCACGTTCTGGCACGTGGTAACTAACGCCCTATAGACCAACATAAAACAGAGATATCTAAAATGTTTCCAGTCCTTTTATATGCCTTACTATTTATGCTTATGGCGGCTCGTAAAATTTTAACTGTTTATGTGGTGATGTGTTAAAAAACTTTTTTAGGCACTGATATTAAATTTTAGTAGATTGTTAGCTATATGAGTTAAAAGAGTCTGCTGTTTCAAAGTAACAAAATATAATTATCAGGTGGTGATGGAAAAGGTTGTGAAAATCGATTATCCGAGTTTTTCGCCAATAGTTACCATTGACGTTTTAGAGAGGCATTTTGAAGCTACCTTTCAAATGGCAACAAACTTTAGACGGTAGAACAAAACGGTGTATATCTATCTATCTACCAGACACATTTATAGAATACCAATATATAAGTATATACTGTTACGATCTGAATGCCGACAAAAGACAAATTCACACCTGCATACCTGTTGACATTTTATTACCTTTTCGGCATTTTGACTTCTTTTGTTTACTTTGTGTTTAAAATGTGTAATTAGAAAAACAGCCCATTGCGTATTGTAATCTTTTATGGTAGTCATTAGCCAGGTGTGATTGTAAGAAATTCAGTCCACGCGGCCGAGAGACATATTTTATTTGCGCAGTATAAAACAATGCCCCAATGGAGAGATCGGCAGTCGAGCGATAACCACAAGCGGAGCAAGACTTGTGTACATTCGGTAATTTATTTAGTAACGGACTTTGCGCGGGTTATTGAATCGTGCATTACGTTTGGACTGGTTGTGATCAGTTATATTTGTATCTATGTTATACGTGTTTGTATAGTTCTAAATAAAGTCTATAATAATTACAACGGCATTTTAATTCGAGTCCTGCAACTAGTAACAATACAAAATAATCTAAATAAATATATTTGTGAAAATTTAATACACTGAACAATTATAAAATTACATACTATTGAATACAATGTAAGAAAACTAAACGTATTTGTATTGTATTCTACCCATAGTCCCTCAAGACTATAAGTAGAATACTGAGCCCAGATCACCGTCTTCTATGGGTAAGGTGCCCAGAAGGCTGGCCACGTTTCCTCGCTGGATCGCCGTACTGATCCGTTGGCCGAGGTAGGCACCAGCCTTCTGATCACCTGAAGAGTCAATGAGTCGTTTCGATATTGATATATTTGTTAACATTATATATGTCAAGCTATTATTGTTAACATTATATAGAAATATATTCCTTTCTTAAAGAATCCAATGAACTATCGACATAAGTAATATGACACTTGGATAATATTTATGTAAACGCATTACACCCCCTCCATGGACCAACGCCGCTGTTTGGAGTGAATCAAAAAGTTGAGATATTTTATATGCTTGTTTGTTTTAATGTTTAATTTTATACGGTGGCAACGACCTGCACGGCGCACTGGAAAGTTAAAATTAAATATGAAAAATGTGTTGAAGGTTCCTGAGAAAATACAGTGATAAATATGATAAAATTATCTTTTTCGTATTATGCACAAAAAGACTATAAATGATGCGTAAAGTCAGTGCTAATTTTAGTGACTTTCATTAGATTAGACAATTAGACATGTATGTATTGATAACATTTATTCCTAGTGCCACTTGTTATTGTGCTATTGTAATATTTGCGGGTAGTGGTGTCTACTAATCGGATATAAAAACAAGCATGCGTAGTAACTATAGATCATTCTCACATCGACGTTGGTTGGATGCATATGTCATAGTAGCTCTCTAGAGTACCCTATTTATTATTAATACTAATAATTATTAATAATTAACCCGCAGGGGGGAGTTGTGGCGAAGCTTTAGGTGAGTAGCGACACCTCGTACCTGACTCCGGGGGCCAAGGCAAGGCCACCACCTCCGTGCTTGCCTTAACCAGCCGGCGCGGAGTGGAGATCGGTAGAGCTAAGACTCAAACTCCAGGGGTGGAAGTGATAAATGGCATCAGGTCAGAAGTAGCTACGGTGAACCTGCAGCCCACCTCTCTACACCCTTTAGCCACCCATATTGCCCCTGCCTTCTATGGCATTTTTAGGGGCCCATGCAGGGAGTGGCGAGTCACCGTCTGACCATTTTTCCATGTTCCCCGAACATTGCGACGAGCAGACGCCATAATCCCCATATTCCCAGACCCACAATAGTCCTACACTGGCCGGGGCTTGTCCTTGGGTGCATCACTATATGTTGTAGACAGGGATAATCGCCGGTCAGTGTCACGCCACATTTACATTAAATTGTCACGGGGCCTCTACGTGTTGGTTTTTTCATGGTCCCACGCAAGCCTTCCAAATGTCCGGGACATTTTATGGCCCGTGGTCTCAAAAAACATACAAACTTAATAATTAATCATACTTAGATTGGCCTTTATCGTTCTGAATTTAAATAAAACAGAACTCAAAGTTCTACGTGTTTCGTTATATAAAACTCACACTATTAATCCATTGAAATCTTACAATTCAAGGACCAAATATTGCATTTTTTAGAGGACGCAATTTTATTTTTGGGAAATGTGTGTGGTCAATAGAAGCTTAACCTCAAGTTTGTGGGATCGCCACCCTTGTCCCCCGGCCGCCATCTTGGAAAAAGGGGTGAAAACACTTTTTTCGCGATATCTCGGAAACTGTGCGTCTTACAAAAAATTTGTAAAGTCATAATTTGTAGCAAATTGTTTTGCCTACAAATATGTTTATATAACTTTTTGCCCTAAATTAAAAATTAAAGAAGTTATAAGCAAAAAAATGAGTTTTTTTTATTCATTCCTAACTCTTTTCTTTACCATAGAACTTACCAAATTTAACTTATCGAATGTTAAGCAGGTAGAAAAGGTCCCCCGTTTTCCCCGCCACCTATGAGGTAGAGTCCTAGTAGTCGAGTCATAACTTCTTTAATTTTTAATTTAGGGCAAAAAGTTAAATAAACATATTTGTAGGCAAAACAATTTGCTACAAATTATGACTACAAATTTTTTGTAAGACGCATAGTTTCCGAGATATCGCGATAAAGTGTTTTCACCCCTTTTTCCAAGATGGCGGCCGGGGGACAAGGGTGGCGACCCCACAAACTTGAGCTTAAGCTTCTATTGACCCACATGTCTCATAAATAAAATTACGTCCTCTAACAAATGCAAAGCTCATGTAATATTTCAATGGACTATATACATTGTCGAAATATATACAATATTTTTAGGTATAAGTGGATACATATTTTATTAATAAAAATGTCTTACTCCTAGGATTGCTCCGACTTTAGGCTGGACTAGTTACTCTGTACATAACCAAGTGTTAACTTCATTGTAACAAAGGTATTAATAAACAAAAAGTATCCTCAGAGTAACAATACCTTCCTTACACCAAGAGTAATGAATAAGTAATTGTAACATTAAGAATTTTAAAAGTAAAAAACCGACTAGGTGAATGAAAATGACCATAAACTGACAAATAACTTTCTTGCTTAATCTAAGTTTATTAATAAGGCGGTATAAGTTTAGTGTGCTCTCTTTCTCCCCTCTCGCTGGACGCATAGGTTTGTTGGATTGAAAAACTCTTAGTGTTAAACTTGGTTTTGTATATCTCCACTCTTTTTACTTTTTTGTGTACAATATTTACATACTATAAAACCAAATAGTAAACGTCTGTATGTATATCCACTCAATCTTTTTAAGCTACGCAACGGATTTTTAAACGGTTTTCACCATAGCTGATGGTAGAAAATATTTTTAAATTTCGTAACCAAAACTATCTAACGAAATTCTACCTTATGCCATCTTTATAACGTCTGTAACTAACACTGTGTTCAGAAGGTGTACCGGTCAATTTGCAAAGACAAAATTGTTTTTACGATTCTAAAATTAAATTTCACCCGAAAATTGACTTAATTATTTATTTCATGGATACATATTTGTGGCGTTCGGTGTCGAAACTCTAGGGACATGGGGTTCCGAAGCATATCGGTTTTATCGAGATCTATCATCTCGTTTGATAGAGGTTTCACGTGACCGAAAGGGTTTGTGCTTGGGGCAACGCGTTGGCGTTGCCATCCAGCGCGGAAATGCGGCCAGAGTTTTGGGTACATTCTCAACAGACTGCGATTTGAAACTTATATATTATTTGTATTTTTTATCTATTTTTTGAAGTGAAACTTCTTTAGAATCGTTGTGATTTGAAACACGATGAAACTAAAGAGATACATAAATCTATAGGACTTAGCCTACGAGAGAACGAGATAGAATACATTATACTTGATAATTTAAACTCTATGCTCATACAAATGGAGTGGAAAATGTTTTGAAGTTTTCGTTAATACTTCCAATTTTGTGTTTTAAAGCTTAAATATATTATATCGATACTAGCTGTACCCAGCAGATGTTGTCCTGCCTTTAAAAAATAAATTCTAGAACCCGATTCCAGCGCCATCTACCGGGACCTAATGTTTATCTAAACTATTCTCAAATCCACTTGAACAAACAAAAAAATTCATTAAAATAAGACCCAGCGTTTAGGACTATCGCAGCGCCACCCACTGGGTCCAATCGTTAATTTAAACCATTCCGGGACAAACTTCAACACATACAACAACAAAAAGAACACCTAAATTGTGTTTCCCGATTGCAGCGCCATCTACCTGGTTCAAATTTAAATCTAAATCATCCCAGTAGAAAATTATAAAAATACTAATATCGCTACTAAAAAATAGGGGTTGATCGTAGAGGGTTGAAAATTTAGGGTTGTATGTATTTTTTAATGCTGTATCATAAAAAAAACTAAAAATTAAAAAAAAAAATAGGGGTGGACTACCCTTAACATTTAGGGGGATGAAAAATAGATGTTGTCCGATTCTCAGACCTACCCAATATGCACACAAAATTTCATGAGAATCGGTCAAGCCGTTTCGGAGGAGTATGGTAACTAACACTGTGACACGAGAATTTTATATATAAGATAATATTAAATATGACATGCCAAAATATAGGTGACTATATTGTATTGACTCAAGGCAGTGATTGTGGCAGCTCCAAAAGCCACATTTTACTAAACAAAGATTTTGAATAAAAATAAACGATTCTATGTAATTGACAGGTTATGTGTGAAACCATAAACAAATTAAAAAAACTTCTTTTGTTCCAGAATCAAATGGCTCGGCACAGTTGAAACGTGTGTAACATGAAACCCGCTGCCAGCATGTGTCGGCACATGCCAATCGCAGTCGCTGTCCTTCTATCATTGGTTTGCCACGTTCAAGCCAGAGACATCGTATTAGGTAAGTCCTACACTTCTGTTTAGCCCGACTAAAGTTAAGTTTAAAGTAGTATAAATATTAAGACACAAATGTCAGTCATTGATTTTCAATGTTTACACATAAACGACATTTTTGTACCTAGTGTTATCAAGATATGAAATGTTTGTGTCTCATTTCTGGTGTCTTGAAAAAGTATCTAACCTGCTTGTAATTAGACAACCACTGAGACACTTGGACACAATGTGTGTTGAAATTCAAACAACGGCTAATTTGACACCAATGAGTGTCACAACGAAAGACACCAGCGGTCGCAGTTCCGTGTCTATACAGAATGTACGGTGTATAGAGTTGTAGTTTTAAGTCTTTACTGCGGTATCTGTGTACTTCTGTACAATTACATAAAATCCGAGTTCCGAGTTTATATGTTACTGTGATTCTAAGGACAGTATCAGTGACGATATTTTCTTTAATTGTTAAAATCAACTAGTTGTAAATGTAACAATATCACTTCTGGATACCGTAATATTTTGGAAAAAATAAAACCATTGTGAAATTTTCCTATCCGTCTGTCTTTGTAGACCATAGTTATTTGTTCGAAAAATAGTGGATTTATATGGATAAAAGTTATATAATTTTGGATGGAAACTATGCATAGTAGCGCAACTGGCTGGTGTGCATAGACATTTAACCGACAATTAAAATAAAATTATCTTTGATTAGGTATATAATTTTAGCGATTATTTTATTTTAATCATCGGTTAAATGTCTATGCTCACCAGCCTAAAAGCTGCAGTGAAATGGTGGTAACTATGGCATTGCTCTTGAAATTTCTTCGAGACTATTCCTATATTGATTTTGGTATCATATCGAATAAATTGAAAATGTCGATTTTCTTTATCATTTGATTTTTATTTCAGTTTTTTTTGTTAGTTTTTCCAATGAATTTAAAGCATGCAGCTTGTACGTGCTATGCGTATTTATGTATACGCACGAAACCAATCTCAATAACAAAAAAGTCACACTGACGTACTGTTTTTTGATTGCTTAACATTTACAAATATATCCTGCCTAAATACATGGCATTAGAATAATCAAATGCAAACCAATAAAAATACCACCTTCGATGAATTTATATTGCTTTTTTAACAATACGACAGCGCTGTCATATAATTTGGTAATTTGAGCAACACGTATTGATTGCACATATGTTCTGTTTTATGATTTAAATATAGGATTCTGTAATCAAATTGTAAAACCAGGAACTTCATTTCGTCATGTTACGTCTGTCTGTCTTTGTTCAGTATGACTGCTGAAACTCAAGACCTATATAGATGATATAAGGTTAAAACTAGGAAAAAAACTAAATTGGAAGATTGATGAAATAAAAAGATGGGTAGTTTGAAGAACGTCATGAAGTATATTGGTATGACAAGGATGTGTTAGGAGGAATGGAAATAAAAGACAAAATGTTGACCCAAACAATGGGAAGTAGATGAAAGAAAGGAGAGAGATAAGCTTAATTTTGTTCCCACATACCAAAAATAGTTAGGCCGTTAATTGGCACAAAAATTACGACACAAATGTCAGACATTGATTTCTGTAGTATTAACCACTTGACGAAATATTTGTACTTGAGTAGAATCTGCAAATAAATGTACGTACAGAATTTGTATCTGAACTTATTGACTGACGAAATTAGTCACTACGTGAAGTTTGTGGTGGTCTCCTTGTGAGTATAATTTCTGAAAAATGTAAAAATACTTGTAAATCAGTAAACACAGCGACACTTGGACACAAGGTGTTCTATACGGACACAAATTCGACACTAATCTGTGACCCTAATGACTGTGTCACAATAAGTCAACGGTGTAATTTAACAATTTATCAACTGACATTATCTTTCAAATGACATTTTTTGATGTAAATATAAACTTGCTTTCATTACTTTTATTTTTTATCTTCCATTTTGCTCCGTATTAGGGATAGGTAAATTTTGTGCGGTGGTTTCCTAACTTGCCTTCCGCACTTCAGTTCAATACGTGGTAGTTCGTTTGCTGATGTTGAAGACAAACCCTCCCAGAGCCCTTTTCTTCAGCCTTATATTAATATTGATATTACTATTGCCACTGCCAGAAGAGGAACGCTTGTTTAATGCCGGCGTTTTTTACCACGTCACAAGATCGTCATGGGTATTTCTTTCTGGTTTAGTTCATTCCACTGGACTATCCCTTACTACCTTGTAGTCTTGCCGTTACATGATCGGGGACTACTTATTCGTAATATTCACAGCTGACTACCATATTTGGTAGCCGATCCACTAACAGCCATTTGTGGACCCCTGTTATCAGCTTGTAACTAGCAGTGTCGTGCCGCATAAAGAAGTAAAACAGATGGCCGAGAATAGAGAGGACTGGAGGAGGCTTTACCGATAAAAACAATTAATTATCTGGTTTTACCACTACGGAACTTCTTATTGTCCGTATTCCGACACCCGCTTCTCCGTGTTCTTTAGTTATTCTACCTTCTGAACATGATATTAAAGAAAATTTTCGTTCAGCGTTTCAAATTTGAATTTTTAATCTCCACCATTGTATAGAATACATAATGCATGTCGAAACGTGCGAAGGGCCTATACATTTTTATTTTTGGCAATCGGAAATGATTTCTTTCCATTGTTTATTATTCATTGATTGTCTGAAGCGCCATGTCAAGAATTAAGTTTACTATAAACACGGTGTTGTACTTAAAAATAAGTTATGTAAAGGACACAGTGCGGTTATTATTGAGGATATAAACTATTTGATAGTAGGTGGTCTCTGTAGATAAATAGATATGTAGTGTGTGTAGTCATAAAATTGAAATGCTTTAAAACGCGTCTTGAATTTGCCTTAGTGTATTAGAAAATATAGCTGAATGAATAATGATGATGAATGAAAAAACTTAAGATTAGAATAGAATAGAAAATACTTTTTTGTTCATCAAATAAACAATTACAGAATGAATAGCTACTTAATTATAATAATTTAACGGTAAAACAAAAGCGGCGTCATCGCTTAAAGCGATCTTTTCCAGGTATCCTGACTGAGGCGATACTTTTAACAGGTTATGTCTAGGTATAATTACATTTAAAAAGTAAAATAAAAAAGAAGTACAGAACAATGTGGACAGTAAATACTTAAGTTAAGAAGAATAGAATAATATATATTTTATTATTATACTAAGGTAACGGTTTTACAGATTAATGTTGAGGGAATGGTTTTTTAGAATATTTTAACACTTTATATTGGTGACTATAACCATAATTTATGGAATTTAACAAATTAGCCAAGTCCGTGCCGTACCATTCTTATAGAAACGTTCTGCAGAGGCGACAATCGCACACTTCCGCAACTATTTGACGAAAAATTTAATCCATTAGGCTTAGAAGATAGAACGCACCGCGTTTAAACGCGAGCGGTTTAGGAATAACTGAAAACGCAAATACACGTACGGACACGCATTGTGGTTGGCGTTTTTGGTTAATTTTATTTCATTATCATAATGCATTTCTGGCGAGCAGTATATGTTGTGGGTATCCTCTGCGCTTGCCCGGTCGATAATAATTATGAATACCGAACGCAAAATGCCCTCCAAATGTAACAAATTACGTTTTTAAAATCAGCCACTGAAAATATTGCGCTAATGCTCGCGCTTGTTATTATTGATAGCTATAATATATATTATGTTCAGCGATAACTTTTTATTTCTAAATTGATTTTGACAATTATTTTTGTCTTCAGTCTGGTATAGTTTCTAGTTGATCCTATATACATTTTATAGATTAGTGCAAACGCACAATATCATGTTTTATTGTTCTATTTACAGATAGTTAAAATTTCGGCACGATTTGTTTAAATAGTATTTACTATTGTGGACCCCTATTTGCAGCTTGTGGACCCTTTGAATTTTGACATGGATCCCTAAAGGTCTATATGGACCACTTTGGGGACCTATGCCTTAGACCTAGTAGTTTCTGAGAAAAATTCTTGTGACATAAAAAGACAGAAGGACATCATCAGTTTGAAAGTGTACCGTTTTTACCAAAATATACAATGAACCCAAAAAATAATTATACATCCATTCAATTTACCAAATATTCTTCCCAAACCAAACAAAGTACCAGGGTAACAAAATTACTAAGACGTCAAATTTAATCATTCAAAAGGACCAGTATAAACTGACCTTCCTCATATACACATTGTACTGAAATAAACCAATGTCAGAATTGAACAAACAAAACAAAGAGTTCCCAATTGACTGGTCATTAAAATAATTAAGCATCCGGCCCTTTAATGAGAACCAAATGAGAGGGTAGAGAGTTAACAATCGATTTGTACCCGTGAAGTAATAACATGTTCCGCATGAGATTATTTATCTCTGGTTGTAATTTAATCAATTATAAAAACAATTTGTTTTAATGTGTTAATTTACGGCCGTTTTCTATGTCTTTTATTAAAACAGCTCATAAGCGTTCCACTGCTGGACTCCGGGCTCCCACTATTGAAAAACGGACAGTACACCAGCTACTCTTGTCCAAGACGGCTTGGCAGGTTTAACTGCAGATTTCATCATGGTGTTTTCCTTCACCGTTGTTAACACGTGGTAATTGTAACAATATGCACGTTTGTTGCCTAACTGCCTAAGTGGTGCATGCTTTACGGCCAGGATTCAAACCCGCGCCCTTTGAGTTTGGGACGCGTGCGTTAACCATTACGCTACCACGACAATTTTTTAAACATATCTTTCTATATATATTTCCATAAAGATAGATAGATAGATAACACTTTATTGTACACCAATACAAACAGGAACTTAAAGACTAAAATTATATCTAGTTATGTACAAAGGGCGGTCTTATCGCTAAAAAGCGATCTCTTCCAGACAACTCCATGTATATTTTTTCTATATATTACTATTTATTAATTGCCTTTGGTAGTGATATTACTTGTATGGAGCTTATGTCAAATTTTAATCGATAGTAAGGCAAATGACTACTTAGTAAAGTACAGAAACCGGCCATTAGTGTATTTTATTGTTATATAAGTCCAACAGCTTTTATAGGCGTTCCCCATTCCTACAAGCACGCGAGAAAAGCACGAAAAACGTAACCGTTCTTGAGTTTGCGGATTATTTGTTTCAGGGTCAGGCCAATGAAAAACCATTTTTTGTTGGTCTAAAGTCTGGATTCACAAAATTGTCGCCTCAAAGAATACGTAATTGTGAATAGCTTGCACATTTTCTCGCGATCGCGCTAGGTTTTCGCGAGAATATTTAGCTCCTATTATAATGTATTTTGCATCACATCTTCTACTTGAACATTTAGTTATTTAGACGGAGTAATAATATAAACAAACAAAACGCAAAAATTTACATTAGATTCATACATCTGAAATACTGGAAATTAATCTAAGTAAAAGTACAAAGTGCAATTAGAGAAGTATGTATAGATTTTATTTTAGCAAATTATTTTGTCTGTATTCCATTTAATACAATTCATTTCAACTGAATATTTATAGTATACGCCTATCGTTAATAAGAGTCTGCTGCCTGCAGATTATTTATAACTTAAATGTTGATAAATGCTTGGTACTGGCTCGATCTACAGACCTACAACCTAGCATATAATAGCCCTCTATAACTTGCTAAAAGTGTCTCTTACAACTGCACAATCCAAGTTCTATTTGTTTAAAGCACTTCAAATATTTCCCCAAAGCAAATAGGATTGTTTGCAATGATTCTGCGAATATTTATCTTGTGATAGTCCTAAACAAACAGTCACTATCTTGTCAGGATGATCTGAAGATATTAGCATGTAGACATTTGTGAAGGAAGTTACGGCTAGATGACAATGAGGGTGGCAAATCTACCTGTCTATAATATTATAGCATTCTAAGCCTACTATGTCTGTACACTGAAGCTATTAAAAAAAAACAACCGAAATAATCTATATAAACGATGGAGAACACTATAATTTTTTTTAGATAGCTTATCTGTTTCTCGGGATTCACGTAAAAACAACTGAGCCTATTTCGATGCGGTTTTCGTTGATCGATAGCAAATTCTATTCGTATTTCTACCCGTGCAGGAACGGAGAAAGAATACAATTTCGTGCGGCCGGGCGGCCTGTCGTAAGAGGCGACAAAACAACCCACAGCCAGGTGGTAGGGCATTTGCCCGACTGGATGGCTACCACCCCTGGTCTAAAGTATGTCGCCATAGCAACCTTGAGTTGTGTTTCGGCATTAGTGACCAGGTTCCAGTCTGCCTTAAAAGTGCAGCAGCGCATTTGTAGCACCTTTGGTGTTGCAACTGTTCATAGGCGATGGTAACCGTTTTCCATCAAGTGGGCCATCTGCCTGTCTGCTGAACGCCTGCAATAAAAAAAAATCTTAGACTTAAAATATGCGCTAATTTTTATCCTGGGAATACTGCGGGAATTTTACTGGGAATGATTTAAAATGGCCAGATGGAAAAAATGGAATTCCAATGTGATTTGTTCACCGATTGATAGCAAATTTTATGTTATAAAATGTGCGATACTTACTATCCCGGGAATTTTCCCGGGAGCGGTTTGAAGTTGTTCGAGTGCATAAAAATTGTTTGTTTAACGTATTTTGCCAGCGTCCCTAGGAGCTGATAAAACGTCTCCAACTCGTGGGCCTTCAGTCCCTTTGCCTGCATTAGGCAATCAAAAAGCGTGAATGAGAACAAAGTAGAATAACAATCCGTTAAAATTAAATGTATTGATTTCAAGCCAGTGCATATATTTTTTTTATAGAAAAATAAAGACTTTAATGCAGAATACCAATAGATTACATTGTATAATAAAACGGATGTCGGCTTCTTTTGCTGCGATGCTGCCTGCTGGGCGGACGTATGCGCCGGCGCATCCACCGCGCTAGGCGCACCATTATTGTACTTTTACCCGGATATCATTATAACCTCTTTGTTTAGTTTCAATTCATTAGTTTTTTTAGAAATCAAATGTTACTTTGATATAGATAAATATTTATATACTAAATTTTTAAAATTTATGTTTATATATTATACTTATCGGAATAGATGCAACATATTTTGATGTTAGAAAGCCTGATTCATAAAATAAGGGTCTTTGAAGATTTATGTTAATGCTAACCAACATTTTTTCCGTGCAGTAACGGAATAAAATACTAATTACTACGGCCGGGCGGCCTGTCGTAAGAGGCAATAAAACAACCCACAGCCATGTGGTAGGGCATTTGCCCAACTGGATGGCTACCACCCCTGGTCTAGTGTATGCCACCATAACAACTTTGCGTTGTATTTCGGCGTTAGTGGTTAAGTCCCTCGAGGACGGCAACACATTGACAGGACCTCTGGTGGTACTAATGTCCATAGACGACGATAATCTTTCGTCACCGTTGGGCTCTCAATCTCTCTGCTGTGCTTCAGCAATAAAAAAAAACGAAAAGCATTATTCAGTCTTACAAAAACTGTGTAAACACATATTGACAAGGTAGATAACTCGTCGGTATCCTTAGTGTTTCAGTTGTTGTAGCCACTTACTACCAATGGGCCGTTTTCCCAAAAAAAAATTACCTTTCATATTGTCCTTGAAATTATTTAAAATATACACAAAGCGTTCTTTGGAAAAGTTTTATCAATATCAAAATTTGTTATAAGATTCATTGAATTGGATAACAAAACAATAAATTTATTTTGAGGTTAGTTTAAACCATTTTGCATATTTATTTTTAATGAAATATTTTATGTACACCCTACACTTTTCGAAACGTGGGACGCGTACGTAACATTCTTGGGAAAATCGTGAGTATACGCTATTATAAATCGTGACGTCCTTCCTCAGCCTTGGAAAACATCGCGATTATGATGTGAATACGTATCAAAATGCATAAGTTGTTTAAACATTGTTGTAAGTTACATGGTGGGTGTCATCTTGGTAATGCATTCTGATATGCTATGATCGGTTTATTAGACAAGGAAATCATAATTTCACACGATTGGAAATACACATTTACATATTGTGTTTTATCACTTACAATTATTTTTCATTTTTTAACAATTGTCTAGGCACGCATAGAAGACAAACATACAACCACCTACACATGTCCTAATTGCGAATCTAAACCATCCGGGAACCCACTCAAACACAAAAAAAAAAACAAAAACGCTCCAAGTGATTAAGAGGATTCTAGAATCGATCTCAGCGCCACCTACCGGTTCCAACGGGATAAAAAGTATCCTATGTCCGTCTCCTGGTTCTAAGCTACCTCTCCACCAATTTCCAGCCGAATCGGTACATCCATTTCTTGAGTTATAAATAGTGTAACTAACACGACTTTCTTTTATATATATAGATTTATATGGTTTACCAACAATTACTTGCACTAATACAAAGGATGTACATACATAGCTTTATTAAAAAAATACATGACAAATGCAATAATCAATTATAGGCAAACATTACATGCAATAGAAACAAAATTATAAGGCTTTAATAGCTATTAAGTTTCAAACATATAAAGAAATAAAAAAAGAGATGTTAATTAGTAATCTGAGATGCAATAATTCGACGAAATTTTTAATATGAATTTGCATGTAGATTAGTAATATCATTATTAAGGTTTATTAGTTTACATAGTCAACATAGCTTATCTAAGCAATGATTTTGATTGCTAGATATAATATCCTTATGAAACTTTTAGACCGCACCACAAAAGAAGTCCCACAGACGCGGCGCTGAAATTACCGTTCTTAACTCTGCCATTAATATGATGATGAAATACGCTATGCTAGACACTGTTTTTTAAGGTTTTACTTCTGTTCTTGTAAGGTTTTACTTTGTTCTTTTTGTACAGAAATTCGACCTATACAGTTTTATTACATGTTTGTGTATATACGGGTCATTTTCATTCCGCCAACGTGTCAATTTAATACAAAACTCAATTTAAAATAGCAATTCACCGATACAGTTTTTTTCCGAATTAATATACAATAACTACTCTTAATACACTAGTTATTAAATAAAAATGTTGTTTCCCACGACGATCTCCATTTTTTCTATCTTTAATTATGAAACTCATTGTCCTATTTTTTCCTACTAAGTATATTTATAACATCTATAAATGGAAATAATTAAGTATATTTATAACATCTATAAATGGAAATAATTTGTACATAATACACATATTGACATTCTTTGTAACAGCTGCAATTCATTATTGTAATGTAACCTTTAAAGTACTAGCTTTTAAGGTGGTGATGACGTTTTTTCCATTGTATAATAATGCATTTTCACCCTTTTAAAAACTTCGTCTTGTGCCTCTGCTACACCTGCGCCGTAATGCTTTAACTAACTGCACTTTTAAAGACATAACGCAGATTTTGTTAAGGTTTTAATGTGTTATGAGATGCGACATTGTTAATGACATTGAACAATAAGCGATAACTCACGTGGTGGTGATGAATTTCAGTAAGCTTTTATTTAACTTGCAATGGATGTATGTATGTATGTAAGTTCGGGTGGAATCTTGCAAGTTAAATTTGACCAACTTGCCGGTTTCCTTTATTCCTTATTATATCCTTTATATCGCAAGACAATGCAATGACTTGGTACCATGGAGCTGATCTGATGATGGCGTCGGAAGGTGGCCATAGGAACTTCTGTACTAAACAATATAGACCCGTCGTGTTTGGGCTCGTTTTACTTGTCTTGGCTAGCACTCTGCTGCTACATGATATCCAGGATCTCAAAATCTTGTATTTAAAAACCTTTTTTTAAAGCTATAAATAAAACGCACTTAGATACAGTCTCTAACATTAACGCATTTGGAGCAGGGGCTTTATAAGGTCTCTCTTTTCATTCATTTTCTACTAATTATTTGCGGTTTATGTGTATGTGGTGAACAATAAAGTGTTTTCTATTCTATTTTATTCTATAGCAGAGCAATAACAATAAATACAAAATAAGGTACATCAAAACTCTATAAGTGAATGTAAAATAGATATTTAACAGGCAGATATTGGCCAAAAATGTAAGAAAAAAGTAGATCTTATAATAAATATGTAATATAGAATAACCATTGATGTAGCAATAATCTATTCTTGCTACATCAATAAGAATAACCATATATGTTGAACAAGCTCAAAAAGTTTTTGGAGAAAGAAAATAAAAGAAAAGAATAAAACAGAAAAATATATAAAAAAGAAAAAATAAACATAAAAAGCAATAAGCCCGGACAATCCAGTTCGCTCGGAAAGAGGAGATAAAAAAACATAGATATAAGGAAAAAATTCTACTAATATTATTGTGTGTATATATTTGACTCTGTTTACTATTATTACCTTTTAATAAATAAATGATGTTTTTTTTTAAAGACCTCACACGAGGTTCGCCTCATGACCATAAAGATTTTACTTCTCTTTCACAAATCTGTTAGTAATATTACGAAATATCTATTCTATTTTCTTAGAGATATAAAACAACATTTTATTGTATATCTTTTAAATAGAACACGCCAGGAAAACTATTTATTTCATTGGTACTATAAAATTTTTACGATCTTTTAAGCAGATCTACCACTTTCAATAAGGGTTGCCAGTTGTAAAAATATATTAACCGATTCTTTTATTTTTTACAGCCGTTATCAGAACTTTTATGAATAAGCTAAAGACTTTTCTTTGAAACGTAAGGTGTAACGCCATTTTATTTTTGTTACTTCAATGTTTTTATTAACATAATGAATTTCATACTTCACTAAATTTTAATATGTACATGAGCAAAACTTTGTATTTGAAGTCGTAGCAGTGAATTTTTTCTTTATGAATATACATAACCCTAATCTAAAATATATATAACCCTAATATAAAAATCAATATTCATGAATATAATAATAATACTGTAAATTAATAAAGCTTTCAAAATGTTCTATTGCTGGGTTTGGACCTGTCAGTTTCAATATAAGGGACTCTATTTCAACAGGATTTTATAGCGTTTTAGATAAAGCCAGCCGCGGCCTAAACTTTTCTAAAATGTCGTAGAATAATCAATCAATATGTACATATATTACGTTATTAATATTGTATTATTGACAGGAGCCTATAGCTCTGTGGGAGGTTTCAAACCCGGGTCGTTATATTTGTAATGATGTAGAGATAGGTGCTTTAGCGACAGAGCTTCTTTAATTAAACTTAAACTATAGTAATTCTAAAGAAAAATATTAAAGCAAAAGAAGCAATGATTAATCATTATTTTCGGCAAAGTTCAAAGCCTGGCAACATTATTATAAAGTACACTCGCGACTTCGTTGTGGGTAAAAGTAAAATCTGTTTGATTTTAGTATTCGGTTGTCTCCTAATTGATGTGTTAGTGAGATATTTTATTGTAAAATGTGACGTTGATGACTTTGTGTTCGTCATAAGTACATATATCTGACTGACCCACTCATCGTAAACTGATTTGACCGAAGCATTTATATCAGACTAGCGGCCCCGGCAGACTCTCTCCTGCTCTGTAAAAATAAAAATCTAGAACCCGATCTCAGCGCTAATTGCGAATGTAAACCCATCCGGGAACCCACTCAAACACACAAAAACAAAATCACCAAAATCGCTCCAGGTTATTAGGAGGATTCTAGAGCCAGATCTCAGCGCCACCTACCGGTTCCAACAGGATAAAAAGTATCCTATGTCCGTCTCCTGGTTCTAAGCTACTTCCCCACAAATTTTTAGCCAAATCGGTACAGCCTTTCTTGAGTTATAAATAGTGTAACTATATAACACGACTTTTTGTTATATATACCTATAGATTTTCTAAAATTATTCTACACGATTGTAAAAAAACTCTACTTTCAAGCGCATATTGCTCACGTTACTTTAATTAAAATATGCCATATCTCAAAAAGTATTTAAAGGATCATTTTGCTGAATGTATTTTGTAGGCTCGACTAGTTTGATAGTTTTCGGAATTTTCAATCTCATAGTTCAAAAGTTAGCAACATAGTTTTTACAGGTGACTTCTCGCCATCTATTGACTTCTGTTACGCGATGTCCATCACAGCAGTTATGAGAACCATAGATTATATTAATATCACATAGATAATAATATTATTATGTAGGGTAGTTTTCGTAGTATTTTCGTATAAAAGGCGGTGTGGCGTGAAGACGGTATTCATTGCTTACTGAGTGGTAAAGGGGAATCTCTGCCCAAATAGTTAATATTAGGTATATTGGGTACTTTCGTGCCCAAATCTCTGCAAGGCTTTTTACATTCAGAAGTGGGATTACCCAAGAATGGCAGGCCGTTATGCTGCTGGGTTGGGTATAAGTTGACCTAAACTCTGCGTGACCTAAACTCTGCGTGAGCGAAAGTCTACGTGAGCGAAAGTCTGCGTGCCCGTAAATCTGTGTTACTTAAAGTCTGCCTTATTCAAAGTCTGCGTGACCCAAGTCAAATCCTAAAGTTTTTATTCAAAATAAATTACACTGGAGAACACTTTTTAAATTTAATTTTACTCTATGTACACCGCTTCGCAACATGTCTAGCTGAAAATTGTTTTTCTTTATATTTCTTACTAGCGGTCTACCCCGACTTCGCACGGGTATCTAAAAATAACTTTTTTGGGTTTAATTACCTACTAAGCGAATTCAAAACATTTCACCTGCCGTACTGTCCGTATCCCAGTGACGCCTACATCGCATGAACATAGTTAGCTGATTAGGGTGCGCGGCGACCATGCAACTATTTTCTAATACTCACTTTTTTCTAATACTCATTTTTAAACTCGTGATATTGAATAATTAAAACACTCGCATAAAGGTATTATTCAATGGGTAGTAGGTAGTATTCAATAGAAGCAGTCTTGAATATGAATTAATTTATTTTGATAAGGGTGAATACCAAGATATTAACAAGCGGTGGCATTTTTAATTAAATTTTAAAAATAAAAGAACCCTTATTGTTGCATAACTATAATAGTTAAACATATGCTGTCGCGACACTTTTTGTAAATAATGATGTGTTCTATAAAGTCGTAGTACATTATTTTGTTCTATCATCCATAGTTTTCGCAGCGCACGCGATTTTACACTTGGGTTACACTATTGGAGTTTTAGTATATATAGAGTTTTAGTAGTAATGGCCTATGTCAACTGGGAATAGTGTAGCTGGCCAACAGTTAAAGAATTTTTCAAATGTGTTTAGTAGTTTTGGAGCCTATTCAATGCAAAAAACAATCAAATATTTCCCCTTTATAATATTAGTATAGGAGTATAGATTATACTTATATCTCCAGTTCTTTTTTAAATTAGTTTTATGCAGAAGTGTGTTACAGAATTCCTTTTAAAGAATTAATGGGGCTGTAGCAATCGTGCATATTCAATAAGACTGAGACACAATAAAAGGAAAAAATATTATAGTTGTAATAAAAACATAGCGCGCTAAATTCTACGTGTATAAGTACAAGTATTAAGTCTGTGTGACCACCACGTCTGTGTGACCGCCACGTCTGTGTGACCGCCACGTCTGTGTGACCGCGACGTCTGGGTGACCGCGACGTCTGTGTGATCGCGACGTCTGTGTGATCGCGACGTCTGTGTGATCGCGACGTCTGTGTGATCGCGACGTATGTGTCACCACGTATGTGTGACCACGTATGTGTGACCACGTTCGAGGATCGACATATTGGGGCCGTCAACGGGACGCGGCCATCGGCGGAACTAGAGGCGGCATGGTGGTGGTGCCCTGAAGGCGCCTATGGAGCGATGGCGTGTCGGCCTATGCGTGGACGGGACACTGTTGGGAACTTTGGCCACTGTGTCTACTTTACCTGGCACAGAAGACTGGCGAAGAGAACTAATTCTCTGGTGACAGAAGGCAAACTCACTCAATAGTTGGCACGCCGCGGGGGACCACGGCTGCGGTAGGATGGCCGAATGTTACGCGATGTCCATCACAGCAGTTATGAGAACCATAGATTATATTATCACATAGATAATCTTCATAGATAATAATATTATTATGTAGGGTAGTTTTCGTAGTATTTTCGTATAAAAGGCGGTGTGGCGTGTAGACGGTGTTCATTTGCTTACTGTGCGGTGAAGGGGAAACTCTGCCCAAATAGTTATTATTAGGTATATTTGGTACTTTCTTGCCCAAATCTCTGCAAGGCTTTTTACACTTCATTATAAAACACGCCTATACTCAGTAAAATAATTTTCTCAACATCACTTACGAGTGACCAACAAAAAACAAACACACACATTTTATATCCTTAAGTTAAGCAAGTTACGCTTGTGTTATGAATAATATGCGTACAACGCACCACAATAGGGCAGATCTCAGACCACTTACGAAATTAAGCATGCCATGAAACCTGGGGTCTCGCGTTCCAGAGCCCACTCGACCACAAAGGCCGTCAAGTTCTTTTTTGAAACTTCATTATGTCGTAGTACATTTGTAGCACCGTATAGATCACATAGACCTAGTTTTGGCCAAAACTACTGTGGCCTACAAAGGTAGACGGAGAAACAGACATACATGACGATTTAATAAGTGTTCAGATTTATCAAATTACGCGCACCTCTATGTCGAATGGTGTAGATTCATACAAAAAACACTAATGAAATTGACATATTTTCTATGGCTATTGGCAAGTTCAAAGATAATGTACTAAACAAACTTTTAAGTACGTCGTCTCCACCTTAATGCTATATTTGTCTTATATTTTATCATTATTTTGTTACTACATGTAAGTTGCGCGGTTAGCGGTAAAAAAATGTTATTATGTCCTAAAATAAAATGTGAAGTGCTGTTGGATACCATCGGCCTTACTTATAATAATCTCGTTAAGAAACGATTAGGCATCTCTTAAGAAAGAGAATCGGAATCAGTCCCTAATCAATGAATATCTTTTTTTTTACTTATAAACGTGTATTGCCTGTTGTTTACCTAAGAGGAGCACAAATAAACGAAATTTGAATGATTAACATATGTTATACCCAAAATATTCGACTAAAGAGGAGTTTATGGGTAAATTTTTTACAAATCAGTTGCTGAGCAGTTACTTAAAATTTAACAAACGTTTATAAGTAAGGCCACATAATATTAACATATAGAATATTACATTAGTTATCAAATATATATTGTATCTGTTTGCTTTTCTGATAAATAAATTAAAAAAAAAACAAAATAGCAACGATACCCTAAAACGCAGTACCCTTATAATAGCTCCAGCTTTCTTTAAAGTTTTGACCTGTCTAATTTTGTTGTTTAGCCTGAACTAAGCTAATCAAGCGATTCGACTCATTTGCATCCATTCAAATCATACTATATCATCGTAATCTACTTTAAGCCCGTCAGCAACAGCTATATTTTAAGTTCCTCCATTAAACGTAGGTACCATCACGTCTGTCCGTGTAGCTATACTCGGCACATAATAAATCTTGCAAATTTGACGTGTCTCGTCTTCGTTAGTATTTTCTATTTTTGTGTATTTTCAAAACATTTTGTATGACTCGTTGATTTCATGTGATTATGTTTATTATTTTGATTCAAAGACGTCATTGTGGCTATTTCTATGTAGTTAGCCTATATTTTTTGTATAGGTTACTAGTAGATTTGTTCTTTCTTGTCATACAAATTTGATATTGTTATCTGGTTTACTAAACTTTGTATCGTCTTATTCTTATTGTGGTTCAAGCTTCTGTTACAATTATTTTACCTCCGTAGCCTATATTTTTTGTATAGGTTACTAGTAGATTTGTTCTTTCTTGTCATACAAATTTGATATTGTTATCTAGCTTACTAAACTATTTATCTTCTTATTCTTATTGTGGTCCCAGCTTCTTTAGAATCACTTTACCTCCGTAGCCTATATTTTTTGTATAGTTTATAGTACTCCGTGGTACTTAATACATACATATAAAAGTGAGATTGTTATTTTAAAATACATGAGTGAATGTGGAAGATATACTAAGATTGGTAAAATTTGGAACATGGACAAAAACGTTTTATTTGCTATAATTTTGTCTTTGCAGATAACTCTTTCATTACGTGCAATTTTTAAAACTAAGCAAAAAACAAGTTGTGTTATGTTTTAATATGCTTTGTGGGCACTTAATACCTTCATGCGACGTAAAAAAATTAAAATGTGACATGACTCTCTCATTCACTAATGTCTTCATTTGGTTTGTTACTTTTTATGACATGGGGAATGAAGTAATTATCAAGAAATACATTCGTTACAGTGGATAAACTAGTACTCTTACATAATTATATAGCTCGTATGGGGCATGAATCCGAAGTATGTAAATAAAATGATTTATCAAAAGCTGCTCAAAAAGTAGTAGCATCCATATCTAGATCTTCTCTGATTTTTTAAAAATATTTTGTTCCCTCTTAAAATTTCTTCGCAATCTATCTCTAAAATGTTTACCAAGCCATAATTACCCCCTGTCATTGATATATTAACGTTACAGACTTGTGCAAACGCAGCTGCCCATTTGTAAATATTTGCAATGCCACGGGATCATATCCTACAGTTCGTTGGCTTATGTCTATATTTGTGGTCTGTTTTGAAAACTCATATTATCTATACTTGTTATTTTTATAAATATATATTGTGTTATTTTATGCTGCTTTTTTATTTTTACCTAGTGGTAATACATTTTACTGTTCTGTAGCTATTTTCGCAAAACAGAACCTTGGTCGCCATGTTTATTCGTCTTTTAATGTTTATCACATTTATTTTAAAAATTACTCTGTTTATATTATATATAAAATAATATAGATAGATAGATAGATAGATAACACTTTATTGTACACCATTACAGAAAAACTTACGAACTAGTATTATTATAGTAGGGTACAAAGGGCGGTCTTATCGCTAAAAAGCGATCTCTTCCAGACAACCCGTGGCAAGAATATTCCGATTAGAAGTGGCGATGGTGGTATACATAATTATTATACGATTACTTCAATTTTATTAATAAATATATAACTATACTATATATACAAATATACACATAAGTTATATACATATATAATATATGGCGATAATATGCAGCTATTTAAACATAATAAACATATAGCTATATGCAATATAATATATACTAATTACATAAAATTACATATCATTATATTGCAGATAGAATTTTCTGACTAAGTTCTTAAATATAATATTTAGTAGCTTTAGTGTTTATTATAAATTCTGCCAAACAAAGATGCTGTGAAATCGTAAAAAAATATTTGTAGATAAATTGAAAGCCTCCTTTATTAAACATGAATTAAAATATCTAAAATTTAGGCGTCGCCATGATGAAGTTTTTATTTTTAGATTAAAAGACGTAATTTTGAGGTAATCACTCTGTACATCTAAGTAAGAGATTTATATAACTAACAGAAGCACAGTCTTATAAGTTAACAAAATTTCAATTAATGTTGCATTTCACCGGAATTGAATTATCTACATCAAACGTTTTAAAAATGGATCTGAAGACTTTTCCACTTACCAAGCCCACCTCCCAAAAACATTAGCAAAAAGGCGAGTCGGCTTGTCAACGATACACCATCCTGATGAAAATTTAAATTTCAAAAATCACATAGTATCCCTATCTAAAAGAGTCAGAAAAACTATTTACATAATGAAATCCCTTTGTAACTGTGCGACACCAAAAACTTTAAAAATGGTTTATTATGCGCTATGCCAGTCTCTACTTCTATACTGTCTTGCTGCTTGGGGAGGAATCCCAAAAACAAACATTATAGAGGTAGAACGAGCACAGCGAGCAGTACTTAAAGTTATGCATAAAAAACCTTACATATATCCCACCCATACACTATACATAGAAAGTGACGTTTTGACAGTCCGACAACTCTATATTTGCAAGGTAGCCACAGCAATTCATAAAGAAAATCGAAATGCCCCTAACTTCCAATACCTCACTTCCCGTAGAATTTATAGTATACCCTTACCAAAAATACATACATCCTTTGCCAAGCGCCTTCCCCCATACGTCCATATATCCATTTATAATAAAGTTTGCCAAAACACACCCTCTGCTAAAGAAATGTCAGCACCAAAGTTTAAACACCAAGTTAGTAAATGGTTGAAAACTTTAAATTACAGCGACACAGAATGTATACTACCAATACGACTATAACACTAGGGGCACATACAACGAACACAAACACACAAACACACACACACAGGCACACACACACACGCACGCACACATAGTTCTAGGTTAAGTAATTAATTAATAATTCCATTATAATTAAGTTTCTATATTATAATAAAATTGTGCTGGGTGCCGCGATACAGACCTCGAGTCTAGTGCAGCAACCGCCGCCAAAAAAGAATTGTAGCCTTAATTTTAATTCAAAATGTAGTATTACTATAAGTTTTAGATATAATTATATAAGGCCTAGAAATAAGTTTATATAAATAAATGAATTTGAATTTGAATTTGAATTTGATGACAAATTATTCATTTGCCAAATACCCATCTATATTTACTGCTAAATCACAAAAGACTTGAATGATTTTAATTTTATTCTCTAGAACTTAAGCTTCAATATCGTTTGCAGATTATATCAGCGATGGTAAAAGTTTGTCTGGTTCAGATTTGAATGCACATGTCTCCTTCATTTTACAGACTGATGCTATTCTAGGAATCCTTGCATATCTCTGCGTTTCATTTGCAGGTGCCCATATGTCGATCTTTGTATATCCCTTTGCTAAATTTGTTACTGTTTCTACTTTTATTGCGTTTGCATTTTGTTTTTTTAAAGTAATTGCTAAAACGATTATGATTTTAGCTCTCTAGACTTTTTAACCAATAAAAACGTGATATAAGTATATATATTACGATAGTTTGCATTAATATCAGTGAAATTGCAAGATTCTTGTAATGTATGACATTATTGTGAATGAATGAACATACTTTATTGTGTTTTAAAAGATACACTTAACAGAAATAAAATTTTACAATACAATAGGCGGTCTTATCGCTATTAGCGATTTCTTACAGACAACCTTTGGATGGACAAAAAAATTGATAAGAACAGAGGTATGTTGCATTATTCTCACTACCGAATCAGTATCTTATAAATATAAACGATTGTGCTTAATTTGTATTAAATGAGACATTTCTAATCTATTTTAATCTTTTTAGAAGTAAAGATTTTCAATTTCTTATTATATTAATACGATATCTTTTAGCGTACCATTGTTTGGCTCAAATCTCCGTATTTTCGTAGTGGAACAGACAGCATACCCGTCACACTTGTCTAAAGATCGTTTTGCAGATCAGTAATCTCGACGTACTGGTTCCCTTATGGCATTTTCCTTTAGTTATTATTATAATATTTACATACATCAGGTCAAAGAGCTGCCGTAAGCCGTTTATATTTCACAACTTGGATTAAATCCTGATGCTGAATGGAGAGGCTGAATTGTGTGAACTTGAAGCCTACTATTGCCAATAAACCGCACAGGATAGAGGAGCCACATTTCTCTATCGTGTTCTTGTCTTTCAGGCCAAGATATATTTTAGATCGATGACCCCAGTTTGTTATCA
This sequence comes from Dendrolimus pini, assembly GCA_949752895.1. Lineage (NCBI taxonomy): Eukaryota > Metazoa > Arthropoda > Insecta > Lepidoptera > Lasiocampidae > Dendrolimus > Dendrolimus pini. Next base: position 14,106,487 of record OX457145.1, on the reverse strand, counting down.
GAATTTAAATATCTCGCGTGATTAGAAGAAGACATCACCTGAGTGATTAAGACTACCCTTTGAGTCATCAGTTTTTCTTTTTCAAATAGGTATAAAATATTTTCTGGTGATGTTTTAACGGCTTACCTTTTTAACGAATCATTCTACCTTTATTTATTACTGAAATTGAAGATACAGTTTCTTGCTCAATGGCTCCCCATATTTCCATATCTGTATCCAGTTCGCAATTAGTCGCTCTGCACTCGCAACTGTCTGGATTTATTAGCCCGTTTTTTTGTCTGTTTGCATGGATGTATTTAGGTAGGTAGAACTTGATACCAATTACTTGGCTCTGACTAATTGCTAATTGAGTCGGTTTTGACTCTTTGTGTCAGTGTACTAAGATGACACATTAATATTGGTTATCTTAAAATACTGCTGTGCTTTCTGTACGAGGGCCGCACGAGTCATCCAAGCTATGTTAAACTGTTTTTGGAATATGATCTGACACTTTTTAAATTCTTTCTGTATGTAGAACATTTTCGAGATTTGTACAGATGCATAACAATTTTGGCATAAACGAAATCTTGTATATACAATCGTTATGTGCGTCCATAGGTGCATTTATCTGTATCTTTGGCTGCATAAACCTTTATAACACACTCATAATCTCGAAAACTTACGTATCTATTTTGGTGAAATTTGCAAGTTAGATAGATAGAAAACTCAAAGATAGAAAACATATACATAAAGTTTCTCGGTAAACGTAGTGTCGGACGCCCTCCAGCAAGATGGACTGACAACCTGCGCAAGGTTGCCGGTAGACGCTGGATGAGGAAGGCGAAGGACCGTGATGATTGGCGCCGACTTGGAGAGGCCTACGTCCATTAGTGGACTGTGATTGACTGACGACAAAATATAAAGTAAATAATTTACAGTCATTTCGTGTAAAAGCAGGAAGAATAGGAAAGTACATATATTGCTTATATCTACCGCTTCATGATGATATACTGAAATTGTACAAAATAAATAAAATTTAGGGATCACCACTCTACACATTACTGAGACAAATTGAAAATATTATTAATCTTAAAAAATAAAAAGGAGAAAAAATATTTGTGAGGGCAATTATTCATCTAAGGTTTAGGAGATCTATCGCAGTATTATTCTGAATCCGTCTTCCATTTCTATGGGAAGCATACATATGTAAATTGTACATGCGATTGTACATACATATATTTGTTATGGAAGAAATGTTAGTAATATATTATTATGATTCATAACATTAAGCATAGGTCTTTAGCTCTCGAATAATTCCAGCTAGTCTTAAGTAGTTTGTCGGCATCATATCACAAAGAAATGCAAACCTCTGTAAACATCGCGCGGCGGGATTTTTCTCACGGACGCACATGTGCAACGCATAGCGATGCAATGCAGTTGCATTTGTGGCTAGAAAGTTCGCATGTTTATTTAATTTGTATGAAGTATTTAGATGTTTAGAAACTTGGTAGTTAGGAATATAATTACAATGATTTGAGGACAACATTGTTTGTTTTATTACAAACTACTTATATGGGTGAATCGCACGAGGGCGTCATTGTTCGCTACAATGCACTTGAATAGAAGAAATTCAAAAACATAATGCTTGCGGACAATAATGTGCGGGCCAGATTCACCATGCAGTTATCGAGGTGAATCACATTGCTGAATACTCTGAATACTCGCTAAACGGCCCGGTGTTTATACCGGCGTCATATGCCGGAACCACAGGAATAGATTGTGCTCTACGCTGCAGCCCTGGTTCACGTGGGCTCATCCCCGTCTGCGAGCGAGCCTCTTCTTGGGCCGGTGACAGTTGGTCCCCCTGGCAACTCCAATTTGATTTCAGTTAGAAGAAATGCGCGCAGAATATCTCAGTGCTGCCCTCTTCGTAGCCTGAATGCAGTGACGGCTTAGTAAACATTGTGGATTATCACCCGCAGCTATGCGGATATAGCGGGCGAAGGTTGCTCGACGCTCTTTGTTGTCACCATGCCCGTCGTCCGGGGCTGCGTAGTTCACTCCCGTCCCCGCTTCGCCGCCACTTTTGCCGACATGACTATCTTACAATCACATCTACGCGTCAATCTTACCCGTCTGCATGTTTTCACGCAGGACTCTGGCATTTTATTAATATCTTCTAAGCTCTAAAGAGATATCGAAAAGTAAAAAGCAGGTACATTTAAGACAACATTTTAGTTTCAATCAACTTTGATATCTGTTGACCTGTCACGAAGTCTGTTCGAGGCAAACTACCAGATAGACTGATGATATATGAACGACTATATCATGTTTATTAAATACTGTCGGGCCACCTGCATACCTATTGTTACATACCGACAAAGAAATGCGCACACCTGCCTGTCGTAAAGAACAGTTTATTACCTTCCCGCATTTAGGAATTCTTTTGTTTGCTTTGTGTTTAGAATTTGTAAATTAGGTAAAGTAATTAAGGAAAACATTCTATTGTTATCGTACTTGTTTTATGGCCGTCATTAGTGACGAACTAATTATCCTTGTTGTTATTGTATTGCGTCGAAGCTTGCCAGGTATGGATCTGTGCATTATGAAGGAATGGCAGTCAAGCGAGAATTACGATACAAGTAAGACGTAGATTCGATGAGCGATATAGTGACGGACTTTGCGCGTGTTATTGAATCGAGCAGTATACTGGTTGTGTCCAGTTATATTTGTACCTGTTTTATACGTGTTTGTACAGTTCTAATAAACTATATGTATCCCAACGGCATTTTAATTCGAGTCCTGCGTAACTCGTAACAATACTTATATTCTTTATACTAACAACACAACACCAGACCTAAGCCGAACCGTAACTACTACCTACAAAAAAATATGTAGTGTCTAAAATTATTACGACTCAATACAATTCGTGTTCTAAAACTTGCAGATTTACAAACGTAACTTTTTGTCGTACACATTAAAAAACATACATAAATAGTGTCAACTCAAACAAAAAATGGTCTAACAAGCATGCATTATGGTGAAGTCACACTGTCAACAAAATTACACGAATAAGTCATCATGATGATTTCTTTCGAATACTGATTACAGGTTAGTGAAAAATAATGTTTCTGTAAATGATGTAATTAAAGTTTTAGATATATAGAATATTCTTTATTGTTCGATGGGAAAACGTAATAATGTTAGAAATAAAACTCAATCTAATAGGCAAAAGCGAATTAAAGCGATTTGTTACAGGCAAGTCTTATGGAAATATTATACAGAAACGAAACCTAATTTGCGATATCTTTTTCATATCCGAAAACTGTGGAACAATTTTGATAATAAATTCCTAATTATTTAGTGTCGATAAAATTCGTTATTCTCGATATTGCCTTATATGAAAGTAATGTAGTACTAATCACTTTTCACGCATGTAAACGGACCAATAACATAATACATTTTTGTTTTTAAAATCTGATTCTTATTCATATAATCTTAACTGGCTAACTAGCTTTTACAATATCTGTGATTCCGTATTATATTCTACTCCCACTGCAATCTTAATTACCAATTGATTACTTTCTAAAAAGTGTGTTCCAAGCTTTATTTAGTTATTGAATGGAAATATTTTTAATATTATTGAGGCTGTTAATATTTTAAACTTGAGTGGTTCATTGCACATGGCGTTTTATCGCTGTGATTTTGTTTAATGTGTTATAAAAACTGTTTTTCGCATCGCATTATGTTATGATGTGTTTTTTGCGAAGCTACAGAACCCATGTTGAGATTATTAATACCAGCTGTTTCGGTGTTTTCATTTATTATCAAATTTCAAATAATATACTAGTGGAAAAACTAGACAGAGAGAGAGAGAGAGAGAAGAGAGAGAGGGGGGGGGGGAGAGCGAGAGAGAGATCATAATTATTTTTTCGTCGGGTACAGACCCGATGGAATGTCATTCGAAGATTTGTATATATATTTTTTTAATTTTATTTATCAATACAACAGTAAAAAACGTACAATTGATCTATTTATACAAAGTATGGGAAAACTCTAGGGTTTGTATTGACAGCGTCTGTTGCATTTAACAATTTGAAATTACTGAAGATGATAAAATGAGGGTAGTTTTAGTTTATTTTTAATGTTTTTATGTGTATGTACTATACTGTTCCTAAAATCATAATCATTTAATAAGCGCGGGATTAAATAAGCAGTTGAGTGTTTTGCCGAAAGTGTTATTATTAGTGTTATATAGCAACGCCAATGTTATAGATAATACTAATATTGAGGTACTGATTTGTCGGGCGATAGCGGGGATTCCATAGACGAGATCGTTTTTCAGATATATTATTATTCTGTGAATAAAATAAATAAGTATTAAAAAAATCAATAAAACCAAATTATTTACTTATCTCTGTTTTATGAAGATCTAGGTATTTTATTTATCTTCATATTTATTTATTAAATTTGGTGTATTTTTTCTTAACTTAAAATAACTGTAGATAAATTACAAAAAAAACCACGTTACATATCTTTTGATGAAGATTTATGATATTTTTTGGTGAATTATTATTGATCAGTGATTACCAACGAAAAGTTGCTTCGTTTGGACTTTCGAATTTTGCGGCTAAAGAACCCTTAAGTATTTTAACCAAAAACAGTCTGTACAAGCAATGATAAGGACTTAACTCGCCAGTTTAATTAACTAACTACTTCACGAATGCAAACAAATATCAATCAATAGCTTTATTTGCAAGAATGTAGTTTATACAATTGTAGATGCACAGTACATACCCTTCTGTGCCACATAGTGGTTTAAGAATGAATTAAAAGTTACAATTAAATTTACATAAATATTCTAATTTAAAAAAATCTCAATTAAGCTTTGCTAACATATAAGCAATTAATGTAAAAATAATACAAATAGACCACTAAGTTTTTCTATATAGATAATAATGGCAAGCACTTTTTTTAAGAAATTCATCTACAGTATAGAAACACTCCTTGATCAGTCACTTTTTTAAGACTACAGTAAATAAATCAGGCTTAAGGTAAAATGATGTTAAGATAATGAAAGTATGCAACCCGGTATAAATAAACTTGTGCCTTATTGTAACGATTTGAACAAACTCGAAACTTTACAGGGAACCCCTGTTTTCCTTAAAAACAGTGCGAGATAGAGTTACTTAAGGTTTTATATTACGTTACAACACAAATCTATTTTAAGAATAGTAGGAAAAAGTAGAATTCTTCTAAACAGTGAGTTGCATCGAACTAAGGTCGATTAAAATTTATCTCTTAATCACGGTAACTTAGTGAAAGAACAAAAGAATGAAAAAAAAGTGTACGTGAGGACGCCCGACAGAAGTGATAACTTAAATTAGTCTAAGTTGAACTATTTAATATTGAAATTGTTTAACTTGAGAAAAGCTTAGGTTATTACAAAAAAAATATGTATATTAATGTGATAATGTAAGGAAAGGTTATTTATTAATAAAATCTTTTATTGATTATAAAGTATATTTTTATTCTTAGTTACAATTATTGAATATGTACATTAGAATTTTGTGTATGAACATTATTAGTACCTATCATTATTTAATCTCATTACCGAATTAGGGCTAGCACTGTGGGTTAGAATGAGAGCGGAGGAGCCTGCCTACCGCTGCCGTATGCGTAAGAGAACGGGAAGCCAGACAGACTGGCGCCATAACGCGTTACGTAACGAAGCGGTTTACCCTACATAAGAAGTTATCACTTCAACATATTTATTGACATAAATTGGAAATAATCCCGCAGGGGAGTTTTGTGGCGAAGCCTTAGGTGAATAGCGATACCTCGGACCCGACTCCAGGGGGGCCAAGGCAAGACACCGCGCCTCCGTGCTAGCCTCAGCCAGCCTGCACGTGGTGGAGTGAGAGTGGAAGTGGCGAGTCACCGTCCATTTTTCCATGTTACCTTAACATTGCTACGGACAGACGACATAGCCCCCATAATCCCAGATCCCTGGTTTCACTAGCAGTTCATCCAATAGCCCTTTACTCTCATTTTCTACAGTAGTCCTACATTGACCGGGGCTTCTTCTTGGGTGCATTTTTATATAGTGCAGGGTAGTGAAAGGGATGATCCCCGGCCATTGTCACGCCACATTTGACTAAATTTGTCTAGGGGCCTCTACGTGATGGACTTTCCATGGCCTCACGCAAGCCCTTCAAAAGCCCGGTCCATTTTTCTGACCCGTAGACTGCAGAGAGAATCATAATAAATAAAACACATAATACATTCACAATAAATTGTATACAAAAAACAAACAAACTTGATTCACACAACACAAAGAGATATAATAAATAGTGGTTAATGTACCTGATTTTTTTGTAACCATGTCTGTATGTAAGCAATTGGCAAAAGGTCCTTTTGATAGTAAGCGGTTAATATTGACCATGGAAATCTCGCCCACTTCGTTGAAACTTTAAACGTCTATTTCAGCTCTTTTTGTAGAAGCACTTCACGCTACAACTTCGATGTATAGAAAGAAAGAACGATTTTATTCAAGAAATAAGGATCTACTCACATATTATGTTTAAAAAAATATAGCATATTTTGAAAAGTACGCGGCATCCAGCAAAAGTTTCCACTCAACAAGTATCTATATATACAAATAATATAAAGAGGGAAGGTTGTATTTTTGTATGTTTGTAACGAATAAACTCAAAAACAACTGAAGCGATCTCAAAAATTCTTTCACCATTAGAATGCTACATTATCCCAGATTAATATAGGCTATTTATTATATTATTATTTTAAGCCTTTTAAAATGCAAAATTTGAAATGAAACTTTCAGAAACGTAAAAAATATCAGTTTTTAGCGATTGTGTAAATCGCCACTCTAACATGTAGCCAAATAAAATGCAGCAGATCGAAATAACACGAAACATAAAACTATGGGGATTTCAGGTTTAAATATACACGCCAGGAGCGCGCCACTAAATAAATATTTGTACAGAACCATTCCAGTGGTTCAGTGGCCTTGAACTTTTGAAGGGTGGCTAACAACACCGCTGACTCCAGTTCTATTATTAAAGCGGTTTAATCACCTTAATTGTATTTTCTCCGACGATTGTCTGCATTCTATATGTAGGTATTTATTTATTTTATATAACTAGAAATTCCCAAGACACAAAGTGTCGCAGCGTTTAAAAAAATAATGTGAACTATCGTTTTAGTGAAAAATGTGTCGGAATAGGCTAATTATTATGGACCTGAACAACTTGAAAATGCACTCGGGAAAATTCCCGCGGGATTCCCGGAATAAAAATATCACACTTTTTATTACAAAAATTTGCTGTCGATCAGGAAAAACATAATATTGGAATTCGATTTTTTTCAATCTGGATATTTTAAATCATACCCAGAAAAATACTCGGGGGATTCCCAAGATTAAAAGTAGCTCAGATTTTTTTTTTATTTAATTTTTTATGATACAGCATTAAAAATACATACAACCCTAAATTTTCAACTCCTCTATGATCAACCCCTATTTTTTAATAGCGATATTAGTATTTTTATAATTTTCTACTGGGATGCTTTAGATTTTAATTTGAACCAGGTAGATGGCGCTGCAATCGGGTACCAGAACTTAGGTGTTCTTTTTTGTTGTATGTGTTGAAGTTTGTCCCGGAATGGTTTAAATAAACGATTGGACCCAGTAGGTGGCGCCGCGATACTCCTCCTAAACGATGGGCCTGATTTTGATGAAATTTTTTGTTTGTTCAAGTGGATTTGAGAATAGTTTAGATTAACATTTGGTCCCGGTAGATGACGCTAGAATCGGGTTCCAGATTTTTATTTTTTAAAGACAGGACAACCTCTGCCGTGTACAGATAGTATAATATAAACAGATTAACAAAAATAAATTTAAGATATATAATGTATATTCAGGTGATGTCAGGAGCCTTAAGAATAGACGAGCGTGCATGACAAGAGCTATGAATGTCAAAGAAGCAAGTGAGGTGTGTAAGAATAAGCCTGTATGGCGCTCTGTTGTTCGTGCCTACCCCGCAAGGGACCTGGCGTGAAGTTATGGATGTATGTAATGTATATTCATTATAACAAAATTAATCTCATCGTTCCGACATTAGATTATATTCGAATTTGCATTTCGGTGCGCATTGCGGCGTGTCTACTATTGTAATGTTATTTATTAATGGACATAATGACGCGGGAATGTTTTGCCACTTTATATAACAGTGCGACGCATTAAAAACGATTTAACCTTGATGCAATACAAATTTTGATTGTAATCATCTTTTGTGTTAGGGTTTCGTACCACGTTGTAACGTGGGAGAGCCATGCTGGAATCATTATTTATTTATTTTAATATATTTATTTATTTATGGAAAACCTACAGCTAAATACATTTGATTCGATATCTAAAATTAATACAAGAAAGCCAATGACAGGTTTTCACGGATAAGCTGTAGCTTAAAAGTAACATGCAAATATAAAAAGGCACCGAGATGTTTAATCACTGTTGAAAAATTTAAGGCTTAGACACCGCTTGGCTCCTGAAATACTGATTGCAAATGGGTCGATGTCATCGTATTTACTTACATTATTTAAATAATTACTTACTCGCACTAGAAATGAGTTTTGTCTATAATTAGTAAAACTTAAAGGTACATTTATGAGTTGATTAAATCGTATAGACTTCGATGGAATATTAAAGTGAACCTTAGGAGTATCTTCATTATAGGTCTTAGGGCTCGCTCGATCGATGTATTCCCACGCTCTTATATAATACCGGTGTGAAACGGTTAGCCTTGAGCTAATCCGGTTTCGTACTATGAAGGAGACTTCCGATGGAACACTTCTCCCTCTCCTATCCCATTCTTCCTGTCTGATCCCACTACCCCGTTCGTTGGCTTTGCTCTTGGTGTTGCAAACGTCAATTGGCGACGGTAACCACTTTCCATCAGATGGGACGTCGGCCTCTTTGCCAGACTCGTAATAAAAAAATAGGGCCTCCTTAAAAATCGCCATGTTTATCTTTCTAGATGTAAGTTACAGCCCTTTTTTTATAGACTCCAGAGCATATTCTAGCGCCGAGCCGGCGCGGCGCAAACCGTAGTGTGGTAAGGTTGTAAACAATTCCATCCTATTATTATCTTTGGAAAGAAATAAGATTTATTTTGAATTACAATAATATACAAAGTAAACACCATTTAAACTATTAAAAAAAAGGAAATTTATTTCTAAATTGGTCCTAGCTTAGCAAATTGCCGGTTGAGTTAACCAGCGCTGATCTTCCGCTAGGACCATTAGTGGCATACACGCACACAGACAATTAAGACAAAATACGAAGTGAACACACAAAAATTAAAATGAAAAATAAAAAAATATATACCACATGAAAACACTCTTTAAAACTGATAGAAACCGTTAGAATTTGGATGACAGTCTGAAAAGAGAAAACGCAATGTTCGCATTTTTGAATTGTGTCTCTATTTATTCCCAGTTTGCAGCTCACACTTTTAGGTAGTCGAGTCTTGTTTTGTGACTATTTTTCTAAGCAAACATACGTCGAGTAGATTTAAATACTAACTGAAAGCTTGAAATTGTTACGCCGCCGGCGTCGCGACGCCGGTGTCGCGCCGCCGACGTCTGTAGATCGCAAGACTTTCAACGCGGCGCATATGTCTAGTAAACAGTAATGATGATATTTTGTAAAACTATGTATTCTAAACACTTTGCAAATGGTGTACCTATTTAAATTGCTAAAAAATATTTAAAAAGGTGGCGCCACCTTTTACATACTTTTAACCAAAAACCCACCTATTCATATCGAAAATATAACTTTCTTCATAAACATATTTAAACCCACTGCCTATTTGTCGCGGCTTATTATCACCACCCACATTTGACAAACATTGGACAAAGGTCAGTTGTTTCTAGTTCAAGTGCATCCCACGCTATCAAATTAGACCCATTGGTGAGAAGTGTACAAATGTTTGATGATAATAATGTACAAATATTCCAATTGAGTAATAATAGCGAATGTGAGTGCGTCGCTATTTCTTGCAATAGTCTCTTTCTTTCCTATTCGTTCTATTAATATTGTTACGAGTTGTGGCACTCGAATCAAAATGCCGTTAGAATTAAATATAACCGAACACAACAAGTCCAAACGTAATGCAGAAGGTCGTAATTCAATAAAACGCGCAAAGTCTGTCACTTATTAGATTTCCGATTGTAGTACACACGTCTCGCTTCGCTCGACTCACTGATCTCTCCCCGTTGGGCCCGGGTTTTATACCTCACAAATATAAATGTGACTGTATTGTAGTCGACCTAATTTGTAACACCTGGCTAATGATTCGATCGCAACGGCCATATACGGGTACAATAAAACAATGGACTGTTTGCTAGAATAATTAGTAAACGCATGCTAATAAATAAGTAAACAAAAGAAGACGATTATAAAAGAATTAGTTCAAATGCCGTAAGGTAATAAAATATGTTTTTAAAGATATGCAGGTGTGAATTTGTGTTTTTGACGTCCAGGTTGTAAGAATATTATAAACAAAAATGATAGTGAGGACGTTTGTTACAACTACACTTTCACGCGAAAACTATCAAACGGATTTTAATGAAACTTTACAGTGATATAAAATCTTATGTATCAAATAATAATCGGAAAAGAAACACATACATTGCATATCTCCAATTTAGTCAAGTTGCGTTTGTGTTATAGGTTAACAGAGCAATCTAGGGTTGATCCCAAACATTTAAGCCCTAGTAAATAATGGAAAATTCCTTTTCGATTGTCACTATGCTAGGAATCCAACCCATGGCCTCTTAATAATAATTAAAGTGACCTAGGCTAGCAAAGACTTAGCCCTTTCAGCCATAGAACACGCGGTATATCCACCGCGTGTTCTATGGCTGAACGCCACATCGTTTAGTGCGGGATATTAAATCGGGTAAACGCGTGAGCGCAGACGTCGTTGACATTTGTGTTCAAACTATAGTAGAATTATTTTGTACGTGCAGTTTGGGTCATAAATCAAACTCGGCCTCAGTCCAGCTAGGGCGGTGAGCATGTTGCGCGGGCGCAACGCACTTATCGATAAAAACTCATTCTTATCAAAGAAAGATTATCATTCTTATAAAAATCATTATTATCTTTTTTGCTGTTAATTTTAAAGTTAGATATAAATATTTATATTTATTTTTAATATAACTTGTTACATTATTAACTTTTGTACTTATAGTTTTTTAATACATAGATACCTAATTAATGATTTATTTTAAATCATTACTATTCATATTTTAATACATACATTGTTTTATCTATTTTTTTTTCATTTTTATCACTAACCCACAAAATGACAAAGCCAAATACACTATCGATAACGCTTATCGACAACAATAATGCGCAATCACTATGCCCGCCCATAAGGCCCGTGAGTGGAAGAGAGAGCGAAATACTCCGATTATTTATGACTCAAACTGCACGGACAAAATAATTCTACTATAGGGTTGCCAACTTTTTTTGAACGAAATATTGTGTGAAGTATGATAGGATTATGTGGCGTGACAGAAGATGTATGTCAGAATACAGGAATATGAAAGAAAAAGACATATTGTGCCGAACCCAAATAATTGGGATATGGTTAAAGAAAAGAGACAGAGATGATGGTGTTTTTGGTTTCTAACCGTCTGTGATAGTCTTTTTGGTTTTTAACCGTTTTTTTTTGTGAATGATACGAGTACAAATCAATTTTTATTAAATTTAATTTGTTTTATTATAAAACTTTCTATGTCCATTTATAATTACGTTTTGCTTTGGCCAGCAAAGATTTATTATTATTAAAATAATTTTGAGAATCTTAACAAAATATGCGGCAATAGAACTAGTGATGGAAATATTGTATATTTCGTACTGTAGTATTTTTCTACAGCATATAATACAATTGGCAAAAATACCACAATACCACTTAGTCACTTATCCAATGTGCATATTGTTACAATTACCACGTGCTAACAACGGTGAAGGAAAACATCGTGATGCAACCTGCACATCGATATAACCGATGTGCCAAACCTGCCAAGCCGCGTTGGTTAAGCGTGGCCTGATATACTGTCCATCCCCCGCTATAGTGGGAGGATCCGAGCCCAGCTGTGGGATATTTATGGGCTATTATTATATGTATTACGATACTATATATTATAGTATGGTTGGAAACCCTAGTCCAGACGTTTTCGACGATTAAGTCTGTATTCCGAATTTTCTAGACAAAATCGGACTAAGTCGCGAATTACCGTATATCATAAACTTTCACGACATATTCATCTTTCCAAAGAGTGAACACAAGCGCGGTAAATGCACCCGAAAATAATCATTTAACAACGGTGTAGTTTTTATACGTCTGCATTTTTTGCCAGTCTACAATATTTTGCACTGGGGTCAAGTTTAATAGATTGGGAAATGGCAATAGCTGTTATATGATTGAAATTAGTTACGGCTACAATTTCAAAAGTTGTGGTTGCGTAATGGTTAACATACGCGTATCGAACTTAAAGGGCGCGGGTTCGAATCCTGACCGGAACGCAGCACCACTTTTCTGACTTATTGTTATAATGAATAATGAATGAATGAATATGCTTTATTGGGTTTTAAAGACACAGTTAACAGAAATACAATTTTACAATACAATAGGCGATCTTATCGCTATTAGCGATTTCTTCCAGACAAAATTTGATAAGAACAGGGGTATGTTGCATTATTCTCACTACCGAATCAGTATCTTATAAATATATATATTTATATCTTATAAATACACACATGATATTATATACATACATTAATAAAAATATTTTTTTTTACTAATACGACATATGTAAATAAAAAATTATAAAATACACTTACATAAATAAATTTAAAACTAGAAAAATATGACAATAACTGCTGCATCCTTAATTTAAGCTATTTGACCTATAATAATCCTTCATAAGTCTATTGAAAATAGGCAGAGATATAAATAATATCAGCCCATAAATGTCCCACATCTGGGCTCGGGCCTCCCATTATATGGGGGGTACCGACAGTATACCTGCCACGCTTGTCCAAGGCCGCTTGCCAAATTTGACACATCGGTTATCTCGATGTGCAGATTTCATCCCGATGTTTTCCTTCACCGTTGCTAGCACGTGGTAACTGTAACAATAAGCATATTAGATCATAAATGTGACCAAGTGGTGCATGCGTTCCGGCCAGGATCGAACCTGCGCCCTTTGGGTTTGGGACGCGTGAACTAGCCAATTACGCTACCATGACTTTTTACCTGGCATTGCTACAATTACCACGTGCTAACAACGGTGAAAGAAAACATCGGGATGAAATCTGCACATCGAGATAACTGATGTGTCGAACCTGCCAAGCCGCCTTGGATAAGCGTGGCGACTAAACTCTCCGTTCCCGTATACTGGGAGGTCCAAGCTCAACAGTGGTGCGTTTTGGGCTGTTGTTATTATTTTATTTATTATAGGCAAATTCGTTAGTTTAATCTCAAAAGTCTAATTAGAGTAATAACCTTATAATTCTAGAAGGTAGAAGGGAAGGACCTTATACTTCTGATTATATACAGTAATAGTTCTACTCACAAGAGGGTTTTGTTTGTCCAAGTAAATATTGTACCTGAGAATTTTTGTAATTGTTTTTAATGAGCAATAAAATGTTATCTATTTAGGCCGGCAGCTCGTTGGTGCCATCTCTGGTGTTGCAAACGTCCATAGGTGACGGTAATCGCTTACCATCAGGTGGGCCGTCAGTCTGTCTCCTATACTTCAGCTATAAAAAAAATCGTTAATACCAGACCCGTCTATGGCTTCACTTAAGCTTTGCTATCATTCTCTTTCGTTTATTAGAAATTGGCACTATATTCCTTCTCCTTCCATACTCCTCTATTCTCTCATAAATGATACATTCTTAATATTAATTCCGTCCTTTACACAAACCATCCATCCCATTTAGCACCTCAATTCTTTCATTTTAACATGACCTAATATTTATTTAAATATCATCATTAACTCCGATTTTTCTGTTAAATCATGCTAAAACAACAAAATACTTGAAATCTTTCAACAGCTCTTAACCTTTGTGCGTTGCGAAGACATTTTCTGTCGCTACTCTACATATCAGCACTTAACATAAAATCAACATAACTGTCTGTCTATGAGTCACTTGACCTTGTCGCGACGAGACGGCACCGAGACGCCAGACGCAGACAAAACCGAGGCATTACTCATGTATATTACAGCGCATATGTTACTTTCTGTTTTGTCGGATTTGTTAAACACAAAGAATATTACGGGCAAGTTGGTGACAGGTTTTCATGAAGTGCCGTATATCATATTTTTATGATTCTTTGTGCTAAGACGTGAAACAAGCACGTAAAGAGGTCCTCAATAATATAGACCTAAGAAGACTCAAAAGAACCATACTTTTTGACCAAGTCTTTTAGCACTATCCAAACATAGTGTAATGATAAGTGCTAGACAAAAATAAAGAACTCGTAAAGAAAGTGTCTTCCCTTTAATAGAGAATATAAGAAATGTATTATTAGACACGTTGTTAGTATAAATGATTATTCTAGTATTCTTTATCCTTGAGATGTCATCAATACAATATGTCACTTTATCCTTAGGTCATCATGCCAGCGACCTATTATTTACTTCTGGTCCTGGTGGTTGTAGAACCATTGATTACAACATGTCTACAATGCGCAGTACCTACTTTATATTCCAACGAATATGCGCTTCTACCTTCGCATATACTACATCATTAATCTTATTTGTTACATTAGATTGAAAATTTTATGCTGGGCCTTTATGATTGAATTAATGAATATACTTTATTGTGTTTTAAAAAATACAATCAACAGAAATACATTTTACAATACAATAGGCGGTCTTATCATTATTAGCGATTTCAGACAACCTTTATCTGTATTAGTGTTAAAAATTTAGGCTGTGACTGAAAGTGCCTCATTTAAGGCGTTAAAAAATAAAGCCGCTAACGCGTAGCCACATTACTGTATATACATACTACGTTATCTGTGAATATTTAACGATATTAACAATATTGCATGCATAATGTCTTAAAACCAACGCCATACCTTCGTGAAACGGCCTTAATCTTTGACATTATTCCAAATCAAGCCCCACCTCTTATTGTGCCGTTAAGATGCATTAGAAGAAGATTCCGGTTCCGGTGGCTAAAGTGTCAACACGTACGTTAAAGACCTCCGCGGGAAATAATTCATAAACAGTGCAAAACAGTGATAACAACATTATTCAAGTGACCTTCTAATAAAATAAAGACTATAAAATTATTTAAAAGCAATAATCACAGTGCGGGAGTTAATATTCTCACGAAAAAACTAAATTCATTCATCGTCATTATAACCTAAAAGGTGTTAACAAATAGATAATAGACTCGTCACTTACATAGTACCAACATTACAACACATGAAACTGACATTGACAGTAACGTAGTGACAGTGACGCTAGTTGACATAAACATCGGAGTTGCCAGTATAGGAAATAAGAATTTTCACAAAAAGCAGTGATACCACCATAAAACTAGAAATTTACCAGAGTAATAAATCACTATGGATAAAAATATGGAACTACTTCTACGAAAACTTGACGAGAAATTGGACAAACAAGCCGACCAGATAACACAGGCGGTAACCAAGAACGTCACGGAAGCCATAGATCAAAAAATGAATGCCATAATTGAAGAAAACAAATTCCTCAAAAACAAAGTATCAGAACTAGAATTGAAAATTAAATCCTTAGATAAAGAGAAAAGAAAAAACAACCTTATCTTCTTCGGAGTAGAGGAAATAGGAAAATCTGAGCGAGAATTAGTAGACTACATAAAATATACCATAGAAGAGCTAGGAGTGGAAATGAATAGCCAAGAGATTAGTAACATATATAGAATCGGAAAAAAAACGGAAAACAAAAACCGACCTGTAGTAGTTTCTTTTACAACCCAATGGAAGAAACATCTTGTACTCAAGAACAAGTCGAATCTCCCAAAAAATATATACGTTAAAGAGGACTACTTGAAGGAAACTCTGGAAAAGCGTAAACAACTACAATCCCAAGTGGACGAAGAAAAAAAGAATGGAAATATTGCTTATCTAAAACATGACAAACTCATAGTGATAAAACTGGAGGACAATAGTAGGGAAAAAAGAAGGAGAGAACCCTCAAATTCTCCCAACCAAGCAACTCAGAAAAAAGCTAGCACAAGCAATTTAGCTAGAAATACAACTCAATCCCGTACTAAAATACAGAAAAACGAAACTATAAAACCATCCATACTAAATTATGTAGAAAAAACAAGATCTGATTCCTACCTAAATCCCTCAAAAAACTAATTAAGGCCCTAGAAAACCGGAAACAAACAGAAACGGCTACAACAAACAGATTCAAGCTAAAACAACAATTAAATTGTCTCCCACAACGGTTGGTCTCCGCGGGAGCACTAGACCAAAACCCTCCAGCAAAAAGAAATGAAACATTTAACATTGCAACACTCAACACAAGAACTCTGCGAACACAAGAAAGCTTACTCGAATTGGAGAAGGCATTACAAAATATAAAATTGGATATCCTGGGCATATGTGAAATGAGAAGGTTAGATGAGAAAATAACAGAACGACACGATTACATATTATATCAGAAAAGTGAAATAGCGGGCCAAAGAGGAGTGGGCTTCTTAATTAAAAAAGCATTGAAGAGCTATATACAAGAACTGATAGGCATTTCAGACAGAATAGCAATACTCAACATCAATATGCCAAGTTACAAAAAACCCTGGACAATTATACAAGCATACGCACCCACAGAATTAGCACTAGAAAGCGAAAGCTTTTACTGCACTCTGATATTACAAAAAAATATCATAATAACTTTCTCATAGTCATAGGTGACTTTAATGCACAGGTTGGTTGCAAAGAACCTGGAGAAGAACTGATAATGGGCAAACATGGACTTGGAAAGAGGAGCGCAAACGGGCGTCGACTATTTGAATTCCTACTACAAAATAATCTAACATTACTCAATTCAGTCTTCAAAAAAAACCCCAAAACCAAGTGGACCTGGCTATCACCTGATAGCAAATATAAAAATGAAATCGATTTCATAATAACTAATACACCAACGTCTTTCCAAGATACACACATTATTCAAAATCTAAATTTTAATACGAACCACCGCATGGTACGCTGCGGTTTAAAAAAGTATCCAACTAAAATAAGTAGAAATAAAATTAAAGACAAATTGACATTAGAACAACATAGAGAAAAAATAGACTCTCTATCCATCAACAGACTAAAAGAAATAGTAAACTCGGACATAAGTGTCACAGAAAAATATGACCACATGGACAAAGAACTGTCAAAAGTGAGGAAAATAAATGTAACTAAAGATGTCAAGTTTGGTGACAAGACAATAGAACTCCTAGAAGAAAGAAAAGCACTTATAGCAGACAAATCAAAAACTGAAGAAAACCGTAATATAATATCTAGACTGAGTAAACAAATACGGGAAAATATAAGAAAGGATAGGAAATTTAGAAGAATGAAAAAACTTGAAGACGAAATCCAAAAAACAGGGGGAACAAGAAAAGCTTTCAAGGAATTAAGAGAATATGGAATGGAATGGATTCCAAGACTAAAAAGCAACAGTTCTAAACAAGTAACAAATCGCAGAAGAATCCAGAGTCTAGCCACAGACTACTATCGGACTCTCTACGCGAACAACGACACCGACAGAGAAAAGAACGCCAAAAACGATTCTAATACGAGTTATAAAAAAGTCCCATCAATACTCTTGCAGGAGGTACAGAAATATATCACATCACAGAAGCTAGAAAAAGCTCCAGGTCCTGACAATGTAACAAATGAGCTAATCAGAGGCACCGAAGAAGAAATAAGCCCAATCCTAACCAAGTTATTCAATGATATTATAACATCACGCATCATCCCGAAACAATGGAATGAATCATATATTATTCTCCTCCATAAAAAAGGGGATAAAGATGACATCAGCAACTATAGACCAATTAGCCTAATATCAAATGTGTACAAAGTCTTCGCAAAAGTAATTCTAGAAAGAATAACAAGGGTCTTAGACGAAAACCAACCGATCGAGCAGGCAGGATTCAGAAAGAACTATAGTACTATAGACCATATCCACACAATCAAACAAGTCGTGGAAAAATACAATGAATACCAGAAGAAATTGTATATCTGCTTTATAGACTACTCCAAAGCATTTGACAGTCTAAAACACAAATTTATCTGGTTGAGTCTAAAAGAACAAGGAGTGGACGATATCTACATAGAACTTATTAAGTCCATCTACAAAAATTGCAAAAGCAGTATCAAATTAGAGTCAAAAGGAGACCCCTTTCCAATAAACAGAGGCGTGAGACAAGGAGACCCATTATCTCCTAAGCTGTTTAATGCTGTGCTAGAACACACATTTAGAAGATTAGACTGGGATAATTACGGTATTATAATCAATGGAAGTCGCCTCAATCATTTGAGGTTTGCAGATGATATTGTCTTGCTAGAAGAAGATCCTAAAAAACTAGAACACATGATAAAAGACATAGCAGAAAAAAGCAGGGAAGTAGGTTTAGAAATTAATGCAAATAAAACAAAACTAATGACCAACTCAACAGAAAGCGATACAGAGGTCTATGGAACTAAGTTTGAATATGTGAAAGAATATGTTTATCTAGGACAAATCATATCTCCTGAAGACTCCATGTCCAAGGAAATAAACAAAAGAATAGCCTGCGGTTGGAAGAAATACTGGTCTTTGAAAGAAATAATGAAGAATAGAGATCTAGGCATACATATCAAGCGAAAGACTTTCAACACTTGTATTCTCCCCTGCATGACATACGGCTGCGAGACATGGACATTAACGGACAAACACAGGGAAAAACTTGCTAAAACAGAAAGAGCAATGGAAAGAAGCATGTTGAATATCAGGCTTAGTGACAGAATCCAAAATTCGGAAATAAGGAGGAAGACAAAAGTAACAGATATAATAACTCGCATAGATCATCTCAAATGGAGTTGGACGGGACATATGCTACGTTGCAAAATAAATAAATGGAGCAAGCAAGTAACCTTATGGTACCCAAGAGGGGACATCAGAAGACAGGGGCGTCCAAAAACAAAATGGAGCGACGATATCCGTCTAACCTTGGGACCATACTGGACCAGAGTTGCCGAAGACCGAGTTCAATGGAAAGAGCTGGAGGAGGCCTATGCCAAGAGGCACGCCGAACTGCGTGATATACTATAACATAAGAAACAAAATAGAAAAAGAAGAAATGTTAAATTGCATGCATTCGGAATAAAAGGGCTTTATTATTAAGATGCATTAGTTTTGAATAGTTTTTGAGCAGGGCAGGTCTTTATGAACTGTAAGAAACCTTTATTGTGGTAGAACTGCTACATACTATTATTTACAATTCTTCTTTTATTTTAAAATCGACATTTTTGAAATCACCTTTACCGTTCGTGTTCGTATGCCTTAAGAGCCTTTGGTATTTGCTCAACACTCCAAGTGGAGGTAATATAACTGTTTACCCATTTAAGAAGGCGTTGTTTAAGTGTTGTGTGGTGTTAAGGCAGTTCAAAGGTGCAATTGTACATATTGGTATTGTATTATTGCAATTAGCTAAGTACATAATTGCTGAGATTAGTTCCATCCATAGATGGTTGCAAATATGTTGTTATGCTCAAAATTATAAATAATTAGATAATTTAATCACTTGATAGAAGTGATCGCTTTTTAGCGGTAAGGTCGCCCGCTGTACTATCTCCTTTTTCTAATTCTGTTTATGTTCTATCTGTGCTTTGGTGTATAATATAGATCATTATGGTCTAAGATATGGAGATATACTAGTAATTGTATTTGCGCCAGCCAAGTAGTTCTGCTTCTTCTGCGAGCTGGCGGTTTCCGCAACTCGACGACAAAGCGCCTATTTTGCGTGCGAGGGTGGATGAGGGTTTACTCCATCCAGCCCAGCTCCTCCAGGAAGTCCACCAGCTTCTTGACGTTGCTGAAGACTTCTCGGAGGCTACCTAGGGCGTCCAGATACTTCGCCCCCTGTATTGGGCCACCTCTCCGCATTCAAGCAGGACATGGGCGGCTGTTTCTTCTGCCTCCAGGCATGCTCTGCACAGGGGGCTGTCGGTGACACCTATATTGAAAAGATGTCTGTTAAAATTGCCATGTCCAGTGGCTGCGCTCATAACTAGTCTCAGCCTGGACCGACTGAGCTTTAAGATGTGCTTGGAGAAGCGCAGGTTTACCCGAGGCATTGCCAGCTTAGCCTGCCTGCAATCCTCCAAGTTGTCCCAAAGTTGTTGATGTAGTGCTCTTGTCCTTTGATTTATCAGCCAAGTAGTTAATTGTTTATATTTACTTGGAAAATGTGACTCGATTAGATATATTAGAACTCGTCTTCTTTATTTATTTGGGATTAGAAGACTGTGATCTGAAGAGTCTAATATGTAAGTACTAGCTGTCCCAACAGATATCGTCCTGCCCAGAAAAACTTCAATCGATATGTCGACAGCAGTGTCATCTATCGGGTCCAATTGTGAACCAACTCATAAACCTTCTCTGGCTCATGCACAACAACTTTGCTAAAGATCAAATGTATAGTTTACGATTCTATAAAGGATAACCAGACAAACATTCATTTTTATATATAAGAAGAAGAAAGATAGAAGATATAGTATATGTTAGGAAAAATCGGTTAGCTACCTTTTGTATCCACGTGTAGTGAAGGGTTTCGTAAGACGCCTAAGCTTCGCTATATTTATTTAACTACAATTCAAATCAAATTTAATTTGAAATTTTCAAATTACTTATTATATAGTGGATTGAACAAAATCAGTCGAATGGTTTTTCAGATTATAGTTTATATATAAAAAACTACTACTGTATACATTGCCACAACAGATAAATATTAAAAACTATAGTAGAATTAGTTTCTCCGTGCAGTTAAAAAACAAGACTACACTTTTACTATTATCCCCGCAAGTTGGTAATGCGCCTGGCCGCCATTTTGGTGACGTAACCGTAGCCAAACACTCAGTACCGTTAGCATCACTGGCCGGCGAGTACGCGTACATATCGAGTTCCTGATGACGTCACGTCAATGTTAATTGGACAAGGTTCCAGCGCATTAGCAATTTGCGGGGATAATATTTTATCACATTATAGATATCATCGTTATATGTTACTTTGCACCGGCTTCCTGACCTTGTAGATGTTAATTTTTTGCTTTTTAGTCAGTTCATAAGCTTGGTTTTTTTCTATTGTTTTTTTTTCAGTTATAAAAGCCGTTGTACCACTTAAGCAATGTGTTCCAGGATTGTTTTCCTTTACACGAAATCCAGCAGATTAATGTGACTCACGGACAAAACATCTCACATGCTCTTAGTGCGGGTGTGTAACAAACCAACGGAAATACCTAATCTTTGCATTAGTCTATCGCGGATTCACCACGTGTGAATAGGATATTGTTGTTTGAATTTTTTTGTTATGGTTTAAAGTTGCCTGTGTACAAAACAGGGGATCTCTTATACTTTATAAAAATTGCTGGATTAAAGCAAACAGACCGAACGCTGTCGAGTGGAACAATTTGCCAGCGTCTGTATTCCTCGATTCATACTGTTACGAGTGCGGGACTCGAATTAAAATGCCGTTGGAATTATTATATAATTTATTAGAACTATACAAACACGTATAACACAGATACAAAGATACCTGTACACAACCAGTACAAACTGGACGATTCAATAAAACGCGCAAAGTCCGTCACTGTATAGCTTATCGCATGTACACGTGTTGATCGTATCGTAATCGTCGCTTGACTGCACCACCCCTCCGTTCGGGCATTGTTTTATACTAACTATACAATACAACACTCGACCGCGTGGACTGAATTTTCCAAGAAAACATAATCCGCGTATCTGCGACCATAAACGAGCTCAATGACAATAGGATGTTTTTCTAAGTAAACAAAAGAAGTCCAAATGCGGGAAGATAATAAACTGGGCTTTATGGCAGGCAGGTGTGCATTTACTTTTGTCGGCATGTAACAATAAAAAGCAGTGGTCTTCAAGTCACGAGTGAATTGGTATCTCGGTCAGCGTGCTCCATTTTAGATCGCATTTTCACTTAACATCAGGTAAGATAGCTGTCAAACGCGACCTATACGACGATAAGAAAAAGACAAGCCGCTCTGATGGTAACTGGTTACTGTCACCTATAGACACTAGTGACGTATATGTTATCTGCATATACGATGTGATTAGGTATATGTTTATATGTATATATTACTTTTTCCTGAAATTGCGAGGGTGTGTTGCATCACACGCAAACCTCAAAGGTTTACGTGGCGCTTTACTTCTAGTTTGTAATGTAATTTTTAACTTAATTATTTAACGTAATTTTTAACGTAACTTTTTTATTGTAGATAAATAAATCTGTATATAAAAGAAAGTCGTGTTAATTACACTATTTATAACTCAAGAACGGCTGTAATGATTTGGCTGAAAATCTGTCGGGAGGTAGCTTAGAACCAGGAGACGGACATAGGATACTTTTTATCCCGTTGGAACCGGTAGGTGGCGCTGGGATCGGGTTCTAGAATCCTCCTACTCAACTGGACCGATTTTGGAGATTTTGTTTTTTGTGTGTTTGAGTGAGTCCCCTGATGGTTTAAATCCACAATTGGAACCGGTAGGTGGCGCTGGTATCGGATCCTAGATTTTTATATTTTCAGAGCAGGACAACGTCTGCTGGGGCCGCTAATAAAATATAAATAAAAAAGTGTTACCCATGTGCTCCCACCTCGAAGGGGGACTGAAACCTAGCCACTTTGATCCCCCAGGGGGTTATGACCCACACGTTGAAAAACACTGGTTTAATTAATCAATAACTTACGCACCGTTTCAAATAAATTAACACATAACCATAACTATTATGACAGGTGTTTGACAATCTGCTATATTAGTAACAATTGCGACGTATAACTGTAGTTTTGGACTGCAATCGCTATTTGTATTCGATATGACACGTAACACGGCTATTTAAGGGATAGCCTAAAATATTGGTTGTACACTTTAAACGATTATATTATAATGATTTAAAGATTTTAATTTTTCTTTGCATATTTTTACGTTCCGTTCTGTAGATTTATTTATTGCATAATTTAGCAAGGTTACGCAGAGGCTCCGGGATCGATTCCTGGTGTGGTAAGTTGCGTAAACGACCTTATCGACGTAAATTAACCATAACAGAAGCTAAGCAATTCAGCTTGGGGATATACATGTGTGTTTATCCGATTATATATATAATTCGCTATCGATTTTTTTTTAAATATGAAGACCCTTCGATAATAATTCTTTGAAGTTGTAATTTTTAAACAATAATTGGATTACTTTGCTAAAGCTCGTTTGCCCATCACACTGGACTCTTCGTTAGTATACACGTTAAATTATGTATCATCAAAACTAAGTCTCTCAAAGTGGCTAAAAAACTGATTCAGACATGGCCAAGCAGTCCAACTTACGACGATATTGAAAATGTGCTAAATATCACTGTCTGAATAGTCTGATACGAAAATGCGTTCACACACACACAGAGATATATAAAAAAAAACACACACACACACACACACACACACACACACACACACAAACACACACACACACACATACACACACACGACTGCCCGCTGTGGCTATAAACATCAACATGGTTATTAGGGACTGTATGAATTTACATGAATGTTCGTGCCTACCCCGCAAGGGACCTGGCGTGAAGTTATGTATGTATGTATGTATGTATGTATGAATTTAGATATAATACTGAAAAAATACCCTGAACAACGATGGTGAAAATACATATATTTGGTAACTAATAAACAAAAAAAATCATTCTCTTATATTTAACATAAATCTAAAAATAAATATACGAAAGAATTCGTAACAATGGTCTTCAAAATACTTACCTACTAATCGGATTTTTAGTTCAAGGAGGATTTGGTTGCCGACCAGTGTGATTAATCATTAAACATACTACATTAATCATTGGTTACCCACAAAAACTAATTTGATCAATTATCATAATTATATATTTTAGCTACATTGAAACGGTTGTGTGCCACTGTCTGACGCACAGATGCCATGAACGGTCCGCGCGCGCACAGTTCCCGCTAACGATGACTGATCGACGTGTTTATAGTGAGGAAAACCGGGGAACATTGCTATGGTATAGATTACATCAATTCACTAATATTCTCATTCTTTTAGACAAATATTTTAATGAAGTAACTTTTGATTTTCAAGGCGGTGTACATGTTTAGTTTGTTTAGTCAGTAATTACTGTAATAAAAATAATTGAACGAGAAAATGTCATAATATTTATCTTCAAGATTTCAGATGTAGCCTTGATGTTTCTTGATTTTTCTACGGTTATTATGTTAATAAAAATAAGGTTTTAAAAAATATATATTTAATACAAGCTTTTAAGATCCTGTATATCATGTAGAAGCAGAGTGCTAGTCAAGATAAGTAAAACGAGCCCAAACACGACGGGTCTATCTCGTTTAGTACAGGAGTTCCTATGGCCACCTTCCGACTCCATCATCAGATCAGTACCATGATACCATATTATTGCATTGTCCCGTGATATACATATACGTGCAAAATTTCAGCTCAATCGGAAACCGGGAGTTGGTCAAATTTAACTTGCTAGATTCCACCCGAACATACATACATAGGTACATCCATTGCAAGTTAAATAAAAGCTTGTAAAATACATCACATCCAAATTATTGTCATAAAATCCTTTTATTTCAATTTCTAAACCATAAAAAAATATCTACATTTTTATAAAACAAAGAGAAACAATGTTTATGTATTAAGTATTTTATATACTTTGTTTTATATATAATATTGTAAACTTCTGAACATGCCGTGTGAACGTTAAATCTATTTAAAAAAAACAAGTGGAACGTACTATATAAACGATGGAGAACAGGATGCAATTTTGAGACTACGCATATCATCCTTCACAACGACAAGTCAACATTTCGAAGGCCTTCGTACGGGACCTGGCGCAGGTGGAATACTTAGACATTTGTTTCCCACATAATTAGCCGGTCTCCGTAAAACGTGGACGTAGCACTGTAAGCGACTTTCTTGCAGTTTGTCTGCTATGTCACGGACATGAAGACTGCCGCAGTCAACCGTCGCAGCATACTCATCTCCGTGACACGCAGCTCTTGCTTGTGTCGTTCAAGTGTAGGTCACGCTTCAGTGCTATACATTTTTTATAATATCAACAGATAACGAGATATTTCTTCACCGCTGTGTGTTTTTACTTAAAGCTATGAAATCAGCTAGCATCGATCGTCTGCTTTTAAAATGTAATTTGTTTATTGGCCTACTTTTGAAAGTAGGATTTTGCTGAAAAGTTCATAAATGAGTTGGCAGTCAATTATTATATGAATTTTAGGTTGTTTATGATTAAGCGGGTGTTTGAGAGGAAGCTGTAATTTATTATTAACATTGAATTATTTACAGGTAACTGTTATACGGTATTGATGCTTTCACACCCAATTAATCTATATTCTTTATGATCGTATGACTCATTTCTTTGGGCTTCTAAAATGATTATAATTAGCAAAAGCCGGCCGAACTCGTTAGAACGCAGAGACTCCGGGTTCAATTCCCGGCATGGTAAATTTCGGAAACAAACTTTCTGTTATTTACTATGGTCTTGGTGTCTGGGATCGGCCCTAGAGTGGTCTGATGTATATGAACCATAACACAAGCATAACTTACTTAGCTTCGTTCGTTCGGATATACAATGTGTGTGTTTGTCTGCCGATTAGTATGAGAAAAGAATGCTAGTAGGCACATCTTTAGACTATCATTTTTAACAGACTTTAAAAAAGAGGAGGTTTTACTCAGGTTTTCAATTCGACTTTGTTTTTGTTTTGTATGTTTGTTACGCGATTTCTCCGTCAACTGTTCATTAGAAGAGTATATATAGGTACTCCTGAGGTGGTCCCATTGTCACCAAGTCAGGATCTGGGGAGTGGATCCGAGAGCAACCCTTGTATATTATAGGCACGTACAACGTAGTTCGTGTATTTTTACTACAAAGTGTAGTAACTAAAAAGTAGAAAAAAACCCAAAACAAAACCGACTACGTAAAAAGCAAACATAAATATGTACTACAACATTCTGAAGTCGGTATGTAAGCTATCGTTTTCGTGACAACTGTGTCAGAATAAACTAACTTTTATGCACCCGAACCTTCTTGAGATAAAAAATATGAGGACAATAAACTAATACTTATAACATTTTATTACATAAAATTTCTTATTGATGAGAAAAAAATCACATTGAAATATGATTATTTTTTTAATCAGGCGATTTTAAATTATTGCTATAAAAATATCCCGCTTGATTCCCAGGATAAAAACCAGCGCAGATTTTATGTCTAAGAATTTACTCTCGACCAGCGTAAACCGTATCGAAATCGACTTAATAGTAGTTTTAAAGTGAATCCCGAACAAACATACAAGAAATCTAAAAGAAAATTCATCGTGTTCTTCTTAGTTTCTATAATGTATCCCAGTTGTTTTTTTTAAATGGCTTTAATTTACAGACACGGCATTTTTAGAAATATTATAGACTAGCTGCGCCCGCGGATTCACCCGTGACGTGATGGAAAATCGTTATATTTTGAATAATTCACACTATCTAATAACTAATATTATATATGTGAATGTAAGTTTGTTTGTTACACTTTCACGCGAAAACTACTCAACCGATCATCATGAAACTTTGTACACATATTCTTGGAGGTATTAGAAGTAACATAGGATACTTTTTATGGAAAAAAATCCACGCGGACGAAGTCGCGGGCAGAAGCTAGTATCTTTATAAATGTGTTATTCTGATGTGTAAGCTATATTACTGTAAAGTTTTATCAAAATCCATTCAGTAGTTTTTGATTGAAAGAGTAACAACCATACATCCATACATACATTCTTATAAACTTTCGCGTTTATAATATTTATAGGATAGGATAGGATTACCAATATCAAACTATCCCTCCCTCTTTCCAAAAAAAAAATTGTCTAACTACAGAAATTGCTTTCGAAACTCAGTAAAATGAATGTTCAGATATTTTATTAAAATTATAGGAGTACTAAAACAGTGTGTTCATATTCATAGTGCGTGTCAATGAACTTTCGTGCGAAACTGTAAGGAAATCGCCCAAAATAGCCCCGAAATGTACGGGATTTGGCGAAAGCATAACATCGCTGGGATAAATGCGTTCATGACTGGCCCATTTCGACACTATCATCAACGTGATTATCGTTAAAATTATGTTGATTGGATTAGATTTAACTACTCGGATTTACTATTAGAAAAAGTTATAGTAGATTATTAGTGCTGGAGGATTTGTTACACATATTTCTTGGTTGAAGTTTACATATGTTTATAATAACTAATAGTCACCCGTGGTCGAATTTCGGCCATAATAATAAATTTAAATTTTACGTTTGAACATTATTAAGGTTCTGTTGTCAAAGACTATAACTATAATCACAGATGTCGCCAAGGCTACACTGTTAATTTGACTTTAACAATAAACAAAAGAGTATATATGAATGTGTGTGTCAAATACATGGCACTGTGTGTAATGTTTTTTTATTGATTTAATGCATTTTTATACGTAATTGAAAAAAAAAATAGCATTCTGTACTCCTTATCTATAAAAATTATAAGTGTGTGAAATATCGTACTCCTCCGTCCGCGCAATTTTCTTAGAAGGGGCCACAAAGTTTTTGCTGTGTTTTTGCTTCACGTATTAATATATAGACTAATACTGCGACTCCCTGTATAATTTGAACACACATACACAACCAGACGGAACACGCATACACTACTTTGGAATTTGTGTATGTATAGTCAAAGAGGCGAAGTCCGACAAGGGGGTAAGTTCATACACCGCTCGTTTTTTAACTTATGTAATCGGAAAAATATAACGTATGTTTTTATTTAAATTTTTATTGCTGGAGTATAGCAGACAGGCTGACGGCCCAACTATGATGGAAAGTGGTTATCGTGGCCTATGAACATTTGCAACACTAAAGGTGCAACCAGTGTGCTGCCAAACTCGTGGATGGGACTGGAACCTGGCCACTAATGCCAGAACACAACTCAAGGTTGTTATGGCGGCATGCTCTAGACTAGGGGTGGTAGCCATCAGGGCGGGCAAATACCCTACCACCTGGCTGGTTGTTTTGTCGCCTCTTACGACAGCCCGGCCGCAGGAATTAGTATTATTTCTCCGTTCCTGCACGGATACAATACCATAATAAGGCTGGTGTGCACCGACTTTTAACCGATGGTTAAAATAAAATAATCGCCAGAAATGTATAAACAGTGATTATATTTGGTTAACCGTCGGATAATTTCGGTGCACACTAGCCTAAGTCCATTTACACATGTCTTATCTTAATTATAATAATTATATACACATACACACAGATGTATGCACACACGTACACACATGACTTTATAATTAAAAGTTGTGTGTAGTTTGTTTTTGCCGTGGAGTTAAAGCACTGGTGACCTGTAATACAGATGCACAGGTCTACAATGGGCACCAGTCTCTCGCAACTGGTTTTATATCACTTGTAAATTGTTGTGTGAGAAATAAAACAAAGTTCTTTCTTTATTTAAAATAGTAAATGTCCAACAGAATGCTATAGTAGAATTATTTTCTCCGTGCAGTTTGGCTCATAAATAATCGGAGCGGTGAAGCGAGTATTTCGCTCTCTCTTCCACTCACGGGCCTTATGGGCAGACATAGTGATACGCATTATTGTTGTCGATAAGCGTTATCGATAGTGTATTTAGTTTTGTCATTTTGTGGGTTAGTGATATAAATGAAAGAAAAAAATAGATAAAACAACTTATTTATTAAAATAAGAATTATAATGATTTAAAATAAATTATTAATTAGGTATCTATGTATTAAAATACTATAAGTACAAAAGTTTAGAATGTAACAAGTTATGTTAAAAATAAATATAAATACTTATATCTAAGTTTAAAATTAACAGCAAAAAGATAATAATGATTTTTATAAGAATGATAATCTTTCTTTGATAAGAATGAGTTTTTATCGATAATGGCGTTGCGCTCGCGCAACATGCTTACCGCCCTAGCCGGGCTGAGGCCGAGTTTGATTTATGACCCAAACTGCACGAACAAAATAATTCTACTATAGGTAAACCAATATAAATTCAACGACTAATAATACAGGATTTGTGAACCGGAAACAGAACGCGTGACTAATGATTTCCTACTTGTCGGCTAATTATCTGTCGGCGACAGACAAATTAACCTACGAAAGGAATTCATGCACGAGCTACGGATGAGATTTATAGAAAATTGCACATTAATTTAAGGCTCCTAGGCAAGAGGTCGAAAGTGGAGTGCAAACAAAACAACTTTTCGTTGGTATTTACTGATCATTAATTTAACAAAAAAAAATCATAATTCTTCATGATATGGGACGTAACTTGATTTTTGCGTAATGTTTCTACAGGTTTTTTAAGCTAAGAAGAAAATTCACCAAATCGTCTCTAAATTATTGATATGGAACCATTGTACTGCTTCAATTTTTCAAAATATGATTAAAAGTAAAACATGATTGAAAAAATATCTACATTTTTATAAAAGAGAGAGAATTAACTTTTTTTATGTTTTTTTTAAAATAGTGTTTTTGTTTTATTCAAAATTAAATAATAATTCATCTGAAAAACAACCGTATGTATAGAATTTCTGCTATAGCATCGGGCAACGACAATGAAGACGCAATTTTTATTTGTTGCCCTCATGGATAATTCCACCTTCGCTAGATGGCGTTACGGGTATAATGAATTAAAAATTAAGTTTAACATTTCTAAGAATCATAACCAGGCTACTTCATGTCATAAATATCTTTTTTTATTCTGGGGAATATGTTTAGGCCCGGGGGAGTGTGGGACGGCCATCCCCCGGTCTTCCACTCTGTCACTCTCCAAAATATACATTAATGCAACCAATACTACGGACAAAATTAGTTTCTTATAGTGTTTTATTGCCACACCAATTGTTGTATTATTATAACACAATATATAACAGAACGGCATATTACGATTTAAAATCTTAGTATCTAAGAAAGAAAGATAGATAGATAGATAACACTTTATTGCACACCAAAATATACAATTTCAAAAAAACAGACCATGCTTACATTATTTTCTAGGCAATACAACAGGCGGCCTTATCGCTGAAAGCGATCTCTTCCAGGCAACCTAAATGACAGAAATTGAATCAGGCGAAATAGTTGGTGCAAGAAAAAGGCAATAGATACATAAATACTCAAACTAATTTAAGAAATAAATATACAAATACATACATATACAATATATACATACATAGTAATACATATGTACAATTTTAGAAAATATGCTAAAATTGTTTATGCGTCAAATACAGTCACCTTATCCTATTTCTACGTGCTTCACGCCTTTGATCTCATAGCCAGTAAAGGTAAATCATGATCCCGACTATATTCTCTAATAAACATCGCAGTAATAGGATAAGCAGTTCATCCAAGCTGTCTGGTGCGGTGTAAATTCGTCGGCGAGTATCATAATTGACCGCGTCCCATTGCATTACGCGAGCGAGCGGGCACGCGCCTAGTCGCATCGATTAGTTACACGCAGACGGGCTAAACTATCTTATAAATATTGTGACGTATTCTGGAATCCGATATTTTTATGCCAGCTTTTAGACGGGATATGGGGATGAGATAGAGGGATCAAACAGGAGGTATGGGATAGAGAGTATACCGCCATAACAACCTTAAGTTGTGTTTTGGCGTTAGTGGCCAGGCTCCTGTCTCCCTTAAGAGAGCAGCAGCCCATTTGTAACGCCTTTGGTGTTGCAAATGTCCATAGGCGATGGTAACCGCTTACCATTAGGTGGACCGTCTACCTGTCTGCTGAACTCACGCAATAAAAAAAAACTTAAATCAGTCTAATCTTTTTACAACCTGGGCCCAACAATGTATAAAAGCGTATTCTTCTCCTTTAGTCTAGTAATCACCCTTATATATAGTAGAATAATATACAATTATATGCTTAATACAAATGCCCAGAATTCAGGCAACGTTACCTTATTGGTAACGGTGAAATATTAACAACATTAAACTGTCTTCTCTCAATACGCGTTTATTCTATGACGTTTCGTGAGGTGGCGGCTTCCTGCGCGGGCGCATGTAGGCGGCTACGTTAATTTCGCTTTCTTGTTTTATCACGTACTTTATTGTTAGCACTGGGATTAGCTAGTTAAGATATGAATAATTTCAATGAAGTTGTGACTTAGATCATTTAATTAAGATAACTATTGATTGCATTAATTTTGTATTGAATTAGTGTTAGCCAGTTTATTATGAAGTAGTGGCCTAGTGGATGAGGTACCTGGGTCTCATTTTAATGTAGTGGGTTCAATTGCTGGTATAATAAATTTCGTTTAAGAACTTTCCATTATTTACTATGGTCTGGGATAGGTCCCAGAGTAGTCCGTTGTAAACAAATCGCATTGCAGCTTTGGAATATAGAATGTATTTACTGTGTTTGTCCTTTAACCTACAATCGCTAAGGTTTGGGTGAGGGGTTATTTAGGTCTAGATTTCGTCTTGTGTCTATTTAGGGGACAATTATTTTAGCACTTGAATATTCATGAATACGTGTCACTAGTTAAATACACAAACTGAGCAAAGCCTCGTTTATTATAAGAATTTTAATAAATTTGAAAATAGAAACATTCTAATACTTGTAACGCCCTTCCTTCGCATTATGTTTCTGCTCCATCTGGGACAATGTTAGTGATAGTGATTGTGTTACGCAGATGTAGATAAGAGGATGCTTTGTGATGCGCCATTGTTATTAATTGTTAATGACGACAAATATTGACAGATAACGTATTATGTATAATGGACTAAAGCGGCGGTGAACCATCGGTAAGACTAAAATCTGTTGGTAAAATCTCGCTAACATCGTAATGACACGCCCAGAAATTAAACATAGTTGGGGCGGGGTTTTATTATTACCTGTTTTGGGTCTTACAAGGAGGCAATCAAAGCGAAGTCCGGAAACAAGCGAGAGCAGAATACAAAAGAAAAAGGGCGTCGTCAATCGGCAAAGTGCAAAAAGTGCACTAAACAAGAGTAATTGTTTCCCTTAGTTTAAACATTTCAGAAACGTCCTTGTTATTGTATATGAGACTTGAGTGTGTGCGTGGATGACTAAAATTTTTGAGCCGTACAAAGCAAAATGTTAGAGAACTAATCAAGGACGAATTTGGCCGACCGTACATACTGTGGCGAATGATGGTGGAACCATCTAGTTAGTTTTAGAACTATTGGAAAAGTCTAGAAAAATCTAGAACAAAAAGACAAGGACGGATATATTTAGAAAAGGATAGAAGATACATGAAAGAAAGAGATAGATAGATGTTAGACAGAGATAGACGACGAAAGAAGGAAAGAGATAGATAGATGTTAGAAAAGGATAGATGTATAAACGAAAGTTCCCGAACAGAATGTTCGGGAAAGAAAAGACAGAGATAGATGGAGGGGTTCTAGAAAATTCTTCCGGGTATATAAACAGCGTAAGGCGCGCCTACCGGGCAGTTTAGAGTTGAAAGTTAAGAGTTTAAAGTTGAGTTCAGTCCAAGACGGTGAAACGACAAGTGCGATACTAAAGAGTTATTAGAGAAGGTTAATAGACTACAGAGACGAATTAAGAGGTGAATTTAGTAACAAGTTTGGTGGACAGATACGTGAAGGAGCTGTGTAGCGCAGTTCGAAAGAGGAACCAGACGCAAGCTACCCGCGATATTATCGGAGGTGGTCCACGCAATATCGGCGACGGTATTGAGGGTGTGACAACTTATCATCGGGACTGTGAATCGTTGGTCGTGCGTATAGGGGCAACCCTGCAGACAGGTACTACGTGCGGCTGAGTAAGTCAATAAAAGCTTTTAAATTAAAAACTGGTGTTTTCTTCCAATCCATAAGTGCGCTCGTACGTAACAATACTGTTACACGCTGACAAAAGTAACTGCACAACTGCAGTTCATTACCTTTCGGCATTTGGACTTCTTTTGTATACTTTGTGGTTAAAAATTGTAATTATAAAAACATCCTATTGTGTATTGCAATCGTTTGTGATAGTCATTAACCAGGTGTGATGCGTGGAAATGATTGTTACACAGTCGAGACGTTGTATTTGTACAGGATAAAAGAAATGCCGGACGGAGGGGTGAGGCAGTCTAGCGAGAACCACGATCAAGGCGATATTTGTGTACATTTGATAACTTATATATTGACGGACTTTGCGCGTGCTATTGAATCGCGCATTAAGTTTGAACCGATTGTGTTCAGTTATAATTGTACTTGTGTTATACGTGTTTGTATAGTTTTAATAAATTCTATAGTAATTCCAACGGCATTTTCAATTCGAGTCCCGCAATCGTAACAATACAATAACGTAGCTTATTATTAACGTTGTTATTTTTAATGTAACAAACAAGACGTATTTGGCCACAGTCACTAACACAACTTATTCCAGACGAAATAGGAATATTTTGAGTATTTTCATAAATTTTAAAATAGAAACATTCTAATACTTGTAACGTCTTTCTTTCGCATTAGACTTAAAAAACCGCACGTGTAATAGGCGTCAAATATCGACGTATGTTACACACATGCCAACACATTCAAATGCAATCACCTAACACATTTGCCGGTCTATTTTTAACTTTATTACATTAGTAATAAGAGTGTAATCGTATTTACTGAATAGCATATAATTTAAGCTCCGTTTTGTGTATATCGTATGACATACGTCATATCGGGTTTGTATTTGACGTAATGGAAATAGCAGCATTTCCTGCGGTGTAATATTCTCTTATGTTGGGAAGGGAGGAAATATTTCCGAAAACTCTAGAAGATTGTATACGGTAATATGATTATATTAACAAGTGGCCATGTGCGAGTTGGACTCGCTGGCATTGCGCAATCCTCCACATTGTCCATTCAAATGAATTTTGAAAATTAGTAAATTTTGTGGTATTAAATTTTAAATGTCGATGATTATTGGTAAATTAGCTTCGACACGTTTTTGCGTTTGTATATGTTTGTAGTAGTATTTGTATATATGTTTATTTACAGGCCTTCTAGTATTAAAAATTGTGTTTAATATTAATATGTATTCTTTCAATATCGTTTAATATTATTAGATTCATATTAAGTACCTGCCTATAAAACATATAAAACGTAGGTATTAGTTTATTTATTTATGCGCTGACATTACACTACTACAAACGCAAAAACCTTTCGAAGCTTTAAATAATTCCAAGATTAGCCTGATTAGAAAAAAATATCGAGTCAGCACTTTAAGCGACATCTGTACCTTAATATATCTTTTGTTATAAAACCTCAAAGTTCAACTTCAGCCGCACCATGTATCATTGACATTGAATTTAAAATCGAAAACTCAGAACTCCCTGTTTTTGCTTCATTAACCTTCATATTCTAATTTATGAACGAAAATGCGTGATATGGGTCACGTACGCCAACAATTTGCAAGTAAAATCTATGAAAAACAAAATTTATAAACATAACACTCGTAAAACAACATACTCGGAACATTGGGATCCGTTAATTTTTCCACGGAAAACAAGGAATTACAAACAAGATATTCACAACGTTAATGTCTTGTTTAGATTTATTTCTTAATTTTTCAAAATAAATTTAGTATCCAGTTATCGTATTGTCCATTAAAAATGTTCAAGATCAAAGGAAAAATTTCGAATGTTGGGCGGCTATTAGATTATTACCGGAGTGCCGCTCGAACTTCTGAAGAAAATATTTTTTTTTATTTCTAATCTGTGCACGCGAGGGGAATATAAAATAGAATTATTAAAAACCACACCCGACACATCCGTTTCCTCTTCGAAATTCGAATTTCTATGCGCGCGCGCTGTCTTTTTCCCAATTAAAGATGGCCGCCTGTAAGCGGATGATGCGACGCGTTTTAATACAGTAACACGATATATGGCTTCCGTTAATAAAAATGACAGTTGCAAAATTTAAATTCATCGAATGGTGTGATTAGATCGAACTATTGATTTCCGATAGAGGTTTTGGCGAATTTATTGTTTTTTTTAAATAGCTGCTACTTCATTCACACTGCAGAGAATCGCCACAATATAATAAGGAATTTTTGAGCTTCCGGAGTTCGCATTAGGAATTCATAGGCACTAATTACTTGAGAATAATTGGAGCTACTTATGCAAAATGGAGCCAACCCACATACTGACAGTTTTGAGAAAAAGCATTTTTTATTAAAATTTTGTACAAATAAATAATACATTAGAATATACAATATTCTAAATATTTTTTTCCCAAAATATAGACACATTATTTGTATGCAAAATTTTAATCAAAAACTCAAAACTGTCAGTATGTGGGTTGGTTCCATAGTGCATAAGTAGGTCCAATTTAATTATTTATTGAAAGATTACAAGCGGTCGGTATTTAAATTGTAATTCAAAAATTGGTGTAACGTTCTTCTTGTGTCACTCGTTCAAGTTTCTAATTGGCGTTGACATTGGAATCTTGAAGTTATAGTCGCGTTCGTGACAGGAGATTTTATCCGTGCAGGAACGGAGAAAGAATACAATTTCCTGCGGCCGGGCGGCCTGTCGTAAGAGGCGACAAAACAACCCACAGCGTACGACAGGTAGTAGGGTATTTGCCCGATTGGATGGCTACCACTCCTGGTCTAGAGTATGCCGCCATAACAACCTTGATTTGTGTTCCGGCATTATTGACCAGGTTCTTAAGAGAGCAGCGGCGCATTTGTAGCAGTTTCGGTGTTGCAAATATCCATAGGCGATGGTAACCACTTTCCATCAAATGGACCACCTGCCTGTCTAAACTCATGCAATAGGAAAAAAGGTAAGTAGGTAAATAGTAAAAAATAATTAGGAGACAGTCAAATTAACAGAGATATTTTTGTTGTCTTAGAAAACGTCGTCGTCGTATTGTCTTAAAAAGCGTGGAACTTCGTCCACGCTTGGCTTCAAATTCCCGCAGGAATTCCGGGATACAAAGAACCGTAGCGTTTAAAAAAAGAGTGTAAGCTATCGTTTTAGTGAAAACTGTGGAATAAGTTAATTTATATGCACCCAAACAGCTACAAATCGCTGCCGGGTAAATTCCCGCGGGATACCGGGGATAAAAAATATTATACATGTTATTACATAAAATTTGCTATCGATCAGTGAAAAAATGAAATTGGAATTCCATTTTTTTATCTGGTCATTATAAATCATTCCCAGAAAAAATCCCGCGGGACTCCCAGGGTAAAAAGTAGCGCAGACTTTAAGCCTAAGAATTTTCAGTCGATCAGCGAAAACCACATCGAACAAATAACTCTAATTGGCGAAAGGAAGGTCCATGCCAAATTTCAAGTCTATAAGTCACACGACATGCTTAGAATTAAATAATATTAAACGAGTACATATAAGTATTTATATTCGTAAGTAGTAAGTGCAAATTTAGATATTAATAACATTAAAGACTCAAGTGCAAGTCCAGACTGTCTTTACCGTGGACATGTGCAAGCTATAGTTGACCATCATAGCACGGCGAAGAATATCGTAACTGTTTGATAGCTTCCTTTTCCTAACGTGCCCGGAAAAGGATTATTACATTGACGACAGGATTACTACCTTTCTTATTTAATTTTAATTTCATTCAGTCAAAGTTTTAGATAGAAATGTATAAAATTTTAATTTTAGAGCGAGCATTTACTATATTTCATTATTTTTTTTATGTATGCGCTTAACTTCTTTTATTAATTAAGTTAAGCCTGTTGCCTGGAAGAGATTGCTTAGCGATAAGGCCTGTACACCTCCTTCCCCAGATTTCATTTATACATATTAACTCGATACTTTTAAAATTATCGTGACTTACATACACAGGCAAACGTACATATGATTTCCGCTTAAAATAGTTGCAATGTATGTTTAATTATAAAATCATTAGTTTTTGCCCACGGCTTTGCTCGTATTAATGTAGATTTTGTGAATAACTTACAGTCTATAACTGTTTGTGCAATATATAATTTATTATTCTAGCGGTTAGACAGACATTAGATGCGGAAAGCAACGTTGTTTCATAGTATGTATAGAAGAAGTATAGATAAATAACAGACGCGAAAATAGTAAGAAAAATACAATACATTGTACAGTCGCGGAATGAAAATATTCGTCACCTTAAAGTCGACATTTACCTGCACAAGTACAAGAAACAATAGTGTCAACATCTTAATCATTTTACGTTTGTAAAATATAGAAACGTGAAAAAGAAAATTGTAACGTTGACAAGGTCAGATTCTGCGAGTAATAATAAGAAACAAAGAGGATACAAAATCATTCCGCTTAAGATAAATATTAAAACAAAAAAGAAAGATTTTCATGTCTAAACAATCATCTTACACAAGATAGAAAACCAAACAACTTTAATCTAAATAATTGTAAAATTTATTATCAAATAGTTAAACATAATTTTCTGTGGAATAGTCTGTTCTGTATTTAATTTTCAAAGGTAACATGTGCTCGCGGAACCTTGAATTAATTTAAAAACTGGCGAAAATTTTCACACCATGACTGTACATACATTATATAGCGAATAATAATAATAAATACTGATAGAAATTATCTTGAGATTATTATGAGACTTTAATGTACGGTATTAGGATGGAAGATAAATTGGGTATTCATATATTTGGAACTTATCCAAAAGATTCATATTACGTCAATATTAAATACCTCTATCCATTATCAATATTACTTGTACATATTAATGCATGAAATGACTACCTACATTTTTATTTCGCTGATGGATAAAAATGTTCGGATTGCTTTTATTAGAAATGTTCAAAGTTTTCAATTTAGAACTTCGTTTCCTTAGACCATTAATAGAAAGACGGAGCCTCGGACTTTCAAAGTGAAGCCGACTGCTGGAATAGGATGCCGATCCCGCAGCAGTGCCTTACGAAAACAGTATGAAATAGAATAAAATTAATCGAAATTTTACAATTGAAATTAGAAGTCTTGTATATACTAAACTTCTGTAAAATAGGCAACGTGGTTATTCTGTGAAAACGTAGCAGACAGAGAGCGTTACTTTCGTATTTGTAAAATAAAAAAATAGTCGCCAGACAAACACACATATTGTATATACCCAAATTAAGCAAGTTACGCTTGAGTTATGGGTAATATACAACGTACTGCTCTGGGGCCGGTGTCTGACTCAGACCATAGTAAATAACGGAGAAAATACGTTTCCGAAATTTACATTACCAGGAATCGAACCCGGAGCCTCTGCGTTGCAGTGAAGTACGTCGACAAAGGCTAAACAGTGCGGCCGTCAAAAAATTAGTATGGATGTGAGTTCTATCATTTATCACTACCTTTTGAGTAATCTACCTATATATCATAATTGCAAGAGTATGTTTATAGATAAATACTGTTACATAAAATTATGGAGAACTACTCTATACAAAACAGGCGCTAATCACAGAATAAATGAATAAATAATAATAAAAAATATAACATTATTATTCACTTAACGAAATGGCCAATTGTATCGTTTTGATAAGGATAAGGGTTTTGATAAGCATAATAAAATAAAATTAATCTGAAAGAAAACATGTCAAGAACAACTATGCAACTAAATAAATCTAAAACTTTTTTTTCATTTGTTCATATTAAGTTAGAGTAAGTTTGAACGCTTTTTTAAGAACCATAAAGAAGCCTTCAAACTCACTCTAACTCAATATGAATAATACCGTCAGATGTTACTTTGACGCCTGTTTGTTTTTTGATTTAGTAATATAAGAATTATTGTAAAACCTATCCACGTCCTTATTACAAAACAACGTTAATATAATAAGAATAAATTAAACGACTTATTCATAATCCCACCAAATATAGAACATACAACATATCTTAAATCGTTTTACAATGTACTGCATTTGAAATTAGGGCGCATTATACCTTACCTTACAATACGGTTATAATAACCGTTATTTTAAGAGACACAATCTTGCATCAATTAAGCTCTGAATTTCATTTTGAAACAATGGTTAATACACTCTAATCTCACTTTGGTGGTCTCGGATATACTTAGAAAATTATATTTATCGTATGCAATTGTTTACAATTACCAGCTGCTAAGAGTGAAGGTAAACAACGTGATGAAATCTACACACTGAGATATCCGATGTGTGAAACCCGCCAATCTGCCTTGGGCAAGCTTGGCAGGGCATACTGTCTTCCGCCCGCAGTAATAAGGAGTCCCAATTACAGTAGTGGCATTTTTATGGGCTTATATATAAGTCGTCTGCAATAACCGTATATCAAATAAATAAATTAATTAATTAATTAGATAAAGTCGCCTGCCTATTGTGTGTACTAGTCTTAATACTACTACTCCTTTTGTTTTTATCCAGCGATAATCCGCTTGAGGACCCATAAGCCGCGACAAGGGCAGAACCGTGGGGGGATAATTCGCGACCCGTTTGTGGGATTCGCCAGATGGGTAGCACCAGCATGCCCAGTTAGAACTGGTGCCATGCTGTTGCCACTACCGGTTAGGGATACCCACTAAAACCCCTGGATGTTCCATCCTTCGCCTTATGCCAGGGCTACGGGTATATGACCTAGCTTCTCCGCAGCCCTGGCAGGCGTGGGCCCCCCTTAGGAAGCCTCTTCCATTGGGATTCATCCCCCGGCATCGTCATGCTCTCTGGGCGTGGGGCGGTCTGTAAATACAGTAGTACAGTACAATACAGTAGTATTTACAGACCGCCCGTAGTACTATCGATAGTAGTAGTAGGAGTAGTAACTCCTACTACTATCTACTAAGAAGGTACTGTTATTGTCATAGAGATATATATCGTGTATTTTTGTAATGGGAAACAATAAAGTATTATCTAAATATACAAAGTTACATTTTCTTCGCTTTTTCACGGCCTTGAGAATTATCTTGAGGCCGTCAATCTTTACTTTCATTCGTCGACGATTTGTTTGAAAATAAACTACAATAATCATAAATAAAACATTTACAAACGATATTCTCAGATCATAAGTTAGACCGCAACTGCATTTCATGCATACAAATTGAGACGCGACTTAAAGGCGGTGATCCGCTAATCCTCAGCTATATTTTCCAATTTCTATATAAAATATTTAAGTTATATATAAATACAAGGGGTCCCGGTAGAGGTTAGAAAAAAATAAAAATATAGATCACGACTCTACTGTCTCCTATCGGTTCCAATTGTGAATCTAATTTATTTGGGGAACCACTCAAACACAAAATCAACAAAATATAAAATAGGTCCCGGAGATTAGGAGGAAAATGTAACTATCAACTGATCATAATTTCTTTTATCAATATTATTTTCTATATTTCAAACGTTCCTTTAAGTTTAATAAATGACTGCGCGTTCCTGCTGGGGTGAGTTCTTATCTATAAATTAACCATTTGAGCTAAATTAGATTTCTAGTGGAGGAAACTTTGTCGAACTTAATGCCCATTCTTCGTCATCTTTCATTCCTACCAAGGCTAGCCTTACATTCCTTTAAGGAAACCTGCCAACATATTCCAGAAGCGGACAACGATCGGTTTGGTATGATACTATTGAATTACTTGAAGAACTTCCAAGGCTTCGACAGGCCAGTGTACCTTTATTTTCGTGCATAAAAGTCTACCGGTTGTCACGGACAGATTGAATACATTATATTCATATCCTGTATTATTCTGTGGCCAAGGAGGACGAGACTCTTCTGCCAACGCCGCAGTAGTTTTGGGATACCGGTGTAGTTCTGACTGAATTAATCTTAAAAAATCTTATCTTTCTATACAAATATTCCTGAAATTATTCAAACCATACACACATTTGAAGAGTCATTCATCTTTGAGTATTCTTGCAAAAATAACGCTCTTGATAAATTGTGCGGTATTTTGAGAAAGATTAATTGTATATGCAATTTGTTTTTTACGTGTATTTTCGTTGCGACCTCTTTAAGATGTTTGGTTAATTAATTGCGACATTCGTGTCCAATGTTTTCTTTTTAAACACGAAATATTAGTCTTACGTATGTCGGAACAATCTTGGAATGAAATGACCAGAATTTTATACACTGGTTATGAATACTGCATTATGTGATTGTGATATAATTGTTTTGAAGTCAGTTGAGTTGAATTGTGTTCCGGCATTAGTGACCAGTTTCCAGTCTCTTTTAAGAGAGAAACAGTCCATTTGTAGCACCTTTAGTGTCGCAAACGTCCATAGGCGATGGTAACCTCTTTCCATCAAGTGGGCCGTCTGCCTGTCTGCTGAACTCCTGCAATAAAAAAAAACATACCCTACTTTCATCCCCGTCTTAAGTTTAGGTTTTAAACCCAATAAGCAAGCGAAACCACGTAAAAAGCTTTAGTTATTGTATATGTTGCAAAATTGATAAATAAATAACACTGGCTTTGAATCTACCCGAAATCAACTAGACTAGAAAATAAAAAAGATAAAAAAGAAAGAAACTGTAATATAAAATCTATACTAACTTGAAAATACTTTCAGCTACTTAATGCAGACGTTAAGTTTACTAGCCTAGTGCTTAAAGACAGGCCAGTTAAAATAATACCCAAAGATTTATAGTGTTCAGGTGTCTTGGGCGAAGCTATTTCTGTACACGAAACGTGATTTTAATGAGCTTTCGCATTGACGGGTTCCTATTTCTTTTATTTTTGCCATGGGGGGTTATTTTTGCATTGCCTCTTGCACGCTCTACACTAATCTCGAAGTAAAATGATATTTCAAAAAAATATCTGGGTATCTAACCAGTGTCAAGTATTCATGAATATTCATATTACTTATATGGTCTCTTAATAAAAGCGTCAGTAAGTTGTAATAATAATGTATAAGGCGTTTTACTGAAGTAAAAGAACTGAATTCATGTGACAACTTGAAAGTTACAACTTCACCCTAATACATAATTCAACTGCTCAAAAATAATCAATATACAACAACTACAGTTCGCATAATATTTAATTAAGTTTCGCGGCATGTATACATAATAAAACTAAGTTTAAACGGTTTCAAGTGCGATAGTTGATTTTTGTTATTTCGACGTTTCGCTGAACAGTGGCCGTGATCACGGAAGACAAAGATGTACAGTGCCAATGAGTATTGTTAAAAGTCGGAACAACAAAAATCAAATAAATTACCGCGCTCCGTTAATACGTAGTTTTATTATAACAACAGTTCGTTTAAAAAGTTTATGCTTTTTAAAAATCCGTATAATTAAAAGTCTTTTTTAAAAGACATTATTATTTTCTCTAGTCCACAGGCATTAAATATTTTTTTTATTAAACACCACTAAGATCTTTTAACTATATTGAGAATGCTGCAAATTGCTGCCGCCTTAATACCTGCGTAAATATTACTGTTATTCATAATTATTTCCCAAAAATAACATACATTTTACTCGTACCTACTTAAAGTTAACAAAATTTCATTCACTCCCACGGAAATACTGCAAAAAAATAAAATGTCCAAAAATCACATGTGTGTTCACGCTCCGGCGGACCTTCGGGTCATTGTTTTTGTATTTAAATTGGAGATTGAGACCTGAGTTACAGTTTTTTGGGCTCCAATGACCGAGCCTACATCTGCTTGGCATATGCAACCACTAAAATCGAATATGAGAAGTTCGCAAAAAGGTAAGGGTTGTACTTTCAAATATCGATAAACTTGCACTGCCTCTTACTGTAAGAGAGGCCAAAACATCGCTTACATTTAAAAACGCACTCAGAAAACCTACCTTTTCTTAAATAATTATGCCTAATTCTTAAACTATAGACTGATTAATATACATATCCTATAAATATGTTTGTATGTATTTAATTTATAAAATATGTAGTTTAAGTATGTGTTTTTAAGATGTACCTAATAAACCTACATCGCCAGATTAGATTAAATTATTCTTTTATATTAGGTTGCCTGGAAGAGATTGCTTTAAGCAATAATAAGGCCGCCTATTGTTTCTACCATTACAGTATTAAAATTGTACATTTTTATAATTGCATATTTGGTGAGCAATAAAGTGTTATCTATCGATAATATCAGTGCATACTAAATTCATTGATATCAAGTATAAAAACCATTAAAAGTAAAATACTGGGCAAGTATACATCGATGTCATAAATGACCATCGTTTCTAGGTATCCTAGTAATATTATTTTATTTAAACTTTCAATTAAGTGCAATTTTTTATCGTCTCGTTGAAGATTTATAATAAAATTTAAAGTTGATTAAATTATTATTTAATACCGATTCACTTTTAATTAATACATTTTGCTTGCACTAGAGAACTATAATAAAATGAAACCTTATCTAGATTGATAAATAGTATCTATAATAGGTTGTCTACTTACGTTAAAAAAG
The DNA here is from genome assembly GCA_949752895.1 of Dendrolimus pini. NCBI lineage: Eukaryota > Metazoa > Arthropoda > Insecta > Lepidoptera > Lasiocampidae > Dendrolimus > Dendrolimus pini. The sequence goes on along the minus strand of OX457145.1, from coordinate 14,062,716 downwards.
TATACCATGTGTATTTTATTCCATAAAAATATCTATTATATTAATTCCAACTTCATAAGTTTTATTCAAAACAAGTTCCACTGTCATGTCAAACTGGAAATTCTTTTCCTTCATATTTATCTATCTTAGGCTCTTTTTAGGTTATAGGTACAGTCATTTTTCGAACAATTAATGGAGTTGTAGTAAACAGTGCACACTCCATAAGACAGACATAATAAGAGGAAATAAAAGGAATCGAAATGAAATTTAAAATATAATAAATGTAAAAAATCATATTTAGTATACATTTTCTTGTTATTTATGCGAATACTTAATTTATCCATGCTTACTGATTTTAACGAAATGGCGAGAAGCTTGTTTATTTTATTTAAAAAAAAACATTTCTCAAATCTCAACGATTTATTACTTCAATTTTATGCATTGTTTTTATGTATAGACAAGATAAAGCAAGTCGCGGTAGCGTGATGGCTAGCGCACGCGTCCCAAACTCAAAGGGAACCACTTAGTCAGTTTTCTGATATAATGTACATATTGTTACAATTATCACGTGCTAACAATGGTAAAGAAAACATCGTGATGCAACCTGCATATCGAGATAACCGATGTGTCAAACCTGCCAAACCACCTTGGACAAGCGTGGTGGGTATACTGTCCGTTACTCCTATAATGGGAGGCCCGAGCCCAGCAGTGGGACATTTATGGGCTGATATTGTTATTATATACTAGTTTATATCCAATTACTCAAATTTTTGATTTAGTTCTTTATAGGGTTCACTATGTAAATATGAAATGTCAAAGCTATTAGAAGTGCGTTCCACTTGTTTCTAATCGATTAAAATGTATCGATATCGACATAACAAAGAGCATCACTGTTACCAAGCAATAATTCACAGGTCACAAATCTTGTAGCCCATTACATTTCATTTGGGCCCACTTTCCAAACAAACTTACGAGTTACATTGTCCGGTCTCCAAGAACACGTTAAAATAACCTTGTTGAAACATTTTAAGATAATGACTGAGTTCTTTCCGCCAATAACAAATTAAAAATCAGCTATATATTGAGCCTGTTATGGAAGACTAAAAACTATATAAAAAATAAACCATGGACGGTTTTATTCATTCAACTGAAAATTTGTTTATGGTGTATTTTGTCATATGAATAACTTTTATCTAGCAATTAAAAAATCGACTCTAACGGACAACTTTTCAATCACCACATATAAGTTATTCATAGAACAAAGTATACCATGGAACAATTAAAAATGTCAGTTTCATGAATAAAACAGTTGAATGGTTTAACTTTTTAATTCACTCAAGTTATAATTTATTCGATTAATGTCTTTTATCTTGTGAGAAAATCGGCCCTTAATCAAACACGGTCTTTTTTGAAAAAGAATCAGAAACAGCTACCTAGCCTTAATAAGCTAATATAAATAAATACATTCATTTAATACACTAAGTACATAAATGTTAAATATCATATGAAGATATTATAATACTGAACATTTTAAATTTAAATGTTTGCGATTCAAACACATTATATCGCAAATCTGTTGAATACTTGCTAATGATTATATTTTTTACACGGAACTGTGTTGTTTATGCATAATCATATCCATTTTCAAAATTTTAGTTTGATTACACTTTATGTTATTTAAATCATTTTAATGTTATATAAAGAGACTAGCGGTTTCGGCAGACTTTGCCCTGCCCTGAAAAAATAAAAATCATGAATTAATCTAAACCATCCCCGGACCCACTCAAACACTAATTTCAGTTTTACACCTTGGGTTGCATTATGGAAGCTTTAGTAGCCGGGGGATAAGTAATCCCCCAGCAGTAGAAGTAACCTTGCGAGGCCCAGGCCTGCCAGGGTTGCGGAGAGGCTAGGTCATATCCCGTAGCCCTGGTATAAGGCGTAGGATGGAAAGCCCAGGGGTTTTAATAGGTATCCTTAACTGGCGAGTGGTAATAGCATGGTACCAGTTCTGACTAAGCATGCTAGTGCCACCTCGACATGGCGAATCCCACTCACTGGTCGCGAACTACCTCCACAAGCTTCTGTGATTGGCGCGGCTCATGGTCCTCAATCTGATTTCCCTAGCTAAAATAAATATTTATAAAAAAAGGAAATTTTAGTGGGGTTATTTTTTTATAGTAATAAATATAGCCTATACCATTCTGGGATAATAATATATCATTCTAATGGTGATTTTTTTTTTCATCGGTCCAATACTTTTTTCGTTTATTCGTTACAAACATACAAAAATACATATATTCCTCTTTAAAATATTAGTATAGATACGTTTAAGATAATTCGTGGGAAATGTACAAATAGTTGTTTTGTTATAATTGCCTTTCTATGCATTTATCTATTAAAGGCAGAGTATCTCAAACTTGTATCTACTCTTATTAATGAAGAACTAACTACCTATAACTGACTATAGATTTTTTAAATAACACTAGTTAATGTATTTGTTCACCGATACAATCTTTTTGGGTTTGATTATATACCTTCTTGTCTACATACTCAAAGATTTTTGCCTAAAAACTATGCTATAAAACATATATCTAGATGATGCTGAAAATCTAATAGATAGTACAACATTTTATTTAAAAAAATCAAAAAATAAGTAATACGTTAAAAAAAAATATTTTCTACAATATCTTGCAATCGGTGCAAGTAAATAACACGCGCAATGTCCGTCACTATATCGCTCATCGAATGTACGTCTTGCTCGTATTGTAATCCTCGCTTGATGCTTTAACGGAGGGGCCGTTCGGGCATTGTTTTATAGTCAACTTTACAATACAACAATCGACTGCGTGGACTTAAGTTTCCGAGAAACAGTAATCTGCACACCTGGTAAATTATTCTTATTCGTCTTTATTATTATGCGAACGGCCAACAAAGTCGAAAACAATAACAATAGGCTATTGTCGTAAAATGATACCTACAAATGTTATTCTAACAATATATATATAATATCAGCCTATAAATGTCCCACTGCTGGGCTCGGGCCTCCCATTATAGGGGAAACGGACAGTATACCCACCACGCTTGTCCAAAGCGGCTTGGCAGGTTTGACACATCGGTTATCTCGATGTGCAGGTTGCATCACGATGTTTTCCTTCACCGTTTTTAGCACGTGGTAATTGTAACAATATGCACATTAGATCGGAAAACTGACTAAGAGGTGCATGCGTTCCGGTCAGGAACACGCGCCCTTCGATTCAGGGGCGCGTCCGCTAGCCATTACGCTACCACGACTTTCTTTATTATTTAATATTAGTTTTAGTATTTAATATTATTTATTATTCTAACAATAAATAATATGAAAATTATAGATAAAATATTGGTCCCAAACCACTGTCACTTACCGGGAACGTTCCCAAAAGGCTGGCGTCTATTTTGCTCAAAGGGTGAGCATCCCTTTGAGCAAAATAGACGCCAGCCTTTTGGTCGCGTGAGAGGTCTATAAGACGTTCGGCGACATCTCGATACAGTCTATTGTCTAATTGCAAATTTTAAACACAAAGTAAACAAAAGAACTCCAAATGCAACAAAGGTAATAAACTGCGTTTTATGACGGGCCGGTGTGCCTTCACCTTTGCCGGCATGTAACAATATATTTTGTAAAATTGTTTTTATTTCGTGTTTTATTTGGCATCAATTGAAGATGTTGTAGAAAATATTAAGTCAGTTTTGTTTTTTGTTCTTTTTTAGCTTTAGAAAAAAATATTTTGTTGACATCAAATTTATTTTGTTACAGACGACAACTACACGATGGTGAGGGCGTCTACAAACGAACGGCTGCGGCTTGTATGTGGTTTGAATCCTAAGAGTCAAGCACATGTCATAGAATGGGCGAAGAACGGACAGCAGTTAGACAGCCTGACAAAAGGGAGAATCATGCGACGAAAACAACGGTATGCATAAAGCATTATTCTATATAGACTAGTGAGACGTAGATAGAGCGCTGGGGCTGGTCCATGAACTTCGAGTGGCTCACCGGACTACATAAGTTGTTTCGATCAGCTTATTCGATTATTAACAATTAAGATAGTTCGCAAGATTTTCAAATTGAAATACAGTCTGCCTTAGTAGTAGTATAGTATAGGACGCATTCCCTACCGGTGGAATAATAAACTACGCAAAGCAGCCGGTAATGGCTGGATGAGATGGCTATCCTGGTCTAAAGTATGCCAGCCTAACAACCTTGAGTTGTGTTCTCACATTAGTAGCCAGGTTCCAGACTCCCTCAAGAGAGCAGCAGCGTATTTGTAACGCCTTTGGTGTTGCAAATGGCCATAGGCGATGGTAACCGCTTACCATTAAGTGGGCTGCGTGCCTCTCTGCTGAGTTCATGCAATAAAAAAAATCCCATCGTCGCTTTACGTCATAATGTATCGGATGCACTGCTCGAAGATTTTCTTTTTTACCGATTGCAGAATGGATTACAACAATACAGCTACGATTTGAACCCATTTAATTTAAACGTGACACAGTCTATATTGGTGGCAAAGTTAACCGCTTACCTACCATGAAGTCACATTAATATCTTACAGTAATTTCAGAACTTCCAATAAGTCTCGCTTACGTCATTCTGTGCTCATTCCAAATATATTTGCCAAGTTTGTAATCACATTCTCGATATTGTATTTCCACTTCCAATAACAGTTTATTCGTAGTGTTATTTCCACTGAAGCTATAGTACTTCATACGCAGAAGTGACGTTACTTCAAGAAAGTTATATTTTTAGCATGCTTTATTTGGATATACTTTGGTTTCATACTCCATTTGCGCAATCACATTTCAGGGATGAACTTTTACAAAAAAAAAAAAAAATATTGGTTCATAACATTTTTTTTGTTCCTGGAGAATAGCAAACAGCCTAACGGTCCACGTGATGGAAAGTAGTTATCGTCACCTATGCATATTTGGAACACTAGAGCTACTGCCAATATGCTGCTGGTCTCAAAGGGAGAACTGTTATGGCGGCATGCTCTAGACAAGAGGTGGTGGCTATCCAGATGGACAGGCTTTATTTACCACCTGGCTTTGGGTAGTTGTATCTCCTCTTTCGATAGGACGCTTGATTGCAGGAAATAGTTTTCTTTCTTTGTTCTTGCATAGTAGAAAATTATAAACAACTGTTCTTTTGTATTCAGGTTAATAATTAGAAGGTTCCGGCCAAAAGATGCTGGTACATATTCATGCAGAAATGAGGAAGATGATCATAAGTACGTGACCATCGTACATAATAAGACAGAGGCTGGCCCAGTTCTGTTAGGTAAAGTATCAATACCTGATTAATTTGCCGTACTAGCTTAGTAATTGAAACACTCGCACCCTAAACTGGTAAGGCTTCCAAATATGGACGAAAAAGTGTGCAACTCTTATACTTCGACCGCTCTTAGAATGCGTTCGTGCTTCGTGAACATATGGACGTATACCATTGTAGTGACGAGTTATTTATGATAAATTTATTTTTTGGTTTTGTGTTTATTACTGATTTACGATTTAGTTTAGTTATTCATATCACCATGAAAATTTACGGTGAACTAAATTAGTTTGGCACAGAACGCAATCGCATTTTTAGAGCGGCATATTGTTAGAATTACCAAGTGCTGACGGTAACGGAAAAATTAACAATTTAGATAACAACAGTGGGATATTTTGGAATATTATTATATAATTATATTATACCTGTAACCAAGAAACCCTGAAACGTCGCAAATATGCATCCTTTGCTAATGGGTACATATTTATGGCTTTCATAGTTGAGACTCTGTGGCTGTGGGGATGCGAGGCTTAACAACTCTATCGAGACCTTTCAATACGACTGAAAGAAGTGCTAAGTGACCAAAAGGTTGGGCTGTATTTTGAACCACGCATTAGCAAATGCATATAGCATGGAAATGCGGCCAGATTTTTAGGAACGCTCTCTACCGACAGTTGACAGTTTTTATTTGTAAATATATATATGTAGTAGCTTCTATAAACCTAATTAATTTAGGATAAAGAATATAAGAACTTTGTAGAAAAACGGATACAGCTTTATTAATCAACTAGCTGCGCCCCGCGGTCTCTCCCGCGTGGTGATTGACAATCGTCATAATTCTAAAATAAAAGTAGCCTAAGTGACTCCCTATTACATCAGCTACCTGCCAATAAAAGTCCCGTCAAAATCGGTCCAGCCATCTCAGAGATTCGCCGGAACAAACAGACAGACAGACAAAAATTGTAAAAAATGTTATTTTGATGTATGTACCGTGTACATGTAGTAAACAGCGGTTATTTCAATATTACAAACAGACACTCCAATTTTATTTATATGTATAGATAAAAAAATATAGAAATTCAAACTGACCTTATCGCCAATATAACCAAGTTTTCTAGGCAACTAAAATTTAATTTTATGAGGTTGTACCTAAGCTGTCTACAAAGCTATGAATAATATACAATTTATTATATTTTGATTAAAAAATGCAATAGAAACTGCATTAACTATATATTTATTATTCTAGGTCTTGATTGTTGGCACCATGGCATGGATTATAATACGTGCCTAACATTGACACTCCGTGCTCTAAAATATCAATTTAATGTACGCAGACATGATGTTTGGAATATATTTGTCGTTTATTAACAAACAGATGTGTAAACAGGCGGATTCCGGGGTTAATGCGGTATCGCTGATGAAAATAAACTGCGTCCCCGACTTTCGAATGTTTTTCAATGACATTACAAACGGGATACAGTTGATGCATTAAAATAACTTTGTTTTCCTGTGTGAAAAGAATAAAATCTTTAGAATGATAGTAATGAAGTATTATTGCAAATTTATTGTACCTAGTGGTCAATATCTTATATTTTTAAGAAATATATAAACTGCGTTAAAATGCAATCATATACTATTTAATGACGTAAAATTAATGGTTCCATTCAACTTGCAATTAATTAAATACAAAGGAACCTTCCATAAAGTACCTTTGTATACAGGGGTAAACATATCGCTCAGTGTAACAAGGGAGACGGAGATAGAAATGTAATATTAGCAGACAGAAGATTAGAAAAACTGAACAAGAACTGGGGGGAGGGAGTACTAGTTTCTATAACATAATAATTATTGAGAGTGCCAAAAATGAGAAACAGCGAGACGAGAAGGCGTTAAAGAGGGCCAAAGTTCAGCGTGAAACACTTTATGGGCCGGCTCTAAATAAAATATCCTATTTTTTAAAACTTATTAAAGTTTAAAGAAAACAGGATTTTTATTTATAAAAAAACCCTTTAAATAAAATAATATTAATTATAATGTAATGTAATTTATAATCCACACCTTGCTCAGCAAAGAAAATATGTCCCGAAAACTTTCGCTTTTTCGCTTTAGGCTGGGATTCATGTCATACTGAACCATTTAGATTCTTGTCAATTTAGACTTGTAATGTTAATAAATTTTCTATTACAGATTTCAAGCAAGACAAAGACGTTGAAGAAAATGGTAGACTTGCTAATAATTTAAGAAGTAAATCAAGCACTGGACACAAAATAACAGCGAGAAGTATTAATAGTTATGAAATGGAAGACGACATCAGCGATACAATACAGAACGACCATCTAAATACTAAGAAACTTGATAATACAAATAATAAATTTTCTCCGAGGTTTGTACATACCGGGGAGATGGTTAGTGCAGATTTCAGGCCTCCTGGATCAACTTACAGCTTTAAATGTCATGCTAAAGGTATGAACTCTTAACATAAAAAAACAGCTTTGCTGTTATTCGTGCTTATTATAGTTAAATGTGATGATTTGTATAATTAAACGTTAGTTAGTTCCTCCTGTATTTTCAAATATAATATTTATATTTTCGGTAAAGGTGATCAAAATAGGACATTTTTTACTCTAGAAAAATGAGTAGTTTTGCGGGATATTGAAATGTAGTTTGAATAAATTTAAAAGAAACTTTGTTTTTGCATTTGGCTCGCTGTAGTATGTATGTACAAATGAATATTTAATAAATTAATTATTGTAGGGAATCCGACACCAACTGTTACGTGGCATAGAAATCAGAAGACACCAATAAGAAGAATAAATTCTCCACCTATTTATATCAAATGGATCATGACACTTGAGGAATTGACTGAAGAGGATGAAGGCAATTACACGTGTATTGTATGCAATGAAATGGGATGTATCGAACATAATACTGTTCTTTATGTCAAGGGTAAGTGATTTGTATTACTTAATATCCTTTAAATTTAAATAACAAAAGCAGTAGACGTTTCTTACCCCACAGAATTCCGAATCCTTCATAGTTCATGGACTGCCATGACACTTTATGTGCATTGGCAATGCAATTCATAGTCTAGCAGCAATGATTGCGAATGATTTTCCATAAAATTTAGACCTGTTTAATAGTATATTTAAACGTATATTTTTTATGTTCTTAGTAATCATTCTATCGAATCAAATAGTATACTAGTAAATGTTTGAAAAATAAAAAAACACTCCCAGTGACGCCAGCCCAGAAAGCTAGCAAGCTAGATGGCAAAGCCAATTTACTGTGCGAAGTAGGAACCAGCCTTACGAAAATGTGAAAAAAGAGGTAATACTTAAATAATTTAAAAATTATTTTTCAGATAACCACAAAGATCTGGTGATTGAAACTACCACACCAGAAAGTTTTTTTGAACATGAATTAGTTTCCATTGTGAAGACTAATACGAACATAGAAAGTATTAAAGACATAAAGAAAATTACCAAACATCGCAGAGATTTAAAAGGAGATGAAGATCTCGATGACAAATTTAAAAAGTACTACTCAGATTATGGTCATTTTGATGATACAAAGAAAAAGTCTCCCCCGAGATTTAAACATCCTTCAAAACTATTCAATATGGATAAGAAACCAGCTGGTAGCTCTATTAGACTGCGATGTGTTGCTGAAGGTAAAAGCAAATACATAACATCTAGCATTATATGAGTTAATCTATGCAATATGTAAATAATGTAAAATTCATGAAACTAATGTTTTTACACTTTCAGGCAATCCGACACCTAACATCACGTGGTACAAGAATAAAAGTACGCCAATATCAAGAATTTATTTCCAACCTTCTTACGGAAAATGGTCTATGGCCCTTGACGAGTTAACGAAAGCTGACGATGGGAATTACACTTGTGTGGTGTGTAATGAATTAAGCTGTATCGAGCATACTGTTGAACTTCAGATACAAGGTGAGCTTTAAGATAGTTTTAATAATAAGCTATGCGCAAAACAGATCCTTTACAACTTCAGATAGTTGATAGGTAAATCAAGAGTGACAGACTAGATATTTTGGAACATAGTAAGTCAGGTTACTATGTTCCGTTACATTTTTTGATGAATTAATTAATATTTTTATTCAATGCCATTTGCGTTACAACAATTAAGTTTAAAAAAAACATTAACATTTTTTTTAAATAGCGAGATAAAATTATTTTAAAATGAAGATAGTATTATTATACAAGATAGCAAGCTGTTGTATCGCACGCACTGTTAAATGTAAATGATTTAAAATGGAATCTATTGTAAAATATAAAATACGTTACACCAATGTATCTATTACAATATATTATTTTAAATTAATATTTTGTAAATTTACAGAGCGTCTATACGCAAAACCATTGTTAATACAAGAACCAGTGAATGTAACAAAATTGGTTGGCGAGACAGTAACATTCTCCTGTGAATTCAGTTCAGACATGTCTTATTATGCATATTGGATGTATTTCACAAAAGAGGATTTGGAGAATGCAATTATTGACAAAAGTGATGGCGCGGATGAAAAATCAAATATTCTGGAAGACAGAACTAAAATCGTATCGGTAAGTGTTTAATAATAATTTAGATGTTTAGACCATGTTCTAATCCACACAACTTTACGTAAACAAATTATGTCATCACTAGAGGTTACCATTATCTCGAACATTTAAGAAATCTAGAAATCGTTTACACTATTATATTTAATTTTCTGCGGCGATTAAGTGTCTTAATAACTTTTATTATTGTTCAAGTTGTACTGAATGAGATTTTTTATTTCTGTGTCGTGTTTCATTAAATTAAAGAAATGTCTACATATATGCAAGTTCGAATTTCGCATGAGCAATATGAGCATTTTTTCAGAGTGACAACCCATCTGATAAGTCTGAACAATTAACTGTACTCAAAGTTACGAAGAACGATGAAGGCTGGTACGTGTGCGTTGCCCTAAATATTTTGGGAAATATATCATCCAGGGCCTATCTGACGGTGTTAGAGCGTAAGTTTTCCTTTGTGATTACAAATATTAAATCTACTTTAAAGTAGTTATTGATTAAGTTAGCTTACAAGAGGTAAGTTAAAACTAAAGGTAAAGATGGAGTGTAAAACGTGCGGTATTCCTGATGCTAACACGATCTCAACAGGTTTTGAATCAGTTCTTTATTCCGACACAGTTTTTTAAGCTTATTTTGGAAGACGTGACGTGGCATATATAATTTAAAATGTGTCTCTTGTGTATGATTATGTTGGGCCTGAGAACTACGTAGGTAGAAAAGTGTCTCAAATATATTTCCTTATTTATGTATACCCAATAAAATGTTAACTGGACATTCTCATTCAGGAAAAGCAAGTAATGGAGTGACAAATAAATAGGTCAAAAATATCAATTATCTAAATATATGTCAAAAGAAGGAAGGTAGTAGAATAATTTTAAAAATATTTTTCAGATCATCACCAAGACCTGGAGATTGAAACTATTAGACCAGAAAGTTTTTCACAATACAAAGCAGCTGCACTTGTAAACAACAATACGAGTACAGACAACTTTACAGAAATAAAGAAAATGACGAAAAGTCTCAGAGATTTAGAAAAAGACGAAGACCCTGAGGACAAAAATGAGAAAGACCATACAATTTATGGTCATGTTGATGATACAAAGAAAAAGTTTCCCCCGAGATTTAAACATCCTTCGAAAATGTTCAATATGGATATGAAACCAGCTGGCAGCTCTATTAGACTGCGATGTGCTGCTGAAGGTCAGAGAAAATACATAACATCTAACATTATATGAGTTAATCAATGCAAACTGCAAATAATGTAAAATTTATGAAACTATTCTTTTTACACTTTTAGGCAATCCGACACCTAATATTACATGGTACAAGAATAAAAGTACGCCAATATCAAGAACTTATTTCCAACCTTCTTACGGAAGATGGTCTATGACACTTGACGAGTTAACTAAAGCTGATAATGGAAATTATACTTGCGTTGTGTGTAACGAATTAGATTGTATCAAGCATACTGTCGATCTTCATATACAAGGTTAGATTTAGATAGTTTAAATAATATGTTCTTTTCTGAGGTTTGATAAATAGTATTCTTAAACAGCTTTGCAATTAAAATGATGACTCATTCATATTAAGAAGTATTTTGATCCTGTAGCCAATCTTGAATTTCAAAATATATACGTGCATTTTAATTTACATTCATAGTCATTGTAAAATTAATGCAATCTCCTAACTTTATGTATTTGAAGTGAATTAAAGCTGTCACTACCTTTTTTTGCTGTACTGTACACATTATTTAAAAAAAATATGTTTAAAATGGACATCTGATGTTGAAATATGAATAATTATTGTAAGCAAGAATTGTGATTTAGTCAAAATTCTTGACTATTTCAAGCTGCTAAATAAGTTTCTTATTTAGCGTGAAACTAAACTTGGATTAGGCTCTGGGTTTTAACAACTTAATGCGTTCCTCCAGCAATATAAAAAGGATGATAGCAACTTAAATTATGTAAAAAGTCAAATAGGACTACTTAATCTTAACTTGCTTGCTTGATATTTGTTATCAAGAAATACAAAAAATCAGGCCAGGCAATCAAAACACTATTTTATTGGACTAACAGATTAAACTTGAAATAATGTTTAACAGAAAATAAAGGTGGTAACATGCCTGTATAACTAAATTAACTGATCAAAAGTTTAATAAATTTGATTCTATTTAAGTTATTATGCTAAATTTTATAGAACGATACCCGTCAAAGCCGTATATTAAAGAAGGATATCCTGGAAATATTACTGTGGTAGTAAACGACACTGTACTGCTGTCTTGTCCGCCTGTATCGGATTTGGAACCTTTCCTATACTGGATAAGACCGATCAATTATACAGCGAAAGATCCCGAAGTTGGTCCTAGTGACATGCCTATACCCATAGGAGATATAATTGAGGTTTATACACCATTTATTTTGGTGGAGGGTATTATAGACCACTTGTTTTAACACCACTAATTATAGGCGATGTTCATAATTAAATTAGATACTTGAATGGAAGTATGTTTAAGTACTTACAATTACGGGGATGAACATAGATTACTATTTAACGCTGTAATTGATCCACATTTACATGACTCTTGCTTAAATGAAGCAGCTGTCATCAAAAAAGAACAGAAATGAAACATGGGATACTTTTACTTCAAACACTATGTTGGTTTCCGTTGCATTTAGTTCCAAAGAAATCTTGTCTAATGCCTTAGTATTGCATTATTTATGATTATTGGTCTACTACATTCATATTTGCGGTTAAGGTTCTAATTTCAACATTGTTATCATATTCAACATATTATAATGTGGGTTAGCACCTTTGACTTCATAACATCATTGGTGAAATATTATACATTGTCCCATTATAAGGGATATAGTTATTGTAATATTTGACAATATAATATGATATTTAACCATTTATTCACACTTTACGGTGATGGTGTCACTTAGTTTAAGAGTCATTCATAACTTATTAAAGTTATTAGTATTTTATATTTGGTGATGGTCATTTGGTTGTACATAATTATATTATAACGGTGTAGTTTCATATTGTATCGAAAAAGTAATACCTATAGGTTTACAAGTTTCAGTTGTAGAAAACGTATGATGGGAGACATACCAGTAAATGTTATAAATTATATTAAGTAGGAAGTGGTTCTAGAGGTCTAGTTTTACTAGAGTTTAGCATCCAAGCCTCCTAAGTTGCCATAAATCTAACTTCTACTTACCTATCTGTAATGCTTTTCGTCTAAGAAATAAATATGGCAGATGTAGAAGACAGTGTATAGGACGCTATGAAGGTGTTTTAATGGATTTAAACGCGTTTTGTATTTGGTTTTTCATTTGTAGGCAAAATTTGAATATGATCATTTGATGTATTTCATTAAAATGTTAAGAATTTTAATAAATTTAACACCTGAATCCGTATACACTAAGTAAATACTATAATTTTTTTGTTCGCGTTCAGCAGACAGGCAGAGGGCCAGCTGATGGAAATCAGTTAACATCACCTCTAGACATTTGTAACACCAAAGATGATACCAATGTGCTCTCTAAGTCGGTTGTTTTGTCGCCTCTTACGACAGGCTGCCCGGACGCTGGAAATTATATTATTTTTACGTTCTTGCAAAAAAAAAAGATTTTTGACGTGGTTACTAAATAGTCTTATGGTCGAGATATAAGATTATAAACAAAAGATCAAACTGAATAAAGCATTTAAACCAATTAAAACCTAGTCTTGATTATCTGCAACAGACGTGAGAACTCCAGAAATAGTATTAGGAATAATGTTGAAATTTTCATTTTTGTAGAACGTCTGTACGCAAAGCCGGTATTAACACAGGGAGCGGTGAACCAGACCAAGTTGGTTGGTGAGACAGTAAGGTTCACCTGCGAATTCCTATCAGACCTGCATTCCTATGTGTTTTGGATGTATTTTACAAAATACGAATACATATACAATGATACCATTGATATAAGCGAGGATGACGCGAAAGACAGAATGATTTTCATGGATAGGGCTAAGATTGTTTCGGTGAGGGTCGTAACTAACGCATGCTGTGAGCTTTTAATGTCCGGTTTCTATTTCTTACTATTCATTTGTTTCCCTTACTACTTGTTAAAATGCAAACCTCATATAAATAAAATCGACCTTGTACGATTAATAGTAAGGCAGGAATGAATAGTAAGTTATAAATCAGACACAAATGTTGCATGTGCGTATTGGCTTTTAGAAATCCTTTTGTTTACATCGTTTAATTCTAAACTTTCGATATGCATGATTGAATCTTCTGAACGCTTGTGACTATCTCAGACAATTTTTCTAAGCTGCATACTATCTATAGAGAGAAGTTATCCAAGATCAGTATTTTTATTCTACTTGTTTAAGCTTTAAGCCTTTGAGCAGCTACAGTAGAATGTAAACCTTAGATTAAATTTGTAATTTATGTTTTGTAAATGAAGTTTAGTTTTTATTTTAAACTAGCTGTAGCCCGCGACTTTGTCCGCATGGATTTTTTTTTGCGCTGAACTCTAAAAAAATGTAGCCCAAGTCTATTAACATCAGCTATCTACTAGTGAAAGTCCCGTCAAAATCGGTCCAGTCGTTCAAAAAATGGAGTCCAAAAAATTTAAAAATTGATTTTTTGATACAAGTGCCGCATATACTTAAATATGCATTTAGTAAGAAGCTGTTATTTTAACATTACAAACAGACACTTCTATTTTATTTATCTGTATAGATCTAGTATGTATATTTCTTACAATTCATGAAGATGAGTCTTTGTTCATGGTTGAACATGTACGTGCATATTGCGATATTAGCGCGACATAGATACATATTTACCACAAATAAAACTCGCCCGCATTTGTAAGTTGCAAAAAACTGTCTACTAATTGTATTGATAGCGCCATAATAAAACATATCTACTTTTCAATCTATCTAAATTACGACAATTTAAAGTCCAGATACAAAGCCTGAGTAATTGCAAAACTTGCTGAATTTATGTAAGTACTGTAATTATGCCTGCGTAAATTTACTAACTTACATCAAAATTTTCTTGTTTATAAGCTCTTGTATTATTAGCACGCATGGTGTATTGATGGTAAATTAATTTATTTAACTAGTTGTCATAAACAAATTTCTGTAAATATTTCAGAGTCAAAATCCGGCAGACAAGCCTGAACAATTGACAATATTCAATGTCACGAAGGAAGATGAGGGGTGGTATGTGTGCGTTGCCCTCAACAGCTTGGGAAATACAACAGCAAAGGGATACCTAACTGTTCTGGAATGTAAGTACCTAAGCACACCAATAAGTGAAACAACTAAACGCTATCTCAAAATGTACTAAAATACTTTCCATGAAATTCAATTTTCAGTTATTTTTAACACAAGAAACAGTAATTAAAACTATGTTTTAATAGTTTTCAGCGCGGAAATTTATTTGATTTTTCTTAATTCATAAACAAAAATTAATAATAAATAATTAAAACGAACAAGTTGGCAGTAGGCTCAATAAAATTTGTAAAAAAAAAACAAAACTGACTTTAAAATTGAATAAAAAGTTAAAAATAAATAGTCTATAACATCTTGCAATCGGTGCAAAGTAAAACATAGAAGTTACTATATTTTGCAACATTGTTTTTGTTTCATGTTTTATTTGGTACCAATTTCAAATATTTTCAATTTCAAATCATGGAAATATGATTTCGTGTATCTAGAACGAGTGTGACTATAATTTTATTCAAACAAATGCCTTTATTATTTTTGATTAAATTTATCACGACACTAAATGCATTCATTTTGCAAACTTGCAAGACTTTGAAATATTTAGTATAGATGTAAATTTACGTTTTGCATAAATCTGCATTGATGCCTGTCATCCAATCAAATGTATTGAGTAACAAACTATTAACGGTATGAACCCCACGACGCTTTATAAATGCATATTCATTTACTCGTAGATATATTAAGACAGATTAATGTACTTAGTCAATCACTCTTTTTATAGAGGCTGTATTACATTTAAGCAAATCAATAAAATATTTAAAAAAACCGCTTAGTTGTCGTAGGTATCTTAAAAAACAATGCGAGCGTATTCAACAGAACTTTCCGCGCGGTATATTACGCAGGTGTCGATACACTAAAATTCCTATTTTTTTAAAATAGTGTTCTCTTTTAAATTAGTTATAAAATATAGAATAATATGAAAGTGTTTGTTTGAATATAATAATATGTAGGTAGGTATGCTGCACGGCTTTGTGTGAGTCAATTATTATGAAATTCTTATATTACCCATATTTAGGGCCGCTTGCATAACGTTCCTTAGTTTTATTTAATAAACACTAAACGCATTTAACACCCTTAAATAGGATTAGCGTCGTACGTTAACGCTAAATTTACAGGTAAATACGTTTACAGAACTGTCAAAGTTAATCATCCAAAAATGGGCATTTAACTGCCTTAAACGCGTTTAAACATTATCACTCGTGTGTCTTTATGAAATTGTCACTTATTAAAAAGTCAGTTACAGATTGTCACTCGTATTTTATTTGCTTTATTTATCTCAATGCTAAATACCCATAAAATAGAAAGTAAAACAGCACATTAAAAGATCATTCTTCAGGTTGCCGCCAAAAATTCCGAAGTAAACTTAACCAAACGCACAAAATTTCAAATGTCAATTTGAGATTGGCCAACTAGAATCCTTTTTACGCAGGAAATAACTAACATTAAAGCTAAATTTCGTGTGTTTGTTCGATAAAATGTACCGCCACGTGAAACGGAACACATCTGGCTGTTTTACCGATGGCATAAATACATTTTACTAAATGACATGGGAGAGTGCCTCATGCAAGACAACATAAATGCATTTAGTATTAAACGCGTTTAGAGAGTAAAATAAAATTAACTAATTTTATTTAAAGACGATCGTTATGCAAGCGGGCCTTAAGGTCTAAGTTAAAGTATGCATGGATATTTAATTATTTTTTCTCTCATTTAATGAGATATAACAAAAATGTACATGTAGTACACTACAAGATTAGTTACGATTACTTCTCCTTTAGATTAGGTTGCCTGGAAGATGTTGCCTTAAAGAGTTTTTCCAGATTATGACTATTTGTCTGCCGAATATTATCATATATTGTTTTGCCAAAAAAGTATTGTTATTATTATTAATTTTTATATTCCTTTATTTTATTAGGCAATAAAGTTTTATCTATCTATCAATTATTGAATAGGTCAGTAATCCGTTAAATAAAATTTTGAAATTTACGAGTGCGAATCTCCAGGACGCGCCACCTATTATAAAGTATGTATGAACACGATAGTGTTCAGAAGAATTTCTCACCCTTTATCAATGGTATCAATCAAATCAAGACAGTCAACTTTGAATAATTACAGATAGTTTTAATTACAGGATTTTGCTAAAGTGAAATCTAGATTTATTACTTCTTGATTGGCTTATCTAGATTCAATTATGAATAAATGCGTAATGGTCCTTGTTAAGAACCACATTCCCTTTGATTGATCTCTTTCTACTTGTACGCATGTGTTTTGCAGTAATTAAATGTAGGACGTAAAGTGAAATTCTTACTAATACTGTATACACGAGTATTTCTACGTTTTATGGAAATAGATTAGTTATATGGCAAAATACGGCCTTACTTATAATAATCTCGTTAAGAAACGATTAGGCATCTCTTAAGTAAGAGAATCAGAATCAGCGCCTAATTAATGAATATCTCTTTTTTTCACTTATAAACGACTATATTAGGTACTTGTTGTGTACGTATGAGGAGCACAGATAAACGAAATTTGAATGATTAACGTAGGTTGTACCCAAAATATTCGACTAAAGAGGAGTTTATGGGTGAGATTTTCATTAATCAGTTGCTGAGCAGTTTCTTTAAATTTAAGAAACGATTATAAGTAAGGCCCCTAATGTCTAACTATACTAACCCTGCTGAGTTTCGATATAAGAATAGACCTTAAGCAGTTATTATACTATGCTGGTTATTATTATTGGACTGTTTCTCTAAATACTACTGAAATAAGTTTGAAAGAGAGCCACAATTTATAGCAAGGCTACGTTCGCCCTTTTTACCAAATCCTCATATCAGTATAGTGTAATCATTGTTAAAGAAATGCTGGATTGATATCGCGCGGGAAAGTCTTTGTTATCTCATGATCGATGCTGAACGTTGCGACGAGGAATAAAAATTCGAAAGGAATACCAGAGCTCCGTAGTGGTGCTCCGATAGCAATCTGAATTTAATGCTGTGATGATGGTAAACGATTACTATAAATATGTGGGTTTAAGTGAAAGTGGGCACTTACGCAAATCATGGAATGGTGACTACCAGGGGCGCAACGTTCAAGAGGACGTCGTAAGCCCGAAGCTTGCTAAAAATTGTTTCTTCTAATCTATACTATAATAAGTCTGTAAACGGTTCGAGTTCGTACATTGCGTTTAAAAACGTGAAAAAAATCAGGGGGGTAATTTTGACCAGGACGTTCCGATTTTTTGAATTTTTAGAATTTTTGTCTGTCTATCTGGATACTTTTTATCCCGATAAATGACGTCGTTTCCGTGGGATAGACGAAAATAACGAAAAACATTGCGCTGCTATCGCATTTTTTTTGGAATGACTGAATGAATATAACACGAGCTATAAGCTAATATATATAAGCTAGCACTATTGCTAATAGTGCTAGCTTATATATATTAGCTTATAACCCGAGTTTAATACTTAGGATACTTTTTATCCCGATAAATAATATCGTTTCCATGGAATAAACGCATTAGCAAAATAGATGGCGCTGCAATCGCGTTTTTTTCAGTTCCCTAAAAATTACCTACGTTGTCATAAACAACATCTCATTTATTGTATTACTTCAAATCAGGTTGGCTGCGACTAGCCTCTATATTTCGTTACGCAGTTGTGTAGTATTATCCCCGCAAATTGCTAATGCGCCTGGCCGCCATTTTGGTGACGTAACCGTAGACGAACACTCAGTACTGTTAGCATTACTGGCCGGCGAGTACGCGTACATATCGAGTTGCGGATGACGTCACGTGAATGATAATTCGAGCGCATTAGCAATTTGCGGGGATAACAGTAGTAGTAGAAGTAATACCACCGCTGAAAAGTCCTCTTTTCCTCTTGGCTTTTCAGTTTCTCGAGTGGTGTGAACAGTACCTTAGCAAATATGTAGGCATTGTTTTAATAGGTACTTTTCCCTCAAAAACGTAAAGTATTGACAACAGCCCGGCGCAGACTAAGCGAGTTCTTATCCACGGGCCATAACAAGTGTTCAAATAAATTAGTTACGGACACTTTGTCTAGTGCGCAGTACCTCAATGACTTGATTTGTCTTATTGGTAAAATGTATTCGTTAACTTCTGTTTTAGATCCACCAGTCTTGGAACCGCTAGACCATGGGAAGCATACTCTGCTAATAAACATTCTAACAGCCGTCTTGGGAGCAATGTTTATAGTGGCAGCAATAATTGTGGTGATGGTGTTTAAGAAGTTAAAACGGGAGAAGTTGAAGAAGCACTTGGCAATAGAAACAGCGAGAGCAGTGATCGTGACGCATTGGACGAAGAAGGTTACAGTAGAGAAACCACAAATGAATGGATCACCGAATGTCACTGGAGAAGCTTTGGTAAGTTCAGAAATTAAGATAAGAAGAAGTTAAGAAGTTCAAACATCTTAAATTTAACAGTTTACAATTATTAAAGTAAAATAAGTATTATATGCAAATAATAGTTACTGTAGTAAATATTTGAAGCTTCTAATCATTTTTTTTAATCATCTTAATTTAAGCACCACTTACATCTTCATTTCAGATTTGCTTAAATTTTATTTAAAATTAGTTTAATTAGAAGTGGCAATCTTAAGTGATAAAGCCCGCCAATTATTTTGCATGACATTAAACAATACGATTTTATGTATCTATTTATCTTAAATAAGTTTTGTCTACAATTTTCCTCAAGGGACACGTGAATTTTGTCCCAAACAAGAGCCAAGTCTCTGCACCAGGGTGGGCACTTGTCAATGGACATAATTTTACTATTTAAATTTTTCGTCAAAATCATAACTACTATATGTAATTGAGTATATATTGATGTTTTTAGTTAATGCCAGTAGTAAAAATCGAGAAACAAAAGCTCTCTCAAGTCCAAAACAACACTAGTGACTCAATGATGATGTCGGAATATGAGTTGCCAATGGATATAGACTGGGAAGTTCCCAGAGAATCATTGTCACTTGGTAAAGTGTTAGGTGAAGGAGAATTCGGAAAAGTGGTCAAAGCGGAATGCGTTGGAATACTTAAGCCTGGACTGCAATCTGTTGTGGCTGTTAAAATGTTAAAAGGTAAGAATAATCAAATATATATAATGTGGTTTACTTTTGATATGTAAATTAAAAACTAACGGTTGCTCCGAAAAGAGAAACAACATTTCCAGCCAATTAATTTACAATTTTAATCCACTCTATTTTAAGAATTTAAAATAGCACTTAATTTGTTTACATTACCAGTATATATAAAGTACTTTGTGGTTTATATCTCCCAATCGACAAAAACTCTGACAAGTCTGTTGTACAAATGACACAACAATGACACTTGACGGACGTATACAATGATCATGCGCGCCAAATTCAAACTAAATGAAGTCGGTCTTCATTTACATATAATATAACAAAATAGACTTTCATGTAATACAAAATTAAAAGCAGATCAGTGTTGTAAAACTTTATTGAAAAGATTTAAAACCAAGAGGTGACTAGGCGCTTTTGTCTAGCCGAGCTTAAAAATACTATTACCTCGGAATAAAACAATCGTATTTAATAGACGTTTCGTAATAGAGATTAGCCTTTAGGTCCCATAAAGACCTCATCAATACCGAATTTTTAATTGTAGTTTAACACAATTTATTTTTGTTCATATTATTATATGAATGATACTTATCTCTGTTTTATTTAGTTGTAATAGTAAGTTTTGTCTAGTATAAAAGTATATAAAAAATCTTTCAAAAATATAATCAACCATTATATTCTTAATATTACAGAAGGTCACACAGATGCAGAGATGATGGCATTAGTATCAGAAATGGAGATGATGAAGATGATTGGAAAGCATGTGAACATCATCAACTTGTTGGGCTGTTGCACACAGGACGGGCCTTTATACGTCATAGTGGAGTACGCACCTAATGGAAACCTTAGAGAATTCCTGAGAAACCATAGACCTGGAAGCAGGTAAATAAGAATCTTTTGAAAACGGGTGTAAACAAACAGGTATTGAATGTCAAAAACAAAAGATAACAATAAATAAAAACAGCTATGAAGTGCTATAATTTAACAGAATACATATAATAGTCAGGCAACAAATTGTAACATTTAAAGCCAGTTATCAGAGAAAATGAAATAAATAGAACACTAGATTGTACGGGGGACTTAATAATATCAATATAGCCTGTGGCTGTGATTGATGGCAAAATTGTTGTAGTTTATTGAAATTGCTAGGTTCTATGCTATTTTAACTTTATTACTAAGCTTTCAAATTACGAGTACAAAACCAATTATTGTATATCTCGATCGATCTTCGGATTTTGAATTTATATTACAAAAACAATATGGACCAAATCAAAAAAAACAATTTAAAAATTCTTATGAAAATGAAAACAAAAACTTTGACCCATTTTATCTAGAAATGTTTTTAAATACAAAAATGTTAAAAACAGAGAAAGAATGAACTGTGACGCGATAGGTCATGTAGGATCTAGGAGCTTTAGAGAGTTGCATTTTTTACTGGACAATTATCACATTCTTAGTATATACTTCTTGGCTTAGTAGGTACGAAACATAAGGGATGATGAAAAAATATCGCTAAATGAAAAGGGAATGTTATTGTTGCAGGACTGGACACTGCGACAATACTATAAAATATTACAACGATTTTTAAGCTTTAAATTTAACAAAGTGATTATTATTCATAATAAAATATTCCTGTCTTTTTCAGGTACGAATCTCCCACCGAAGATTTGAAAGAGAAGAAGACTCTTACACAAAAAGATCTAGTCTCATTCTCCTATCAAGTTGCAAGAGGGATGGAGTATTTGGCATCAAGACGAGTAAGTAAAGTAACTGCTTGGTGTTGAAATCTCAAATCAACCCATACATTTCTTACAGTCCCGCTCTAGGATCTCTTCATGTCAGGGTAACAGATGATATATGCACTAAACCTGTCTTATGTGAATTATTATTGGGGAATACATATTGGTTACCTACCTTAAAGTTGAGTTTCTCAAGATGTTAGCCTTCATAGTCAGCACTAATGTAACGTCAATCATGATTCGGTTTCATGTGATTTGAATGAGACGAGAGTGCGTTATCCAATAATCTACTACGGCGTTTTTGTATAAAACTTCGGTGGCGGTCGGCGCATCAAATTCGGAGGACGGGATTTACTTTGCGTCGTCTTCAGGGCTCCTTGTTCTACTAGGTGGTAGGATATTTGCCCGTCTGGATGGCTACCACCACTGATCTAGGGTATGTCGCTATAACTACCTTGAATTGTGTTCCAGCATTAATAGCCAGGTTCAGTGTCCCTTTAGAGAGCAGCAGCACCTTGGTTGTTTACAAATCCGTAAAATGTGACTCTATTGCGTTTTTTCCGCTATGTCTCGAACATGAAGGCTGACGCAGATGCGAGAATTCCTACCGCGATCTTTTGCGGGTTTCCCGCGTGACGTCAAACCGTGAAGTCTCGAGTTCACACACACCAGTTCTTCACAGTTTGAAGACTCAAGTTGTAAGATGATATAATGACTGTCCTTATTATTAAATACAGTTTCGGCTTGGCTTGAATTTATACACTCTAGAGACAAAATGTATATTATCTAACACAAAACAATTTTATCCTAAGCTAAAATTGCTGGGGTAGAGATTCCCTAATCCGGAGACCCTGCTTCACGCATTCACCGCAGCGTGTTGATCACAGTGATACGAATTTGTAATTTGTGCTACTGAAGTATTTTCTTGTATTCTAATATTAATACAATTTTCAGTGTATACATCGAGACTTAGCAGCACGTAACGTCCTCGTGACAGATGATTGTGTGCTTAAAATCGCAGACTTCGGTCTGGCGAAGGACGTGCATAGCAACGACTATTACAGGAAGAAGACTGAAGGCCGCTTACCAGTCCGGTGGATGGCGCCAGAGTCGCTCTACCACAAGGTCTTCACCACACAAACAGACGTGTAAGTTTTTTTATTCTTTATTCCGTGTGACTTACGCTCTTATTCATATTGAGTTAGATTCAGTTTGTAGTTTTTAAGAATCTTAAAAAAGAAGAATTTATGTTCACATCTTACATCGTAATGTAAACAATGAAAATCTATAATCTATTTATCTATAGTATAATCAATCTATTATACTATAGATAAATAGTATAAGCGGTCGAGTTTATACAACGAATTTAAAAAAGAGAAAAAAAAGGGGGCTCATTTGAATGAGAAGATTTCGAAAATACAATAAAAACAAACAACAACAATACTTTTCATTTTACACCATAATAAAATAGCAATAAATTATGTGTCTTAAGATTATAAAGTATAAGGATCCATTGATATACTTATATTATTCGATTATCTTTTCAGTTGGTCCTTTGGTGTGCTCCTATGGGAGATAATGACATTAGGTGGCACTCCATACCCAACTGTGCCAGGTCAGTACATGTACCAGCACCTAAGCGCAGGTCATCGGATGGAGAAACCGCCCTGCTGTAGTCTAGAGATGTGAGTATCTACAATTTTTTTCAATTTCATTGCTTATTTATCTCATCTCCCAATGTCATCCACTCTAACTAACAAACTCCGTTGGCTCAACGACCCAAAGTGAGTCCTGGCCTCCGAAACGAGAGCACACCATTTCCCTCTGTCCTGCCAATTGTGGGCTTGCAGTGCGGTCAGGTCAGCTTCCACTCTATCCCTCCAGCGATACTTGGGACGACCAACCGGGCGCCGACCGATTGGTCGTGCCAAATATGCTTTCTTCACTCCCCGATCCTCTTCCATCCGCTCTACTTGACCGAGCCAGCGGAGTCGGTGAGATTTTATCTCCACAATTATGTTGGGCACTCTATCCAATATAATATTGATAAAGGCTGGCAACACGTTGGCATCGCTCCTAGTGGTACAAACACCCACTTTACCAAATTGTAGGTCAGTTTGGCAAAAAAAACAAGCTTTATGGGTGGAAAACATATACGAGTGTGGGACTCGAATTAAAGTACCGTTGGAATTACTATAGCGTTTATTAGAACTATACAAACACGTATAACATAGGTACAAATATAACTGGACACAACCAGTACAAACTGCATGACTCAATAACACGCGCAAAGTCCGTCACTATATCGCTTATCGAATGGTTCTCGCTAGACTGCCTCACCCCTCCGTTCGGGCATTTTTTTATATTAACTATACAATACAACACTCTACCGCGTGGACTGGATTTTTCCAAGAAACCGTAATCTGCACACGCGTGGCCATAAACGAGTACAATAACAATAGGCTATTGTCTAATTACAAATTTTAAACACAAATTAAACAAAATAAATCCAAATGCGTGGAAGGTAACAAACCAGGTGTGCGTTTACTTTGCCGGCGTGTAACAATATACTACTGCTATGGTATTACTGCCTGTCCCTTAAAACCATGAAAGATTCCACTGACATGTTTATGGGCCTATATGTGGTGCGGTAGCTAGTGATATGCTCTGGCCGATGTGGTATATATACCCTGACTAGCAGGGCCATGGCATGGCCGCCATATGATGTGGTGACGGTTGCCGTACAACTACATCACATTGACGTGTTGCAAGTTAATTCTTTTCTTTACGATACTGGTCCTGGCAGCTAGCAGGCTCGCAATTTAACATCTGCCATGGTCGCAATATAATATGGGAGTTGGTTTCTAATAAAATTATAATGTGTCGTATCGACATGATTTATTATTACATTGATTAAAACCTTATATACTTATCACGGGAGTAGCCAAGTTTAATATCGGGGGATTCAAGAAAGTAAAACAACAAAAAATGCATACAATGCAACGCGGTGCTGGTACCTACGCTCACGTATGGAAGCGAGAGTTGGGTATGGAACAGAGAGCATGAAAGTAGAGTAAACGCGGTCGAGATGCGAGCACTGCGCAAAATCTGCGGAGTGACGCTCGCGGACCGCGTTCGTAATACCGAAGTAAGAAAGAGAGTTGGTCTGAAAGAGAGTGTCGGGGTGAAGGTAAGGAAAGGAATGCTCCGGTGGTTCGGGCATGTGGAAAGAATGTATGATGAAAGAATGACTAAACAGATATACAATGCAAAAGTGGATGGATGCAGAAGTCGCGGAAGGCCACGACACACCTTCCATGATCAAATTGATCGTGTATTAGCAGAAGGTGATGTCAGGAGCCTTAAGAACAGACGAGCGTGCATGACAAGAGCTATGACCTTACCTTTACGAAACAGTGCGTGCATTATTTAGATAATTAACGTTCAGCAGGGTAACTCTCATTCTTGGCGAACCTCCAAAACCTCCCTCCCCCTTTCGCTATACCCCTGCTACTTATTACATAATATATCTAAGCTAATTACGTCTGCAAATTCTGTACTAAAGTGCAATGAGCCCTTCCAATGAAAATTTTTGTGCATTTTTTTTTTATTGCAGGTCAGCAGACAGGCAGACGGCCCACTTGATGAAAAGCGGTTACCATCGCCTATGGACATTTGCAACACCAAAGATGCTACAAATGCGCTGCTGCTCTCTTAAGGAAGACTGGAACCTGGTCACTAATGCCGGAACACAACTCAAGGTTGTTATGGCGACATACTTTAGACCAGGGGTGGTAGCCATCCAGTCGGGAAAATGCCCTACCACCTGGCTGTGGGTTGTTTTGTCGCCTCTTACGATAAGCCGCCCGGCCGCAGGAAATTGTATTCTTTCTCCGTTCCTGCACGGATAGATTTCACTAGATTTCATTTCACTATAAAACAATAGTCTACTCAAATAAAAAATATGCTCACATAGGTATACAGTTATACACATGTTGCCATGTTGGTATTGTAGCAGGAGTTTTACCCGCGGCGCTGCCGTACCTCTTGTGTAAAGAGCAGGCGTTAATACAGGTTACATTGTATTAAATTTTTATGTTAGTACTATTTGTCCCCAGAAGATTCACTTCATTTTATATCGCAAACTATCCCATCTCGGTATCAAAAGTACAAAATTACAGCAAAACAGTCGTAGTAGTCCTAGTAGATTTTCCGTGAACGCTTAACAGACAGACAGATTAAAAACTATCGCATTTTTTTATAAATTTTATATCTACATAAACTTGAGAAATGATTGGTTTCTCATATAAACTTTCATCCTATATTTCAACCGTTCTAGTTTTATTTATCTCTCCGCCCTCTATCTATCTGTAAACTATAAAATGGCAAAAACGACCAAAATGGCAAACCACAAAAAAACAAAGCTATTTTACTTTTTGGGATAACCTTTACATAAATCTATCCGTGAAAGCGTAACAAAGTTACTTTCGCATTTATAATACTAAATAGGTATTAATAAGAATTGCGTATTTTCAGATACATGCTGATGCGCGAGTGTTGGTCCTTTTCACCTAGTGATCGGCCATCCTTCACGGAGCTGGTGGAAGACCTCGACAAGATACTCACAGTGACTGCCAACCAGGAGTACCTGGATTTAGGCTTACCACAGCTGGACACGCCGCCTTCGAGTTACGACGGCTCCGGTGACGAAAGTGACAGCGAGTTCCCGTTTATTAAATAAGCAAACATTTTTTTAAAGTACTGAACAGTGTAAAGTGTGACAGTTGACAGTGACTTGCATCATATGTATACTGGAAATATGGCATACAGATAATTTACTGTTATTATTAAGTCATTAGATTATTGACAATGTTTATAGGAAAATAATTTGAACATTAAAACTAGTGGAAAATATTACTCTCCAATATCCTGCCAAATAGCGGCTCTGACGAGGGTGACAGCATTATCCCATTTATTAAATAAGTCAAATTTTATTAAGAAAAAACCAATACAGAAAATTGAGAGAGTTAATTAATTGTATCGTTTGTTTAACGCTAAATAAGGGATGTAGATATTTTACTGTTATTATAAAACAGTTTATGGACAATACTTAATGTATTTACAATTAGGTTAACTTGAGCATTAACAATGTGGAGAAAAACGTTGACTACAGACTTCAAAAAATGTATTATTGCGTAGATTAAGACAGTTTTAAAGTTTATTTCAAGTTATTTTAATTAAAAATTAGACTATTCAATTCTGTCTTTCTCTTTGTTCTTGTCTTGTTACGTCTAATAATCGGTTTCATTTAAAGCTAGACCACTGGAACCCACACGTGACCGTCGGTAATTTTTAAAAACTAAACGGCTAATAGTGCTAATATAAACCAGTGCTGCCATCTTTTAAATAAAATAATACAATGGTGGATAATACGATAACTTTCTTAGGACGATACATAGTTTCGTGGAAACTTGAAGGACGACAAAGAAATACGATTTCATTACTAAGAATGAACTAAGTATACCTTTTTAATTGCTGGAATTTCTATTTTTGACACTGAAGAAACATTTTTTCTAGAGCTGGCAGCCTTAATTTGAATGACATTTTATTATGGCGTTAGTTTTGATTTTCGTCGCTTTACAAATATGTTGTCAAGGGTTTTTGGCGACAATTTGAAGAATGATATTTTGCGGTGCCGTTTTATTTTCAATGGTTGATGATCAGCAATAATTGTAGAATAATGATCTGAAGCTTTTGCTTGAAGACATGAAACTCGACTATTGGTGTATACTTGACACTGGCTAGATGTGATCACTCAGACCCATATTTTAAGAGAAGAAAATAGTCGAGAGAAGATTATTTAAGATCGATTTCAAGAGGGTGATTTAAAGACGTGCTGATGAACAGTCGATAATTTATCCATGATGAATAGTGTAACATTTTTGTTCATGATTATCTTTATGATTTGAATAAAACGTTACATTGTTTCAAACTATGACATCCCACCTTGCTATTATTATTTATGAATGATGTTAAGAATATTGTAACACAAGGACGC
Organism: Dendrolimus pini; assembly: GCA_949752895.1. Taxonomy (NCBI): domain Eukaryota; kingdom Metazoa; phylum Arthropoda; class Insecta; order Lepidoptera; family Lasiocampidae; genus Dendrolimus; species Dendrolimus pini. The sequence continues at coordinate 14,034,670 of OX457145.1, read as the reverse complement.
TGAATTTTGAGTCGGCCTTAAAGCTTGGCATAGATCGCATCAAACCTTATGGTCATTGTTAGATAGCAAAATGTAGCTACGCTGTAAGTTTTCTTTTTACTGAAAAAGCTTCTGCAGCCAATCTCAAGAAGCATTATAATCGGCAAGGATGGCGACAATTATGGTCTATACCAAACTTTATGGTCACTCTTAATTAACAATAGACGACTGCGCCATAAGTGTTTTTTGCATGAAAAGTTACTACACGACCTTCTACAATTAATTAGAAATGGTCATTAAATTTGTCGATGATTGTATTCTACGCCAAATTTTGTGGCTAGTTTGAATTAATAATATACTGCTTACGCAGTATTTTTCACGCAATAGCACTTACTGAGCAGCCTTGTCTCATCCTCTTAAACCGGAGTGGCTTTAAAAATTGATCAATTTTTTATTATAGTCGTTAAAATTTTTAAATAAATAGTTTAAGATTAAAAATTAAGTTACATAATAATTAAGTTACATATTTTATGTCTTTTTATCCAAAAATGCGAAACAAAGTATTGCATAATATTTTTTGTAAATATTTTTTTCTGATATTTGTGTAAATAAGGTTTTTATTACCAAAGTATTGATTTACATTTTCTGAGTATTATAAATTAAGTTCTTTTTTTAATAATTAATAGTTTATTTTAATGTAATACGTAAACTACTTCTCATTAGCGTCTTGATTTTAATTTATTATTTTTATTTTCCAATTTGTATCTAGTCGGCTCATTATATAATTAGTGTAAAATATAAAAACAATCGATCAATGAAATTTAATACTCAAACAAAAATATTTAATTTGAACACAAATTTGCATTGTGCTGGATTCGGATTAAACAAATAAATGAATAACTCTTTCTGTAATATAAAATTTAATATTTAAACATTATCTATGTTTATTGAACTATAAAATATCCACACTATATAACCACATCGTGAACATTTCTTTCGCTTCGATCATCGAATAAAAAAATAATGTTGCTTTTATAAAAAAAAATGTGTGCGTGTACACACGTAAGTGTGAAACTTTAGAATTGAAACTTCTTTATGCCCTTATTTTTCGAAAAATGATCTACTATATGCAACTTTACAGAAATTGGTTAAATAAATAAAGCCCCTACCACGGTCGATTCGACCGTGGCAGGGGCAAGAAAACAAGATGGCGCGTAACCGAAAAAAGTGAGGGTAAATTTTATTCCAACGCCGATAAAGAAGTTTCACTTCAATTAGTTTATAAATTTATGCTCTCTTTATGAATAAGACATAAAATGGACTGAGTAAGGGAGAAACTGTCACAAAAAATTGACCACTCTTTAGACAGAGATAAAACTACTTTGCGGCTAATACCTGTCTCTTTTTTGTTTTTGTCTACTGGTCACACGTTAACTTTATGCCTCTCAAACTTTTCTGACCGTATATTCCTTTCATAATACTCATTTCATTTTCTACGTCTATGATTACACGTATTACTGCAGGTTCACGATAATTTGTTTAGCAGTGTTAATAGCTTGAAAAAATTTACATTATTTATATAGAGAAACAAAATTGCGTATATATGTAAGTATATAAAGAGTGTAATATGTACATTTGAAATTGGTTACAAGTAATTGTGGTGATTGTGTGGGTTTTTGGGAATAAATAAATTATTGTGGACGCACTGTAGAAATTTAATTTATGTTATAGATAATATAATAATAGACAATTGAATGCATTTTACCACCAAATATTTTTTTGTACTTAATTATTTAAGTAGACTATAAAATTAAGAAATCAACGATAAACTACGTGATAGATGGTGTTAGTAAAAACAACGAGATTTTATGTAAATATTGTAGTTAGGATTTCGTATTACGCTTTAGTATAAACGGTCCGAGAAAATTTTGTTCTTTTCAGAATAGCAACAGAACGCAGCACAATAACTTGCTTTGCATGGAAAAGGGACTATTGTGCAGTCTAAGCTAGTTAAGAGCGGAAAACATAAACTGTAGCTCAGACTATAGGTACTGTAATTACTACAGCTACGTCAGTAAAATTTGTAACATTATAAATTCCGTGAAAGGTTTTTGTTAAAAAAAGTAGATAATTATTTTTTAACAAATAAAAGGTTTAGTTTGTTCTAAAATTAGACAATAAAGAGATTATCGTAGATGAGAAATTATGTTAGTGATAATAAGTTAAATATATTACTGGATATGATAGTTATTGCAATTCTCGAAGGCGATTAGGTTTAATTGGCTTATTACCATAAGCCGTGAGACCAAAAACGGATATGATGTGACAGCACACTCGCAACTGATCGTGCTGTCAGAGGCCTTACTCTCAAACACATTTCGTCGTTCGTTTTCCTCCGATCAGCCGAAAAGAGTCGATGAAATTTTAGATATAGAAAGAACTATAATATAGACCATATAACACAAAATTAAATGGAACATGCAATGGAGAATGCACTTAATTAAAAAAAAACAAAGTTCTAAAACGAAAACATACGACAGAAGTCGTGTCAGAGTAAGCCCTCAGACACACACTATCGCAATGCGCAATATGTTCTACCACGAGTAAAGTCCACTCGCCTTAGTGGGTTGCAAAATCTATAATAAATATAAAAATAAATAAGCAAATTAAGAGTTTGTGTAAATGAATGCCAATTCCATACATTTATTGAACTTGTCAACATGAGAATTTTGATGAGCTGTCAGATTATTATATTGAAATAATTTAATTTACAAGACTAGTAGTAGGGCAAATGAACGCAAGTAAGATATAAAAACTATACCATAAATCAATTCCAACCAATTATTTCTTAAATTTGGTAGTTATTGTTGACTTATGAAGTGAAGTTAGGAAATCCAAAAAAAAATTGAATGATATGTTATATGCAATATAAGTTGTGAAATATTATCAAAACTTCCACTGACTACGAAAACAGAGAATACGTTCTGTACATTCAAGTGCCTCTGACATATATTTACTCGGACGGACAGTCGATGTTTGTAAAAAAATAGAAAATAGGTGTATGCATGAGATTTTGTTTAAAGTGAAGTGTAAAATATAGAAAGGAGGATAAATTATATTGCCTTTTAATTTTTCAAAACCCTGAAAATTCCTATTATAGTGGTTATAAAAAGAAAAGATAAACAAAGAACTAGTAAACTACAAGGTTTCGTTTCTAAGCATTGAGGCATAATGGACTTACTACCTACATAGTACATATTATAATTATCTCCATGCTTATAAAAGACTTTCATCAAATACTTTAGTCTAGAGTCAAGTCAGACTACTTTAGATTGGATCTGGTAATAAGTCTTGAAGTAATTACATAGTCGTTAAGAAGATATGAATGATAGAAGAGATTTGTCACAATTCACTCATCCTAATATCCGTTTTTTAAACAAATGTGAGTTTCCAAATTAATAATGCTCACGTATGTATATACGACCTACGACTCGTATGAGATTATATATATTTTGTTCCTTTAATGTAACACCTGGTATATTAAAGGTAAGATTGATAATTTCATTAACGTCCATTATTGCGGTAAAAGAAACATTCAAATCGTATAAATTTTTTTAAAGTGATAACTTCTTATGGGAGGGTAAATCGCTTCGTTACGTAACGCGTTACGGCACCAGTCTGTCTGGATTCCTTTTCTCTCACGTTAGATTAGTTTAAGTTATCACTTCTGTCGGGCGTCCTGAGACACCGTCTTTTTTTATCACAAGCTGGATACATAATATGCTGGACATAAATTAACTACTTAAACGTCCGCATTTGCAATTTTGGAAATTGTAAGACTTGTTAGAAAAAAGAAACAAAATGTCAATGTCAAAGATAATGACAAATGACAATTTCATGTGAAGTAAACAAAAATCAATCACATTCACATTTACAATTTGATTCGTTGAAGAAATTGTTGGATCGTGTTTATAATTTGTGAAAATTGTGGTTTCTTAATAAAAATTATTTAATAATAAACTAAACGTGATGGGCAAAGAAAAATCTAAAAAACGGAAGCGATCATCATCTAAAAGCAGTTCAAGTTCTAGCAGCTCAGATTCATCGCGTGAAAAGAAGAAACTACGTAAACTGAAGAAAAAGCTCAAAAAGGAACAGAAAAAAACTGAGAAAATATTGAAAAAGAAACTTAAAGAAGAGAAAAAGAGGATGAAAAAGATGCGTAGAAGTAAAAGCTCGAGTTGTAACAGGGATGAGAGTGTCGGTAACAATGAAGAAGCCTCTGCTGATATTCCATTAGGTGAGGTTCCATATGGCTGTAATAAAATGACTTACTAATAATATTTTAGGCAGATACCCGTATTATATATATATTTACCCATATTATAGGTATATATATACCTATAATATGGGTATATATATACCTATAATTGGAAATATTTCCAATCTAAGTAAATTAATTTTGTATTATGGTAATAAACAGATAACTTTGATCTTATACCTTATATTAGATCTTATACCAGAGCAAACAATAGAAAATTCAGTTTCTTAAAATTAAAATCCATAAGAGTAAATTCTACCCTACTGGCAACAAAACAAAGATCTATGCATTCCAGTGAATTAGCTGGGCTACAGCTTAGTCCAGAAAGACCAAGCATAATAGAAATCTGTTCAATCAATATAATTCAAGCAATAATTTCCTTCTGTTTTGTTTGGGTTACAGTTTAGAATTATCCATTTATTCTATTCTATTATTTGGAGATTTGGTTTCAATACTACTAGTGCTGATTCGGCTAATGTCACAGTAACTTATCAAATGTTAGGTACTGTCCATCAAGCTTTTGTATTATACATTTTGAACCTGTGATCTATTTTAACTATTTCATTCAATTAAAGTACCCAATAGAATAGAACAGAATAGAAAACACTTTATTGTTCACCAAATAAACGATTACAGAATAAATAAATTACTATAATGTAACAGCAAAACACCCAATATTATCTCTGAACTCAAAAAAGATTTATGCTTAAGTCCACAACTATTGTAAATTCAGATATCTTATAATGAAAACTGTAGTTTTCTTTCCTTGCTATATTAACCATCTATAATATCAATGTAAATATTTATTTGAAATAAAACAGAATTTAATAAAAATCTACCTATATTTTTATTCAATTTGGAAGTGGTAATTCAAATTTCATATTATAATTTTCCAGAACTGATGGAGAAGTCTAAAGCAATGGCGCCAATGACCAAAGAAGAGTGGGAGAAACGGCAAAGTGTTATTCGGAGAGTGATGGATGAGGAGACAGGGAGATACAGGTTATCCTATCATTCTTATTTGTTACTTGATTATGGCATAGCAAAAGGGAAGGACTTTTTTAGATGCTGTGCTCCTATTTATTAAAGGCTTGTGTTTAAACACCTACCAGAAATGCACCTATTTTACTACCAATAAATTCAAAATACCTACCAGAATGGATAAATGCTCACCAAATTGTGTTTCCAGAAGTATTGTAGAAATGAAGCTATTTTCCTTTTTATGCTATGCCATAAAAATATATAAACGCCTTTAAAGCTAATTTCAGACCAAATATTTTACATTATCGTTAAACAGATATTACCAATATTTTGTTTCTCCACTTCCAATTTAGTAATTTTTGCTGAGGCAAAAAAGCAAACGTTCCAACGTACAATTAGTTTTAATACCAAATATAATATTTCAAATATAGTATTCCAAACATGATAATATATGTTGCTTGTTTATTGTTTTATGAATTTGATTGAAACATGATAATATAGCCAAATAAATACTTCACTCTCAATATTACTGCAACACAAATGATTGAAGTAGGTAAAAAATGAATCACTAGTAGAAAAAAAAACAAAAGTAAAATGAAGTTATGTTTCATTATATTTATAGGTACTTATAAGATTTATCAATGGCACTTTAAAGAACACAATAGTTAAAAGCAGTCAATCACATAAACTTTTTAAAAAACAAAAGAAAATAATTATTGAATCAACAGAGGTTTTTTAGATTTAGCTGGGCGCACTCTCTTTCTCTTCTCACCAATAGGGATATTCCTAGCTTCAAGAGGTGATTCCACGTACTACAGCGTGACAATGTGTGACGCTTGCATGACGGGATTGCGTCCTGTGGTCTGTGCCTTACATGCCGGTGGCGGCTGTGCTGGTTGCAGGGTAAATAAGTAAAGGGAAACGACTGTAATCTTAGTTTAACAATAATATATTCTGGATTCAGGTTGGATAATTTGATTACACTTAAACTATTTAGAACTGTAATTTTCAGTTTGAATGTTAGTGTTTTAGTAAAACAATATTTGGTGGGCATTTATCCATTTTGGTAAGCAAAAAGAATTTAAATACAAAACATACAATTATTCTGATGAGTGTATATTTATTTTGGAAAGTAAAACATTGTTTTTTAGGCACCTCGGTATAGAGTGGATTAAATTTATATGAAGTAATATATTTTATTTGGTGCTTAATCTAAGGGCCAAAAAATTTTTTTCGTGAGCATTTCAATTGTACCCTTTATTAAAATAACAATATTGTGTACACGAGTCCCTGCGGCACGAATAAACCCATGAGGTTTCTGTGCCACAGTTCAAATGTGATTTGTAATGTATATAAATGCAATATGCAAATGTAAGCATATTGGATAATAAATTTAAAAAAAAAGTAAATTGTTGATTACATGCATGGAAACTGGTTTCCATTGCCTATGACCATTTGTAACATGAAAGGTGCTAACAATGGCTGCTACTCTCTAAAGAGAGCCTGGAACCTGGCCACTAATGCCACACACACACAACTTAAGGTTATAGCGGCATACTCTAGACCAGGCAAGTGCATCACATAATACAGTCATCTGCATCTAACAATGTTGCAATTGCCATTCAAGCATGGCTTGTCTTGTGTATAGATACTTGTCTCTGTGGTTGAATAAGTCTTTCCCAGCCTAAGTCACAGCAATGCAGAGGATCCAGATTTGATTCCTGGCATGATACATTTTTGAAAACAAACTTTCTTATTTTTACTATGGTATGGGATCAGGCTCCCTCCCTCCCACATTATATTTGTCTATCAATTAAAATTAAATTAGAAATGAAACTTATTTAATGTAGGTACATATAAATCTTATATAACTTATGAATGAGGGAATTAGTGTTTATTCCACCTTTGGTTTTCCAGTTACACACTGCCATTTTGATGGCCTCTGTGGTTGAGCGGGCTACGTCTTAGCTGGTCAAACTCATTAAAACACAGGGGCTCTGGGTCTGATTATATAAACTTTTGCAACTCCTTTAGGAGCAACTCTCTAGTGTTACAGATATGAATCAATTGTTTACAACTATGTAGTACACCAGACCACTAACAATAACTGTTGAGTACAATAAATCTTGTCCGTAAATGAGTGTAATGCTATGAAATCTTAGCACACTAAGATTTCAGACACACACACACACAATCAGTCCTAGGGTGTGCCCTATTGATTGATTGTGTCAATATCAAGTCAATCTATTCATCGCTATAGGTAGGTAGCTTGCTAAAAAAGAAATTTATACAAGATCGTCCCACACGTAAAGGGTGCCGCTTCAAATCCTGACTGGAAAGAATGCAGCATTTATGGAATTTTCTGACTCTAATGTATATATCAATCACTATGTGCTAATGGTGTATGAAAATGCGATGAAAACTGCACATTGAATCAAACCGCCTTGGATAGTTGAGGCAGGTATACTGGCCATTACACTATGAGAGGCCCAAGCATCAACAGTGAGACATTTATGGGCTGTTACTATTATTACTATTAAAGATGGTTCATTTAACTCTCGAATTTAGCTTTAAGTGAAAAATCAGAATTAATAATTTAAAAGTCCATTGCCATCCCTCAGTTGTGTCCTGTTTTCAGGTTAATAAAGGGAGATGGGGAGGTCTTGGAAGAGATAGTCTCAAGGGACAGACACAAGGAGATCAACAGACACGCCACTCTGGCCGATGGTGCATTCTTCCAATCACAGACTGTTGATAAAAATAAATTATAGGTATAGTCCCAATATTTAGATAAAGAATTTGGTGTAAAATTATTTCATGATGTGGATAGTTTCTGGATTTGTTAAGCTTACCTAATTGTATCCTGGATGCTTTGACTTTCCTAAAAATTAAGAACACTTGTGAAACATTAGTTGTGTTAGTGTAATAATATAGTTTTTGTTTGGTGTTAGTCAAAGAACTATTGTAATAAATATGTGTATGTAAGATATATATAAATTGGATGAGTGATGAGGTGAGAGTCTGGCAATCGCCTTACTACTAACTACTTGATTATCATATGAAAATTTATAAATAATTGACACTGGTTAAACCTACAACAAGCACGAAGGCATATTTAAAAAAGTTCATTTATGATTATGACATATCGATATTTCAGTATCTTTTACAAAACATTTACATCATATATCTATGTGAGTGGTAAAACAGCGCCTCACACTTTATAAACGTTTTCTTTAATTTCACATTGATAACATTGGCATAAATCACAACCAATATAAATTAAAAAAACCTTTTTTCAGAAGCGTAAAACATTTAGGGGATTATTAGGTCCTGCTTTTCAAGGTAATATGCTTTTCTTTAAAATAAATATTAGTCAAATTAAGGATAGTCTTACTACCCGCCGATTGAAATACGCAATTATTATTGCCTCTTTACTTCAATGTGTTGAAAGAGTCTTTTTAACTTTCCAAAAATATAGGTATCGAAACGAATAACTTAGTATCTTTTAAAATACATTGTAGATTGACAGAAGAAAGTTAAATTTCGATGTATATTTATTGAAGATTAAAAAAATAATTTAAATTTTAAATTTTCAAGATTTAATTATTGAAGCAGAGGCGATATTATTGTATATAACAAATTATTGTGTATTCCAGATATATTTAATATCGGGATACTATTTGTAATAAGGAGAGAGTTGATTGAAAATTGATGCTTAACGATTTTGATGGCTTTTTTTTGTCAGGAACAAGGGAAGTCAGATTTATCAAAATATTTTAATATGCAATTTCATCAAAGGTACCTTAAATGTACTAAATGCTATTTAAGTATTTATTAAACAAACAAAATGGTAATTGTCTTTTATTTTACCCATTTATTAAAACAAATAATAGGCAGTTAAAAATTGACACAAGCTCCATACATCTCGTGTCAAAATTCAATCGATGGTAGGGCAAGTGAATGCATAGTAAGATTTAGGGACCGGCTATAGAAGATTGTCTGTAAATAAAATACATCGTTTCCTTTCTATTTATATAGCGACAGAATCAAACTGGTTCCTTAATCGTCGTTGTCTATACTATAATAAATCTGTATGGATTAATTTGGAGTAGCAGATAACAAAAATACAATTTTTAGAATATTTTTCTGTCTGTTAGAGCAACACTTGAAAACTACTGAACATATTTAAATGAAACTTAATACAGAGCTAGCTCGTATCCCGGGGCGTAACTTAAGATCGTTTTATGCCGAGATATAACGCCGTTTAGCAAAATAGATGGCGCTGCAATTCCTGTTTTTCAATTCACTAACAAATACCTATGATGTCATAAATAACATATCGTTCATTTTATTACTTCAAATCAGGTTGGATTCGACTCATCTATATGTTAACATGGGCAGTTGTCTAGACTATGTGGACTTGGTTTATTTGTATTATATCTAAAAAATCGAAGTTTTGTGTAAGTAAAATAAAACTACTGGCTAGGTAGGGTCTGACACGCGGCATAGCCGCGGAGTAAACTCTTGTATATAATTATTTAAATGAAATTCATTATAGTAGTAAGTCAAACTTCAAAAATTAATATACAAAAATATTTACAAGAAGTCTCTTGTAAATATTTTTTTGTCTTGTCTTGTGTTGAAGTAGTCACTCAGAAATTTTAATTCTTATGCTTCTCTGTTCACCTATTTATTATTACTATATTTGAAGTGGTTACTTCTTATGGGTGGGTAAACCACTTTGTTACGTAACGCGTTATGGTGCCATTCTCTCTGTCTCACGTTAGATTAGATTATCACTTCTGTCGGGCGTCCTGAGACGCACACCCTCTTTTTTATCTATGTCTACTCTCTCTTAGATTTATAGGACTTATGTTAGAATATAAACTTTGGTATCTCATATAAGTGAACTGTAATGTTCTTTTGAGATGTTTTTGAATGTTCTTCAAACCCCAAATCCTCCTCAAAATACAATTTCTCAAGAGATACAAAGTTTAAATAAAAAAGGTTTTTAAATACAAGCCTTTGAGATCCTGGATATCATGTAGCTGTAGTAGCAGACTGCTAGCAAAGACAAGTAAAACGAGCCCAAACACGACGGGTCTATCTTGTTTAGTACAGGAGTTCCTATGGCCACCTTCCAACTCTATCAACAGATCAGCTCCATGGTACCATATTATTGCATTGTCACGCGATATACATATGCGTGCAAAATTTCAGGTCAGTCGGAAACCGGGAAGTTGGTGAAATTTAAATTCCAAGATTTCACCCGAACATACATAAATACATCCATTGCAAGTTAAATAAAAGCTTGTAATAAAAAAATCAGTTTCGCACATAATATATTTATTTACTTTTTCATATATTATGGCAATATCTAACAAATCTCATATGAAACATTAATATTTATGTGTTTTACATTATTTAAATTAATTAGCCTACTTTCTATCACATTTTTGTAAACAAAACTAGCGAACTTAATAGAATTACAAACAAACCATAGTTATGTATAAAATTAGGTAACACAATTATTTATCTAAATTAAAAAAATTATTAGTTACAATCTAATTTTAATCACAATTATAATATTAAACCATAAATTAATACTTGATTTTTTGGTACAACACCTTATTCTTATAAAGATATTTACTCGTAATATTCGATAACTGGTAAAAAGTACTATACTAATATCATTAAATACTCCATACACAATATATCATTGAGCTATAATGGCTCATTTACACGTGCATGACAAGAACTATGAATGTCAAAGAAGCAAGTGAGGTGTGTAAGAATAAGCCTAAATGGCGCTCTGTTGTTCGTGCCTACCCCGCAAGGGACCTGGCGTGAAGTAATGTATGTATGTATGTATGTATTTACACGTATGTATAGAGTATAAGTACATTTTAAGTGACTGTTATTTAAATTATGATTTTAGTAATAGTACACTTAAAATTTACATATCTACTCATATACTTAATATGTACCCATAAACTAGCTATGGGAGAGGCCTCATTAGTGCGGTGCGTTGCGTCATCGCAGCGGTAACGCTGCGTTGTTTTACATATATTTTAAGTGACATGCACACTCCCCACTTTCAGACACTGCGCTTCGCCGACGTGCGTATTGCATCGTCGCAACGCAAGTGTGGTATGCAATTGGTCCATTGTGACAACGCAACGCACTAATGAGGCCTCTCCTATATGTTACACTGGAGGTATTTGAATCAAACGGAATACCCGAGGAGAGGTCTTAGTGTATTAATAACAAAGAATAATAGAACAGATGCGATATTTATTGCTTAATATTCGCAATACATTAATTTAAATAATATATATAAAATAGATTTTTCAATTGGGCCTTCAGGGCTAGATCCTAAGCTAACTAGAGGAAAACACTCAAAGGAGCCTCAAGGCCGACTTTGACAAAAACCAAAGTGGTATCATTAGATTTTTGACAAATCCTTGTCAGGAATCGAATCAATTTTGCAAAAATAAACATACTTATATTATTATACGTAATCATAGTTCAGCTTGTATGGATCATTTCTGTGAAGAAATGACAAACGGTAAGCCAAGGGAAATGGTTGTTTTTCAACAAAATGTTCTATTCTCCATACATTCATTCACCTCACCTCATTTATGCGGTCATATCACCGCAATTAGTTGGGTGTGACATTGCCGTCTTGAGTGGTGTAACACCTAGTTAGTCCAGGAATATTAGGGGTTTCACCTCGGAATGAGAGATAGTCAGCTATAAACTTCATTTCTAAAACTTATCTCAAAACCTACCTATTTTAATTAATTAATAAACTTTATCTGGCGTGTTTTTAATCGGGACTACAGGTTGACCTCGAATGACACTAACACTGCGCGCTCTGCCCCTGTGTCTCGAAAATGGTTCAAGATATATAAAAAAATGTTAAAACAAAGGTAGTAGAGAATTTAATCCTCTACAATATTTGTAATTAATACAAATAGCATAAAAACCATAGTAAACAAGATATTTGCAATAAATATGAAAAAAAAAAGTTTCTTTGACAACATCTGTAGTCGCGGACACCCTACCATAAGTGGTTTTGAAACAAGTTTTAGGATACCAAAATAAAGGTTTATACAAGTTTATAGCTGACTCTCATTCCGAGATACTTGCCCTCATTTGACTAATATTCCTGGACTAAGTGTAAAGATTATTATAGCTCAGAAATTTTAAGGATTAAATTATCTTAAGCCGTTATTAGACGGTTCATTCCTACCTTTCAATCTGGATTAAGCAACCAAAGTGATCTAAACAATAAAATTCAAAAACGATTCAAAATCATCGCATGTTATCGTGTTCTTTCGGATCTTTCGGTTCTGCCTCTTTCAACCATCTTTCAACCAAACTTATTTCATTTTTCAGTTATAAGCATTACTAATAAGTCTAGTCTCTTTCAAAAACATTTGATTAAATGTTTATATACCTTAAAATTATACAGTCTGTTTCTAAATAATTTAAAACCGGTCTCAAGGTAATTTGGAACAAATTTGTAATAGGTATAAAAATAGAATATAATATTAAAAATATAATATCATTAGAATATTTGCTCATAACAAAGTATTTAATATTTGTCTACCAAGTTTGAGCTGCAACATTTTTCTTTAATTTTAAGAATATTCTTATGAATAAAGTCAAGTCCTTACTCGTCGCACTTTGTCAGGTAATAAAAAGTCAGTCATCTTCATGTTATTTGGCCTTTACAGTTTTCACATTGAGCAAAAGTATTTTTGGCGGGAAATCGAAAGTTGATGTTTTAATCTGCAATATTGTTTACTTTTTTTTAACCGACTTCCAAAAGGTTCCCGAGAAACTTGGCCGGTATTTATTTTTTAAATATGGCTTCTGCAGATTTTTTGCTTTAGTCAGTGTCAAGTATGCATAATTATTTCAGTTTTATATTTAAATTAATACGCACTAGACAAGAGCCGGATCTATGAGGAACCTTCAAGAATGGAGCGCTTTAAGAATCTGTAAATATTTCACTAATCGATTGAAATTTTTCACTTTCTCACTTCACTCTTTTTACGTACATATTAGTATATTATATCTATTGCATACCTAACCCCATCCATACAGAGTTTCTGTCCATACAAAGGTTGTCTGGAAGAAATCCCCGCCCATTGTACTTATCAGTACGATTGTATGTATGAATTTATTTGTAACATTGTGTGCAATAAAGTATTCTATTCTATTCTCACATTGAGTTATATGTACTACATCATTGCTTTCAAACTTGGTTTTAAGCAGTTATAATTTGGTCATTATTTTTTATGACTCGGGTATCTATTTAGTTATTCTAGTATTGAAAAACAATATATAATTGGTAATTTTTAACAAAAAATTAACTAAAACAAATTATATCATTGCCCTTATATTCCCGCCAAATTAGAAAAAGGAACAAATTAATTTTTATATGTGACCTTTTAATATTTGGTCCTTACATTCAATACAAGTAATTAACATTAGTCTACAGTTAATGTCATATTTATAACAGTGGTTACTGTCATATAATTAAGTAATTAATATTAGTACTTAGGTAGTGTGACCAAGTTCTATGATAGGACTTAAAATAAAACATTAACATTAATTTTTAGTGCCATACAGTAGATGCCAATGTGCATATGTTTTGAAAGGACGTTTACCTATCAATTATAACATGAGACATGTTATTGAAGACAAAATAGAGTTTGGGTACAAACTGGGTTAGAGTTGGGTTTGGACAAAATAGTATTCGACACTTACGACTTCGTCAACTGAGAAATTAAATAAGCCCCAGAGATTACCTTAAGAAAATTTAAAAGATTCTTAAATTAATTTATGGGACTAATACATCTATTTGGATTCAATTGATTTTATTAAAAGAAAAATCTTTCCAAATGATGCATAGGTATTGAACAATAAGTCACAATGAGTTAAAATTTTCCTTGTACAAATAGATAAACATTAGGTATCTAAATTGATTAGTACTTGGACTAAATTGTTCAGAATATCTAGTTAGACAATTGATAATTGACAACGGATTTAAAAATAAAAGTAAATATTTTCGATATTTAGTCAAACAAATATATGTCATAATATTGTCAGCCACTGATCAGTTATTAAACTATTGATTGCAGTTCGATTTAATAAATCGCAGAGAACAGTTAGTTTATTGGCTTTGAAAAACGATTACAAGATCACATATAATTAATAAAAACCTAACAAAGTATAACACATATTACAAGTCTTGACAAAGGTGGCTTCCAGATTATCTGAAGAAGACTGGGCAATATTTGATTTTGTACAAAAAACTTTTATCTTAATCAAACATAAAAATGGGGACCTGTATGTAAATTCCATTTAGTTTAATTTAAGAGTCCACCTTATACACTCGCTAATAAAATTGCAAACCTTAATCTGACACAGCTTTGTACTAGCGACTACGTCCCAAAATGATGAAGGTAGTTTTTTATGAGTCAATGTTAAAGAAGCGTAATTCTAAATCAAATAATTATTATCAATAAAGAAAGTACAAATAATCGGCAAAAGTTTCATATATAGTCCATTTTTAGTGTGATCATTGAGGTTAAAAATCCAGGGGTCTTCGATGAACTAATACAAAACAAGATTGTTAGAAACAATAAATCATCGAGAAAAAATTCAAGCAACACGTAGCTCTGTAGGCTTATAGTTATTAGTTGAAGTTATTTTGTCTTATTTTTATCTATTTGATGCTATAGCCAAGCATCAGCACAATTGGATAAGTGGGCTCGTAAATTCTTTTCTATTATAATTATGAACTCTAATGAAATACCCCTTTAGTCCCCTATACATAATATATAAACTTTATTACGCTCAGCGTTATAATTCACTTGTCCTTATTTTAACATTGGCAACACTAAAACGTCATCTCTCAAGGTAAGCATACCTCCATTCCCAGTAAGATCACATATTCACACAACGCAACTTCTTCTCAGGTACTCTGGACGCGAATTGGTAACTAGGAACAACCGCTTTAGCCTCTTCGACTTCTTTCTCTTCCTTTGTTTCCATTATAGATTTCAAGCATATCTTCATTTCTGCAGCAAATTTCCTAACTAGTCTCTCTAATGAAAATAGATGCTCGTCTAAAGCCTCCGGGATCTCTTCCCGCATGAAATCTGCCAACCTTAAAAGGTATTCTACGTTAGAACCAGAAGATCCACGGCATTCGAGAATTTGCTTTGCGATTTCTGGCAACGGTGCAGCCCCTAACCAATGTCGATTTTCAGGGACGGCTATGTAAAGCACCGCGTCTCTCTTGTCGGAAGACGTTGATGGAAGAAATGATGGTCTTGGCTGGAAGTTGACTGTGTATATTCTATAGCCTCCTAATTGGCACTCTCGGTTACTTAGATAAGGTAGGGCGGCGTTGTTTTCTGCTGATATAAGGAAAGCTTTGCCCCAAGTGACACCCTGAAACAAAAGAAGTAAATTTTAATTGGTACAAAATAGTGTAATTAGACAAAATACTGATTCTGGAAAAATAATGCCACCAAATTGTTAGAGTTGATGACAAACGAGTGCTTAGTGCTGAAGCACGCGTATTTCATTTGAATAAGGTGGGATCGAATCCTAGCTTGCGAATGTTTTCAGACTCTTTTATCTCGCATTGCCGGCGAATGAGGAGTCGGGAAGAAACCTGCTCATCAAAATTACATAGGTAATATCGATTCGCATATTGATGCGAATCCGCCTATACGAGTTGATTAAGCGTGTCTGGTATACCTTTAGTTACCTTCCATGTTTGTTAACCAAATTAAAACAAGATTGTAGCCCTGAATATAATACAAACAGATCTAGACTCTTTATTATTTAGGAAAAAACAACCGATAAACCCATTTACCATTCTTTACAATAAATCGACTTCCTCAAGTAGAATAAATTAACTTTATTCAAATGTTTTTATGCTTGTAGCAATTTACAGAGCATTTACTTTGTAAATTAGATGTTTTATGTTGACCTCAAATATTCCGGATTCATTTGAATCTAGATTGTTCTGACTTCTGATATTGTTTGAGTTAAAAATGTTCCTCCACTTTCAAATAATTAGGATAAGGATGGCTTAAGTTTTTCAGTTTATGCCACAATTACTTTTAGTGTACCGATACCTAAAGATCCCTTATCTTCTCCGGTGTTTGACCATTGATGTTTGTCACAGCTGTTTATATTAGGAACAGATAATTTTGAACTATAAGCTAGAAAAAAGTTAATATCATTGAAGTTAACGATGCCAAAATAGTTTGTAGATAGTTTTTAGAAAGTTGTTTCCCACGAAGGCAATGCAGATGCTGGGATATGAAATAATTAATGATGTCCCCCGTAATATCCTCCATTGTTTTATAATTTCAAGAATTTTGGTAATAGTTTAAAATAACGCCTTTTGTGAGACCATTTGAGTCAAAGAAAGATGATTCTGACATCTGCCATTGCCATTGTACATATTTTAGAAAATAGTCATGTAATTTGTAATGCATGCTTTGTTTTAATTTAATAAGCATAAGAAAACAATTTATTACTTTAAAGACAGGGGTGGCATTTTCCCAGAAGGGTTGGATCCAGGCTACGGAACTTTTCCCTGTGCGTAGACCAACCCACACTACCCGATAATTTTTTAATCAATCAAACCGTAATACCGCTTCAAAAACTCCATGCAGTTATTAATTAAAAAGAGCAAAACTGCTGCTAACATTCTACCAAAATATACGATGAATACAAGTAAATATTGTTATCACGGGTCTACATTGCGTCGCGCCATTCGTAAATAGGGCTTAGACTTTTGTCTATTAGTATTTGTTTTAATAAAATAATTATTATGATTTATTAGCAATTAAGAAAAATTACAATACACATATAGAAAAATGAGTTTCACTATCTTATTGTTTGTTTTAAATATAAACTGATTTCTTATTTCTTTATGTCTTATCTATGCAATTGTTGCTTAGTCTTCGAAATTGCATCACTACAGCTCACGAACGTACCACTGTTAGGTAGACCCATTTCGGGGTAACGGGTGGAGTTTGGAAGTTTTTTTTGTATAGAACCCCTTGTAGCTCGGTGCGCTGAAGGTATAATACAGTACCATAAGGACAATGGTAGATATAATATATGTCGCAAATTTGGGAATGCCTACATTCAGCAGTGGGCAACGATTGACTAATGAAAGTTATGACTGAGATGTTTGTTCAAAATAAATATAAAATGTTGCTTAAATATGAAAATGGAGGTGTGAGTCGTTATTGCGAATTAAGATTCGCAGCTAAGCATGCGAGACATAAACGGATGTATGAACTCCAGCAATACGATTTGGATAAGGGTGGCGGGTTGATTAACCCTCCAAGGTTTCTCTAAAATATTATGGGAGAAAAACCTTTATTTGATCTTCATATAGCGAAATGGCTATATAATAATGGCTATACATAACACATGGCGATGAATTGTACGATGTAGGTATACCAAAAAAAAGTCTCGCGATAGAATTAAATAGGTGCAGTTCAGCGTGTGCCCGACTGTTGCATATATTTATATATATATAGCATGAATAATAATAAATTACATACATAGATATACACATCTATACATATAAATAAAATTGGAGTGTCTGTTTGTAATATTGAAATAACCGCTTTTTACTACATGCATATGAATATATATACGGTAAATACACCAAAATATCATTTTTTACTATTTTTGTCTGTCTGTCTGTTTGTTCAGGCTAATAATTATCTGAAATGGCTGGACCGATTTTGACGGGACTTTTATTGGCAGGTAGATGATGTAATGAGGAGTAACTTAGGCTACTTTTATTTTAGTAAAAATCTTTTATTTTTGAGTTATGACGATTTTCAATCACCACACCGTACAACACAACGTAATAATTAGTACTGAGCAAATATGTGTGAAGTAGGTTACATATTCTTACTACTATTTATTTTGTCTCTAAATTTTTACATGTATCTATTATTATATTTTTATCAATATCAGTACTTTACGCTTTATTATTTAATTTAACACATGTGTTTCAAAATCCTAACCTAATTATACTATCCGCGCAGGAATGGTTCTCCATTCCTGCGCGGATAGTATAATTTAAATAAAATATCGCAGGAAATTGTATTCTTTCTAGAATACAATTTCCTGCGGCCGGGCGTCCGTCGTGAGAGGCGACAAAACAACCTACAGCCAGGAGGTAGCCCGTCTGGATGGCTACCACCCCTAGTCTAGAGTATGCCGCCATAACAACCTTGTGTTCCGGCGTTTGTAGCTAGTTTACCTTAAGAGAGCAGCAGCGCATTTGTAACGCCTTTGGTGTTACTAATGTCCATAGGCGAGTGGTAACCGCTTTCCATCAAGTAGAGCGTCTGTTTGCTGAACTCAAGCAATAAAAAAATCGCTCTATTAATAATATATATTTTGACATATTATGACTATAATCCAACGACCTCGATAAAACTAAAGGCACTTCAAGCTCCAGACTGATAACACAAGTGGCTATTAGATAAAAACACGGTTTATTTACTAATATGAAAGTGTCGAGAACATTTTCCAAAATCCTATTATTAACGTTTGAGGTGTTTAAAATTAATTGTAGTTTCAGTATCAAATGGAAAGTATTTCTTTATCGCATGAGTTCAGCAGACAGACGGCCCACATGATGGTAAGCGGTTACCATCGCCTATGGATATTCGTAACACCAACTATCAAAGTGCTACCTCTCTCTAAAGGGAGGCTGGAACCTGCCCACTAATGCCATTCATTACACAACCTAAAGTTCTTCAGAGGTGGTAGCTTTCCACACGGACAGTATCTTGCTGTGGTCATTCCGGCAAATACGAAATACTCAAAATGCGGCCATCCGTCTGTATAAATATAACAATCATTTTTCTCCGATAGTAGTATCGGAGATAGTATATTTCATCCAACAGACCCCTGTAGAGGTCTGTTGGATGAAAAATAGAGGTGTACTTTACATGCCGCTAGACAATGAGTGTGGCGCAATCGCTAAAACTATCGTGAAGCTTTTGTATTGTTACGAGTCGCGGGACTCGAATTACAATGCCGTTGGAATTATTATAGAGTTTATTAGAACTATACAAACACGTATAACACAGATACAAATATAACCCAACACAACAAATCCGAATGTAATGCAGAAGTTCGTAATTCAATAAAACGCGCAAAGTCCGTCACTATAGTTCCCGATTGTACAACGTCTCGCCTTGATCGTGGTTCTCGCTTGACTGACTCCTCTCTCCATCGGGACCTGGTTTTATACCTCACAAATACAAATGTGCTCGTATTGTAGTTGACTTCATCCGCCACACCTGGCTAATGACTGCATATTTAGATGGTAAACTGCCATGAAAGAGTATAATAAAACAATAGATTATTCTCTAGAATAATTAGTAAACGCATGCCTAAACAAAAGAAGACGATCATAAAAGAATCACATTCAGTTCAAATGCCGACAGGTAATATAGTGCGTTTTTACAGATATGCAGGTGTGAATTTGTTTTTTGTCGGCGCGTAGGTTGTAACAGTTTAATTCAAATTTAAAAATATCCTTTAACGCCCTACTACTGGGGTTGGGCTAGCTTATTTTTACCGGTATGGACAGTATACCTGCCATGCTTATCTGTTATCTGAACGTGCAGGTTTTAGGATGTTCGCTTTCGACATAAGATTGGCCAGAATTCAAACCCACATTATTAGATGGGGAAGTCCATTAGCTAATTTAGGTATCACGACTTTTGCTGTTAAATACAGAAGAGTTCTAAAGCAAAGTAATTCGCAGACGACAATAGAGCCAAAAAACAAATAGCAGAAGCGTTAAAGAAAGGTCAGGTCAGATTCAAATAAATATGAATGAAAGAAAATGGAGCGAAAATTATTTGTCAGGATCGCCGCAAGCGTAGATCTGTCGTAGTCTGGACGGAAAAAGGCGTAATAATAGGTATGTATAATACCCATTCAGTTCGTGATAGCACTCGCATTCCGGCGAAACAAATATTTAGTTCTTTATTAGATTATCAACATCAAGTTGTTCAATAATACATACAATAATTAGTCTCATACATAAGTACAAACCGATCTTTGCTCACAATGAGCAACTGTTTTTATTCGAGCTAATAACTACTTGTATTATCTCGAGTAAAAACAGTCGCTCAATGTTACAAGTAACATTTCTTTTTTAGCCAACAAAACCAATTGCCATTGATGTAAAATGCATTAAAAGGTGAGGTGATTTAATTCATTCAATTGTTTTGAGAAAAAAGCAACTACATATGTCTATGAGCGTTTCCCGATTCACTCGAATAATAATAACCCGCAGGGGGCTTTGTGGGGAAGCCTTAGGTGAGTAGCGACACCTCGGACCTGATTCCGGGCGCCAAGGCAAGGCCTCGCCTCCGTGTTTGCCTAAGCCCGCCGGCAAGGAGTGGAGATCACTAGAGTTAAGACTCAAGCTCCAGGGGTAGAAGTGATAAATGGCATAACGTCCGAAGTAGTTTCGGTGAACCTGCAGCCTACCTCTCGACACCCCTAGCCACTCACACCCATATTGTCCCTCGCCAATCTCGGCATTTTAGGGGCCATGCAGTAAGTGGCGACTGGCTAGTCATCGTCTGTCCATTTTTTCCATGTACCTTGAACATTGCGACGGGTAGATGCCATAGTCCCCGATCTCTGTAACTCCACAAGCAGTTCATCCCAATAGCCCGGTACCTTTTGTTCTCATTCCCTACAATACTCTTACACTGACCGGGGCTTGTCCTTGGATGCATTTTCATATGGTGTTGACAGGGATAAACGCCGGTCAGTGTCACGTCACATTTAGATTAAATTTGTCAAGGGGCTTCTACGTGTTGGCCTTTTTTTTTTGAGGCGAGGGAAAATGCTACCGATTTACGCACAGACTGAGTCGCTGCCAGGAAAGCGACACACGTCGGTCGGGGGCGATAACACTGCAGCAATAGTATGCTCTTGGCAGTGCTCCGTCCGCGATCGACTCAGGTAGTGTGGAGACTCCGAGCGTTGCTACACGAGCGAGCAACCCCAATACCCACTAAAAACCCCCTCCCTGTCGACCCTGCGCTTTAATTTTGTGGAGGAAAGGCTGAGATTTAGAACATAGTTACGCCCAGCCGATCCAGCGCAATAAAGTGCCTGGAGTGTGCCCCGGGAGAACACACCCCACTTCGTTGTGCGGGGGTAGAAGGTCCTTTGCTTCCTAGCAAGCTAAAGGCCCCCCGCGGTAAACGGAACCTTCAGGGTGGGAAGTAGTGCGCGTACCTGCCTCTCCGGGTGCCAGGTCTAGGCCGGCGACCTCGAGTAGATGCATTCGCACGCGCTGCAGGACTTCCATCGCGTTCTGCGGCCTCCTTTAGAGACATTACTGTCTCACGTCTGTGAGACCCGTCTGGTGACCGCAGCCCCCCAGTTGTCGCTGTTCTGCAACATGGCCTTGACCAGGTCGCAGAGCGAGTCGACCTCTACGTGTTGGCCATGGCCCCACGCAAACCCTCGCAAAAGTCTGGGCGGGCCATTCTTATGGCCCCTGGTCTGTGAGTGTGACACTCGCGCTGATCTTTAGATTTAGAATGTTATAATTTTAATCTACGTCAATTTCATAAATACATATATTCATCATTCTTATGAGCAATTTTAGCTATTATCGATAATTTCGCGTCTTAAGGAAAACATTACAAAATACACACGATAAATTGCAATACAATGTTTATAAAATTAAATGATATTATAAATCTAACAATTAGCATTACAATAACTGTAAATGTTGTATTGACAATTAAACATAAGCAATTATTAATATCGCACTTATGTTAATTCACACTTATACATATTATTATGGAGTATAAAAACCTTAATTATATCTAATATTTTAAAATTCTCGTGTCGCGGTGTTTGTAGTTAAACTCCTCTGAAAAGGCTTGACCGATTCTCATGAAATTTTTTGTGCATATTGGGTAGGTCTGAGAATCGGACAACATCTATTTTTCATCCCCCTAAATATTAAGGGTAGTCCACCCCTATTTTTTTTTTAATTTTTAGTTTTTTTTAAAGATACAGCATTAAAAAATACATACAACCCTAAATTTTCAACGCTCTACGATCAACCCCTATTTGTCGGGCAGGACGACGTCTGCCGGGACAGCTAGTAATAAATATATAATGTAAAAACATTTTATCTAGTAGAAATGACTAAATTTAAGTAATCAGATTTTTTTAAAGACAGAAAGACAATGTGGACATATATAAAATTGAGATAGAAAAAAATATTGATTTAAAAATTGGGGATATAGTTTTACGTAAATTATTCAGTTTTTCCTATTAGACTACAAAACTCAAGAATCAATTTTCGTTGAATGTATTTTTAAGTTCTATTATGCGGAGGTTTTTTAAGATATTTTGCAAAAGTGAATATTTGAGATTTTTTACGTTTTCAAAAGCGAATGTCTTACCGTACATACTTATAAGTTTATTATTTATTAATTAAATTGCGAATTTTACACAGTAAACTTTCAATGCCATTTAAAACGAAACCGTATTAAATCGAAGCGCTCAATAATTATGACAAAAGCCAAAATTCACAGGAACTAGATTCACAAGGTAAAATTTACAATTCTGAGAAATCCCGGACATACTGCATCTCTTAATGTAGGTACCTATCAAATAAAATGACGCGTGCACAAGTGTGCAACAAATATACCTGCAAATTGCTGCGCAAAACCTGACTTCATCTGAAGAAGCATCTATTTTCAGACATGTGTTCCTAAGCCTAACTTTTTTTTTTTTTTTTATTGCAGTTGAGTTCAGCAGGCAGGCAGACGGCCCACTTGATGGAAAGCGGTTACCATCGCCTATGGACATTTGCAACACCAAAGGTGCTACAAATGCACTGCTGCTCTCTTACTGGAGACTGGAACCTGGTCACTAATGCCGGAACACAACTCAAGGTTGTTATGGCGACATACTTTAGACCAGGGGTGGTAGCCATCCAGTCGGGCAAATGCCCTACCACCTGGCTGTGGGTTGTTTTGTCGCCTCTTACGACAGGCCACCTGGCCGCAGGAAATTGTATTCTTTCTCCGTTCCTGCACGGATAACCCAAGAGCGGCAATAGAGTGTAGTGGGGACTCGTCTTCAAGTCGTTCCCTCACTGCTGAGTATCGTGACATTGATCTCTTTTCTATCAACTTCTCCCAATTATCGCGCGTAAGCGACTCTCCTGCAGTTTGTCTGCTATGTCACGAATATGAAGACTGTCGCGGTCTTTCCACTGTCCTTACACATCCATCGCGACATATAACATCTCCTTGGCACGCAGCTTTTGGTTGTGTCGATCAAGTACAGGTACTACACTTCGCTGCCATTTCAAAAGGACAGAATTAATGATAGATTTGTTTTCTACTTTCATCACTATAACTACCAAATGATGCAAAACCTTCCATTATTTTCAACATCAGTAAAACAATATCCATCAATATGTGACCAATCAGTTTTTTAAAGTCAAAATTGCGAAATGACTATATTACTACAACAACTACAGTTATTATATCGGTCATAAAAAGATATTGAGGTTATGCTACGTTTACACGAGTAGAGTATAGTCTGACCGAGCGCACCTCGGACAAAAGACATAGCGATTCAGAACTGAACAGAAGTATGGTGGCAATTCGAGTGGACCTAAAAAACGGCTGTTGATCTGGGTAACCTAGGACCGAGCTACAATTTTACAACTCTACTCGGATGACCATATAGAAAAAATCAGCTGGTTTAATATATTTAACTGATACCTAGAAAATTTAAAGATTGATATGAGTAAGTCCATATTTGGATACAATTCCGTTTTCGACGGTTATTCCGAGTACAAGAACGATTTAAACACTTCCCGCCGCGGTTTTCCCGCTGCGCTAAAGTATTAGGTCGTTTACAGGCGTTATTAAAATTTTGCTCTTGTTGCAAACATTCATTTTTATGTCATACAGATAAGCAAACTAGCAGATTAGCCACTCACCGCATCCAGTGAACATCTTCGCCGATCACACTGTAGGCTTACTCCATAAAAGTGTTGCTCATCTTGACACATTAGTTATTTAGCCTCAATATGTTAAGTCCATAGGCGGTGATCACATTCTATCAGGGGAACCATCTGCCTGTTTCCCAATATTGACAATATAAATCCGTATGTAGTATGAAGTTGTCAAATATCATTGCACTCGATCCGAGCGTACTCTGATTATGTAAACGCAGCTTAATACGGTCATAAAGGGTATTGGGGTATTCACAAACCAATGACTCTGTCAATTCGCAAATTGGCGGATGTGCTGTCATTATTTAGAGTAGAGCTGCAGCCATAGCCATTTTATAGGCAAATGCTTTTCTTAGGGTCTAACTTCTTTTAGGGAACTTTTTTAGGGTCTAATAGACATTTTAGTAGAAATGTAACACTTATAAAACAATCATGTTAGCTGTCTGAAGACAGTCTGAGAGGTGTAATCTAATTTTAGATGCGGTAAACACGCGCAATGCAGCGTCAGTTATGCCAAAATCTACCGCAATGGCGTATAATTAAATCCTGATACGTCATTTCAGGCATAACACTACACACAGTATAATTGTACGCTATAAAATAGCAGTATAAAATTTTATTAGTACGTCACGTCATTATTATAACTATAATATTTTTCATTTCCTCTTATTGTGTCCGTCTTACTAAGTATGCACTGTTTGCTAAGTCTATTAATTCTTCGAAAAGTGATTATGTATCACATTTCTGTATAAAATTTATTAAAAAAAAGAAAAGTTTGAGTGAATCAATTTTTAGCTAGACGTGTTGCTGGGGAGTTTCTTGCCGCTTCTCCTACAGTATAACACGTTGCGAAGCGGTGTACATAGACTAGGAAGTGAAACTAAATTTTAACTTTATGTATTGACCTTTAAAAAGTGTTCGCCAGTGGAACTTTAAATGCTTTTCGAATTTGAATATATGTAGAAAATAGGATTACGAGTAATTAAGGATGTTTTCTGTATGAATTAAGAAACGTGTATACAATAGTTTGACCATAGGTAGAGAGTCGCTCGCTGCAGGACTTTTAACTATTTCTATCAACGTTAAGGTAAAAAAGTGGATAATAAGATATATCTTATCTATAATATTATAAAATTCTAAATATGCCGTAACTGTGCATTGAAGCATTACAAAAGTGGAATAGACTATATATACGATGGAGAAGAAGATAGATAGATAGATAGATAACACTTTATTGCTCACCAAAACAAACAAATACAAAGCAAAATGCATAATTACAATACTTATTGGCAAAACAACAGTCGGATTATCGCTAAAACCGATCTCTTCCAGGCAACCTAGCTTAAAAGAAATTCTTAACTAATCTGGCGATGTAGGTGGAGCAGGAAAATGATCGGACTGTACAAAGATGCTTTTTTTAGATTTCTCATCTGTTTGTTTGAGATTCACGTAAAAACTACTGGGCCGATTTCAATGCGGTTTTCACTAATCGACAGCGAATTCTTAGATCTTAGATTGTGCGCTACTTCTTATGTTGGGAATCCTGTGCGAATGTCAAGTCAAGCGTGGACGAAGTTGCGGACATATCCTTGTATATATATATCTATATATATATATATATACATAGACCTGGCGTCATGCTGATATTAGATGGAACAACCAAATTCAATCAATTTGGTTGAAAGGTACAGAACTGAAAAGGGCTCGATGATATTGAATGATATTGTATGATTCAAGTAAATTTATATGGATCACTGGTTGATCCAACCAAATTAAAAAATTGCGTCAATTTGGCGGTATTTTTTTAGATATTGGCCATAGTCCAAAACCAAAACCGTTTGTCCAACTAATCGCTGAAAAGATCGACTGCATCAAACACGCGATTCTTTAATTGAAAATCCAAATGGTCAACAACCTCTGAATAGCGGGAGAGCAAAGTAAATTTCATAAAAGAAATGGACGACAAAAATGTTCGGTTCTTTTGCTGTGTTAATGCATTGTTTAGACCGGGAGTTCCCAACCTATTTTGGGCAAGAGACCCATTTTCCAAAATTACTCGTATATCAGACCCCAATAGCCAAATGACTTAGAAAATCCCATCTATAGTTTTTTTGCGTATCGATACAAAATACTTACGTTTTACTTGAGTCTTTTAAAAGTACAACAATGATACTTACTAATAAAATATTAGTCATTCTTATAACAAGTTGGTATACGTAACACAACTTATACAGTATCTTGAAAGTTTCAAAAACTTGTGTTCATTAATAGGGATTTTAGGACCCATCGACCCCCACAATCAGTTCGTTTATGTTCAAACCCGGGAAACCGATTGCGACCCCAGTGGGTTGATATCGACCACTTTGAGTATCCCTGGTTTAGACTATGCTTACTTGCTACGAGAGAGATGGCACTATGCTTGCTGCAAGTGCAATGGGCAGTGCCAGTTGCATAACAGAAATGGAGTTGTAAGTGTGATTGCTTATTATATATAGACTCTGGATCTTAGGGCTTTAATTATTATTCATAAAGTTAATGCTTTATTAAACTCATTTTAGAGAGCCGGTACAAAAGGTGGGTGTGACCTAGCAGAAGATTTCGACTCTATTTTATTACATCACCCAGATTTACAGCAAGCATCCAAATATCATATAGTGTAATAACAACTTTACAGTGGCATTAGCCTGAGAATATGACATACTCGTCTACTACGCCTTAACTTTTCTTGATAAGATAGATAATATAGGTACAATATTTAATATCTACTTCATTGATCACGAAAATAGATAATTATAAAAATAACTATTTACAACACTTTCTTTGCAAAACAGTAGGAGGCATCATCACTTAAGTGTAATTTAAAGGAAACCTTACGTTTGAACAGAACGCATGCTGCTCGACCATTTGGTTGATGTTGATAGTTTCTTAAAGGTAGGCTATAGGAATCGAGTTATATGAAGTCCACGCCACAGATATACATCATACTTTAACATGGTTTCCTGTTTAACAATGACGTTCATTCCCCTGTGATTTGAAGAACAAAGAAGTCTAACAAATGTACAAGTGTAGAATATCTAATAATAAATTAGAGAGCACGTGTCGAGATAAACGGGAATGTGTGCATGAGATATGTGCGCAGTTATGCACATGACTAATTAGTCAAAGCAATAAGAAATAGGTTATGTAAACTTTTCCAAAACACAATGTTGCAGTTTATCCAGTTTTCCCTAATGCTTGAGAGTGTTTACCACACATTTAGTAATCATTAACTCGTTCACAGCGGCACTGATTTTTTCTTGTGTTACAGGGCGTTTTAGACTAAAACTGTGGCGACACGAGGCCTATTGAGCCCCGTAAGGATTTAAAAACTAAAATATTTTTGCCTTATATAATATATTAAAATATTTATGAAATCTGAATTTTTTTGCCACGCCAATTGAAACAGCAGAGGTCCCTGGCCTAATTTGAGAAAGCGGGAGATATAGATTTAGTTTCCTCTATCAAACTTCATTCTTGTAAATGGAATTGTATTATTGTTCGCATGTAAGTATATGTAATTTATATTATTATAATCTATTTAATTATGTATATCCATATTAGTTTATTATTGTTATTATTTTGTTTTCTCGTTAATTACGATTGAATTAGTTTTAATATAGTTAAACAAGCAATTTTTTTTGTAATGTCTCCTTGGACACCGTATTTCTTGGAAG
This sequence comes from Dendrolimus pini, assembly GCA_949752895.1. Lineage (NCBI taxonomy): Eukaryota > Metazoa > Arthropoda > Insecta > Lepidoptera > Lasiocampidae > Dendrolimus > Dendrolimus pini. The sequence goes on along the minus strand of OX457145.1, from coordinate 14,006,571 downwards.
AGATCGCTATAAGCGATAACGCCGCCCATTGTTCTAAAGGAAATGTATTTATATTGAATGCCTAGATTTAAGTTATGGTGACCAATAAAGAGTTTCATTCGTTCATTCATTCAAGATATACCTTCAACAATGGACTCTGATACGACGAGAAATTGCAAATTACTACATTGACCTACATTCTTAAAATGAAACCCAAAACCCACCGAATCTAATCATCCATAATGAAACAAAAGGCACCGATGCTTTTGCAACACCGCAATTACTGGCAATCTATGAAATGTCTAATATTAGTCAAGATTGAGAAAGGCTGCCATGGTGGCTAAAGAATAAGTGTTGGTTTGCTTATATTTAGTAAGTTTTCCGACACGGCAAGTCGCAATAGACGCTTATACAATAACAAGCTTTGTATGTCTGCCCGTAGAACCGCTTTAACAGCAAAAAGTGCATTCTGCATGGCGCTAGTGATATTTAATAAAGTATCCAGATCTATTAGGTATGATAAACATAGATAGAAAATGTCATCATCTTGTTCCAAGATTATTAATCTTTTTAAATCGTTCAATCTTATACATGTATTTAATGAACCTACTCGTATAACTGCTAATTCAGCTACCTGTGATTATTTCACAACTACAATATATATTGTAGTTGTGAAATAATCGATAAATCAGTCATAGATGTACTACGGTCGGATCACCGTGGCCAGTTTATACAATACCTTTTGATACTATTAAAATCACTTCCAAAATAACCTGTAGGCCGGTGAATTATTATCGCTTAAGGACCTTTAAAGACAATGTAGCCAAAAAAATTAATACCTTGGATCTCAATAGCGAAGACCCAAACAACTTGTATAGTAGTTTCTTCGACGTTATACAAGCTGAATTTGAAAAATCATTTGAAACTAAAATAATTAACAAAAATAATAAACTTAAGTTTAGTGATTGGGCTACGAAAGGTATATATAAAAGTCGTAGTAAACTGTATGAATTATACGGTGAAAAACAATTTAACCAAAATCCAGAATTTCTTGAATATATTTTAAAAAGTACTCTAAGACCTTTAAAAGAGTGTGCATCACTGCCAAATCTTTATATTATAGTAATAGAATCAAAAAATCAACAAACATCATTAAGACAACTTGGAGTGTCTTTAATGATGCTTCCGGCAAAAGTTCACGTCGAGATGATGCAATTAAACTTGTAATCAACAATAGTACCATTAGTAATAACTTTAAAATTGCACAAAAATTTAATGAATTCTTTAGGGATATACCAACCTTTACAACTAGCTCTTTGTCATCATCACCACTAGAAGCAGAGTTACTAATGACACAGTGCGTAGATGAATGTAATATTTCATTCAAATTTAATCACATTAAAATATCACCTGTATCTAAGGTGATATTTTAAAAACGTTTAAATCTTTAAATATAAAAAACACAGCTGACTTTTGGGGTATATCCTTAAAAGTATTAAACAACATAATTGACACTATTGCTCTATCACTAGTAGAAATATTTAATAGATGTGTAGATAAAGGAGTATTTCCTGACTTAATGAAAGTTAGCAAAGTTATTCCTATATTTAAAACTGGAAACAAGAACGACCCCTCCAACTTTAGGCCAATTTCTATTTTACCAACCTTAAGCAAGGTCTTTGAAAAAATAATTTTAAATCAACTGCTCTCACATTTTAATATTAATAAATTATTTCACGCTAAACAGTTTGGGTTCACCAAAGGTTGTTCTACTACCGATGCAGGTGTTGAGCTCCTAAAACACATTTATGGTGCTTGGGAAGGGTCACAGAATGCCATTGGTGTATTCTGTGACCTGTCCAAGGCATTCGATTGCGTTGAACACGTGACTCTGCTAAAAAAGCTCAATTATTACGGTAGTCATGGCAATTCTCTTAACCTATTATCGTCTTACTTAAATAACAGATCCCGTTGCGTTGAAATTGTTGAAAGCGTTGAAAAGCGTTGAAATTAACAATGTCAAATCTCGTGAGACTGGCATATCTATGGGTGTGTCCCAGGGCTCAATTCTAGGTCCCTTCTTGATATACATTAATAATGATTTGCCATTTTCTATTAATGATATGTGTGAGGTAGTGTTGTTTGCTGATGACACGTCACTTATATTTAAAGTTGACAGAAATAAACAGAACTTTGACGACGTAAACAACGCCTTAACCCAAATGTCTAAGTGGTTTACTGTAAATAACTTATTACTCAATCCGAATAAAACGAAATGTGTTAAGTTTGTTATGCCCAATGTAAAAGAATACGATGTTAATATCTCCCTTAACGACACTAGACTTGACCTAGTAGATTCAACTGTATTCTTAGGCATTAACCTAGATCAGAAGCTCCAATGGGGCGCTCATATATCTAATCTCTCAGCAAAGCTTAGTTCTGCTGCATATGCGGTCAGAAGAGTTAGGCAGTTCAATGACGAAGAGACTGCTAGACTAGTTTATTTTAGTTATTTTCATGGTGTCATGTCCTATGGTATTTTACTCTGGGGCAACGCTGTTGACTTAGAGACCATATTTGTTTTACAAAAAAGAGCCGTAAGGTCAATTTACAACCTCGGCCTCGGAGTCTCTCAGGGAACGCTTTAAGGAAATAGGTATTATGACGTTCGCCTGCCAATATATTTTCAATAATATAATTTATATTCGTAATAATTTGAGTGACTACAGGCAGTATAAGGATGTTCACAATTTCAACACCAGGCATCGTAATAAACTGATACTGCCATCTTTTAGATTACAAAAAGTATTGTCCTCTTTCTTGGGGGTTGGTATCATCATCATCATCCGAGCGTTAAATCCCGGTTGCGTTCGGAGCATTCACTCCGACGCCCAGGGTCCGCTTTCCTACTTTTTCTACTCCACTTCGCGCGGTCTTCGGCATCCCCCGTTTTGGCACGCATGTCATCCTTCACGACGTCAAGCCAACATTTCTTGGGCCTTCCCCTTCGACCGGGACCTGGCGGAGGTGGCATGGCTTTGTTCCCCACATAATTAGCCGGTCTCCGTAAAACGTGGCCGTACCAACGTAAGCGACACTCTTGCAGTTTGTCTGCTATGTCACGGACCTGAAGACTGCCGCGGATGTGGGAGTTCCTGACACGGTCTTTCCGCCTCACTCCACACATCCAACGCAGCATATTCATCTCCGTGACACGCAGTTCTTGCTTGTGTCGCTCAAGTACAGGCCACGCTTCATTGCCATACAAAAGGACAGGTCTAATGATAGATTTATAGACCTGTCCTTTTAATTTGACCGGCATTTTGGGGTCACAAATGACACCTGTCACCTCACGCCACTTGGCCCAAGCTGCAGTAATACGGGCCTTGACGTCGAGGTCGATATCCCCGGACGCACTAAGGACAGATCCCAAGTACTTAAACTGATCCATGCGCTCGACCGTATCTTCGCCTATGCGCACGGATGTGGGATCTGTAGTGTTGCAGGCCAAGTACTCAGTTTCAGACCGCCGTTCTCTAGCGACCTCTTCCACGCATTTACGCGTCGCACGAGGCGCCCCCTGTCCGAATCTGCCAGCGCGATATCATCAGCATATATGAGCAACCATGGAGGTTGCTCATGCGCATCTCTGATGCTGTTCGAGACTTCGTCTAATATAACGCTGAACAGAAACGGGCTAAGGACCGATCCCTGGTGCACGCCTACGGTAATGGGGAAGGGTGTGGTATCGCCAACAGCGGTCCGAACTATGGAATCGGAATCACGGTACATATCCCGGAGAATGTCAATATAGGTTTCTGGTACCCCTTTGGACCTCAGTGCCCACCAGATCATCACGCGAGGAACACAGTCGAAGGCCTTCTGCAGATCCAAGAACAGGAAATGCAGAGGCGTATTCTTCGTCCTGTATTTCTCCATGATGATGCTTAGGGCAAAAACAGGGTCCATGGTACCATGCCCGGGGCGAAACCCATATTGACATCCCGGGACAGTACACTCCTGCCGAATCCGAGAGTCGATTATGCGCTCAAAGAGCTTCATGGTGTGGGACATTACGGTATACGCTTCTTCAATAAGATTCCGAGTGAAATGTTAGATCTGCCTTTCACTAAATTAAAAACCAAACTAAAAAGTATCTTGCTAAAAAAGGGATACTACACTATTGAAGAATACTTAAATGACAAAACTTCATTTACATAGCAGCTCGCTCCAACCTCTCTTATACCATATTTTGTATAAATTATCTTGCTATGCTTGTAAGGAATTTATGGAGACATGTTGCAGAAAAATAAATAAAAAATGTAGTACGTCATGTTCTTTATTAAAGCTATAGTAATATTCTTCTTTACTTTTATTGTGTCTCTTTGAATATGCACTGTTTGCTACAACTCCATTAATTCTTCAGTCTTTCTGTAACATACTTTTGTATAAAACTTATTAAAAAAAGAAAAAAAGAACTTGAGATATAAATTGAATAAGAGATAAATATAAAGCAAAAAATGTTTTTAGCTAGACGTGTTGCTGGGGAGTTTCTTGCCGCTTCTTCTCCTTAACAGCAATAACACGTTGCGAAGCGGTGTACATAGACTAGGAAGTAAAATTAAAATTTTAATCTATATGTATGTCCTTCAAAAAGTGTTAAATAAAATCTTTTGAATTGGAATTAGATTTGTTTCAAAAGAAAAGGTATTATTCGAAATATGCTATTACGACGTTAAAAAATATCCTGATGACCAATTCTAAATTAAAGACAATACATAATATATACGTTGGCAATCGTAAGTATTGTATTATTTCATTCTTACATTTTTGACATTGAATTGAATATGGAATATGGGGGTAGAGGTAAGGAGAATCATCTCATATAGGAAAAAAGTTATAAATAACAGTTCAAAATCCGTCCATAATGGCGCTGATGTAGACAAAGAGTATGGTATGAATGTAGATGTTGTAGATGAAGTATGCCGAGTTAAAAAATAATAATATCTTTGGCGACTAGAGTAGTTGGTGACAGTACACACGTCAATAATAGTTGACGTACGTGACGTAAATATACGTAGTAAAAAGTAATTTACTAAATATAATCTCAAAGAATTGTTATGTGAAAACGTGAATAGTGATTTTATTTCGTGAATTTTGAATAATATGCTTAGTGATTTTTTAATATTTAATTTTATAAAACTAAAACAATATAATACTACTCTAATAACTTTTGGCGCTTTCTTTAAAATTCACCCTGATGCCAAAATGGCGCCACCCTAATTCAATGCATTTCGATGGAAACTTATTCACATACAGATATGGTTCTATCTCTACCGTCCATAATATGGAATAACTCTGCACTTGACATATTATCTATAGGTAATTACTGTATAATTGAAGAAAAAAGTAAAGTTTATGTCTGTGGATTGAGTGGATTATAGTCAGTTTTTGTTAATTAGTTGATTTTCAACTATTAACTACTATTTGCCTCAAAGGGCAAAAACAAGTGAAACATAAAATAACATATTGTCATGTAATGTTTTTACTAACCATGTTTTAAAGCAAATAAATGATTTGATTTGATTTGATTTATGACGTTAGCAATAACAGCGATTTTCCTTAGTATATTGTCTTTGAAAATTAGTATGGTATTTCTCCATAGATCCAGAAATCTTTCAGTTAATATAAACTGTATGGGAATAATAACAAGGGGTGGTGCCTGCCTTTCCGCCATGCCCATCTCAATCAAGAATACAGAGTACAACACCGCAATGCTCCTTCCATCGATTTTGCCAGGGTCGTCTATATCTTTAAACTTCTCCGTTGAATCTTCCCAATGTAAATATTACAAAGAGAGTTCTAGTATGTCGTATACATATGTTTGGATCGTTTAAAGGGTTATCAATGCTTAATTAAGACGATTATTATAATTTAAACATGGAAATAATAAAGCTAATTAAATAATTTAAGTTAGTAACAGGAGTATTTTCTTTTCTCGTATTTAAAGCATAGCATGTCATGGTTTGGATGTTTGTTCCTTCTTCGCGACCTTGAAAATGACCGATTATCATAAAAATCGGTACCTATAAGCCATTTCACTTCCATTACTTTACGTAACGCCGATGAAAATGGAGGCTCAATTTGTCATTTTACTAGATCATTAACTATGAAGACGATATGTCAAGATCGTAGCAAGTGGAAAACCATCGTCATTGTCTACCCCTGTGGGGAAACAGGCGTAATAACACGTATATTATGTATGTAATAATAATAGGCGATTTAACATAGTTATATAGACTAAAAATTGCGATGGCCAAGCCTAGTAGTGGGACTTTTATGGATTCCTATTAAAAACAGAATGAAAGATGACATTTTGAAATAGTTCATATCTTTAGATGACACAACGTCGATGGGGAAGCCAATAGGAGGATTCACTTGGGCTGGGGAGCATTCGGTAAACTTTGTCGAGTCTTTTCGTCAACCATTCCGCAATGTCTGAAGACGAAAGTTTTCGAGCAGTGCGTTCTCCCCTTCCTAACCTACGGGGCCGTAACGTAGACAATGATGGCAAGACTAGTCCACCAATTCCAAGTCGCTCAACGGACTATGGAGCGAGCTATGTTGGGTGTTCCTCTTATAGATAGAATTAGAAATGAGTACATCCGTTAGAGAACCAAGGTAACCGACATAGCTCGTAAAATTAACAAGTTCAAGTGGCAGTGGGCCGGTCACGTCTGTTGCAGGACCGACGGCCGATGGAGCAGAAGAGTCCTGGAGTAGGGACCGCGTCTAGGTAAACGTATTATCAGACACCCTCCAGCCCGATGGACTGACGACCTCCCAAGATCACCGGGTAAGCGCTGCATGAGGAAGGCCGACGACCGGGATGAGTGTCGCCGACTTGGGGAGGCCTACACCCAGCAGTAGACTGTAATTGGGTGATGAGGACGATGTTTATAAATATCGAAATCTGGGGCCTTCAACGACTACGTTTGGGGAATCGCAATGTGAAATTAACATGTGTTTTTAACTTAAACGCTACCCTAAACTATACACGTTAGATAGTTGGTCTTGGGTACCTATCTTTTGTTATTAAGGTATATATATACCTTCAACTATCAACAGAAAAAGCATCAAAATTTTGTGTTTATGGATTTATTTATTGCATACGAATTTGTCGTTTTATGACAGGAAATGGACTGATTAAACTATCATAGAAAACTCGGTCAATCGTCTAACCTGCTATGTTATCGTGACCTCAATAAACCATCACATACGATGTGGTTGCTAAATAAAAATAAACTATACTCACTTCCTTGTCTTCTATTAGAGTCGCTACTCTTCCGGGCTGTAACAAACAAGAATACAATTTATTTACAATTCTTCTTCACTTTTAAATATGGCTTCGAACTGTTTCTGCACCTAGCCCCCTTAGTACTCATGAATATTAAAATTTAAGAATGATCTTCATGAATATATATAGTTTTGGTGATATAATCGGAAGATTGAAGAGAAACGAGTTGGTATTTGCACTGAGATAGATATAATATAATTTTTATAATGCGTTCTATTGACACAGTCAGACATGAACAGACAGTTTTACATTTAATAGACACCAGCCTGTGCTGAACCTTATTCATGGAGGAAAAACACGATTGAGCACTTCTACCGTGGAAGAAGCGCGTTGGGGGCGTGTGGGATTTGCCAAGTTGGAATGGTAACAGCATCTGCGAGGAAATGCTATAACCCCGCCCAAGTCGGGGATATACAATAACTCCCCTCAGTGTTGGAACACTGCCTCGTGCCAGGGCTTTGGTTATACCCGTATGGCCTTAAAAGGCTTAGCAACTTCGCGGGTCTGGCAGGCGGTGTGTTCTCTGCTGCTGTGTCTCTCTGTGTGAAGCGGTCTGTAACTCATCTCAGGGACTAGCCCCAATCTCAACGGGTTTACTGACGGATGGGAACACTTCCCCAGGAGAAGAAGCGCATAGGTACCGGTGAAACATGGATCCATATAAATGCCAACTTAGTAAACAAAAATCAAGTTTTTGGTCCAAACGAAAAACTGCATTTCAAATAATATACAACCGAAACAAAGGATCATAAATTAAAAGTTTAAAAAATAAATTAGCAAATTCAGGGTTAATTGGACACATAATGATAATTAATTTAATAATTAAAGTCGTTATTGGCTGCTAGCATTGTTAGTAGAACAACAAACATTGGAAGCTGTATCAGTGATGTAAAAATATTTCATTTCTTTGTTTCTTCAAATATTTTTAGCGTGATGTTTATATTTACTTCTCAAGACCTTGATAGTAAATTCTTGAAATATCGACGCGTGTAAGCAGTTTGTGAGTCAGATTATATTTAACGATCTTCCAACTTCCCTATGTTTATTTTGGTCTGGGTTTCTGGACTTGGCCAGAGTGCTCCGTTTTAATATTACCATAGAAATAATTACGGTCTACTAAAAAAATAAACGCTGTAACTGTAAGGATTATAAATCCTACGTTATACGTTAGATGGCGCCTTAATACTTCGTAGAGGGCAAATACAAAGGCGGCTCTAGTCCATGTAGCGCCCTCTAGTACGGACAAAATGGAATACTTAGTTATATTTTCATCAGTGAACGGCACAAATGGTGCAATTTTAATTATGTCGGGATACAATAGTGACACGTTCAGAACAAGAACTCTCATAGAAACCGTGCTAAAATAGCAATAGCATATATATTGTTGTTTCATTCTCACTTATAAGACAATTTGGTGTGTGTAATAGACAGGGATATACAATAGACTTTCATTCGTTTCCAATTTGGCCTATACTGATAATCGAGACAAAAATATGGAAACGAGGTATTCATTTTCCTAATTTCTATCTAATAGAGTTCTTGTTTCGAGTAAAAAGTTTTTTTTAGTGCATGAGTTCAGCAGAGAAGTAGACGGCCTACCTAATGGAAAGCGGTTACCATCGCCTATGGACATTTGTAACACCAAAAGTGCTACCAATTTGCTGCCACTCTCTAAGGGAGACTGGAACCTGGCCACTAATGCCGGAATACAACTCAAGGTTGATAGGGTGGCATACTCTAGACCAGGGGTGGTAGCCATCCAGACGGGCAAATACCCTACCACCTGGCTGTGAATTGTTTTGTCGCTTTTTGCGACAGGTTACCCATCCGCAGGAAATTGTGTTCTTTTCCGTTCCTGCACGGATACAGTACAATCTTGGAGTTAAGTTTTGAATTTTAATGATTAATACATTAATATTTTTTTTTAATTGAAGATTAATGAACATGGTAAGTATTTTCTATCTTTATTGGACTCCCACTGTACAGAAATTAGAATTGTTAGTGTGTTTCAAGTTTTGACTAATTTGGTAGAGGTCTTTGCTCAGAGTAACAATCAACAGGGTCTACTAATAATAATAATAAATATGCAGCTGTTTGTTACGCCTTAAACTGGGAGACAGGTGATAAAATTTGTATTGGTGTCACACCGACACAATAGTATAATAAATGTCACATGAATCAGCCAGTGTCCGACTATAATCTAGTTTTAGATATAGATTGTTAGAAATAGCACTTGACACCAAAATACTTTGTAAATTTAAATATACCACTCACACGCACTTAATTCACGATCACCTCGCATGACTTTTTTAAATCAAGAGATGTTGCGAACGCGACTATAACTTTAAGATTAAAATGTCAGCATCAATTAAAAACGTCAAAGTGACACAAAAGAAGAACGGTACATCAATTCTTGAACTACACTTTTGAATACCGACTTCAAACGACGGCTTCTACGATAAATAAATTAGTTTTTCTCAAGATTAACACCTATGATTTCCCACTGCGAACTCTGGAAGCTCAAACAACTGATCCGGCTCGAAGGACCATGATTTTTGATGATAATGTATTTAAATTTATAATAATCATAATAACAGCCCATAAACACCCCACTGCTGGGCTCAGGTCTCCCATTTAAAGGCAACAGTGTACCGCCACATTTGTCCTAGGCGGATTGGTGGGTTTGGCACATTGGTATCTCGATGGGCAGGCTTCATGTTTTCCTTCACCATTAGCATGTGCTAATGTGCTGTGCATATTGTTACAATTACCGTGTGGTATGGCACAGTAGGTCAGAAAACTGCCTGAGTGGTGCATGCTTTCTGACCAGGATTTGAATCCGCGCCACTAAGCTACCACAGCTTAAATTAAACATTTAGCAAAACAAAAAATCTTTAATTTTGACTAAAACAAAAACTTTAAAGATCTTATTACTATTCCTATGATAGTTTTTATTTATATTATTTCTTAAAAGCTCTGCTGCTTTATAAAAAAATCATTTCCCACTCATATATCAAAACTTAGAGGGGGAAACAGTTTTTAACAGACTTAAAAAATTGAGGGGGTTCTCAATTTGACTGCATGTTTTCTGTATGCTTTTTACATGATTTCTCTGTCAACCGTGGACTGATTTCAATTTTTTTAATTCACCCATTGTCACCTAGTCAGGATCTGATATATGGATCCCAGGGAAAGCAAGAGCATTCCTCAAATATTATGGGAATATACAATATGTTTCATACATTTTATTTTCTAACACTATTGAATTACTTGTGTAACTAAAACATAGAAAATAAAAATGAACAAAAATAAATATTTTCTACATCATCTTGCTAAAGTTACTTTGCTCCAACTCGAAGGTGTAAGAAATAAGATGATACATAGATGATATATAGATGTAGAAAGTCAGTTTTGGTTTTTGGGGTCGGGCTTGGTTTATGTGTCCATTTTACTATAATATATAAAAACTATCAGAACAAATCAGAATTTCTTTAGTATAGGTTAGAAGGCTAAGATGGGAGCAAAGCCAAGTGGAGCACCCGCCTCTTAGTCTTCATGGTTATTTTTTCATAACCACCTAAAATTAATTTTATAGTCAAATTGGCACATATGTATACTGGAACCTATTTTTGTTAAAAAAAATATTGATTTTATTTTTTAAAAGAATTGTTGATACTCTTTACTCTCACCTTATACCAATGTGGCATTAGCACAATACATTACTTCCTTGCATATTAATCTATTCAGGCATGGTCACAGCACATCATCATAATTATCATCCTCCACAAATTCCTACTTTAGCATAAGTTTGAAATTTATCATACATTTTAAATTGTTATAACAATGATCATAAAATCGTTCACGCGAATTGGAGTAGAAAAAGTCAGAAAGCGGACCCTGGGGCCAGAGTGAATGCTCAAGAACACAACTGGGATTTAAGGGTCGGATGATGATGAATGACCACAAATTCCACTTAGTTGTTTTTTCTTGCAGACAAGGACTAGTAGTAGAATTAGAACTTCATTTTTCTGAAGCAAGATATTATTTGGAATTGACAAAAAAGAAGCAAATTTACATTGGCAAGAATGCCAAGTCTCTCTCAAATGTATACACATATATAAAATTGAAGTGTCTGTTGGTAATGTCAAAATAAAAATGTGAAAAAAGTCAGGGAGATAATTCAGAGCAGATTCTGAAAATGTATTTCTGATTTTTTCTGTCTGAATTTCACGGCTAATCTCCGAAATGGACGGATCAATTTTGATGGGACTTTCACTGGCAGATATGTGATATTATAAAGAGTAACTTAGGCTTAATTTTTTTAGGGTTCTGCAAAAAAAAAAAAAAACACAGACAAAGTCGCAGGCACCGCTAGTATTAATAAATATATTGTTACGACTTATGCCAGGACTCGAATCAAAATGCCATTGGAATTACTATAGAATTTATTAGAACTGTACAAACACATATAAAACAGGTACAAATATAATGGGTACAACCAGTACAAACTGCATGATTCAAAAACACGCGCAAAGTCCGTCACTATATCGCTCATCGAATCTATGTCTTGCTCATATCATAATCCTTGCTTGACTGCCGCACCCCTCCGTCACGGCATTGCTTTATACTATCAAATATGTCTTGACACAAAGCTTGACCACTTGGAGATTTCTTAGTACCAGCTTGTATTTTAAATATGAGATACTTGGCAGTGATCACAATACACAATGGGCTATTTCTAATTACGAATTTTAAACACAAAGTAAACAAAAGAAGATAGTCATAAAACAGTTTCAATGCAATTAGCTCAAACACTGCGTCGGAAGTAAATGTGATTTGTCTATAATAGGTATGTAGGTGGCCCAACTTGCAACAATATTATCCCTCAGGTGTTAAGATACAATTTTTTGGTATATGTAACCCATGAATATGGTTGAATGTCATAATCATAGGTTACATATCCTAAAATAAGAATTATAAATAAAATACATTAATTTCATGATTGTACAATCTGTCAGCTTATATATTTGTTGTTCCAAATATTTAATTTGTGAGTGTATTAACTTGTTTGAATACTTTTGTATTTGTTTGTTCTATGTTCAATATTTGAAGAAAAGGGCAGAGATAAAAAGTCAATACTTTTTATCTCCTACAAAAGATAACTTCAAGAATATAAATTTGTTTTTTACAATACAGTTCACTTTACAATTGACCATGAATCTGTGAATCATACCTTGATGATACGACTTCAAAGAATGAAAGGACATCAGACCATCTCTTTTATAGTTGTTGAATACTTAATTTATATACATCTGATAATTTTAACATATACAGAACATATTTTAGTATTGAGGTACAAATGTGATAATTATGTTTGGTTATTTGTGTTATTTTTAACTAGTAATGGCCTTATTTATAATCGTTTGTTAAATTTTAAGAAACTGCTCAGCAACTGATCAACGAAAATCTTACCCATGAACTCCTCTTAAGGATAAGAGGTGGTGGTAAAGTAACTCATAAATAACTGTCAAAAATAACCAACATCGAGGGGTAGTTTAAGTGACTGCTAAGAGGCAACATGGCAAGTTTTATTTGAAACATCCATTCATTAGGGGTTTAGGAGTCTCTTATATAAGAGATGGCTAATCCTTTCTTAATGAGATTATTATAAGTAAGGCCTTTAATTATTAAGTACAGGTAAATAAGCTTTGAGATGTTTTGGTGTTTTTAGTAGTATTTGTATATTTACAGGACTTCTAAACTTGTAAATTCAGTATTAAAAATTATGATAAATATTAATAGGGTCATATCAAGTACCTGCCTATAAAAATATATAAAAAGTATTAGTTTATTAATTTATGTGCTGACAGTACACTACTTACTACAAAAATAAAAACTTCTTGAAGCTAATTTATCATAGATAGTCCACTTTATATTTTGTATACAATATTAATATTTAAACAAAGTATATAATTTAATTCATGTAAATAGTGAATAAACACAAATAATAGAAGCCGTTCATAATAAATGAAATTTGCATACCTTCGTCTCCGTCCCGCGATGAGTGGTGTTCCCCTGCCAGAACCTTCTTGAAAAGCCTTTCACGTAACCAGTAACAGACTGCTGGTATTCAAAACCTGGATTCCAGCAAAGTGAGCCATAACCAAACACCCAAAAGGGTTCCTTTCTTGGCTCATTCTCATAAGTCTTCGATGTTTCTTCTAATTTATCCATGATTATACGGTTCTTTAGCTCAATTATAAATTTAAATATATATATATTTAGTACTATTTTTGAAAAGCACTACGATGATTCTGATTAGAAAGTAATGAAAGTAAGTCGCTTTCGGTTAAAGTATCCGAGATGTTAGATTTAAAAAAAAATATTAATGTCTATTAACCTTTAGCCTCATTGTTTGTATTTGATGATACGCGTTTGCAATAAACTGTCGCTATAATTTTATTGAGTTAGAAATTTTATCTCTACCCATATCGCTGTTCTGCACACGACTGACGTTTTCAAATTTTGGAATTTGGATTGACGTTTTCATGGAATATTGGGCGGGTAAAAACGTTCCGTTTAGCATAATAAAGAGCTTTCAATAGAAGTTAAAATTTTTACTGGTTATTAACTTACACTTAAATATGGAAAAACTACGGATTTATGTTGCTTATGTAATGTATAAAATATCTAAGTATGTAAGAAATTAAATCATGATTATACATCTGTTAGAAAATTTCAAATCATTAAATTAGAAAACAAAATATTGAGTATAAAGAAAGGATAAGATATTAAATATTTTTGTTACTAGCAATCCAGCAACGTACCATCCAATCAGAAACCGTCGTATAAAATTGCATCAGTGTCATTGGTTGGTAAGAAAGTACATGATGCAATATTTGAAATTCTTTACAAGATTCCGTAGGCTATAATTAAGTACCGTAAGGTCATAAGATTTTTGATTTCCTTCATCTCATTCCTATATACTATATACTCTTTGTATATTGAATATGTCTCATTCGTTGTAAAGTGACTGCAGCACGGAGCACAAGTAATCTTTAATGAGAGGAGTGCAGTCAATATTATTTATTAATTACATAGTTGCGATTTTTTTTGGTACTATCAACCCAAAATACATATTTTAAAGTATAATGATTTAATAATCTATGTTATCAGGGATGGATTTAGAAATTTTCCGTATGTAGGCAATTCAACTTTTGCAATATTTAAAATCAATTTCTAGCATAACAATGGGTTTTTAGGCTTTTTCTGGTTACATGAACCCCGGAATTTCTCGTAAAAAACTGAATTAATCCAGTTTTGGAACGAAGTTCCTTATTTTACTAAAAGACCTCCGGAACTAAATTTACGCTTCTTTTTCTACTAAAGATGTCTAATAAAAATTGTGACGGTTGCAGTAAGCAAGTACTAAAACCACGTACGTAAGTCCGAAGCATAGGTTCGCAGTTAGGAAATCCCTGGAAATATAAAGTTATGTAATAGTCAGTCACGTGAATCCCTAACAAACAGACAAACACAAAAATAAAAGACTACATTTTCACAATTTTATAATATTATTACTAGAATTTGCTTGCCACTTCGTCGTCCACATTGGACAGGTAACAAAGAGTACAGTTATTTTGCCAAAATTTAAAATCAAAGGGTATGTCTAGCAGAGTAATGGATTGTTTAGAATGAACATATATGCATTCTTAAGATTCGCGTAATTACCCGAGATAAGTAATGCCGAGGGTATCCAGTCCAGTATGACAGATATATAACAGAGAATTTGCTATTGATCAGTTATAATGTGATAAAAAATAGTATAATATTCAACGTCATCAACAATGCCACATCTCAAATAACGGTGCTATTACACGATCAATATTTTGAATAATTATTACGTGCCAACAGTGATAAAATGCGACAATTGTTTCGGGAATATTGCTTCTAATTGCTCCATATATTATACATTTCCCAACATCGCCACATGAGTTGCAAAATTGTCCAATCGGCTTGGAAATTTTATGCCATTTTTGTGTATCTCGTTTGTACGTATAACTACGTCTCATTGTCCCGAGAGGAACTGGCAAGCGGCGGGGGCGGTGGGTGCCTTTTTTAAGTTACTTTATATTATATGGTATTGTCTGACCGTATCTCAGAAACGGCTTGCTTTGAAATCGTGGAATGCCTCTCAAAAGCAATCGAGGACATTATTGCATCGGCCCTCAAGTGGAATAAAAACATGACTTGTAAATTGTCTTGGAAGAGAATATAAACTTACATTTTAAACCAGTCTTTCATTGTGAAGTATAAGATCCCAGTCAGGTCTAACCCTGGCTTTACAGTTCCACAGGTCAAGTTGCATCAGGCATCTTTAGGGCTAGGCAATGCAAGTCCTTTTTCCTCACTTTAGTAAAGAAACAGAAAGTGTTCCTTCTTTGGAAATCTATCAAGGCCTGGAATTTATAAATAGCCCTACGAAGAGGCGACTAAAACCAAGCTTTGGGCGTAACCGGGATCAACTCCAGAATTGTCCGATAACACGTCACTTGCTAAGATTGGGGATGATTTTGGAAACTTGGGAAAAATCGGGAAATAGAAAAGGCCTAGGAATAAGAAAACCAAACCAAATAATTGTAATATAATGGTCCATATATTTTCATAAAGAATAAAATCACAATGCATTAGTTTAATAGATTTTACACAATATACCAGACATGGAGTATTCAACGGTAATTATCATCATTGCTTTATGAAATTACAAAACATTAGTTTTACGTAAAGTATTACCTAATGCGTATTTCTTTCCAACAGTAGGTATCGTATGTGTTTTTTAATTCCAAGGATACAATCCAATGTAATTAATGGCATATGTTATGAAATGCTTGAGGGTCAAAAAATTAAGAAGGTATTCCCCGCTGACGATAACTTGATACTCCAGGTTACCAACCCTGCGCGTCAAGTTATCGTGAACGGGGAATATTAACACGTTGATGCATAATAAGGCCCTATGGCGTCAAGCTCACGAAAGTTTTAGAGCAATACCCCTGTCGACTAGTTTTGACCTATATTTTAAAAGCTTTTTATATATTTAAATGTAAAGGCATAATAAGCAAAATGCAAGACAAATCATTATAGCCTATAAACATAAACTGACAGAACGCTTTATAAATATGTAATCCATTCTTTCATATCATAATTTTGTAATTATGCCTGATACTGTCAAACTTTATAGTGTCTTAGCAGGCATTGCCACCAAGGTTTTACTGTTCACCAAAGTGTTAAGGACTTGACCACATTAGCAAGGCGCAGCACTGTGACCGCGAAGCGATGTGGACCTGGAGCTGCGACGTGATGCCGTATTGTGCATGTGTAACAAATTTACACCGTGTGCTGTCAGATGTACCGTGATACGGATTTATATTATGTTAGTCCATGAAGGCGCGAACTGGGCCCCGAAATAGGCTCGGGTGAGCCACGAATTTAAAACTTCAATAACATATAATAAAGCGATTTGTGCTACACTTTGTAGCGCATGGGCTCAGCTGTGGGCCTGTACAAATTGATATAAGATCTTATTATATTAGCCTATATGCTGCGCCCGCGAAGGTCTATAGGCCGATTTACACTGATCTAGCTTCTGATTTGGGGAACGGACTGAATTCAAAATAATTATTTGATGTCAGTAGCTGAATCAATGTAAATCAGCTTTAACATAGAAAACGCGACCCGGCACCACACCACACCGCTTTAAGTATACAGCTCCGCGCCGCGCGTGGTGCTATGTGGTCAAGCCCTCATTGAACAAGTTCTCTGTGAAAAGATTAAAACTTGTTCAATTATTATTTAACAAAAGTTTTATAAGAAGTGGTTTGCTTACGTAACTGTGTAAATTTACCAAATGTATAAGAATCCTAATAATTTATGAACATTAGGCTTATACCACTTCATAGTAAGCAGTATTAATCAAGATGTAATAGACTCTAGTAGGAGGTTAAATTTAAAAAAAAATATCAGTTGATAATAATGTTCAGCATAAATTAAAGAGTGCCTATTGAAGTGATTCTCCCAGTAACACAGGTGTGTTTTTTTTTATTTCGGTCTGGTCACACTGACCGTCACGTAGCAAAAATCAATACTAGCCAAAAGACTGGGGCCTATGTTTATGGAATTATTATTCCGAAATTATGTCATTTATAGGATATAGGTAAGTTTCAGGTATTTATAAGTTATAATTTTCAAATGTAATTTCCAATTTTCCTTCCTACAAATAGACTTTTTAAAGACACTTGCCATGACTGTCTATGAATCTATATTACATTGTTTTCTTACATGACGCATTCCCATTTTTCGCCCTGGGATTTACATGGTATGAGTTATTACATGTCTTAGTCCGTCGGGTCATAAAGTATCAATATTGTAAATACCAGAATTGATTGCAAGAATATTATGTCATCAACATTTCCTTCACTAAAAATCCCCTACAAATGACGTTAGCAAACCGTATTCATCAAGTTTAAAATTCAAAAAATGATTGTACCTTACAATATTGTTCTAGATACTTACGCTAGGGACTTCGCATACCAACTCTTCTGGACTGGAACTTATTCATTAGTTAAATAAAATATCAAATATCTGAATATCACTATTTAAAGTTACACTACAGTTCTTTAGTATATCCCGCGTCATTCGTGCACTATAGATGACAAATTGACATTTTAAACTACAGAATCTAATTTCTTCGGCTTAGGTAAAGTAGAGATTCGATTTTTCAAAGGTTGTATTACATGAATATTATGATGCTGTAGTCACATGAAAATGGTCCCTTTCCTACCGAAAAGACGCTACTTTTTTACAATTGCTAAGAATGTAAGGAAATTATCTCGATTTTATTTATCAGTTTCAACAATTAGAAGTTGGCATCCCTTTTCGTTCATGTTTTACGGGAAATTCCTTGGTACTGCTTGAACGTCGATCGATAGGTACTGATATATTTTGGGGAATACCCCTTGTATCTAACTACCTACTTACTATTTTTGGGGACTCCCCGAGGAAATTTGTTTATATAAATAAACATTAAGACATATATAAACACAGATACACAAAAATAGACATTAAAAACATAAAAACGTGGTCCAATTTAAAAAATAATGTCAGATTTGTAAATTCATTAACGACTTTGTTGAAGCGAGAGAGATTATTGCAGTTTTTTCTGGAAATATTTATAATGGAAAAAAGGTAAGTAAGTGAATAACGAAAAGAACGAAGAAAGGAGACTACGTCAAATATTTTATGTAATATGAAAGTTGGGTGTTTTGTAGAATAAATGAAAGTTATTATCCCCACAAATTGCTGTTGCGCCTGGCCGCCATTTTAGTGACGTAACCGTAGCCGAACACTCAGTACTGTTAGCATCACTGATCGGCGAGTACGCGTACATATCGAGTTGCGGATAACGTCACGTGAATGTTAATTTGACAAGGTTCTAGTGCATTAGCAATTTTTTTATTTTTTTTATATATTTTTTATTGAGACTTCGTCACTAGTGACGATATTAGCCTCATAGGTGATGGCAAATTTACATTTTTAATATATTAAATAAACTTAAGTAATTAGCAATTTGCGGGGATAATAGAAGTGTAGTCAAGGTGGCGAAGGCCGTTAGTATGGGAACTCCATACACCTATCATTATTTCGGTATTTGAATAGTTACGACGACGCTAAGACATCATTGAATTCTGTCTTCGAGTTGAAATTGGCGTTGAATTCCGTTTAAAAAAAGTTAAAAAACGAACGGTGTATGAACTTCACCATTGACGGACTGCGCCACCTTGACTATATAGATTAATTTATAGTTAGAACCTAATGCATATTGTGGAATGCTGTATTGAAAGTCTGTTCAAATTTCTTCCAACCACTCAAAACATTTAAACACATACACACTAAAAGTTCGTAAACTCATGTAGCACTTGCGTCAGACAACTTGCTGATGGTTTGGAATCTTTGGAACATACTTATAATCTGTTTTGATGATAATGAAAAATGTACTGTTGAGATTACATTCCTCGCTATTCTAAATATTCAAGTGTGATTAAACTGGCCTATAAAGTAACATTTATCCTTCATAAATAAATATATAATATTGTGGTATACTTTGTACAACTTCTATATTGCTGATCTATCTGGGATAATGTTTTAGTGGCCGTTTCGTCCAGATATAGCAATGGGTTGAATTCGTGATTTGTGATGCTATGTTATGTTCCATTAGGGACTCATAACGACCACGGCGTTTTACACTCGCCGGACTTTGTTTTTCCCGAAACCAGCAACTTGGGTGTAATCAAGTCTCGTGTGAACAGGTACCTTGTAGGTAAGCGTGCTCGATCTAGACTATATCTCCGCTCAAATCGAGCGACATAATGGTCAAACGCGAACCTATACGTGATAAAAAAAAAGTTCATGACCGGGAGTTTTCCCGTTCCACTTGCTTGCCGACGTCACAATCATAAACCCAATGGGAACGGTTATTCGATCCACCTCTTGACATGGGTCGTTGTGAGCGTTGTGTGATTGAAAATGATGACGTCATTGGTGACGTTTTCGCCACGACCATAACCAACACAGTCTCCTTACGGAACGGATTTTGGGCGTTGTGAGCTACCACTGGAACGCGCTGATTGTTACTAACAGATAAGGTATGTTTGTATATACACTAAAACTTTATTAACTGAGTTATTTTTTTGGCTATAAACAAGACGCATTTAGCCACAGCCGCTAACACTAACAATATCTGAGATGGAGCAGGGACAAGAGAATAAATTGTCAAAATTAAAATGAAGAGATTTATGTAAATATCGGATAAAAGAATTACTGTGCTGATTTGGTGCTAATATTCGTGTTTTAACTATTACTTATGTATTCAAGTAATTATACTTGCATTTTTATTATCAAATCTTTTATTATATTGAATAAATAATTTATATTGTTTTATTTATTTCTTAATGACTATTCTTATACTCCATATGTCGCTACTTATTGAATCTGGTTATATTATGCACTTTTTTATTTACTTAAATTTATTTTATAATATCAATAACCGCACCAATATTTTGTGATACCGTAGGTAACTCTAACAACATTATAATATTATCTTGAGATTACAGATACTGTAAAATATTATTTTATACACTTATTTCGCTATATTTACATGTATTGGATTTATATCTTCATATGATATTTGGCTTCAAATTGTTTTCCTTCTTTTAGGAAATTATTAGGTCCATATCTATTATATTGGCTGTTATAAACTTAATTACACTTTTTAAAAATCAATGGATCACAGATCGCTGTTGAAAAAGTGTCTAAGTTTATGACCATCATACAAGTGAGTCTTGTTAAGCTTGATATAAATTTATATCTTTCGATTTATATGTAATTGCCATTAAATTTGGTGCAGATGTTATTTAAACTAGAAATAAATACTTATAAGATACTAGCATTTACCTGCGACTTTGTCCCCGTTAAACAAGTAAAATTTGCTATTGAGCAGTGGAAATATCGCATCGAATCAGATTTTATTTCCCTTTAGCCAGTTTAAACTATTCCCATGAAAATTCCCTCGGGATTGTCGGAATATAAAGTACTGCACATTTTAAGTCCGGGAATTTCTATCGATCAGTGAAAACGGCGTTGAAATCGGGGCAATTGTTTTTACGTGAATCCCGAACAAACAAACAAAAATGTAAGAAATAAAAGACTACACTTTTACAAATTTATCTAGATAGCGTTTTCATTTTGAAAAATGAAAGATGGTAGTAGGTGCAGTAGTGAATTCATGGGAATCACCCTAATTTATTAGTTCGTCCTTTGCGAGAACAATGTATATCCACAAAACCTTATTTTTACTTTAAAGGAGCCGTACTGCGACAGACAAAATATTGTGTATACTCTGTTTTATATTTACCTGGACTAAATTGACAGCTGCGTTCGAGCTTTTTGTTCTGTTGCAAGCTTGGCGCAACTCACCACTGTGAGTTGAATCCTATAGAAATTCTGTTAGGATTCAACTCACAGTCGTGAATTGTTCATTCAACTCACACAACTCACTTATGAATCAAAAAAGGTCGATCAAAGCTGTCTTTTCAGTCCAAGTAATTAAAAATCAAAGTACTTATAGTAAATTTTAGCAGCCTGCGTATTTTAGTTCTAATTAATGGCTGCTGCAGTCAGAAGTTATATCCGCCTACTAGGTAAGTTTCAAAGAAAGATGACATGCAAGTGGCCGCTGCAGCTCGGCATTAGGATGCAAATTTTTCTTTTTCAACACAATATGTTTTATTCGCAAAAGTATGACATGAATTGTATGCTTCCTTCATAAAAACTTCATACTTCTAGATATGGACCTAAAATATACTATATAATGACATGTTTGAAATATTTTATAGTGACAGCATAATTCTGGCTTTTCATGGTTTTAGGTCAAAAGGCTCGATTGCCAGAAACGGTTTAAAAAAGTCACTAAATAACATTCCAAACAGTGTAACAGATACTTACATTCTAAATATAATAATATTGTGATGGTCGTAATAATTACCAAAGCTAACAATCAACTATATACAATCAGACTTTTTTACAACACCTATATTAATAAGAGAGAAAAAGATACTTATATCTAGTATTATACATTGCTTTTTATTAGCGCGGGCCGGAGCGGGGATAAACAGGAAGAAAGGACTTACAGGATAAGGTACGCCGCACCAGACACGCTACGAACAATGCGTCTTCGCAGCGGCAGGCACTTCTTCCTCGTGATCCTTTCTTCTTGTCTTGCTGTTCCTTCGACTTAGTGGACCAGCTGGAACGGTACAGAGTGCACCTTCCAGCGCGCGGGATGATGAAAGCGGGTGTAAAATTCGGCATAACACACAACACGCGACGAGGTTAGTGCGGGAGCAGCGATGCGTTCAGCGGTCGAGAGTAGACTATGTCACATTGCATAGTGACAGATGCGGCGGAAGAAAAAAAGAAACAAAAGAGGCGGCGACCAAATAGGTTAACACTTTTTAATATTACACGCTGATATTATAATATAAAGTTTCAATAATATAGTGCTTTTGTTATTTATGGTGCTGAAAGCGCTTTAGAAAAAGATGCATATATATATACATCATGTAAATATTATTAACAAAAAATTGTGAGGATGTATATCTATTACACTATTACGCAAAAAATATACAATAAACTTTGATACAACATAACTTTTTTCACTGAACTCTAATTTTCGTGTATTTTGAATATGCGTGTGTGCAAAGCTTCTCCGCACACACTGACATAGTGGTGACTCGATTATCCGGTCCTCAGCTATACGGATTTGCGATTATCGGGATTACCAATCGCTATAAAATAACTTTGTCTATATGCGATGCCCCACCCCCACGCGTTTTGTTATTGTCCAAAGACAGTTATATACGTAGTTTCGTCTTTTATCAAATGACTCCAATTATAATTGATTGGAGCTACTTGATAAAAAACGAAATCAGCAACAGTCGTACCTATTAAAAAAGTACCATGCACTATGTTAATAAAACTTTATTTTAGAACAGTTAAATCATAATTTAATACTATATTCCTGAACACAGGACAGGTACGGACATTATGTGATTTGATTTATTTATATCATATGACTAGTGATATGTAATGATAACTTCACATAGGGTAATGGTAAAATATTACATCCTGAGGAGTATGGCACTCTACGGTGCGCCCGTCTGGTCCGATGCGCTTCACCGCCACAACCGAACCCTGCTGCACCGCGCGCAGCGGGTTCTGGCCGTGAGGACCATACGGGGGTACCGCACAGTGTCGTGGTTGGCGGCGACCGTCTTGGCAGGCGAGCTGCCCTGGCCTCTCCAGGCAGACGTCCTGTCCAGAGTTCGTCGCGCCCAGCAGGATGCCCTAGCTAGAGGACTGACCTTCTGTCAAGTCGAATTAGAGACGGTCAGGAAGCGGGAAACTCATTCCTGCCTCGTCGCCTGGTCTCGTGACCTCGAACACCCTGTGGCCGGCGGCTATACGGTGGATGCAATCAGGCCGCAGCTGGAGAGATGGGTGACCCGCACCAGCGGAACCCTGACCTTCAGGACGACTCAGATACTGACCGGACACGGTTGTTTCGACCAGTATCTGTTTCGCATTGTGGGCTGCTTGCCTTCCCCGGACTGCCGCCAATGCGGCGCACCCGATACGGCGTTACACACGCTTGTTGAGTGCGCTGCATGGACGCCTCAGCGTTTCGAGCTCGAGACACACGTAGGAGCCGTCCGATCGCTTGGCGACTTGGTAACGGCCATGTTGCACAGCGACGACCGCTGGGAGTCTGCGGTTTCTTTCTGTGAGGCTGTAATGTCTCTAAAAGAGGCCGCAGAAAGGGATAGGGAGCGAAGCCCTTCAGCGCGTGCCGCTAATGTCACCCGAGGCCGCCGGCCTTCAGCTGGCACTCGACGAGGCAGGTACGCGCATTACTTCCCTCCCTGAGTTAGGTTCCGGTACGAGGGGCCCCTTGCTACTAGGCAACGCAAGGGATTCAGCCCCCGTTTCGAAGTGGGGTGTGTTCTCCCAGGGCACACTCCAGGCACTTTATTGCGCTGGATCGACTGTTGCGTAACTATGTTCTATATCTCAGTCTTTCCTTCACAACAAAGCGCAGGGTCGACGGGAGGAGAGGTTTTTTAGTGGGTATTGAGGTTGTTCGCTCGTGTAACATCGCTCGGAGTCGCCACACTCCTCTGTGTAATCCATCGCGGGCGGAGCGCAAATAAAGCATACTATTGCTAGCGTTATCGCCCCCGATGGATGCGTGCCGTTTCCTAGTGACGGCCCAGAGAGTGCGTAAATCGGTTAGCATTTTCCCTCGCCTCAAAAAAAAAAAAAAAAAAAAAAAAATGGTAAAATATTAGACCATAAGTGTCCATTCAAACTAGCGCAGAGCCGAAGCGCATCGAAACGTCAATCTAAGAGTTGACATAGCAAATTCACTCTTATCTTCAAAGCTTAATGCACATATTTCTACAGAGATAAAAAAAATCGCGAATTCACGCCTTCTACTGTATACGGGCGTCTGCGAGTTACCAACGCTGATTGGGACGCGCGCGTTCCTGTCAACCCAAGCGCCTACTACGCGAACTGTTCTGCGTAATATACAATGGACCACTCTAGGGCCGATCCCAGACACCCAGACCATAGTAAAAGAAAGTTCATTTCCGAAATTTACCATGCCAGGAATCGAACGCAGAGCCTCTGAGTTCCAGCAAGTTCGGCCGGCTAATACTTAGCCCGAATAACCACAAATGCCGTCAAATTTCTATAGAGGTAAAACAAAGCGCGCATTCTACGCAACACGCGCGTCTGCGAGTTACCAACGCTGATTGGGGCGCGTACGTTCGCGTAAAGCCAATTGCCTACTACGCGAACCAATGTGTTCCTCTTCAACTTCCTATATAAGTAAAATCAAAGGAAGATCAAACGTCAACCATTTTATATGAATTTCGTCACACCCAGTCAGCTGGGAACTGATGTCCATCACTACTAAATGTAAAACCGTGCGAATGCGCGCAATCGTGAAACTTCCCTTTAATTGTGAAGAATTTGACGCTTAGAAGCGTTTCGACTGTGCGCAACCTTGAAGGGAGCATAAAGGGCAATTTACATGGAGAGAGTTTATCGCACGTTTTAGGGCGAAAATCGTATACCATTTTCGTAGGTGATATTCTTTAGACAACAATCGCATTGACGTGTTTACATTCAACCAAAAATATAAACTCGCCTACGAGTATGTCATACGTTAATGGTAAGGTAATATCATCAACAGTTTTGTTTATGATATTACCTACCTATTTGCCTACGATCTCTGGACTTGTCTAAATTAGAACTAGTATGATATTTTTTTAAGTTCATGTGAGTATCGTACATATCATTTTGAACTGATTTAAATGCGCAAATTGCCTATTAAGCTGAGTGATGATATTTTGTATTTCATTTACACAAAGACGTCAATATTTAATGACCAGGCAATTATCGCCCTTCCACGTACAATATCGTTTATATAGTTTACATGATAATATTTTTTCTTGCTTTCGACAATCGTATCTTGGAGGCAAGAATCTCTCTTCATGTAAGTGGCCCTTAAACTTGTCTAGATTGAGTAATACAAACAAACACAAAGACGGCCTCATTTTGAGGCAACTTTCAGCTGGTTCCTATATCTTAAAGTAGAATATAGAAAGCCGGCTTCGGTCAAAATATATTCCGCCGTTTTGTGCACTGAATAGAGTATCTAGACAATTGTAGTACCTAAGGGTAAAATGGGTTAATTTTAAATAGTAATTAACGAGATTACTCTTTAAGGTTGATTTATTATTAATAGAGGGTATTGAATAAAATAAAACAAAATTGTGCGCTAATATTATCTATGTCTATCTATGTGCAATATAAAAACCTAGCAATAGACTTTAGATGAGTGTTTGTGAATGGATTGTTTTTTAGACATTTGACGACGTATATTGCTTATTGAAAATGTAAAACTGTGTCAAAACATGTTATTACTCCTAATAAGCTAATATATATCAAAACAGTTTTAAACGGCATGTTGTTAAAGCTCGTTATATATATATATATATATATATATATATATATATTTTGGTCTGCTACGTACTTTTGCGAACCACTTGCCAGGTATTCATTTTTCATAGCCGATCTGTGGCATACATTGATTGACGGGGGAACGGATTTTAAATTTTTGCTAAAACAGATTTAGGATCAAAAATGTGAGACGGCTCATTGTCTGTAGACATTTTTTTAAATACATGCGTAGGTTACTTCAGTCACCTAAGTGGCATTATGTGCAATGAATTAGGGCTGTTTTATTTATTCAATACCCTCATTTAATAAATAGTATCCTATCTATTCGATATATTGGTTGATATATATTTTATTTACAACGCACCATGAGGGAAAAACTTAATTTATCTATCTAAACAACTAATTTTCAAGGTCAGGCTTTTCAACAGATCCCTTTAGGGATAATAAGTGGAAAAAATGTATATTTATTTTCGGAGGTAGGTAATAATTTTGTCCTATCGATTATTGTGGAATTCTTATTAATTGGTCTAATTATTCTATTATTTCTTAACGTGACATTCAAACGACTTGACGAGTCCAATATTTACTATTAACGATTTTATTATTATATATTCTCATTTCTTCAATAATATAAGTGATGAAGTCTGCACTAAAATCGATACTTTCTCCGGATTAAGTGCAAAAATACGCTCTATCTGGTTTGTATAAGAAAGCGTCTCTTTCTCAGCTATCTGTTGGCATTTAAGAGCAGCCTTAATGTTTGGAACGGAGTATAGAACTCTTTTATGACTTCATATTCAACAAGTAGTAAATTTTATCTTTTTAAAATTTGACAATATACATAGATTAAAAATAGAAACTATCTATTATGAAAAATCATTTCACAAAATGAATTAGGTTTTGGTCATATTTTAATAGGTCTACTTATTTTATACATATGTATACAGACATCGATAAGGATAATATTATATACTTTTATAATGTTTATAATTATAATATTATTATAAATATAACTATAATATTATATATCATATTTCTTTATAAAATTCACTACTCAGGCTTATAAGACCCTGTTAGTAGTAAATTTAGTTGACTATTACAAAGTAATAAATACCTATCAAGTCGTCTGATTTCTCAAAATACTTTTCTTGTCATATCTTATTTTTTTAAAGTATGATAGTACTTCAGAAAAATATTATAGTGATTAACATATATCTATCAATATCTAAAATTCTTCTCTATAACATTAAGTACCAGGTTTTAAATTAATTATAATATTTTATCGTAATTAGGTTAAAATTGAAATGACTTGAAATAAACACTTCATTCAACAAGTACCTAAATTTTACAAACTTGACTGATAGAAATGTCACTCTGACATAAACCTAAATATTGTACATAACGACGTGGATTGTTATTTAAGATCCGAATTTCAAATGACTTCGAACAAACACTTCATTTCACCGAGCATCTATTTTTTTTTTACTTGACTGATAAAACTTTCAGTTAGACAAAACTATGTACACAACGACGCGACACGTCGACTTAAGCTCGAACCGGTGGGTTCGCAGCTTAAGTGGAATGCTTGGATCATACATTCGATTCGGGACCTTCAGTATTATGTTTGAACGAAGCCCGTATCCTTGCGAGATATAATGCGCAGATGTGTCCGTAACATTTATTATACCACTCTGGCGTGCGACCCCTGAAAAATAATAAATATATTTATTAATAATTAATTTATCAGATATCCTATTATTATTCTTCTGTGCAATCTTTACTCTGGCAGCGATTTCTTACTTAGTTTATATTAACTTACAATAATTTAATTTATTTTTAGTATACAATTTAAATGTAAATTCTTTATTTGTACAAATTATTTTTTTATGAAATTATTTTATTAATAAATTTAATTTATATAAATTAAAATTTATCAGCTTAATTGAAAAATATATTTATCTAATTAAAAAGAAAATACTATAATCATGATGGTTTTAATATGGATGTTTATTTGCTTAATGTGAGCAGTTGAATTACATTTTATCCATGCAGGAACGAAAACGAATAGTAATTCCTGCGGCCGGGCGGGCTGTCGTAAGAGGCGACAAAACAACCCACAGCTAGGTGGTAGGGCATTTGCCCGACTGGATGGCTACCATGGTCTAGAGTATGCCGCCATAACAATTTTGAGTTGTGTTCCGGCATCAGTGGCCAGTTTCCAGTTTCAATCAGTCCAAAAAACATGATAATGTAAGCATCTAAGCAATCGTAATACATACAACACACATCAACTTACATAGTATCAACCCTAGCCAGATGCACCAATCTGCTCCGGCCCTTTCCGGCAGGCTGCGCCAAATATCTAGAAGCCAAGACGACTCCCCTCGCGCCCTCCGCGTTCGAGCTGCCGTGCGCGACTGACGTCTCTGCGACCGCACACCAGCCGCCTCCACCCCCACCATGCTGCCAAGACCTGGAAAATATCATCATCCACTAATCTATGTTACTACTACCACTGGACTGGCTGCTACATACAAATGGCAAGACTATTTTTGTGTCACTTTGAAGCAACGCTTGCAAGTCGTGACGGTCTTTCGAACTTAATCCGACCTTTTACACCTATAAGTTTTGCTCGTGTGAAAGGATGAGTCCAGTATTGACAATGACAGTGTGCATCTAGCCCTAAAACACGAAAAAGACTTAGTAGTGTAAGGCTGGGCTAGTATTAGTACCAACGTAACTTTTTAGTTCACTGTGCTTTTTGTACTCTAGCGCCTAACAGCGCCAAAGATGGCGGCAATCAAATAGACACAAAAATAATATGAACACAGCCTGTCCAGTGATAATAATAATAAAGATATTGATCTTCTATATTATTATAATCACTTAGCTCCGAAGAATAACTTTTTTAATCGGAAGACAAACATCAAATATTCCGAAGTTAAAAAATCCCAAACCCCCAATTTTGGTAAATAACGAAAAGTTCCTTCAGGAAAACAATAGGTTTAATATAATTAATTAATAATTATTTAATTATCCTAATGTGTCGTTAGTTATAACTAGTAAGTATTTCTAATTACAATCTTAATGCTACTAAATTAAACATAAGAATTGTCTATCTTATATTCTGATATATTCTGATCTTTGTAATGTAGAATCAATTTAATATGGGTTTCAGTAGTAAGTATGAACTATGACAGTGACGTAAGCTTTCTAGTCGAGTTTCTGCTTTAGTTATTCTGGGGAACTTTGTCTGCTATGGGCAAAATTTCTAATGTTCAATCTGGAAACCCTGTACTAAATACTTACTGTCCTCAAGAACACGAACGATACTCTGCGTTATTAAAAACCATCTAAAGACTGATTCTTACCGTAAAACACAATAATCTCTCGGCGATAGATTAATACTAGAAGCCGTGACGTATTGAAACACCTCAGCATTCGATCCCAACTTCTCAGCTACTCGCCATTTCACCAACGAATCGTCCCATATATGCCGCTCGCGGAGTATCCTGAAAAATACAAAAGTAACTCTGTTGACGAGCGTGCATGACAAGAACTATGAATGTCAAAGAAGCAAGTGAGGTGTGTAAGAATAAGCCTAAATGGCGCTCTGTTGTTCGTGCCTACCCCGCAAGGGACCTGGCGTGAAGTTATGTATGTATGTATGTATGTAACTCTGTTACGTTTTTACTCTTAATTAGCTGAAGGAATCTTGATAAAATTTGGCAACGGGGAAATTTGTATTCTGAGATAGACTACCTCAAGTCTTAAAAAATATTCTTAAAAGGTGTGAAATAGGGGATTAAAATTTATGAGGGCAATAGATAATTACTTAAATTAAGGACATTTTTTATTGCAATATCTTTAGTCTCGAGTGCATCCCCTTTTACCTTTGCATAACCTCCTGAGGCGGCGCTTCGACATCCGTGGTGGCTCTCCATAACCTCAAGGGGTGTCCGTCGCCAACTTTCTTACAACACAATTCCACGTGTGGTGCTGCACCAGACACTGACATCCATCCTCGCGTTCTGAAATTTTCAGACGTCAGAACAATAACTAGAGCTACTTATTTTTTTTCAAACTGTGTGATGTTATCTGTTCAAACAAGGACAATTCATAGCCCTATAGTTCTTTTAACAATAGACAGTCATATTCAGTCTATGTGTACCCTACCCTAAAAGGAGTAACAAGATGTTCATTTCGTATTGTATTTTTCTAAACAAAGTTGATCAAGAGAGGCACAATTTTAATTCTTGAAATTCACGAAGGAGAGCAATATTTACTTTTGGTAATTAAGTACATACATATCTGTGTGTGCGTGAGATCAAAAATGGATATGGTCGGACGACACGCTCGCAGCTGCTCGTTCTGTCAGACATGTACACTATCGCAATATGCAAGTACACATTCAACCACGAGTAAACGCGACAAGTACAGCTAGTCGCGTTTACTTCAATTGTCAATTGCAAGAAGTATATTATCTTGCTTGGAGAAACGGTTCGGTATTGTTATACTGATATTACCTGCTACAATTAATTGTAACTCAATCACACACATACCTACGTGATGTACATAATATAATATAAGCTAGTCCTAGCGAGGGGACCTATGTAAGCATTATTTCTCTATGATTTTTTGGCAATAAATTGATGTTGATTTTTGATCTGTTGTCATTGTTATCTAACAATGTTCCATTATCAGCCGTCTGGGTACTTTCCTATAGAAGGTGGTGATCTAAACTCGATATTAAATCTGTAGTCTCGAAGGACTGCGCAACCAAACCACAGAATGTCAGTTTTTAGGTAGTCTAGATGTTTTTAAAAGACCGAGTAAATCGGTTAAGTGAACTTGTGTTCTAATACCATGTTACATAAATATTAAAAATAAAGAATATAACAGATTTTTTTATTAAGGGTCAAGGCACACTGACGCAGAGTCGAAGCGCATCGAAGCGTCAAACGTATGTTACATATCATAGAAAAAATACGCGCATTTGCGGATGTGCATGTGTCATGATAACATCTTGATAGAAATGTTATGTAGAGATAGGGGTCAATGTGTTTGGTACTTTTTTAGGTTGAAGCTTCGTTCAGTTTCGACTCTGCGTCAGTGTGCCTTGACCCTAACAAAACTATGTCCAAATATTAATGTTAAGTTATTTTTTTTATTACATCTACGTAATACACTATTTAAAACTCAGTTTGAAATTAAAATTAATTAAAAGTGCCATTTTCATTTATAGAACATTAATGTTATTAATTATTATTATTATAAATATTATAATTAATAGATTCTATAATGTTAGTCTGCTCTTGACTACAAGTTAATTCTACTTTCATTAAACAATAATTACTTTTTAATACAGAAAAAACAACTTTAATAACAACCAAAACATATCTAAGACAAGACACCTAAGTGGCCATGATGGTGAATGTGATAAAATTATGAATTTTGAAAATATACTGTTCCATTCTTTACAAGTTTAATCCTTATTTCATTACTTGTACTCCCAATAACTATATTTATTTTAAAATTAGCTTAAACAAGATCCATGAATCTTTTAGAAATATGAGGTATATTTGATTATATATAAGAAAGTATTTATTTTCTTAGATTTTTTCCAGCAAGTGACAGTAATAATGGATGTTTATTTGCTTTATAATAATACAATAGAAAATATTTTAATATATGATCTAGAATCTTCTAATAAAATTAGGCCACAGAATTACGATATTCTATTACTTATTACGAAATAACGAACAGTTTTGTATATAGTTGTAAAACAACGTTACGCCGCTTTGATATAGGAATTATCGTTAAATAGTTTTTTTTTTCTTTTCGATGATTAAAATTTAATTTGTTACATTAATTTCAGTTTCTTTATATTACTGGGAGATATCAACACCTAAACAATCTAAGTTTTATCCGAAAATGTATTCGTGGTCTTTGTATCAATTACAATATTTCATTATTATTTTATTTTATAATAAACAGAAAAATATATAAGTATTTAAAAATGAAATTGAACTCTTATGTATATTAAGGATTGTAGCACAAATTGCTCCACGCACTACAGTAGCCAGGCCTAAAACTGCGTCCGAGCACAGCATGATGTGCGGGAGTATCACAGGGTGTTACTTTAAGTCCCAAATTGTAAAGAACAGAACAGCATGGGGAATCTACAACATGAGAAAATGAGTGGACAACGCTCTAACACCGATAGCTCACCTCTTTCCCGAGCGGCCACAGACTCTAAAAAAGCATGGAAAACAGTTAGACTATAAGAAACAACATATCGAGGACAGCATGAGATATATAATCAATCTACAAGTATTTATCGAGAACAAGTTAGTTAGGATCGAACATAGTCAACTATATTACAATGAAAACAGGGCTTACTTTTCTTTGGCTTCTTTTAGTAATGCTTTGATACAGGCTTGCTGGAAACCTTTCCAGTCTTGGTTGAAATCTGCTCCCAATTCTTCTAACGCTACCTGGAAATGAAAAAATCTAATTAATACCTCATTTAAGCGTATTGTGGGCACGGAAGAGTGTGGGATTTGACATAATTAAAGTTTATAATGGAGGGGAAGGGTGTAAAGCTATATTTTTAATAAATACCTCTTTGTCTCAAATACATTAATTAATTGACTGCACTTTCATTACTTGTTAACATTCATACTGAAAGCACATATCTAATAATTTTTTGGTCAAACAGCCATACAGAGTATAAATTATAAGAATAAAGAAGAAATTATAATACACTATAAGAGCATACAAACACACTGCAGGGACATCGTGGTCCAGAACCTGTAATGACAGGCAGAATTGGGCTTCAAATAGCTTGTGAGGTGTCTGTCGAAGGACAAATTGGGAAGTAGGCATAATTGGATACCAATGTATTAAATAAAAATTAATTTAAGTGAAATTTATATATAAAAGCTGTTTTAATGTAAGATATATATAATCCCGACATTAAAAGAACAGAACTTACCGGTACGCTTTCCTCGAAGTAATTGAACTTGCATCTTGCCAACATGTCTGCTGGCGCGAGGAATAACTGGTGATGCTTTTGTATCAGCAACAAAAGGCACGCGTGTGCGGCTCTGCTCTCACTTATTTGTCTTTGGTCTGCAACACTTTCTATCACCATTCTATAATTAAAAAAAAATAAGAATTAAGATATTTCACCTCTCTTTTTTTATTTGTTTTTACGTTTTCCCAATCATATAAAATCAGGAAAGTATGTTTCTTTTATTCCATTGTCTTACATATGTCCTTTATCACACTTTTATAACTGTGGCTTTGCGACGTGCACACGCACTTCACTCGGCATACAAATGACATGAGAAATGTAAAACATAACATACACCTAGAATGGGACTGTTGAACTGAATAAACTACCCAAAAGAATAACGGGCTCACCATCTGTCAATAAATTTAAAATACGGCTCAGGAAGTGATTAATACGAATAGAAAAATGATGATTGGGCATCGCATAAATAGCAATTTCCACTTCAATTTTGGCACCTATTTTGCAATCGTAGATGTACATTGTACATTGTTCTATTTGTAAAGAATTAATGAAGTTTGATAATTAGTATTCACCTATTGGAATTCCCCTCCTTAGTACTTCCCGTCTGCGGCGGCGCATGATGCAGCCGCAGCAACGTCGGTGCCAAGCACACAGCCAGGTTTGATGCAGTCATTTGGTTCACAGCTGAATGTTCTGCTACCTGTCGAAATAAGATTTAATACTCACACATCATAATCTGTTGCAAAAATTTAGAAATAATTAAATTACAGTATTTGGCACGATGGACAAATAATTTAATTTTAACTTAATCTATACATTGTTTTTTCTTTGAAAGTCATTTTAGTACAACACCTACACGATTATTGCACGCATTTACACTATTAATTAATAATGATTACATTTTGCAGTAAATTTAAATTTAAGTTTTGTCGACATAAAAGCAGGCCTATCTATTTATTGTTAACTTAGGATACTTTTTAATCCGATGATTGATGTCGTTTCCGTGGGATAGACTAAAATAGCGAAATAGATGGCGCTGCGATCGCATCTGTTTTGGAAACTAACGAACGTATATAAATTAAATTCTACATAGTGCTAGCTTATAAACCAATTTAACACTTAAAGATACATTTTAACACGACAAATGACGTAGTTTCCTTAGAATGGATGGATAAGCGATGGAAAATACCTGCGTCATCATATACAAAATGTCATTCATTGTACTACTTCAAATCAGATTGGCTTCAACTCGCCTCTATATTTTGCCGGGCAGAGTTGTTTAGACTTCATGGACTTAGTTTCTTTGTTATTAATATATTTAATTATATTATATGTACAAAACCGAATTCAGTTTAAAGGCAATAAAATAAAGCTATTGATACTGCCTCGGATTTAACATAGCCGCGGGACCAATTTTAGTTTTTAATAAGTATTTACAAGTTAGAGACTGAGTAATCTTACCTCTGAAAGGAATATGAGTAACGAATGTAAAGCTTCTAAATGTTCTTCCGGTAAAAGAAGCAATGCACACTGCACCGCGTCTGGCCTTAAGGGTTCAGGAACATCTATGGACGAAAAAAAACAGTCAAGCGCGTCTCAGAACTCACAGTGGATGGTTCCGACCAACATCATTTTTACGATAGACAGCTTTAATAGAAATGTATCCAAGTGATGTTGCTCAAACAATAAATCGTGGTAGAGACATGCTGGAGTCATTATCTTAATAGAGTTGCGAACATGGGTTAAAATAAATTTTAAAATTTTCACATATACAAGACGTTAAATTTGCCGTTCCACTAGGCGATCGCGGTCGCTACGGTCGTGGTGAAAACGTCACTAATGACGTCATAATTTTAGCTTATACAGCGCTCACAGCGACCCATGTCAAGAGGTGGGTCGAATAACTGTTCCACTTGAGTTTACGATTGCGACGCCGGTAAGCAAGTGGAACGGGGTCGTTGTGAGTCTCTAATGGAAAGGCCGCAGAAAGGGACAGGGAGCGAAGTCCTGCAGCGCGTGCTAATGTCTCTACTCGAGGTCGCCGGCCTTCAGCTGGCACCCGGAGAGGCAGGTACGCGCATTACTTCCCTCCCTGAGTTAGGTTCCGGTACGGGGGGCCCTTGCTACTAGGCAACGCAAGGGATTCATCTGCCCCCGTTTCGAAGTGGGGTGTGTTCTCCCAGGGCACACTCCAGGCACTTTATTGCGCTGGATCGACTGTTGCGTAACTATGTTCTATATCCCAGTCTTTCCATCACAAACAAAGCGCAGGGTCGACAGGGAGGAGGGGGTTTTTAGTGGGTATTGAGGTTGCTCGCCCGTGCGGCATCGCTCTGAGTCTTCCACACTCCTCTGTGTCACGCCATCGCGGACGGAGCGCAAACAAAGCATACTATTGCTAGCGTTATCGCCCCCGATGGATGCGTGCCGTTTCCTAGTGACGGCCCAGAGAGTGCGTTAATCGGTCAGCATTTTCCCTCGCCTAAAAAAAAAAAAGAGCCTCTAATGGAACGTAACCTATGTTGCTGTGTTGCGTCAGTATCCATCTTGTGACAGCGCGCTAGGACGATACCGTTTAAGTTTCTTAGATTTGATTGCAATATTAAATAAAATATTTATTTCGATATTGTTATCATAAATATTTTTATTTTATTCAAGTTATAAATGATTTCTGGTTATTTATGTCCGCTCTATCTCAAAGGCAGGCAATGCGTTTGTATTAGCCCTGGTGTTACAAACGTGTGTAAGACGAGCCTATTTGCCCGCTTTAGGCAGTTAAATAAATATCTTAATTAAAGCACTAACATTAAAAACTTACGTTGGAATATGGCAATGAAAGTTTCGCTCAGTTTATTAGTCAACAACGCATCGGGTAGCTCCCTGAAATACTGCTTCACCATATCAGCGACATCGTGAGCTTGGGCGCCGTCGAAGTTCAAACTGGACTGGTTTGGGTCTATGGTGTTCATGTTTTCAATTGCAAACGCTGCGTTGGCAGCACCGGCA
This sequence comes from Dendrolimus pini, assembly GCA_949752895.1. NCBI lineage: Eukaryota > Metazoa > Arthropoda > Insecta > Lepidoptera > Lasiocampidae > Dendrolimus > Dendrolimus pini. Next base: position 13,970,551 of record OX457145.1, on the reverse strand, counting down.
GCTTCTACTGTACTCCTGAGCTTTGCTATTCTTGATTTTACACCTGCTTTCCTGAAGATTCCCATCTGGAAATATATTGTTTTTCTTTTAAATTAATAGTTTACTGTTTTGAGTTATATTCTAACCCATAAATCGACAAATGCATGTACTCCATGCATTGCATGTGGCGAATTTTGCAGATATAGCAAATATTTACTATTTTCAGCATTGCATACTGAATTTTATTTAAAAAAAATTACTACCAACTTCAAGAAAACACAAAATTAACTTTTTTTTACAGCAGTTTAATACTTAATATTTGTTGCTTTAAATCTTAGTATTGTAGTCAGTGGCAAGTAAAATCAAAAATTCCTATTACTTGGTACTTATTCAATATATACCATACCTGATCTAATGCGTTGTTTTTTAACCAGTTTAAAGCACACTGAATTGGCTTTGGTAACGAATGACCCGTCCTTTGCAGTGAAACAGTTAGTGGTACGCCGAATACAGTTTTATCTGGAAATATGAGAAAATAAGTATTTTATTCTTATGCATTTTACTTTATGGATTTTAATAAATAAAAGGTATTAAAATTACTCAAGATATTTCAAATCGCGTGTGCGAGGGTTGTCTGAAAACTCAACATGAAGTTGGCAGCACTTGTAGTGAATTCCGTTGTTCATCTGTTGACAGTTACTCACCAAAGTTTCAGCCATTTTGGACGCGCAGTTGTTATGTAACAGTCGTTTGAGTGAGTTGATGTGAGTGTTTATATGAAAATGGACAAAATCGAGTATCGAGCTGTCATTAAATATTTGTTTTTAAAAGGCAATACGTCTACGCAAATCAAAGATCAGTTGGACTCTGTGTATGGGGACTCTGCATCATCATTTACCACAGTGAAATTTTGGGCAGCTGAATTTAAACGTGGCCGTAAGAGCTTGGGAGACGATGAACCTTCGGGACTTCCGAAAACTGCCTACCGAAGAAAACATCGCCAAAGTTCACCAAATGGTTCTAGACGACCGCCGAATTAAAGTAAGAGAGATAGCAGAGGTTATGAACGTGTTTGTCACATACTCGTATGTGTGTATTTTTATTCTTACCTTTATAATCAGGAGTCTTTATCTTCCGAATTAACTTGGGTAATTCCCAGTTCCAGCCAGACTTGTGTGATGGACAATACCGTTCCATGCAGGCCGTTAGACGTAATAGGGCGAGTTTTCTAAGGACATGCAGCTGTCCACAGGATAACGATGACATCGGTCTTGACACTGAAGTTAAGAGAAAGGCATATAACCTTGGCTTGTTCTTTTAATGAATGCAGAGGTAAATTGAAATACTACAAAAAATAGCAAGCAAGGAATACTTGCTTTTTTATATTATTTTTTATTGCAGGAGTTCAGCAGAGAGGCAGACGGCCCACTTGATGGAAAGCGGTTACCATCGCCTATGGACATTTGGAACACCAAAGGTGCTTCAAATGCGCTGCTGCTCTCTTAAGGGAGACTGGGACCTGGTCACTAATGCGGGAGCGGTAACACAACTCGAGGTTGCTATAACGGCATACTCTAGACCAGGGGTGGTAGCCATCCAGTTGGGCAAATGCCCTACCACCTGGCTGTGTGTTGTTTTGTCGCCTCTTACGACAGGCCGCCCGGCAGCAGGACATTGTATTCTTTCTCCGTTCCTGCACAGATAAAAACACTTGCTTGCTATCAAAATAATGTTTAACTGACATTTTACTGTTTACTGAACACTCTTAGTGATATTTTAAATAACTAGTTTACACGGTACACTATAAAAACGACGGAGAAGGCGATGACATTTTTTATAGAGTTCTTGTCCGTTTGTTCATACGAAAATGCTGAGCGCTGTATTATATTATTATACAATCTCGTGACTTTATTGCAATGAAATAAGATCTAAAATAAAAAAAATATTATCATACATACATACATACATACATAACTTCACGCCAGGTTCCTTGCGGGGTAGGCACGAACAACAGAGCGCCATACAGGCTTATTCTTACACACCTCACTTGCTTATAAAAATATTATCAATCAGTGTAATATACGGTGTTTTGATATTAAAAGATCTTATAATTGCCCTTATTACTTTAAAATTTATTCGATGGTCTTCGGAACTTCGTTCACACCAGGAGCTCCGAAGACACCTCAGGTTTTTATTATTCCTAGAGTACAGCAGCAGGCTGACGACGCACTTGATAGAAAGTGGTTACTGTGGACTACGGACAACGTTGCTATTGATTTCTTGCCGGCCTCGAAGGGGGTACTATAACCTGGCCAATGAACACATGAACAAACCTCAAGGTTGTTATAGGGGTAATAGCCATCCAAACTGCCAAAGGCCCTACCCATACCCATACCCACTTGGCTGTGGGTTATTTTGTCCTTTTCATAATCCGTGCAGGAATGGAGAAAGAATATAATTTCCTGCGGGCGGGCGGCCTGTCGTAAGAGGTGACAAAACAACCCACAGCCAGGTGGTAGGGTATTTGCCCATCTGGACGGCTACCAGGAAATTCTACTATAAACCAGGAGTAGTCTCCTGGTTTAGAGTATGCCGTCATAAACACCTTGAGTTGTGTTCCGGCATTAGTGGCCAGGTTCGAGTATCCCTTAAGAAAGCAGCAGCGCATTTGTGCTGCTTGTCTGCTGTACTAATGCAATAAAAAAAATAGTATTCTTTCTACGTTAAATACTCTAATTAAAATACTAAATTAAACTTACGATAAGAATCAGGATCTTTTTGGTTGGGCGTTGGAGTTAAAGTATTGTTTGCTTTCGGACCACCATTCAGTGCATTGGTTCTAAACGAGTACCATCGCTGTATATTATTCCTGAAATCAAATGAAGACTTAGTTTAGTTAGCTGACTTAGCACAGTGCATAATTACAAAGTCCCGTTTATGACATACTCAAAATTGAGATTCTATTTTCTAACTTCTGCCAACGACATTAACCACAATGTTGTGTGCTTGGAAGACGTAGTGTAGGATGTCCTCAGGCAATGCATGAAAGACAATGAACAGAGGTTATTTTTAAATAGTTCTCTTGAATTCCCTGTTTTGTCGGAGATTTGTTTTTATTTCTATGGTACAGTCCCCGGCACGTAACTTGGCAAGAGTCGTTAGATGCGGCGCACAAGTCGTTTTTTAGGTCTCTTTGGTTGTCAAGCGAGACGCGGGGAATGAGTCTACTCAACTGTCTCCTTCATAATCATAAGCTTGACCGCGCGCGAGAGAGACGGACAGACTTTTCATGTTACGAATGCAGTGCGACGCCAAACCACGCGGTTATTCACAGACGCTACACAAGCATAACGTGTGTATATGTGCAACTTACCCCCACTACTATGAAACGTGGCCAAGTTGCGTGCCGCGTACTGTATCAGACATCTACAGGGTTCAATTATACTTAATTTAATTGTACTTTTGACCAAACTCATCTATTACTAGCTTCTGCCCGCGACTTTGTCTGCGTAGTAAAAAAAAGTTAATGATTTCGAAAAATTCTTCATTGGTGCTCCGCTCCTATTAGCGTGAGAAAGCTATGATTAATAGGAGCGACAAAACAAAGCCTTATAGCCTTTCTCGATAAATAGGCTATCTAACACTGAAAGAATTGTTCAAATCAGACCTGTAGTTCCTGAGATTAGCGCGTTCAATTATATCTCTTTTATTATTTATCTTCGACAATGTGATATTTTTCGTGGGATACAGACCAGAAGTTTATGCGACCAAAACCACATGGAAAGTCCATGAGATATATGATGTACTTACTTTTTACTTTTAATATCTAAAGTGTCATCATCATCATCGTGATCACCATCGTGGGATCTGGAACCAGCTGAATTTGGGCTGCTGTCCAACTCAGAACTTCTTGAAGCTGACTTGTCTCTTTTCAAACTTCTGTCTCGAAACCTGGAATTAAATGGAATTATAATGTGACAGAGGACGTATGCTAGAATAGAGAGGAGTATGGACCCAAATGATTGGGAGAAGGTGAAAGAAAAATATTATCAAGGATACATTTAACAGCCTTAACAAATATTTTAACCGACTTTAAAAAAGGAGGACGTTCTCGATTCGTCGTGTATTTTTTTGACAAAGACTTTTTTACATTTCACTATATGTCCCGGTAGACATTGTCTTGACCTGAAAAAAAAATCTGGAACCCGATTGTAGCGCCACCTACTGGGAACAACTGTAGGTTTAAACCATTCTCAAACTCACTTGAACACACACAAAAAATTTCATCGAAATCGGTCCAGGAGTTCAGGTGGAGTTCAGTCACATACACACGCACAAAATAATTTTATACATAAAGATAAATATTTTTGAAATGTATAAACAACCTTACCACTTCCGAATGTTAGTACACGTGACAGGTAAAACTCTCGACTGCAAAACACTTCCACTAGTTTTACACATTGGTATCTAAATTTATATAGACTACAAATAACCGAGAAACTTATACATATAGAACTGGCAATCACATTATACTGAATGATATTTAATATTTTTCAGTGTTTAAAGCTTACACTTAAGACTATAATTATGTCGTACCGATTTTCATACATTCAACGTTTTAATATATTCAAACTTAATTATTTTAATATTTAATCATAATATTTATATATTATTGCTTCTTATATATTTAACTATATTTTAAAGAGATTTCAAAATAGATTCAAAAAATTTCCAATTAATTTTTATATGTATGCATTATACATAAAAAATAACAACAAACAAACAATTATATAAAGTTTCTATGTTATTTTAAAAGCAAAAATTGTATGTTTGTCATAAATTTATTTTGTTACCTTTGGACATATAATTAAAATGTTTTATTTTGATGCTGTAGTTAACGCGATTTAGTATGAAAATGGAGACGAACATTTATTCACATAATACAACTGCTATGCAAATTCACACACTGTACTAGTATTCATGTCAAATACTTTAGCAAACTGCGATGATTCTAAGAGCTTAATAAAGATACAACAAATGTCAAGACTACGGGACACAGCGATTAGCGAAATCAAACCAATACTGAGCAATCATTAGCAATAAATACCTTTTCGTAATGATCGAAAACAACTTTAGGGATAATGGCTATTGATAAATGAGGTAATTAGAGTTTTACTGTCGTTTAGAAAGTGTAATTGTTCTTTTAACAAACATATCACGTGAAGTATTAACAAAAATATCACGTATCTACAAGCACTTCTGTCCGGACAACGTGATGGCTCGCGAATTTTTGTTATAGTATTTTTTATTACGTTTTTTCTTTTTTTCTAAATATCGTTCCAAACACAAAACCGCGGGTTCAAATCCTAGCCGGAAAGCATGCAACGCTTAGTCAGCTTTCTGACCTTAAAGAAGAATTAAAGAGAAAGAATTTATTCGAAACCAATAACAGAGTATACAGAAACAATTTGGTGTCGCAAACAACTGCTGTAGTATAATACTGTGTTGCAGTTGTTAGCGCCCATTTCCAGACAACTCGTTTGTTATACAATTAAAAACAAAATTATTTTAAAGTTTATACATTTGAAATTTTCGTGTTAATATTTGTAATGTAAGTGGAAATGCATAGGTGTATGTTTGTGGTGTGTATGTGATGTGTATGTTATGTATATATGTTATTAATAAATAATACATTGTGATGAAACAAGCACATCGAGATAACGGATGTGTCTAACCCGCTAACCCCATATGAACTAGAGGCCCGAGTCCAGGATAGTTATAATTTTTATGCCCCTGGTATACTTAGGATAATATTAGTGTTAGTGTGGGCTGTGTTACGCAGATGTAGCATGTATGTATGTAAATTATCGCGTAGGTTCATTTATAAATTAATCGGGCAGAGAGGTAAGTAAGATGAGATTATACAAAAATTATCACGAAGCCTTTATAATAAACTAGCGGCCCCAGCAGACGTTGTCCTGCTCTGAAAAAATAAAAATCTAGGACCCGATCCCAGCGCCATTTACCGGTTCCAATTGTGGATTTAAACCCTCCGGGGACCCCCACTCAAACACACAAAAACAAAATCACCAAAATCGCTCCAGGTGATTAGGAGGACTCTAGGACCCGATCCCAGCTCCACCTACCGGTTCCATTGTGGATCTAAACCACCCGGGAACCCACTCAAACACACAAAAACAAAATCACCAAAATCGGTCCAGGTGATTAGGAGGATTCTAGAAACCGATCTCAGCGTCACCTACCGGTTCCAACGGGATAAACTGTATAATGGGGAGTGTTCCGAAGAACTGTTTTGAATGGTGCCTTCGTCCTCTTTCTACCATCGCACCGCTCGCCATCGGTTGGGAGTTCACACACACTTCCTTGAGCCGCTTCGCTCATGTACGCAACGGTTCTGTAGAACTTTTCTCTTGCGTACCGTGGGGATTTGGAATGAGCTCCCAGCCGAGGTTTTCCCACAGCGCTACGATATGGAGTTTTTCAAAAAGGGTGTCTTAAAATTTCTTCGAGGCCGGCAGCGCGTTGATGACATGTGTGATGTTGCAAACGTCCATAGGCGACGGTAACCGCTTTCCATCAGGTGGGCCGTCAGCCTGTTTGCTGTGCTCCAGCTATAAAAAAAAAGTACCCTATGTCCGTCTCCTCGTTCTAAGCTACCTCCCCACCAATTTTCAGCCAAATCGGTACAGCCGTTCTTGAGTTATAAATAGTGTAAATAACACGACTTTCTTTTATATATATGGATAGTAAACAAAATGGAATATCTAACAGAAAATAAATACATATTCATGATAAAAATTGAATAGAAATTCATAAATCCCTTGCCGATTGAATGGAATGATTGACTTTGATTTCTTGAATGTTAATACATGAATAGAGGCTACAAAAAGTAGTAAGTACCTAACTTTGATACGATTTCATCAATTTGAATATTTATTGGATCGAGAGAGGTAGTGGTAGGATTTTGACATTGTAATCTTTTGACGTCGCTAGGTTTTTAAATTGTAAGTCACATTTTCACTCCGTGCAGGAACGGTAAGAGAATACTAATTCCTGCGGCCGGGCGGCCTGTCGTAAGAGGCGACAAAACAACCCCAGCCAGGTGGCATTTGCCCGTCTGGATGGTTACCACCCCTGGTCTAGTTTGCCGCCATAAAGACTTTGAGCTGTGTTGTGGCATCAGTGGCCGGGTTCCAGTTACTGCTTAAAGGCCGGCAGCACCTCTAGTATGGCTAATGTCCATAGGCGACGATAACCACTTTCCATCACAGTTGGGACATCAGCCTGTCTGCTGTGCTTCAGGATTTTGATATTATTTTATGAAATGTTTAAATAAAGAAGGAAATTTTTATTAGCGAAATGCTATTATGAATTATTGAATTTTTATAAAATAAAATTTAATACGTAATCTGTGAGAGTGGGGTATTACACTGACGGAGCCGGCCCTAAAAGGTGTGATCAATAGTTCCAGCATGGCATCAGCACGTCAAAGACGTTGTCCGTCATATATCTAAATCACTTCATTTTCTATCATGATATTTTAAAAGAAAGACAATAAGACATTATATTGTTGTTACGAGTCGCGAGACTCGAATTAAAATTCCGTTAGAATTACTATAGAGTTTATTAGAACTATACAAACACATATAACACGGGTACAAATAGAACCGAACACAATAAGTCCAAACGTAATGCAGAAGGTCGTAATTCAATAGCACGCGCAAAGTCCGTCGCTAAATAGATTATCGAATGTACACAAGTCTTGCTTCGCTCGTGGTTATCGCCCGACTGCCTCGTCCCTCAATCGAGGCATTGCTTTATACTGCACAGACGTAATGTATCCGTATCTAAGTCAACTTAATCTGTCACAATTGTCTAATGACTCGGCCGCAAATTGCCATAAAAGAGTACAATAAAACAATGGGCTGTTTTCTAATCACAAATTCTAAACACAAAGTTAACAAGAGAAGACGAATATACGAATCATCATCATCCGAGCGTTAAATCCCGGTTGCGTTCGGAGCGATCACTTCGACGCCTAGGGTCCGCTTTCCTACTTTTTCTTCTCCACTTCGCGCGATCTTCGGCATCCCTCGTGTTGAGACCGTTAGTACGCATGTCATCCCTCACAACGTCAAGCCAGCATTTCTTGGGCCTACCCCTTCGACCGGGACCTGGCGGAGGCGGCATGGCTAGACATTTGTTTCCCACATAACTAGCCGGTTTCCGTAAAACGTGGCCGTACCAGCGTAAGCGACTCTCCTGCAGTTTGTCTGCTATGTCACGGACGTGAAGGCTACCGCGGATGCGGGAGTTCCTGACGCGATCCTTTCGCGTGACTCCACACATCCACCGAAGCATATTCATTTCCGTGACGCAGCCCCTGCTTGTGTCGCTCAAGTACAGGCCACGCTTCACTGCCATATAAAAGGACAGGTCTAATAATGGATTTATAGATCTGTCCTTTTAACTTAACCGGCATTTTGGGGTCGCAATTATTTGCGACCATTTGGTGTCATCACCTGTCACCTCACGCCACTTGGCCCAAGCTGCTGATATTCGGGCCTTGACGTCATGGTCGATGTCCCCGGACGCGCTGATTACAGATCCCAGGTACTTAAACTGGTCCGTGCGCTCGGCCGACTCTACACCTATGCGCACGGACGTGGGATCGGTAACGTTGCAAGCCAAGTACTCCGTCTCCGCCACACTTAGTTTTAGACCGCCGTTCTCAAGCGACTCCTTCCACGCATTCACACGTCGAACGAGGCGGGCCCTATCCGCATCTGCCAGCGCGATATCGTCCGCATACATAAGCAAGGTGGTTGCTCATGTCGGTCTCTGATGTTGTTGGAAACTTCGTCTAATATCACGCTGAACAGAAACGGACTGAGGACAGATCCCTGGTGCACTCCGACGGTTATAGGGAATGGTGTAGTGTCGCCAACAGCGGTCCGAACTATGGAATCGGAATCACGGTACATGTCTCGAATAATATCAGTATAGGCCTCAGACACCCCTGTGGACCTCAGTGCCCACCAGATCATCACTCGAGGAACACAGTCGAAGGCCTTCTGCAGATCCAGAAACACGAAATGCAGAGGCGTGTTCTTCGTCCTGTATTTATCAATGATGATCCTTAGGGCAAAAACAGGGTCCATGGTACCATGTCCAGGGCGAAACCCATATTGACATTCCGAGACAGTGCACTCCTGCCGGATCCGAGAGTCGACTATCCGCTCAAAGAGCTTCATGGTGTGGGACATTACCTTTATACCGCGGTAATTCCCGCACTCCTGCACTGATCCCTTGCCTTTGTAGACTGGAGTGATAACACTCAGCCTCCATTGGCTCGGGATATTTCCGGTGAGGAGTATACTGTTAAAAAGGTTAGTCAAAATGCCCACACCACGAGGACCCATCGCCTTCCAGGCTTCGATGGGGACTCCATCGGCTCCGACAGCTTTCCGATTCCTCATGCGGCGAAGAGCTTCTTGAACTTCTTGAGACGTTACCGGTGGCACAAGTCCTTGATTTGGAGGGAGGTCCGGTGGCTGCACCTCTTTATGCTGCTTATTCAGCAGCTCGTGGAAATAAGAGCGCCATCTCTCCTTCACCGCGAGGTCCTCGCATAGCCGGTTGCCGCCAGGGTCTTTAACACAGCGGCACTTGGAAATATCCTGTGCTGCTTTGACCCTGGAACGTGCCAACTTATAAATTAGCTTCTGCCCCTCAGACGATTCCAACTTATCGTGCAACGGTCGTAAGTGGTCTCGTCTGGCCCTGGCTACAGCTCTTTTAGTGGCACGTTTCGCGGCCCTGTATGCGTCGCGGTGTTCAGGAGATCTGGACGCTTGCCACTTTTTAAAGAGGGCTTTTTTCACCCTAGCCTCCCCCCTCTGGACTGTGTCGTTCCACCACCAAGTCTCCTTGTCACACTTGCGTCCACCCTTAGACACACACAGCACTGCCTTCGCCGTGTTAGTGATGGCTGCCTGAATCTTGTCCCAGTGGCTCTGAACTGGTTCACCATCATCTCCGATACACATCCCCACGGAGGATGAGGCGAACTCTTGGGATTTTCCTTCATCAAGCAGCCACCATCTAACTTGACGTCGGCAATGCTCAACGGGTTTGTGTTTAGGCTTCACGCAGAGGTCCATGACAAGTAGACGGTGTTGTGCAGTGAGACTCTCTCCTGGTATGACTTTGCAATTGGCTACTTTGCCGATGTGGTGTCTCCTGGTGAGTAGGTAGTCGATTTGGGTGGCGTGCCTACCGCTCTTGTAGGTGATAAGGTGTTCCGGTTTCTTTTTGAAATACGTGTTCACGATGGCGAGGTCCGCAGCCGCACACATTCTAAGGATATCGTCCCCTTCTGTATTGCGGCTACCGTATCCAAAACCACCGTGAACACGCTCAAACTCCTCACACGTCTCACCTACATGACCGTTCAGATCACCACCCAAAACGACTCCCTGTGATAGCGGGATGCTACGAAGTACATCACCGATTTGGTTCCAAAACCTCATTCTATCAGTGTCGCTATAACCAGCCTGTGGTGCGTAGGCACTTATCAAATGGGTAAGAACCCCTTCGATAAGGATCGACACGACCATAAGTCAGTCGCTGAAGCGTTTCACTTCCAGAATGTTGTTTTGGAACCCCTCGGAGAGCACTACCGCAACTCCGTTCTCCCCACCAGGAGCACCGGTGTAGATCAGCTTGTAGCCATTCGCAATTAACCGGGATCTGCTGCCTTTCCACCGAGTCTCCTGCAGGAAGGCCACTGCCACCCTCCGCCTGGAGAGTACTTCGGCAAGTTCCCTAGCACGTCCGGTCAGCGTACCAATGTTCCACGATGCGAAGCGGATTTTCTTACTCTGGGTGTGGACTCGTGTCTTTAGCCGTGCCCGTCCATGACACGGTAGCCCTTGCCCACTTGTCGCATGTTTAGGGCGATGTGCCTGCGCGTTGTTTTCCGGCGACGCCCTAGCCATACCCAGAACATTCCGATTTCTTACCATTTTTGATGCGGCTTTAGATGGTTTTAGATGGAGCGGCTGCCGCCCGACCTCCACAACCCATAAAGGGAGACCAGGATTGGGTAGGAATAGTGAAAAGGTGAGGTCTGAGGTAAGGAATAATGAGGAAGGATATTAGGAGGAGGAGAAGGGGGGACACCACTGTCACGGAACAAAGGGAAAGTGACAGTGGCCCCGTGGAGGACCTCGGGCTCGCGTACCCGTGTGCACTATTAAATACCGGACAGGCATTTAATAGGAGGCACCCTCTGAGGTAAAGACGAATATACGAATATATATAATATAATATACGATAAAAGAATTTAAAAGTTATTAGTTCAAATGCCGACGAGTAATTAATGTGCTTGTTTCAGAAATGCAGGTGGATTTTGTTTTTGTCGGGACCTCAGTTGTAACAATATGTAAATAATGTTCAAATTTATTTTAACGTGTATCCATATCCCTAGTAGGACTCTAATATTAATATTGGTTACAATATCAAGCCAGAAGTACAGACTGTACTAGCAACTTTAGTATTGAAATTAAAATAAAAGCTGAATCACTTAAGCGGCGCAAATATGCAACACTCAGTGAGTTAATGTTTGTGCCGTGTGCTGTCGAAACGCTTGGACTGTGGGGTCCTGAGGCCATGAGTCTGTACCAAAATTTATCGAAAGACTCATTGACTCTTCAGGTGATCAGAAAGCTGGTGCTTACCTCGGCCAACGGATCAGTATGGCGATCCAGCGAGGAAATGTAGCCAGCCTTCTGGCCACCTTACCCATAGAAGACGGTGATCTAGGCTCATTATTCTACTTATAGTCTTGAGGGACTATGGGTAGAATACTATAAAAATAAGTCAAGTTTTCTTGTATTGTGTATTGTAGTCGATAAGTATGTGATTTTGTAATTGTATTGTAAATAAATCCTTCACTTACTTCTGGCCTTCCTTTCCCAGATTAAGAGAGCTGGTTCTGATCGCTTGCCGCCTGTGTGGTGTATGGCCGGGTGACTTCTGGACCTCTCTGAGCACTTCAGGATCTGGCTTCAGTTCCACAGGCGACGGAGGTTCGACGACGACCTGAACAATCATCATATCAAATTGATACTTCACGATAAAAGATTTATTTAAGATCGCTTACTTAATAGTTAAGAAAATTAGGTTTCAGTTCTTTGATGTGGAATTGAATCCTGATACTTGGTTATTACTGATTTCCCGCACTGAGTACCCCAGTATTGTTTATTCCTGAGTCAAGCAATAGAATGTGATGGGCTGCTGACTATATAATACTAGACCTTATCTTTGAAGGAACGGAGAATGAATACGATTTCTTGCGTTGGGGCGGCCTCTCTTAAGAGGCAACAAAACAACCCACAGTCGGGTGGTAGGGTATTTGCTCGTCTGGATGGCTACCACCCCTGGTCTAGAGTACGCCACCATAACAACCTTGAGTTGTGTTCCTGAGTTAGTGACCAGGTTCCAGTCACCCTGTAGAGAGCGGCAGCACATAGGTTTCACTTTTGGTGTTTGAAATGTCCATAGGCGATGGTAAACCGCTCTGCATCAGGTGGGCAATCTACCTGTCTGCTGAACTCTTCCATTAAAAAAAGAGGAGTTTGCCCATTTATTTGCGCGACTCTTTATGTTTGTATTCATATATTCTGAACCCTCCAAGGTGTCGAAATGAAATTTAGGTACACGTAATAAAATAAAATACTTTCTTGTTTCAATACTTAAAATTTGGATTGAAATCCGTTGAGTCGCTTTGGAGTTTATTCGAGAGAGACTGACAGATAAAACTTCTAAAAACGAACTTAAGGTATTGTAGAAATAGCACTTTGTAATATCTAGTTGTCTTTAAAATCACAGACTGTAACCTCAGCTTTATTGGTACAGGTGCTTACCTCCGTATTCTGATGAGTATTATGATCTTTGTAATAATTATGCCTCCAACTAGCAGGTTGACATTCGGAATCACTAAGCGCACTCGAATCATCTGTCTTGATACCTCTATGAAATATCCTCTTTGCTCTCCCAAGTCTGGACTTCGAACTCTTATTACTAGAGCCCATACTTCCATCTGAGGCATAACTCGAACTATCATCACCAAAAGGAGCGGCCATAACAAAGGATTGTTCTAAAGGACCGATAGGAGATGGAGGCATTACTGTCATTGGAGAAGGTGGTTGGGTCCTTATAGCTGGTGCATGTATAGGAGAACTATGGAAATCAGGGAAAGGAAATGCTGTGGGAGATGTCGGAGTCATATCAATGTAATTCAAATCTGCATATTTATCTGGTTGTACGTCCAAGAAGTTTGGAGATGCAACGATAACTTCCGTCCTGTTTTGGCGTTTTCTTCTTCGAGTTTTGAGTGATTCTACTCTTCGGAGTAAGGCCTTGGCACCATCTCGAAGGCGTTCAGAGCCTGTTCTTCTGAAACGGGTGCCTGTATCTTCTTCGTCTTCTTTGTCGCTTGGGATTTGTATCATTGGTTGACCAGGGATATGGAATCTGAAACAAAAAATTTACTGCGTGAATACAGTGCAAAATTTACTCTAAATACGTATTTTAAACATTTCATTAAAGCAGCATCCAACCCTTTCCAATGACGTGGGTTCAAATAATGGTCGTGATGCATCTGCCACTGTTGAGTTATTTCTGACCTGATAACATATTTTAACAGTAACATATTGATATTACTGATGCGGAAACCTACTAATCTGCTTTAGAAAAGTGTGTTGGGTATAGGTATCATCCGTTCCCCTAAAACGGAAAGGTCTGTACTTCAGTCAGACATTTAAGTGCTGCCAATTATTGTTTAAGACATCGATTTGATACTAGTAATTTCAGAATAGCAACTTCATTCTACCCAAGAATCTAATAATTACGCTAAGAAACTCCCTTTAACTTTCATCATCCAAACTTTAATATAAACAAACTCTTTAAGTGCTCGAAGCTCGAACAGTCTCGTAAAACGGCTCCCAAGTAATATACGAGTAACTCTAACAAAGTTTATTAATTTCCACTTTCAAAGGATTCGTATAAGAGGTGAGATATTCCTATCGTCATATATCCTTTAAATTAATAGGGAACATCTTGGAAGATTTCATATTAAGCACATAATATTATGAATATGTAAAATCTACTTGTAGAAGAGAATGCACTATCTTTCCGATATTTGATTGATTTGGTCTCAAAATAAATTTTTTAATAATTTCCGAGGAAAATGAATTCAGATATACAAAAGTATACGAATAGTCGGCAAGAAGGATGGACTATCTAAAAGATTTTGAATTATTTTATAATATGTTATAAAAGTATTCTGTGTACATTTACCACCAGATATAACACCAGAAGTGCTCATGCCAACCTCGAAAGGATGATCCAAACCTGACCTCTGAAGTAAGAATGCAATTAGAGGTTGTTGTGGTATACTCTAGGCCCAGGGGTGGACAGGAACACCGTTGGTGTTGGCTTGCATCGAGGCTTCACGCAATCACACCTCTGATATTGGTCTTAAGGCGCCTCATTATGATGCGGAGGGACGCTGCAAGGTTTAGTGGATAGTCCAGCGGTCGTTGCTTGCAACTTCTTCTATTATCAGAAGCTTGTGTGTAGCATCCACCAACGAAAGTTCCATATGTTCCTCGGTGACCTCTCCCCGGGGTTCAAGGGTATGCACAAACAAAATCTCACAGGGTTAACAGAAAAAAGGTCCCAAAGTGGTCCTATTGAGGTGGGCGAGTGCTTTAATATCTGGCTGTTTGTTGTTTTGTTGCCTCTTACGATAGGCTGCCCGACCACAACAGTTGGTATACAGCATCCATTCTTACGTGGATAGTAAAATGACAGTCGGGCTATCGGATATCCTACTAAATTCAATCATTCAACTTTTAAGTTACAATCTCATTTCAGAAATATTCTCTTCCAATGTCAAGTTCAAGATAACTTAAGTAATATTTAACTTAACAGTTGACCAACTTCACAAAGATTAACTTCAACATTGTATCATTGCGTTGATCTATCCGGATAAGACGCTAATGCTTCCGAAGTTATGCCAAACTCCTTTAACTCAAACTAGACTGAGTGCCAAGTTTGTCAAACTCTTCAAATGAACCAACAAACAAATTGTTTAGCTGTTGTATAACTATTTGGTGTCCATAATTTTAAGTAAAGTTCCAATGATGTAATTTTGGAACCCATCTAATGTTGTTCAAATTTTCTTGACAGTTTCTAAGTGGGATTTTGAAGTCTGAAAGACGTGTAGGTGTAGGTAGGAAGGAAGAGTTGAAGCATATTGTTTTCCATTGTATACAAATTTCTACTTTCTTGTTGTCGCAGACGGCACTAGTTAATGCATGTAGAACTAGATGGAGCTGATCAATAATTATACGTGCTATTATTTGCCACACATTTCTTGTTAAAGTTTTTGTTTTTTCCTGATTATTTAGTTCAATACACCAGTGCATACTAGTGAGTTTCATTATTTAGTAATGCAACTTAGGTCATCTAGCACATTGTGAAGCGGTGGACATAGAATAGGAAGTTAAATTAAATTCAACTTATATGTATTACTTTCAAAAAGTGTTCTGCAGTGAGGCTTATTTTGAAAGAAAACTTTTGAATTTGATATAGTACACTTGTACAATACGTGTTATTGTGTACGCAGTAGAGCTATGCTGGAATTAGTATTTCATTCATTTAGGTCTGGCTCAATCGGTGTGATACCAGGATCTCACAGATTATCGTGAATCGTGTTCTCGTGAATAGAATTAGCCTTCAGCTAATTGTATTCCTTTCGATTAGTGAGAGTTCCGATGTCCCACTTCCCCCTTCTCTTATCCCATTTTCCCCATCCCATCCCATATCTTATTCTCTCCTTCCTATACCCTCCTGTCTAATCCTTCTATCACACCCCCCCCCTTTTTTTGACTCAGGGGGAATGTCTTTGGATGCCATCCTCGGGCTTCGGTGTAAAACCGGAGGATGTGTGGGACTCTTGAATGGTCGTATGCCCAACGTAACCTTCGAACGAAAGCCCCAGGGATGTCGATCGTCAAACTAAACCTAAATCTGCGCCCTTAACTCACACGATTTTAAGGGACACCAAAAGTACTAGACTAATAGGTGTTGTATCTGTGACGCCCCAACGCTTGTATGACGAGGCCAGTGTGTCCTGCGGGGGAGGACACTCTATTCAACAGGGAGAGGAGGGAGGAGGATCGGAGGACTCTCTCTCATCGCCTATCCCATCTATAGGTGACGGTCACCACTTTCGATAAGCTGGGGCGTCTGTCCGTTTGCCAGCTTCACAATAAGAAAATGGTTTTTCGTTTTCGTAGCCATTTCCTTTCTTTGCATCTTTATATATTCGGAAAATCTCGAAGACTACCGAGTTATGTGAATGACATTTGACAGCTGATGTAGTCTGTATAACTCTACATAATAATGCAGTAAAATCGGCAAACAACTAAAAATTAGGAGTTGACGCCATACATGTTAATTCAGGGCTAATTGTTTTTTTCATGTACATAGTCGTATGAACTATTATTAGTTAACTGTTAAACAATCGGGATGTTGTTTTTTTTTTTAATCATTATAAGATTCTTTCAGAGTTAAGTTTGATTAATAATTAACCGACTTCGAAAAAAGGAGGAGGTTCTCAATTCGTCGGGATCTTTTTTTTATTTTTTATGTATGTTCGCCGATAACTCCGTGGTTTATGATCCGATTTACGTGATTCTTTTTTTGTTCGACGCGGAATAGCTTCCAATTGGTACCCTAAAAATTTTACATAGTTTGGCCCAGTAGTTTTCATTTTATGAACATTTTTCATGGAAATAATTTTCACTCCGTTCCATATGTTCGCCGATAACTCCGTGATTTATGATTCGATTTACGTGATTCTTTTTTTGTTCGACGCGGAATAGCTGCCATGTGGTCCCCTAAAAATTTGACATAGTTTGGCCCAGTAGTTTTCATTTTACGAACATTTTTTTGTTCCCGGTTCTTGGGACCTATATTTTTTAAGAAGCGCGGCACCATTCGTGGGTCCACCCATACATAGGTAGACACTAAAAAGTAACAAATAAAATTTAAAAACTTCGTTTAAAAAAACCGACTTCAAAAACTAAAAAACTAAAATGTATAAAATAATTTATTTCTTAAGCTATTATTATTAATATATATTATCTAAAACATCTTGAAGTCGGTGCAAAGTAAAACATAAAAATTACTATATTTTGAAAATTACTAAGCACCGACTTTAAGATGTTTTAGATAATATATATTAATAATAATAGCTTAAGAAATAAATTATTTTATACATTTTAGTTTTTTAGTTTTTGAAGTCGGTTTTTTTAAACGAAGTTTTTAAATTTTATTTTATTTTTGAATTTGAATCCCGTGGCAATGCATTCGTTTGATTCGAAAAAGCATTATTGGAGTGGAACACACGTTAGCCATCAGAACTATCAAGGTTTCATAATCAACCCAAATTATGTATGTAGGCAATAATGTACGTAGTATGTAAATTACAATTGTTAATAATTCAACCCATACTACCAAGGTTGCCTGGAAGAGATCGCTTTAAGCGATAAGGCCGCCTTTTGTTTTGCCGTTAAATTATTATAATTATTTGTTCTGTAATTGTTTATTTTGGTGAACAATAAAGTGTTTTCTATTCTATTCTATATTGCTTAATATCCGTTACTCCAAGTTAATTATAAAGTAAAATGAGTCGTTATCGCGATGTTACGAATGCGTATCAAATAGAAAGCTTTTTGGTATTTTCCAAGCGCCGGAAGTTTGAGTTTGTAATAAACACTTTTTAGACGAACTACTTTTCTTCGCCTGTTATAGTATTAGGAAAATAATTTTGTGGTTGCTATTAGTATTGTTTTCTGCCTCTCACTGACGAATGAGTTTTGTTATGTAATATTTCTCTTGTTTAGGTTTGATTTTTTATTCTTTATTTTGCATTCTTTACATTATTTTGTAGCATTACTTATTATAATACAAATTTGTTAATACTGTAACCACCTAGACGCCGACAAGAAAATTCACACCTGCATACCTATAAAAACACATTTAATTACCTTTTAGCATTTGGACTACTTTGTGTTTAAAATTTGTGATTAAAAACAGCCCATTGTGTATTGTAATCTTTTATGGCAGTCATTAGCCAGGTGTGTCGGATTTAAAGTACAAACTGATACTCGGAAATTCGGTCCACGCGGCCGGGCGGACATATTGCATCTGTGCAGTATAAAGCAATGGCCCGATTGAGGAAGCAGCAGTCGAGCAAGAACCACAAGTGAAGCGAGAAGTGTGTACTAATATCGGGTATTTAATAAATGACAGACTTTGCGTGTTTTATTGAATTACAACCTTCTGCGTTACTTTTGGACTTGTTGGGTTCGGTTATATTTGTACTTGTGTTATACGTGTTTGTATAGTTCTAATAAACTCTATAGTAATTCTAACGGCATTTTAATTCGAGGTGATATTTGTATAGGTGTGTCGAGGTGATATAGGTGAGGTCCAGGTGATATTTGGAAAATTCACTCCACGAGGTCGAATATTGTATTGTATAGTTTAGTATAACAATGCCGGAACGGAGGGGTGAGGCAGTCAAGCGACGCTTACGATACAAGCAAGACGTGTGTAAATTCGATAAGCTATATAGTGATGAACTTTGCAGGTGTTATTGAATCGTGCAGTTTGTACTGGTTGTGTCCAGTTATATTTGTACCTGTGTTGTGCGGGTTTGTATAGTTCTAATCAATTATATAGTAATTCCAACGGCATTTTTAATTCGAGTCCCGCACTCGTAACACGTATAATCAAAATGTTAGCTGTATGTTATGTGTTAACTTAAAATCAAAGAATTTATTAACACTATCATGACTTTTTTAGACTTATTTACCAATACCCTAAACGACTATGTACAATGAATTGCATTTTCAACTTTTATTAATTTCACTCTACCATTGTGTATTGTCGTAGATCACTGAATAAATACTTCTTAACTGCATGCAACTCGGTGTGGACAACAGATGACGCCAACCTCTAAGAGAGTTAAGTTCACATAGCTCCAATTAATCTTGTATGAAGACCTTTCCGCTCTACAAAATCTAACGCCCTTTATACAGGTTACTATAGAGTAATATATGTATAATGGTGGAGTGCCATAAGCAGCGGTTATAAGACATAATTGCTTAAGTATTATGTACTATTAAATAAACTGTCAATTGTTTTTCATTTCGAACAAAAAGCTCATGTTATTTTGCAACAAATTCGATTATTAATAAAACAACGCGTATAAAAGTTTTGGAGCTCACAAGAATGTTATGCACAAAGTAAGCAAAAGACGTATTTTGCACTGAAAAATGTAGTGTACAGATCTGTACGTGGAATTTGTCTTTGTTGTAACAATAAATTATTGTTTACAAATTTAGATGGTGATCTTTGAGGAGTTTATTAAAAGATGTAAGTGACTTTGTAGTTTTGATGCTTATTGGTAATACATTCCACAACCTTACAGCCTGCACAGTAAAATATTTCTGTCAAAATTGCGTAGAATATATTGGCGTCATTAGGCGCAGATTTGCTGTTGTCTGCTTCAAAGATATTTTCTGATGACCATCTTAAACATTTACTTATAATCGTTTCTTAAATTTAAAGATACTGCTCAGCAACTGATTAATGAAAATCTTACCCATAAACTCCTCTTTAGTCGAATATTTTGGGTACAACCCACGTTAATTATTCAAATTTCGTTTATCTGTGCTCCTCTTAGGTAAAAAGCAGGTATTGGTGACAGTTGCTTCTTGTTTGGAAATTAAACTCGATGTAATGGACTGTATTATTATTATTGAACTTTTTACATGAAACGAAATATACATAGAATAAGTACAAATTATGCAAGAGAGTCGTCGTTCAGAATTATAGTAGAATGGTGAATTGTGAAGAATTATGAACAATTGAAATGAACATTTTTTGCCTCTAAGGCCGCTTTTATATCCCGCATCCCGTCCGACGCCTAGTTGCTAATTGCGCCACCTATGGGCGTCGGCAGTATGCGGGGCGCGGAGAGTAGGTGTGCTCCGGCGGGCGGGTCAGGGGCGGGGGGTGCTGTCTGTCCGCAACAATAGGTATATTACAGGTTTATAAGTGAAAAAAAGATTTCATTGATTAGGGTCTGATACTGATTCTCTTACTGAAGAGATGCTTAATCGTTTCTTAACGATTTTATTATAAGTAAGGCCTTGAATGTAATTTCTTTATGTGAGCTCCGCTTACACTAGCACAATACCATTAAAACCTATCATTACAACGGTTTGGCAATCCAAAATGGAAACGTGATGGGTGAAGGGCCAAGCACACGAATTGTAAATAGAACAAAATGGCCTGTGAACTTAATTATACCCATTGTGGACATTTACTATGCTGTCTATACCCTCAGAACGCACGTTCATGTTTGTACACATATATATGTATGAGGTACATGAACGTTGCCCAATGGATCGATTTTGTACGCATGTGGGTTATATAGAATTTTAATTCAGTAAAAGTAGTGCAGTTGTTGTAATGGAATTGTATGGATTTAATGATGTGTTAGTTTGATTTGGGTGTTGTATTTGTTTATTTTACAAATATCTAATAATTTTATTTAAATTAAAAAGTGTCTTGTGAAGCAATTTCCAATTTAATATATATGTATAATATAATAGAAATCAATTTTATAAAAAAATATACTGTTACGAGTTTAGCGGGACTTGAATTAAAATGCCGTTAGAATTACTATAAAGTTTATTAGAACTATACTATACGTATAACACAGGTACCAATATAACCGAACACAACAAATCCAAACATAATGCCGAAGGACGTAATTCAATAAAACGCGCTAATCTCAGGAACTATTGATTACTGAATGTACACACGTCACGGCCGTATCGTAATCGTAGCTCGACTGCCATCTCTCTTCATCAGGCCGCCGTTTTATACCTCACAAATACAAATGTGCCCGTCGATGTAATCCGCAACATCTGGCTAATGATGCAAATGAGCGGGTACAATAAGACAATAGGCTATTCTCCACAATAATTAGAAACGTATGCCAATAAATAAGTGAACAAAGGAAAACGATCATAAAAGGGTTACAATTAGTTCAAATGCCGACAGGTAATAAAATGTGCTTTTACAGTCTGCACGTGGAATTTGTTTTTGTCGGCGCCTAGGTTGTAACAATATAGCAAATGCATATCATGCAAAACAATTTTCGTGGAATAATTCTTGATTGTTTCCTTTTCCCACATTAAGACTTAAATAAGAAGCTAACTAACTATATCAGACACGACTATGTACAGTCCCGGAATAAAAATGTTCGGCACCTTAAAGTCGACTTTTGCTTGCATGAGTACAAGAAACAATACTGCCAATATTTTAGTAATTGTTATGCATATAAAATATAGAAACGTGTTAAAAGAACGTTGTAATATTGACAATGACAGAAGCTGAGATTAACAATGCCAAATGACGAAACAAAATCTACTTCGAATTCGAATTCGCACTAGATATCCTTGGATTTTTTTTAAATCACTGCTCGTGAGAAACTTAGTATTGTTATATCCGTATTTAGTTATTTTTATTAGATTTTAGACTTAAATCAATACCTACTAAAAGAAAAATAACAAGCATTAATTTAATTTTATTGCAATTCACTGACATTGGCTACAGGTAAGATAAAGTATTGCCAGGAAAAGAAGAAAAATTAGTTCACATTCTAGACATTATGGCCAGGCCAGGAAAGACAGGACACGAGTATTTCGTAATAGTCCAAGTTTATGGCAAAATTACTAATAAGCCCTAAAAAGCCTTTATGTATAAATAATATAATACTGTTACATACCGACAAAGAAATGTGCACACCTGCCCGTCGTAAAACGCAGTTTATTGCTTTCTTTGATTTAGGAATTATTTTGTTTACTTTGTGTAATTGTATTATATATGTGTGAATTTGTAATTCAGAAAACATGCTATTGTTATTAAACTTCTTTTATGACTGCCATTAGTGTCAAACTAATTCTTGCTATTATTGCATTGCGTCGAAGCTTGCCGCACACCTGGCACTGGATTACTCGGTGAATGCGATCCTTTGTTCTATTAATATTATACAGTTTAGTATAAAATAATGCCCGAACGGAGGGGTGAGGCAGTCAAGCGACGATTACGATACTAGCAAGACGTGTGTAGTACTTTCGATTAGCGATATAGTGACGGACTTTGCGCGCGTTATTGGATCCTGCAGTGTGAACTGGTTGCATCCAGTTTTATTTGTACCTGTTTCATACGTGTTTGTACAGTTCTAATAAACTCTCTAGTAGTTCCAACGTTTAATTTGAGTCCTGTAGCTCGTAACAATACATACAAGAAAACTAAACATGGCTTTAAAATCAATACACAAAACTTTCTAAGACTACCAATTAAAAACTAACCGTATATTTATATAGACAATAGTAATTCACTAAAGGCACCTGCTATCAATCAGTGAAACAAAGATCTTAATTTGCTGAAGCAATCGGCCCTTAATGACGCTAACAGTACTGGGCGTCAAAGGTGGGTGATGTAAGATTGAAAAATGAGATACTGCATCACTAAGCTACCTTTGGTAAGGCTACGGTTCGTTATAAAGCGGTAATAGAAGCAATTTAACCATTTAATATATAAGCAAATATTCATTACCATGCCCTTTACGTGGTAGAGACATGCTGGAGTAATTATCTTGACTAGTTGTCGCCCGTGGTCGAAATTCGATCATGATAATTTGTTGTCAAAGACTATACTTCTATAATCACACATAGATTTCGCCAAGGCTACACTGTTAATTTGACCTTAACAATAGAGTATATATGCGTGTGTATGTCAAATACACGGTAGTGTGTGTAATATTTTTTTATTGATTTAATGTATTTTTATGCATAATTTTAAAAAATATTAGCATTCGTGGCTTCTTCTCTGTATATTAAAAAAATATATTAATGTACTTCCTATTCTATGTATACGGCTTAGCAACGTGCTATCATCATTTATCGGCAAGAAGTTCGCAAGAAAACGTATACTTAAAAATTCTTTT
The DNA here is from genome assembly GCA_949752895.1 of Dendrolimus pini. NCBI lineage: Eukaryota > Metazoa > Arthropoda > Insecta > Lepidoptera > Lasiocampidae > Dendrolimus > Dendrolimus pini. The sequence goes on along the minus strand of OX457145.1, from coordinate 13,947,384 downwards.
ACTTTCTATTTTCTATCACAAGCTTTTTTCTTGTACAAACATACAGTTGCTTTTATAGCAACCAGTGCATAATAAAAGAAAAAATGCTGTGTTGTAAAAACGATAAGACATATTAAAAATTCAGTGTAACAATATCTTCATAAATTCCCAACATTTTTAACGAAATAGACCGTTACACAATAAGTTCGAGTGTGCTGTTTGTAAGTCAAACACGATTCAGAAGCAATTCGGGGTTGAACTTTGGAGTTCGATTGTAAAAAAACGTTTATTTTAAAAGCAAAACTGACTCCAAACTAAAAATAAATCAATCAATATTTAGCCAACTTCTTTCTTCTTCGTTAATAACTGGAGATGGGATCTAATTAAATTGAATGCCAATTACACTATTAATACACATTTAATATTATAAATCTCAATGCTCCGATTTTCTAACACTTATGTACTTACATACAATGGTAAATGTAAATGGTAGACTATCTGCAAAACTATTATCTGATATGGATTTTGATAAATCTTTACAAATACTAACATACCAGCATTTGAACTTGTTATTAGAATGTGCCACGCGTGAGTTAGCCTCTAAGCGACTAAAATTTCTATACACTAATAGCCGGTTTCTATATCTTACTAACTGGTCACTTCTCTGACAACTGGTGCTAATTTGACATAAGCTCTATATAAGTAATGTCAAATTTCTACCAATGGTGAGGCAAGTCATGAATAGTGAAATATAGAAACGGGCCACAAGGTATCATGTTGTGAGCTATCATCTTCTGAGTAGATCCTAATTAAATGCTGCATTGGAATACTTTTCGCGTCAACTTGGCCACAGCCTTAGCACGTAGATGTACAACCATATTTGGTTAGGTTTTTAAAAGTCTATTTTAATGTAGTTAACGTCTGTCATATTTAATGGTGTTACGATAATAACACCTCTTTGATGTCGGTTAATGAATGATAGCTTAATAGACGAGTACTTTGATATGTATCATTATTGTGTGTTATTTGAATTAAGTGACTTCGTAATTATGGGCCACTTTATGAAAGTTGCGATGATGTATATCAGGGTGCGGTTATAAAAGTTAACTAGAAATTAGAAGAAGAAATTAGAAGCGTGCCTTCTGCATGCAAAAAAGGGCCGTACGCGCAGTAGTGCGCGTGCGTAGATGCGAGTCAGCAAGCCCGCTTTTTAAAAAACTGGGTATACTCACACTACCGAGTATACTAATTTATCAAATTGCGGTGTATGTGCGACTTAACGTTCATAACTATGCCAAGCATAGTGACGTACATACGCACTTGATATACTCGGCATAGGAATGACATGAGTAACATAAAACACAAACTTGAGAAATCGGGCAGATTGACGCATGTCATGAGACCGCTAATATACAATAAACTACCGAGTAGGATAACGGAGTCAACATCCGTCGGCTTATTTAAAACACGGCTCAGGAAATGGTTAGTCGAGCACACCTTCTATAATCATGAGGAGTTTATATCCCATAATACTATATCATTTTAATTTTACTTATGACCTGTGAATTGATGTAGAAATTGACGTGTAACTTTGTTATGAATAAATGATTTCTGATGACTATTTTTTTTTAAGTCAAGAGAAAAAGCAACTCGAAATAAGGATGAACAAAAATGGATATTGTTCATAAATCTCTCATGCTGTTTGATACTGTGTTTGAACACCATTAAATATCACGTTGAATAGAAATGGGCTGAGTAACGATCCCTGGTGGACTCCGACGCTAATGGGGAAAGCTATAAAGTCGCCAAAATCGGTCTGAACCAATCGCGGTACACGTATTTGAGGATATCAATATATGTTTCTGTCCACATTTAAACCTCAATGCCTACCAGATCACTCGAGGAACACAGTCAAACGCTTTCTGCAAATCCGAAAAAAGAAAACGCAGAGGCGTGTCTCTGTCCCATATTTCTCAATAACAGTCCTTAGCGTGAAAATAGGGTTCATGGTGCCATGAACAGGCTACCCATTTTGACATTCCGAGGTAAAGCAGTCCTGGATTATCCGGGAGCCTACAATTTGATCAAAGAACTTCACGATGCGAGTCATTACCTTTATACCGCGATAGTTCCCTCACTCCTGTACCGATCCCTTGTCTTAAAGGACAAACATAAACCAAAAGTTGTTTAAAATTATTAATCCATTGTGAATCTACAATCAAATTACTCGTACAACTTCTCGATTTGAATTATTTGCATCTTTCTTTTACTTTAAAACTCTTGTTCAAGAATAGTCACAATTAAAACTGTAAAAAATTGGATACTTTTGGTAGTTTTTAATTAAAGTAGAAAAGTAAAATTGCAAGCGGGATCCAAAAGGGCAAGTCGTGGCAAACTGTGAGGGTACGGCGGAAAAGTAAGAGCACTCCAATCAAGATTTGTACACTTTTGTTCTCGAGTGCCCCGTTCTTTGTCACAGCAAGTCTTTTGTTTGACGTCTTGAAGTTATCTGTTCTTTGTACAGTTCGCGGTTTGAAATTGTTTATAGTCTTCGTAATGGTTAATAGACTACGCTCGCGTAATTATTAAGAGTACACCCTGCGTACTTCATTAAAATACGCATTGAAATTGATACCAAAAATAAATTGAACACAGCTGTTTATGACTTAAATATAATAATTGTAATTTATAATAAAAGTATTGTATTTCTCTTAGCACAACTACTTTGAGATAATTTAAAAATTAGGTATAACTATCTACCTTTCAGCCAATAAAAAAGTTGAAAAATTACTACGGTTTTCTGTACATTCCCAATATTATAATTATGAGGTAAACCAAGGTGATGAAATATGTAAAACTATTCAAAATTAATTCTAAAATCGTGTTGATCGTTATAGCGATTTCAGGTTAATCCTTGATTATTTGTCTACCTAAATATTCTACATGTAGATCTCATTTATACATTTAAATATTTTTTAAAGTTTAATTAATTTTTTTCTAAATAGTTGAACCTCAATATAATTGGAAAGGGTGGGCATTTAAATTTATTCTACGAGAAAACTCACGTTATTATAGAGAAGCTATCAGATGCTGATTCCTGAAGGATATAGTAGAGGAATACAACTATATGTTCTTTAGATGCAGTTATTTTACAGTAGAAAAATGTTAAGAAATATTCTGACCACCAAAAAATACTTTGAGACCCTAAGCTTTTACCAAAATATTCACTAAGTAAACGAAACATGTATCAAAAAAAGTCAACAATTACAATGGTCCTAGCCATTCTTTTGTCTTCACTGCACTTCAAAATAATATTAAAAAACCAAATATTAGTGAATGATAACCAAATCTTAACGAACAATCTAATGCTTTATTACTACTTAAATAAAACACTTTAAATTTGGGGTTTTAATTTTGGTGATTATTTACTATTTTAGGCAGTATAATGTACATCTGGTGATCAGTTTAACATAAGGCGAAAAAATGTGACTTAAGTTGTAGTTAACATTAAGTTAAAAGTAAAGCATACGTACAATTCTGGCTCGACGTCGGTGTACCTCCCATCAGCGTCCACCAACCCCACCCTTATCGTGGGTAGGGTTTCATCCTCGTCATCTTCTACTTCCCCTCTCGCTTCTCTTGCTTCTCTTTCTGCTAGCGCTCTTGCTGCTATCACCTGTAATGGAAAATAAAGTCATATATATGAAAAATTGGAAAAAGTATAATAATAAGGGTTGCTACCAAACCAAATTTCAAAATGCCGTATCTTACATTGATATATATTATTTTAGATGTTATTTCATTGCGTTAAAGTTTAAAATTGTACAATAAAAAAGTAACGTGGTATGAATTTTGCAATATCAGAGGTAACAGGTATATAACGAAAATATAGGAGTTCCATTTTGAAAAACGGTTAAGGAACCCTACATGTTTCTACGTAAGGTAAGTTTTGTAAATAGGTACCAATTACTTATAAGCTCATCTTAAGGGTAAAAGATAGGTGAGTAATACTTAAATACCTATCAATTTTAATGACAATGTGTCTAGATTTGAAACTGAATATTTTGTGAGGTGCTAGGAGAAGACAAACTAAAAATGTCAAAATTGGGATGGTTTTTTATTGTTGATCCGGGACATAAAGCTTTTCAAGTAGAAGTAGAGGTGGTTAAACATTTTAGCGAAATTTTTATTAAGACATATTGTGATGAATTGTTATTAAAACTTAATATGCTTTATATTTAAGCAATAATAAAAAAAAAAAAAAACACCTAGTCGACACGAGAAGAGACCGGAAGGCTGGAGTTTACCTCGCTCAAAGGATTAGCCTTTGTATCCAGAGAGGTAATGCTGCCAGCCTTCTAGGTACAATGTCCAGCGACAGTGGTCTGTTGGGGCTGGAAGTGCTTTAATATAGGTTTGTATTTTAATTTTCCTACTATTTTTAAGTTAGGTTTATTTTTAGGATATTTTAGTTTTTGTTAATAGTTCTTAAATTTAGATAATTATTTAAATAATAAAGCCATTGTGTATATTGTTTAACCAATAATTGATGTTATCCTATTCTATTTTAGTATAGTATAAAGAAACGAGAATTACTACCACATACCTGTAGTCTTCTTTGGGCTTGAGGAGTGATTTCCACGACCCTCGACCATCTTCTCGACTTCCTCTCGTACTGCCATTTGTCGCTTAGTGCACACTGTTCATCATCGGAATCGTTCTGAAAGCAAACAAGAGAACTTCATAAATTTATCTATATAACATATATACATTTTCTATACATAGAGATAAATAAAATTGAAGTGTCTGTTTGTAATGTCAAAATAAAAATGTGAAAAAAACCAGGGCGAATAATGCGGACCAGGAGATTCCGAAAATGTAAGTTTTAGATTTTGTGTCTGTCTGCCTGTCCGGGGATGTTTCCGGCTGGACCGATTTTGACAGGACTGGCAGATAGCTGGTGTTATAAAGAGTATCATATACTACTTTTTAAGATTTTGTTACGATTCCATGGAAAAAAATTCCAGGCAGACGAAGTCGCAGGCACAGCTAGTATATAATAAATCTGTAGAGGAGTTGTTTGTCATAATCGATTTAAAAAAGATAGACGAGCAGTTTTTGAAAATATAACTTTTTTCTGTCTGTCAGAGCATCACGTGAAAACTGCTGTACGGTTTACTTTGCTGCACTTTTCCATAGGATAGACGAAAATGAATACAAGATGGCACTGTCATTGCATTTATTTGGAGCTGCGGTCACAATTCAGTAACATACATCGTCATCGTGACAACAGCGATTGATGACACTGGCGGGCCGCATTGATGACAGTGGTGGGCTGGATTATTCGGCGGATCGGATTGTTGACACTGGTTGGTCGGATCAATGACACTGGTGGGCCAAATTAATGACAGTGGTGGGTCGGGTTGATGACACTGGCGGGCCGGATGTAACCAGCGGGTTGTAGTTTGGAAGCCCCTGGTAAAGAGGAACCTTCCGAGCGCAAGTGTGATTCTCACACAATCACCTGTTTATTTTAACAGAGACTATTCACAAACGCAACAAAGATCGTAAACACGAGGATCAATATTTTACTATGTCATGCGTTCAAATTGATAGTGTTACATCGATTATTATTCGGTTAGTTAGAGTAACTAAAACTTTTTGCTACTAAAAAGTAAATCTTTTCATTCATTTCATTGGAATAACTTATTGTACTACATACAATCGTTGGTTTCGATTGAAAGGAGAGATCAGAGACTGATTGGAAACGACCAGCTTATTGATACGAGGCTACCAAAGCGTTGAGTATTGAGATAAGGTTACTTGTCTGTCAATTCTTTAAATAATTGAATTAGGAGAGCGTGCAACTGCTCTGTTCGACCTATGACGAATAAAATAGGTAGATCGAGCTCTAAACTTTCGGAGTGAAGCTGATGAAAGGAAGCCGATTTTGGAATAGGAAGGCGATCGCTCCGCAGTGCGTTATGATAACTAGTATTATATCATCGAATTAGTACAAATATGGGTGGAATAGTTTCCAGTGGACACATTCGCAAACCACGTGTAGTGTACACTACATAACTTTCCGCACATAAGTTTGAAAAAAATACTTTACTTTATTTGACACTTTTGTTCAAGTAGGTTCCGTCTATACTTTTATTTGTTAATCTGAGATCGTATGTAACTTACTGCTTAAACAATAATCAATACGCTATTTAACCGGCGAATATATATCGTCATAACTTGCTACGCTTTTATAACATCTAAGCAGCTTTGGTGTTTGATGGAATCACATAAAATATGTCAGTTTATTTGACTGTCAACTACACCAATCTGGAGCACACTCTGCTAGTTTAAATTATACACACTTTTTAAAAACAACAAACTAACGACTTTGCGTCAATCATCTAGTTTCTAAAGCCTTTTGCCGACTAACTGGTCGGTAGTGTCGACATACCATACTTTTTACTAATTAATTATTCAAAACAAAATCTGTTGACCACATCAGTTAAAAATTGGAAGTCTTAATCAATTGTCTGAGTCACGATCTTAAATTCTTAATCGAGTCACAAAGTCAGCAGGTATTAGAATAATCAGCGTCACGTCAAAGAAAATTCTAAATTTAAAAATCCAATTAATCAAAGGCCATATCATTTAAAAAATACTCCAAACGAGCATCTCTACCAGGCAGGCGTGAATGTAATCCAATTTAATTTAATTAAAGTTACTCATTCAATTAATTGAATTACAATTTTGACATTGATGTTGCGATATAAAGAGCGTTGATTGCTTCTGAATTGAGTTGTTAGCGTTAGGATTACATCTGTCGTTAGTCTGATCCAACATTCTTCATTCTTCTAATTTGAAATTTTCATGTCTTTGATGTTAATTAGTCGAATATTAATAGATATTAACAGCTAGAGTCCTAATGGCTGTACATTGAAGCTATTAAAAGTAACAACTGAGATAGACTATATAAACGATGGAGAACACGATGCATTTTTTTTAGATTTCTTGTCTGTTTGTTCGAGATTCACGTAAAAACTACCAGGCCGATTTCGATGCAGTTTTCGCTGTTCGACAACAAATCCTTAGACTTAAAACCTACGCTATTTTTTATGCCGGGAATCCCGCGGAATTTTTTCCAGGAACGGTTTATAGTTTTTCGGGTACATGAAAATTAGCTTTTTCTGACAAAGTTTATAATTTGTTTACATAATTTTTTAAATGCTGCGGCAATTTGTGTTCCGGCAATCCCGCGGGAGTTTTAAGTAAAGCGTGGATGAATTTGCGGGCATATCCTAGTTTAAACAAAAGCCTTACAAAAGAGCTACATGAAGAATATAAAAAAACATCTGTTTAATAATCGAAAAGGTTTAGTTTAGCAGTTTAGGTTGTCAAAGGTCCATTGCTGTCGTAATTTGGTTACAAAATATTCAGATAGATCAGATCCAAAATAGATCAAAACCTTATAAAATGATCTGAGGACCTTAAGCTACCACTGTTAACAATCGCTTAGTGAAATCAAGACCGAATTTTATACTACGTCCTGCATCCATCAGTATATCAAGACACGTCGGTCTAGATATACTGGTAGTTGCATGCTATGTCGTGAAATTCCGCTTGATTTTTTTGAGCTCGGTTATGTATTAACTTTTAAATTTATAATTCTAAAATTCAAAGAGAGAAGTAAAATTTTCACGAGCTTATAATGTATCACCAAAATTTTACATTAAAAGTCATTCTAATCACATATAAATAACTAATTATATTACATTAGACAGCGTACATTGAAAAAAGTTTCCAATGAACATATAGGCGGACATTGCACCTGTACAAAGTTTGTTATTGAAAATTACCCTTGTATTAAAAAAAAATTAATGTAAACAAAAACAAACCTAACATACAATTATTGTATTGGCCAACATTTCCACGTCACAAAGCGGTAAAAGTTCCCCGCGGCTATATTAACTGCGGTAAAACAAATCTCGGATTATACTAAAAGCATCACCACATAAAACCGGGATTTTCGTCCCCCTACACACCTTGGATTTATTGTAAACCAACCACGGTAGTAGACTAAATTAATTGAGACAAATTTTTCACTGTGAAACTTTTCTTTATTGCAGGAGTTCAGCAGACAGGCAGACGGCCCACGTGATGGAAAGCGGTTAGTATCGCCTATGGCCATTTGCAACACCAAAGGTGCTACAAATGCACTGCTGCTCTCTTAAGGTGGTGTGATTTCAAAATTGTTTTAAGTTTTAGTCTAAAGTATTATTTTCAAACTAAGTCACAGAACAGACTGTTTTACTGAAAATTATGTTCAGCCATTTGACAGCAAAGTAATAGTAATAGTAAGATAGAGCACCGGTCATTAGTCGACACAGTTGTGGTTCGGATGTTCTTAAAGTTAACGAAGCATTTTCGGACTATGAGTTTGGCGCCTAGTTTAATTTACTGCAAAACCAACCAACCCGTTAAGTATAAAACAGTGATAAATTATAAAAATAATGTTATCACGTTTCAGTAATTATAATTAAACATATCGCGTGAGTTGTCCAAATTAGTAATACTTTGCACGACAACACGTCTCGCCGGAAGGTTTTGTTAAAGTATTAATTAATGGCGTAATTACTGGTTTGAAAATAAAAATTGTTTTAAATATTAAGAGCACTTAGGTTCTTCTTTACGGTTGGTTGATAGTAATCATCATTAATTATAGATTTACAAAGTAATACAGATCTATAACTGAATAAGTCGAATTAATCTTCTCAAAACGAATCAGAAACTTCAAATGAATTTGTAAAGTGTTGTGCAGGATATATTTTCGAGTTCTGTCTTCATCGTGAGCAAAGCCGGTATCGATGGAGGAAAACACTGCCATCTCAATCATGATCTAGGGATAGGCTGTCAAAGGCTTAGTCTACTACACCAGGATAACACAGGTCATCGAACCGAGAATAAAAATAATAATAATATTAAAATATCCGCAGGGGGGCTTTGTGGCGAAACCTTTGGTGAGTAGTGACACCTTGTACCTGACTCCGAAGGCTAAGGCAAGGCCCTCGCCTCCGTGCTTGCCTTAGCCAGCCGGCACGGAGTGGAGATCGCTAGAATTAGACGCAAGCTCCAGGGGTGGAAGTGATAAATGGCCTAACGTCTGAAGTAGCATCGCCACTCACACCCATGTTGCCCCTGTTTTCTATGGCATTTTGAGGCCTATGCAGGGAGTGGCGAATCACGGTCTGCGCGTCGCAATGTTCGTTGAATATTGTGACAGGCGGACGCCGTAGTACCACTAGCAGTTCACCCCAATGGCCCGGTTCTTTTTGTTATCATTTCCCACAATATTCCTATACTGTGGTCGGGGCTTGTCCTTGGGTGTATTATTATATGGTGTAGACAGGGATAATCGCCGGCCAGTGTCACGCCACATTTAGGTTAAATTTGTCAAGGGGCCTCTACGTGTTGGCTTCCCCATCGCCCCACGCAAAGTCTCCAAAATTTCGGGGCATTTTTATGGCCCTTGGTCTTTAAAGACATACAATTAAAATAATTTATTTGACTCAACAATAAGTAACAAAATTAGAATTGCCACATAAAAACCAGAAATTTGGGATTTTAAAAAATAAATTGTACTTTGTGATTCTACTAGCTCCATAACTAGTATCAATTGTATCTTTGGGTTAGTCTGCTATAAAATAACAAAAGCTCGTGCTTACTTAATGCGTGCAAATGTGAATCTGTGTGCGTGAAAATAAGACCGTAATTAATAAAGGGTTGTAGTCCTCATTCCCCCATACCTCAATCTACCAATAACTAATTCCCAAACTAGCTCACAAACTTGGTTCACTTATAGCGCGAATAATAGCTCAAACTAAAATTCAATTTGCTCTGATATTCCGTGCAATAGCCGGTCAACTTCAAGCGTCAACGGTTACATATAAAGCTTGTAATAACCACGTCGTGTTGTATCACACAATCACGCTTTACTGGAAATAATAATCTATTTTGAAGCTTTGTGGGAGTTAGAAAATAATAGTTTCATCAAGCTGAAAATGGTTATCATTTTGTTTAAAATAAATAGCCAGTTTATCCGATGGTAAGGAGTTACTATCTCTTGTAAACGTTTATCGTAGTGAGAATGTCGATGCGTTATCTACCTTATCAAGAACTAAAGTACTTTGTTCCACTCTTTTTGAACAACTCCATATTATACCAACATCTGTACATATGCGAGATGATTTTGTCTCATGAGAGTTTTATATATAAAAAACCATGATTACAATAATAGGACGTAATGGTTCAGATGATTCTTAGACAACAAAACTTGATAACATGTGCTCGCGGAACGGTAAATGAATCAATTTGAAAACCGGCAAACATTTTCATACGACTGTACTCAATTGTTACCGTAACAACCAATAGGTTAATTAAATTTCAAAATATTGAGATTGGGGTTTCAGTCTGAAGAAATCAGAATTATGCCTTTTATTTTCAAAATCAAAATAGCTTTCAAAAAACTGAACATTACTATAATTCTGCATATAATTGAACGACAATCATTTTGTGTGAGATTTTTTACTTTGTTGGGAGCATAAACATCACGAACACTAGGTACCGCGAAGTCATCGGTAATATCAAGAGGCTGGTGGTTTCCCTGGAGGAACTGGGTTGGATAGAGTACCATTGTCTGCCTTCATCCACCCTTGTAGGCAAAATAAGCGCTACGTCGTCGAGTTGCGAAAACCACTGGCAAAAGATAGACATTACGATTTTTTTGCAGAATCCAGATCATCTGACAATTCTCTATATACATTGATAATCGCTTCTTAAAGTGACTTCTCAAAGAATTATTTAACATCACATAATATAAAAATCTCTCTATTGTTTAGATTAAAAATAACCATAACAGATAACAGTATCAGATTATAAATCAAGAAACCCAGTTAAAATTCTACTTTATATTAGAAACAAAAGAAATACCCACTAAAATTTCACAAATAAATATTACTTCGCAAACAAAAAGATAACAGTTCAAGCAGTAAAATCTTCCACAATTACAAGTTAAATGTTGAAAGTTAATGGACTGTTTGATGGCCGGGTTTTATAGGACGAGTTGAATTTAATAATTTTGGGGGCACGATGTTGCGTACGGCATCACTCAATGTGGAGTTACGGTAGACCAATTTAGACACCACGGGTTGTCACGTGTAAAAAGCGCAGGAAGAAGATCTCGTCATGCCAGCCTCAACGACATCATCCGCCGATCTCTTGTCAGCGTCGGCGGACCTTCCATTCTAGAACCGAATGGCCCGGTGAATGACGATGACAAGAGACCGGACAGAATGCCACTCGTCTCTTGGAAGATGGGACAGCCGCTAGTGTGGAATAGACTGTATAAACGAAGAACACGATGCAATTCTTTAAGATTTCTTGTCTGTTTGTTTGGGATTCACATCAAAAAGTTTTCGATGCGATTTTCGCTCATCAACAGCAAATTCTTAGACTAATTAAATCTTATTTTTATCCCGGGAATCTTGCGGGAAAATTTCTGGGAATGATTTAAAATAGCCAGATTAAATAAAATGAATTCCTATAAGATCTTTTCATTGATCGATAGCAAATTTTATGTAATAAAATGTGTGATTTTTAGCCCGGGAATCCACGAATATTTTCCCGGGAGCAGTTTGTAGTTGTTCGGGTGCTTCAAAATTACCTTATTTCTACACAGTTTTCACTAAAATGCTAGCTTACAGGCATTTATTAAATGCTAGCTTACAGGCATTTATTAAATGCTAGCTTACAGGCATTCATTAAATGCTAGCTTACAGGCATTCATTAAATGCTGTGTTACTTTGACTCCCGCGGGAATTTCAAGTCAAGCATGGATAAAGTCGCGGGCATACCCTAGTCCTAAATATAATTTCACTCTTTTGTGTATAGTTTCAATCGATTACATATAAAACACAAACCCCGAGAGCTCTTACATACTTCAAAGATTTTCACAAACTTTTAATTAACAAAGATGACAAAAGACATCTTGTTCCAGTTGTAATTGCAATTATTGGACTTGTATTCTTTGATTTAAAAGCAATGGATACGATAAAGTTAGACTATTAAAAGTTTTTCGTAGATTTTTGTCCTCAGACTACCACTGGGGAACTTTTCTTTATTTTTACACATACCTAAATGTGTATTTCATTGCAAAAGCATAATAATACCTTCTTTCTCTATGGGACTATTTACGTCAATACTCACGCATATTGTTTTTGGTACTAATATAACATATTGGGTAGCAGAATGGATAGTAATAGAATCCTATATAGGTTGTTAAGTATCAAGCCAGCTGGGAAAGTTCTAAGAGCTGAACTCACCGATCTTTTCTGGTGGTGATGATGCTCCAATTTCATATTGGCACAGCGATTCAGTGCCGTAAGCCGCCTAAAGAGCGATTGGAGGGAGTCTGCATCGAGGAATGGATGATCGTTCTGGACGCCAGACACATCGATGGGGAATTGGAGATCTGAAAACAATGAAATAAAACTATATAATACCGATTCATAAATTAGCCGGTTTTAAAGATCAAATGAGGTGGGCAATTCCTTAGCTCCCTTAAAGTTGCAAATGTTTATAGCTATAATCACTTCTTCAACCAGTCCATGTCAATTGCTGGATGTAGGCTTCCCTAAGTTTGTATCTTATATCCCAGTTGACCGCTTACTGGTGCTGGGTGTACCAGCCCTTGCTAGCGACCTTACGCTAGTCGTCAATCTAGCGGGCAGGAAGGGGTGGTCTGTCTATGTTGGACTTGTTAGCACCATCAATCGTCGGTCTTGAGATAGATCTGATCAACCCACTGCCACTTCAACTTACAAGCTTTGCGAGCTACATATGCCCATCATCTTGGATCTTTTATTCGTTAGAGATAGCCATGGTTATAACGGACATAATCTTATGGTAAACACTTGACAAAGGCCAATTTGAAGAATTGTGTAGATTCTATCAAGATATTTGTTCTGAGGAAATTAACCAACTACAATTCGATGGCCAAATTTAATGGTTTCTTAGCTGTACTGCCTGATTTTTTGTCGTCGTAACATTTCAAACACGGAAATAATGGAGTTCCCGCACTGACGGACTTCGCCACCGTGACATTAAACCAGAATAACTTCCTAAGTGCGTGATCTTCCTAATCTCTGTCAATAAGCCATCGCGAAAAAATCTTGTTTATTCTGAATTTAGTAGAGGATCACAAACTGTATGAGCTAGAAATGTCCAAGAATTAAATACCTAGACAGACCAGTTACAAAATTCCGTAGTTCAATTTATTGAAGACAGTTGCAAGATCCAATAAAGCCAAAACGTGTTCAGCAGAAAAGGGATTTATGAACGTGCAATGTTTTGAGAGTTCAACACTGGAATCCATTTCTACAAAATTGCTTTTGTGAACTGAACTCCTAGACTACAATGTTATACGAATCGCTTTGACGTGGTCAGAGTTCGTCTTTGTCTTAGTTTTTCAAGTGCTTCTTTGTTTCAAGGAAAATATTTTTCATAATATTTTATTTTTAAAAATGTTTAATTTTGCTTTAAAACTGAACTGTAGGTGTAGAATATATTAATTTTACTAAGAATAATGCATATGTGTTGAAAATTTCAACTGTTTACTTAAGTGTGCTTTTTCGAGCTACCATAAGAACTCTCCCTCCCACATTTAGCGTCATTCTAAGACTTACAATTTCGTTGATGCTTTTAACATTTTGCTTGAAGGTTATTTTAAATCTTGAAATAATCATGAATACTTGCCACTGGCTAGATACAAACGATATACTGGTTAGATACAAAGGATATACTGCCTAGATATAAATGATATATACTGAAATACATAAAAAAAATTCACTGGCTGGATATAAAATTTAGAGAACCATAATTATTAAAAGGACGACTTAAAAAAATATACCGAAAATACGATTGCGATACATACGCGAGTGAAGTTATGTGGAAAGCGCTAGTGGACAGATAAAGCCGACTCATTTGCATTGGATTACATAAATATAACCTACAAAGCAAATTTCGTATCCATTTTCTTTGACTTTTCAAACAATGGTCCGCTGTGAGTGGGGTACGGAACTTCCTCTTTCGAAGCGGAAACAACCGCCAGGTGGCGATAGTGGGACATAGTGACAAGCGGCCTATTTCTAGTGGTCAGTACGACAGTCATTAAGTACGTCACAGTGTTTTCTATATTTTGTACTCACTAGTTGAGAAACTTTTTCTTTTTAATCTTATTTATTCTGTTCTCTTTTTTCCTTGATTTTGTATGAATGTACAAAAGTATGCCGTCATAAGTTTGTACAATTTGGCACAAAATTATTCAAACTGAATTTAATATCAACCAATATTAATAGGCTATTTGATTTTTTTTATTTAACTTGCAAAGGATGTATGTATGTATGTAAGTTCGGATGGAATCTTGCAAGTTAAATTTGAATAACTTCCCGGTTTCCGATTAAGCTGAAATTTTATACGGATATGTACCATGGAGCTGATCTGATTGATGATGGAGTCGGTAGGTGGCCATAGGAACTCCTGTACTAAGTAGACCCGTAGTGTTTGGGCCCGTTTTACTTGTCTTGGCTAACACTCTGCTGCTACATGATAACCAGGATCTCAAAAGCTTGTATTACCTTTTAAAAAAACAAGTTATTGGTTGTAACTACATGAAGTTATAGGTAAGTACGCTCGTATTAAATCTACACTCCGACGTTTGAAAGTTCATATCAAGTATCGGTTAATTTCTATAAACTGCTCAGTGAAAGTGATCTGGTGTAGTTACCCAGATTTTAGCAGGGCTCAGCTTTTTTATCCCCGTAGCCAAACTCGGAAAATGTCACCTACACCGAAGCTTCGGTAACCGTAGTCGGATGCCCTTTAGACCGATGGACTGATGACCTGCGCAAGGCCGGTAGGCGCTACATGAAGAAGGTGGAGGACTGTGATGAGTGGCGCCGATTTGGGGAGGCCTGCGCCCAGCAGTGGACTGTAATTGACTGACGACGACCGAAGCTTAAGAAAACGAAAAAGTGTTTGTTCTATTTAGCTTTCTTCTCACAAAACCCTGTTTATTCATGTAGTATGCACTTGTTGTATTCACTACTCATGTATTTTCTAGATTCGAGTGGACGTTGTGCGTTTCTTTGTTATTTTTTCGGGCTTTAGTAGTACAAGTATTTTTGCAAACATTTTTGCATGCATTTTTGGCGCCCCTCAGTTTTGCCACCGTTAGTTGCCTACCATATACTATCTCGACCCGCCTCTAATTTTAGTTTAGGTTTCTTTTATGTTATATTTTTTACAATAATTTTATGTAGAGCATAGTTTTTTTATTGTAATATTAATTGTAATAAAACCTTTATAAATTTCAATTTTTTGTTATATTCAATAGCAGTAGGTACTCGTGTGTGATTTTCAGCATTTCCCTACTGTAATTCTATGCCAATGCCACTCTACAGTGGGTTACAGGTCAAAGCGGTTCAACTTAACCTAGTTAGGCTTTGATAACACAGTAACAGTGGCTATTGTGCTTTGTTTATGAGCATTCACAGGCGTTATATGCCCGTATCAACTCGTATGCGTGTAAATGTTAAACCTGTTCATGATTTATGAGGTTTGGATTGTGTAAGTATAGTGAGCGACCTTGCTGATAAACGTTGTTACTGATAATTCATATGTTGGGACTTTTATAACTTTAAACAAGCAACTCTTGTTTATTTAGTTCGTTTATCTCGGAAACGGCTCTAACGATTTAGATCAATACGAATGGATAATACATAGCGGCCTCTATAACAGAATTCGGTTAAAACAGTTAAACAGACAGACGACTCACCTGATGGAAAGTAGTTATCATCTGTTAAGGACGTTTCAACGCGGCGCAATGGCCACGGCTTTGAAGAAATTTTGTTACGCACTTGTGAAGTAACCTCAGGTCTTACGAGTAGAGAACAAACCTCGGCGGGAAGTCAGATCCTTGTTGTACGCGGAATAAACTTTCTAGAGAACCGTCGCGTATGATAAAACTGGGTTTTAACGGTTTTTAGCGCGGTATTTTATTTGAATTTTATTCCGATGTTTCGAACACTTTTCAGCAGCCATGATCACAGACGACAAGGATGCCAAGTCTTAATGAGTAATTTTAATATTTTTTTTGTTTACCGCCAAATTGTTCATTTTAATTATTTAGTTTGGGAGCCAAATCTACTTTGCGCATTTGAGAGTACCTGTACGAAATGACTCATGTAAAAGTGGAATAATATTATTTATGTTGAATTTAAAAAATCTTTAATCTAAAACATCATACACTACTGACATCGTCCAGCCTTACTTCATCACTCCCAAATGCCGCGGCAGGAGGAGTTCGTGTTATTGCGCAGTCTTTACATATTACATATTGTTACACGCCGACAAAGTGAATGCACACCTGCAGTTTATTACCTTCCCGCATTTGAAGTTCTTTAGTTTACTTTGTGTTTAAAATTTCTAATTAAGAAAAACATCCTATTGTTACTGTGCTCGTTTATGGCCCTGGTGCGCAGATTACGTTTTCTTGGAAAATTCAGTCCACGCGGTCGATTGTTGTATTGTATAATTTAGTATAAAACAATGCCCGAACGGAGGGGTGAGTCAGTCAAGCGAGGATTACGATAAGAGCAAGACGTGTACATTCGATAAGTTATATAGTGATTTGTACTTGTGTTATACGTATTTGTATAGTTTTAATAATTTCTATATTAATTCCAACGGCATTTTAATTCGAGTTCTGTATCTCGTAACGATATTATCACTTAAATAAAATAAATGCGTTCGGAAACATCCATAGTCGTGCAATTATTTGAAAATTCAGCTTTGAACATTGAAACAATCTTTATAATATATTTATACATCTATTGCAGCTCATTCAATTCAATTTAAATGTACACCTATCAAAACAATAACAACAGAATTCAGCATAATAACCAAGTCATTGTGGGCCAACTTGATACGACTACTGTCAAAGCCATTGTAGAGTAAAATGTACCAGATATGTTGACAGTAGTACTTTGGGGAGAAACTACGCTAGGTCTCTTTATGCATAGCATTATAATAGTTGTCACAGTATAATAGTACGTTCAGTAGTGTATTGTTACGAGCTACATAGGGCTCGACGATGCCGTTGGAATTACTACAGAGTTTATTAAAACTGGACAAACACGTATAAAACAGACACATGACTGGACACAGCCACTACTAACTGCACGGTTCAATAAGACGCGCAAAGTCCGTCACTATATCGCTCATCGAAAGTTCTACACACGTCTTACTCGTATCATAGTCGTCGCTTGACTGTCCAC
This sequence comes from Dendrolimus pini, assembly GCA_949752895.1. Lineage (NCBI taxonomy): Eukaryota > Metazoa > Arthropoda > Insecta > Lepidoptera > Lasiocampidae > Dendrolimus > Dendrolimus pini. Next base: position 13,930,012 of record OX457145.1, on the reverse strand, counting down.
CCCCCCGGTTCGGGCATTGTTTTATACTAAACTGTATAATAGAGCAAAGAACCGCGTTCACCGAGTTAATCCGCACACCTGGCAAGCTTCGACGCATGTAATAACAACAAGGATTAGTTCGAAACTAATGACGGCAATAAAACAAGTTCAATAACAATAGCATGTTTGTCTTAATTACAAATTCTAAACACAAAGTAAACAAAAGAACTCCGAATGCAGGAAAGGTAATCGACTGCGTTTTACGACAGACAGGTGTGCGCATTTCTTTGTCGGTATGTAACAGTATTATAAAATTGATACACTTAAAGTTCCATGATTCATTTATGAATGGATTTAACATTCTACATAATACCTATTCAAACGAAATTATATCACTATATTGACATTTAATTGTTATATAGAGGTAACATACCAATGAAAATACCAATTTTCAGGAATATAGAAGATAGAAGTAAGAAGGGCCGTCTCTGATTATAAAAAAAATTCGTCATTGTATTAGGGTAGCGCTACTGTAGAAGGTAAATTGTTACTGTATTATTGATAAACGAAGGAGTGAAATTAAAAAAATAAGAAAAAGATGGAGAGATAGATTTTTTTTATTGTTCACCACATACACAAACTAAATCATTTAGTCATTTCATGTAAAGACGGAACAAAGGGCGGCATTATTGCTCTAGAGCGATCTCTTTCCGACAAGTTTTGTGAAAGGAATCGAAAGTGTATGACGGTGGTGTACAAATTAAATACATGTAAATGTATTATAATATAAAATTATAATATTATAAAATTGTATTTAGAGTTTTTTGTGTTTGTCTGTTTGTTAGGGATTCACATAAAATCTATTGAGCGGATCGATAGTAAATTCCTGGTCTTAAAATTTGCTGTACTTTATATCCCGGAAACCTCACAGAAAAATTTATGGAAGCGGTTTAAAGTGACCAAATTGAATGAAATTCTAACTCCTATGAGATATAATCACTGATCGATAGCAAATTCATTCTAAAAATCCATTGCCCTGCTAGAAATACCCTTTGATTTTAAGACTTGACAAAATAACTGTAATCTTTGTTACTTGTCCAATTTGAACGAATTCGCAGACAAATGCTAGTATATATAAATATTACACAATACAAACACAACACAATATTAATAATAATAGGTAAAATAAATAAAGAGAAAAAATAATACTATTCGATAACAAGTAGAATGTTAAGAGACATCATTGGTAGTAAAAGTTTGTAAGTTTTAATAAGACCGGACAAACTTGCGCGTCAGGAAAATTTTAACAAAAATATTGTTACAACTCAGGTCCCGACAAAAACAAAATCCACCTGCATATATATCTGAAACAAAACACATTTTATTACCTGTCGGCGTTTGAACTGATTTTAATTCTTTTATTGGTTACTTATTTATTGGCAAACGTTTCTAGAGAACAGCTAATTGTTTTATTGTACTCATTCATGGCCGCTCACGGCCGACTCATTAGCCAGGTGTTTCGGATTATGTCGACTTACGATACGGGCATGTGCAGTATAAAACGATGGCCTGATTGAAGGAAGGGCCAGTCGAGCGAGAACCACGATCAAGGCGAGACGTGTGCATATAACGTAAATCTAATAGCGACGGACTTTGCGCGTTTATTGAATTACGACCTTCTGCATTATGTGTTGTTTTTGTTGAGTTGAGTTGTAACAATATCATATCCAGGATAGATTGAAGACCCGTACAGGAAAACAGAAAATCGCTTTCCTGTCAATAAACATCACAAATTCGGCGAACGTTCGTTACAATAATATGCTAGTCTACCAAATAAAATACATTTATAAAATATAATCTTGGCAACAACGGAACGACGTGATTAATGAAATGAAAATAAATTGTCTAGTGGTACGTATGACGCGATTTTCCCTTAATATTTTTTCTAAGAAATATTCTTTGAATGTTGGTATTAAAATCTGTTTCTTTGAAGGTAATATTGAATTTAATTATTAATTCCCGAGGACGGGTGACCTGTCGTAAGAGGCGGCAAAATAACCCACAACCAGGTGGTAGAGCATTTGTTCATCTGGATGGTTACCGCTCCGCTACGATATCAAGTTTGTGTCATGTTATGGCAGTAACTAGGTCCTACTCCCCACATCATACGCGGCAGGCAGCGCACTGGTAGCACCTTGGTCAAATATTTATTACTAATCGATGTTATAATACACATATAATGTTCCGATGTTTTTAAACGTTACCGTGCAAGAACGGAGGAAGAATATTGTTACACGCCGACAAAGTAAATGCACACCTAGTTTATTACCTTTCCCGTATTTGGACTTGTTTTGTTTACTTTGTGTTTAAATTTTGCAATTAGACAATAGCTTATTGTTCTGGTTGTTACTCGTTTATAGCCGCAGGTGTGTAGATTACGTTTTCTTGGAAAAATTAAGTCCACGCGGTCGGGTGTTATATTGTATAGTTAGTTTAAAACAATGCCCGTACGGAGAAGTGAGGCACTCAAAGCGATAACACAAGCGAGGCAAGATGTGAGTACATTTAGTGACAGACTTTGCGCGTGTTATTGAATTGTGCATTACATTTGGACTTATTGCGTCCAGTTATATTTGTACCTGTGTTATAAGTGCTTGTATATTTAGTTATAACAAATTCTATAGTAAATCCAACGGCATTTTAATTAGAGTCCTGTAGCTCGTAACCATATTAATTCTTGTGGCCGGGTGACATGCCGTAAGAGGAGGTAAAACAACCCACAGCCAGGTGGTAGAACATTTTCCCATCTGGATGGTTATTGCTCCTGCTTTGGAGTGTGCTAGGATATCAATTTTATGTTGTGTTCCGACAGTAACTAGATTCTATTCCCCTCATTCCAGGCGGCACGCAGCGCATTCTTAGTACCTTTGGCAAATACTCATATGATGTTATGATTTTTTTTTATTCAGTCTTCACGGCCCCAGAAATTTGTAGATGAATTTCTACAAAATATAGATGATAAAACTAACTAACTAACTCCGTTGGCTCAGCGACCCAAAGTGAGTCTTGGCCTCCGAAACGAGAGCACGCCACTTCCCTCTGTCCTGCGCAGTGTGTAGCCAATTGTGGCCTTGTGGTGCGGTCGGGTCAGCTTCCAAAATATATATGATGCAGGTTCAAATTTCGAGAACACAAAAGGATTTATCCCGAAAAATTTTCCAGTTTCAATGGTGTAGGAACTCGATGATTTTACGATAGAAACTCAACAAATACTATGTCGTGGAAATTAACATATTTCTACATTCAACTCGGTATGTGATCATAGGATACTTTCTATACCAGAAAATGAGATGGTTTTTGTGGGATATGAATTTGAAATCAAGGTAACCAAAGCAATATGATGGTGCTAGTAAAAAAATATCAACATCATAATATTCTACAAGGCATTCAAGTACCTAAAATAAAATGCATTTGCCAAATAAATAAGCTTTATTAAAAAGATGAATAAAAAAAAGATGAAAATAAAAAGATGATAAATACAAGCTTTTGAGATCCTGGATATCATGTAGCAGCAGAGTGCTAGCCAAGACAAGTAAAATGAGCCCAAACACGACGGGTCTATCTTGTTTAGTACAGGAGTTCCTATAGACACCTTCCGACTCCATCATCAGATCAGCTCCATAGTACCATATTATTGCTTTGTCATGCGACATATGCGTGCAAAATTTCAGATCAATCGGAAACCGGGAAGTTTGTCAAATTTAACTTGCAAGATTCCATTCGAACTTACATACATACATACATTGCAAGTTAAATAAAAGCTTGTAAAAAAAAAAAAAAAATTATTACTGAAGGTGTGAAACTGATAATTTTGAAATTTAAAATAATGGCTTATGTTTAGACTAAATAATTATGATTAGAGCAGACAGTTTATAAATTAGCAAGATAAATGGTAATCATCTAAAGTGCTAGTTTAATCTTAAGATGGCTCAGCTTTCTTAGGCACGAAACACTTAAAATATTTCAAACGTTAATCAAAATTTATGTATGACGTCATTCCAAATTCTGGATGTTAGAAAACAAAAGTTACTACTACAACTGTTTTGGTCTAAATTTGGTAAGGATGGACGTCCTTTTAAATATATCAAATTTTCCAATAAAGTATATTTACATATTTTATTATTAGTAGCCCAAGATCTATCCTTGCAACTCAAGTCGTAAGAACTTTAATTTCACATCCCGTAACTCTATTTAGTATTATAGAAAGTACAGACATGTCCTACATTAACACACGTTATTCAAAAATTTCTTAGCAAAATTTCATGAGTAGCCGATTGTGCTTAAAACCATGATGAACAAAATATTAACTCTACTTCCAAATATTCGCTAACTAAAAGCCGTACTAAATCAAGGTTCTTAGAGCGTCACCTATCGATACTAGTCACTTACTGCAGCAATAGCTTATTGTTCGGTTGATTGCATGTAAGACATGCTGTAAAGAACGATACTGATTATGTATATAAAGTATGCACCTTAACGTTACGAGTCGCGAGACTCGAATTAAAATGCCGTTAGAATTACTATGGAGTTAATTAGAACTATACAAATACGTAAAACACAGTTACAAATATAACCGAACACAACAACTCCAAACGTAATGCAGAACGTCGTAATTCCATAAAACGCGCAAAGTCCGTCACAAAGTTTCCCGATTGTAGTACATACGTCTCGCTTCGTTCTTGGTTCTCGCTCGACTGCCTCCCCTCAGATCAGATCATCGTTTTATACTGCACAAATGCAATGTCCCCGTATCATAATCCGAAACACCTGGCTAATGAGTCAACCGCAACGGCCATAAACGAGTACGATAAAACAGTGGACTGTTCTCTAGAATAATTAGTAAACGCAGGCCAATAAATAGGTAAACAAAAGAAGTCCAAATGCCGAAAGGTAAAATGTGTTTTTACAGGTATGCAGGTGTGATTTTGTTTTTGTCGGCGTCTAGGTTGCAACATTTATATAAGTTTACATTCTAACCGTTAAAATGTCACTCAAAATAAATTATATCGCATAGAGACTGGTCTTAAAATACACAACCATTAAAACCTCCATATAAATAACTGTAGTTCGAATACATGCCTCTGCAAACGGGGTTGTTTAAAATTAGCACGACCACCCGCCTGTGAAAGGTACGCTCGAGCGCTCACACCTTTTATCCTAAATCAACGGGCGTGCCTCACAGAGGCACCGATCGCGTAGGCATAGTCTGTTTCACTTAATAACATGTTCATCTATGTTTTGTTTCTACAGTTTTTTATGAAATGAATATGGTTTTCGATCTGTTAAAAGTTAAGTGTTCAATCAGTTAATCCATACATAAATATATAATTACTTGACCCCACTGACTGACATATCAACGCACAGCCTTAAACTACTGAGGCTAGGACCGTGAACATTTGCATGGGAATTCTTTCTATACTGTAGGTGTGCACTAAGATTTTTTTTGGAAATTCAACCCCTAAAAGCACGCCTTTAGGAGTTGAATTAGAAGGGTGAAGGAGGATGAAAATTAGTAAGAAAATTGAAATGATGGTCTCGAGGTACTATAATATTGTTACAACTCAGGTCCCGACAAAAACAAAATCCACCTGCATATCTGAAAAAAAAACCACTTTATTACCTGTTGGCATTTTAACTAATTGTAATTCTTTTATGATCGTCTTCTTTTGTTTACTTATTTATTGGCATACGTTTCTAGAGAACGGCCCATTGTTTTATTGTACTCATTTATGGCTTGCGGCCGACGCATTAGCCAGGTGTTTCGGATTACGATCCGGGCACATTTAATTTGTGCAGTACGATTGCCTGATTGGGGTAGCCGAGCGAGAACCACGATGTTACGGACATTGCGCGTTTTAGACATAGACATAGACATAGACAACACTTTATTGTTCACCATAACAAAAATTACGAAAAAAATTGCACAAGACAATAGTTACTTGGTAAAACAAAAGGCGGCCTTATCGCTAAAAGCGATCTCTTCCAGGCAACCTGACTTAAAAGGAAATCTTAAATTATCTATAATTATAATTTAATACAATAAAAGATTTTTTTAAAAAATAAAAATGACATACATGGACAACAGATTACAGTCAAAAGTATAATAAACTATAGCACTTACATTATTGTGTAAGACTTACATAATGATTCCAAAGTAAATTTTTAAATATGGCAAAAGACTTGGCCTTTCTGACGTCAGTGGGCAAAGAGTTCCAAAGGAAGACAGCCTGCATAGCGAAGGAGTTGGAATAAAATGTTGAAGAGTGTGCAGGTGCCATTAACAGGAGATTATTAGTGGAGCGCAAACTGAGTGTATGTGACGTATGAAGGAAGTTGAAACATTCCTTAAGATAAGGAGAGGTGTAAGGTATAAACAATATACGATATAGTAACTTGAGAAGATGAGCATTCCGGCGAAGTGAGATAGGCAACCACTCGAGCTTTTTGCGATATTCAGAAACGTGGTCATATTTTTTTAAACCAAATATGAACCTTATGCAAACATTTTGAAGACGCTCGAACTTAATAAGTTGCTCTTGAGTGAGATTAAGTAATCAGCATAGTCGAGGATGGGTAGAAGTATTGATTGAGCAAGCGAAATCCTAGTGGCAGTCGGAAGGAAATTTCTCAGTCTCCTAAGGGATGCATAGGATGCAAAAATCTTGCGGCTTAGTTCAGTAATGTGGGGTCGCCAACACAATTCCTTGTCCATTATTACGCCAAGATTCTTTACTTGATCGCTTATAGGAATAGGCGTATCATGAAAGATCACATCGGGAAGCAGTGGAAAATCTATTTTTGCTATGGCTCGCGAGCTACCAATGATGATGGCCTGAGTTTTATTGGGATTGACTCTAAGTCCATGGGTTTAAGTTTTCTGCATTACGTTTGGATTTGTTGTATTCGGTTATATTTGTACCTGTGTTATACGTGTTTGTATAGTTCTAATAAACTCTATAATAATAACGGCATTTTAATTTGAGTCTAAACTCTAGCGAGATAAATTCTCTCGAGCTAAACTCGTAACAGTATTGTAATATAAAAGGTCCATGTTCTTGATAATATCACTATCTTCTCGTTTCTTTTATTACGTACAGGTGATTAATAATTCATATTTACTGCGAGCCATACTTTGTTTCTTGGAGTCTAAAATGTCTAAAGTGAATTAAAGATACCAAGTCCAAACACAGGCCGTTTGTTTTCTAATTAAGAAACCTTTGTCAACTATCTCTCATCGTCTTCGACTGTACTTTGTACAGTTGACATAAAAAGTTAAGTTATGCTTTGCTTATTTTTTAATATTAATTTATTATAAATAACTAGCCTGGTGATGTCAGGAGCCTTAAGAACAGACGAGCGTGCATGACAAGAGCTATGAATGTCAAAGAAGCAAGTGACGTGTTTAAGAATAAGCCTGTATTGCGCTCTGTTGTTCGTGCCTACCCCGCAAGGGACCTGGCGTGAAGTTATGTATGTATGTATAAATAACTAGCTGTTCCGGCAGACGTCGTCCTGCCCCGAAAAGCTTCAATCCATATGCCGATAGCAGCGCCACCTACCGGGTCCAATTGTAAACCAACTCAGAAACCTTCTCTGACTCATGCATAATAACAACTTTACTACAGATCATCACATGATCAAATGTATAGTTTACGATTCTATAAAGGACATTTGCATATGCGTATTTGTATACGCAGACTGAAGGATACTACAGAGGTTAAGAACCAAATTATTTTTTATTCAAATATTGAATCCAAAAAAAGCATTTACTCCAAATTACCTCATATTTCGAAACCGTTAAACGCATCATGAACAAACTAACTTTGGTGGAAAATGTGTTTAAGCTGTGTCACCTTGAATTATTTCATAATTTTATATCTTAGTAATAATTTAAAAGCTAGCAATGTTGGATACACTTTACGATTTTAGACACAAATATCTTGCGAATTGTTGACACGTACTTACTGACAGATAACGTTATGGTTTATAAAGGCGCCTGTAAGAATATCAAGACAATGGGCTACGATTATGTACTTTTTTCATTTCTAGTTTATATGGTGGTCAACCCCTAAGATTATATATTTTTTGCAATTTCGCTGTACTAGTATATAAAGGCATATATAACATGCCTCTTTACAACATTTTAATTTGCCTTTTAATGATCAAAAAATAAATAAAAGAGGAAAAGTAGGGGTGGTGTCGCATAAATAATTGAAAAAGCTGGCCGATAATAGACAGGTTTGTAGGAGGCTCTATAAATAAGACCTAAATTCTTAAATATCATACACAGATAGATAGAAGAAAGGTCGGTCATGCCAATTTTATGAAGGTTTTCAAACATTAATAATTACTATGGTAATAATTTGAATTTTTTGTGACATATTCAACATTTTTATCTTTGGCTTATAAATTTTAATTAAAGTATTTTTTACAGTAACTTTTGAGATAGTTTATTTCTTCGTGTAAAAAGACATGTTGTATTCTTTTATTTGATAACAACAACAAAATGAAAGCAATTTTCAGTTCGTAAAATATAATCCACAATACATGTTATATTGTATATTGATTGACAGATCTATAGTAAATTAAAGGTGGGCACAAAGGGCTGTGGGCAGTCAGCTGTGCATTCGATCAGCGTCCACAAATGACCAGTCGCCCGAGTAGCGCCTTTTGTTCTTTTTTATTCATTATGATCTACAGGTGGCACTTTTATTGCTGACGTTACTGAAATAGCAAATTTGTTTTTGCTGTAAACCGCTCCAGAACTTTGTTATTTGATGAGTTATTGTTTTCACCTTTTTTATATTCTCATAGCAAAAATCTTTGTACTCAACTTCTATTTTGAATTTGTATCAAAGTTAAAATAAGAGGATTTTCTGTAGTGATAAACCAAAACGTCTCCTCCAGTCAGCTGAGATGAGAATATTGTATGGATATATAGTTTTAAAAGAATGGATAAGGTGAGAAAATAGTACATAAGTGGATCTATGAAAGTAGCACTGACTGAAAAATTGAGAGGATTAAAATTAAGGTGGTATTCCATATTTACGTAATTCTATACATTATTACTATGATTATTATTTATTTATATACATATATCAATGTATGTATATTTTTGTCTTATTTCCTTGTCTATTTATACTTGCCATTTCAAAACCTTATATAGGTATATACTTTTCTATTCTATTGTTACGAGCTACAGGACTCGAATTAAAATAAATGCCGTTGGAATTACTATAGAGTTTATTAGAACTGTACAAGCACGTATAAAACAAGTACAAAATGAAATTGGATGCAACCAGTTCACACTGCACGATTCAGTGCAATTTAACACGCGCAAAGTCCGTTACTATGTCGCTAATCGAAAGTACTACACGTCTTAATCGTATCGTAGTCGTCGAATGACTGCCCCACTCCTCCGTTCGGGCATTGGTTTATACTAACTATTCTATATTCTATTCTCTTCTATTCTATGGTATGAGCATGTAATGAAGAGAGATAAAAGACGTCAATCAATAATAATGTTACTGGAAGATTAATCGGTACAAATATAAAGACTAATAGATAAATGGATGGATTATGTGAAGGATAAAGTTATGAATTGTGAGGTGACAGAGGTCGGATGCCAGAATAAAAAGAGTATGGGGGGTCCTTCAATTCGGTTATACTTATTGAGGCGAGCTAAGGTAATTTCAAGTCATGGTAGCGTAATGGCTAGCGCGTTCCAAATTCAAAAGGTGTCGGAACACATCGACGGGTGCAAAGTAAATAAAGTTATCTACAAAATGATGATTCTTAGTTTATTGTACAATCGTTTTAATAAAACAATTCTTTACAATATGACATCATTTGTTTTGGATATATCACATTATTTCAATAAATTTTCGTACGTAAAAAAAGCCAGCTACGTATGTTCTTTCAAATACTACGAAGTTAATTCGACCATCTTTTCGCTCTCCTGTAAAGTAGTTATTTTGCAGATATCTCTTTTTACTTTGCACCCGTCGACATGCACCACTTAGGCAGTTTTTTGACCTAACGTCCATATAGTTACAATTACCACGTGCTAACAACGGTGAAGGAAAACATCGTGATGCAACCTGCACATCGAGATAATCGATGTGTCAAATCTGGATGACCAAGGGTGGTGGCCATCCAGTAGGGCAAATACCCTACCACCTGGCTGTAGGTTGCTTTGTCGTCTCTTAGGGAGGCCGCCCGGCCGTAGAAAATTGTATTATTTCTCCGTTCCTGCACGGATAGATATAATATATCATGTTTATTTAATAGGTAATTATTTTTTATTTATTTATTCACTAATACTTATTACATTGGTTTTTAAATATTGTTTGAAGTGTTACCAACGTATTTATCTTGCGAAATACCTTCTCACACAATCATTAATCCTTTAAACCATTTTCGTGAACTAGAAAACGAACAGTCCATTTCTCTTATCTATTTAGTACCATTACAATGGAATTACTGGATTGAGTTTCAGATAAGTGGTGAACAACAATACACCACTTTATCAAAGTTGGTTAAGCCCTTGATAACGCGTAAGCGGTTTGACGGTAATATGCAATTGTTGTGATATATTAAGGTCTGTGTTTAATCTTTTCGGGTATTTGTTAGTTGAAGTGATTGTGTGGGAGTTTGTAATGGTTTGAGGCTATCTGGAACAGACTCATGCAAGTAAAATACTTCTTGGTTATAATTCCGTATATTTATTTGTATATATTATGGAGGGTAGAGGTAAGGAGCACCGTATTATATGGAGGGAAAGTTGATAGTGTCCACGTTTTTTTTTTTACCAAATACATAAATGCGGCCTTACCGCTTTAAGCGATCTCTTCCAGGCAATCTGACTTAGAGAATACTTGTGTCTAGACATAATAAAACTAATAAAACTCCTTGTGGCACTCGGGGACTGCCGCGGTAAAGCTATTGCATAGCATTTTTATTTATTTATTTAATTATAATTATTTATTTATTTTTATTTATGCAGTATTTTTAAGCTATCACTCATTTTCTTTCACTATTTCTTCATCACTTTCTTTATTAATAAATGCACTTTGTTTATTCATATTTAAAGCACTTTATACACAAATTTTACGCGTACAGCTATTCACCAGCAACTGCTATTCACTGTTGTACATAGGTCAACCTATGTATACATATATACCTACATGTACACTTACGGGGCGCACATGCGGTGAGTGTGGCATTATAAAGATATGATAGATACCTATACACCTATATACTTTCTCACAAACAGCTGCTTACGTATTTGTCCGATTTCGGCAGCTCATCTCGATCTGTGCGAGCTTCGTACAGTCGTACCTTATACATACACGTTAAGCGAACGCTCGGCCTAGCTACATGGTAGGCGGAGTGGGGGGGTGTTAGGTTTTATTTTCGTTACGGAATTTCTTGATTCGGTCGCCGCGCTTAAAGCCCGCGATATAAGCTATGCAATAGCTTAAAAAAAGTCAGAACAGCACAATGTTAATAGTAAACAGCAAATCCAAGAAGAATATGAGTAATATATAATTTATTATAAACTTTTTTTATTTTATTGCATAGTTCAGCAGACAGACAGACGTCCAACCCAATGGAAAGCGGTTACCATCGCCAACGGACATTTGCGACACTTGAGGTACCACCAATCAGCTACCAATCTCGAAGGGATGATTAGTACAGTACTGGTACTGACCTGGCCAGTGATAAATTCAAATTCAAGTTTTTATTCAACATAAGTTCCACTTGAGAACACTTTTTGAAGATCATAGGTACATATAGGTTTTTTTTTTACTTTTTTTTTTCCTAGTCTATGTACACCGCTTCGCAACGTGTTATTGTTAAGGAGAAAAGCGGTAAGAAACTGCCCAGCAACACATCTAGCTAAAAATTATTTTCTTTATATTTCTTTTATTCTATTTATACCTCAACTTCTTTTTTGTATAAGTTTTATACAGAAGTATGTTACAGAATGACTTTTGAAGAATTAATGGAGTTGTAGCCAACAGTGCATATTCAATAAGACAGAGACACAATAAAGTAAAGAAAAATACTACTACAGTTATAATGGCCCTCTAGAATCTAGGGAGCACAGGAGTCTTCACCCCTGTTGACGAAGTGAGTTTGCCTTTCCCGGGGCATTTTCAAGCACTGATCCGCTAGGATCAGCGTGGGCGTAACTACGTTCTAGGTCTCACGCATTTCTTGGCCATAAGCGCGGGGCACATGGGAGAAGGGTGGTTTTAGTGGCGTATTGAGTTCTCGAGTCTCCACACAAATCGGCGATTTGACTCTGGTACCCATTCGTGGTGTCACCTCTCGTCGCTTTGGTCTAATCCCTAGTAAAGAACCCGGTAGTGTGCGAAATGCATTTCCCCCGCCTCAAAAAAACCATGATGCCCCTACGCTCGGCAATACTGGGCCACCCCGATGGCGGAGTTCGAGTGAGAGAAGTCCGCTACTGCTCCCGTAGCAGCGGCCCCCTTTGACGGTAATTGTGAGAGGAGGAGATGCGCGTAGTGGCGCCACCTTCAATTTTAAATATGAATGTTATGGTGACGACCCCTAATTTTTATTTTCTCTGTGATTTTATTACAGCGTTACGAGTATAAGACCTTAAAATTATAACGTTGACATTTTCCTGTATTTATAATCATTTTGCCATTGTCCTTTTTCACGCCGTCCAACCTTTATGGCTGTCCTAAGTAAACTGTTATCAATAGAGGTAGCTTTTAAAAAGTTTCCTTATTTTCTAATAAAGTAGGACGCGGCTAACGACGTCCCTGGATTTTGAGGATTATGTCAAAAAGGACAAAATAAATAACTTGGTATAACAGGTAAAATGACGTGACACATGTTTGTTAGTTACTATTATCTAATCTAGATACTTTCATAGGTAACTTATATCAATTTAAAAAAAAACATGTAACTTAATAACTTATCTTTCTTTTATCCTCCCTTTTGTTTCTAATAACTAAAAATAAACATAATTAAAATACAATATAAACTTTAAAATCCATTAAAAATTAAGCTATATTAAAAACTATAACTTAATAAAAAAAAGTGTATAATTAAAGATAAAATATTGGACCCAAACCACTGTCATTTAACAGGAGTGTTCCCAAGAGGCTGGCGGCGTTACCAAGTTGTATAATAATGCTTAGTTTTTTGTGATTAATTGTTGTAATTACATTTTGTTTCTTGAAATAGGACTGTATTTAATATATAATCTATACATATAATACAATTGTAGAGGTCAAATTTCTGTACAATGAAAAAAAATTCTAAAAACCGAGTCAAGGGGATGTAACAAGTGAAATAGAACTAATTTAGATTTTTTTATTTTTTTTTGTTTCTCTGTTTGTCTGTCTGTTTGTACCGGTTAATCTCCGAAACGACTGGACCAATTTACATGAAATTTTGTATGGTGATAGCTTATATCCCTGGTCAACATATAGGATACTTTCGATCCCGAAAAATTAAAGAGTTCCCGTGGGATAGTTAGAAAAGCTTTAATTACTTAAACAGCTTATAACAGACTGAAAGTATTTTCTCTGCAACGTAACATAAAGAAGCGGAGATTTTGACAGGATGTGGTGTCGGTGAGAGAGTTTTATCTTATATATATGTCGGAGGGAAGCTATGAATCGGATTGATTGTTGTTTGGATGTATAACGCACAATATTATTTGTTTACATTTTAACTACTTTTAAAATTCTTAATTCAATTTTATTTGATTTGTTAAATATAATAATAATATATAAAGCTGATAAGTTTGTTTCTTTGTTTGTTTGCTTGAACGCGCTAATCTCAGGAACTACTGGTCTGATTTGAAAATTTTAGTGTAAGATAGCCCATTTATCGAGGAAGGTTATAGGCTATATACCATCACGCTAAGACCAATAGGAGCGGAGCACCAATGAAGATTGTTTTAAAATCGGGGGGTTTTCAAAACTTACTTTTTTTTAATCTATTCCACGCGAACGAAGTCGCGGGCAGAAGCTAGTTTTTTAATATTGTTATCATTTAAATAGACGCTTTATGTTTTTTTTTTGTTGGTATTGTTTAATCATTCGCACTTGGTCGATTTGGTCACATAATTATCATCCTTCCTCATTCAGGTATACACCACTTATATTATTATAATGTTATGCCATGTTAATTTAATACAGCTACTAACCTGAGTCTAAAATGCAATTTACGTTAAACAATAAACCTAACTACAGTTTATTAGAGTAGTTTCCAACCAACATTGAATACTGTGGTTATGGCTTGCATCAGGCCTCCACTTTGACATGGTAATTTATCGGTGCTTGTTATTAGACGTTATTGAGCATTTCTGACCAAATCGAGAGCCATCTTTATATTAATACTAGCTGTACCCGGCAGACGCTGTCCTGCCCTTAAAAAATAAAAATGTAGAACCCAATTGCAGCACAAACAAAAACTAAAAACAAAACTTATACACATACTCAAACCAACGCGTACTACCACCGCATTGCATTACACGCACATTTCACAAACAAATCAAGATTACAAAGAGCCAAAAATTAATAACCCAGGCACAGAAAGGAAAAAACAACACGCATGGCACTAGATAGGATAATATATATAGGTATAGACATAAGGCCCACACTGCATATGCACTTCCTCACAACACCAGCATTTAACAGACACACTCTACTACATTAGTATAAGTTTAGTATTAAAATTAAAATATTATTAATATAGTGTTAGAAAGGTGTTTTTTTAGGGTTTTATTTATTTTTTAACGCCGAATCATAGGTAAAAATACTTGAGAGGTGTCAAGGGACATCCGGATGGAACGAAGTTCCTTTCGATTAATTAGTGAAGGAATTGTATTAAAATTTTATTTTTTTATTTTAAGTTATAAAAATATCATATCACCGACCACACCGACCACTTCGACCACATCGACCACACCGACCACATCGTTCGACCATATCAACCACACCGACCACATTACCCACTTCGACCACACCGACCACTTCGACCACATCGATCACACCGACCACATCGTTCGACCATATCAACCACACCGACCACATTACCCACTTCGACCACACCGACCACTTCGACCACATCGATCACACCGACTACATCGTTCGATCATATCAACCACACCGACCACTTCGACCACATCGACCACACCGACCACATC
Organism: Dendrolimus pini; assembly: GCA_949752895.1. Taxonomy (NCBI): domain Eukaryota; kingdom Metazoa; phylum Arthropoda; class Insecta; order Lepidoptera; family Lasiocampidae; genus Dendrolimus; species Dendrolimus pini. Next base: position 13,914,774 of record OX457145.1, on the reverse strand, counting down.
GTTCGATCATATCAACCACACCGACCACATCACCCACTTCGACCACACCGACCATACGAACCACATCGATCACACCGACCACATCGTTCGACCATATCAACTACAACGACCACTTCGACCACACCGACCACATCACCACACCGACCACTTCGGACACATCGACCACATCGTTCGACCACATCACCCACTTCAACCACACCGACCATACGAAGCACATCGACCACACCGACCACATCACTACACCAACTACACCGACCACTTCGACCACACCGACCACATCGACCACACTGACCATACCAACCACATCAACCACACCAACCACATCAAGCACACGGACCACATCGACCACACTGACCACATCGACCACACCGACCACATCGTTCGACCATATCAACCACACCGACCACATCACCCACTTCGACCACACCGACCATACGAACCACATCGACCACCCCGACCACATCGCCCACTTCGACCACACCGGCCACACCAACCACATCAACCACACCAACCACATCGACCACATTGCCCACTTTGACTACACCGACCACATCGACCACATGGCCCACTTCGACCACACCGACCACGCTGACCATACGAACCACATCCACTACACCGACCACATCCTTCGACCACATCAACCATACCGACCACACCGACCAAATGCACCAAAATGACAAAAATGGCAAATCACAAAAAAGTGTCGTTACAACACTTGGTGTGTCGTTACAACATTTGGTGTTTAGTTACAACTTTTTGGTCTTAAAATGTTCCGTCTAGCCCCCTTTCGCACCGCGCGATAAGGAACTTCGTTCCAAAAATTAAAACGAATAATTTTTGACAAAAAAAATAGAGTAAAATATTTAAGGTTGGGTCACCCTTATTATTTAGAAGTATGAAAAATAGACGTAGGCCGATTCTCAGACGTACCCGATATGCACACAAAATTTCGAACAAATCAGTTCACCCGTTTCGGAGGAGTTTGCTAACTAACACCGCGACACGAGAATTTTATATATAAGTGTTAACATGATTCAGTAGTCACAGGCCAACCCTTGTAAAGCAAAGCCCATGTGGCGAAATAGACCTATTTTTTTGTTCATTGCCGTCGGCCAAATGTTTACCGCACTGTTTACTTCGAGTGCTTAAATAGGCCTTTCACCCGAGGTTAGCACTCTGCTTTTCGTTTCGAATATGAGGAAAGTACATAAAAACTGGTTAGATAAATATGCAACTACTCCTCTAACTAAATCAGGCTTTAAATCCATGTCTAAATCTGATGAACTCATTTAATACGTCAAATATGAAATGTCAAACAAATTTCTTTTTCTGTGGTGGCATTCTGGCCAGCCAGTACATTTTTGTCACTGATGATAGTATTTGGCTCAAATATATATAAACTAAATAATAATTCAGTGCAAAAGTAATTTATAGGTAAATATAAAATCAGGTTACAAAATTATTGATATTTTTTAACTAGCTGTGCCCGCGATGTCGTCCACGTGGAATTTGTTTTCGAAACTCTCCGATTTTGAAACATTCTTCATTGGTGCTCCGCATCTATTGGTCATAGCGTGATGATATTATAGCTAATAGCCTTCCTCGATAAATGGGCTATCTAACACTGAAATAATTTTTCAAATCAGACCACTTGTTTCTGACATTAAAGCATTCAATCAATTAAACAAACAACGTAAAAAGAGTTGTGATACGAGCCGGCTGTATTATGTATGGTTTGCATAATTTTTCCAATTTTTTGACAGCAGGGAAAATCATTTCCCAGGGACAAAAATGCTGTTTTCATCCTTGTGATCAGGCAACTCTGTAACGTATAACGTATTTTCAGAATATGAGAAATGAAAACTATATTGATGACAACTGTGTAACATTACTCTCACACACATTGCAGAGATGAAAATCGTCTTGAAAAATCGTCACGCATATTATTAATCTATAATAATGTAATATATAAAATTCTCGTGTCGAGGTGTTTCTAGTTAAACTCCTCCGAAACGGCTTGACCGATTCTCATGAAATTCTGTGTACGTCTGAGAATCGGACAACATCTATTTTTCATCCCCCTAAATGTTAAGGGTAGTCCACCCCTATTTTTTTTTTAGATTTTTTTAATGATACAGCGTTAAAAAATACATACAACCCTACATTTTCAACCCTCTACGATCAACCCCTATTTTTTACTTTAATGCTGTCGGCATATCGATTGAAGCTTTTCCGGGCAGGACGACGTCTGCCGGGACAGCTAGTCTTTCTATACATTAGTTGTTAGTATATCAATGATATAAATACTCCAGGAAAATACAGGTATGTACATATATATTTATCCGTGCAGGAACGGAAAAATAATACAATTTCCTGCGGCGACCTGTCGTAAGAGGCTATAAAACAGCGCGCAGCCAGGTAGTAGAGTATATGCCCATCTGGCTGGGTGGCTACCTAGTCTAGGTTACAAAAATCCATAGGTGTTGGTAACCGCTTTGCATTAGGTGGGCCGTCTGCCTGTCTCTGAACTCGTGCAATAAAAAAAAATATATATGGGTTGTTCATTTCCCCTAAAAACCTGTCAACCATCATTATTATCGAACCCACGAAGGCTATTGAGGTTTACTAGTAATCGAACGTGTACACGTATATTACTATAGTGTACGTGTTTGACGTTACGATCAGTTGCGAACTTGCTTTCAAATTATATCCACACTTGGTCTCTCGCACACACCTTTACTTATTTACCACAAGTAAAGCTTATCTGCATTCATGAATTGTAAGAACTAAAATAATTCAAACTACACATTTATCGCATCATACAAAATCGATATAATATTTCCCACGCGTGATCCAATTGATCGTTTCATGCCTTACCTTGTAAGAAGTCCGATCAATCAACACTTTATAGTGTATTTATATAGTTTACAACACATGTGCAGATTAACCTTGGCTTGTTTCGCTTTGAATTGTGTGGTTTAAGGCGGTGTTGAAAAGCGACGACACTTTGACTACCTAATAGTTATAACTAGTGGTCGCCTAGTGGTCGAAATTTCAATTATAAGTTTGAACATTATTAATGTTCTGTTGTCAAAGACTATACTTTTATAATCACAGATTTTGTGTGTGTCAAATTCATGGTAGTGTGTGTGTAATGTTTTTTTTATTGATTTAATGTATTTTTATGCATACTTTAAACAATATTAGCATAGATAGATAACACTTTATTGCTCACCAAAAAAACAAATACAAAAACAAAATGCATAATTGCGTGTTGCAATTCTTGGCAAAACAACAGGAGGCCTTATCGCTAAAAGCGATCTCTTCCAGGCAACCTAGCTTGAAAGAAATTCTTAACCAATCTGGCGATATAGGTGGAGCAGAAAAAGATAGGACTGTACAATTTAAATATACATACTTAGTGCAGCAGTGTTAGCATAGTGAACTCCTACTCTATATTAACTATGTGCGGAATTTCATACTCCTCCGTCCGCGCAATTTTCGTAAAAAGGGGTACAACGTTTTTGCTTCACGTATTAATATAATGATTATAAATAGCATGCATACTTGTCATGGTAAAAGAATATACTAAAAGTAAAAATCGCCAACTAAAACCGTACGTAAGTCTAGAAATCTAGGATAGATTAGGAGGGATAAAAATCAGACAGAAAGAATGAGAAACTAAAAGGTTATAGGACATAGAAACAAAGAAAGGTTTAATAAAAAATCGAAGGACTGTTTAATAATGATAATTTGTTGTGCGATAGAGGACGTATACTGGAATAGAGAAGTAGGTACCTACGGAAGGAAAAGACATTGTGTCGATCAGAAATGGTTGAGAGATGGTGAAATGAGAGAGAGGCCGGTCAATAAGGTAACTCTAGTCTGGATTGTGGATCATTTAGAAATATTTGAAGAAAATCGATCATCCGCTGGACTGTTATTTCTTGTACCGACATAAACACTTCATACACACAATATACACACACTGACCTCTCAACCTTCGCATCTGGGTTCAATTGAATTGTGGAATTGACGGTATACTCACAATGTACATGCACAGTGTACACGAATAATACACTTGTGCTATAATGGTTTCATAGTGGATACCATTTAACAAGGTCATGTCGGTTTGTAGGTTATCTTTACATAGTAGGTATAAAATAAACTCGCTTTCCGAGTCTGTCTGTTCTGCTAGACTTTTTGCACCCGCTAATTCCTCCTAAATCACGCAACGGATTTTTAAGCGGTTTTTACCATCAGTTAGATAATTTTTCACTGAAGGTTTATCTTTATATACATAATTCTTTTGTACGTATATATGTGACTGAACTCCTCCTTCTAAACGGCTGGACCGATTTTGATGAAATTTTGTGTGTGTGTTCAGGTGGATTCAAGAATGGTTTAGATTCACAAATAGACCCGGTAGGTAGCGCTGTAATCGAGTTCTATTTTTTTTCAAAACAGGACAACTTCTGCGGGGACTGCTAATAATAAAACTTAATAAAGTATTTGTTTTTTTAAATAAGCTAAGGTGGTGTAGGCGTATAATAAGAAAGTATGAAAGTCACATGATAAAAATAATATTAAACTGGAAAACTGATGGGTACAAAATGTAGACCAAAAAAGGAATAGATGGATTGTGTGAAGGATGACGAGACATGATGATTTGTAGTGTATTAGAGGACGTATGCCAGAATAGAAGACTACGGGAAAGACAAATTGTACCGACCTTAAGTGATTGAGAGAAGATGAAAGAGAACTATAAGTTACAACCTAGACAGTCGGGGAATGAGCTTCGGTGTTATCGAAATGATTACGTAACTTTAAATAAGTATTTTAATTCATTTGTCTGTTAATCACCCTTTTTTCCCAGGGAAAATCCAATTGAGGACCATAAGTTGGGCGATGGACAAAGGTCGCAGCCCGTGTGTGGGTTTCGCCTCGTCAGGTGTGCACTAGTATTCCTTTGGGAATGCTAGTGCCATGCTACGGTTTGGGACACACACTCAAACTCCTGGCCGATGCTCGAATGTCCTTTGTCCGGGTTGTGGGCTCGCTTGCGTATACGCCTCCAGCCCAGACGGACTACGGCCGGCCCCTTTACGGACTGGCCCACTATTGTTTGTTAACTACCCTAATGAAATGTTCAACAGTGTATGCACTGTTGTTCATGGGTATTTGAACATAGTCCCTAACTACGTTAGGGCAGGGGTTCACAAAGTTTGCTCCGCGGCGCCGTGGCGCGCCGTGGAGAGTAAAGAGGGGCGCCTTGAGGCGCTGCTGTTTACCATTCTCCGTAAACTAAACTTAGGCATTCGCGGTTACAAGACCTGTGGAGATCACCAAGCTCACACGTCACATTGACTAAGTTGCATTATATTTTATTTCCTATTTTTCTTAAATAATAAATGTTTTCTTGTACGTAAATATAAAAACTCAGCTTCATACTGTGGATGTTTAAATTTTTGTGCCTATCTACTTAGTATCATTGTACCCTATTTCAAGTAGCTAGAACGCTGAGAGAAAGTACTGAACCTGTTAGTGCGCCGCGAACTGATAAAGTTTGGGAACCCCTGCGTTAGGGGGATATGCAGGACTTACTCTATAAAAAAACTAAGTGTTGCTGTCGTTCGTGGCTTCGTTAGCGTAGATTACAAATAGTCATAGTTTGAGTAAACTTTCTACACACTTAACCACCAGGGGTTGAATTTCCAAAACCTCCGATACACGTGTACATTAATTATTTCTAATCAGAAGCAGGTATATAATATTTCATGCTACTTTGAAAATGACGGATTTTCACACAAACTCGCATCTTCATTTACGGGTGTGACCCTTAGGGGTAACATTTTGAAATATCATTTCATAGAGCGCATCTATAATATAGATAGATAAAGCAAATATTAACGTTCCTAGCTTTAAATGGTTTGGGCAGTGCGTTGATATGTCATCAGTCAGTCAGTCTGTCAGTCATTCAGTCAGTCAGGCGTACAGTCGGTCAGTGACATCAAGTAATTATATATGTGTAGATAAAAATAGCATAGGCACAAAGAACCGATTAGTCATTTAGATTCTTTAATCAAAACAAGATTAGCTTTGGATATCGATGTTCGGTCGAATGAAAGTCGTTCATCGGGTGTCCAAAATTATTCGTTTCATCTTGCTGAGACTGTGGGTTGGCGACCGTATTATTCCTGTGTCGGTGTAAAAAGCTTCATTATTGAAGTTGAGTTTAACTGAGGAAATATCTCTTTTGTTTAGAAACTTTGCTTTTGAAGGACAATGTTATTTGCTTTCAAGGAATATATATTTACACAGAATCGTCTCTTGTACCGTTAACAGTAACACTTTTTATAAGTGTTCTAAATCTATCTTCTATTTATCTATATTATTATAAATCTGTAAACGGTTCGAGTTTATACAATGGGTTGAAAATGTAACAAAAATCAGGGGGTTAATTTGGATCAGCAGATTTCGAAAATGCAATTATTAGTTTTTTTATCTGTCTATCTGTCTGTAATCATAGCTATATTAATATAATACTTTATTGTACAATACAAGCACAATGGGCGGTCTTATCGCCAATCCAATTCCAAACACCTTTGGATGGATTATAAGAAGGGCAACAAAAACCGATAGTTGCTACAAACCAGCACTCGTACAATAATTTAGTTAATTAATTAATAAATAGTAATATATAAGATATTATAATATATACATTACTAGTGGTTGCCATACACGGTATAAAATTTGTTTAAAAAATTTATCATTCTAGAACCCGTAAAATTTCTACCTACGTCATTCGCATAAAAACGTCACTCGGCACATTGCTAGCGTTGCCGAAAAATGTCAAAGTATAAAAATGTATGAAAATTTACGATAAAAAGGTCGAGGGCTTTTGATAGCCGCGAGACCGCTTGATAAACGTTTATTGACTGAAATGTGCGGTATTAAACGCGCGTACTCGCCTATTTATAGACTGGGTGTTAGTTAATACTTGGATTAAAATACAATATTTTAACATCAAAGCACTTATTAGATTATTTGTGGTATTACAAGAATGGTGCTACATTTATTTGGTTGCATAGTTGTTCTTATCATGTTTGCTTTTTAAGGTTAATAATTAAATTTGTTATGTACCCTCTTATTTCTAAACTATACAATCGGCCATTCCCATAATTAAATAATAATGTTATATTTTTTTATATTCTGTGATTAGTCAGTCTGTGTGTATAGAGTGTGTTTTGTCTGTTTTGTATAGTGTCTGTTTTGTATAGAGTAGTTCTCCATAATTTTATGTAACAATATATATCTCCAATATGATGTGGTAATTGTGTTCATTCAAAATTATCATTCAAAATTTCTCAATTGTATATAGACGGTATTCACTACATATTATTTTCACGTTGGCAGACGCGATAGATTTTTACTGTGTTCAAATTATTCTATTACATTTAACTGCACTAAGAAAGAAAGAAAAAACTTCATTTGAAGAAATAGCGACGTAATTACATTCCGTATACATTATTATATACAGAGCATATTTTGCGAATTTGTACGCCGCATTTTCAGCAAACAAGGTTTGCACTCAGCATACTACTGTACCGGAATTATATCCGACACAACGCTGATTTTCAGTGCATACCTTCCATTTGGCGTAAGACCAAAACGACCCAAATTTGTGAAATAATAAATATATAATTATTGATAAAACTGATTCTACTTATGTAATATTCGCACGCACACACCATATTTTTTAAATAAAACTGTCTAGAAAAGCACACCATCCGTTAAGTTCCCGCCAAAGACAGTATGAAAAAGGTATGAAATAAAATTACACCCACCTGTCAAACTTGCGGTTCCAAATTAAAAAATCACTGATTTAAAAACAAACGAACAAAATCACAGTGTATTTGAAAAGAGAGTTATTATTCCAAAAAGATCTGTCTCACACGACACACAGACACACACTGGCCGTTACCTGAACAAATATGTAAAGAAAAAAATATTTTGACGTATGCGGTCTTTTCTGTCAAGGGTAACGGATTCCTGCCCTTAAATTTTTACAAGCTCATTCTGCATTATGATTTTACATCGCATTTATGAATATAGCACACAAGGTTCAATATGAATTGAAAAACTTGTGCATTTACTTTTTTTCTTCGACAAAAACTGCAAAAAACCTTTGGGGCAAAGGTATTAAAGTCGAAATTCCGCTAGATTTTTTTGTAAGGAATTCAGTCGTTTACGATATTTACCTGTTATGAGAGATAAGACTAATCGGTTATGTTTTGTTTGACCATGAAATGACGTAAACTATCGCCTTTAATATTTATAAGTGGGCGTATACTTTCACTTAAAGGTTTTATTGATCCCTTATTTTAACAAAACTGTTTATGATTATGACATTCTTGTCAATACTACTTAATTTATTAGACCCTGTTTTTTTGGGTTGGCGAGTAAAATGGTATTGTATAGCGTGCCTTAGTTTATGGCATGGAGTTGTGTATAATAAAATTCAGATAAAAAATATTTGAACTTCGAATAATAGAAAGCGCAGCAGGAGTACGTGACCACTGTCAAATGTTTGAATTTTTTGACTTTGGAATTTAGATACTTATTTTTTTTAATCACATTTATTAATTTATGAAATTCAAAGCAGTGATCATTTTTATTTTAAAACACTTTGTTAATAATAGTTCCTTTTGCGCAAATTATTGTCGGATTATGTGTATAACAAGAAATTCATAAAATTACAACGGGTAGTGATTTTACGCACTTGTTTGGGTTTTTTACTTCAAAAGGAGATGGGGACTTTGGGCCAAAGAAATGTAATGTGTTGAGACATGGTTTAAAAAAAGAGATATCTCAGAGATACGAGAACTCTTAAAAAGAAGGTCACAATAAAATAAGTTATCGATTACCATAATCGATGTAAATCAATGAATTTCAAAGAATAATAATATGAAAATATTTACACCACACGAAAAATTCATTGAAAATATATTAAAGTCACTACAATTATAAAAATATTAACATAATAAATAGAAAACGTAAAATCACTCTCATCTTTTACTATCTGGGCCCTACAATGTATAAAAGTGTATCCTTCTCTTGCACTAGTTTAGAGGCTGAGATACTCGCGTTTCATTCAAATGATTTCGGAGTTTATTTTAGTAATTCGTTTTATTTTTCATTGTCAATGAGCACATTGTGTTGTGAGGTAGACTTTATATCCAAATACACAGATGTGTGAAGCCTGCTAACTTTCTTTAAACAATCGTAGTGGGTATATTATCGGTTTCTTGGAAATAAGAAGGAGCATGCGCACGGATACGATGTTTGTGAGGTATAATTTCAAATGCAGAAATATTACAAAGCGAACTTTTAAAAAATTGTACTTTTGTGACTAGTGTTGGACATGATTTTAAAATGAGTTTGTAAGAATAACACATTTTGTACTGAACCAGTATCATGTACCAAACTCAAATGAGGCGAGAAGATTTGTATGGTTTGCGCGGCAGTACATTTGAAGCTATGAGGCTGGTGAGGCAATGAGCGTCATTCCCTCATTTGTCCCGTTCGAAACGACGAAATGTTTATTAAGAATCGGATGTGATCGGCCTTGGTCACCTCACCTCATCTTACTAGCAGTCGTACTATGGTAGGTCATGTAGTCCCTCTTTGTCATGTGAATATAGAGAGAGAGAGTAGATGCGTTATTGTACTGTTGTAGCATATACCTCGTTCCATCTTTTATCTTACGTTCGAAGCGTGAGTAGTAGTGAGAGTGAGTAGTAGTAGTTTTGAGTTCTTACATCAAATTTTGAGTCGTATCAGTACAATTGTATCATGTACGGGACAAATGTACTGACTCACACGTGTACTACTTATCACTATTTGTGACATTAGTTTTAGTCTGTAGTGGTCATAGATTAAATGTTTACAGTATTACCATGCGTTTCAAGGTTTACTTAAATAAATTCAACAGATACGTCGCGCTGTCCTTGTAGATCATAAATGCTGATACATTTAATGTTTTATTATTATAATTTCTCAGTAAGTATAATGACGGATTTCTTATCAAAGGTCAGTCATGACGTCTCTGGCGTATTAACTACACTTGGACAATCACGGTATATCATAATTATTAAGTAAAGATAATAACTAGGCGTTCATAAAGGAAATGAAAGGTTTATAGCATAAACTTGTTATTACTATATGAATATAAGTTATGTTTATTTTATTATTATTTTTTATTTATTTATTGCAGGAGTTCAGCAGACAGGCAGACGGCCCACATGATGGAAAGCGGTTACCATCGCCTATGGACATTTGCAACACCAAGGGAGCTACAAATGCGCTGCTGCTCTCTTAAGGGAGACTGGAACCTGGTCACTAATGCCGGAACACAACTCAAGGTTGTTCTGGCGACATACTTTAGACCAGGGGTGGTAGCCATCCAGTTAGACAAATGCCCTACCACCTGGCTGTGGGTTGTTTTGAATTTGAATAAGATAAAGAATTATATTCAGAAACAGACAAAGCGTTACATAGTAAATGTATAAAACGAATTCGGTTACTACGACCGGTATGTACTGTGAATATTAAAGCTCTTTTTTTAAACCCAATCATGTGTTTGAGTTTCGACAGACAGCCATCTCATTAATAGGTTGATAATTTGTAGGCGGGTTTTTTGGCTTCCCTGGCATCAGAGAGAGAGAGAGAGAGAGAGAGAGATAACACTTTAATGTACACCATTACAGAAAACTTACGAACTAGTATTTTTCTAATTGTATACAAAGGGCGGTCTTATAGCTAAAAAGAATATTGCTGATTTGCAGTGGCGATGGTGGTATACATAATTATTGTACGACTACTTACATTTTAATAATAAATGTATCACTATACTATATATACAAATATACACACTAATTTTTTTCAGATTGCCTAGTATTATGGCGACCCCGGCCTCTCCTATCTATATCTATTATCACTTAATCGATTCCCCATCCCGATCCTGCCGGCGGCCTCATGCAGGCTATCAGTCGTCTTACGCTATATTCCGTCGATCCTACTAAGTAATGGTTTGTTATAAAAGTATCAATCTTGTAAATTTTCACTTAATTTTTAATTACATTTTGTTAGAACCAATAGTCTATTTTTCCAAATAGTGTTAGTAAGGTAAGGTACACCATTACCTTACCTTACTAACCTTACTTTTGAAGAATTTTTAATTCGTGGCGGTGGTGGTTTCATATCGCCCACGTACGACCCATATTTCTGGGTGGCAGGACCCAACGCATTGCCAATAAATCTGTGTTAGTCTCCATTAACAACATCCGTAGAAAAAAGTGCTCGAGATTACTTAGAGATTAACAAAACGACCGAACAAATCAAGTGTTGGGCGAGTGCTTAGGGAGCGATTGTTAATAAAATAATTTATGTGTTTTTTTATTTCTTTTCAAATGTTTAATACTTGTGAAGATGTTGTACAAAATAGTCGAGGTGCTGGAAGAACAACTTTGTTTGCCACTCAGAAGCCCATAATTTTGATCCCTTGGAATGTCGGACTTTTATCGTAAAATGGAAACCATTTATATAAATTTGTGCAATTGTATGATTAGGGTAAGATGGGGCTGACATGGTGACATCATCACTAAAAGCCCCTAAATAAATTAGAAAAATAAATAATACTTGACATTGACTGTCTCGTGTCAATGGCCAAAAAGATTGAATAATCTTTTTTGGTAATTACTGTTAAACTAAATATGATTTTTTAAATTAAATAAAGAGTTCCTCTATTTGGCTTCCTGCTAAACAATGTTTAGTTGATTCTATACTATTTTAATGCGCTTTTATTAGCTTCATACGTATGTTAGTATGTAACGGAATCTTTGAACATGATTTTGACCCCCTTCAAAACGTCGGATTTACTCGAAATTTGGCATACTTATTAAGGACCGATGACAATTCAATATTTTAAACAGTTTGATCCGTTATCCTTACTAGGATAATCAGGATTTTTTATTTTTTTGAGCATATGACAATTGCAGAGACCGTCAAGGTGAAACACCGCTCTTCTGTGCAATAGCTAATAGAGATGTAAATATCATAAATCTATTGCTAAATAATCACTAAAAAATGAAAAATAAATAATAGTTTAAAAAAAAACACTTTTATAGAAAATCCAACTAAAAAATGGAAAATTAATTTGAATTAAAAATAGTGTAAGAAAAAATGATTTTATTGTAACAAAAGCGTGGGAAATTTATTGTAAAAAAAATACAAGCATATTTTTTTAGTTTTTTTAAAGTATTATTTTAATACACTGAAACAAAAAAATAATTTTATCTAGCTTTAGTCATCTCTGAGTTTGCTGGCGTACCTTATCCCGCTTAGGAAAAGGTATTCTAAACACCTGTAAATTAGTACAGACGTTATGATATTATGGTGAATTTAAAAACCTTACTCAAAAACAAGCGAACAACCGTGGAAAAATTATCATTTTTCTCGGACACTCATGTAAATATGGCTACATGCCAGGCAATCCAGTTTGTCTCTACATTCATCTTTTTATCAATATAATCAGTGTCAAAACAAACAAGACACTTTTCAAACACTATTTTATCGAACGCATCGAAAAGTACTGATAAAGAGCACCAAAGCCCTTTACATAATATCAAACAAATTTAAATCTTAATACATTATAATAAGAAACACTAATACAGAAAGTAAAAACACAGGAAGTGTTTTTTATGGTTTGTCTTTCGATAAGATTTATCTAATATGTTGATTGTTGATTTTAAAATTGATTTAAACCAACGTTATTATTTATATCAAGTGTTATTTCATACGCTTATAAGATTTTCATGAAGATAACATACATACATACGTATTATATCATCATCATCATCCGAGCGTTAAATCCCGGTTGCGTTCGGAGCGATCACTTCGACGCCCAGGTTCCGCTTTCCTACTTTTTCTTCTCCACTTCGCGCGATCTTCGGCATCCCTTGTGTTGAGACCGTTGGTACGCATGTCATCCCTCACAAAGTCAAGCCAGCATTTCTTGAGCCTACCCTTCGACCGGGACCTACGTATTATGACGCTTTTATATCTCGTATTACTAATTCTAGTATATCTTCTATCGAAGTATATAGTATGAAATGTGCGACAATATTACGTTTGAAATTGATAACAGGGGGGACCCGCAAGAGAAAGTCGAAATTTTGAACTTGAATGTATTCTCCTGGGGTATCAAAGAATAGATCTCTATTTGTTATATTAAACATATGTTTTAAATTATTTTAAACGTTTTGTCATGATCAGCATTTAATAAAACTACGTTTTAACGGTTTTAGACGCGGTAATTTATTAGATTTTTGTTAATACGACGTTTTTAAACCGTCAAAATGTAGTTTTATTATGAATACAAATCGCAAAAACTTAAGAAAATATTATGATCAACACACATAAATGTTCATAAAATGACTACCCCTCCCTCTTTCGCTCTATAAAATGAAAAATCTATATAAATTTTATAAAAATACTTTTTATTTGCTAAACTATGTGGAATGGATAAAAAAAATAAAAAAAACCCCAGTAAATGACACTACAGGCACATAATAATTTTTATTTATCTAAAAGATACCATGAGCTTGCATCACACACAAACTATCAAGTTTTAATGGCGCTTTTGATAATTCTATAATATACATAAAACACTAATAAAAAATAAGCTGAGGTAATAAATGAGATAATATTTTTTTTAAATAAAATAAGGTGATATTATATAGTTAAATATGTAAACAGCATTACAGCATTAATATCTTGAATAGCGTATAAAAATACCTCGTTAACTCAGGGGTAATCAAATAAAGGCCTTGCTTCACCCTAAGGCGTCTCTGTCATGTCTGTACCCACAGTCACAAACGAGGAGAATTCCGTGACTTTAGTCCTATTAAGGGATAATTTACTTTATATTGTCATAGATTAACGTTAGGTGTGTAAGGATACGACTTATCTCTAGTTTATATAGCTTACTATCCATTCTGTAGGATCCGATTTCCGTATAATGGCGATCGGTACAACTCTGGATAATTTTTTGATTCTTTCCATGCGTAAGATCTTAGATCTAGCAGTAACAATATAAATACTGTAAATATCTGAGATTTATGCATGCGCGTTCGTATTTCGTGACAACCGTTCAGGATTTCGCGGTTGTACTGATATTTTTTTATTAACAAATCTATGGACTCGAGTTCCATGCCCTTTTTACAAATTAATTACTATGAAAGTATTTAGAGTTTATACACGCTTATTGTTTATTTTTGTTATTGTGTGTGACATTAATTTTGTGATTTTTATGTTGTGTTGTGTGTACCTTAAGAATGACTTATAATATTTTTTTTCTACTTGTAATACTAAACTTATACTAATGTAGAGGGAATATGTTACATGCTGGTGTTGTGAGGAAGTACATGTGCAGTGTGTGTCTTATGTCTATACCTATATATGCTATGATAACTAGTGCCATGTGTGTTGTTTTCCTTTCTGTGCCTAGTTTATTAATTTTTAGGCTCTTTGTGTGTCTTGGTTTGTTTTTGATATGTGCGTGTAATGCAATGCGCCCTACTAGTGCTCAAAAGATCGAAAGCGCTATGCATTCATTGGCATTTACGCGTTCTATTCAAACATATTCCGCTTCACTACTTTTCTTCTCCACTGCGTGCGGTCTTCCTGATTTCTTTTTGTTATATTTAACTAAAATTACGGAAAGGTGCATTAATGGAATATTACTTAGATACGAACTTTCGTAGCTTCAAGTAAAAAATCACTTAATATAATTGTGTCGTCCATATTAGCCTTTCGTTTGAAAAGGATAGCAGTCAATTGAAGAGGATTTGGATTCATCTACGCAGCTGAGCTTCGTTATTTTTCACAATAAACAGGATGATTATTATATGTAGTGACAGTTCTATGAATATTATTATAATAAAAAATTAACGTACAAGTAAATCCAGATCTTTGTACAATTTATTTAAGATATTATATGATTTTACTACGGGAAGTTGTTTATTATAGTAGAGTAATTATGTTTCTCAACACTTTCTTTTTAAACATACTAGTGAATCCTGGATGGAACTAAATGGATATTACTACCCATTATACTGTTATTAGACTGACAGAAAGGCACAGGACTGAAAGGACACAACGACCGTCGAAGACATTGGATGAATCAAATATTGTACACTTTTTTTAATAAATCGTCAGACAAGCACTCACTTTCTATATCCGCAAGCTAACTAAGTTACGTTTGTATTATAGGTAATATACAAGGGACTACTCTGGGGCCGATCCCTGACACCCAGACCATAGTAAAAAAAAATGTTTACCTAATTTAATAAACTAATAAACAGATCCATCTAATATTGGCTTAATAGTGCGCATTCAGAAGAATTTTTCAAATAACTCAACATTTTTTATTTTTTTATTGCAGTTCACCACACAGACAGGCGGCCCACTTTATGGAAAGCAATTACCATCGCCTATAGATATTTGCAACTCCTGTTTGCAAGTTCCACATATTATTTATTGGTCTCGTTTAAACCAAAACGTCTCCTACTGTAGACTGTTGGGATACTGAATTCCTTAGTTTGGTAAACATTGAAAAATAATCCAATAACAAAGAATAAACTTTTTAATTATAGAAACATGTAAAAATTAAACAACTTTTCATATAGCAATCCACGTTTGCGAATCAAAACATATAAACTAACATTATTTGTAGTCTTCTCATGTAGACATGTAAAACTTTTTGTGTTTGACCTATTTATAATATGGTTCCTTGTTATAGGGATAAAATGAAAATAAAATAAAAAATGTTTCCGAACTCAGCTTTCAGAATACAATGGAATAAAAGACGTCTAAATAAAATAAATTTCCCTCTCACGGCATCTTAATCCTTTCAGAAGAGACTCCACGCTGTACATACGAAAGTGGGACAAGCGATCCGCACACAAGTAAGTATGATTAATCGATTTGTTAGGACAGGTCAGGAACATTGGATTCCGGGGTTTGATAACAGTGTGTGGTGATACTATCAGTAGTTACAGGGCACGTATCTTACGCAATACTGCGTCAAATTGTAGCACAAATTGAGAACGAATCACTGACAACTACCTGTATTTAAATATAGTCATGTAACTATATATTACGATATATAATAGATAAATTCACGTTCATTCTAGTTTGTTTTTTTGAAGCAAGATCTTTGCTTTCACCTACTCCCAATTAATTGGCACTAGTACAATATATATATTTTCCTTCATTACTCAATACTCCTCTATTCTGGAGTACATCCTCTGTCACACCACAAATCATCGTGTCATTCTTCATACGATGTCTTTCAATTTTTGGTTTTTAAAGCAACATATGCTATAATAATAGATGGCGTACAAAATTTTATCCTTACTGATAAATTGAATTGTAATCAATCAATCAATTATCACTGTGTCTTTCAAGACCAGTGATAATTGATTGATTGATTACAATTCATTACAAATCATCGTGTCATTCTTCATACGATGTCTTTCAATTTTTGGTTTTTAAAGCAACATATGCTATAATAATAGATGGCGTACAAAATTTTATCCTTACTGATAAATTGAATTGTAATCAATCAATCAATTATTATTAATAGTAATTAATCTCAATCAATTATTAATAGTTATTAATTGTATTAAGAAATATAATTCAGGGGCAATTTAAACAATAACTTTCGAATATCCCTAATAATCACTGTAAACATGCGTACATTGCATATATGCGTAATGTATGCAATTACTGATTTTTTGTAAAAATCAAAATTTTAATTGACATCTATTCTTAATACAACGAGAAATGTTTACATCGCATCAAAGTATTAACGTCAAAAAGGAGCGCTTTCTCAACGGCTGGGTGGTTTAATTGGAGTCCCTCATCAGTGACGGCCTTTGTTTTTATAATATAATGAATTTATTTTATTAGTTAGTTAGTTAAAATAGGGTATGATGGGGTTGACGTATCCGTGAGGATAGCCCCCCACTAAAAAACATAATAAATAAATAATAATAATAAGGAGGGCTTACTGTTATTATTTAAACTGTGTTTATGGATACAATGGGTCACAGTTTCTATAGTTATTTTATTATTGGTGGATATTAATGCGAATATTATGAGATATGGGTTTGGTCTGGAATCGGTTTATCGGTGATTTATCAAAGATTTGTTAGGGTCGAGAATAAGTCAGCGTGTAGTATTCAAAGGATTGTGTTAATGTTAATGAACGACCAAGTATTATAGTAGTAGTAGTACCTGTAGGAATTATATTACTAGCACACGTATGCAAGGTTGCTATTTCACTCTTCGGTGTAGACACCGAGAGTTGCTCTCAATTTCCCTGGGATCCAGGAACTGATTATTGTTCCTGACATGGTGAGAATGGGATCAATTCGGAAGAAATTACCTTTCCCTTTGCCTTTCGAGACGAAGAATTTTTTTGAAAATCGGTTCACAATCGGAGCAATCGAGTAACGAACTTGCAAAAAAAACATATAGACGAATTCAGAACCTCCTCCTTTTTGAAGTCGGTTAAAACCCTGCATATAAATATTTAATACGATAAACAAAAAAAAAACAGTGTTACTGTTTATCCCGAATAAATCTAATCAAATCAAATCAATTTTATTGCGAACTAAGTGTTACTTACATACATAGGTCTCATACAATATAACTGAGAACTTGTTGCTTAGTTGGCCTTCAGTAACATCGCAATATTAATGTTACTTAACCTATCTCTATTTAATTTGATGCATTATACATATTTTGTTTAAAACACCATATTAGTAGGGGAGCTCAAGATGCTAAATGTGGTTCGAGGGTCCGGGGACCTGTTGGATTGTGAAGATTATAGATGCTAAAAAGAAAAAATGTTATACGGTGTATGCCCTTTCACTGGTGAAGGGGGGAGCTTGTACAAGGTTTTTTTCAAAAAAAGTGTCGCTCAGAAATACTCGAGCGCGTCAGATATTCAAATGGGATGTTAAGTAAACCCTAAAATAACTCCTATTCAAAAGACTGACGATTTGGTCGCGACCAAAAGCCATGGCCGATTTTTGAAAATACAAAAAGTTACATGGAAGTACTCGAGCGCGTCAGATTAATGAACAGACGGTTCAGCTTGTTGTCCTTGTCGTGCTGGCCCATAATCCGACAATTATGTGAAGGAATTTCCTTAATCTGACAGTTTAAAAAATAATTTGAAGCATAATATAAAATACCACCCACCCTGTATGAAAGGTGAAAAAAAGGTGAAAATGGTGGGGCTACATAACAGGGTGCAAGGTTTCTCCCCTTATGTTATTTTGCCACGCTCGAGTAAATCCCAAAATCCTCGTTGGCCTTCCCTACGTAAGATATTATTTTTTTAGTTTTTACCTCTCACTAAAAATTTTCTTGGACGCTATAATAGGATTTTTTGACCAACCACTCGAATATTTTTTGTTTAAACACATTAAAATTATTTTCTTGCATTATATTACACGGTAACTTATTACATATTCTTGGTTCCGTCCCAAACACGCTTTTGTCATTACAGTGGTATGTGGAGGTATACAAATTTTATTCTTATAAATCTCGGATATATTATACCCGTAAAATGGGAAATCGCTGGAACCTTATCAAATTAACATTCACGTGACGTCATCAGCAACTAGATATGTACGCGTACTCGCCGGCCAGTGATGCTAACATTACTGAGTGTTCGGCTACGGTTAAGTCACGAAAATGGTGGCCAGGCGCAATTGCAATTTGCGGGGATAATAATATGATACAGGAACCGTGAAGGGAAAGAGGGCGAACGTGTTTTCATAAAAATCACCTATGAAAACGTTGTAAAGTATTTTAGGGATCAACGGCTTATCTTTATGAGTAATAACAAAGGCATGTTTCCCAAAATACTCACCCTCGTACATTTGAGCATATTGTGGAAAACCGGCAGCACGGAGCCATTTGCAAGCCTCCGCCGCTTCTATCTCTGTAACAATAGAACAATATATATAAATTTATAAATTAATGTAAGTATGTTTATTTAAATTGTATAGTCCTATCATTTTTCTCCTCCACCTACATCGCCAGATTAGTTAAGAATTTCTTTTATGCTAGGTTGCCTGGATGAGATCGCTTTTAGCGATCATTGCGAATTCAGCATTTTCGAATTTAGCGATAACGCCGCCTATTGTTTTGCCAAGAAATATTGTAATTATGCATTTTGTTTTTGTATTTGTTTGTTTTGGTGAGCAATAAAGTGTTATCTATCTATCTATATAACCAGCTTTTTCTTTCTAATCAAACCCGTGGTAGATTAGTAGTTAGCGCACTCCTATTATAGGGGAACGGACAGTATACCTACCCGCCACGCTTACAAATATCATAACACGTGCAGAGCCCGTCCGTAAATAGATTACCGAATGTAGTATACACGTCTTGCCTCGCTTGTGGTTATCGCTTTGACTGCGTCACCCCTACCCCTCCTTTGGGGGATGACTTTATACTGTCCAAATACAATATGTCTACTCGACCGCGTAGACTAAATTTCTAAGAATCACACCTGGCTAATGACTACCATAAAGATTACAATACACAATGGGCTGTTTTCCAATCACAAATTTTAAACACAAAGTAAACTAAAGGAGACAGTCATAAAAGCACTTCAATGTTATTAGCTCAAACACCGACGGGTAATAAATGTGCCTTGTTTACAGATATGCAGGTGGCCCAAATTGTAGCAATATGTTTAGATTTATTTAAATCTTAAATAACAATTCCATCAAATAATTCCCAAATGTAACAATCAGACCAAAAATAATCAAGAAACAAACAATAGATACAAGCAAAATGTGGCTTTCACCTAATAAATATTAATGTGTCACATCCAGTTACGTAGGCCTCTGAACTCTTGTCCCGATATGAAGGTCATGGCTCTTTCTGTGCTGGACGGTGTCGGTTCTTACTCGTTGTTAGGGCAAGGGGCAAATCGTTATTGTCATGGAAGACGGTTAACAAATGTCTAAATAACGTACGCAACCCGATACTAGAAGTTGATGTATGAAGGGGGCTCGTTATGATGGATGCGCTATTTTCAGTGAAATATTGCACTGTCCTATTAGCAGTTACAAACTATAAAGCTTTAGTTTGTACTTGAAAAGTGTAGGTCGAAGTACTTGACTGGTTAATTTGTGTACTATACTTATGTTTATCACATGCGTACCCATGGTCTCAGACCGCGCAAGTGGCAAAAAATAGGAAAGCAGACGGTGCCGAAGCAACCGGGATTTAACGCTCGGATAATGATTAGTTCGAAAAAGATGAAATAGTTTCAAGTGGATATATTACTAATACGAACACGGACTCATATCACAAGTTTGAAAAAAATCTTTACTTCATTTAACGCCTTTGCCCAAGTAGGCTCTGTCTATACTTTTATTTAGTCTGAGGTCATAGACGAATAATTTTAGCCTTAAGTGTACATACATATCAGTGCGAGCGTGTTTACATGCTTTTGGGGAGCAGGTCTGCCCCACCTTTATAAAAAATACAGTTAATATTATTTAAGCAGCATCAAGGTGCTGGGATAATATTCCACCACATATTCGAAATTTGCAATATTTTAATGGGTTCAGAGCGAACCATGATACAAATGGTATTCAATTTAATTGTAATATCGTTTCAGTATATATACTTTATAAACAATTTGGTTGTATAGTTTAAGATTCTAATTTTCTGCGTTACAATGATTAGATGTAATGTCTACCATGACGGTACCTTAAGGGCACAGCGGAGGATCAGCGCTGTTTTAACTGACCGGCATCATGCTGAGACTGGTGACCCTTTTGGGACAAAATTATAATACCTATTCTAGTTTATAAATTTGTTAGCAATTAATTATACAGTATTTATATAATTTGTCCTAAATAAAATTATTTTCTTTCTTTTTATTACTGGCTAATACAGAAGTGACCTATAAAAGTTTCAAACTGGACTTTTAAGCTCAATAAAACTAATGCTCCAAGCTTTCGTGGAATAGACTCCGTCGACAATCACGTGGCCGAGTTAGAACCGAAAGAGGTCAGAGCGTGTGATGCGCCAAAAACGGTACGCTTCGGAGAATTGAACGGTTAACCAAATCTGTAAACAATGCCGAATGAACTATACAACGCTGTGGGAGCTTTAGACGAGCGGTCCAAATGTTCGTCGAAGATTCTAATTAGGTAGGTAATTATGATCTGTTAGGAAGCTCCAGATATGGCCACGTCTCGTTCTGATTGTGAATGATGCCAAATTGATACTAAAAATGCTAAGCCAAATATATGTGACACATTTTATAATATTATACAAAAACCTCATCATCATCATCCGAGTGTTAAATCCCGGTTGCGTTCGGAGCGTTGACTCGACGCCCAGGGTCCGCTTTTCATACTCCACTTCGCGCGGTCTTCAGCATCCCCCATTTTAAGACCATTGGTACGCATGTCATCCATTACGACGTCAAGCCAACATTTCTTGGGCCTTCCCCTTCGACCAGGACCTGGCGAAGGCGGCATGGCTAGACATTTGTTCCCCACATAATTAGCCGGTCTCCGTAGAACGTGGCCGTACCAGCGTAAACGACACTCTTGAAGTTTATCTGCTATGTCACGGATATGAAGACTGCCGCGAATGCGGGAGTTCCTGACCCGTATAAGCATACAAAAACCTATAGTGACAAAAATAGATACAGTAGAACCTCTTTAAGTCGACAACCTCGAAAACTTGAAAAAAATTGTGTTCCCTTCCCTTCAAGCTCCAAAACTTCGGTTGCTCGAAATCTGAACCCTCTATAAGTCGAAATAATGAGTATAAGTAATTTCCTATAAGTAAATTCAGTACTTATTTTCCTTTTGTAAATCGAAAAAATAAGTTGGACCTCTGTATCTCGAACATCTCTAATATTTGAAAAATGTTTTTTTTGTAAATAAATATACACATACATTTTATTTATATTACACATATACATCTCCATCCCCAACTGGCATCAAATAGCCTAGGGTAGAGATAGATGGAAGTCTTTGGAGGAGGCCTATACCCAATATGGGATTCTTACTTAATTTATCCATCTAACAAACTAACAACAATAATACTAACAATCAATTTAATATTACTAACCAACTAACATATTAAGAATAAGTACTGTTTAAAGTAAGAATAATAGGCTTTTTTATTTTTTATATACATCTATTTTCTGTAGTATTGATAAATACATAATAACTACATGTTATAATATATAATATAATTAAATACGTAGATGAATTTAAATATCATATTCCAACGACAGGTGGTAGTATTTTTTGATCATAGTTTTGAATATCGGTAGCGATTTTGCTTGTCTGATAGCAATTAGCTGAAAGCAAAAATCATTTTTGATTTAAGTGTCATTAGAGTCATGAGCGGTATTATATCGGCTTGTCTGCTACAATAACGAATATTCCCGAATTCTCTTTGTTCTTGGAACCGTAATTACTTTCGACAATTAGCCGCCACAGATAACAAATGTGCTGATTGTGTAATGAGTAATTGTAAGTGTTGTATTGTATTTGAACGCTTGTGTGTGTGTGTGAAGTTGTGATGTTTCGATTGTTCTAATTGTTTTCCTATCGGTCTAAATCGTCTATTTCGGTGCTACAAAAGTTTAAGTACTTAAATTTTGAGAAAAGACCTCAAGGTACTCACGTAAATCACGACCCTACAATCCCAGAGAATTCTAACATTTTAGGATATAGATAGGGAACACTTTATTGTACACCAAAACATAGATAAACAGAAATACAAAAATATAAGAGATAGTACAACGGGTGGCCTTATCGCTAAAATGCGATCTCTTCCAGGCAACCCTTGGTAGGGATTAATGGATTTTTAATACTGACGGTGGTGCAGTTTATAAATAATGATAAGTATACATAATACATATAAGTACAAAAAGAATAAATATATATACATATGATAACACAAACATACATACATGTATACAACAGTGTTAGGAATTATTACACACAATAGAGAAGTAATGCTTCTGAACCTGATTTTTAAAACACTGTAAGGATTTGGCTTGTCTTATAGCAATAGGTTACACTATTTATAACTCGAGAATGGGTGTACCGATTTGGCTGAAAATTGGTGGGGAGGTAGCTTAGAACTAGGTAGGTGGCGCTGAGATCGGGTTCTAGAATACTCCTAATCACCTGGACCGATTTTGGTGATTTTGTTTTTGTGTGTTTGAGTGGGTTCCCGGTCGGTTTAAATTTACAATTGGAACCGGTAGGTGGCGCTGGGATCGGGTCCTACATTTTTATTTTTCAGAGTAGGGCAACGTCTGCGGGGCCGCTAGTAATTGGATATAATGGTGTCTTAAGTTGAAGTAAAATGAGCTTAATTGAATTTCCGGAACTACGTCAAAGTTCGGTTATCAAGTAGCACTTTGTGAGCGACAACACAGTTGATCACGATTTGTGATAAAAAGGGCTTATTAGCACGTGGCACCACGGAAACAAGTATAAAGATACTTTACACTTGTACAACTAACGTTTATCACTGACATGAAGAAACGAATAGAAAATGGTTTATTTTTATTTTTGAAGTACTAGTTACATCTTTAGGCGCGACTAGGTGGTAACTGGACGACAATGCAACGGAAGTCCGTTACGGCAATATGGCGTCGCAATATGGCGTCACGTTTCTGTACCATCCGGTTTTCAAATATTTGAAAACTTTTTTGTCAATAGATAGTTTATAAACAAATCAATCAAAAAATTTTGAAAAAAATAAATAAAAAAAAGGTTTTACTGCAATCGCGTGTGAACGTTACACGCACTCTTTTTGTTTTAAAGAAATAATCGGCAAACAAACACATACATTGTATATCCCCAAGCTAAGCAAGTTCTGCTTGTGTTATGGGTAATATACAACGGACTACTCTGGGGCCGATCCCAGACACCCATACCATAGTAAATAACAGCAAGTGCGTTTCCGAAATTTACTCTGGGTTCCAGAGAGTTCGACCAGCTAAGAGTTTGCCAGGTGGGAGGGCATTTGCCCAACTGGATGGGTACCACCCCTGGTCTAAAGTATGTCGCCATAACAACTTTGAGTTGTGTTCCGGCATTAGTGGTCAGGTTCCAGTCTCCCTTAAGAGAGCAGCAGCGCATTTGTAGCACCTTTCGGATAATTCGGACCAGGAGGTCCGAATTATCCCCACTGATTTTTTTACATTTTTATTTTGAGATTACAAACAGACACTTATGTATTTGTATATAAAAATTTGTTGAAACAACAAGACGTTTATTGAAAGCTTTCAACTCAAAGTTAAATTTTAATTCAGAATTCCCGTAGCGCCATCTATCGAAGGTAAAACTAACAATGAGAGAAACACATTGTAGTTGCAGCGTTGTTATTGTCGTTGCCATGACGATGTATTTCTTTAGAACCGTTATGATTTGAAACTATAGAAGTAATCCTGCGAGAGAATAAGATAGAATAAATAATATTTAATCATTTTAAACAGTAATACAGATAGAGTTGGAAACGTTTTGAAGTATTTTATTAATACTCAAATTCGTGTTTTAAAACTTAAATGTACCTATTAAAATGATATAAAATGAAATGTGACGTCACGAAATTTAGAATCCCTCTACCCCTTCACACTTTTTGTTTCACTTCTATTGCGTCTGAACTGCTCTGCGTTTGTTAGCGTATTACATCAGTGGCGTGCGTATACAACGCTATCGAAGCACCATCTTTTAGGTTATATTCGTCTATCCCTTAGTAAAATTACTTTTTCTGGATGAAAGGTATCCCTCCCTATGTACTTGTATACCCCTGACGACGTGTATGTACAATTTCTTAACGATCCGTTGCGTAATTAAGGCGAGAAAGCGACACAAACAAACTCGTATTTGTATATCAAATATTAGGATTACTTAATGTATGTAAATTGTGTAATTTATGGTATTTGTAAACGCGTCGTATACAACTTTATATATAAATGATTTGATCCATAGTGCCTCTGCCCCTCCTGGGTTAGTTTTACTAACTATGATTACATGCGACTTATTTATGGCATTAAAAATAATGCGTTGACAATTAATTAAATTAATGTATATACACAAAATATCTGTCAATGTTTAAAGTCATTAACAATGTTGCATCTCGAATAACGCACTAACTAAAATAATTTAAAAATACGTAAATTAAAATGTTTTTTTTTTAGTTTGGTTTGCAAACTGGCCAACTCAGCTTACTTTTAAACGAAACTAGAATACAAATAAATTGCTGACTGGCCTTCTTGGAGCGAACACATCATGCATTATACAAAAGGCATTAAGTACATATAATTTTTTTTAAATGAGAAATATATAAATAATGAACTTAATTAAATAATTTAAAAAGGTGTGTAAAATTTCATGATGTGCTTAACCGATGCATTGAAAATATCGAGCTCATGGCAGGTATTATTGTAGGCAGTACAAATTCGGTAAGTGGTGAGTGCTGACAGTACACAGTGCGACATGCTGGTAGAGCGAGTGTTTTACGATTATGCAAACGGCATCCAGCTCGTGGTACAGCGAATTTTAGTTTGTCGAGAAGTTCGGGGCGGTCAATTTTGCTGTTTAAGAGTTTGTAAAGAAATAGAGTATCAGCAGTGTTGCGTCGCAATTGCAGTAGTACCGCTTTGTAGTATTCCAATCTGGAATCGTAACTATTTAGTCTACGACAGCGATTATTAGCGTATGTAAGGTGGTAAAGAAACTGTTTTTGTAGTTTTTCTAATCTCTTTACATGAACAGTGTAAGATGGGTTCCAAACTGGGCTGCAATACTCAAGTAAACTGCGTACATACGTATTAAATAGGATAATGGGTATCTCAGGCTCTTTGAAAAGTCTAGTTTGTCTTATAACAAAACCAGCCAATCTAGAACCTTTTTTGGTGATAAAATCAATGTTCTCTAAAATCTGACTTTTTGTCAACAATCACTCCCAAATCTCGAGCACTAGAAACTTCCTCGACTGGTGTGCCGTCAATAAAGTATTTTAAACCAATTGACTCTCTTTTACGGGTGAACTTAATGTGGAAACATTTGGATGCATTAAGAATCATGTTGTTTAGCTTACACCAGCGATCAATGTTATTTATCATTATAATATCAATATATATTTGACAATGTTATAAGTTTATTAATGGTCAACATTTTACATTATTCAAATTTACTACCTAATAATATTCTTTTGCGGTACATAAGTAATAGCAGAAAATTAATTATATGAGTATTTGCAAGGCCTTTTATCATATTTATATACTGAATTTTATCAAAATAAGTTATTAAGTTGCCGTATATTACAGCAAAATACCGTAGTGTTATATACCGACAAAGAAATGCGCACACCTGGCTGTCGTAAAACGCAGTTTATTACCTTTCCTGCATTCGGAGTTCTTTTGTTTACTTCGTGTTTAAAAATTCAATTAAAAAAATCTATTGTTATGGCCGTCATAAGTATCGAACTAATCCTTGTTGTTATTGTATTGTGTCGAAGCCTGCCAGATGTGCGGTTTAACTCAGAGAACGCGGCCCCTTGTCGGTATTATACAGTTTGGTATAAAACAATGCCCGAACAAAAGAACTCCGAATGCGGGAAGGGTAATAAACCAGGTGCGCATTTCTTTGTCGGTATGTAACAGTAAAATATAGGAAACAGCCATGAATGACGATGGTGGTCACGCGTCTCAAATCGTCAATAAATAGGCTCCCTTAAGGGCCAGTTGAGTGCTAATGAAAATATTCCGTTCAAATATTTGTACATTAATACTATTAGTACATAAGTGAGCCACGAGGCCATCTTTGATATCCAAGATTGGGTGTCTGTTCAAATATGTTCAATATACACAGTTTGTTCAATAATGGAAAGAGAAAACATTCGGAAGGCGAATTTGCTGGGTTTTTTTCCACATTCATGATGAATTGTTCAACTTTGTTGAGAAAAGATCTCTTTTTGATGTGAAACTTCTTTAGAATCGTTGTGATTTGAAACTTCATGAAGCGAAAAAGCGACACTAAATTGAAAATTCCTAGGTCTTTTATTTTCCATTTTCGTCATTTTGGATATTGTTACAACTTAGGCCCTGACAAAGACAAATTCCACGTACAGATCTGTAAAAGCACATTTGATTATTTGTCGGCATTTGAACTAATTGTTGTTCTTTTATGATCGTCTTCTTTTGTTCGATTATTTATTGGTATGCGTTTCTAGTTATTGTGGAGAACAACCTACAGTTCTATTGTACTCGTTTACGGCCACTTGTAGGCTGCATCATTAGCCAGGTGCTGCGGATTACAATTACAAGATAATTCTAGAAAATTGTGTCAACGTTGCCGAGCGGGCACATTTGCGTCTGTGAAGTATAAAACGACGGACTGATTGCGAGAGAGGTCAGTTGAGCTACAACTACGATACGGGCGCGACGTGTTTACATTCAGGAATTTAATAGCAACGGACTTTGCGCGTATTGTTGAATTACGACCTTCTGCATTACGTTTGGATTTGTCGTGTTTGGTTATATTTGTACCTGTGTTATATGTGTTTGTATAGTTCTAATAAACTCTATAATAATTATAACGGCATTTTAATTCGAGTCCCGCTAACTATTTGGTCATTTTGGTAGTTTTGGTAATTTTGGTTGTTTTGGTAATTTTGATAGTTTTGGTTGTTTTTTGTAGTTTTGATAGTTTTGGTAATTTGATATTTTTGGTCGTTTATGTAGTTTACAGATAGATAGCTTCCTCACTCTCGTCTACTAAGCATTGTAGATATAATTATGTTCGCCTGTTTACTCTCTGAAGTTTCACTTCTATTGTGTGTGAACTGCACACACATACACATACATTTAAAAAAAAAAATATTTTGTATCGCGAACCTGGCATGCATGCAAAGGGTCGCCTATAGACTTTTGCAACATCTCGGCGAAGTCAACGCGTTGCCAGCCTTGAGGACGGCATAGGAGAGGTAGTATATAGGGGATAGAATATGGGAATGGTCTAGGGGGATATAATAGAGAAAATTGGATAAGGAAGGGGGGAGGTGGTCGGAGCTTTATAATTTGTTGCTACACAATTAGCACCGTTCTAATTGTGTACTTCATGTACGTCCCAAACTCTGTGAATAAAGAAAACAAAACCTTCGGAGTTGCATCTACGAACATGTTCAGAATATACATAGCTTACGAATATATATTATACACAATAGAAAAGTAATGCTTCTGAACTTGATTTTTAAAGCACCGTGTAAGGATTTGATTTAACTTATAGCAATAGGTAACTCATTCCAGAGACGCACAGCCTGGACGGTGAAAGAGTTATTACAGAAACAGGACGTGCATGCTCGTGTATTTATTCTGTACTTAGTGGAGGGCGCAAAATATATTTTGTTTTTATTACTATTTAAATAATCTATACTTATATTGCAAATGCGAAAGCAATGATAATTACTTTCGCATTTGTAAACAACAACACGTTATCTATTTACGGCTTAACGCGTGTAAATAAAGTGAGGCAACAAAACCATGAGGAAGGATATCTTTTGTCTCAAAAAACAGTCTCAAAATGAGGTGAAATGGGTAATATTTTTGAAGTTAATCTAATAATTCTTAAGTTAGGAAATACACATTAAACGTCTTATTCATATCTATTGAATTAAAGTTTTGTAGGCTTCTTTAAGAATCTTAAAGAAGCTCTGAAACTTACTCTAACCGAATATGAATAAGATTGTTATTTATTTAAAAAGTTACAGTTAGTTATTATTCCATAAAAAAACAACTCGGACAGACCGCGGGTAGCGATTAGTCTATATCTCTATAAATAAAAATGATGCATGGATGTATGTTTGTTACTCTTTCACGCAAAAACTACTGAATGTATTTTGATGAAACTTTACAATAACATAGCTTATACTTCAGAATAACACATAGGACATAATTTATAAAGATATAAATGTGGTTTTCCATCACCATGCGGTTAAATTCGCGGGGCGCAAGTAGCGATTAATAAATCAATTTGATTCTTAAGAATTCTGAAGTCAGACAATAATACAAAATCAAGAAGGTAAGTTGACGCTTTATTACGTCATAAAAAGTATTTCAGTGGATTAGCCGTCAACTACCCTCTTAATAAAACTATAATTACAAAAAAAGTGGATTAGCCGTCAACTACCCTCTTAATAGAACTAAAACTACAAAAAAAAACAAATTTGAAATACCTGTGATCTGATCAACACTTAAATTAGGAACACTCATTATTCACTTATCAATATTCACTGAGCACTTTGAACTAGTTCAATAGAAAACAGGTACACTCCTGCGCATCTTCAAACGCACTGAATCATTCAGCTTTCATGGCGAAATTTCGATGTTATTAACAGCTATTTGTAATAAATTAACTAGTTATAACACTCTCTCGATACGCGCCTGCGCAATTGTGTGTTTTCCTTACTTGTATCTTAACAATAAGTCTGTTACTACTGTTACAGTTATTTAGAAGTTCTTGTCATGTTTCCGTAATAATTAATTTTGTAATGTACCCTCTTATTTCTAAACGATACAATCGGTCACTTCCTTAATTGAATAGTAATGTTATATTTTTATTTATTCTGTGATTAGCGCCTGTTTTATATAGAGCAAGTAGTTCTTTGTAATTTAACATAATTTTATGTATTAGTGTTCGTGACTAACGTCTGATAATTGTGTACAGATTATAATTCAAAATCTCTTAAATGTATATAGACGGTATTTGACAGTTTATTTTCATGTTGGCAAACGCGATAGATTTATACTGTGTTCGGTTTGTTTTATTACATGTTAAACTTTAAGAATAATGTCTTATACTACATCTCATGAAGATTAAAATGTTTACTTACATATACTATATAACGAGGGGTGAAAAGCTATTTAGTTTAAGCGACATTTTGAAAATTGTATTTTTTGAAACTTTTTGAAACATCTATCATTACTTGTAATTTATATTTTTGATATTATTTTATTACTAATGTCGCTTGTCAAAAATTTATGTAGAGAGCAAGTCAAAACAGGGACTTACAAGCGAACTGCGTTGAAGCCATACAAAGCCATTCCCAGACAAAGAAAAACAGCGAATTATTGTTATATACATTCTGTCCTCCTTATAGCTAACCCAGTACTTGCAGGTGGCGGTTTAGAAAAAAGGCGGTAAACATATCTTTAGATATTTAAACAAAACGTGTGTTAAAAACAATTTAACAAATCAAGCTTTATTTCTATTTTAGCGCCTTGGCATACGATTTGTGTATAAAACGAAAAACTCAAAAATGTCGATCCCTGCAAGTGCAACACCAAAGGTGTTACAAATGCGCTGCTGCTCTCTTAAGGAAGTCTGGAACCTGGCCATTAATGCCGGAACACAATTCAAGGTTTTTATAGCGGCATACTCTAGAGTAGGGGTGGTAGGCATCAAGACGGGCAAATGCTCTACCACCTGGTTGTAAGTTGTTTTGTCGCCTCTTACGACAGGCCGCTCGGTCGCAGGAAATTGTATTAATAATAATAATTTATTTATTTACTTCCCATAAAAAGAAAAACAAAATTTATAGAGTACAAAAATTTGAGAAACTTAATGGGAAGGACAGGAGCCCAAACTAGGTACACCCTGTATGATGGTACTCCTAGCCCTCGCCTCCCATTAAGCACTATTTATACAGTCATAGTGATTAAATAGCTATTATATATAATGACTGGTCATTATATATAATAGCAAAATTGACTAGACAATGTGGTAAATTAATAATTAATTACTTTATCCGGATATTATTCATAATAGCGGGTCAAAGTTAGCCAAAGTAATAAATTAAATATTTTATTATTGTAGTCTTTAAAGAGTGATACCAAATACTTCTATTGATCTCTATGTTAAAAAAAAATTGTTTTATGGTAGTGAGTTTTAAATTTACTTTATAAATTAAAGTTAAATAACTTTATAACAATGTTAATTAACGTATAATAATTATCTATGACAATGTTATTTTAATTCTTAGGCAAATTGCAATATAATGTTGGGTGCGGTATATTTATACGGCACATTTATTTATTACTAATTTGAGATATAAAATTAATTTTGGGTGGTTATAAAAAAAATTAAAGCGAAGCGAAGCGGAGCACTCGCCTTTTTTTGTTATTTTTAGCCTTTATTTTAACCATCTAACCTATATTAAAAAAGTTCGGATTTGTTTATAATAAATAAATGTGCCGTGTACTTGTTTTATTACATTATCCAAGTCTTCGGAGATATTATATAAAATTGCTAGTTAATTTGATTAATTCTCTGTTAATTATCACTTTATCTAAATTGAGTAGACATTATAAATAATGGCTAGATAATATATAATAATATATAATATCCGAATTTATTACTTTGGCTGTAACATATATACATAGCTAAAGGACGAAAACAAGGGACGTGCATTGTACAGAACCCTATCAGAGATACACACTTAGCCGACTTTTCAAATGTTACAAATCCCCATAATTATAATACAATATTTCAATCAACTTCGAAATTAGTGTCCGATATCAACAACAAAGCGATAAATAACAGATTTTTCTTACGAAATATTATCACCTTATTCAGTTGCCGTTATTTCGGTAGCGTTATTGCTATTTTATTAACTTCCACGAGATATATTTTATTCTTATGTTATATATTATACAAAATTTATTCAAAGTGTAATAATAACGGTACTACACCAAAAACGAATGGATGTACAACATTATCGATGCATTTAGAAATTAACATAATACAAGTCATATGTAAAAATGTATGAAAATTTAGTTCCACAATTGAAGAAACTATCCAATTTATTTAATAGTGTTGTGGGGTAGAATGGTTTTTATTTAATTGGTATTGTTACAACCTAGGCGCTGACAAAGACAAATTCCACGTACGGATCTGTAGAAGCCCATTTTATTACCTGCCAGCATTTGAACAAATTTTCAAATGTTCACTTATTTATTGGCATGCGTTTACTAATTATTGTGGAGAATAGCCTATTGTCCTCGCTCATTAGCATCATTAGCCAGGTGTTGCGGATTGCGTCGACTACGATACGGGCAAAATTGTATTTGTGAGATATAAAACCAATGGGGAGAGGGGGCAGTCAAGCGACGATTACCATACGAACGTGACGTGTGTACATTCGGAAAACTAATAGTGATGGATTTTGCGCGTTTTATTGAATTACGACCTTCTGCACTACGTTTGGATTTGTTGTGTTCGGTTATATTTGTACCTGTGTTATACGTGTTCATATAGTTCTAATAAAGTCTATAATAATTCCAACGGCATTTTAATTCGAGTCCCGCTAAACTCGTAACAGTATGTATAGGTTAGATGCTAGCACACGCGTCCGAAACTGAAAGCACACACCATTTAGACAGTTTTAAGACAGACATAATAAAAGAAAGAAAGTAAAAAATAACAAGGGTTCTAGTATTGACTAGCCGTTTTAGTATTGACTGCACTTCAAAATTGTATTCAAAGATCAAATATAGTGAAGAATAGACAAATCTTAACTAGCTTAGCTAACTAACTATACGCTATATATCGTCACTCTAAGACCAATAGGAGCGGAGCAACAATGAAGAATGTCAAAATCGGGGGGTTATGAAAACAAATTTCACGCAGAGTACGTCGCTAGTCAAAATATAAAACTGCGGTGACGTACAAAAGCGAGTCACAAATGTTTTTAAATTTATTTCTTAACCTTCTTTCTATATTACTATATTCTAATGCCTATCTGTTGACCATAAAAAATCTCTATTCTATAATACCACGTATTTATAGACACTAAAGAAAAACACACAATTAACAGGTATTTAAATTCCAGTACAAGAAACCAATTTATCACATTTAGCAGTTAGTAACTTCGCAAATCCAATTAAACCACATTTGAAACGTATCTAAACACTATTTCGTATCACATTTTCTAAATAAAATTATGTATATTATTTCCAGTCCATAACTATTGTTTCTTTTAAGACGATATGTAAAACTCGCACGGAGGTAAGAAACAAACTGTGTTATAGAGTGGGCAAAGAATAGATTAGAATTATCAGCTCTTTATCTTGGACGGTCGTTACTTGGCTACTAGACGCGTCACCGATAGTGCTCATGTTCAGATGGTCAACTGGATCCAATTTGGATGTGGTATCTTAAATGCTTATGTGAGAGAAACTCAAACTAGTGCCCTATATGAATCTATATCTATCTATAGACTGGCGATGTTAAAGTACAAGCTCGAGATTTAGCGATGTTTTGAAGTGAAACTTCTTTATCGGCATTGGAAAAAAATTTAGCGTCACTTTTTTCGGTTACGCGCCACTTGTTTTCTTGCCGTGTACCACGGTCGATTCGACTATGGTAGGAGCTTTATTTATTTAACCAATTTCTGTAAAGTTGCCTATTTCCTGCGACCGGGCGGCCTGTTGTAAGAAGCGACAAAACAACTCACAGCCAAGTGGTAGGGCATTTGTCCGACTGGATGGCTACCACCCCTGGTTTAGAGTATGCCGCCATAACAACCTTGAGTTGTATTCCAGCATTAATGACTAGGTTCCAGTCCCCCTTAAGAGAGCAGCAGCGCATTTGTAGCACCTTTGGTGTTGTAAATGTCCATAGGCGATGGCAACCGCTTTCCATTAAGTGGACCGTCTGCCTGTATGCTGAACTCATGTAATAGAGAAAAAAGAAAAACCCAAAAATGCTACCAATGTGCTGTTGCTCTTTAAAGGGAGACTGGAACCTGGCTACTCCCAGAACACAACTCACGCATATAAATACTTTGTGCTTTTTTATAAATTACCGCCTCCATACTGAGTAAAAACTTCATCGCTTCATGTTGTCACCTTACGAATGAGTTTAAAAATTAAGGAAAATATTTGGGTACCAGTGTTATCTTAGCTGTCATTCAACAATGTTATAATTATATAACTTGTTTGTGTTGTATATGAGGTGACATATTTTTGTTTTTAACACAGACTACGTGATGAATGTTGAGCCTTTGTATGTAGAGCTTGTGTTATTGAGGGCATTAACCTTTGGTCTATTAGTAAACATATATTTTAACCTTATTTTAGTATATTGTACATGACTTTTTTTATTGCAAAGGGGTGTCCCACGGGAGGAATGAGATAGATTTTTTTTGCAGCAGTTCAGCAGACAGGCAGACGGCCCACTTGGTGGAAAGCGGTTACCATCGCCCATGGACATTTGCAACACCAAAGGTGCTACATATGCGCTCCTGCTCTCGTAAGGGAGATTGGAACCTAGTCACTAATGCTGGAACACAACTCAAGGTTGTTATGGCGACATACTTTAGACCAGGGGTGGTAGGCAGCCAGTCGGGCAAATGTCCTACCACCTGGCTGTGGGTTGTTTTGTCGCCTCTTACGACAGGCCGCCCGGCCGCAGGAAGTTGTATTATTTCTCCGTTCCTTCACGGATAATAGTAACAATGGGATATGGGATTGGAATAGGGGGACGGGATAGGGACTATAGGATGGGGAGGGGTATTGACTGCCAAAAGGTTGTTGTTTTAAGAGTTAATGTAATTTTTTTTAATTCAAAATAAATTTATAATTTATTTTATTATTCTTTTATTGTATTGCATGAGTTCAGTAGGAACACCTGATGGAAAGCGATTACCGTCCTCAATGAACATTTGTAACATCAAAAGGTGTTACCAAACTCAATGGTGGCATACTCTACGATCAGGGGTGGTAGCCATCCCGAGGGACATATAACATACCGCCTATATTTAATTTCAAAGTACTTGTGAGTATACATATTTTAGGTCCAATATTTTTGAAGCTAAACCGCTTATCGAATCTTGATAATATTTAGTAAGAAGTAAGTAGTTAGTGAAAAGCCGTGGTAGCGTAATGGTTAGCGCACGCGCCCCTAAATCGTAGGGAGCGGGTTCGATCCTGACCGGAACGCATGCACCTCTTAGTCAGTTTTATGATCTAATGTGTATATTGTTACAATTACCGCGTGCTCAAAACGGTGAAGGAAAACATCGTGATGCAACCTGCACATCGAGATAACCGATGTATCAAACCTGCCAAGCCGCCTTGGACAAGCGTGGCGGGTATACTGTCCGTTCCCCCTATAATGGGAGGCCCGAGCCCAGCAGTGGGACATTTATGGGCTGACATTATTATTTATATAAGTAGTTAGTATCATAGGGAATGATACAAACAAACAGAGTTACGTTCGCTTTTATTATTAGTACCTTATGGATTTTGGAAATCTTATAACAGTATTTAACTAACTGAGTAGACAAAAATGATTTACGTAAAATACAGTCGACACAAAATAGATTTTTTATGGGGTAGTAACCGTATAAAAAAATTGTACGGGTAGCACTTCGGCGATTAGGGTGACAATAAGAAGTTACGCAGTATAGAATAT
The DNA here is from genome assembly GCA_949752895.1 of Dendrolimus pini. Taxonomy (NCBI): domain Eukaryota; kingdom Metazoa; phylum Arthropoda; class Insecta; order Lepidoptera; family Lasiocampidae; genus Dendrolimus; species Dendrolimus pini. Next base: position 13,879,153 of record OX457145.1, on the reverse strand, counting down.
CCATAATCAATATATTAACATGTGAAGCAAAAACACAGCAAAAACTTAGTACCCATTTTTACGAAAATTGCGCAGACGGAGGAGTATGAAATTTCACACATTTATAGTTTATATAGAGAAGGAGTGCAGGATGCTAATATTTTTTTGTAAATTATGCATAAAAAATACATTAAATAAATAAAAAAAACATTACACACACTAACTACCATGTATTTGACACACACACGCATATTTACTTTTTAGTTTATTGTTAAAGTCAAATTAATAGTGTAGCCTTGCCGAAATCTGTGATTATAGAAGTATAGTCTTTGACAACAGAACATTAATAATGTTAAAACTTACAATTTAAATAAATTATTATAGTCTAATTTCAACCACGGGTCACCACTAGTCAAAATTAATCGTCAAATATTCTATATAAAATTAGAGTATAATTATTATTATATTTAAACGGACTCAATAATTGTTAAGTGATAATATTAAAAACCTATATCTTGAACAATTTCAAATTCAAAATTTTATAATCAAAATAAGTTCCTCTGGAGAATACTTTTTGAAGGTCATACAGTCATATAAGCCAAAATTTAATTTTACTTCCTGTTTTGATGATATATTGAATTTAAAGTCTTTTGAGATTTTAGATAATAATAATAATTCTTTATTTACTCTCACACTAACAATAATTAAATTAGTAATCATTTTTGTTATAAATTGAAATGGTGAGAGCCTGGTGTCAGTAAAAGGAATAAACCTGTGTGACTGATCACCAGCCTCTTTCTCCCCAGAAAAAACCAGCTAAGCATATTGTGCAATATTGTGTATTGAGTGTTATTATGTGTGACTGTGTGAGTATGTTATCGTGTATAATAGATGTAGAATAGTAATAAGTGTTAATAGAATAAGAGTTACATATAAATTAAATTAGACCAGCCTACATAAGATAATGAGATACTACTAAATTTTAAAATGTAATAATGTGTATATAATATAGTTATAGCAGATTTTAATGTATTAAATTAAATAACAAATAAGTAGTAATGTTAGGAAACTATATTTAGGTAACTAAGACTAACAATGCTTCAGTGGAGTCATAATCGAGATTTAAAAGCCATATATATTTATAGCCAGATATATACAGGCTTTATATGTAGTTTTAGATTTTATACATAAATTATTGTGATGATGTTTAGACGTATGTAGGGCGAGTGACATGAGTGATTTTTAATAATATAGGTAATGTGTTGATGTAATGAGGTTTTATGGAATGAAGTAGTTGCGTTAATCACAAACACTTCCTAGTGTACATTTACCGCGTCGCAACGTGTTATTGCTGTTAAGGAGAAGAAGCGGCAAGAAACTCCCCAGCAACACGTCTAGCTAAAATTGTTTTCCTTCTTATTTATCTACCACTAACTCCTTTTTTTTTCAAATAAATTACGTACAAAAATATGTTACACAATTACTTTACGAAGAATTAATGGAGTTGTAGCAAACAGTGCATACTGAGTAAGAGAAAGACTCAATAAAAGGAAAGAAAAATATTTTTATACTTATAATAGTTGACGTACTAAAATTTAATACTGCAACATATCTCCATAAATTCCTTGTATGCTTAGCAAGATAAAAAATTAGTTCGTTCGTGAGATGCATATCCGATGGTAATAATATATGTTTTATATGTTGACAGATTTTATGAGGTCCATGGCCTGTTCAAAGTTGTAACTTTGCAGCAATACATTAATTTACTACGTGACGTATTTTAGTGAAGCAAATAATCAACATCTGATAAACCAATTACTCTTCTTCAAAACGAAAATAGCTCACATACATAATTCTATTTAATAACCAATTAATCAATACATAATCAATAAATATTTCGTATAAAAAGAAAACATTATACCACGAATCAATGCATTGAAATCATAACAAGCGTAACATTGAAATAACGCAGTGCCGATAACAGTGTTAAATTGGCTGTTATCGGTTCTTCTTATCTTGAATGAGTCATTATGAGTCAGTGTATGAGAGTCAATAGATTTTCATATCCGGTACTGCTACGGGGAAATGAGGAATGAGTGTAAGATGAAAATGATTTTCACGGAGGTTATCCAACCATTTAAGGTGATCGGATCGAAGACGAAACCAAACAAGAGTTTATTTACGAGTATTTCTTTATTTTTTTTGCTAACTTGTTATTTTTTCAATATTGCCTGTTATTTTTTTACCTTTTGATTTATGTATTTATTACCCATACATAGTATGGATCTCATATTTACATAGTATGGATTCCATACTATGTAAATATGAGAGAGAAATTATCAAATTGAAAGTAGAGCTTTCGTTTCCTATTTTAGTTATCAATAAGCCTCTCGTGTCATTTATGCAAAATGAAATATGAAATATTAATTAATATATATGAAATATTATATTTTGCATTAAAACATACATCTGCCGTGTGTGAATGGCACCACACACACACTTTTTTTATTTCCACGTTTTGGCCACTTTTTAGTTGCCGTGATCATGGATGACAAAGATGTTAAGTATCTATGAGTAAAGTTAAAATCTTACCCGGCTCACTGATCACGGCTACTGAAAAGTGGCCGAAACGTAAAAATCAAATAAAATACTGGCTTAAAACCATTAACACGTAATTTCAATTACACTTTTTATTATTTAGTATTATTCTTCTTTCACGCAACAACAACCAAGGTTTACAATCCAGAAGCAAATTCATCACGAAGTCAGTTCCCACAAAACTCTACCACATAGCCACCCTAGCCCATAAATTACCTTTACGCCTACCGAGTTGCGGTCGTTTTAACAATAATAAAGCCAATTCGTACGTAAAGTGTGGTCGCACGACCGTGTTACATACAACCAGATGTTCAGACCTATATTAGTATTTGGGGCGTGTATTCGCAATATCCGTTCTATCTTTACTTTGATCATTAAAGTATCGGTTGTAGGAGGAGGTTATTATACAGAATTCAGAGTTAATCCTACCGTTGAACTCAACCATTTCATGTATCTTTAATTAAAAAAAAAAAAACATAATAAAACATAGCCTATCGGTTTTCGAAGTGATAACTTCTTATAGGGTAATATATAACATAAACCACTTCGTTACGTAACGCGTTACGGCGCCAGTCTGGCTGGCTTCCCTTTCTCTTACGCATACGGCAGCGGTAGGCAGGCTCCGCCTCTCTCACTCTGACCTATGCGCTATATACATAAAATTTAAGTAATAACCTAAGCTTTTCTAAGTTAAACAATTTCAATATTAAATAGTTCAACTTAGATTAGTTTAAGTTAGTCACTTCTATCGGGCGTCCCGAGACGCACACGATTATTTTTTATAGCTGGAGTATAGCAGCTAGGTGGTAGGGTGTTTGCCCGACTGGATGGCGACCACCTCTGGTCTAGAGTATGCCGCCATAAAAACGTTGTGTTGTGTTCCGGCTTTAGTGGCCCGGTTCCAGTCTCCCTTAAGAGAGCAGCAGCGCATTTGTAGCACCTTTGGTGTTGCAAATGTTCATAGGCGATGGTAACCGCTTGCCATCAAGTGGGCCGTCTGCCTGTCTGCTGAACTAATGCAATAACAAGAAGTATGAGCGTTTGCAACACCAGTGATGTTACCAACGCGTTGCCGGCCTCGAAGAAATTTTATTACACCCTATTTAAAGAATCTCATATTGTAGCGCTGTGGGAAAACCACGGCTGGGAGCTCATTCCAAATCCCCACGGTGCGCAAGAGAAACGTTCTAGAGAACCGTTGCGTACAAGAGCGAAGCGGCTCTAGGAAGTGGGGACACCCAGCAGATGGCGTGCGGTGCGGTGGTAAAAGGAAGACGAAGGCACCAATCTGAACAGTTCCTCGGAACACTCCCCATTGTACAGTCGATAGAATGAGCAGAGAGACGCGAATCGGTGAAAGAATTGTCAAAATCGGTTACGTAGTTCCAGAGACTTTTACATTTTCATAATATCAGTTTACATAAATTTATGCATAGATTATTTTATTATCTACAGAAGGTTCTTAACCGTTTACGTTGCGATATAATTTCTGTTGTAGAGTTGACGTAATCTATGAAAAAATAATGATCCGAATTAGCCCCTCTGATTTTTTCTTATTCTTAAATTCATTCTGAAACTAGAATCTTCTTCAGAATTTATTATATTATGGGTAAATAGTATTTTCGTAATGTTTTATTTTATCAGGGGGCTAAGGGTCATATTAATACTAAGTTACAATGTAATGTGTCTGTTTGTATCTTTGTTCGGGATTCACGTAAAAACTACTAGATCGATTTCGATGCGGTTTTCACTGATCGACAGCAAATTCATAGACTTAAACTGCGCTTAATATCTTGGGTATCCCGCAGGAACTTTTCTTTAAATGATTTAAAGTGACCAGATAAAAAACTCGAATTCCAATGTGACATTTTCACTGATCGAAAGTAAATTTAATGTAAGAAAGGCTGGTCCATCTTACTTAATTTGTTAAATTAATTTACTGTTCTGATAAGTAACGTATTGCGTCGGTAATCTTTGCACGTCAGAGGTGTGGAGTATATAGAGGATATTATAAACAATAAAGTGTTTTCATTTATTCATAGACCAAGGAACATTCAGACGGATATGACGAAACTACAAGGATTCCTTTATTACCTGCCTAAAAAGTAATATAATTCACAAGTGGTTCTTACAATGGCAGCTCTCGAGCTTGAGCGGCGTACCCTTGCGGCTAGTATAAATACTATACAGGCTAAAGAGTTATTTGAAAGAACGCCTTCAGAAGGTCGAGATTGTGTAAAAGGATGTAGGTTACGTAATCACACCAATATTCTAATCATTGTTAAATATTATATTTACACGTATGTGAGATTGGAAATCACATGTGTGCAAATCTTGCCTTATTGGCAGTTCTAGTAATGACTTCTATTATCTATACATAGAAGAACGTTCATGCAATGATCATATTCCTTACTATGTTATATTATACACCAATAAATTAGTACATGACACGTGACGTCATGCACTAGTTCGAGACCGGATATACTACATATAAGCTTATTTAACTGGCTAAATTATAACACTATTGTAACTCTTAATTTAGTCAGACCTTACGCTTCTCAATAATTCTTCACTCCTTGAAGTTATTGGCCACATCGTACCATAAACTTCGAACCAGAGGTCAACCCCTCCCATAAATGGGCCCAGCGATGTTGAATAGGCCATGCCTGCTTCCGGGCCACCCTGCTAGCTGTTCCCAAGACATAAACTACCGAATAATCGCTTCACATAAAGTAGCTGTATTAGTGCGGTTTAAGTTATAAGAAGTAGAGGTATTTTATTACAATAAATATTATAATTTATTAAAATATAATGTATTACTTTTTACTTCGCCACCTATTTACGATAATAAGATAAGAATATCACTTGCTCATTCTTTATTACATGATATTAAATAATTTGTGTACCTGGACCACATGTCTGCGTGTATGTACCTCACATATACTAATATATAAAGCTGAAGAGTTTGTTTGTTTGAACGCGCTAATCTCAGGAACTACTAGTCTGATTTGAAACATTTTTTCAGTGTTACAAAGCCCATTTATCGAGGAAGGTTATAGGCTATATATCAGCACGCTAAGACCAATAGGAGCGAAGCACCAATTAAGAATGTTTCAAAATCGGTAATTTTTAACTTCCTTTTTTTTACTATTCCACGCGGAGGAAGTCGCGGGTAGAGGCTAGTTATACTATAAATAAAAAACAGAAATTTAATATACAACTTGCTACAAACAAATATACACTAAATAATATATGGGTCTTAAAATCATTGTCTAATAGAAAAGTTCACAAAGGCTAGCCGCGTTAATGGTTATATCCAGAAACCGTTTGAAGCTATATTGAAAAATTGTGTGTCAGCTCTGACGCACGACTGGAGTTTCTTAAGGACGATTGTCTTTGAACATGCACTGCTACGGCCAAATAATGGCGGTTACACCTTTCCCTCCTAATTTCAAAACACCGTATATTACACAATTTCGAAATCCTATAAATATTATAAAGGCGAAAGTTTGTAAGAATGTGTGGCTGTATGTTTGTTACTCTTTCACGCAAAACTACTAAATGGATTTTGATGAAACTTTACATTAATATAGCTTACACATCAAAATAATACATAGGTTATTATTTTTAAAGATATAGTGTTAATTATCCAAAATATTACGATTTTCCATCACCACGAGTGTTAGTCCGCGGGGCGCAGCCAGTTTTATAATAAAAAATAATGATTTTGATTTAACGCTTGTATTATTTCACTCATAATAAAATGTCTATACTAGGGGCCTTATAGGAAAATCGATTCTTAAGGAGTAACCTCCAAAATATTAAAAATTGATAATTAAAAACACTGTAAAGAAAAAAAACGTGTGCTCCTCGGACCGACAGAAGTGATAACTTGCGTGAGAGAAAGGGAAGCCAGGCAGACTGGTGCCGTAACGTGTTACGTAACGAAGCGGTTTACCCTTCCATAAGAAGTTATCAGTTCAAAAATACAATTCGCTTGTAACTCGCACCACACATTAATTGCTCAAACACGATTACATCAGTGTGGTGTGTAATCGCGGATTATCTCGCGAAACGCGTAAATCTCGTTTGCTTACAAGTCGCTCCACTGTATTATCACATGAGATACCTCGGAAATAGAGTTTCTAATGTGTGAACATTAGATTAATTTTGAATTTGGAACAACGATTATGTCAGTGGCTGGTGTGATTTAGCTGTAAGTTAATGGTAGATTGTTACACGAGCTGGCTTAAAGGCCTAGTAGCCAAGCCATAAATATAAAAAAATTGTTACACGAGAGGTGAAAGTGAGCTGTTTAGGCAAGAGAGTAACAAGGGCGCTAATAGTTCGAGTGCCTAAATAGGCCTTTCACCCAAGGTTAAAACACTGCTTTTCATTTCGAATATGAGGAAACTAAATAAAAACTGATAAGTTAAACAAGCAACTACTTTGTTGGAATAAACCTCTCAGATCAACAAGAACCTTTTTGTAGGGCGTCCTGTATGTTTTAATTATATTAGAATATAGTAGGTCTTTGCGTCTATTGTTTAGGTTTCCAAGAAAACTGTAATACGTTACGCGTATAAGAATATAACTCTGCTAGTATTTATAATATGTGCTGTATTATTTCCCAGTCCATAACTCTAATGAAATGAGGCGTTAAATCTATATCTTAATCTTCATTAAATACGCCACATATCGAGGGATTCATAACGAATGGGCATACAGTCAAAAGTGCAGTTTTACACAAGGGACAGAATTGTGTATAAAACAAAACTACTTGATTGTATAAGGCTGAAATTTTGAATACCCCCTTCTTTTTAGGTACACTTGTATACTGGTAATACATTCTAAATTGTAACATGTATAGTTTTTAGTAAACAACAAAAAAATGGCATGTTTGCGTATACGCCTATATGTTATGATGCCCGCGATATTATCATATTATGTGTGTAATTCAAGAATTTTTATTTTGTGGCATTTTACCTGCTAGTATTTTTTTTTTGTCACTGATGATAGTAAATATTCAGTTCAAATTTATGTAAATTCAATAGTACTTTAGTGAAAAGTAATGTATAAGTATAAAATCATTTTACAAAGTTGTTGATATATTCTTGTTGATATTTTGTTGTTGTAACTTCAAGCGTAGTTACCGAGTATCAAAAGGAAAAATAATATATATTTCATATCGTATTAAGAGATTTTTTTTATCGCTGGAGTATAGCAGACAGGCAGACGGCCCACCTGATGGAAAGCGGCTACCGTCGCCTATGGACGTTTGCAACACGAGAGGTGTCACCAACGCGCTGCCGGCCTCGAAGAAATTTTATGACACCCTTTTTAAAAAACCCCATGTCGTAGCGCTGTGGGAAAACCACGAGATTATTACAAGACCTGACACATTCGTGTGCAAAATTTTATGTAATATAACAGTTTCAAGAATAATTACTAAAACGTCTCAAAAATTTGTAAAACTCGAACGCCGCCACTAATCAATATAAAAATAAACTAAATTCGAAATTCAAATATTCAAAACTGGCAGCAATAAAAACCTGATTTCTAATCTATTTTCGTATTCCATTTTCGAAATTCAATTTGCGAATCTATTCATTCAGCACGTTGTGGAATGACAGTCATAAAGATCCGTTCAAACATAAAGTAGTTACTCGGCACTCGAAGCAACGACTGTGCCGAGTGCAGGCTCATACAAATTCAACAAAACCCTAGGGGTTCGTTATATTCCTAGGGCTGGTACTAGGAGGGATTTTAATTATAAATCGGCATGTTGAATTTTAAAAAGTATGATCTGAAGTATATAAGCACTTGCGAACTAAAACCATCTTGAATGTTTGTGTTGGGATATAAGTACTATAAGCGATAAGGCGGCTTATCCATTGCCAAAAAAGTAGTGTAGCTAGCATTTCGTATCCCTTAAATTTTGCTTTAGCAATATAATCTATATATACAAAAGAAAGTCGTGTTAGTTACACTATTTATAACTCAAGAACGGCTGTACCGATTTGTCTGAAAATTGGTGGAGGTAGATTAGAACCAGGAGACGGACATAGTTCTAGAATGCTCCTAATCACTAGGAGCGATTTTGTTTTTTCGTGTTTGAGTGGGTTCCCGGATGGTTTAAAAACCACAAATGGAACCGGTAGACGGCGCTGGGGTCGGGTCCTACATTTTTATTTTTTCAGCGCAGGATAACGTCTGTCGGGGCCGCTAGTATTATATAAAAATGATTTAACTTCTAAATTCAATTATACTATAATTGAAGTGACTTATAGTTTTCAATTTGTAGTTGGTATGTTTTTTGTAGGCAGACATAGAGCTATATAGACATTGTTTTATATTTTATTAATGTATGTATATATTTATAAGATACTGATTCGGTAGTGAGAACAATGCAACATACTTTTGTTCTTATAAAAAAATGTCCATCCAAAGCTTGTCTGGAAGAAATCGCTAACAGCGATAAGACCGCCTATTGTATTGTAAAATTTTATTTCTATCAACTGTATCCTTTAAAACACAATAAAGCATCATTCATTCATTCATTCATAGAGCATATTTCATGCTAAAACGTATGGAGCCTAAATTTTCATTGATTATTATGCTACTTATATTATTTCAAATTATTGTATAATAAGGCTAATTAAGTAGCTGAAAATATGGTATATGCGACACAATTGTTCAAGAAATGAGACCCACAACTGAGATAAATTCTAATTTGTTCTGTTTATTGTTAACTCTATCTATGAGAATAAACACCGAGTAATTACATTGATCAATAAAGACATTAAAGCATATTAACAAGAAAATTGAACATTAATTGCGAAACTTCAACCTTTACGATGACTGTCCGATACGACAGTACCCTATGGCTGGTCATAAAATATAGGCTAAAGACGTTTTTACGATACTCGACTGGCCACGCACTATTCATCACATTTTATGCTCTATTTAAAATTCGAACGTTTTGAAGATGAGTAGTTTAGTGCTTTGGTTGTCAGTACAGTACTTAATCAAGTAAAACTGTTAGCGTTTGGAATTACTTAAGCTGCGTTACTTTATCTTATAACTAGCTTTTGCCCGCGGCTTCATTCGCGTTAGATATAGGATATTGTGTATGTTATGAAATCGGCATGTACAAGTGTGTGCTATTGGAATTATAGTGTGTTTAAGGTTAATAAGCTTCGGTTACTTCACTCGATTCTTTTTGTTTGAATATTCGTTATATTATTTTTATGTATATACTAGCTTTTGCCTACTTCGCTTGGATTAATGCAACTTATATAGATGGATTCATCCCCCTGTTTACGAAGTGAGTTTCTCCTGCATCCCTTGAGAGTATCTCAAGCACTGATGCGCTAGGATCAGCGTGGGCTCTACTACGTTCTAAGTCTCACGCTCTACCTACCATAAACGCGGGGCAAATGGGGGGAGGGTGGTTTTAGTGAAGTATTGGCCCATGGGTGACCTCTCCACATAGAGGGAGTTGCCTTGCTAAGTTTCCACACATGTCGACGATTGACTCTGTTAGCTGCGCTATCTTCAGTGGCTAACTCTTACCGCTTTGGTCTAAAGCCTAGCAAAGAACCCGGTAGTGTGCGAAATGCATTTGCCCCGTCTCAAAAAAACCTTTTCTAGATGGGTTTCCGTGCGAGCGGCCGGCGGGGAATCCGGATCCGCCCGCACATAAAGGACTGATAGGAGGGACGTGCACCTATCCGCGCGCCCCCTTTCACCTTGAGGTGAGACCCAAGGTAGCCGGAGAGCTCTACGGCTATCAAATGCTGGGGCCAGCCCATAAAGGGGCCGGCCGTGGACAGGGGAACTTCGAGGATCAGCCAAGGGTTTTAGTTGGTATCCCAAACCACGGAGTGGTATGGCATTCCAGCGGGGATGCTAGTACCATTCCAACGAGGCCAATGCCACACACACGCAGCGCAGCCTATGGTCCTCATAAATAATAACTTTTGTAGATGGAGTGCAGGACCAGCCGTTGGGAGTTCCACGTGCCTTCCGAAAACCTCAACCCGGGGTCAGAGATATTGAGCAAATGCATTCCATCAGCGTTATAAAAAAAGTATAATTATGTATGTCATGAAGTGGGCATGTTACCATTCTTAGAAATGTCAAATTTAATTTTTAATTTAAAGTACCCAATCTAGCGAAAGTGGAACTAACCATGAGAGTATCACATTAAAATGATGTTGTCATTGCCGTTGCCATGGCGATTTATTTGTTAATGAATTGCAACGATGGCAACCATAAAGGCAACCGGAGCGCCACTATTTCGATTACATTCGTCTATCCTTCGGGACATACTTTTTTTTGGATGAAAGGTGCGTATGCAGAACAAAAAAACTATCTGGACAAAAGTAAGGATTCTAACGCGTTATGCTCTCACGTTAGCACATTGATTTTCGCTTCGGCAGATGGCGCTACGGGTACTGCTATCATTAGGTACTTTGAAGTAAAACTTAAGTTCTACATTTTTAGTTATTATAATGTGTCCACTTCATGACATACATTCCTTTTTCAACTCGAATAAAGCCGCAAGCAAAACCTAGTCAATATATTGAAAATCCTGAATAGCTCCATTGCAATTTCACTAATTTCGGGACTCGCGATTGTTGGAAGCTTAGTATTTACATTGGTAATATTTTTTGTGTATGGCAACACTCTGCAATACGGCTGATCGTTCTGTGTTTAACTATGAAATTCTTTAGCCCGCCCAACTTATCTGTGAAATGGTAAAAAATGCAAGTACAGCCACCATTTTGAAATTCCATGCGAATTATGGTTGCCAGTTTCAAAAATGTTGTTTATTTGTTAACAGCGTTATATTTAACGCTATGACACTTTTCCCGGAGTCAATAACTATAACATTATCCCAGATGGAGCCCGAACATTATACTATAATCTATAATATTATAAAATTCTTTTTTTAGATTTTTTGTGTTTGTCTGTTTATTCGGAGTCACGTAAAAACTATTGGGGCAATTTCGATACAGTTTTCGACGATAAAATTCCGGGACTAAAAATCTGCGGTACTTTATAATCCGGGAATGATTTCAAGTTGTTAGGACACGTATAATTAGCTTATTTCATCCAACGTGAACGAAGTCACCGGTGAATCCTAGTACAATTTATAAAATCTTAGATTAATGTAAGAAAGAAATAAAGAAAATATTGTTTATTTAGAGTACTTTGAAGAAATTACACACAAGCTGTTTAACAAAAGCCAAAAGTTAACTAACTCGATACAGGCCATAACTCAGCAAATGCTGGTTGATAACAACCAACGCTAGTCTTCCGTTTGTGCCAAGCAGTAACGTCACCGTCGGAAAAAGACATTAATGACATGTCATTACCGTGGACAAAATTTAGTACTTATTAATATAATTATCCTCTCAGCAGGAATATCTGGTATTGCTAGTGATATTATATGATTTACCCAATACGGGTATTATGGTTTCAACCAATTGTCGACTGTGTGGTCGAAATAAACAACCAACTATCTATCAAGGGATTCATAAATTTGTTCTGAAATTGTCGAAGAAAGTGACACAGGAGATAGTGGTGTGGCGATTTTATGGGCTATTGACGGCTAGTGAATATCTTTGTATGTGTTATATGTTGAATTTTAACGAGCGCACGACGCGAGTGGGCCGAGTCACGTCCACATGTTCGGAGCCAATGTTTAGTGTTGGAATAGATTGAACCAATGTTGGTAGTCTTATTCTGTAGTGGATACACTTACCACGTTTACCACCACTTATCACGTTCATAGTTGTAGATATTGAAGTGATAACTTCTTATAAGAGGTTTCGTTACGTAACGCGTTACAGCGCCAGTCTTTCTGGCTTGAAGTTATCACTTCTGTCGGGCGTCCCGAGACGCATATGACTTTTTTGAAGTGATAACTACTTATGGGAGGGTAAACCGCTTCATTACGTAACGCGTGACGGCGCCAGTCTATCTGGATTCCCTTTCTCTCACGTTAGATTAGTTTAAGTTATCACTTCTGACGGGCGCATATGTTTTTTTTTGGATTCTTTACTTTTCTTAAACCATGATCTTGGTTATCACGCGTTCGGGTTTCGAACTCAATTATTCGCTGACACATGTGTTTTAGAAACTTTCGCAATAAAATTAGTTAAATGTAATTCCTTCATAAACTAAAGTATAATATTATTATTAAAATTTTATCTTAAGGCGATCGTTATGCAAGTGACCCCTAATCCAATATAAAGTTTTAAATAAAGCAATCGGACACCGACAAAAGACAAATTCACACCGGCATACCTATATACATTTTATTACCTTTTTCGGCATTTTGACTACTATTGTTTACTTTGTGTTTAAAAATTGTGTTTAGAAAATAGCCAGGTGTGATTTTTAGAAATTCAGTCTACAGACATATTGTATTTGTACAGTATAAAGCAATGCCCCAAGGGAGGGGTGAGTCAGTCAAGCGATAATCAACAGCGTGGCAAGACGTGTGTACATTCGATACTTTAAGTGACAGACTTTGCGCGTGTTATTGAATCGTGTATTACGTTTGTACTGGTTGTGTTCAGTTATATTTTTACCTGTGTTATGCGTGTTTGTATAGTTCTAATAAATTCTATAGTAATTTCAACGGCATTTTAATTCGAGTCCTGTAACTCGTAACAATATTGTTAGTAGATCAAAAGCTGGCATGACTTTGTTTATCAAACATTGGCCCTAAGTACACCAACAATCAAACAAGCCCGGTCACCTCGCTTTCGTTTTCTGAGAAAAATATTACCTTAGCATTTTAATTTGGCGTCAATGGAAAAAATTCTGGCATCCGTATTTCGTTTTTGTTTATTACACTGGAATTTCTCGTATTGACTTCTGTGAACTTTGCGTCGAGTGTTTGCGTGGCTTATGTTATTTACTGCCAGAGTCGTAATAATCATTCATTAAAAATAATAGCGATTATATTTCTCATTTTATTTCTATTACTTTCGTATTTCACGTCATATCGTATAGTAAAGAAAATAATAAATCTAGAATTCGAATCATAAATAGAACGTGTTATTTGCTCGTAAAATTATTAATACTAGTGGTCGCCCTTGGTCGAAATTCGACCATAATAATTAATTTAAATTATAAGTTCGAACATTATAAAGGTTTTGTTGTCAAATACTATATATACTACTATAATCACAGATTTCGCCCTGGCTACACTGTTAATTTGACGTTAAAAGTAAACAAAAGAGTATATATGCGTGTGTGTGTGTATCAAATACATGGTAGTGTGTGTAATGTTTTTTTATTGATTTAATGTATTTTTTATGCATAATTTACTTTACTGCCCCAGTACTTTAAAGAACGTTTTAAATTCCTTCGCCTATCCATTTCACACAATTTGCGCCCTGATACGTATCGAAAACTTATGACACATATTGTTACATACCGACAAAGAAATGCGCACACCTGGCTGTCGTAAAACGCAGTTTATTACCTTTCCTGCATTCGGAGTTCTTTTGTTTACTTCGTGTTAAAAATTTGAAATTAAGAAAAACATCCTATTGTTATCGTACTTGTTTTATGGCCGCCATAAGTGTCGAACTAATCCTTATTGTTATTGCTTTGCGTCGAAGCTTGCCAGATTTGCGGATTAACTCAGTGAACGCGGCCTTTTGTCTGTATTATACAGTTTAGTATAAAACTATGCCCGAACGGAGGGGTGGGGCAGTCAAGCGACGACTACGATACGAGTAAGACGTGTGTAGTACTTTCGATTAGCGATATAGTGACGGACTTTGCGCGTGTTGAATTGCATTGAATCGTGCAGTGTGAACTAGTTGCATCCAGTTTTATTTGTACCTGTTTTATACGTGTTTGTACAGTTCTAATAAACTCTATAGTAATTCCAATGGCATTTTAATTCGAGTCCTGTGTAGCTCGTAACAATATTATAGTAATTCTTAAACAGTGCAGGCTGTCAAATTTTGGAATATGCTACCACCTCTTATTGTCAGAGAGGCCAAATCCTTACCAACATTTACAAATTTACTCAGAAAACACTATTTGTCCACAAATAGCAATGTCTGATTAACACAATATAATCATGCTAATATATTTATTATAATGACTTATGTATTTTAATATATTTAATATATATAGCCGGCTAAGATTTAGCCCGCTAAACCAGAGAGGCTGTCGTTTGTGACCGAAATTTGACCCTCCTGCGTTAATACATAAAATATGTTAATTTTTCACACCAAAACATCTGTCTACACTATATAGCTACATGAATCTTTCTATAATGCATGCAAATTAATACAAACGTTATATATATTTAATAATTTAACCTTTGAGGTCATTTGTTATAGATAGGAGGTATGTCTAATTAATCTGGTTAATTTCTCAGACTTGCCACCAGCGTAGTAAGGGGTTTGTAATTGCGGCCCGCTAAGCTTTATGTTAGAAGCGTTTCAATCATGGTATCGTGTGCATTATGAGATACAGCTTCTGTTATTCTAATGCACAGTAATTTAGTTAATACCGTTACAACCTAGGCCCCGACAAAAAAAATCCACGTACAAATCTGTAAAGCACATTTTATTACCTGTCGGCATTTAAACTACTTGTAATCCTTTTATGATCGTCTTCTTTTGTTCACTTATTTATTGACATACGTTTCTATTTATTGTGGAGAATAGCCAATTGTCCTATTGTACTCGATCATTAGCATCATTAGCCAGGTATTGCGGATTCTTTTGCATTAGTGAAGTATAAAACAACGGCCTGATGGAGAGAGGTGGCAGTCGAGCTACGATACGGGCGTGACGTGTGTACATTCGGGAATCTAATAGTGACGGACTTTGCGCGTTTTAATGAATTACGACCTTCTGCATTACGTTTGGTTTTGTTGTGTTCGGTTATATTTGTACCTGTGTTATACGTGCTTGTATAGTTCTAATAAACTTTATAATAATTCTAACGGCATTTTAATTCGAGTCCCGCTAACTCGTAACAGTACAATTTAGTGGGTTTAGCTAATTTAGCAAGCTATATAGTCTATACAGTCTATACTTGTAAAAGTATGTATGTAAATACATAGTTATAATAAATATAATTACTCGACTTATTTGTTAGAAAATACAGAAATGTGTTTTTACCTAATCCGACCAAACGTCAAACCAAAGTAATATGCCCCTACATCACGCATAATACTAGTTTTGCCAAACGTCATTAAACGTGACCACACAAAAGTGGCTTATCTAACAAACACCAAAAAACTGAAGACTTTTTATGTCATGTCATGTATGTAAAATGTCATTTGACTCATTTGCAGCATGTCAGTGACGTGGCACACAGAATGTGCTAAGACTCGGCAAGCACTCTAGCGACTTGTATTCGAATAAATGATTCGATACAAGTTGTTATGCGTGTATTTAGTTTAATAATATTTTTTTTTAAGTAACGTTAATGTTATTTTTAATTTAAGTAACGTATTTATTGTTGTTTTTTAATAAAATTTATTTATTTCTTTTACGTATTAAAGTATTATTATTAAGCATTACATAAGTAGTATTAGTTATATTCATGATTTTTATATTTTATTAACAAAATTGGGTCGTTTTCGTCTTACGCCAAAAGGAAGGTTTGCACTGAAAATCAGCGTTGTGTCGGATATAATTCCGGCGCAGCAATATGCCGAGTGCAAACCTTGTTTGCTGAAAATGCGGCGTGGAAATTTTCAAAATATGCTCTGTATAACAATATATATGGAATGTAATTACGTCGCTATTTTTTTGCAAATAAAGTTTTTCTTTCTTTCTTTCTTTATATAATATCACATAAATCAACCTTCTTATATATACCAGAATATTGTTATCCAGCATATGCTCACACACACACACTCAGAACAAGTTAACATCTATTTTTAAAAATAATTTAATTTTAGAGATAAAAATTGTTTAGTCAGTCACACACGTACTTGGTGTCCCGCGATACGGACTAGACCTAGTGCGGAACCTATGTAAGCATTATTTCTGTATATTTTTTTGTCAATAAATAGAATTTTATTTGACCTCAAAGCTAATTTACATTTAAAGGAGTAACCAAAGATTTTTTGTTCATTTTCAGGTCCAGGATGCCACACATTGATGCAGCTACTAACTTGGGAAGCGGACAAGTTCAATATATTCAATCGCAAATGATGAATTCAGTCACACTTGGTAGCGCGTTACTGACTTCAAATCAATTTACACCATGTATGAAGTTAGCACTGGCTTCCTTCGAATTTAAAGTCAGTAGCTGACTGACATATCAACACACAGTCCAAGCTACTGGGTCTAGGACCATGAGATTTTGCATGCGGGTTCTTTTTAGTCTGTAGGTGCGTATTAAGAAGCATACCAAAGATGCTATAAATGTGGTGTCCCTTTCTAAAGGGAGACTGTTTCCTAACTACTAATGCCGGAACACAACGCAAAGTTGTTGAGGCGGCATACTCTAGGCCAAGGATGGCAGCCATCAAAAAATTTAAAAACTTCGTTTAAAAAAACCGACTTCAAAAACTAAAAAACTAAAATGTATAAAATAACTTATTTCTTAAGCTATTATTATTAATATATATTATCTAAAACATCTTAAAGTCGGTGCTTAGTAATTTTCAAAATATAGTAATTTTTATGTTTTACTTTGCACCGACTTCAAGATGTTTTAGATAATATATATTAATAATAATAGCTTAAGAAATAAGTTATTTTATACATTTTAGTTTTTGAAGTCGGTTTTTTTAAACGAAGTTTTTAAATTTTATTTGTTACTTTTTAGTGTCTAGCTATGTATGGGTGGACCCACGAATGGTGCCGCGCTTCTTAAAAAATATAGGTCCCAAAAAGCGGGAACAAAAAAATGTTCGTAAAATGAAAACTACTGGGCCAAACTATGTCAAATTTTTAGGGGACCACATGGCAGCTATTCCGCGTCGAACAAAAAAAGAATCACGTAAATCGGATCATAAATCACGGAGTTATCGGCGAACATACATAAAAAAAAGCAAAAAAAAAAAAAAAAAAAGATCCCGACGAATTGAGAACCTCCTCCTTTTTTCGAAGTCGGTTAAAAAGGGCGAATACCCTACCACCTGGCTTGATTGGCTTCTTAACTAATGCAAATGTAAACCAGGTTTAAATAGCAGTTTTCACATAAATTATGCCACTTAATTCGAAATCACTGATGGACGCTTTAATTTTATTTATTGGTATAGATATGCATATATGTAACTGCTTATTTTGGTAAGCAATAAAGTGTTATCTCTCTATCTATTATTTCAATGTGAAAGTGATGATCTCTGAGTGTTTCCATGTTTTATTATACTTTTT
Organism: Dendrolimus pini; assembly: GCA_949752895.1. Lineage (NCBI taxonomy): Eukaryota > Metazoa > Arthropoda > Insecta > Lepidoptera > Lasiocampidae > Dendrolimus > Dendrolimus pini. The sequence goes on along the minus strand of OX457145.1, from coordinate 13,861,193 downwards.
CCGGTCATTAACTTTATTATATATATGTATATACTCTTAAAACTATGGTTCAACGGTTTTAAGCGCGGCGTTTTATTCGATTTTTTACAAGCTTTTATTTAACTTGCAATGGATGTACCTTAGTATGTATGTAAGTTCGGGTGGAACCTTGCAAGTTAAATTTGAATAACTTCCCGGTTTCCGATTAAGCTGAAATTTTATACGGATATGTACCATGGAGCTGATCTGATGATGGAGTCGGTAGGTGGCCATAGGAACTCCTGTACTAAATAGACCCGTAGTGTTTGGGCCCGTTTTACTTGTCTTGGCTAGCACTCTGCTGCTACTAATAACCAGGATCTCAAAAGCTTGTATTTAAAAAACCTTTTTAAAAAACAAGTTATTTAAATTGTAAACTAAACTACCTTAAAAATCGTACTTACAAATAAAACTTTAAAATAAATTAAATACAAAAAATATATATTTTAACGTTTCGTCTACTAAAAATAAAATAAAAATCAATATATTTTGCGTTTCAAACCGTCAAAACGTAGCTTTAATAATATTTACTATTCGCGAAAACTTAAGAAAATATTATCTACTCTGTCAATAACAGGCACGAATATAGTACATTATTATCCCGGAAAATGGGTCAATTTTTGCAGGATATGAAGATGCGAAGCCAAGTGAATCAATAAAACAATTCTATACCCTATATAAAACCATGGGAGAAGAATAGTATACGGAATAGAATTTGCCAGGTGGTAGGGCAGTTGCTTGACTGGATGGTAACCACCCTGGTCTAGAGCATGCCGCCGTAACAACCTTGAGTTGTGTTCCGGCATCATTGGCCAAGTTCCACTCTCCCCTAACAGAGTAGCAGCACTTGCAAATGTCATTTCATGAAATTTACGAAATTAAAAAGCAAATAACTAGAATTTTCAATGTGACTGACTTAAGTTAAAAAAAGTATTAACATTATACAAAAGTATTGATTTAATTTTGTATAATGTTATTATTATGAAAGCAGTACTTGTTTGACTACTCCTGAGAAATCTTATAAAAAGAACTAGTTGCCTGCCTGTAATAATTGAGTTGACTATCTTTAATTAGATTTCTGTGATAATTAATACTGAACAAGTCTAGTAAAAATGAACTTTATGTCTACTATAATAAAACAGAATTACTTTCAATCATAAATTGAGACGAGTAATCCAGATTAAGCAATTTCCTGAAGGCGTAGGTAGATAGTTTAAGACTGTTTGTTATATTATCAATGAAGGAACGGAGAAAGAATACAATTTCTTGCGACCGGGCGGCCAGTCGTAAGAGGCGTCAAAAAGTCCCACAGCCAGGTGGTAGGGTATTTGCCCGTCTGGATGGCTACCACTCCTGATCTAAAGTATGTTGCCGTAACAACCTTGAATTGTGTTCCGGCACTAGTGGCCAGATTCCAGTCTCCCTTTAGAAAGCGGTCGCAGATTGGTCGCAACTTTGGTGTTAGACATGTGCATAGGCGATTGTAATGGCTTGCCATCAGGTGGGCCATCTGCCCGTCTGCTGAACTGTGCAATAAAAAAAATTGTTTAACTTGCGAAAAGCTTAGGTTATTACTTAATTTTTATGTAAATTAATATGATAATGTAAGGAAAGGTTATTTATTATTAAAATCTTTTATTCATTATAAAATATATTTTATTCTTAGTTAGAATTCTTGAATTAGAATTCATGTACGTACATTAAAATTTTGTATATGTACATTATTTAATCTAATTACCTAATTGAAACCTAACTAATTGCAATAGGGCTAGCGCTGTGGGTTAGAGCGAAAGAGGAGGAGCGTGCTTACCGCTGCGGTATGCGTGAGAGAAAGGGAAGCCAGACAGACTGGCGCCGTAACGCGTTACGTAACAAAGCGGTCTATACCCTCCCAAAAGAAGTTATCACTTCAAAATTATAAAAGGCATACAAAATATTTTTACTGAAAAAAATTACTGAATTTATTGCATAAACATGGTAAGCACGTCGCACTAACTCTACCATTCACAATGTTGTCATACACTTGTTTTGTCACTTTCTTTTCATTCACTATTTCTACACTTTTTGAAGTGAAACTTCTTTATCGGCGTTGGAAAAAAAAATTACCGTCACTTTTTCGGTTACGCGCCATCTTGTTTTCTTGCCCCTACCACGGTCGACGGTCGACTCGACCGTGGTAGGGGCTTTATTTATTTAACCAATTTCTATAAAGTTGCATATAGTAGATCATTTTTCGAAAAATACGTGTGTACACTAGTACACGCACACATTTTTTGTATACTTTAGCCTTAATTAATACACAAATGTCAAATAAAAAAAAGTATACCTAAACTATCGAATATAAATTCTTTATTAACTGATCAAAAAGATTATTAAGCGATTATTATAATGACTGTCGTTTACTATTATTATTTATTACTCAAAGTTTTAATGACTCATTAAGTCTTATAATGAACACATAAAACCCATTACGATCTGATTATGAAAACTTTGAATATATTTTTATAGATCCCTAAAGATTTTTGTATTGATAATATCTGTGCCATAGTTGTGACTTACGATGAGGTCTTTGGTTCGAAACAACTGAACAGACTGGCCTGTTTTGTATGTTTATATATGAATTCTAAAGTTATTTTTGTCACTGAACTTCGAAGCCCCCGGACCGATTTTGGCGATTTTTTTTGACTCACCATTGGATGCTATATATGGCGCTGGAATCGGGTTCTATATTTTTTGGGTGCAGGACAACGCCGGGATTGCTAGTTACTACCCATATTTTCTGAGGTGTTATGGACATCCTACCGTTTAGGCACGTGTTCATTTATTTATTTAAGGCACACCAACAGCGCACACATTATTGTTACATTACAAATCATTTGATATAAAAGTTCTGATGTGTGGACCCATTAAAGGCGTGCACAGCATTTACAACTCGAATGTCAATTTCTGGTAATTTAACTAATTAATGTCAATATTATGCATATGTCAAGTACAAATATAGTAAAAAGTTTTTTTTCTTTTTTTCTTAAATATTGTATTTATAAATACCACATGAATACTACAATCTAATCTAAAAAGACTAATAAGTAATTTGAATATAACCTAAATTGACTAAAAGTATTTAACTAAGAAAGTGTCCAATAGCACTTTTCTTATTGTCTCTATTAAGGGGAAGACACTTTGTTGATGTGTTCTAAGTTAGCACAGTACACCACACTTTAGTTTTGTTTAAAGCACTAGTTCAAACGGTTTCGTCCTTTTGAGCCTTCTCGTTATATCCGTGTTATCGAGGAGCTGGATCGCCTCAACATTCACGTGATGGTGAAGCCGATGCTCGTGGGCTTCCGCGTACTTTCTGATAATACTAGTAACAAACTCCACTTTAAAGTAAAAAGTTCATGAATGAATAATGTTGTCAAAATTAATAAGGTAAAACAAGAAAATGCAAAATAAATTAAATGAAAAATAAATATGTAACTAAGCACAAGTGCAAACACGAACGGCCTATCAATTATTTTATAGTCACAGGGATTGAGTAGGTATATTTTTAAGTTATATCCTAATGCAAACAAAACAAATTTAATATGTATGCACTTTAAATATACAATAAATTATATCAATCCAGTTAAAGCTCAAAACTGTAAAAAATTTAAAATATGATTTCAGAATTCACTACAAAGTTTATTTATAAATTGTTAAAATATTGTAGTTGATTTAATAAAATTATCGTGTTTAAAAAAGAAAATATTTTTTGTATTGGTGTTTGATTTTTAATTCATTTCATGTTGGTTTTTTATCGATTATATGAATAAATAAAATTTATTATTAATAATAATAATGATTGCTATATAAACATGAAGGTTTGATCCGCAGCTCAGCAATGGTGAAAACTCTAGTAGTCTATATTTATTTGTGAATAATATATATTTTTTTAATACGCCCAGCGTTTTCGTTTTCGTGCTTACTTGACACAAATCAGATAGTCATATAATATAACAGATGTTTAGCATCATTAAGATTCTATAATTTTATCTAAGTAGCATTAATTTCGTAACCACACCTACGTAGGGCCGTAAATGTGTAGAGCTTTTTAATTCCCAGTTTAACAAACATTAAATCTTGGGTAAACACTCAAAGCCTGATATGAGTGACATCATCTAACGCGAGTTTTTTGGAGGCACAAGTCATAGGAAAAAGCGATTGATTTCTTCTAAGCTCTAGGGCCTAGGGCATGGAACAATTCTCCCGCGATTCAGAGCTATTCTTTATATGAAAATAAATCAACATACAGAGGGACGGATCTGAGGAAACCATTACGCTTACATGTTAACGTTAGGTTTACGGTAATAGAATCATATCGTAGAATAAAGAAAGAAATGAAATATTTATTTCCAATTGCGACTCAGATAATATAAACTGATAAGAAATTAACAATAAATGAAAGCTGCAATGTATGAAATAAGTTTGGCTCTCAGTCTTTCGCTGTGCCGGAATATGTTCCAACACAGCACTGGTTTTCAGTGCCCATCTCCAAAATCTCATATGTCCTAAGACCCCAAGTATGTGGGTAACCTAGAACTATTACACTAATAAAAAATATATAAGAATTATACAATAATATACCCTAACAAAACAATGAAATAATAATAAGAAATACTTTTTGTGAATTTATTCTGGAAATTGTAAACAACTTCAAGATATCTTAAGTATTACTTGAACATTCTCTATCCCATTTCCCACGTCTACTCCCTCTATCTCATCTTCTTATTCCATCTTTATGATCCCATCCTAAAGTCTGACAACGCGCTAACTTTGATTTGGTGTTGCAAACTCATGTAAGCGACATTAACCACTTTCCATGAGCTAGGACGTCTCCCTGCTTGTCAGCTTCGCAATAAAAAGAAAACTTCAAGGTTTCGTCTTTGCTAAAATGAGTTACGAATCCCAAGAAAACAATGAATATTATCTATGGATTTTTATTTAGGCATCTGACCTATAAGAATCACAAAAAGTTGAAATATGTAAACAGAATCCTTCCAAAGGAAACACAATTTGACCTCTCCTGACCTACTTTAAAATTCTGATCCCTTTGTAAGGAAAATAACACAGCATGGGGTCGACACAGGTTAGAAAGGAACAAAAGGTCCCGTATTCGGTGGGAATATTTTTTGTCACTCGTGCCTGTCAAAATATAAGAACTAAGACAGATAAACTCGAAGTAATTAAAGAATAGCAGTTTGTTTTATTAAGTACGTTTAAGTTTTTTTTTAATATATTTGAAACGTTTGTGGTTCAATTTGTAATAGACTATGAGAGAGATATGACCTAGATCCTTACATTGGAAAAGTATATGCTCCACCAACTTTGAGATCAGCCCTCTCCTGGCTCGGTTCAGTTTACAAACAGGAACAACCCACGGCACTAAATTCCACCCTAGAGCTAACACTTAACAAACTCCAAGTATAGTAAAAGTTCTTGGCATGGCCAGTAATCACAATGAGTTGAAGTTCAGAATAGTTGATAGGAAAAGATGAGCGCACAGCGCACTGTGTTCTTTATCAAGCGTTGCTATACCGTGAGCCGTCGCCTCATACAGAAAAGAGGGTAGTGAGCAAAATTGATGGAGCGATGTTTTACCTATAACCCGCAAGAGTTAACTTGAGACTTCGCACGGATGACGTAAGCGCGAAGCATTGACGCATCGATGGCGAGAGCGGCAAGAAGGCGGGTGTCGGGAGGGCGAGAGTGGTAAGAAGGCGGAAGTCGGGAGGGGAGCGCGCACTCCGCTCAAGTCTCAAGTTAATTCTTGCGGATAGTACTTTATACAAGGTAAGGACGGAACACTCTGGGTTCGATTGTTAGTATTCAGACACAATAAGCTAATTTCTTCCTTTGGCCTTATAGAATCGTTGCCATCGACCATCGCGACATTGTCCATGTGTAAATGTCACAATAGCAGTGACATATAAAGAAACGTCACTTTACGAACTTCATTACATAACTATACGAACTTCATTACATTACCATTATTACTATACGACATACGTTTTAAATTACCAGCGTTAACGAATAATTATTGTAAAACGAATTTAACGAATATACACGAGATAATTCACTTCATTTTTGGATATCCTCCGTTCCTGTGTCTACAGTTGGCATTGCAATTTTCCGTTATTTACTGTGATCTGGGTCTCCGAGATCAGCCCCATACATCCGTTGTATATTGTCCATAACATAAGCGTAACTTGCCCAGTTTGGGTACATTTAATGTGTGTGTTAAGAAAAACCAGACGTATCAGAATCGCCAATCTGCTTTGGACAAGTGTGTCCCCATGATTATAAATTAGGGAAGCCCTATTATTTCCGCTCCATCTCCCAACTTAACAAATCTCTAATAAAGCAAAGCAAATATGTTACGTTTAGTGCTGTTTGTTTATTAACGCAATCGCACTTACGAAACGTTATGAGCGAATCTCGTGGAGTTATGTTGATTTTGTACATTCTTCACTTGTGATGTGATTTATGGGGTGTATTGTTGGTGTATGGAGCTTTGTGTATGCTGTAGATATGGATTAATCTTGTGGTGTATAGCTAGGGTAATAGCAGCTCTCTCAGATAGTCATTTTTACTTACCATCATTTCAAATCATCTTTTAATGGGACATTTTTGCAGATACAATAAAAAAGAGACTGCTATATGCCAATATGAATAAACTATTTTTTTGCGAGACGTATTGCTGGGGAGTTTTGTTCTCCTTAAACAGCGATAACAAGTTGCGAAGCGGCGTATGTAGATTTTTTTTTAAAATTTAACTTATATGTATTACCTTCAAATGATTATTCTTCAGTAGACCTTATTTACAATAAAAACCTTCGAATTTTGAACTTTTTAAGTTTCTTTTATTTGATTGGTAGCTGGGAAACAGGCAGTTAGTTCAGCTCATGGAAAGTGGTTACCAGTGGGCCCAATTCTGCTAATACAATCTCGTCAAAATAGCCGGACACTATCGTCAAACTACGATATAGTTTTGCCTGATTTCGGTATTCTGTTAATTTCAATGGCCCGCGTAAACTCGCGAAAGAATTGTTTAAAATATAGCCTTTCTGCTCGTGGTAATACAATTATTTTCCTGCTGTTATTCTGCGACCATGACATCGTGAAGATATTAGGGATTTCGTAGAGTAGTGGTAGTTAGAGTAGTATATTCCAATTTTACTTCGCATTTATTAATACTGAAATCGGTCAATATTGACATAATATTAAGAGTAGGCTAGCTTATTAATAAGACCGTAAAGTAGAAACTCAAAACTTTCTAATTTTTACTATTCTAATGAAAATTTAATTTGTACGCGATTCGTTGAGTAACCGTTGAGATGTAATATCTTTTTGAGTAAAAGCTTTTTAGGGTCTCGTAAGTAAATGACAAAGACAGTCATTCATCACCTGTGAGGTCCGAAATATACCATACGGTTTATTTCAATAAACACAATGATGCACACGGATGTTCCGAGCAATTACGCGCCGAAAAAAAAAACAGAAGTCACACAATAAAATGATGCATGAAATAATAAAAGGAACAAAACAATAATAATGATGTAGACCATTGTCCTTATATTTCACACGGAAAAACATTAGAGGAAGACATTTTATTGTTATTGAGGCATAACGTAATCACGTTACCAAATTTAGGATGGTACTATGAGTATTCGAAAGTAAATTCGATTTCATAATTTTGTATAATCTATACTATACTAATATTATACAGAGGAAAGATTTATATATTTGCATGTTTGTAACGAATTAACTCAAAAACTACTGGACCGATTTCAAAAATTCTTTCACCATTCAAACACTATGTTATTCCTAAATAATATAGACTATATAAAAATAGGGATACCTACTAAAACTTCACTAGTAACCCATTAATCTAAACAAAATACTTGGTGCTGGAATAAGGTTCTACGATTTTGATGAAATTTTGTGTATGTTTGAGTTGTTCAGATTCACAATGAGAACCGGGGTGGCGCTGGAATCGGGTTCTAGATTTTTATTTTTTCAGCGCAAGACAACAGCTGGCGAGAGCGCTAGTATACTATATATACAGTGCGCATAATTTTTTATATTCGGAAATGTAAAACTACTCGTTAACGCAAAACAATTTTTTAAGAGTTTTAAACCGAAGTAACAATTATCTAATTTCTTGAGTTTTCTTAGTAATAAAATAGTGAGCTCTAATAGTTTTTTTGTTATAAAACAAAATAAATAATTAGAATTTCCAGTTACCAATGTTATACTAACTTTACTCTATAGGACCAGAGTACTCTATCGAATCAACTCAAACTTGGAAATTTACCGAGTATACCACACAATTCTTCTTCATTCTGAAAAAGCCATGCTATATAAGCATGGCTTTTCAGAATTTCTATAGGTTAGGTTCAAATAATTTTCCAAAAAGCTCAACCTATTTCATGACAATTTTAGGCCATAAACAAAAAATTTGCTTGCTATTTTCCCATATATTTCGTTTCAATATCTACAGAAGATATACATATAATAATAATAGACTTGTAAAGTCTGTGCTTATTTTTTTATGCACTTTATTATACTTTTTAGTATTATTTTAATATGCTAATAATCTTCTAAATCCGAAGGCTGCAATATTTATAGTGAATATAAGACTATAAATTTTGTTAGTTTCTATTATGTTGGTGTACCGTAATGAGTTGTACTGTACAATGTCGAATTCCTACGGGATTTGAGTAGAGTTTAGACGTTTATATAATTCGATGATTATTCACTCGCTTACCAAAAATACATTCTAGGAACCCTAGTATACCCAATGAACCGTTCACAGAACAATAGGTTGTTGACGCACGATGCGATTTGTCACCGATGTCCACGATTTGTCAATATGCCAGATAAACGCGTCGCGGTTTTGACCACCGGTGTCGATATCGCCCCGATACTATCTTCGAGATTTTTTCTATTGTAACCAGACAATGGTATTCAACGTTACGTTAGATTTGCTATCAGAGTTAAATATATAGACATAGGCATAAACAACATTTTATTGTTCACCAAAAAAAAAATGCACAACAAAACAATATTTACTTGGTAAAACAAAAAGCCGCCTTATCGCTAAAAGCTATCTATTCGAGGCAATATGTGTTTTATTCAAATCTTTGGGGGCTAAAGAGGTCGTTATCGCAGATTCATAATACGATGAAATTTAAAATTAAAAAGTATCTTGCTAATAATGGATACTACACTATTGAAGAATACTTATGTGATAAAACTTCGTTTACAGAGCAGCTCGCTCCAACCTCTTATACTATATTTTGTATAATGTTTTTAGTTTGCCAAGCTTGTAAGGAATTTATGCAGATATGTTGCAGCAAAAAAAATTAGTATGTCAGAGTAGTATTTGTTATTATAAAGTTACCATGTGACGGTAGTAATCGGAAGTCGTATAACCGGATGTCAACGTTTATACGACTTCCGACGCATTTATTATCAAGCTAACGGATATCGGAAATGGAGTAACCGGAAGTTGGAAGTTATACGGATGGCGGTAGTTGGTGTTATTGAAGTGGCGCCAAAGCATTACCGGATGGTGTCAGTGCGGCGTGCTACGAGGACCTTAAATACGCGGTGTTCGGGCAGAAGAGGGGCAGTCTTAAACAGGCAGTCTACGAGTCCTAAACGGACAGTCTACGAGTCTACAACCGACGGTCTACAGCCGTCATTCTACGTTCGTCGGTTTAACGGAGCGGAAGCTCTGTTGGACAAGAGACGCATAGTATCTTGTGGTCAATGATTACTGTTCGATGATGGCAGTATTATTTAGGGGCAAATTGATGCTCGACACCTGACGAGCGTGGAGACATCTCTTGGAGTTGTCTTAATATTTCTGTGTATTATTGTGCTGTATTTAATATTGTAATTGTGGTAATTCTAGTGTAATAAACTTTGATTATAACATTTCAGATTATTATTGTATTATACTCCCAAGTGGCATCCGCTCCCGGTGTGAGTGAGTGGAGCCGACAAGTACATTATGTCTTTGTTATAATTATAATAATATTTTTCTTTCCTTTTTTTGTGTCTCTGTCTTATTGAATATGCACTGTTTGCTACAACTCCATTAATTCTTCAAAGTTATTCTGTAACATACTTCTGTATAAAACTTATAGAAAAAAATGAACTTGAGATATAAATAGCTTACACATATAAAGAAAAATAATTTTAGCTAGACGTGTTGCTGGGGAGTTTCTTGCAGCTTCTTGTTCTTAACAGCAATAACATGCTGCGAAGCGGTGTACATAGACTAGGAAGTAAAACTAAATTTTAACCTATATGTATGGACCTTGAAAAGTGTTCTCCAGAGGAACTTATTTTGAATAAAAACTTTTGATTTTGAATTTGATGAACATAATATGTATTAACATAAAGTGGAATTTTATATTATATTTTACAGAATAACGCGTGTCAATTTCGCTAAGCGTTTCTCCAAAGGCGATCGCTTTAGGACCTCTTAACTGCAATATATTGCAGTTAAGAGGTTATATAAATTGCACTTTGTTATAAATTTTTGATGCGATGAAGGTTCATTCTCATTCTCTTCGGCTTTGGTCCGATGCACATGTCGTACTGGCACTGTACAATAGCTAATGATAGAAGATAGATATATAGATAGAATCGACGGCTTCTGTGGTTATGCGTGCTAACCCTTTGCCAGCCAACCCTACTGCAACGCCCTCTGCGTTGCAATGAGGTCCGATTCGATTCCTGGTATGGTAAATTTTGAAAACGAATTTTCTCCGTTATTAACTATGGTCTGGGAGTCTGGGATCGCTACCAGAGTAGCCCGTTGTATATTACCCATAACACAAGCGTAACTTGCTTAATTTGGTATACAATATATGTGTTTGTCTATTGATTAAAAAAAGAAGCACACTAAGAATAAATACATACATAACTTCACGCCAGGTCCCTTGCGGGGTAGGCACGAACAACAGAGCGCCATTTAGGCTTATTCTTGCACACCTCACTTGCTTCTTTGACATTCATAGCTCTTGTCATGCACGCTCGTCTGTTTTTAAGGCTCCTGACATCACATAATACACTGTATTACTATTTACTATTTATAAATCAAGAACGGCTGTACCGATTTGGCTGAAAATTTATCGGGGAGAAGCTTAGAACCAGGAGACGGACATAGGATACTTTTTATTCCGTTGGAACCGGTAGGTGGTGCTGATATCGGGGTCTAGAATCTTCCTAATCACCTGGACTGATTTAGGTGATTTTGTTTTTGTGTGTTTGAGTGGGTGCGTCCCCGGATGTTTTAAATCCACAATTGGAACCGGTAGGTGGCGCTGGGATCAGGTCCTAGATTTTTATTTTTTCAGAGCAGGACAACGTTTGCTGTGGCCGCTAGTAAAAGATAAAAACCAAAGATGAATGGTTTGTGACGTCATTTATGATGAGCTATCCAAAGTTTTTTTTTTCAAAGTTGCAACAAGCGTTTGGGGTTCCTAAATTATATTCTCATGACTGTTGTTAGGTTACTGGCACTGTTTTAAGGTTATTGGTGTTAAAGTACAATGCTCACATCAGTTAAGGAACAATCATATCCTATGAGAAAGGAAGTTAAATCTAAAACAATTAAAACCTCTTTTCACTTCCCAGAAACCGTAACAGTTGAACCCACGATCTCATTATTACATGCATTATACAATGATTGCATAAAAAATGTACTGAAATGAATAATAGCTCAGAATGTTTTATTCATGCTTAAAATATACTGTTGTTGTCCATTGTATTCAAATTTCAACTTTCGCCAATTACAGCGTGGATTTAGCTCTCGAATGAATCCTGGGTACGATACAGTGTTTTAGAATGGATGTGAATCGATCTAGTTTTAAACTATTGTATAAAATATATCATATATGTGTTGAAATGATACATATACTTTACTTGAAATGATAATGATATATTCTGTATGTTTGAACAAGGCGGAATGGCGGGTTTGACCCAGCGGTTATCTAAATGTGAAGGGTTCATCGCGATGTATTTCATAAAAAAAAGTAATAAAAGCATAAAAATATGAATATGCTAGTAAAATTTCAAATCATGCGACTCTTTATTTCATAATCCGATGGAATGTCATTGGTGCCCTAGAAGCCCCTTAGGCGTCAAACAGACGAGCAGCACTTTGCTGTCAACAGAACCAACTTCAGCTGTCGACAGAAGCAACTGCTGCAGTATTCGACACGCCGACTGCTGTCCACCATGTCGACAGCATTGTTGTAGTGCGCCGTGAACGTTGTTGTAGTAGGGAGACAGACACAGACAGTAACAAAATGAATTTCGAGGAAGAAACACTGTTGCTTCTTCTGCTCCATAGAAGTAAACGTAAAAAAAGACAAAATCTTTCATCGTATTTGAAGTCGATTGACAAGGCAGCGCGCGCGCTGCGCTCATACTGCAGCTGCCGCCATTGGTTGGCGTTTGCTGTCCACGTGTCGACGGCAAACGCCGACAGCTACAGTTGCCTATGTCGACAGCAAAATGCTGCTCGTCTGTACGACGCCTTAGCAGGGGAAGCGTCTTGCGTCGATAATCTTATAGCGTCCCGTCTTGTAGCCGGTGTGTTGACGTAGCTGCCGGCACAGTTGCTGCACTCATCAACCATCAACCAACCAACTCTGCTGCAACCATCGGCTATGAGTACATATTTGCGGCTTTTGGGATCGGGACACTAGTACACGAGGCTCTTTAACTTTGTCGAGACATAGCGAAGTGTCTGGTTGAAGTCTCACATGAACAAAAAGGCTGGCCTATACCTCAGGCAATGCACTAGCGTTGCTATTCAACGAGGTAATGCAGACCGTCTTTTAAGAATGTTCCCAGCTGGCACTAGATATTGTAGAATAATTTGTATATATATTTTATTTTTAGTGTTAGAAATGGAATAGAATATACTTAATTGTACAAAAATACTACAGAAAATCAAGAACATTAAATACAAGTACAATCGGCGGTGTTATCGCCCATGGCGATTTCTTCCAGATGACCTTTGGTCCGAGTATAGGAAGGACAACAAAAGTCGGTAGTTGCTAAAACTAATATATTTCAGAAAATCTTGTTGTATCAAGATGTTTTCTAAATACTGTAATATAGTATTTTATCATCTTATGCCAAAATCAACAAAAACAATTCTTTGAACGTTTAGTGTCCGATAAGTAAATGAAATATGCACATCACCATTTGTATTACATACATTAACGATAGAGGAAAAATAACTGCGGGTACAAAAGAAACCCAATAAAAGTTGTATCGAATAACATTTAAAAGTAGACTATAAAAAAACTTCGCCACTTAGAAATAAAATGTATGTTTCAGTCCTCGCAATATTATTCCATAGGAAAAACAAGCACAACGTCCCCCACAAACCTTATTCATTGTAATTGCATCATGAAAATCCCGACTTGTGAACCGGTATACGCGTATGTCAAAATACCTACATTGTACACATTGACTACTAGCTGTCGATGGATACCGCTGCGGTGGTTTTTTTACTTTACAACTTTGCAATGCCGACGTTATGTCGCCGCGTTAAAAAAGGTTTGAGTTGCGGTCTGAGGATCAGAGCAAGCGTTTTCGTGTATTTTATTGACTTTTATCTGTTTTGGGGCTTAAAGTTTAGTTTCTGATTGTTAAAATCTACTTTTTCACATTATCAAAGCACAGTCGATTTTTAGAAAAGTATTTAAATATTCCATTGACTTTCCTATAACAATTTTTTATTCATTCTCTCGTCGTGATAGCGAATACATGAATTGCATCTGGCTCAGCCTAATCTATTATTTTCTCTCGTAAATCAGTACAGCTTTCCAAACTGCAACTCTATGTGGGACACAAATCGAGATACAGTATTAAAAAAAAACATTTTTTAAATATTTTATTTGCTTATATTAAATATACTAAACTAAATATATATAGATAGATAGTTACTAAATCTTTGAATACGAGTATAGAGCTGCTTTTATAATTATATTTCTACATAAAAAAATGAACGAAACGAAAGTTAGTAAAATATCGAATCTTAGCGTGATTAGCATGGAGCATGGAATTATTAAATCGCTACCAGCTCATGCCTTAAAGCCAAACATGACTTATACCGAATTGTCGTCGGGATGCCACCGTAACTGCGTAATGGAAACTGATGGCCGACATCCGCGCAACTGAGCAGATTTATATAAACGGCCGCGTTTTAATGTAATTATTGCACTTACTTCTTGGGGCCCTTTGATATTAATGGTAAAAAATTGCCGCTTAGAGCCTGGAGATATAAATCTGCGCACAATTTCTTTTATTAATTGAAGTAGGTAAACAAAGAGAAGTCGCGGTAGCTGAGTTGCTTATCTCTATTATTTGAAATACACGTATAGGTAATACGTGTAATTCAAATAATAGGGTTAATTCTTCTATTTTCTTGTTATATATAAAAATGAATGTTTGTCTGTATGTCCTTTATAGAATCGTAAACTTTAAATCCGATTTTGATGAAATTTTGTGTGTGTGTTTGAGTGGATCCCGGGATGGTTTAGATTCACAATTGCAACCGGTAGGTGGCGCTAAGATCAATTTCTAGAATCCTCCTAATCACCTGGACCGATTTTGGTGATTCTGTTTTTGTGTCATGGAACAAAGTCTTTTAGGAATTCAGAAAATAGGCGGTACGCAGTTCGCCGGGTCAGCTAGTATATAAATAAAAAATAATGGTTGTATGTTTGTCCTCTATGCGTACCTAAACTATTGATCGGATTCTAATGACACTTTGGCAGGGTGTTCTGAGTACTACCGCGAGGGAGCAATGTTCTACTCTGACCGGTGCAGCTAGTATGAGATAATTTTTATCCCGGAAAATAGCAGAATTACCACGAGATACGTATCCAAAATTCACGCAGCGAAACCTTGCGAAAAGTTAACCATAAAACTTGAAAGACAAAAAATTCTTAAATCACAACTGGCACAGAAAACTGACCAAAATGTATTGGTCTGAATGCGGACATGCCTTTAAATGGATGTCCACGAGTTGCGGATATAAAATGCAAAGACAAGCCCCCATTGGGAGGTGGCTAAAAAATCTTCCCGCTGTGCTGGTTATGTATGTATGAATGGAGAATACGATACGAGTTTTTATATGTTGGTTACTGTAATAAAACGCTAATTTAAGTGTATTTTCATTCAAGAGTTTTCATACAATCTTAGTTCTGATGAAGCTCAGACGAAGTAAAAGTATAGACGGAGCGTATTACGATGTGACAACTAACCACCTTTGTAGTCGTTATAATATATCTTCGGTAGTATTATACATTTCTAAACATGCTGTGTCTGTACATTGAAGCTATTTTAAAAAACCAAATGGATAGACTATATAAACGACGGAGAACTCGATGCATTTGTTGTCTGTTTGTCGCATTGTCTGTTTGTACGGGATTCACGTTAAAACTGCTGCGCCGATTTCGATGCGTTTATCACTGATTGACAGCAAATTCTCAGACTTAAAATCTGCCCAACTTTTTATCCTGGGAATTATTTAAAATAGGTAGATTAAAAAAAACCCATATCCAATGTGATTTTTTTACTGATCAACGACAAATTTTATGTAATAAAATGTGTGATATTTTTATCCCGAGAATACTGCGGCAATTTTTAAGTTTTTTTTAGTCAGGAGTTTTGTTGTCCGGGTGCATAAAAATTAGCATATTCCTACACTTTTTTCACTAAAGCGATAGCTGCGATACTTTGTCTCGGGAACCTCGCACAAATTTCTGGTCAAGTGCGGACGAAATCGCGGGTATAACCTAGATAAGAAATATAATTTATTTAAACTTTTGGATCGTGGAATGCCTCCCGAAACAATAGAATTTATTATTGTATCCACCTGCGAGTACCTGTGCAGCGCGTTCTCCGCAAAGAGATGTCTCCTTATAAAAAAAAATGATCTTCTGTATGTAACTAAACTTTTAGAACTGGAACCGAGGTGACATTACGAAATTGTTTTATAACCATCAAATTAATTATACGAATGGATTTCATGGGTTTACTGCAACTTAAATGTCTGTTTATCCATTTTCTTGTTGAATTAATTAGAGTGCTGTATGTATACAAAACAAATAAAGGGCAACATTAAATTTTAAATAAGAGAAACGTGTCCATTATGCAAGAGAGAGTTCTTTTTATTGCTGTTTAGTTGTTTTATTGCAGAATTTTATTAGAAAATAAAATGCATAAAACGCCTACTCGCTCTATAAATTACAATACTGTACTTAACGGTAGTTGTCCACCAATGGCTGTCTACTGTTGGACGTAGGCTTTTCCAAGCTTGCGCCACATAGCCTGGTCTTCCACTATTCTCATCCAGCACCTACCGGTGACTTTACGCAATCGTCGGTCCATCAGGCGTCCTACACTCTAGGACTTGTTGACTTAACGGTCTGATGGACGCAAATGGATGTCAGCCTCCGCAAGGTATGCGCCACAAATCCAGGTCTTATCCAGCACCGACTGGTGACTATCGGGCTTGAGAGCGTCCTACACTACGATTACCGAGACGCGGTCTTCACTCCAGGAATCATCGATTTAATGCTTAAATAAATTCAAATGGAGGTAGGCCTTCCCAAGTTTGCGTCACATATTTCGGTCCTACGCGGCCTTTATTCAACCCCCACCGGTAACCTTGCGCAGATCGTCGATCCATCGGGCTGGAGGGCGTCCTACGTTTACCGAGACGTGGTGTCTACTCTAGGACTCGTTGACTTAACGGTTAAATGGACGCAAATGGACATAAGCCTTGCCCAAGTTTGCGTCACATACCCTGATAGTATGCTGTCCTCATCCATCACTTACTGGCGACCTTATACAGAGTGTCGATCCATTGGGTTGGACGACGTCCTACGTTTACCGAGACGCTGTCTCCACTTCAAAACTCGTGAACTTAACGGTCAGGTGAACGCAAATAGATGTAGGTCTCCCCAGGTATGCGCCACATATTCTGGTTATACCCTGTCCTCATCCAGCCCCCACCGGCAACTTTGCGCTGATCGTCGATCAAGCTGACTGGAGAGCGTCCTACACTACAATTACAGAGACGCGGTCTCCACTCCAGGACTCGTCGACTTAACGGTTAGATGGTCACAAATGGAAATTGATCAAGCAATGAAAATGGACATCTCTGGCTCCCTTATTCTAGAAGTGGTTGACAAATCTGGGCTCCACCATAACTTATATTCTTGTGACAATTAGATCAGCAGACTAATTGGAATAGACAAGGATTCCAAGTCTCAGCTCCATATAAATTATAAATTAAACCTGTACGGACACTTATATTCTGCATTTTTATTTATGGACACTTGGAATTTGAAAGCATCTGATCGCAGTAGTATGACGCTTTTGAGATGTGTTGCTGGAGAAAAATGTTGCGTATACCCTCGACAGCACACCGGACCAATTCATCTAAAATAACAAGGAGACTATCACCCATCCGCCTCTGCAAATTTCTTGAGTACTTCGGACACATAGCCAAAAAAGAGGGACATTTAGTAAAACTAATAGTGACTGGCAAAATAGAAGAAACAAGATCTCGAGGCCGTAGTCCGATCAAGGACTTCGTGATCATCCGATGGCGCAAAACAGTCCAAGCAAAAGTAGTACGGCTCAAGGAAGAGAAGACTCTAGTTTCTAAGCAAAATGATTGACATACCAATAACCATACCGACAGACGGATGAAGGAAGATGATCCTTACGTTTTTGCCAAAATGCCAACGGAATTCTAAAAAGGACTATTTGGTAATTTCGTACCGAACCCTCAAAGTAAACATTAAATTGTATTTCGACCTGCATTATTCCGTTTTTTGCGGCCCACAATTTAAATTTCGAATTTGCGCCATCTTGAATTCATTGAATTATACATTGTGCGCAAGAGTAATAAAAACTTCTTCCATTCAATTCGAATTGAATGGCAATGTTTTGTTTATTTTTGTTGATTGACAATTTTTAAACGTCTCGCTTGAGAATCGAGAATGTGGATTCTTTATACATTGTTTATCTCATGTGTATGTGGTGAACAATAAAGTGTATTTATTCTACTATATCTTTATTTACTTTTGTATTGGCGCTTCCCAGTCAAAAATATTCTTTCTCTCTTTCCTTCGTAACTTCACTGCACTATCTATTGTGTAGCGTCATATACAGTATAGCTTTTTTCTAATTTTCATCTTTATAATCAGTAATTTTACAGAAAAATGACCTGTAACCTGTATAGACGAGAACGGATAAAGCGATTTTATAAAGGATTCTCTTGGAAAATATTATAGTATCTTCTTAGCTACTAAAACATTTACTGACCGGATAAGAAAATAAAACCTCAAAACTCGATATTTCTTCCACCCTTTTGATGACATAGGATGTAAGGAAATATATTCAATCGAAACTGTCAATATACTGTGGTTATATAACACTAATAGTAGTCAGTGTAAACCAAGGAACCCAGGGCTGCCACATACGTTCCGTACAGGAGCGGAGGAAGAATACAATTTCCTGCGGCCGAGCGGCAAGTCGTAATAGACGACAAAACAAACCACAGCCAGGTGTTTGGGTATATGTCCGTCTGTATGGCTACCATCTCTCGGCTAGAGTATGCTTCCATAACAACCTTGAGTTGTTTTCCGGCATTAGTGGCCAGATTCCAGACTCTCTCAAGAGAGCAGCAGCGTATTTATAACGCCTTTGGTGTTGCATATATCCATAGGCGATGGTAACCGCTTACCATTGAGTGGGCCGTCTGCATGTCTGGTGAACTCATACAATAAAAAGAAATATATAAAATCTTTTGTAAGTGTAATTTGTAATACTGTAGTGTTTTTTAGTCAAAGTGTCTATCGTCCGCTATCCTGATGAACAATAATCGTCCGTTAGTCGGACGACTAGACAATTATTTAAGAATCTTGCTAGTCGTCTGCTAACCGGGCGACTAGGTAATCTTATTTAGATGGTCTTTTTTTATTTTTATTGCAGGAGTTCAGCAGACCGGCAGACGGCCCACTTGATGGAAAGCGGTTACCATCGCATATGGACATTTGCAATACCAAAGATGCTACAAATGCGCTGCTGCTCTGTTAAGGGAGACTGGAACCTGGTCACTAATGCCGGAACACAACTCAAAGTTGTTATGGCGACATACTTTAGACCAGGGGTGGTAGCCATCCAGTCGGGCAAATGCCTTACCACCTGACTGTGGGTTGTTTTGTTGGCCTCTTACGACAGGCCACCCGGCCGCAGGAAATTGTATTCTTTCTCTGTTCCTGCACGGATAAAATCTAGTCTAGCATAATCTAGCGCTTTATTTTAGCTAATACATCATTCAACATTCGTATAAAGGTGGCAGCCCTTTTTTTATTCATGTAACTCGTCATGAACACTACCACCCAGGCATAGCAGTAGAGTAGTGTTGGACTCCCGATGACATGCTCGAACCAACCAATATGTTCCATCGCAATGCCGTTAGGTCAGAGTCTCTGGGAACCGAAGATTGTTCCGATAACCCTGACAGAGTCGGCTTATTAGGCCCCTGTTCTGGTAGACTGGGTGTTGCATCCTCTTTGCGTACTTCACTGGAGACACATGCAGGAACACGCCGCAAGGCCATTTCAGAGCCTTTATTGAAGTAGATAGATGCCCCGTCTCACCGTCCAACGTCGGTAGTCAGGGCAGAAGAAATTAGTGATAATTCTTCCTTCGACACCCGAAAATTGGCAACCCTATGTGAACCCTTTGAACACACAACCCTTTTATAGCCTGTCGAATAACGAAATAAATCAAAGATTTCAAGCACACAATTAATCTATACGAGTGCGGTAATACCCAATAAAACGCATGTACTATGAACTGAAGGCAGTTCAATGGATTTGAATACATTTCATATTTATTAGGATAATCTGCTTATGGAGACATTGGCTTGAGTAAACTTTGTGCGGTAACATTTTTTGATAGAGGGTGATGTCAGCTTAAAACCTTTTGAATGATACACTTATAAAAAATTATTATGCTTTTTTATCGACAGTAATAAGTCTATCGATAACATGTTGTGGAAAAGACTCTAGTCTCTAGTTTTATAATTTGTGTTTCATACACTTGCGAAACTCCCCTTCATAGAATCCATAGCCCAGGTTGTCAGGAAGAGATCGCTCTACAGCGATAAGGCCGCCCATTGCTTTTACTGTTAAATGTTACTGTAAATTGTTTATTTTATGTGTATGTGGTGAACAATAAAGTGTTTTCTATTCTGTTCTATTTTATCAAGTGTTTATTTAATTTCGTAGGTATTTAAATTGCGTATCACGAATGTATACAAATTATATACATAACATACAAAAAAAAAATTAACTGATTAAAGTCTCTATAAAATATTTTTTTTATTAGTGTTATTGTTTGTTATAGCTGAAGTACAGCAGACAGCCCGCTTGTTGGAAAGCGGTTACCGTCGCCTATGGACGTTTGCAACACCAGAGATGAGACCAGAGATTATTAACGCGCTGCCGTTCTCGAAGAAATATTATGACACTCTTTTCTAAAAAATAGTGCTATGGGAAAACCACAGCTCGGAGCTCACGTTATTTTCAGTAGTCTTACACGTTTAGGACTGCGTTAGAGGTAACTCTGTGTAAATATGTATTTTAATCCTGAAGATTAATAATGTGTCTGTATAGCATAAACTTTTACTGTTATATATACAATCTACAACAAAATAATTTCTTTAAACAATACCCTCCCTCGAGAATCGTTAAAATTAGAAGAAGCGCTTTATTTTCCTCAATCTTTAAGCAACGAGATACCTTTAGAAAACTGCTCTCGAATTACGTTAATTGAATTTTTTCCCTGGAGGTATAAATGACAAAATGCTAAAATGAATCATATACAAATATAATTTTAATATGAGAAATTTGTAAACAAACTTATTTTAGCATTCAAGAAAGGGTAGAAAACTAATTTTGACTCGACACAAATCAATTCTTATCATTTTACGAAAAAAATATTGCTTTCGCGTATTGTTTGAGCTTCCAGAATTCGCAGAAGGAAATCATAGGCGCTAATTTAATGAGAATAACTAATATATTTATTGTAAGATTACAAGCCGTCGGTTGAAGTCAATATTCAAGTGTAGTTCAAGAATTGATGTAACGTCCTTCTTGTGTCACGTTGACGTATCAAACGTCAAAGTCCGCAAATTGCTATTGCGCCTGGCCGCCATTTTGGTGACGTAACCGTAGACGAACACTCAGTACTGTCAGCATGGCCGGCGAGTACGCGTACATGTCGAGTTGCGGATGACGTCACGTGAATGTTAATTTGACAAGGTTCCAGCGCATTACCAATTTGCGGAATAATACACGTGGTTTGTTATTTGTTATATAATAAACAGCAACAGGTCGGCAAATGATTTTTGTATAAACTGTACAGTGCATCATATAATTTAAGAATTTTTATACACAATCTGAACTTCACCTTATAAGTTATTACTTGTTCATCGGGTTCATCCTTTATTCCGATTTATTGCAATTTTAAGTGAGGTGAAAATTGAGAAATGTTATCGTCCATTTCGAATGAATTCATTCATTCCGAATGTTAATTTGACGAGGTTCCAACGCATTAGCAATTTGCGGGGATAATATTAATGTAAACTGATCAAACTCATCGTCTGAATTTTACCGCCGATATTGTGTGAGAGCGTGGTAGCACACCGATCGAGCCGGCCCAAAGAACTGTAATCATGGGAATGATTATATCGTGGCTCTACCCCGTATGAGAGATGACGTAAACACAAATCAAATAATATGTAGCAGAAAGAGCCAGAGGTTAAATGATTCTTCAGTAGTAGTATTCAATGTCGAGTGCTGATGTGAACTGAATTTAACTAATTTATTTTGGATACGGCAACATCAAGTACACATACTAATAAGTCGTATAGCTAGTACAATATATAGCATAATATGTGAGTGGAACGGATGATGTGCGAGCGAGATAGAGCAACTATTAGGCGCCGTCCTATTGTCATCGCTCGCGCGATGGTTGCGATGCGATTTCATCGTACGATGAAACCGGTCGCGCGATTAGAAGGCGCTGTCCTATTGTCATCGTACGATGAAACCGGTTTAGAGTCGTGTTTTGGAGCGATGCGATCACACTCGAAATGGCTTTTAACAGAGATGCACAGTTTCTGCTATCGGGTAATATTTCTTTAATCGTAAATAACATTTAAAATAAATAATAGTTTAAAAAAACTAAAAAAAACACGCTTTTATAAAAAATCCAACTAAAAAAACAAAAAATAAAATTTAATATAATATAAAAAAGCGTGGGGTGTATTCAATTAATAATATAATATCTTAAAAAGCGCTTTGAATACACCCCACGCTTTTTTATATTATATTAAATTTTATTTTTTGTTTTTTTAGTTGGATTTTTTATAAAAGCGTGTTTTTTTTAGTTTTTTTAAACTATTATTTATTTTTCATTTTTTAGTTGATTTTTGTTTAAATGTTTTTAAATACAAGCTTTTGAGATCCTGCATATCATGTAGCAGCAGAGTGCTAGCCAAGACAAGTAAAACGAGCCCAAACACGACGGGTCTATCTTGTTTAGTACAGGAGTTCCTATGGCCACCTTCCGACTCCATCATCAGATCAGCTCCATGGTACCATATTATTGCATTGTCACGCGATATAAACATACGAGCCCAAACACGAAGGGTCTATCTTGTTTAGTACAGGAGTTCCTATGGCCACCTTCCGACTCCATCATCAGATCAGCTCCATTGTACCATATTATTGCATTTTGACGCGATATAAACATACGAGCCCAAACACGACGGGTCTATCTTGTTTAGTACAGGAGTTCCTATGGCCACCTTCCGACTCCATCATCAGATCAGGTCCATGGTACCATATTATTGCATTGTCACGCGATATAAACATACGGGCCCAAACACGAAGGGTCTATCTTGTTTAGTACAGGAGTTCCTATGGCCACCTTCCGACTCCATCATCAGATCAGCTCCATGGTACCATATTATTGCATTGTCACGCGATATAAACATACGGGCCCAAACACGAAGGGTCTATCTTGTTTAGTACAGGAGTTCCTATGGCCACCTTCCGTCTCCATCATCAGATCAGCTCCATGGTACCATATTATTGCACTGTCACGCGATATAAACATACGGGCCCAAACACGAAGGGTCTATCTTGTTTAGTACAGGAGTTCCTATGGCCACCTTCCCACTCCATCATCAGATCAGCTCCATGATACTATATTATTGCATTGTCATCGACCTTTGACAGGTGTGCAAAGTATGAATTAAATCTGATCGTTCAAAGTAGGACAAAATCGAGCTCAAGTTACATACTGACATACTGACATACAAGTGAAGCTAATATAAAGCGTGTAAAAAGAAAACGTGGACGACATAATATACTTTATGAAAAATAAAAAAGCTTTGGTTAAAAAGCACTGACTCTAAGATGTTTTGGATAATATGTATTAATAACAATAGCTTTAGAAATAAGTTATTTTATACCTTTTTGTTTTTGAAGCCGGTTTTTTTAAACTAAGTTTATTTTATTTTATTTGTTACTTTTTAGTGTCTATCTATGTATGGGTAGACCCACGAAAGGTGCCGCGCTCCTTAAAAAATATATGTCCCAAGTACGGGAACAAAAAAATGATCGTAAAATGAAAACTACTGGGCAAAACCATGTTAAATTTTTAGGGGACCAAATGGCAACTATTCTGCATCAAACTAAAGAAAAATCGCGTAATCGGATCATAAATCTCAGCGTAATCGGTGTACATATGTAACGGAATGGAAATTTTTTCATAAAAATATTCATAAAATGAAAACTACTGGGCCAAACTATGTCAAATTTTTAGGGAAGCCAAAATGGCAGCTATTCCGCGTCTAACAAAAAAGAATCACGTAAATCGGATCATAAATCTCGGAGTAATCGGTGAACATACATAAAAAAAAGATCTCGACGAATTGAGAACCTCCTCCTTTTTTGAAGTCGGTTAAAAACAGAAATCAATGCGGTAAATTTTATGAATATTTGTCTATGTCAACAGAAACATTTGATTACAACAGTATCAGTATGTTTCGTCCGATCAATACGATGCGTCGATGGTCGCGCGATGAAATTTAGACAATTTGATCGCATCGCATGATCGCGCGACCGTCAATAGGACATTCAGTAGTGATCAGTATGTTTGAACGCACGGTCGCACGATCGTTTTTTGATCGCATCGCACGAATCGCGCGAGCGATGACAATAGGACGGCGCCTTAATATATCCGCGTAGCGCTAGCCAGTAGTTCGTTACCCCCAGAAGCTACCTATTATCTATCTGATATCTGTTTACGCCCTATTTCATGAGCCCAATATTGCAGCACTCTAGGGAAATCACGGGAGGGTGTTCATTTCGTACCTTGCACACATATAGCATAGGGTGTAGAGCTCCACCACATTCTGAACAACTGAACACACTGTATAAAATTATAAGTACTAAAGCCATTTTTTACGAAGCTTAAAAGGATTTTGATGGGCGCATTAAGTTCGTCGGTAGCGAGTTTATGAAAAGACATTTGTCGGCGGCTAAACCACACCATTGTTACTCGAGAAGGCATTCCGAAAGATATTTTAATCTTAATACCAACAATCGGATCATAAGATTCCAATTAGATTTATATATTTTCAAAGATAAGATGTATTTAGTGAAGTGGTTGGGAAGGATATTTGGGGTATATCGTTGTAATATGATTGTAAAGTATATAAAGAATAGCTTAAGATGGACGGGAGCTTTGATAGAATTATTATATTTACACTACAATATGAGTAACTTGTATTATTTTTATAAAGCCTGATTTATATTTGTATCTGTAGATGCACCGACAAATCAGAAAGCGGCCTTCTTGTTCTTCTTCTATGATCTTTATTGATTTTATTACGGACCGGAGAGCACCGCCCTGACCGCCCTGTCAGAGCACTCCTTGAGTAGGTCATCAGGTCTGTCTATGAGTGGCAGAGCCGGTAAGGGGCCGCGGTCCAATTCGCGGGGGGCAACTACCCCCCGGTGACGGGGTACGGGAGCCGCCAGACACATTAGGGGTATGTCGGCGGCTCGCGTCGACCAATCAGCGGCTTTCGATGGCCATCACGGGCTTTAGGTGGCCTTTCTGTGGCATTGTGGAGATTTTCGCGATTTCTCAAATATCGCCCTGATCCCGGCGGATGAGGTCACGGGGGGGTCGGTAGCCATCTTGGTGCCTCGTGATCTGTCAGAGTACTCCGCCGCGCCGCTCATACCGCCGACGCCCAGACATAGCACAATTAGCAGCTAAACGTCGGACGATTGGAATATTAAGGGCGGCCCTGGAGGTTCACGATATAAATTTTACTCTACTCTCTCACGATTGCTTCGCCGTGCTATTTCTTTCTCACGCTACCATATGTATATTTATATCCGAAATATATTTTGAAAATGTTAGTAATGTAAAAGTAATTTAAAATACAGTCCATAAGAAAATATCAAATTTTAATTCAAAGAAGCAATAATCTTAATATCTTAAAATACGTCGTAATAGAGGAACTTTAGATAATGGTGACGATCATATTGAGGTTATTTATATTCGGAAAAATTTGGATAATTTCTGCGAAATACAGGCCCGAATAGTCAATCTAAACTTTTACATACAACAATTTCAAACCAGTCTGTGTATAAACAGCGTTTAACTTTTTAAAGCTTTCCAAACATTTTTAAAATTTACTACAAACGTAGGCGCGAAACAGCCGTTGTAGATTGCTTAGAGCACTAAAAAGATGTGACATCACTTTGCATTTAAAGTACAAGTTAATTTATAAAATATGTCGTCGGAAACGCACTTTACATTATTGACTATAGTTCAAGTATGCGGCTTAAGGCGAAGTTTGTTTCAAAATATAGATAATTTTATCCGTGCGGAAACAGAGTAAGTATACTGTTATTGCGGACGGGCTGCCTGACGTAAGAGGCGACTGAATGCCCTACGGATTTGATACCTGGCATGGTAAATTTCATAAATGAATTTTCCTTATTTACTATGCTCTGGGTGTGGAATAGTGGTCCGTTAAATATTATTCATAACACAAGCGTTATTTATTTAGCATGACGATATAAAATCAACACATTTGCGTTTAAAGAACAAAATATTGTTGTGTAATAAGCAATTAATTTATAATTAGTATTTTTATTAGTAGTAGTATTAGTATGTTAGTTAGTATTATTTAGTTTATTTTTAAGTATTTAGTTAAGTTATTCCCATTGTTTTAATATTTTCAATTCACTTCCAATTAATTCTTTGTGATTCATTTAAAGTAATTAATAGTAATAAAAAATAGCACAACTTCGAACTTTGTACATTAAAATTAAAATTGAAAACTAAAAATCAGTTCTAAAATTACTTATGAACCCGTTTTAAATAATAAAATTCTTGTTATTTAAAAAAATGTAGTTAGTACTTCTATATAAATTGAAAGGTAGAAATGTAGAAGAAAGGTGTAGTAGATCCTACTTTGAAAAAAAAATCATTTTCACTTTTTAAATAGACGCCTTCGCCTTAACATTAAGAGCAATATTTTTCCACCATAAGGTCAATTAAATTGTCGTTTTATAATTAAGTGCCGAATTCTTTCAAAACCGATCACCATAAAAGTTGTTGAACACTTCTTTTAAATAGTTTATAATTTTATGTATATGATGTTTCTA
This sequence comes from Dendrolimus pini, assembly GCA_949752895.1. NCBI lineage: Eukaryota > Metazoa > Arthropoda > Insecta > Lepidoptera > Lasiocampidae > Dendrolimus > Dendrolimus pini. Next base: position 13,834,311 of record OX457145.1, on the reverse strand, counting down.
GAGTTTATTGACTGTGTTTTCTTTGAATATAAACAGGTATTTACACTATATCAGGTTGATATATTGGGTTGTTTAAAATTATATGTCTGAAGATATTATATATTTTTGTGTGTATTCCTTTATAAAAACATTCTTTGAAATAAATATTAATTTTATTTTTTATTAATATATTTAAGTGAAGGAAATTTAACTTATATTGTATTCTATCTATAATCCCTAACGACTATAAGTAGAATACTGAGCCTAGGTCTGCGAAGTCAATGGGTAAGGTTCCAAGAAGGCTGGCTACGATACCTCGCTGGATCGCCACACTGATCCGTTGTCCGAAGTAGAAACCAGTCCTTTGATCTCCTGAAGAGTCAATTAGTCGTTTTGATATATCTTTGGAGAGGCTCATGGCTTTAGGACCCCACAATCCAAGCGTCACAACAAACGACACAAATATATATATATATATATATATATATATATATAATATAATATATATAATAAGAAAAACTTTGATGAAAAAATGATATGAATTGTAATATAAATAAATATAATTTTTTATATTTTCCATAAAAAAAACAGACAAAATAGTATTTAAGGATTTGTAAGTGGGTCAAAGTGCACTCAAATTGAAATTAATTTATATCTAACTTACTCAAATCAAAAACAAATGTTTTTCCCTTTAAAGCCCTTGTGACACCGTATCTAAAAAGTAATCCATACCTGAAACAAAGAAATACATTGTTAATAATAACCCTCTATTGACACTGTAATAAGCATTCAAAATCTATTTTATAAAGTATACACAGTACACTCGCAACCTAAGTTATGTTTCTGTAATGGGTAATTAACAACAGCAAATTTTCACGACGAAGCTAAACAAACAAAATTCTGTTGGGATTCAAAACCGATATATCTCTACGTTCTAGTGAATAATGTTGAAAGAAAGAAAGAAATTAATTATTTGAAGAAATAGCGACGTACTTACATTGCTGACATATATATATTAAAAAATAAAGACATATTTTGACAATTTGTACGCCACATTTTCAACCAACAAAGTTTGCACTCGGCGTATTGCTGTGCCGACATAATATCCGGCACAACGCTGATTTTCAGTACAAACTTTCCTTTTGCCGTAATACTAAAAAACCCGAATGTTTTTGAATTTATTTTAAAAACGATTTAATTAAATAAATACCTACCTATTGTTGATCATACTTATTCCATATACCCCCTCCCTTTGTAATGCAGATTTAAGACTATAGTACATAACTTGTTACCAAAATCCACAACAAACAGCTATATATGGTTAGATAGTATAGACAAAGCCCCCTCAGGTATTACAGTGCTGCTTATTGTATATATTATGTTATGTATTTATGTTTGTATAGTATATAAAGTCTATTATTTATTCATTCTTTATTGCTGAGTCACAGCAGACAGGTTGACGGCCCAACTGTGATGGAAAGTGTTTTTTTTAATCCCTTCCACCGGACGGAGAAGGTTATCCGGCTATCTTTAACTTTAGTTTTTTTATTATATATATTTATTTTATATACTTCTTTCTCTTTTCATTTTTATGTTTTTTTCCTTTATTACATGGGTCCTAATATACATCCTTCTTTTGTCAAATCTAAACATACTACTTTATATTTACGTTTTTACTAATAGCTACAATTTTATTTTCTACATTCTATTTTTATGCTATCTAACTAAACTAACTATGCTTGCACATTCATCATACGCACCGCTGAAGAATGGAACTCTTTACCGTCGTCTGCTTTTCCTGAAGAAAACAATCTAGGTGTCTTCAAGTCTCGCGTGAACAGGTATCTTCTATGTAAGCGTGCTCCACCTTAGACTGCATTACCGTCTGAGATAAGGCGCAATGTCGGTCAAACGCGAGCCTATGCATTATAAAAAAACACTCTCAATCTCAACCATGCTTCTTTATCCTAATATTTATACATTTTTATTAAATATAAGTACTTGAATATAAGCTTAAATGTACACTTATCTACCGTATCTATTTTTATTACGACGTTATTACTTTTTTAACTATATCCATGCAGTAGTTGATAAAGTCCTCTGCATTCTTTTGATGGAAAGTGGTTACCATCGCCTAGGGACATAAGCAATACGAGAGGTGCTGCCAATGTTATAATTCATTTATGCTCTGAATGTTTCAATTTATTTATGGTCTTCTTTTGGGGGTTGCCTGTAAAAGATCGCCCAAAGCCATAAAGCCGCCCTTTGCGTTGAGCAATTATTGTACCTAGTTTTTAAGAGCGTAATTTTAATTTTGGTGAACAATAAAGTTAGTTACATTCATTCATTTATTCACAAAGTTGACAGGATGATGACATTCATATAAACAAAAATAGATAATCTATGTAAATTAAAACACTGTGCTCTTACATTTTATAAATAAACCAACCTGCCCAATATACTCTATAAATCTCCCAACCACCATAAATCCATCAGTGTGGAAGGGTCCATAAAAACGCCATGCTTTCCACTTTAACAACAAAGGTAGTTTAATCAGCTCCGCAATTACCATAGGATCCAATTACAACTGAATTATCTGATGGAATTATATTAAAAATCGTTGGAAGTGTTTGTTTTAGTTATACGAGATGTTTGTGTAGAGGGGAAAGTGTGAGATTTGTAATTGAAACTATTTATCTCAGAATGAATCAATCAACGGATTATCAAGAATTGACAAATACACTCTTTAAAAATACTGTAAATGAAAGATTTCTAGCGAAAAACAAATCGACTTCAAGAGTAATTAAGAAGTAAAAGATAAATATTTTGTACAATATTGTTACACGCCGACAAAGTAAATGCACACCTGGTTTATTGCCTTTCCCGCATTTGAACTTCTTTATTTACTTTTTGTTAAAAAATTGTAATTAAGAAAAACATTCTATTGTTATTGTACTTGTTTATGGCCGCAGGTGTGCAGATTACGGTTTCTCGGAAACTTCAGTCCACGCGGTCGATTGTTGTATTGTACAGTTTAGTATAAAACAATGCCCGAATTGGGTGGTGAGGCAGTCAAAGCATAACACAAGCGAGGCAAGAGTGTGTACATTTAGTGACGCACTTTGCGCGTGTAATTGAATTGTGCATTACATTTGGTCTTAGTCCGGTTATATTTGTACCTTGTTATACGTGTTTGTATAGTTGTAATAAATTCTATAGTAATTCCAACGGCATTTTAATTCGAGTCCTGTACCTCGTAACAATATATTTAAGTCGGTGCAAAGTAAACCATAAAATTACTATAATCTGCAAATTTCAACAATTAATTTTCTGTGATGCTTTCTCATAGTGGGATAAATGCCATAGTTACCGCGCTTGGCATGCGGGTTGGTAACCACAGTGCCGGTCTATTTGCATTGGAGACGCTGCTGCCCGTCTTCGACCAGAGGATTTCTACAGGCCAGCTTTCTTACGATGATTATACCACCATCGATCAGTCGCCAGAGCCTCCTTTGCTGACGGCAGGGGGTCCCGCGAGCTGGTGAGGTTGAAAATTGAGTCCACAATGTGCTAGTCGTAGATCCCTTACCCTCCTAATTTGAGGTAGTCAAAGGACAGGGAGGAGTGGCACCGACTTGGGGAGACCTACCTCCAGCAGTGGACTGCGAATGGCTGACGATGATAACAACTACTTTACAAAATATAGTAATTTTATGGTTTACTTGGCATCGACTTCAAGATTTATAGAAAATATTATAGTATAGGATCCCGCTATACAACTACTATAACTATTTTATATTTAATTTAATGTGTCAATAAATATATTGCATATGGGTTGCCTAAAAAATTTCAGTCCAGTATATGATTAATTAATAATTTAAAAAAAGATTTTTTTTTAACATTTCACCGGTTTGTTTATTAAACAAATTCTATACCAATCGAAAGTATGTAGCCCCTAGAATATGCAAATATTAGGTTGCCTATTCTTTTCCGGTCACAACTCTTGGGTAGGTATAATCCTTTTCATGTTCAAGATCAAATAGCATGCGCACTCTCTTTCTTTAAATGGACGGATTTCAAACAGCTGCTATGCTGTGTCCTCTTCTATCGCATGGGATATGGTTGGTTGGGACCTCTCAGCCACACATATTCTCTCGCAGCAACATTTCACTTTTCAAAATTCGACAACTGGAATTCGGGACTGATTTTTCGCAGGCAACCCTATACCACCGTGTTCATAATGGAACAATCTTTATTTTCATTTAATTTTAATTCAATAATCAGACCGGTGCAAAATGCTAGTATCGATTTACCTGTTTATTACCTGTTTACCTGGCTACCCGAGAGTTGTGACCGGAAAAGAATAGGCAACCTAACATTTGCATGTTCTATGGGCTTCATACTTTCGATTGATATAGAATTTGTTTAATAAACAAACCGGTGAAATGTTAAACATTTTTTTTTTAAATTAACAATTAATCATATACTGGACTGAATTTTTTTAGGCAACCCATATGCAATATATTTATTGACACCTTTAATTATATATAAAATAGGTTTCATCAAATTAGCACTCGGTGAAGGTCTTTGTATAATAGCCTATTTTTTTTTTTGTATATTTACGTAAATACTTAAATTATGTAAGTGGATGTTAGGTACGTTTTTAATGTCTAAAATATAGGTATCCTTACGAGGATTGAAATATAAGTGATAGACCATGATTTTTTATAAATAAAATTTATGTATTTCAAAATTTAAAGTAAAAAAAGCATGTTGCTGGAGAGTTACCTGCGCCTGTTCTTGTCCTTAATTGCTTTAAAACCGTTGGTAGAGTCATGAGTAGTCTAAGTAAACTAAACTAAGTAATCTGTAAGATTCATTAGTCCTCAATTTCGATTACACAGCGCTCACAACGACCCATGTCAAGAGGTGGGTCAAAGTGGGCGTTGGCCACAGAGCATTAATTCTCTCTATTGATTGACATTGAAAAAAGCGCGATTTTCTAATCAATCAAGAGCATTTGTGTATTTCGTCATTTGTGACATCAACGCACCATAATCTGTTCCACTAGAGTTTATGATTGTAAAGTCCACAATCAAGTGGAACGGGAAAAATCGCGGTCGTTGTGAGCCTCTTGTGGAACGTAGCTTACATCACATACTTATTTACATCTGACATAAAAAGCATATATAAAACAACATATTGTTACGAGTTGCAAGACTCGAATTAAAATGCCGTTGGAATTATTATAGAATTTATTAGAACTATTGAAACACGTATAACATAGGTACAAATATAACTGTACACAACCAGTCCAAAGGTAATGCACGATTCAATCACACGCGCAAAGTGCGTCACTAACGTCTTGCTTCGCTTGTGGCTATCGCAAGACTGCATCCCGCCTCCATCAGGTCATTGTTTTATACTGCACAAATGCAATATGTCTGTCGTATCTAAGTCGGCTTAATTCGCTATAACTGGCTAATGACTCGGCCGCAAGCTGCCATAAAAGAATACTATAACAATGGGCTGCTTACTAATCACAATTTTAAAACTGAAAGTAACAAAAGAAGATGGTCATAAAAGAGTTTCAATGTTATTAGCTTAAACGAAGGTAATAAATGTGCTTTGTTTACAGATATGCAGGTGGCCCAAATTGTAACAATATGTTATTTTGGTCCAATATCCAATTCTATCGTAAAACTACTCATACAGTACTACATGTATCACACTTTTCTATTCATCCTATGGTTATCTATATCTTAATATTATGCAATTAAGTATATTATTTTCAATTGACTACACCTTTCAAGTTCCCGCCAGAACTCCGACGACATAATATTTTTTTTATCTATGATCAAGATATCAGAAACTGGCAGCTAAGAAAAAAGTCGTTCCAAATTTGAAATGAATAAGTTTCTAACTCTTCCAACAAACATCAGCACGTTAATAGAGCATTGTTGAGGTTTTATAATACACAGACGGATGTTCATTGTTTGCTTTTCGATACTAATAGCATCACATTCAAACCAACCCTTATTTAATTTTCAATGTTATTTAATTCCTATTTTGCCCCTTTTATTTTTTGCTGGTTTAACGTATATTGTGACAGCACCACAATATGGTTGAAAGGTGATTGATGATTTAGCCAACTTTAAAAAAGGAATTGTTTGTTTTATATAATATAATAATATGATCGATGGTAGCTCAACAGGCTATGTTACCTGGGATAATGTTAGTGTTAGTGACTGTATTACGCAGATGTTATCAAGGGCTGAATACGTTATTTGAGATACGGCATTGTTAATTATTTTAAATATTGACAGATAACTCATGTATATACATCAATATACCTTACATTAACATTATATTATATTATAATACACCGCCCGATCACAGGAAATTAGTATGTTTTCTCCGTTCCTTCACGGATAGAATTCTGCACGGATACAATTCTGCACGGATAGAATTCTGCATGGATAGAATTCTGCATGGATAGAATTCTGCACAGATTAGTATTAAATCCAGAGCAGAATAAAATGGAAGCTCTATTTAATTATTATAATTACCAACATATATAGCAATTTATTTAAAATCTCTGCTCAAGCCACAGATTCAATTAGAGCATTGTTGGAATATCAGGGCCGCCTACAAACCATCAATTAATTAATATTGAGGTCACGTCCAGGATTTGTTAAATTTGTAAGGGAATTTCTGAGAATATTTTCGGAATCTTATGAAGCGACATCTTTGAGATGTTTGTAATGAAAACGATTTAGTAACCGACTTCCATATACGGAAAGTAACAAATTCTCAAGCCCCCGTAAACTGAAAGTTCTAATTGGCTGCTATTCAATTTCATGAAAGTCATGAAATATACGAAATCAAAAAAGGTAAAACAGGAATGGGGGAAAGGACTCATGCAGTTCTAAGGAACACTCCCCGACGTGTAGCAGATAAAATATTGTTACATGCCGACAAAAAGCGAATTGCACATCTGCCTGCCATAAACCTGGTTTATTAACTCTCCTGCATTTGGACTTCTTTTATTTACTTTGTGTTTAAAATTTGTAATTAAGAAAAACATTCTATTGTTATTGTAATTGTTTTATGGCAGTCATTAGGCAGGTGTGTCGAACTAGTACTTGTTGTTATTGTTTAGCGTCGAGACATATTGTATTTTTACAGAATAAAAGGAATGCCCGAATGGAGGGGTGAGGCAGTCAAGCGAGGATTACGAAACGAGCAAGAGGTACATTGGACGGCATTTTAATTCGAGTCCTGTAGCTCGTAACAATATTCTTTTGTTTAATGCATGTGTTCAGCAGACAGGCAGACGGCCCACCTGACAGAAAGCGGTTACCATCGCCTATGGATATTAATAACACCAAAGTTGCTACCAGTGTGTTGCCGATCTCTACAGAGACTGGAACCTGCCAATAATGCCGGAACACAATCCAAGGTAGTTACTACCCGTGCGCAGAAGGTTTGCTGATAGCCTTATGATGTCACGCGTCGATGGTCAGTAGGGTTGACAAAAAAGTATACATAAATAGTTGTTGTAATTAATTTATTGAAGTGATAACTTCTTATGAGAGGGTAAACCACTACGTTGCGTAACGCGTTACGGCGTCAGTCTGGCTTCCCTTTCTCTCACGCATACGGCAGCGGTAAGCAAGCTCCTCCTCTCTCACTCTAATCCACAGCGTTAGCCGTATTTCGGTAATTAGATTAACTAATGATACTAATAATGTACATATACAAAATTCTAATGTAAATATTCAAGAATTGTAACTGAATAACCTTTCTTTACATTATCATATTACTATACATACAATTTATATTAGAACCCAAGCTTTTTCAAGTTAAACAATTTCAATATTAAATAATTTAACTTGATTAGTTTTTGTTATCACTTCTGTCGGGCGTCCCGAGACGCACACCGGTTGTTTTATTTTAATTTTTATTGTATTTTATATCTTACATAAGTATATATAATCATAGAGAAGTAGTCATCGGCAAACCTTCTGCGCGCGGCCTATATGGCGGCATACTCTAGACCAGGAATTATAGCCATTCAGACAGGCAAATAGACTACCTACTTAGCTGGGTGTTGTTTTGACACCTCTGACCACAGGCGGCGCAGGAAATTGTATTCTTTCTCCGTTCCTACACGGATAAAAATTCTGTTCAACTAAAATAATGGATAGTAAGAACTGTTCTATAATAATGGATAGTAAAACATAGAAACCCGGTTTCAGCCAAATTTTCTTCTAATTATTATCGACTTCAATTCGGCACGCAGCCACTTGTTTTTAATTTGATGGGTTTGTGATTTAATTGAACATCGAAATAAGGGCAAGGTAAGAAGGTCGACCAATTCAATATTACAGTTATTTCCCACACATTAACCACGTTATCGATGTATCGTAATTCGTGAACGTTATTCGATTATTTGGCCGCCTCTCGATAATCGATATAAAGCGGCTCCGGCATAATTATTACCGTCGAAAAAGATCATGAGAATACATGCCCTGTATCTAAGATCAGGCCCACACTTTATTAAGATAATTTGATGATTTATTAATGAGTCAAAGCCGAGTAAGATGACGTTGTGAGATTATTTTGGAGTGTGCTGATTAATTAGGGTTCTGTTATAATAAAACTACGTTTTAACGGTTTTAAGCGCGATAATTTATTTGATTTTTGTTATTCCGACGTTTCGACCCTTTTCAGTGGCCGTGGTCACGGACGACAAAGATTACAATTGTCCAACGAGTATTATTTTAAAGATTTATTTAGCGTACCGCCAACTTGTTCATTTTAATTTTGTTTATGGTTATTGTTACTCTATGGGAGCCTAATCTAATTTACCACTGCTTCACAACATGTTGTGGCTTGAAGAGAAGAAGCGGCGCAAGAAAGAAAGGCTCCTAGTATGTTAGGCTCATTGCAAATAAGGGAGAAAATTCGTTCCCGAAATTTACCATACCAAGAATCGATTCCGGAGCCTCTGCTTTACAGTGAGATAAGCCGGCAAAGGGTTAGCCCGCTCAACTACAGCAACCGTCGTATTAAAAAGCCGAAGCATCTCCAGTTACACACAAATCTATTGGTACTATGAAACTGCTTCTTGCGCCATGTTTGTAGTGAGTATACTCCACTGACATGAAATATTCATAGCTTCTATAAAACTATCAGGTTTTTCTCAACGTGTTGTAGATTGTTTGTCTTAATTAGTTTAGATAGTAAACTTTTATTTTCAATTAAAATTCTTGGATATCAGGTGCTGATGTGTGACTCGAAGTTTCGTAAAGCACTAAATGTGGACAAGCTTTGTTATAAAATCAGTTTTACAATGTACGGGACGAGACATTGGTCTGAGGACTTAAAGCGGTCGCCTTTGGAGAAACTCTTACGGCCGGTTACTATATCTTACGATTCATTCACTTACCTTACCATCGTTATTTGTGATGTAATTTTTGATATTAATTGTTAATGACAGTAAATTTTGACAAATAACATACCTATGTGTTTGTAATCGTAATAACGTGGCTATGATTTTCAAACGATTTTCACCATCAGTTATATAATTTTTTATTGAAGTTTTATATATATAAAATACACAATTAAGATTTTACATGTAAGTTTTTTTTCATTTTTTTATTGCAGGATTACAGCAGAGAGGCATACGGCCCACTTGATGGAAAGCGATTACCATCGTCTATGGGCATTTGCAACACCAAAGTTGCTATAACTGCGCTGCTGCTCTCTTAAGGGAGATTGAAAGGTTCCAGTCTCCCTTAAGAGAGCATTGCATTAGTTCCATTAGCATCCGGCATTAGTAAACAGGTGGTCACTAATGCCGGAACACACCACAAGGTCGTTATGGCGGCATACTCTAGACCAGGGGTGGTCGCCATCTAGTCGAGCAAATACCCTACCACCAGGCTGTGGGTTGTTTTGTCGCCTCTTACGACATGCCGCCCAGCCGCAGGAAATTATATTCTTTCTCCGTTCCTGCACGGATAAAACATAGGACAGCTAACTAGGGATTTTCACGCCGACTGCATATCTACTGAACTCATATTATAAAAAAAATATTGACCGTTTTACAGAAACTTTTCAAATAAACTCAAAGGCAGTAAATCGTTTGATAGTCATGAATATCAAATAAACGCTTTCTAAATAGACCTTAGTTTCCAAAAAGGTTTTGCAATATTGAGGCCCTGTAAATTAAATACCCTTTTAGTATGCAAAATGTTTTCGTTTCAATCCGTTTTGGGGCGAAAGGTTTATACGGTGGAAATTAGTGTCGCGGCGCTTTCATGTAATGACAGGATCAAATTTGTGATTGGTTATGTAAATATGGTTTTAGAGGACCCCTGTCAACGTTGCGGGAAACTTCTAATAAATCGGCCAAGCGCTTTGTAGTCCGTGAGTTTGATAAGTTCTGTTCTTTATCTCAGAGCCATAATTGGCAGACAAACACAGACATTGTATATCCCCAAGCTAAGCATGTTACGCCTGTGTTATGGGTAATATACAATGGACCACTCTCGGGCTGATCCCAGACACCCAGACCATAGTAAATGAGGTAGAAAATTCGTTTACAAAATTTACCATATCAGGAATCGATCCCGGAGGGGCACCAGCGATTTCTGTCGGCTAAGACTTAGCCGGTCAACCATGAAAGCCGTAAAATTTTTACTAAGTGAAATACAAATTTAATACAAGTCAATCAGCTTCGAGACGTTTTTGCCTTTGTAGTAGTATTTGTATATATATATATATATATATATATATATATATATATATATATATATATATATATATATATATATAGGATTTCTGAAATTTATATTTCCTTAAAATTTAGTTTTTTTATTTATTTAATATTAACATACATTATTTTAATATCGTTTAATGATATTATTTTCAGATTAGTTATTAAGTACCTACCTGCCTATAAAAATATATAAAAAGTATAAGTTTATATATTTATGCGCTGACAGTACACTACTACAAACGCAAAAACATCTCGAAGCTAATTTATCTGTACCGCGCTTAAAACGTAGTTTTAATTACTTGTAAGTGTACTGTCAGCACATAAATAAATACATTAAGGCACTTTATATATACTTAATTTATTTATAAAGTATGTAGGAAGTTTAAGTATGTCTGTATAAGTTCGACTTAATAATCTGCACCACCTACATCACCAGATGATGTTAAGTTATTCCTTAAGTTAGGTTGTCTGGAAGAGATTGCTTTAAGCGATAAGGCCGCTCATTGTTTCTACGATGATAATATTGCATTCATGCATTTTTGTAATTATATTGTTACGAGCTACAGGACTCAAATTAAAATAAATGCCGTTGGAATTACTATAGACTTTATTAGAACTGTACAAACACGTATAAAACAGGTACAAATAAAACTGGATGCAACCAGTTCACACTGCACGATTCAATGCAATTCAACACGCGCAAAGTCCGACACTATATCGCTAATTGAAAGTACTACACACGTCTTACTCGTATCGTAGTCGTTGCTTGACTGCCCCACCCCTCCGTTCGGGCATTGTTTTATACTAACTATACAGTACAAAAAAATCGACCGCGTGGACTGGAGTTTCCGAGAAACAGTAATTTGCACACCTGCTTATCTATTCCTGCGAAAGGCCAACAAAGTCAAAAACAATAACAATAGGCTATTGACTAATTAAATTTTTTAAATACGAAGTAAACAAAAGAACTCCAGATGCGGAAGGGGCAATAAACCCGGTGCGCAGCATTCCTTTGTCGGTATGTAACAATAGGTATACAGGTAGCCCAACTTGTAACAATTAAATTAAAATTAAAATTCATTTATTCATAGCCACTTTAGATAACAATGGAAAAAATAAAATAATACAATATATATATTTGGTGAGCGATAAAGTGTTATCTAATCTATTCTAAAATATGAAATGTTTTCTTCTATATCAATTTCGTCAGATTGTTCTTATTCTAACTTGTTGCAACAAACAAACTTCCTGTAACAGTTATTTATACATCAAGAATTGGATTTCAAGGTTTGATACTTGGCTTGGCTCCATACATAGTATATAAAAACGCGTCTGATAATTAAGTTTGGAACCAACAATATTAGGTTTATAACACTAAAATAATGAACAAACTTCAAATTTTGTTGAGTGCTTTGATGATAATTAATATGAAGTTTTGATGCTAACTTGTATTTGGACGCGAAATTTCTAATGGAACAAGTTGTATGTAATGTTTATTAAGTTAAGAAGTTTTAACTTGATATAAGTGATGGATGTACTAATGTACAGTCGTGGTATGAAAATGTTCGCCACTTTTCAAATTGTTTCATTTAACGTTCGGCAAGCACATATTATTTCTTACCTTTTATTACCTTTTCAAACTAAAGCACATAACAGACTGTTCCACAGAAAATTATGTTGCCAATAAAGTTTAAAATTACTTAGATCATTGTTGTTCGATTTTCTATCTTGTCTAAGAAGATTGTTTAGACATGTAAAACCTTTTTATTCGTTTTAATATTTAAATTCAACGTAGTAATTATTATATCCTCTTTGTTTCTTATTCTTAATCTCAGCGTCTGTCATTGTCAATATTGGAATTTTCTTTTTTCGCATTAGAATATTTTATAAACATAACATTTATTATAATGTTGGCAGTATTGTTTCTTGTACTTGTGAATTTGAATCTGACATGGGATTCTTTAAGGGCATTGCAAAATTTCTTATAGATCAGCAACCCGTTGGCGATGCTTCTAGTGTTGCAAACGTCCATAGGCGACCGTAATCCGAGTCACTTTCCATCGAGCAGATTGTCTGTTTGGCTTCAGGCAATAAAACTACATATCGATGCTAAGGCAATCTAAAAATGTTTTTTAATTAATAATTTATTCGTCCGCACATCAAAACGCCCCGTGAACAGCCGACCTCGTCTCGGCCGTGACTCGGCGTACTCCATTCAATGTAAATAAACCAATGATGGATGTCCGCTGTTATATCCGTTGGCAATCACTCATCGTAATGCACTTCCGGCTAACAATACACTGGCAGGTGCTACGGATAATCTGATGACATACAATAACCCATCCAGAATTCGATAGATGACACGTTATAATAACTAAAGTCGTGGTAGCGTAATGGCTAGCGCTCGCGTCCCAGACTCAAAGGGCGCGGGTTCGATTCTCACCGAAACGCATGCACCACTTAGCCAGTTTTCTGACCTAATGTGCATATTGTTACAATTACCACGTGCTAACAACTGTGAAGGAAAACATCGTGATGCAACCTGCACATCGAGATAACCGACGTGTTAAACCCGCCAAGGCGCCTTGGACAAGCGTGGCGGGTATACTGTCCGTTCCCCTACAGTGGAAGGCCCGAACCCAGCGGTGGGACATTTATGGGCTGATATTATAACCAAATACCATAGTAATATAGCACTCGCGTTCTAAATTCAACGGGTGTTGGTTTTTTCTTTATAGCTGGAGTACATCAGCAGGCTGACGGCCCACCTGATGGAAAGCGGTTACCGTCGCCAATTGACGTTTGCAACAACAGAGATGTTACCAACGCGCCTTCCGGTCACGAATAATTTATGATAGCCTTTTTGAAAACTCCATATCGCTGTGGGAAAACCTGGGAGCCCATGCCAGATCCCCACGGTACGCAAGAGAAACTTTCTACAGACAGTTGTGTACATGAGCGAAGCGGTTCGAGGAAGTTGCGATGAACTCGTAAGCGATGGTGAGCGGTGCGATGGTAGAAAGAGGATGAAGGCACCATTCTAAACAGTTTTTCGGAACACTCCCCGTTATACAGTCGGTAGAATACGCAGAGCGACGCGAAGTCTCTCCTAAGACCAAGCGTATCTTAACCGCCTGTGTGTATGGGATTATCAACAACGCGAACGGCTCGACATTGACTACAATCCAGGGGATTAAGTTGGTTCAAATCTAGGTCCTAAAGCATGCACCACACAGGCAGTTTTCTGACCTGATATTCTTTTTTATTGCATGAGTTCTGTAGGCAGGCAGACGGCCAACCTGATGGAAAGCGGTTACCATCGCCTATGCACATTTGTAACACCAAAAGGTGCTATCCATTAATGGCTGGTTCCAAAGGAGACTGATCACAACTCAAGGTTGTTATGGCTAATAAAGTAAAACTAATAAAGGTATAAATTGAATAATATGAGTTTAATTGTAGCATAGATGTTTTGCTTTGAATAAAATATTTAAAGAAGTGACACCATCATTTTGTTTTATTCTTTTAAAGATGCCAAATTATATTCCTGTTATCTAAGAAGGTTCAATAGCTTCACTATAAAGAGTTTTGATATAAAAACTCTAACAATGGCGGCATACTTTGTTGCGCCGCTTCTTCTCCTTTAACAGTAACTAAAATTGCTTTGGAAGCGGTGGTAGAGTCATGACTTTCAATAAGTAATCTGTAAGATTCCATTTTGAAATAAATAAATTCATTTTCATTCATTTTCATTCTCTAGACCAGGGATGGTAGCCATTCAGACAGGAAAATACCCTAGCATCTGGCTGTAGGTTCTTATGTTGCCTGTTACGACAGTTCCTCCACGGATAAAAATTTAAAATATACCACTAGCAGCGAATAATAAATTGAACATATCAAACTTGTAAAGTGGAACATAAAACGTGCCGCACAAATTGACATTTGATCCCAGCATCAAAGTGCACCGCCATTGATACAGGCCTGTTGCATCTTACAATTAGGAGCGTGGGCATTGAGTAAACTCACATGTGTTTATACTAACCAGGCGGCAATGAATGAACATTACAAGGGGATATTGGGGATATTTTAAATTGTTCTTGCAATCCGGAAAAAAATATAATATTGTAAAGACATATCATAATAGCGGTTCCGTCAGACGCTGATCTGACCTGAAAAAATAAAAATCTAGAACCCGATTCCTACCGGGTCTAATTGTCAGATGTGCGGATTAACTCAGTGAACGCGGCCTCTTTGTCAGCATTATACAGTTCAGTATAAAACAATGCCTGAACGGAGGGGTGGGGCAGTCAAGCAACGATTACGATACTAGCAAGACGTGTGTAGTACTTTCGATTAGCGATATAGTGACAGAATTTTCGCGTGTAATTGAATAGTGCAGTTTATACAGCGTAAACTGGTTGCATCCAGTTTTATTTGTACCTGTTTTATACGTGTTTGTACAATTTGAATAAACTCTATAGTAATTCCAACACCATTTATTTTAATTCGAGGCCAGTAGCTCGTAACAATATGTATATATACATCAACGAAGCAGGCAATGCATCTGCATCTGCTCCAGTCCTAATGTGGAGAGCAACGCATCTGGTCCCTTGATGTTGCCGATGTCCACGGGTAATGTTAACCACTTATCACCAGGCAAATTGTCTGCCAGTTTACTTACCAGAAAACATAATAAAAAAATTCTACTTGACACTTTGAACATTCAAATAAAAATTATTAACAATTGATATTTTTAGATCTGTATAGTTGTCAAAATATTTTATCAACATAAAATACTTTCACGTTACCTAAAATAATGTATCTGAATGCCCTATTAATCAATCCAATAAAATATTCCCACAAAACAAATTAAAGAGAAAGAATTCTTAACACGTCAGATAACATTCCAATGGCCTTAAGATCTGAATCGGCTTTAATAACAAGCAAATGCCCATTATTTGTTATAGAACAAAAAAGTGATACACCATTCAAAGTAACGGTCTACTCCCGCGCATCGAGATCGGTACGATAGCGATGCGCGTGCGCCGGTGCATGTTAAGGACGATACAGACGTAATCAATAGTTATGGTCGAAATATTTTTATTTTCATAATAAATTATCTATCTATAATAACTTAATCTGCAGTTACGATTTGGATATAACAAATCGTAACGGTGACTAGTTATATAAATAAACGAAATGCTCTGTGTTTTGAATTTTACTGTGTAATGAGCAGGATAATTCAGTTTTTTAAATTAATTTTCTTAGTTTTTTTCTATTTGTTTTTCTCTGATTATCTGTCTTGGTATGTTAGTTTAATTATATTTGTGGTGGCTTGTTAAAAGTTAACTATCAGTAATCTGTTATTAATATAAATGTTAATAATCTGTTATTTATGTGAGTAGTTGATAGTCATCCTAAAATTGGGAAAAAAACGTTTTATTAGATTTCAAGGTTTCATTTTGTTGATGTAAGAGGTTATACAATGTTTAGTGGAAGCAATGTCTTCTTTAGTTATATAATAGGTATTGTAAACGCCGGGATATGACAATATTTAAGCATTTAAATTGTTCTTATAGAAAATTAGTTTGTGATTCGTTTTCTTTGCAACATTTTACATGTCTAATACAATAACTACAATGAATTCAGTATAATTATTGTTATGCACCATGACGGCTGTGACTCAGTATGGCGCAAGAAAACAGCGTCTTTGCTAAGCGAAATGCGCGGAAACAACACAACATTACCCTTCGAGCAATAGCCAGTAAGGCGGATTAAGTATCAGTGTGTTTTTAAATTTTACTCATAATTATATTTTGTATCTAAGAAATATGTAACAAACATAGTAATAAGTAATAAATCAATTTTTATTAGTAAGATCTGGTTCTCGTATTTTAAAAATCAGTTTAAACAAATACAGAAAAAATAAGCAAATATAGGTACACATAATAAATAGATAGGTATTCAAAATAATTACAGTTCGTCATATTTAAACATTTTTGAAATAGAAAGATAGGTATATAAATGGATAAGTTTGGTATCTCCTTAACATTGCGCAAGAGTTCGTGAGATGCGCGGTGTGAACCAAAGCTACCGTCCATTTTACTTAACATCAAACATTATTGGCTTTTATGTTAATATTAACTGGGATTTTATCATCAATTTAAGGTCTATAAGTATGATGAAGAATGCAACTATAAAATACGAGTGTAGTATATATAGCACATTATAGTTTATAGGTGTATTATGTACAGTTTAGTGTTTCGGTCTCTGGGGATGAGTGGGTTGTGCTTTGCCAGTCTAACTCACTGCAACGCCCTCCGGGTTCGATTACTAATATAGTAAATTTTGTTAAGAAATTTTCTTATATTGACTATGGTCTGGGTGTAGGGGATCGACCTCAAAATCGTCTAATATATCCATAACACAAGCGTAATTAGATTATCACGGATGTGAATTGATTTTGTACGTGAAGTACAACATAAATACCTACATACACGCACTCACACATACACACACTACGTACATCACACTTCTTCGTCTTTGTTTGGGATTATGGCTCTTACGCTTGCAGCATTTTTCATTCATGAAAGAACGGAGAAAGCATACAATCTCCTGCGGCTGGGCGGCCTGTCCAGGCGATAAAACAACCCATAGCCAGGTGG
This sequence comes from Dendrolimus pini, assembly GCA_949752895.1. Classification (NCBI taxonomy): domain Eukaryota; kingdom Metazoa; phylum Arthropoda; class Insecta; order Lepidoptera; family Lasiocampidae; genus Dendrolimus; species Dendrolimus pini. The sequence continues at coordinate 13,816,878 of OX457145.1, read as the reverse complement.
TAAGGTATTTTCCCGTCTGAATGGCTACCACACCTGGTCTAGAGTATGCCGCCATAACAACCTTGAGTAGTGTTCCGGCATTAGTGGCAAGTTCCAGTCTGCCTTTAAAGAGCAGCAGGACATTGGTAGCACCTTTGGTATTACAAATGTCTATAGGCGATCGTGACCGCTTTCTATCAGGTGGGCCGTCTGCCTGGCTGCATAACTCATGCAATGAAAAAATAAAATAAAAAACCAAATGGTTCATTAACCTATTAATATAACTAACTTAATAACACTTGATGAAAATGCCAGGGTGAACTTCAATATTTGGAAATCGACAAAAATATAACTCGAGAAAAGACTGTATCAGCGGCCTGCGGTAATTTTAGCAATATACACACAGCCACCTGGCTGTGGGTTGTTTTGTCACCTCTTACGACAGGCCGCCCGGCAGGAAATTGTATTCTTTCTCCATTCCTGCACAAAATTGCTGCTATGTCAAACCGATATAAGACAGGTTGTTTCTGACTTTCAATTCGGATGAATATACCAAAGTGATCGATATAGACATAAATTTAAATCGTTCAATGTCTTTGAAGACCATCGCGTCCTTGCAGTTGTGTCTTTCAATCAAACTGATTCAGTTTGGTTGATCAGTCTAATACAAGTTCTACATGAGATTCAAAGGTGAAATGTCAAAGAAATCGAATATGCTCACGGTTTAATTTATGGTAACAAGGTCAATGCTTTATATTTATTAAAAGAACCCATAACATGAATAGAAAGTGTGAATTTTGTTCAAACTTGATCGTTCTCACATTTATCGGTGTTGGAATTGGTTTAATCTGATATCAATAACAAATTTATTTATTCTATACTAATCTCAGATTATTAATGTACGGTCTAAGATAGTAATATATATTATAAATACTATGACAAGAGCTATGAACGTCAAAGAAGCAAGTGAGGTATGTAAGAATAAGCCTAAATGGCGCTCTGTTGTTCGTGCCTACCCCGCAAGGGACCTGGCGTGAAGTTATGTACGTATGTATGTAAAAATACTTTTACGAGTTGCAGGACTCGAATTAAAATGCCGTTAGAATTACTATAGTATTTATTAGAACTATACAAACACGTATAACACAGGTACAAATATATCTGAACACAACCAGACCAAACGTAATGCACGATTCAATAACACGCGTAAATTCCGTCACTTAACATATTACCGAATGTACACACGTCTTGCTTCGCTTGTTGTTATCGCTTGACTGCCTCATCTCTCAAATTGGGGCATTGAATTATACTGTACAAATGCATTATGTCTGCTCGGCCGCGTGGACAGATTTTTCTAGAATCACACCTGGCTAATAACTACCATAAAAGATTACAATAAACAATCGACTGTTTTTCCTAATCGCAAATTTTAAACACAAAGTAAACAAAAGAAGTCCACATGCCGAAAAGGTAATAAAATGTCTACAGGTATGCAGGTGTGAATTTGTCTTTTGTCGGCGTCCAGGTTGTAACATTTAAAATACGAATGTGAAATTATTGTTACGCTTTCGGGCCGTAACCACTCGACCGATTGTAATTAAATTTTTCATACGCGTCGTCAAGAGTACAGAAAGGATATATCTATTCTTATCCAAAAGAAAAGTAGAGTAAAATATATTTATAGTACAATAATTAATATACAAACACAGCTTAGAATTAGGCACGAATGGCGGTCTTATCGCTGACAGTGATCTCTTCCAGACAACCTTTAGATGGAGAGAGAAATATGGCACAAGAGCTAGAGCAGGGTTTTGTTGCACAATATTTTAATAAAATATTATCTATAATACCTCTAATAATGTTATTATTTAAATATAAATATAGATTTATATACGCATAATTAAATACATTAAGGATTTGATTATAGTATTGTCTTAAGTTTCCGCGTCTAGTACACATAATAAAACTACGTTTTAGTGGTTTTAAATGCGGTATTTTATTTGATTTTTATTATTCCGACGTTTCAGTAATCGTGATCACGAAAGACAAAGATGACAAGTGTCAATGAGTATTGTTAAAGTTTTTATTTAGCCTACCGCAAACTTGTTCGTTTTAATTTTTGTCTATGGTTTAATATTCATTCTCAAAAAAAACCGCGCTTAAAATCTTTAAAACGTAGTTTAATTAGCTGTTTAATGATGTTTACTCGTAGATATGCCTATGACTCAATGACTAGATGAAAGTTACTTTATAAAATAGAACACAACATGGGATAAATAACAATGACAGTCGCATGAATAAAATAGTTGAACTGTTGCACTTTTGCATTCGTTCAGGTTATAATTTTTTCGACAGATACTTTTATCTGATGACTGACAAATCGGTCATTAATCAAGTTATTACAATATACAACCTAACATATTATATTACAATCTTGAGTTGTGTTCCGCCATTGTTGACCATGTTCCAGTCTCCCTTAAGAAAGCAGCAGCGCATTTGTAGCACTTTTGATGATACAAATGCCTATAGGCGATGGAACTCGTGCAATAAACAAAATATTTATTCCACTGATAACTTTTGGTTATTGAAAAATTGGCTCTTAGTCAGTTTAAGGAATATCTAAAGTTAGATCTCTATTAAATTAGATATTGTTACGAGTGACGCAGGACTCGAATTAAAATGCCGTTGGAATTACTATAGAATTTATTAGAACTATACAAACACGTATAACATAAGTACAAATATAACTAGACACTACTAGTACAAACTGCACGATTTAATAACACGCGCAAAGTCCGTCACTATATCGCTTATCAATATACACTTCTTGCTCGTATCGTAATCGTCGCTTGACCGCCCCACCCCTCCGTTCGGGAATTATTTTATAGTAAACTGTATAATGCAACAATCGACTGCGTGGACTGAGTTTTTCCAAGAAAACGTAATTTGCACACCTGGTTAATTATTCCTGCGAACGGCCATAAGCGCAAACGATAGCAATAGGCTATTGTCTAATTGAAAATTTTAAACACAAAGTAAACAAAAGAAGTCCAAATGCGGGAAGGGTAATAAACCACGTGCACATTTCTTTGTCGGTATGTAACAATATTTGAAATAAACCATTTAAACATATAATTTAGCCAACATTTTATTCAAATGTTTATTTTGTAAGACAAAATAATCTATGCATAAAGCGCAAAATTTCAACACAGCAAAATCGTATATCGATAACAATGTAATAAGATTTACAAAATATACTAGCTCGCCCTCGTTGCAGCGGTGACCTCTCGATGGGACGCCCACACACCATTGTCTGGATACATTGCTAAACAGGCCTTTTGCAAGATTAACTCATAAATAATTATATCTGTAGGTTAATGAGCTGTGCCACGTGGGCTGGTGAAAGATGCGATTCTAATTTATTGTAATGTCTAGTGATGAATCACTTTACTTGACTGCTTCACAGAGTAAAATGCGAGATTTCCCACAGCAAAATAAATAAATAATAAGCCTTTTTTAACAGGTTTTTAAATACAAGCTTTGAGATCCTGGATATCATGTAGCAGCAGAGTGCTAGCCAAGACAAGTAAAACGAGCCCAAACACGAGGGGTTTATTTTGTTTAGTACAGGAGTTTCTATTTCCACCTTCCGACTCCATCATCAGATCGGCTCCATGAAACCATATTATTGCATTGTCACGCAATATACATATGCTTGCAAAATTTCAGCTCAATCGGAAACCGGGAAGTTACATACATACACCCATTGCAAGTTAAATAAAAGCTTGTAAAAATAATTCTTATTACCACGAAAACCACGTAGAAATTTCGCCTTAGAATTAAGGGTCCCATTGCCGCAAAAAGTCGAAAGTAGGAAACGATACCCCTAAGAGAGCGAAAAGGGGGATGAAAGTTTGTTTGAAAATCTATCACTTTTAAAGTCATCATTATCATTGTCAGCCATTTGCAGTGCACTGCTGGACGTAGGCCTCCCCAAGACAGCACCACTCATCCCTGTCCTCCGATTTCCTTATCCAGTGCATATCGGCGACCTTGCATAGGTCGTCGGTCCATCGGGCTGGAGGGCGTCCGACACTACGTTTACCGAGACGCGGTCTCCACTCCAGGACTCGTTTGCTCCATCGGCCATCGGTCCTGCGGCAGACGTGACCAGCCCACTGCCACTTCAACTTGCTAATTTTGCGAGCTATGTCGGTTACCTTGGTTCTCCTACGGATATCCTCATTTCTAATTTTATCCATAAGAGAAACACCCAACATAGCTCGCTCCATAGCCCGTTGAGCGACTTGGAACTTGTGGACCAATCCTGCCGTCAGTGTCCATGTCTCGGCCCCGTAGGTCAGGACTTTTAAAGTAAGAAGCACGAAATATTATCTACCTACTACTGGTTAGAAATAAATGTATGGTACACGCGTATTGTTATTTAAATAAATGATGCGTATCGGCATTTCTGGAAGTTCAACCTTAAAAGGGGATGAAAGTTTGGTCAAACTATGATTATTTTCGGCATTTAAAAAAAACCCGAAATCGAAGAACTAGTGGATGAGCCCAATATAATAGGCGAGAGTAAGGCACATCGCTTGCGCTGGCTTGACCACCTACACAGAATGGGGGAGGATCGCGCGGTGAAAAGAGCCTGGGCAGACCAACGGGACGGCGACCAGTTGGTAGGCCCAGATATCGCTGGAGGGACGTAGTGGAGCCTGATCTGCGCGAGCTTCATGCTGGTGACTGGCAGGAGACAGCGCTGAACAGGAAGGAGTGGCGTATTCTCATTTCGGAGGCCAAGACTCGTTTTGGGTCGGTGAGCCACAGCAGATAGTTAGTTAGTTATAATTATTTTAATCTACGCGAGTGAAACCGCTGCCTCTTAATAGTAAAACCTAATCTCTAATCCGATTACAACAAACATTGTTAATAATAGATCAAATAATATAATTCCAAGGCGGTTTCCAAATTAGTGTCCTGTTTGCACTCTGGGTACGGTAAATCTAATTACGCCGCGCGCATTTCAGGTTCCGTGACGAAAAGTAGCTTTTTGTGACGCTCATGAAATTCACTCAGTGTATTTAATTTAATTTCTACCCTGTTTCAAACAGGTCTGGGTGTACCATGATTTAGTTTGTGAAACATTTTAAAAGTTTTTCCTGCATGAATTGAATTTTTGACTGGCTTGATTTATGCTCCATTAACTCGAGTTATTTATACTCCTGGATAAACTGCAGCCTTTCTAGGCAGCGAAGGATTCTCATTGTGAAGCAGTTTATTTAACAATTGGGTGAGGAGTTATAATGGATATGCAAAGGAGAGCAGATCAAGAAGAAAAACAGAGTTTGGCATCAGCAGGGAATAATGACTGCTAAGTACAAATCTACCATGGTATACATAGTAACTACCAGGCACTATATGGCATTGTTTATATAGTAACTACCAGGTACTATGTGGTATTGTATATATAATTACTCTCATGTGTGGTATTGTATATGTAGTTACTCTCATGTGTGGTATTGTATATGTAGTTACTCTCATGTGTGGTATTGTATATATAGATTTGAAAAAATCTTCCATCATGTTGGTGAACAGTTTCGGGAATATATATGACATTCCTCTGCCTCATCCCAACATGTAGAGGTGTAGGTGTTTACCCTCCAGTTTTGGATCTGAACGGTCGTCTTTGCGGCGTCGTAGAAACATTTCAACATATTAGGGAAGGCTGACGTCCAGCAGTGGACTGCTACTAGCGAATAACAACGTTTGCGTAGCTATCGGGTATTATGTGACATTATTGATACAGTGACTGCCAGCTAGTACCTAGCAGTTACTATGTTCACAATTCCAGCGGTTAACTAAATTTTATTTTCCTGTTTTAATTGTTGTTCTTTTCTTGCTTTTCTAAAACCTAAATATGAATTTTCATATCCCTAACTTTTAGAATTATTGGTTGTCCATACTAATTGTTATCGCCTGTTTTACCCTCTTCAGAATTATTTTTAAGAGAAGAGATTGCCATGTCTTTTACATATGCTACAGTCTTTTTCTTTATCTAATGTCATTAAAATCGGTTAAGCCATTTCGGTGGATCAGGCAACAGAATTACTTACACATTTATATACTTAACTATAGATATATACATAACAATTTAGGTATCCTTGTTTTTTTAGTGAACTGTACACGAAACAAGAATTGTATTGCTCGATCGAGAACCCGTAGTATAAAAAAATGCTATTTTTACCTGAAAAGTCACGTTCAAAATCGTTGGGTTACGATGGAGTAATGAAATTTTTCCTGTACTCAAACGAGTTTCTACTTCCATCGCATTTTCTACGTGATTATATTATGCAAATATACATGTTACGTACTAAAAGCTTTTTAAGTAACACGTGCTCCCAAAAAGTGATAGGTTTCACTTATAGGTATTGATTGTGATGATATCAATAAAACATTTGAAATAAAAATAATCGTATGGAATTTCTATGCTTTCTTAATTAAGGTTCCTTAGTTATTGTTAGTAAGTTGAGAATGTTGAGATGGATGTGTGGTATTACAAGAATGGATAAGGTCCCTGAAAAATTGAGAGGAAGAAGATTAAGTTGGTATGGGCATATAACGAGGAAGGTTGAAAGTCACGTGACAAAAAGAATGTTAAACTACAAGATAGAAGGGTACAAATGTAAAGGTAGACCAAAAAAGAGATAGATAGATTTTGTAGGATGATATGATGATATGTGGAGTGGATGTTAAAGACATATTGCCGACCCCAAATAATTGGGATATGGTGAAAGAAAACAGAGACAGTTATTATTAGTAAAGATAAAAGCCTTATATTAGCAATTACTAATAACTGCGACAAGAACTCAGCTAACGTTTAGCATTGCACTAGTCGAGTGAACGAAATATGCTGTGGTGGCATCAGATGAGTGCCAGAACCGTTTAGCGATTTGACATATGAAGCAATTTTATTTAATTTTTTAAATTATGGCTACAACGGCGTTTGGCATTGATTTTGCCAATTTCAAAGTAAGAAAAGAGCGGTGCTAAATTCCATGCAGATCAGCATACAAGTACAAAGTTTCTAATAATTATAAACCAAATCGCTGCCAGTTAGTACATGTGCTAGTCGATTTCTTATCGATTCGTTACATTAGTACATTAGGAATTGCCCGCGACTTCGTCCGCACTTGACTTGAAATTCCCTCGAGATTCCCGGGACACGAAGTATCGCAGCATTTAAAAAAGACTGTAAGCTGTCGTTTTAGTGGAAACTGTTTCGATACAAGCTAATTTTTATGCGTCCGAACAATTTGAAACTGCTCCTGTGAAAACACCCGCCGGATTCCCAGGATAAGCGCAGAGTTTAAGTCTAAGAATTCCTTTTTTTTTAAATAGCTTAAAAATTACAGACACGGCATGTTTAGAAATTTTATAATATTATAGATATAAATATTCCTTATCACGTAGAATAAGCAGTTCTTATTCGCTTATGCGAAGTATGGACCAGACCTCTGCTCACAGATTGACCTCATAAGCATAGGTGTAAATTTGATATCAGTTCATTCTTTGCTCAGAGGTAAACTTAGATATACGAGTATTAATGACGACTTCTGTGATGGAGTGATATCAGCGTTTGCCGGTTTTGCTTAGAGGTCGGCAACGCGTTGGCGACACCCCTGGTGTTGCAAACGTCCATAAAATAAATAAAAATATACTATAAAATAAAAATAGCTAACAGGAACGCAGAAGTTCCTGGGGCGAGTCCTAGTATTGTTAATGTCGTATATGAATTTTCCGTTTTACGGTGTGGGTGTCTGGTCCGACTTCAGACTTGTCTGTTGTAATATTATCTATAACACAAACGTAATTTGCTAATTGTAGTAAATGTGTGAGGGTAGATGCATATACTATTTGGAATATAAAGTAGAGCACAACGTAGACAGATCTTCAGTCGATACACCACCACCAAGAGCAGAAGTAAATAATGGATCTAAGAATAGAGAAGCTCATTGTAATGATGACATCTTAAGGATAAAGGACGTATCCCACACTAAACTAGGCTATACACAATGTGTGCTTTATTTGCTGATTACTAAAAAGAAAATAATTTCCAAAGTGGAAACATTAATCTCCTACGTGGTCAATGCTATCTCCAAAATCGGTCACAGACAAGTCATTTCCGTGGGCTGACACCTGATTGATGTCCATCTACATATAATGTACGATTGTCCATCCGTTCCGATGTCTCATGTGTAATTCATGCCGCGTGGCCGTTGCACTCGAATGCACCGCGGGGTTCCGCGACCGAAACCCTATTCCCACAGAAATGTAAGACGGCTTCCACTTTTCCAAGTTCCATACAATTTCCATTGAATGCTGTTATATCGAGTATTCAAAGATGTGCGCGTCGTGTCTTGTTTGATCTTATTTTACTTACCTTTGCCTCGCCGTTTTGAGGTTGACACAAATCCTCTTTTCTTTCGCACTTTTCAATAAAGTCGTTCATTGACATCTCGCCACAGTTCTTTATATTGTGTTTTTTAATATATCTGTTTATTTCGGTATACATTAAAATTTGTTGCATGTATCTATAACACATAAACATATTGCACTAAATAACATACTAGGAACTGTTAGTAAAAATAATTCAACTAATAGTAAAGATTTCATTGAAATTATTTTTACATTTAGCTCCTACATAAGTTTTTTTCTACAAAATTAAACCGACTTCTCCACTCAAAAAAAGAATGTTTTTACGACACCTTCAATTGCCAATTTAAAAAAAACAACAAATTTACAAAATATAGTCATTTCTATGTACTTCGCACCGACTTCAAGATGTAGAAAACATTTTTTAACATCTCTGTACATAACGCAATAAATATAAGTATTCCAATACATATTATCATATGAGCAAATCTTTGTCGAGCAGTTTTGGTGGTATATATAATATAGAAATAATTTCTAATATATATGCAGCATTAAGCTATTAAACTAATGAATTTATCTTATCGGTGCTTAGAAATCATGTATTAAGTTATAAAAAAACTTTAATTTTTATTTTAACACCTTTATTTTATTGCGAAATCCCCGTTTGTTTCATTAGCGTGAAGTTATAAAATTTTCACTTACGATCATTAATTTTATATAGTGATGTGACTTTACATTTAAGTTGGTCGAATTATTCGAGTAAATATGAATATAAGCCGACAAGGTACATCTATACATTTAAATAAAATTGGAGTGCTGTTTGTAATATTGAAATAACCGCTTTTTACTACATGAATATGAATCGAATCGAATGAATACGGTACATACACCAAAATAACATTTTTTACAATTTTTCTCTGTCGTCTGTTAATTCCGGCTAATCTCTGAAATAGCTGAACCGATTTTGACGGGACTTTTATTGGCAGGTATCTGATGTAATAAGGAGTAACTTAAGCTACATTTAGTTTAGAAAAACTCTTTTATTTTGGAATTATGACGATTTTCAATCACCACGCTCCGACTTTTGTCTCTTCTGGACTACCCTCACATATTATTAATTAAAAATTACAATAATAAATGGACAGATACGGTAATATAAATCTGTATTAATGTAAGTAGTTATTTCTCTGTAAGTAAAGTTTAAATTCTTTTGAGAAATAAATGTCTTAAACCATAATATAAAAAATTAGATAATACGCTCTAAAACTTTATCGAGATGTCGCCGAACGTTTTGTAGACATTTCACGCGACCAAAAGGCTGGCATCTATTTTGTTCAAAGGCTAAGTAACTATTGCTATTTAACATGATATTTTTTGAGTTATATTTAATTTTTAATTTTAGGTTTTTTTTTCATACTGTAGTTTATATATTATATAAAAAATGCAACAAGTAAATGCTTATAAAACCAATTACAAAAGTTATTTGTAATTTTTTTACAACTTCTGCTAGGTATAATTATTATTTGTCACATTTCTTATTATCGTGTCTTTTCTTGGAAAATTAATTTGGTTGTCTGTCACGTGTGAAGAGGTATCATTTTTCTTTCTTTATTTGTTTTGTTGGCATCACCTTGGTTATAGGCGACGGTGACCATTTCTCATCGGGTGGTCTCTTTACCGAGTTTTAGTAATAAAAATCGCATTGTCTCATGACATAAAGTATAATGACGTCCAAATCCAAATCTATATTATGATAAAAGAAAAAAAAGACTGCATTTCGCGTCAATTTTCTTTTATACGGAAGACCTTCCGTGACCACGGCCACTGAAAAGCGGCCGAAACGTCGGATAAACCTAAATCAAGTAAATTACCGCGCTTAAAACCGTTAAAACGTAGTTTTATTATGTGTACAAGTCGCGAAAACTTAAGAAAATATTAATTTTCTTTTATGTTTCGTTTTAGGCTAATATACAAGTGGACTATTTGATGGTAAGTGCTTACCATAGTCTATCTGCATCTGCATCTCTAACACTGTGTTAATAGTATCAGAATATCAGGTACTATTAGTAGGAAAGCAGATATTATGATTTTAATGTGAGTTTGCAAGCTTATGAGATTATTTAATACTTCCAAATTTTAGTTGCTCTTTGTGTTAATCGTCACTTAAACATTCTGAGTGTGACAGTTGATTAAACATTACTCTTTATTGTAGGCTATTACAGTTACAGAAAACTTATAAACTAGTAATACTATTCTAAATGTGTGCAAAGGACGGTCTTATCGTAAAAGAGCAATCTCTACTGATTTCTTTAATATTTTTTTATAGTATGAACTTTTAGATGAACGTCCATATGAGTCCCGTAAAGACAAAACCTTACACAACATGCATTAATTACTTATTTTATACTTTTGACAATAAAGTTTAAAACTAACTTTGTCTCTACAGACAAAGAGTCGGCAAAAAAAGAATGAAAAACTCCAAAGTCCAAAATTGCATGTTTATTTTGGGGTTTTTTATTGTAATCACTTATTTTATTACGTTCTTCTTATTTACATTTACTAATAAGGTCAATGATTGACGCAACATATTGTTTGTGAATATATTGATATAATACTGTGTGATCTTTTCTAAATAAATAAAAGAAACTTCAATATCGTTAACATGCTATTAATACTGTCGTTAAATTTTAAATTAACTAGTTTATCGAAAATAGAGATTTTAGTAGTGTTACATCACTACTGTAATCCTATCAGATTAGAGATTGATAGAAAAGCTTATTTTATATTGCTGTAAATGGTTTTTATCTTACATTTATTCAGGTTATCTAGAGATTATCATGATTTTAGTATACGTTGTAGTTCGCAGTTTCACTCGCATACTTTTCTCGTCGTGTTAAAGTTGGCCAGTTTCTGAGTTCATAAGGTCGGAGGTAATTTTATCGCATAGAAATAACGATTTACATAATAAAGTGAATTTATTCTTGATGCGGTTTCTTGCTGTAACAAATCGGCCAAGTGAGTTTCGGGTCAAGCACATTTAAGGGTTCAGTAGAGGGCATGAACGTCCACTATTAATTATCACTTGCCATTTGGATACAAAGACTGTCTTGCTTTTAACTCCACTCCATTTTTTATCATAATAGGATGAAGTGTGTGCAGATGTCATAAGTTTTCAATATGTATCAGAGCGCAAATTGTGGGCAGTGGATAGGCGAAGGAATTTAAAACGTTATTATATTCTCTATCCATATTATCTAGTAATATAATGTTACATACCAACAAAGAAATGCGCACACCTGGCTGCCGTAAAACGCAGTCTATTACCTTCCCTGCATTCGGAGTTCTTTTGTTTACTTCGTGTTTAAAACTTTCAATTAAGAAAAACATCTAAATAAACAACATAAAACATCAAGGTATTATACAGTTTAGTATAAAACAATGCCCGATCGGTAGGGTGGGGCAGCCAAGCGACGAATACGATACGAGTAAGACGTGTGTAGTACTTTCGATTAGCGATATAGTGACAGACTTTGCGCGTGTTATTGAATCGTGCAGTGTGTACTTGTTGTATCCAGTTATATTTGTACCTGTTTTATACGTTTTTGTACAGTTCTAATAAACTCTATAGTAATTCCAACGGCATTTTAATTCGAGCCCTGTGTAGCTCGTAACAATAAGTACAGCTTTCTTAATTTTTTTATGTACCGTTAATTATGCCGGTATGTTTAATCTTTATATTCAATCCTCCCACACAATCTTATTTGAAATATACTGTAGGTATTTATGTAAAAAAAAATCGTCCCCACAAACGTCTCCAGACGTCTCATAAGTCGATAAATCATTAAAATATTCGAAAACAATCTCTCCCTACGCGATTTGATCAATAATGTATAAGATCCCGTTATAGCACGACACGTGTTCATTGTAATTCCAACTGAGTACTGTTTGCTCTTTTTTTTTGGGAGCCCTCGCGAAGTTGTTTTAAAATTAACATTGGTTTTCTTAATCGATTTTATTCGACAGTCGTTTATATTGCTGTCAGTCGATATCAAAATTCTTAGTTTAAAGTTATTTCTATCAGTGCAGGAAGGGAGAGAGAATACAATTTCCTGCGGCCGGGCGGTCTATCGTAAGAATCAAAAGCAACCCACAACATTTTGAAAATTTTTTATACTCTCAAATTATAAAACAAAAACGAGAATTTTGTATATACTTACTGTACCTGTGTGTGTTATTGTTTATTTTTATTAGTATTTTTAAAGATTTCTTAGCCCTTAGCCAAAGCCCTTACATAAATCCTCTGATCGGAGGCGGGCAGCAGCGTCTCCGATGCGAGTAAGCCGGTACTGCGGTCACCAATTTAAAATTAAATTAAATTTTAACCTATGTATGACCTTCAAAAAGTGTTCTCCAGTGGAACTTATTTTGAATTTGCCAAGCGTGATGACTATGGTATTTCCCCCATTATGAATCGCAAACATAGACCATGGCCCTCAGTTCCCGGCGGCCCCGCTAGTCCCGGCTACGGCAGTGATATGTGGCGGATATGTGGCGCGTACTTGGGGAGGCCTACGTCCAGCAGTGGACTGAAATTGGCTGAAGAAGAAGAAGCGAAAGCCTTATCCCTAAAAAATCGTTATGTATGTCTTCGTATGTCACAGTAATTATTCTCAAAACTACTAAGATATGGACTAACGCTGCTATAGAATAGTGTATCACAAATTTCAAATAGATACCTCTTAGGAATAGCCATCATATACACAACTAACAGAGTGTGAAAAAATAATTACAAGTACTTATGTAAGGCAAATTGCGGATAGAGAGCACCCCCCAGACCCGCCCGCCGGAGCACAGCTTCTCTCCACGCTCCGCATACCGCCGACGCCCATAGCTCGCACAGTTAGCAGCTAGGCGTCGGACGGAACGGGGGATAAAAGAAGCGGCATTGGAGGTTTGCTTGCAAAATTGCTCACTTGTTCACATTGCTCTCTCTCTCTCGCTCTGTCATTCATCATTCTCTCTGTAACTCGTCTATGTATAGTTTTAATTTAATTGCAAATAACACCAATAATATGTCAAATAGTCAGGTAAGATATTACATTTCCCAAGTCACAAAAACGCTCCCCATCCCGCCAAATTTATTTTAAAAGATACTAAAACAAAATACAGCTTCAAGATTTTTTTTAATAATTAGAATATTTTCAATTGATCGCTTTTAAAGGTTCCGGATCCAAATTCGTAACCTCCGCGGATCTCTTCACTGTGCCCAGACCAACATTTTCAATTATCAAATCTACACTCAGCTTAAATTGCTCCAGGTACTAAATAAGAGTCGAACAACACACAATTAAACGCACTATTAACTCACATTTTCACCGAAACTGTCAATTGTAAAGTAAACAATACGAATAAGGCTGGGTGCGCACGAGCGGCGAACAATTACCGCCGGCCATTGTTCGTGACCGCTCGGTCGGCGCGTGGAATTACACTCTCCGTTACCACTAGTGGCTGTTACACAATCGATAGTTTACTAGTTTTATAGAATGTGGCAACTAAGTTGATCTTGGTCAGACTAAAAATAAATCGCTGTTGTTTACATCATAAACCCTGTTTTTAATACCATTATAAAAAATAATATGTACACGTCACGTTTATAAGTGTAATTAATTCATTTATACAGATACATAAAATTGAACTGTCTGCTTGTAATGTCAAAATTAAAACTTAAACAAAATCATAACTCGGAACATGAGATTCCGAAAATGCAATTTTTGTCCTTTGTATGTTCCAGCTAATCTCTGAAACGACTAGGCTCATTTTTACGGAACTTACACTCCCAGATAGCTGATATTATAAGGAGTAACATAAACAACTTTTTTTTAGGGTATCGTGAAAAAATTCCACGCGGATGAAGTCACAGGCACAGTTAGTAAATTATGACAATTCATATACATATACAGTAGAAGTACCAGTGTTTCTTTCCAACGACAAGGATTTTAATCGTTTGGGAATGAGCAACGTTAAAATTATCAAGTGTTTGAAATTACCAAGATGAAGGAAAACATCGTAAGAAAACTTGCATATCCAAATTGTCGACGGGTCAAATTTCCGATATGCTTTGGAAAAGCGTGACTGAGAGAACCTATGCCGCCCGTTCCATTAAAACATGAAGTATGGATTCCAGATATTTCTGGACTCATATTGTTAGAGTAATTAATTTGTAATAAAATTTTATTTGAAGCGTCGCAATTAATTTTATAAACAATAAAAATAAAATTTGTAATTTGTAAAATAAAAGATTTTAGTTCTTAATTGCCTTATCCTTATTACATAACATATATAAAATTTATATATTAATTAATTTTGTGCAGAAATACAAAACTAAAATGAATTATCTTGAAATACATTGCATTTATTTTAAGTGGTATTTAAAAAAAATATTATATTATTAATTAAAAAAATCATTATTACAATTATAAATTCCAAGTTTTAATTAAACATTGACTTAATAGCGTGAAAGTCTCTGAGTGTGGCAGCAAATTAATGGTTAAATACGATAAATAAAGCAATCACGCGTTCATGTGTCCCGTCCTTAACTATGGTTAATGAACCGTGCCTTTTGTTTGAGCTGGCCTAATTTGCAAAATGTATTTATAAATAGAGTTATTAATGTCACATAATGTAGGATATAGGCTGATAAAGTTTACATGGAGAAGGAGTGCAGAAAGCAATGTTTTTATATTAATATGCGTAAAAGATAAATCCTAGTTTTTAAAGAAAAATCATCTTCATTTAAAAACTAGGATATATCCGTGACTTCGTTCACACTTGACTTGAAATTCCTGCGGTATTCCAAATTCTGCGGGATAACCGCAGTATTTAAAAAGCATGTAAACTGTCGTTTTAGTGAAAACTGTGTCGGAATAAGCTAACTTTTATGTACCGGAACAACTTCAAACCACTGCCGGAAAAAATCCCGGTATAAAAACTATCCCACATTTTATTACATAAAACTTCCTATCAATCCGAGTTTTATTTTAAATCTGGCCATTTTAAATAATTCTCAGAAATATTCCCGCGGGACTCCCTTGAAAAAAAGTAGCGCAGATTTTAAGTCTAAGAATTATCTGTCGATCGACAAAAGCCGCATCGAAATCGGCCTCGTAGTTTTTACGTGAATCCCGAAAAAACAGATAAACCGACAAACAAAAGAAATCTAAAGATAGTTTATTCCAGTGGTCTTTTAAATAGCTTCAATGTACAGACAGGGCATGTTTACAACTGTATAATATTATAGCATATAGGCAACTGTATCCACTTTCCGCCAGATACTTAGATCGGTTCAAGTTGAACGAGGACCTCTCGTGTCCCTGTGAACCTGGAACACCAGAAATCCCCTACACGCCCTATTCGAATGCCCCCTTCACACGACGGAGCGGTACAACCTGGCCAGCACCCTAGACGTGGATGTCACGCAAGGAAATATTGCAGAATTAATGAGAAAAAATAAAATCAAGGACTTTATGCAGTACGCGATAAAAACTGTAGAAATGGTGATAAAAAGAAATAAAAGCTAGTAAAATGTTGCTAATATCTTTATATATAAATATATTTCTTGTGTGCGTGTGTATGTCACTGAACTCCTTCTAGACGGCTGGACGGATTTTGATGAAATTTTGTGTGTGTGTGTGTTTGAGTAGATCCCGGGATGGTTTAGATCCACAATTGGAACCGGTAGGTGGCGCTGAGATCGGGTTCTAGAATCCTCCTAATCACCGGGAGCGACTTTGGTGATTTTGTTTTTGTGTGTTTGAGCGGGTTCCCCGAATGGCTTAAATCTACAATTGGAACCGGTAGGTGGCGCTGGGATCGGGTCCTAGATTTTTATTTTTCAGAGCGGAACAACGTCTGCTGGGGCCGCTAGTATATGTATAATAAGTATATTATATTTGTTAACATTAGAACAAGTAATAAAAACTGTATTATAGGCCTTAGATTTTTAAGAAATAAATATAAATTAAATAGATCTTAATAAGATGTATACGAATATATACTAGGATAGTATAGATTATAAGAAAATTTAATAGATACAAGATGAAAAAATCATGAAAAGAAAAACGAAAGAAAAAGAAAACATACTAAAATAAAGACTGACATTTATCTACCCCTCGAAACAGAATATAATAAAAGAAAATATATTAAAATAAAAGATCAAAAAAGAGCTCTGCCCTGACATATGGCGGAGGAAGGCGATTAAAAAAAAAACACTTTCCGCCAGATCGACGTATCCGCTGTACTCCAGTGATATAAAACAGCCTCTCTTTGACCGCATGTGGCATGCCAGAAAACGAACTATCAAGAAGACAATGCTCAGTCGTGGACTTAGATGACCTGACGAAACTCTTGTTAAGCAACAATAAAACAATGCACCTTTATTTATCATACGAATAGATTAAGTGAATTATCTTTTCTATTGTAGAAACGTTGTGTCGATGTAATACAATATCTTATGGCAGGGAAGCGATAGATTGTACGCGATGTATGCAAATAAGTTTGTGGTCCAAGTTAGAAGAAAAATCGAAATGTGTGCTGGGACAAATAATAGAAGTGAAACTTCAAGGGACAAGTGGAAAAACGAATGGCAACGGATACGTGGCAAAACGCATCGCAACAAAATTTCAACTTAAAGTTTTAGGGCCAGGTTTAAAAATTGGACAAGTACATTAACACACTTGTCCCTTGAAGTTTCAGTTCTATTATGTGTCCCAGCACACATTTCAATTTTTCGCAGGTTTACTGCATATAACGATTTGGTTAGATTAGGTACATTTTAATTAATGCGTTTTTATTTAAACATATTTTATTTTTTCAAACAAAAAAACTGAATTCGATCCGGAAACAAAAAAAACCGCATCCATAGTATACTCTAAAACTATGCTGCCTCTCACTACGTCTAGTCTAAATTTATGCCGCTCCTCCACGCGGCCGTAACACTTTTTCGTCACAGATAAATCCTAAGGCCCCCGTTTATATAGAAGTTTCACTTCTAAAATTTTTTTTGTGCATCAGCTGACCACAATAGAAAACATAATCAATAACCATACTATGTGACCCACTTTTTACATTTATTACCCCCTCCCGCTTTACGGCGTTTGTAACAGACCACCGCCAAATACCTAACCAGCTGTACCCGCGACGCCATTCACGATTGAAGTTTAAAATTTCAACAATATCCAATAAAATTTAAACAAAATTAGTTTAGCAGTTTTTGAATGAAAGAATAACAAACGGATGGATGTTCAATATTCAAAAAAATCTGCGTTCTTCGTTGTCGTTGTCAGACGCAAGATAATAATAATTATTGTTTCAATAAATCAGTTATTAATAAGTAGCTAATAATATTATGAATACCTATTAATTGTTGCATTTTATTTATTATTAAGTTCATAGACAAATTCTTGTAACTCAAACCTACATATAACATAATGCTATATTGATTGACTCATTAATCATATCCATCTACCAATAAGAAAATCAATTACGTTCATTACATAGACATATTCTCTGTGAGGGGCAACGCAGTAAAAGTCTTTTACTGTATAAATATTCAAATTATTCATTTAATATGATTCATATCGAGAAACATATTTTCACTATTCCTCTATAGTATACTATATGAGAAAATAATACTGGTTTTAGGAGCACCTTCATTTTCGTGTTTGGGTGAGTTGGGGTCAAAATGAAAATAAATCTTGATGCCAAAATTAGACAGATTTTTCGATACACAGATGACATAATAGCAAAAAATAATCATTACAAAAAAAGCTTAGTTAGTTTGGGACGCAACGTGTGTTGACACTTTGGCAGCGTCCCATCTTCCCGATACTTGGGTCACTTTTTGAAGGACATACATATAGGTTAAAATTTAATTTTACTACCTAGTCTATGTACACCAGGAAGAAGACGCGACAAGAAACTCCCCAGCAACACGTGTAGCTAAAAAATGTTTTTCCTTTTATTTCTCTTATTCCATTTATATTTCAAGTTCTTTTTTTATAAGTTTTATACAGAAGTGAACTATGTTACAGAATGACTTTTGAAGAATTAATGGAGTTGTGGCAAACAGGCAATAAGACAGAGACACAAAAAAAGTAAAGAAAAATATTACCTACTATAGTTATAATAAAGACATGATGTACTACATTTTTTTATTTGTTTTGCTGCAACATATCTCCATAAATTCCTTACAAGCTTGGCAAGATAAAAACTTTGTACAAAATAGTATAAGAGGTTGGAGCGAACTGCTATGTAAATGAAGTTTTGTCATTTAAGTATTCTTCAATAGTGTAGTATCGCTTTTTTAGCAAGATACTTTTTAATTTTCATATCCTCTTCACGTCTTCATTATGTCCCATCGACAAGAAACAATTTAGAGATTTCGTTGATAATCGCCGAACGTCTGTATTCACCAATTTGGGGTTTGCCAAAACAATGTCAAATGCCATTCTGTGTGGGTGGAGCAGCAATTTGGTCTGTTTTTGTAGATCGTACAATTATCCGGCGTGTTCTAAAATCAATTCTAACTGTTGAACAAATAGAAAGCTTTTGTTGGTTTACGATAAATGGTTTCTAATTTTCAATGTTTAATTTGCGACGAAACTTGTAATTTGAATTTTTGAAGTTTCTGTGTCAATTTTTAGATATGACGACGTTTTGTCCGTGCGGGAACGAAGGAAGTATGCTGATTTCTGCTGCCAGACAGCCTCTTGTAAAAGGCGACAAAACAACCCACTGTCCGGAAGTAGGGAATTGCCCATCTAGGTGCATACCACTCCTGGTTTAGACTAACAAGCTTGAGTTGTGTACCGACATCAGTTATGAAATCTTTGCAACCGAGATTTCAACACATTTTGCAGGATAAAAATTACACGTTCGTGTTTAAATTCATTTATTATATTACATTAATGCGTTAGAATCAGCATGAAATTAAACATTAGAAGTACAATAAGCATTTCTGATATCTCCACATTAATGAAGATTGTCTATTTTGACCTAACATGTTAGTTGTGCTCAAGATTACTGCGTGGGCTGAAATAGCAAGCATAATAATCGTTTAGAGTGGAAAGTTAATGATTCCATAGATTACAATACATCTATTTGCATTTATGTACATGTGTCTCTTTTAATAATTGCATTGTTTCTAGGGTTCCTTATGAAACGGCCATTTCTGTCCTTCTGGCTGTGTATGTTGAACGCGTCAATTATTCTATTCATCATTCATTCATAATGTTATTAATAGTGTTACGAGCTACAGGAGACGAATTAGAAAAATGCCGCTGGAATTACTATAGAGTTTATTAGAACTGTACAAACACGTATAAAACAAGTACACATAAAACTGGATGCAACCAGTTCACACTGTATAAACTGCACGATTCAATTACACGCGAAAAAGTCCGTCACTATATTGCTAATCGAAAGTACTCCACATGGATTATTACCTGCTCACTTGTACCCCACTCGTTACGATAATTGCATTGATCATATATTATTAAAAACCAAATTATCTGCTATATCTCTTGTACTTGATACATTGATAACTGATCATACCCCATTGGTACTGTACTGCAGTCGGAAGCCTCCTGTACACAAATCCTCTCGTAATCAACTTTATTTCAATGAATCCGCTTGTATCAAAGATATTGAAAATATAGACTTCACTCCTGTAATTACATGTGATGACCCAGAAGAAGCGGCTTATAAATTTATTAATACTTTAATGGAAACCGTAAAATCACATACAGTTGTTTCTGTAATCCCAAACAGAAAGAGAATAATCAAGCCTTGGATTACGCCCGGCCTTTTACGTTGTATCCGAAATCGAGATAAACTCTATAAGAACTCAAAAAAAGATCCTGATAATCTTATACTTAAAACTACATATATGAGATATAAAACTTTTTGTAATAACCTCTTAAAAAAGATCAAAATAATTATGAGAGTCAAGAGTTTGATAAGGCTAAAGGTAATCCAAAAGCTACTTGGAAGCTTATAAAAAGCATTGCTAATCTTAAAACAAATAATGAGTTGCCTACTGAGTTGTTGTCAATTTCATCTAACGCAAACTCTTCTGTAGACTTGGTTAATAGTTTCTTTGGGAATATAGGTGCTTCTCTAGCTTCTAAAATTACCCCTCATACCAACCCGAGCCTCACAAAATCTAATTTATGTTATTCACAACTTCATTCTATGGCTCTCTTAAATACGGATAATGCTGAGGTTGAACAAATTATCTTGGACTTGAAAAGCTGTGCTCCTGGTTGGGATTTAATTTCATCTTCTTTCGTCAAAGCCGCACGCCATGTTCTGATTCCTATTATTACGTATATCATTAATTTATGCTTTTCTTCAGGAGTTTTCCCTAAAGTTTTTAAGAAAGCGGTTATCTATCCTATTCACAAGGGTGGTGCTAGGGATAGTGTTAACAATTATAGACCTATTGCGATGCTATCAACTTTTTCTAAAATTATGGAAAAAATCCTGAACAGCAGACTCATGGAGTTCTTGAGCTTTAACAAAATTCTTGCCGAAAACCAATATGGCTTTCGAAGGGGCTGTTCAACTGAAGATGCTGTTTTGAAACTCTGTGACTCTGTTGTTAAAGAACTAAATATGAAACGCAAATCAATTGGAATATTTCTGGATTTATCCAAAGCTTTCGACACTGTCTCTGTCCCTATTCTTGTGAATAAACTTAACTTGATTGGCGTTAGAGGATTAGTTCTGGATATCTTTAAAAGTTACTTGAGCTCTAGGTCTCAGTATGTCAAAATTGGTGATTATGTTAGCCAAGATTTACAAATTAATTTTGGCGTACCTCAAGGCAGTGTCCTCGGACCCACATTATTTTTAATATATGTGAACAACCTGTGTCAATTAACTATACCTAACTGCAAAATTTTAAGTTATGTAGACGACACGGCTTTATTAGTTAGTGGTAGCTCTTGGGATGAAGTGGCTAAGAACGCCGAGACTGCAATGCATACTGTCATGCTGTGGCTTTCAAATAACCTACTCTCATTAAATATTGATAAAACTAAATTTGTACCTTTTGCCCCTAACATCTCTTTATTGCCTCCTGTGTCCTTAACAATTCTTGCTCATAATTGTAAGCTTGATCGGTCCGTTATTTGTACATGTCCTCCACTAAGCCGTGTAGATTTTATAAGGTACTTAGGCGTTTTAATTGACAACACATTGAATTGGAAACCACAAATACAAGCGTTAATTTCTCGTGTGTGTAAACTGATTTTTGTTTTCAAATCACTTAGGAATGTTGTTGGTATTGAAATTTTAAAAACAGTGTATTATACGCTGGGACAATCAATCTTAAATTATTGCATTACAGCCTGGGGTGGAGCGGCTAAATCAATTATCTTAAGACTTGAAAGAGCTCAACGAGCAGTTCTCAAAGTGATTTTGTTTAAACCAATACGGTTTCCAACTTCCGAACTATACATTTTGTTTAAGGTTCTTTCTGTAAGGAAACTTTTTATTATGCAGTTAGTTCTTCATAAGCACCGTATTTTGCCGTTTGACCCTAGTATATATAATAAAAGAAGACACGACTTAGTTTGTACACTTGTACCATGCCGCCTGCGATTAGCTGACCGACATGCTTATTTTCTTAGTCCCAAAATTTACAACCGACTTAATAAGTTACTAAATATATACTCTCTTACTCATCGCGAATGTAAATTAAAATTATTCAACTGGCTAATAGAACTCCCTTATGACGACACCGAGAATTTACTAAACTGACTACACCAGTCTAATAAGTCTGTAACCATACACTCACTCGTTTCACTTGTACACATATCACACACATACACACACAACATACACACCACATACACTACACACCACATTCATATACACACCACAAACACATCTATGCATTTCCATATACATTACAAATATTAACACGAAAATTTCAAATGTATAAACTTTAAAATTATTTTCTTTTAATTGTAAAACAAACGAGTTGTCTGGAAGTGGGCGCCAACAACTGCAACACAGTATTATACTACAGCAGTTGTTTGCGACACCAAATTGTTTCTGTATACTTTGTTATTGGTTTCGAATAAAATTCTTTAATTCTCTTCTTTAATGTCTTACTCGTATCGTAGTCGTCGCTTGACTGCCCCACCCCTCCGTTTGGGCATTGATTTATACTAAACTGTATAATAGTCAGGTGTGCGGCATAAATACGCCGAGTTTATGCCGCACACATGGCAAGCTTCAACGGCCATAAAACAAGTTCAATAACAATAGCATGTTTTTCTGGATTAAACATTCTAAACACAAAGTAAACAAAAGAATTCCTATATCAAAGAAGGCAGTAAATGGCGTTTTACGACGGGTAGGTGTGCGCATTTCTTTGTCGGTATGTAACAATAGTATTTAGTTTTTATTTTCAATTTACTTTATTATATTTGGGTGCTAACTGCTGTAGTATTAAAAACTAAAGCCCAAAGCTTGTTAAAGATGAGAATCATGAATGAATGTCCCATTTCATTAGAACGTAAGACATGAATGGGGAGAAATTAGTTTTCAAAATTATGAAAGTTTTGCCCTTTAATTTTTAAACTATGAGGTGGAAAATTTTGAAAAGCCAATCAAGCTCCTAAAACACTTTCAACTAAAATTAATTTGAACAAATCAGTTGAACATACAGATTTTAAGATATGGGTATTCTTAATTAAATGCTTTTCTATGATTTTATAGCCAAGCCGAAAATGGGGATGTTTTCGACCACTACACCACCCCTAGGTATAACCAAACTACCAAGAACCATGGTAATTTATTGGTATAAATCATAAGAGTTTAGTAGCTCCGTTTTATTCATTTGTCTACGGAATCCCAATAAAACAAAATAAATGTAAACACAAAGAAAATATATAAATCATCGATATAATGAGTTCACAAACCACTTTTACTTTCTGAAGGAAGCTATTCAATTAAACTCTACTGCCTACACATACATGCTGTTACTGAGCCCCAGTCAAATTAAGTATAGTAGTGTAAGTTAGTGCAGGTAATTAAGTGGTTTAAGTTTTCCATTAAGTGGGCCCTCTGCCTGTCTGCTGAACTCATGCAATAACATAAATTAAAAAAAAACACAAGTCTAACTTGCTTAATTTGGGGATATACAATATGTGTGTTTGTCTGCTGATTATTAAAAATATTATTTATATTTATTATATATTATGAATACATGTAGTACCTCCATTGTACTGGCAACGCTGCATTCACCTTTGCCTGTAATCGTCTGGGCAGTCTGATTCTTGAGAGTAGATTTTGCAAAATTTTCGTAGTTAGACGTAAATGATCAATTCTTAATATCTTAAACATTAAAAACAATCTATTGTATGATTCTGTTAATACTAATTTTCAATGTACGAGTATCTCAAATCACAAATAATAAAAGTTTACTTAATACTCAGAATAAACATAAGTATACTCGTAGGTACAAAACAAACAACTAAATATATTAGTATAGATAAAGAAAATATATTTTACAA
Source organism: Dendrolimus pini (assembly GCA_949752895.1). Taxonomy (NCBI): domain Eukaryota; kingdom Metazoa; phylum Arthropoda; class Insecta; order Lepidoptera; family Lasiocampidae; genus Dendrolimus; species Dendrolimus pini. The sequence continues at coordinate 13,792,873 of OX457145.1, read as the reverse complement.
ACAATGATTAAGATGGTAATGAACAACGAGCGGCCTTATCGCCATACCCACCATGAATTTTTTATTTTGTATGAAACCTTCGTGTTTGGGTCATAGTGTTTTATAAGTTGATATTTGTAATTTTTCGTTGAATTTCAATATAAAACTGCAAAATGAAACTTGTTTTTTTCCTAAATAACTTTATATCTAAATATTATAAATTTTTTAACATTCTCTTTCATATAATCGTTGTCAATTATGTTTAGATATAATATTTCATAAAATATAATTAAATTGAAGACTGTTCTGTGTATCCGATACAAATAAATAAATTCAAGAGTTACCTTACGAATCTACATATACTGTGGCATGTTTGGAATAAGTCGTAAATTTTATTATTAGCGAGCAATCGTAACTCATCTGTCCGTCTGTTACCAAGATATTAATGCAGATTAAGATCTTTGGAATGTTAAATCTTAAAGTTAAAATGTTTATTAACAATAAAGTTGCAGTTTCAATCTGGTAAAGGTCAATGTCACCTCACAGATTGGTGAAGGGATAAAAAGTAATATTTTACTTCTTATTACTAGGATATGCCCGCGACTGCATCCACGTTTGACTTGAAATTCCCGACACAAAGTATCGAAGTAATTAAAAAATAATATAGACTATCGTTTTAGTGAAAACTCTGTCGGACTAAGCCAATTTTTATTTTTATATTTAGTAAAATTTGCTATTGATCTGCGTAAAAAAATCGGTTGTCTGTAAAGTCGGTTTACTGACGATAGTTGAACGTGACAACGTCTTAAGAAAATAATGATGGAATGGTTTCATTTTCAAAAGAAATTTTTAATTTTAATTTGTTTGATAGATATTTTGTATGGATATAGAGAAGGAGGTAAATGGAAATCACAATTGAATTGATCAAGTTACATTTATTTGTACACATAAATACAATAATACTCATTTCTTGTATAAGAGGTTTACGAGCAGCAGACGAGTATCGCGCTGTGCTAAGCCACTATTTTAATACAAAGCTAAAAAAAAAAACAAAGAGATACAATTGACGCTTGTTTGACAGGGATGTTACGTCATTACGAGTTTAGTGCAGTTGCCGGCCACTTCGTTTGTTTGTTTTTTTCGTGTAAATAAAGTAATATTTAAGTGTACTATGTAAATAACAAGTCTCTGTGCTAAATACAACAATATTATATAAAATAGAAGTGTATTTTAGTTCTAAATACACAGTTAAGTGACACAATGAACAAAAAGCTTCGACGCCGTGGGACAGCCGATTTGTCAACAGAACTATAATATTATAGATAATAGGTTTGTCTGGATTATTTGGTAAACAAGAGGTATGTAATTAATCAGTTATTCACAATGCTGTTGTCCTAGTGTCTTTCTTTATATAACTACTGAAAATAATAAAAATAATCTTAATCTCATAGAGGTTATAAAACAGTATTATTCGAATTGTTCAGTTGCCATTGTTATGACCGGAAACAATCGAAAGTAATAGACAATAAATTACAAAATTCCGGGCGAAACCCAATGGCTTTCGGGCGTGTTATTTATATTTAGAAAAATCGATTTTACATTCATTAAATTCTCGACTCGTCAAAATTGTCTTCCGTAAAAAATCGCAACTTTTTGAGGCTATAATTTTTTAATCAAAATGGGAAAAAGAAGTAATGAAGAAGACGAAGAATACTTAAGAAACAAAATAAGGAAGTTAGAAAATAAGCTTGTAAAAGAAAACAAGGGAAGAGTCAAATATAGAGTCACAAACATCTTTGATGCCTCCCTCTCCAAGAGTTGAGGAGACAGAACCACAGCCAGGACCATCTAACTCAGTAGAGAACCTGGACACAGGTACCATTCTATTAATTTTCTTTACCCACATTCTATTAAATCAAATTTAAGTCTGAAAAGACTATGCATTATCACTTAGCGGATAAACTCCCTGAAAAATCAATTTCAAATATAAAGGGACTAAGTGTTATCACTGAATAGTGAATTATCTTGCCAAATTAGTATTGGCATAAATATATGTTTCTATGCGCTATCACATAGTGGATAGACAATCAAATAAACTGCCTGAAAAATTAATTTCAGTTACTAAAACAATATCAATTAGAGAATTATCTTGCCAAATTAGTATTGGCATAAATATATGTTTCTATGCGCTATCACATAGTGGATAGACAATCGAATAAACTGCCTGAAAAATTAATTTCAGCTACTAAAACAATGTCACTTAGTGAATTATCTTGCCAAATGAGTATTGACATAAATATACATGTTTTCTATGCACTATCACATAGTGGATAGACAATCGAATAAACTGCCTGAAAAATTAATTTCAGTTACTAAAACGATGCCACTTAGTGAATTATCTTGCCAAATGAGTATTGACATAAATATACATGTTTCTATGCGCTATCACATAGTGGATAGACAATCGAATAAACTGCCTGCAAATTAATTTCAGTTACTTAAATGATGCCACTTAGTGAATTATCTTGCCAAATCAGTCTTGACATAAAATATACATGTTTCTATGCGCTATCACATAGTGGATAGACAATCGAAACTAAAAAGGTTGCTTTCTTATACAAAGAAAATATTTTTGCCTTATACATAAGGGATTTATTCTCAAAATTATCACAAAAAAATCTGGCGTTTCTTAACAAATTGTAACAAATAAAATTCCAGATGAGGAATAACTCTCTGAAGAGCTACTCCAGGCACTGGGAAATGTAGGAAAGGAAACAGCCATAGTTGGAGATCCCATTACAAATGAATTAACTCTCTGGTGGACATGGATTATGAACAATAGATGGGTAAAGACGCTAGGGATCACATATCCAAAAAGTACCATACACCTAGTAACTATTTAAGTGCTATTGCTCCTTCACGTAATCCAGAAATAAAAGCCGCAATTTCTGAATTATCCCTCAAAAGGGACAAAAGAATAATACACTGGAAAATGTGTTAGGAAAAATTGTGACATGTTTGGGTCTTATAAATATAAATCTTTAACCAGCTTGTTAAAAGGAAATATTAATTCAAAATTGTTAATAGAAGAAATCAATGCCATCAGTGATGTCAATGAAATCAAATCTAACAGCTGAAGTCTTTCACCAAGACTGCTTTAAGGAAGTTTTTTGCACTGGCAGGATCTAATTAAACAGTGAAGGATGCAGTTCGTAACTCGAAAGTCTGATGAATTTTTATTTGGAAAGGACTGTTCAGAAAAATTAAAGCTGCGCAGACTATTCAAAAGACCAAAACTTAAATAATGAATGATACCTCGTCTATAATGAAAACAATAAAACTAGTAAATCAGGAAACTGGAAAGGCTCACCTCCAGAACTATACCAAGTCCAGCAACAACATTACAATCAAGCTTGCGGCGGGCCACATCAACAACCACAGAGGAGGAACTACAGACAAAACAAGGACCAGAAACGACAACCTCACAAGAGCAACTACTAGGCGACCAGGTACAAACAGGAAGATAAAAATTATTTAAAAATAAAGGGCTACAGATTACAAAAGACCCTGTGGTGTACGGCTGGATTGAAAGGTATAAAATCCCTTTCAAACAAACACCTCCACCTTTTCTGGCAGAACAGCAAATTGGTCAAAATAAGGAAAAGAAATTATACACAAGGAAATACAATATTACTTTCATTAGGAGCAATATCTGAGTGTTCTTACAGGCCAGACTAATTTATATCCCCAATATTTCTTGTTCAAAAACCAAATAATGACCTATTATTGTATAGATTCATATTATTAATATAGGTTCATTTTAAATAAAAAAATTATAATTAAAAAAGGCTCAATTACTAAATAGAAATTGAACACTTTAAACTTAAAGATCTAAAATCTTCATAGAACCACTTGAAAATTAATTTTTAAAGATTGTTATATTGCTGAAATTTACCAGAAAGAAGCCTATTTTCTATACCTAGATCAGATAAGTGTAAAAAGTTTTAAAGATAAAGCTCTGCCCTATGGATTATGTACAAAAGCCCTCTTTTTGAATTTACAAAAATTATCAAACTAATTAGTACTTATCCTAGAAACCAGAACATAATTGTTAGCTGTTATTTAGATGATAGCTTATATTTTTCGGATTCAGAATCCAAATGTAAAGATAGATGGATAAAAAATAGCATGTCAGCTATTTCAGGATTTAGGCTATACCATCAATTATGAGAAAAGTGTTCTTATACCTAACAAAATATGTAAATATAGGTATTTGCTTTAGGATTTAATTTAAATTCAAAAAATCTTCCATTGTCAGTTCCATAGGAAAAACAAATGTCAATTCTAGACAAAATTGAGTTTTTTTTTTTTTGACAAAAAGCAAATGTAAATAAGAAAAATTACAACAAAAAATGCTTCTTTCTCCAGTACTTTACTCTAAATAAACATAAATATAATCTATTAAAAAAATTACAATTTTCAATTAGAACTTCATACAGACACATCCTCTACAAAATGGGGAGCCGTAATGGTACTGAAAAAGTGTCTGGTTGTTCATCTAAATCTGAAAAAGAACACCATATACATTTTTTAGAACTTAAATCAGCATTTCTTGGCCTTCAGTGTTTTTCAAGAAAAATGTATAACTATGAAATTCTATTAATAATAGATAACAGCAGTAGCTTATATTAATAAATGGGAGGAAATCACTTCCCATACCTAAATATAACTAGGGATATTTGGCAATGGTGTGAAGATAAAAATATATAGTTATTTTCTTCTTACATAAACACATAATATAATTTAGCAAATATAGAATCTAGAAGGGATAGTATTATAGAATGGAAACTCTGCCCAAGAGCTTATAACAAAATTGTTACCAAATTTGGCAACCCCGAAATAGATCTTTTTGCTTCAAAAGTAAATAAAAAATGTGAAAAGTTTGTTTCATGGAAATGTGATTCAGAAGCTTTCAACATTAATGCCTTTAAGATCAAATGGGAAAATATATTTTTCTATGCTTTTCCCCCTTCCTATCTTATATTAAAAATGCAAATATGATAAATACATATGAAGCATCTATTCCTTACATTATTAAATTTTTAAGTGAAATATTTGGAACTGGAGCCCCATTTGGTACTTTATATACAGCAAGATCTGCCGTATCTCTTATAATGGGACCAAAAGTATGAATTCATACAATTAAAAGATTCATGAAAGGGAGTTCTCAGGTCAAAACCATCAACACCCAAATTTGACATAACTTTGGACTCGGGAGTGGTACTGTACCACTTAGCAAGCTATCTAATGGACAAAATACCTTTAGAACAACTAACAAGAAATATGGTAACAATACTTGCACTTATTACAGGACAAAGGGTACAGACATTGTCTCTTAATAAGTTTAAATAACATAATTGTAGACACTACTAAAATGAAAATATTTATACCAGATATGATAAAAACCTCCAAAAAAAGCTCCAACCAATGTTTACATTGAAGAAATATGAATAAAAATTGGATATTTACCCATACCATCTTAAAAGCATATATTGAAATGACAGAACCACTGAAGAAAGATACAAGTAAATTAATCATCATATAAAAACAGTATCATCATCATGCATCATCTCTGACAATTAGTCGCTGGATAAAATCAACCCTTCCTGCAGGGTGGGATAGATGTAAATATGTTTACTGCACATTCCACAAGACATTCATCCTCAAGTTCAGCACTTAGATCAGGGATCAGTATTGATCAAATACAAAAGACTGCTCAGGAAACTCATTGACCTTCGCAAATTATTATAATAGGCCTATCTCAAATGAGCCGTACTATAGTAATGCTATATGTATTACAGTAAGGGAAATACTGTAGTAAATATAATTAGTGACCAATAGCTTAGAAAATAAATCCATGTGCTCATTTTAATTATTCATTTTTCTGCTTTCTTTATTATTATTTTTGGCATTTGGTAAAAAATTTGTAACTATGTTATGAAGATAATAAAAACAAATTTTTCATTGACTAATAAACATGTTTTTTAGATAACAAATGTTACTCACAACCCTAGCTTTGAACATCTGCTCGTAAACCTCTTATACAAGAAATGAGTATTATTATATGATTAAACGAACTTACCTAAGTGAAGTTCTATCATAATAATACGAAGTTTCTTGTATAAGAGGTCAGTCCCAAAAAACCCTCCCATAAATAAAATTTATTATCCCAGAGTTAGGGTTGTTCGTATTATGTATATCTTCGAACGTAATGACGTAACATCCCTGTCAAACAAGCGTCAATTGTATCTCTTTGTTTTTTTTTTTAGCTTTGTATTAAAATAGTGGCTTAGCACAGCGCGATACTCGTCTGCTGCTCGTAAACCTCTTATACAAGAAACTTCGTATTATTATGATAGAACTTCACTTAGGTAAGTTCGTTTAATCATATAATTATGTCAATTACGCTGCCGAACGCGGATGCCGATTGTGCCTCTTTGTCGCTCGTTCCGCGCTCTCGCTTGCACTTAAATGGAACGCCTCAGAGCGAGGTAACGCCGCATGAGTCATGTTGTTTCGTGCGTGCAGCCGGCTCCATCGAATTGTAAGCCGGTGTCACGTCAAAATCGCATTGGAATTCGTGATGTTTTTTCAATTTGGTCATTTTAATTTATTCATAGAAAAATACCCGAGGAATTCCCAGGATAAAAAGTAGCGCAGTTTTAAGTCTAAGAATTAGCTCTCGACCAGTGAAAACCGCACCGAAATAGGTCCTGCAGTATTTATGCGAATCCCGAACAGACAAGAAATCTAAAAAAATGCCATCGTGTTCTACATCGTTTATATGGTCCATTCCAGTTGTTTTTTTAGTAGCTTTAATGTAGACACGACACGTTTAAAATTTATAATAGTATAGATGGGTAGATTATGGTTGTCTTTTTCAATATGGTTTCGCACGACTTGTGTATCTAGCTAGGCAGTGTCAATGGTTATTCGAGTTAAGGACAACTTTCATTACTACATCGGTTAAAATTTGATATAAACTCCTTACATATCTCTATCCATCTGCAAATATCTCGGATTTTCCAATATTTGGCGATGCAACGTTTGTTTGAGAAGGCTTATTATACGACGAATTTTTTTTTACACGACCGCACTGAATGGATATAATGCCATCGCCACCAAGCTCTTTCAGTAATCATTCATATAAATTACTCAGTTATTATTATTACCAGGTGGTAGGGCATTTGCCCGACTGGATGGCTACCACCCCTGGTCTAGAATATGCCGCCATAACAACCTTGCTTTGTGTTCCGGAATTAATGACCAGGTTCCCGTCTCCCTTAAGAAAGCAGCAGCGCATTTGTAGCACCTTTGCTGTTGCAAATGTCCATAGGCGATGGTAATCGCTTTCCATCAAGTGGGCCGTCTGCCGGTCTGCTAAGCTCATGCAATAAAAAAAAGTTAAACCTTGTATTAGTATAAACTACATTGGAAAAAAGACTAATAATAATAAATATGAAGTGAAGATATGTTGCTGGGGAGTTAGTTGCGCTTTTTCTGCTTTAACAGTAACTACAATTGCTTTGGAAGCGGTGGTAGACCGTAGACTCATGACTTTCAATAAGAGTAATCTGTAAGATGTCAATTTGAAATATGTACTTTCATTTTCATATAAGTCAAAATTCAACCGATCGTAAGTATTGCGGACAGAGAGCACCCCACTGACCTGCCCGCCGGAGCACAACTCTCCACGCCCCGCATACCGCCGATGCCCATAGCTCACGCAATTAGCAACTAGGCGTCGGACGGGATACGGGATATGGGAGCGTCCTTGGAGGCAAAATTATATACAATTCTGTCACAATTCTCATGGATGACTTACCACTCTCTATCTCGACTCTCTCGCACAATTTGTAATTACGTACATTTTATGTATATTTCGATTCTAAGTTATAGCTTAATAATAATCATACAGTCCAATTTTATATTGAATTTTATTTCCAAAGAAGAAACAACTGCAAGTAATAGTAAGTAAGGCAAGCGAATGAACAGTAAGATATAGGTAGGTACTGACCATTAATCGTAGCAGTCAAATAACAAACAACCTTTTAATTTGGAAACTCGTTGGATTACTTAGAAATTGATTATCGCTATTTAACCTGCATTTTCCAGTTCCGTGGTTAAAAAATATTTCGATTAAGTTTAACGGAACGGTTGTTTGTTATTTACACCTGTCGTTGTTAACAGATTTATGACGGTGAAGAATTTTAATATAACAGAAAGTGAGGCAACTACCTCGAAAGCTTCATGGAATTATTTTGTTAATGATCATTTAGCGAACTCTCTTCTAAAAACTTTTCTAAATTAAGTTGTTAAAAAGGATACGGAACTAGAGTACGTAGGGTTGTTAAAAAAATGAGTCCCACAGCTGGACGTAGGCCTCCCCAAGTTTGCACCACATATTTCGGTTTCCCATAGTTATTTACTCCGTGGAGTAACGGAAGAAGAAAATACTAATTCCTGCGGCCGGGCGGCCTTTTTTTATTGAAGTGAAACTTCTATATAGAGGGGGTCTTACGATTTTTCGCTCACGAAAAGGTGTCACAGTCACGTGGTCTAATTCATACATTTTTAAACTCATGATATCTTTCGAATGGAATGTCCAAATTGAATAAATCAAAAAGTTATATAAAGGTATTGAAGCAGTCTTGAATATGAAGTAATTTATTTTGATAAGGCTTAATACCAAGATACAAATAAAGAGACTTTTCTAGCGGCGGCATTTTAATTAATTGTTTACAATAAAAAAACACTTATTGTGGCATAACTATAATAGTTAGACATATACTGTTGCGACACTTTTTGTAAATAATGATGTGTTCTGCAAAGTCGTAGTACATTATTTTATTCTATCATCAATAGTTTTCGCAGCGCATGCGATTTTAGGTATTTTTTTACACCTTCGGTTACATTATTGGAGTTTTAGTAAGGACCCCTAATTTATTTGTAAATATAATATACCCTATGTTACCTGGGAATAGTGTAGCTTGCCAACAGTGACAGAATTTTTCAAATCGGTAAGTAATTTCGGAGCCTCTCCATTAAAACATGAACAAACGAAATTTCATTGAGTTATTTTTTTTGGAAATATTTTTCTGTTAACACAATTTGATGTCCGAATGAAGTTGATGACGAAAAATGGGTTGATGAGTTCAGCAGACAGGCAGTCGGCCCACTTGGTGGAAAGCGGTTACCATCGCCTATGGCCATTTGCAACACCAAAAAAAAATCTAGACCCACGCGAACAAAATAGTGACAACCATCAGTAAGATTTATTTTTAAACTAAATTCCGAGCTACACTCGAGTAATATATCAGATTAATTCCATTTTAATCGGTTCATCGCACGATTATCGATTTAAAATAGTCGATTTTGAAAAAAGAAGATTCGTTTAAATCGATTTATAGTTGCACGATCGCACAATAGTGCACGCAATAATTACATATTTCTCGATTGTTTTATTTATAGTGCAACACTAGACGTGCCCACTGTGCAGATCGGTCGGTGGGCTATGTTAGTGATGTACATACTTTTATCGATAAATATTAATAGAAATATAACACACGTTTAATAGCTTCAACATGTAAACTATGAAATGAAATGAAATGAAATCTTTATTTGTATGAAACATGAAAAACAAGATCTTATGCTATGTATTATTATTTAGGATGTTTTAGATATTATTAGATTTTATATTAGATGTTAGAGAACTCTTATCTAGCAGACAGGACAGGAGAGCCTTCTGCATTTAACAGAGCTATGGAATGTACTACCAGAGTTCATGTTTTCCAAACATTATTTTGGTAAGTATGCTCTATTTTCAACCTTACCATCGTGTAATATTAAGGACTAATGTGGAGAATATGTATTAATACACTAGCATAAATCTTCAGAACTTTTTTTAGGTGTAATGATAGCTCAAAGGAGAGTGAGATATGGGATATTTAAAGTTTATATGGAGAAGAAATAAAAACGGTATTTTTAATACACAAATACTTCATTTAATTTTTTTATAATATAGAAACGTAGAGTGAATATATATCTAACTGATGGTGAAACCCGCTTAAAACCCGTTGGGAGAAATTAGCGGATGTGCAGACAGACAAGTAGACGGGGAATAGACTACGAGAAGGGAAATATAAAATACATTATTATATTTGAACATATCGATAATATCCCAGCCCTAGAGAGTGCGCCACTCCCGCATAAGTCCCGCGATATCATCTATTTATATCGTTCCCCCACGCCGCGCGGCCACATATCACAAACGAGTGAACCCGCTTTGTTGTTATATCACATACCTACTACAAATGCCTTACTGGGAAGCATCAAGTTTATCTGCAAAGCATTTTTATACCGCGGTATGTTAGAGTCGACTTTCTTGGATATGTAGGCAAAAAATATAGACTTTTTTACATCATGCACGTATAAAAAGATTTATGTAAATTGTTGGGGGCTTAGGGTAGGCCCTATGCAATCGGTTGCATAAGGTTGCTTAAATTTATTTAAGAAACTCAAAACGTATTTACCACCCTTAAATACAATTAGCGTCCTGCACAACAAAAGAATTTGCCACTATGTTTAATGAATTGTCAATACGTTTTGCGTAAAACGTATTTAGGTAGTTTTAATATGATTAACTAATTTTAATTAAAGGCGATCATTATGCAAGTGGCCCTAGATGATATTACCAAAAAACGAGAGGTTTTCGTTCTTACAAATTATATTCAGAAGAGATGTCAATATAGACACAACCAACTTAAAAAAATACAGGCAAAGTGTGTATGTTCATCATACAATGTTCTATCGTTCATACTTTTTCTTGATTGCATGAGTTCAGCAGACAGGCAGATGTCCCACCTGACGGAAGACGGTTACCATCGTCTATGGACATTTGCAACACCAAATGTGCTACCAATGTGCTAGACGGGAATCTGGGCACTAATGCCGGAACACAATTAAGGATGTTATAGCGGCATACTCTAGACCAGGGACGGAAGCCATCCAGACGGCCAAATACCACCGTCACCACATATGACTGTCACGACTGAAACTATCCTAAATCTTTCATGAGTAGTTGTAACATACCCCCTTCATCGCAATCAAATTGAAACCACTCTATACGAGGTCGCTATTTAAAACTAAATTAGACTAAAACGCATAGTAATTGCGGAGCCCCTTTCTTTAATCGCCCACTGTCATAAACATCAATTAAACTTAATGAGAACTCTCACATTTAACTGACGACTTCCTTATTTGTAGTACGTTTCCTGCACTACCCTTTTAGATTGTTATGTACAATGATGCGGTGTTTTTCAGATTAGAATCTAAATTTAAATAATGATACTCTTGATGGTAGCCAGTAGTTGAATGAATAAATTAATGAATATTCTATTATTAAAAATTTGGAATACAATAGACGGTCATTTCACGGACATTTTCGATTAAGTTTGTAAAATCACCCGTCCATAGCCTGGGTTGGCTGTAAGTAGCGCTTGCAAAGACCGAGGCCGTGATATTATACCGCTATTATAGCTGGAGGCGCAGACCTTGAAGTACCTAGGATTAGTCCTCAACGGTCGATGGGATTTTCGGGCGCACTATTGGCAATTAGCCGGGGTAATTCACTTTTCACTAAATTACTATTCAATTTACATATATTTGAGCTAAAGATTTACTAACATCAGTGACAAAAAAATACTGGCTGGTAGAACACAACAGAAACAGAAATTTACTTGATGGATATTTGTATGAAATGAGTTCATCAGATTTAGGTATGAATTTAACGCCAGATTTCATTGGAGAAGTAGTTGTTAGTTTAACTAATGAGATTTTTATTTACTTTCTTCATATTCGAAATGAATAGCAGAGTGTTGACGTCGGGTGAAAGACCTATTATTAGCACCCTCGCTACGCTCGTTCGCCAAAGCATCTTGCGCCTAAATAGGTTTCTTTCATTCCTTGTCAACAATCTACTATTAAACTACTTATATTCTTCTTATTTTGTAACTTGTTATGTTAAAATAATACACTAAACAGTTGAGTTCACAAAACAAGTGTATGACGGCATTGTGAATGGTAGGGTTGGTGCCGGTAGACCGTGACGTACACACCATGATCAGTTATTAGCAGAAGTAGTTAAGAAAGGTCAGTCAAAAAGTACCTCAAATAAACGTGCATGTATGAAGAGATTAATAAAAGTAGATGAAGCGAAAGTTGTTTGTTAGAATCGTAGCAAGTGGAGGTCCATGGTCTCTGCCTACCACCATTGGAATCAGGCATCTTGATAAGATGTATGTATACACATATTAAATATGAAGACTACATACACCACCAGTTTGCAACATTTTGTGAAATCTCTGTAAACATTAGACATCCTTCAAACAGGTCAACTTATCCAAAACACATAACATTAAATCAATCACAAACCACAATTTCTCATGTTAAAGATTTCCTCTATTACCTTATTGGTGCAAACATTTACATATCGACCATTTGCATTCAATTCAGTCGTCACAGCGCTAGTAGGCCAATGACGGCGTCAAGTTTGATATTTAAATTACTCGCGCCAGTACTATACTCGCGTGGAAAGGACAGCATAATTGGTCTCGCTGACGTTTGACCGTAGTGGTATATGGGACATCGATTTTATGTTAATGTTTTTACTTGATGTTTTAATTAAATAATAACATTTATATAGTAAGATTTTTGTTTTAATAAAATAACATTTATAGTGTTTAGTATTCTAAATGACCACAATTTAGATTGTAATTCTAGACGAACTGTACTTTGAAAATCAATATACTCGTATTAATACCTAAGTGTGTATATCGTGTTTTATGTAAAAATAAATATTTATCATGTTTTTCGTATCGTCTAAATGTAGACTACGTAACTGTACATAAATGCATTTTTAAACCTTACTATATAGGTAGGACATTCCAAGAGACTTATGTCTTTTAAAGTTTGTATCTTAAATCTGTTTTCTGTTACATTTATTCTGTTCTTTATGCAAGTTGCATTTCTGATACACACATTTTAGACTTCTCATCTTTAAGTCTAGTCTTAGTCTAGTCTCAGACTGCATTTTCATCTGAATTAAGGTGCAATGCCGGTCAAAACGAACCTATACAATATAATATATAAAAAGAAAAAGAAAAAGTGTGGCAAGGGGTGGCAGGGATTCTAAATTTCGTGACGTAACATTTCATATAGTATATCGTTATAATATATTTAGCCTTTAAAACACGAAATTTGAAGTATTAGTGAAGAACTTCAAAACATTTCTTCTCTATCTGTCTCATATAGATAGTGTTTAAATGATAAAATATAATGTATTCTATCTCATTCTCCCGCAGGCTTGGTTCTATAGATTTATGTGTTTATCTCTTTTTAGTGTCGCTTTTTCGTTTCATTGAGTTTCAAATCACAACGATTCTAAATAAGTTTCACTTCAAATCGGAATTATTTTCTTTCTTACTGCTTTTTATACTACTCAATACTACTTGAATTAATCAATACTGCAGCTACTTAAAATAACTACAGCGTAAATTGTTTAGAACTTATGACCCAGTTTATGTTCGTAATACTCTTCGATATTTTGTTAAGCAATACCGCCAGTTCGTTCCCACACTGGCCTCGTGTGAAATGCAGTCCGCTTCCGACAGTTGCCTGCCACTATACAAGTATCGTATCGTCTGCGACACGCCTCTGACAATTCAATCAATTTATTTTTTAACGCAAATATTCGCAATACTATTCCAATGCATTTATTTAAATGAATATTTTTTTTACTTCGTATAGCTTCACGTTTGACCATTGTCTCACCTGATTTTGAGTGATGAAACGATCTAAGATGATGCACAGTTACCTAGTCACTCGTTTCTTGAAGACTTCTTTATTATATCTACCAAGAAAATTAGACTTGGAAAAAAATTCCATTCTTCAGGAGGGCTTTACAGAACGAAAATATTATTAAACTTTCTTGCCTTTGCAAGATAATTTAATAAGAGTTCCATTATCAGCAAAATGTCTACAAAGACCTAATAATACCTATCGGAACACTAATAGCCACTTCCTGTATCTTACCAACCGTTCATTTGTCTTATTACCGGTTAAAATACTTTATTATTATTTAAATATTCCATTAATTTGAAAATCTTGATATCATTTTAATTACACATAACATCATCGATAATTACATTAATTCTGTAGTGCAACAAACAAGTATTCAAATTATCGACAATCGATTCGTTAGCAATCAAAACACATCCGCATCACTAGTTACATCCGCACGATTGATTCGATACGATTGTTTGTGTCGATTGTTATATCGATAGTCGTTAATCGCGGGAGTCGCGACTTCTGTATCGAAATGTTAATGGTGCAATCAAGTTTCTTTTATTATGTGCGTGACTCTGTGAAAATTAATTGATATGATTAATGTTTCGACAGTATTATTTAAGTACGAGTATCGAAAGTAGGTATCTATTATCGATCTCTTGTCCAAACATAATGAATTTATATTAATCTCAACATTTATATATTTAAAATTGCATTGTTACAGAGACAATAAATGCAATATTTTTATTCAATAAGATGATTTTAGGTCCTGAAGATCTTTAACGAAATAAGAAAACAAACAGCCTTGTCTGTTATTTTAATTGTATAGATATTAGAAATATTAATTATGTTTAATTAGGTGTATTATGTAGCTAATTGATGTCAACCCAACTGCCCATAGTTAACAACAAAAATAGATGCTCAATGTATAGTTTTATAAACAAAAATTAGGTTTATTGCAACTTTTATTGTTGATTATAGCAGCCATAAAAATTTCAGAAACACCAAATAGCTGTAATATGTATACTTTATAAACATTAAATTTAACTTAAATGAAGCCATGCATTAGTTAGAAGAATACACAAAAACGATTATTCTAAAGAACAATTAATCTTAAACAGTGGCAGTAATGTGCACAATCTCTGCTTTGTTACACATGGACATAAAATTCGAACAAAAGTAATGTTTAGTGAGACATTTAATTATTAGTTTCATAATGAAATGAGTATTTTATTTGACCTAAAATGCAGTACCATGACGTTAAAACATCACGTTATTTATCTTGTTTTCTACTTTGATACTTCAAGGAGCAAAGAAGGCTGTACGTACAAAAATTGGCTTGTATACGTGTTCCAGCACTGATGTTTTATTCTTCAGCACCAACTTCTACCAACATTGATGAAATGGTATAATGTTTCTGTTAAGAGAAGACAATTCAAAAAAGTTGTCTATAATATTCTTTACAAACATAAAATTATCAATAAAATATTAATATTTTATGATAGTTTCTGTATTTAAATTAAATTACCCAGGTGGTGTCCAACTCTCGCTTGCAAAAATAATCTTCAAACTATGAGAAGTATTAATGCGTTCGCACGAGCGGAGCCGATTGCGATCTGCAATCGGAAGCCGATCGTATCAGCCGAGACGCCGATCGAATAAACGCTTGAACAGTCGATGTCGTGAACCGATTCTTATCGACAAGAGTCACTATCATAGTGATGTAATTCAGATTGCACTTTTCAACATTAGTTACGGTTATTGAATTGATATTATGAAATTTATATTGTTATCTTTGTTGGTATTATTTTCTGTAAATTTTGAGTGAAACTACTTAAAAATAAAATTAATTTTACGCTCTGTTGAAAGTAAGAAACAGTTACATAGGTAAAGGCAAGAAAAAATATATTTGTGAATATAATGTCATAATATTTTCTTAAGTTTTCGCTTAAAACCATGAACTCCTAGTTTTAAGTATTTAATATGGTATGTTGAAAATTTGACTCTGAATGCTAATACAGAATAGTCCTCAGCCAATCACAGTACACTGTTGAACGTAGGGACTCCCCCAACCGGCGTAATTGATGCCGATCATCTGCCATCCTCATCCAGCGCCTTCAGGGTACTTAGCCTTAATTTTATTAGGCCTTTGAAGTCACTTTTTTCATTTCCACATTCAATATTCTGGATTTCAACGGAAATTATAAGAATCCAAAACTAATTTTATTTTAAGATTACTTATATATTTCATATTTTCAGGGTTCAGAAAATAAAACCCAAGTACCGCATCAACAAAGTAGCTGGAACTGTTATTGTAAAATGGACGATACTATTTGGAATAAATATGATAAGTAGGTACATATAAATATCACCGTTCATATAAAAATATATTTCAAAAACGTCTTTATAAGTTATAAATAGCTGGATACAACATTGTATGTATTAATAATCACGACACAAATTCAACAAAATATAGAACAAATCCTTCAAATGGTATACAATCGCGTAGGTAGAAAAAAGCAAATGGGCACAGGGTCGATATCGTAGAAATCGATAGTAGTTTGCAATATCAATGCTCTTTCCTCAGTCCATACCATTTACGTTGACATCGATAAATCGTTTAAGAATTTTTAATTGACAGCACTATTTTTTTCGTTCCGTAATATTTGAATTATGTTTGTTTGAATATGTGTTAATTGAAAATCATGCGTCTATCAACGAACGTCAAGCCACAAAAATCTTTTATTTTGTTATTTAGAGCATAGTGATGTTTAAAATTATAGTTAGATACTAATTTTCCAACTGACAGCGGTCTGGTAGTAGATTTTATAAAATAATTTTAGTTAGTACCTATATACTCGTATAGTTTATTTTTACTATAATTTATTTATAATTTAGTTTATTTATTTCTTACTAGCTTCCCGCGACTTCGTTCGCGTGGAATAATTTTAAAAAAAGTAAGTTTTAAAACCCCGCGACTTTGAAACATTCTTCAATGGTGCTCCACTCCTATTACTCTTAGCGTGATGGTATATAGCCTATAAGCTTTCTCGATAGATGGGCTATCTAACACTGAGAGAATTTTACAAATCAGACGAGTTGTTCCCGAGATTAGCGCGTTCAAGCAAAAAAACAAAGTAACAAACTTATCTGCTTTATATATTATATATATATAAGATAAAACTCTCTCACCGACACCACACCCTGTCAAAATCTCTGCCTCTATTATGTAACGTTGCAGAGAAATTACATTCAGTCTGTTATAAGCTGTTTAAGTAATTAAAGGTTTTTAACTATCCCACGGGAACTCTTTAATTTTTTGGGATCAAAAGTATCCTATATGTTGACCAGGGATATTAACTATCACCACACAAAATTTTATTTTAATCGATCCATTCGTTTCGGAGATTTGCTGGTATAAACAGACAGACAAACAGAGAAACAAAAAAATTTAAAAAATCTAAATTAGTTCTATTTCACTTCTTACATCCCCCATACTCGGTTTTTAGTAAAAAAAATTCATTGTACAGAAATTCGACCTCTACAATTTTATTATATGTATTAGTAAAAAATTTTCATTGTACAGAAATTCGACCTCTACAATTTTATTATATGTATAGATAATGAGACAATAGGAGAAATATAATGAAATAATCTATAATATTATAAAATTCGAAACTGCATCTTTATAAAGTATTCAAAGTTCATGCCAAAATCTCCAAATTTTTTTGTATATAATATCAAATTATAAGATAACTATTTACAAACTGTTAATTAATACATTATTTACATTTAGTATTACAAACCATTATCAATATCTGTGACATGATTTGTGAATCTTCAAAATTATTTAAAAAAAAAAGAAAAAAAAAAAACATTAGTGTGGAAAATCGTACGTTTATTACCCTCCTTGGAGGGAGAAGTGAAAAGGCGTCTATTTATTCCGAAAAGTACTAAAGAACATAGAAAAAATAAAACAAATTTTTTTTTGTTCTTTAATTAATGTTGGTGCTGGCAACGATTAGAATAACATGCCGTGATAAACGAAAATTGCAAGATGACTAAAGTGTATATTATGGGAGCTGCATACGTCTAGTGGTCGCATCGGACAACGAACTACTGGCTAGCACCACGCGGGAGCGCACATATTAATAGTTGCTCTATCTCGCTCGAAGATCATCCGTCCCGCTCATACATTGTGCTATATATTGTACTAGCATTACAACTTGTTAATATTTGTAGTTAAGGTTACTGTTTCCAAAATAAATAAGTTCACATCAGCATTCGACAGTGAATACTACTCTCTGCCATCTGAACTATCATTTAACCTCTATCTTCTGCAGCTATAATATTATTGTTACATACCAACAAGACCGCACATCTGGAATGTTGTAAAAACCAATTCTTTTATTTACTTCGTGTTTAAACTTTAAAAACATCTATTACTATATACATCTATACTTATTTTATGGCTGTTATTAGTATCGAACGACTTAATACTTATTTTTATTGCATTGCGCCGAAGCTTGCCAGGTGTACAAATTACTATTTCACGGAAATTCACTGGTATATCCGATTGCCGAGCGGTGCACTGGTTCGTGGTCGATTTTTTTTGTACTGTATAGTTAGTATAACTCAATGCCCGAACGGAGGGGTGAGGCAGTCAATAGACGACTACGATACTATTAAGACAAGTAATACTTTCGATTAGCGACATAGTGACGGACTTTGCGTCTGTTGAATTTCAGTGAATAGTGCAGTGTGAACTGGTTGCATCCAGTTTTATTTTGTACTCGTTTTATACGTGTTTGTACAGTTCTAATAAACTCTATAATAATTTCAACGGCATTTATTTTAATTCGAGTCCTGTAGCTCGTAACATTATAATACGTGTGTATGTAAGTCAAATATAATATATTTTAAGTTCTTTAATTAATTTGAGTACATGCTAAACCGCTATAAATCATACCCACACGAGATAAGGATCATTATTTCCCAAAAAGGGCCACTGGGTGTGTTGCGGATACCCGATAGTGTAGAAATACAAATATGCCCAAGATCAGAACGTAGGCACAAACTATCCAGGATAGCGGGAACGTGTCACAAGTCTTTGTCGCTGTGTCCAAGTCATAAGATGAAGCGGTTTGAAGAGTGCTCTTTTTGTTACTCCTTTTTTCTCACCTTATCCTAACCATTTGGAGTCAGCACAAAAATCATCATAGCATCCTTCACTCAATTCAAGAATAGTGTGGAGAAATTCACACCATAAATAGTTATAGTATGAATATTTTGCCTGTAGATTTTCGAAGAAACTTGAAGAGTGATATTTAGCTGAGCAGATTTATTTGCAAAAATGTGCAGGACATTGAATTGGAATGCATAGCTACACGCTACTAAGCAAATTATAAGATTTTTTGAAAAACGTATCAAAGAGATACGTTATTTTTTAAAAGACACACTTGAGGAATTTTGAAAACAAAAGAAAAAAGAGGAAAGATAAATAAAAGAAACACATCAAGAAAAGCCTCTGTAATCCACTAAAGACGTGAAATATTACTTATCGACCTGCCACAAGCTCTTTTTTACTCTACAATTAAGCGGAGAATAGCTTAGTTGATTATATATATAATTATTATCCCAGAAAATTTAACAATTCGAGCAATATACAAACGAATATGACCTAACCTCAACTACGCGGTACTTGCATTGAAAATATTACAAAAACAACCGCCCAAGTTTATCATTTGTGCCACACATCAAGCGAAAACCTTAACGTGCTGAGGTGTAAAATTATGAGCTCCTTCTTGGTTGTGCAGTCAATTATCTTCGAGTGAGCCCATTCGTCATGGAAAGTCGTGACCCGGATAATTATATTCATTCTCTCACTGCACCTAGTATGCCTAAACGGGCACGAACGCCAGACCTGTGTTAACTACGATATAAATCTTTAAGTTATATGAGTGAGATATTAATTATTTTTATTGACTGGCTAATTAATAGACTCATATAACATTTCTTACGACGTTAGAAATGAATAACTCATCACCTCATTAGCTTAAAAGATAATAAATCATTACTATAATTTTGCAAACCTGTCTGAAGTTATCCTATACGCAATATAGATATATTTTGTTCCTGCTTATCACATCTGTTATATAAATTACTAGCTATCTTTAATTACTAACTTTTCTTCACCATTTCATTGTTTTTTTAAACCGCCTGCCATAATTCATGACAGATCTGTTTGCTTTATTTACCTATCCCCCTTTTTCTGTTCTTATTAAAATTCTTTAAGTATATCTATTACAATGTTATAACAACTTATTTACTATCTATAATAATTATTGTGTATTAGCAAATAGAAAGCAATAATAATAATGTTACGAGCTACAGGACTCGAATTAAAATAAATGCCGTTGGAATTACTATAGAGTTTATTAGAACTGTACAAACACGTATAAAACAGGTACAAATAAAACTGGATGCAACCAGTTCACACTGCACGATTCAATGCAATTCAACACGCGCAAAGTCCTTCACTATATCACTAATCGAAAGTACTACACACGTCTTACTCGTATCGTAGTCGTCGCTTGACTGCCCCACCCCTCGGTCGGGCATTGTTTTATACTAAACAGTATAATAGAACAAAGGATCCCGTTCGCCGAGTTAATCCCGCACACCTAGCAGCTTCGACGGCCATAAACAAGTTCAATAACAATACCATGTTTTTCTGGATTAAACATTCTAAACACAAAGTAAACAAAAAAAAATCAAAATGCGCATTTCTTTGTCGGTATGTAACAAAAACATAACAATAACAGCCCATTATGTCCCACGGCTGGGCTCGGGCCTCCCACTATAGTATAATATAGGACAGTATCCGTGCAGGAACGGAGAAAGAATACAATTTCCTGCGGCCAGGTGGCCTATCGTAAGAGGCGACAAAACAACCCACAGCCAGGTGGTAGGCCATTTGCTCGACTGGATGGCTACCACCCCTGGTCTAAAGTATGTCGCAATAACAGCCTTGAGTTGTGATCCGGCATTTGTGACCAGGTTCCAGTCTCCCTTAAGAGAACAGCAGCGCACTTGTAGCACCTTTGTTGATGCAAATGTTCATAGGCGATGGTAGTCGCTTTCCATCAAGTGGGCCGTCTGGCTGTCTGCTGTAATCCTGCAATTTAAAAAAACCATTTTTTTTTGCATTGGATTCAGAAAAATCTTAAAATGATACAAAATATATTGTTCATTATTGCTATTGGACTTGTGTTCTGAATATTTATAAGTTTCCAATGTTATCAAAATGGCTACGGGACTATAAGAAGCGACTTGCATGAAAAATAAAATAAAACTGCGCATCTGTGCCTAAAAGGTATGTAAGTAGGATCTAAATCATACATTCTGGACAGGTAGCTGGCACACATAAACTTGTAAATGATGAAAAAGTGGCCCGTCATTTATAACCAGGTCCTCTATCTAACATTTCAACAAATGGTAGAGACGCGATATCACAGTCATAACACGATCCATTGCGTTATTATTCACCTACTATATGTGTATAAATCCAGAAGTCATTTGTTCGCAATTTATGACCCAGCCACGAATTTTGGCTTAGCGACGGGACTCCCAACGACCGGTCCTCCACTTTGCTAGGCTGGTTTTTTTTTCTAAATATATCATAGTAGAACAGTTAAAGTTGACAAATCACAAATAAATATAATTATTGTGGTAGAAACAAATTTAATGTTTGCGGATACATTTATGCAATCGTGGAATGATTGACAACATACAGGGAAAAGATCCATGATTTTATGGCCAGTCTATGTTGCCATACCTCATCGTTTCGCGGTAGAGTTGCGATTTGAACCGCTTATGCTGAGCCATAGTAGCTTTGTGGTTAGAGCATTTGCGTCCCGAATTCAACGAAAGGGTTGGTTAAAATACCAACCCGAATTTTAAGCAATTGGCCCCCAAGCTCAAAAGGGCAGCGGTAGCGCTTTTACGCCTGCTACCCAACATTGGGGGGCCCGAAGCCACGTGCCGAAAACTCTTCGAAGGCATCGTGCGGTCTATGGCCCTATACGGGGCCCCCGTATGGGCAGACGGCCTGGCGGCCAGAAATATAGTCTTGCTGCGGCAAGCCCAGCGAGTACTGGTCGTCAGGGCGATAAGGGGATACCGTACGGTGTCCTTCGAAGCGGCCTCGCTACTCGCCGGATCCCCACCATGAGACCTCGAAGCCAGGGTTCTCTCGTCACTTTACCAATGGCGCAAGGAGGCCCTGGTGAGGGGCATGAGACCGGATCCTAAGGAGACTGAGGCCTGCCGGTCGGAGCTCCGCGACGTCGCCATGGTGGTCTAGGAAGAACGCCTCAGACATCCCAGCGCGGGCCTCGCCACCATCGAAGCGGTGAGGCCCGTCCTGCAAGACTGGACAAGACGTAGACGGGGCACCCTGACGTTTCGGCTGACGCAGGTCCTCTCGGAGCATGGCTGCTTCGGGAGGTACCTGTGTCGCATAGGCCGTGAGCCGACGTCAGGGTGCCATCACTGCGACACCGGCGACGAGGATACGGCGCTGCACACACTCCACGAGTGTCCTGCCTGGACAGAGCAGCGCCGAGACCTCGTCGCCGTCACCGGACCTGACCTCTCGCTCCCGGCCGTGGTACGCACCATGGTCGGGAGCTCAACCGGATGGGATGCCGTCTCCTTCTTCTGCGAGCGCGTTATGCTTGCGAAGGAGGAGGCGGAGCGGGAGCATGAGCGGACGTCCTTGCTCCGCTCCCGCCAAAGGAGGAAGCGCCGACGCCGGAGGGCGGATTTCGACCTTCGGCCACCGTAAGCGGGCGGCGCGGGTGGGGCCCCTTGGGGTATAGGGGTTCTCACTCACCCGCATATGCCGTCGAGATGAGAGCGCGAGTGTTCCGCGCGCACTCATCTCTCCTACCGTGGGGCGCGTTACAGACCGCCCCACGCCAAAGGGAGCATGACGATGCCGGGGGATGAGTCCCCCGGCAATGGAAGAGGCCTCGTGAGGGGGGCCCACGCCTGCTAGGGCTGCGGAGAGGCTAGGTCATATACCCGTAGCCCTGGCATAAGGCGAAGGACGGAACACTCAGGGGTTTTAGTGGGTATTCCTAACCGGGGAGTGGCAATAGCATGGCACCAGTTCTGACTGGGCATGCTAGTGCCACCCCCGATCTGGCGAATCCCACACTAGGTCGCAAATTATCCCCCCAAGGTTCTGCCCTTGTCGCGGCTTATTCCTCAACCGGATTTCCCCTGGTTAAAATAAAAAAAAAACCAACCCGAAAGCACGCACTTTTTAAACAGGTTTCTGACTTAATGTCTATATTGTTAAAATTACAACATGCTAGTGGTGAAGGACACTATTGGAGACAAACTTTAAGACAAAAATTTCAAGAATAGTCATTTATAATTTTTTATCCTCTTCTTCAGCCAATTAATGTCTACTACTGATGTAAGCCTTCTCAAGTCTGCGCCACATATTGCGGTATTCTGCCTTCCTAATCCAGCCCCTACCGGCGACCTTACGCGAGTTGTCGGTCCGCCGGTCTGGAGGGCATCCTACGCTACGCTTAATAATTTATGTTTTGGTACCGTACAAATAGAAAATTGCACATAATTTTAATATTTATTTTGGAATTACAGACATATGTTAATTCTATACATTGATATAGAGTTAATATCTCTTTAATTTAATCTTTTAATCGGACAAGCTGCAAGAACGTCGCTTACGTTGTAACGACTAGGTTTTACGAAAAGCGGCTAGTTACGTGAGGAATTCTTACCATGCCGCCTCCACCATGTCCCGATCGAAGGAATCACAAGATATGCTGGTTTGACGTCATAATAGAATAGGTTTCAATAGCCTCACAACCAAGGATGTCGAAGACAGCACGAAATGCAACGCACTGAAACGCAGCCGGGATTTAAAGATAGAATGATGAAGACTTCACTATATGGAATTTATTAACAACACTTGGTCGAAATGGTGTTCTTTTTCAAAACTCGAATTTAATCAAATATAATCTATGTTAAAGGTGATAATGGTTCTGGCAACACAGCATAGCAGTTTATTACATGCAGACTAGACGTAAAATGGATTTTAATGCTTGGCCACGATTCCAAGAGATCATAAACATTATAGATAGTACTTAGATGAATATTGCCTTTTAGTACGAGAATGTATGACATGTACTGAATCGTAATTGCTTTGCGAGGATGTTCTGTTGTTTTACTATACTGTTACAAGTCGCGAGACTCGAATTAAAATGCCGTTAGAATTACTATAGTGTTTATTGGTTCTATACAAAGACGTATAACACAGGTACAAATATAACAGAATACAACAAATCCAAACGTAATGCAGGAGGTCGTAATTCAATAAAAAGCGCAAAGTCCGTCAGCGTGGTTCCCGATTGTAGTACACAAGTCTCGCTTCGATCGTGGTTCTCGCTCGACTGCCTCCCCCTCCATCAGGTCATTGATTTATACTGCACGAATGTAATATGTCCGCCCGGCAACGTGGACCGAATTTCCTAGAATCAGCTTTTACTTTAAATTCCGGAACACCTGGCTAGTGATTACAATACAACAATATCGATCATAAAAGAATTTCAATGTTATTGGTTCATATGCCGACGGGTAATAAATGTACTTTGTTTCAGATATGCACGTGGATGTTACTTTTGTCGGACCTTAGTTCTAATAATACTAATAGCATCTTTGGCCTAATTGATAGATGCATGAGTCCATCCATGTCACATATTTATTGAATCACACACATATAGGTTAAGATTTAATTTTACTTCACATATGTACACCGCTTCGCAATGTGTAATTGCTGCCGTGTCTTCCTTCCTTCCTCTTTCTTCTTTCTCCTTCCTTAGAGAAGAAACGGCAAGAAAGTCCCCAGCAACACGTCTAGCTAAAAATTGTTTTTCTTTATATTTCTTACGCTGTTTATATCTCAAGTTCTTTTTTTTATAAATTTTATACAGAAGTATGTTACAGAATGACTTTTGAAAAATTAATAGAGTAGTAGAAAACAGTGCATATTCAATAAGACAGAGACACAATAAAAGCAAAGAAAATATTATTATAGTTATAAAAAAGGCCAGGAAGTATTATCCCCGCAAATTGCTAATGCGCTGGAACCTCGTCAAATTAACATTCACGTGACGTCATCCGCAACTCGATATGTACGCGTACTCGCCGGCCAGTGATGTTAAGAGTACTGAGTGTTCGGCTACATCGTACTGCGTCGTTCGTCGCCAAAATGGCGGCCAGGCGCAATAACAATTTGCGGGGATAATACTAAATTTTTTGCTGCAACATATCTCCATAAAACATATTACGCGATACGTCCTGCGATTGTGTCGCTATACGAGTACTGCTTTATTTATTTATTCATTCATTTGGTCTGTATGTAAATGTTAAAGACCTTAACTAAATGGGCCGCTTGCACAACGATCGTCTTTTACTAACTTTAAATCAAAATTAACTAATTTTTATTTAAAGTTTAAAGATAAAAATAATTAATCCTTTAAATGCATTTAGGGCAGTTAAACACTCATTGTTGGGTGACAGATATTTAAACATATTTAGCGACAAATTTTGCGTTGTGCAAGACGCTAACTGTATTTAAGGATGTTAAGTGTGTTTAGTGTTTCTTAAGTAAATTTAAGTAACGTTATGCAAGGGGCCCTAAGTATTATTTCTCGAAATTATTTTATCCGTGCAGGAACGGAGAAAGAATACAATTTCCTGCGGCCGGGGGGCCTTTCGTAAGAGGCGACAAAACAGCCCACAGCCAGGGTGTAGGGCATTTGCCCGACTGGATGGCTACCACGCCTGGTCTAAAGTATGTCGCCATAGCAACCTTGAGTTGTGTTCCGGCATTAGTGACCAGGTTCCAGTCTGCCTTAAGAGAGCAGCAGCGCATTTGTAGCACCTTTGGTGTTGCAAATGTCCATAGGCGATGGTAACCGCTTT
Organism: Dendrolimus pini; assembly: GCA_949752895.1. Lineage (NCBI taxonomy): Eukaryota > Metazoa > Arthropoda > Insecta > Lepidoptera > Lasiocampidae > Dendrolimus > Dendrolimus pini. The sequence continues at coordinate 13,766,965 of OX457145.1, read as the reverse complement.
CCATCAAGTGGGCCGTCGGCCTGTCTGCTGAACTCCTGCAATAAAAAAAAGCTACTACGCCCAACAGAATGAAAGTATTATTAAAGTAAATGAAATTGTAAAAAAATCTATACATATAAATAAAATTGAAGTGTCTGTTTGTAATATTGAAATAACCACTTTTTACTCTACATGCATATGAATATATATACGGCACATACAACGAAATAACATTTTTTACAATTTTTGTCTGTCTGTCTGTTTGTTTGTTCCGGCTAATCTCTGAAATGGCTAGACCAATTTTGACGGGACTTTTATTGGCAGGTAGCTGATGTAATGAGGAGTAACTTAGGCTACTTTAATTTCAGAAAATTATTTTATTTTGGAATTATGACGATTTTTTATTACCACGCGGGAAAGACTGCGGGGCGCAGCTAGTATTAAATAATATCTGTAAAGCAGTGACTTTTCATCACGTAGCGCGGACGAGATTTTGACGAAGCGAAATTGGAAATGGCATTGTATTGATCATTTCATCCAATACATTACGTGACTGGGCCAATTTTTGAGTTTACGGTATTATTTGATAATCTATTGTAGCTTTACTTTCGATTTACATATAAATGAAAACCTTATTTTTATAGAAAGGTACCTAATGTATGTTTATAAGTTGAGCTTTATCAAAACTGTATGAAATCATGTACGGGACAATTTTGAAGGAAGAAATAGAAGGAAGAACATGCACGTATTGATATAATAATGGCACAGCGACTCTTCTGCTTCTCGCTTGATTTCACTGTTATTTATAGCGTACTAGCTTCTACCCGCGACTTCGTCCGCGTAAAATAGTAAAAAAAACGATTTTGAAACATTCTTTATTGGTGCTCCGTTCCTATTGATCTTAGCGTGTTGATACATAGCCTATAGCCTTCCTAGATAAATGGGCTATCTAACACTGGAAGAATTTTTCAAACCAGACCAGTAGTTCCTGAGATTAGTGCGTTCAAGCAAATAAATAAACAAACTCTTCAGCTTTATATATTAGCATAACATGATGTACAACTTACAATATAGACGCGAAGTATGGACAGAAGAACACGTACCGAGTAGATAATAATTGAACAGTGACTCCTCTGCTTCTCACTTGATTTCGCTTATTTTTATAGCGTATTATGTATTGTTATAAGGCGGTGCGGATTATATTATTGGAACGAAGTTCCTTATCGCGCGTTGCGAAAGGGCTAGACGGAAAAAATTAAGACCAAAAGTTGTAACGACACTTTTTGCCATAGTTGTAAGACGTGCGGCGTTATAAATGCGTATGTATTTAGCAAGCCGTGCGTGTTCTAACCTATACGCTGTTATGTTCACGAAGTCGAGAGACTATATATATATATATATATATATATATATATATATATATATATATATATATATATATATATATATAAATGTGTGTGTATGTAACTTCGGTCCATCCGGGTGTCCCTTGACACCTTTCAAGTTTTTTATTTTATTTACAGCCATGAGATTAAGTGTGTTTAAATACACAATTTTAAGCAGCGCGTAGCGGTTTATGATATATTATTTTGTACGTGTATTAATTTATTTTGTATACCTATTCACATTTGCGGAGCGGGACGAATTATTTTGTTATATGGCATAAATAAATTAACGTGCGTTCAAAAAGAAAACGCCGTCAGATTCGAACAGAGAATTTAATTGAAATACATGTTATGAGAAGAGTTTGTATATGCCAAAAAACTAAAACTTCGTTTAAAAAAACCGACTTCAAAAACTAAAAAACTAAAATGTATAAAATAACTTATTTCTAAAGCTATTATTATTAATATATATTATCTAAAATATCTTAAAGTCAGTGCTTAGTAATTTTCAAAATATAGTAATGTTTATGTTTTACTCTGCACCGACTTCAAGATGTTTTAGATAATATATATTAATAATAATAGCTTTAGAAATAAGTTATACATTTTAGTTTTTTAGTTTTTGAAGTCGGTTTTTTTAAACGAAGTTTTAGTTTTTATTTGTTACTTTTTAGTGTCTAGCTATGTATGGGTGGACCTACGAAAGGTGCCGCGTTTCTTAAAAAATATAGGTCCCAAGAAACGGGAACAAAAAAATGTTCGTAAGATAAAAACTACTGGGCCAAACTATGTCAAATTTTTAGGGGACCACATGGCAGCTATTCCGCGTCGAACAAAAAAATAATCACGTAAATCGAATCATAAATCTCAGAGTAATCGGTGTACATATGGAACGAAAAGGAAATTCTTTTCATAAAAAAATATCATAAAATGAAAACTACTGGGTCAAACTATGTAAAATTTGTAGGGGACCAATTGGAAGCTATTCCGCGTGGAACAAAAAAAGAGTCACGTAAATCAGATCATAAATCACGGAGTAATCGGCGAACATACATAAAAAAGCAACAAAAAAAAGAAAAAAAAAAGATCCCGACGAATTGAGAACCTCCTCCTTTTTTCGAAGTCGGTTACATCTTAAAGTCGGTGCTTAGTAATTTTCAAAATATAGTAATTTTTATGTTTTGCTTTGCACCGACTTCAAGATGTTTTAGATAATATATATTAATAATAATAGCTTTACAAATAAGTTATTTTATACATTTTAGTTTTTTAGTTTTTGAAGTCGGTTTTTTTAAACGAAGTTTTTATTTTTTAGTTTTTTAGTTCTTGAAGTCGGTTTTTTTTTAACGAAGTTTTTATTTTTTATGGTAGTCATTAGTCAGGTGTGATTCTAAGACATTCAGTCTGCGCGGCCGAGCGATATTGTAATTTTGCAGTATAAAGCAATGCCCCAATGGAGAGATGGGCAGTCGAGCGATAAGCACAAGCGAGGCAAGACGTGTGTACTACATTCGGTAATCTATTTAGTGATGGACTTTGCGCGTGTTATTATACTTGTACCCGTGTTATACGTGTTTGTATAGTTCTAATAAATGCTATAATCATTCCAACGGCATTTTAATTCTAGACCTGTAGCTAGTAACAGTATTATTGATGTGTAAAAATTTTAATGAAATAAAAAAGCGCTAATTACATTTTGTTACAACTTGGGCCACCTGCATACCTATTGTATCATACTGATAAAGAAATGCGCACCTGGTTTATTGCCCCTCCCGCATTCGGAGTTCTTTTGTTTACTTAGTATTTAAAATTTGAAATTAGACAATAGCCTATTGTTATTGTTTTTGACTTGTTTATCCGTCGCAGGTGTGCAAATTACTTTTTCTTGGCAGAACTCAGCATTGTTGTATTATACAGTTTACTATGAAACAATGCCCGAACGGAGGGGCGAGGCAGTCAAGCGACGACTACGATACGAGTAAGACGTTTGTAGTACTTTCGATTAGCGATATAGTAACGGACTTTGCGCGTGTTGAATTGCATTGAATCGTGCAGTGTGAACTGGTTGCATCCAGTTTTATTTTACTTGTTTTATACGTGTTATTTTAATTCGAGTCCTGTAGCTTGTAACAGTATATTTTCTAATATGACCAGAACCTTCGTTGACAGAATGATGTATAATCATTAGAAGCAAGCTCAGCTTAGATTACTTCAAGTTTTCTCCATTATGACTTTATACGGTCCATAATTACTTTTCTCCAGAACTTAATTAGTTGACACAAGTTTAATTAATAATCTTATCCATACAGCAGTTAGCCATAGAGATAATGGAAAATTCATTAGGTAGTTTAAGAAAAATGGCTATGACATGATTAAGATGACCTTTTAGAGATTTCAAAGATTTAATCTCTTAATTGAATAAATTTTCTACAATTCATGGCAATTAAAGTTTATTTAATTAAGAATGAGGATTAATTAGAAATATGCAAATTATTTAAATTGGTTATATCTGTTTTGAAATTATTTATAAATACTGCTAAAAGCAAAAAGTTATATAATGAAATGAATAATTTTGAATTTGATAATCTGAAAGTTTATATACCTATATCTCTCATAACCAAATAGCAAAACTTTTGAAGTTTTGCAAAAGAAATATGGTAATTTGTGTTAGTTGAGAGCAGCACAATGTATGAATATTTTATATATTTTTTGTTATATCATTTTAATTATCATATATTAAAAAGATTTAATTGTTAAATGGCAGAGGAATAATATTTTTTTTATATAATAATAATAAATATAAAAATCAATGTTTAAAAATAAATCATTGGTTCTGTAATAATAATTTCTGTTTTACATTTACAGGTATCAAAAGTACGTCCATCCCAACTGTTGCGGACAGAGAGCACCCCCCTGACCCGCCCGCCGGAGTACACCTCTACTCTCCGCGCCCCGCATACCGTAGATGGCACAAATAGCAATTAAGCGTCGGGCGGGATGCGGGATTTAAGGAGCGGCCTTGGAAGCAAAAAACTCACTACACTTCATTTCTCACGTCGTTCTAATGTGTTATAATTTAATATTTACGCTCTGTACTTATTTTATGTATATCCATGTAAAAAGTTCAATAATAATTATACAGTCCAGTAACATCGAGTTTAATTTTCAAAACGACAAAGCAACTGCCACCAATACCAACTATAAACAATATATATCGGAAACAAAGAGCTGGCTTTGAGTTTAACTAAATACGGATGTAGAAAATGGTTAAATGTTCACTCAAAACCTTTTATTTGCGTAACCACCAGCATCGACACTTCAACCTATCTAAATATTAGTGATAAGGTAAACCTATCGATAAAAATATAACACTGTTAAAATTGTTAACATTATTTTTAATGTCATGTGATCATGACATCGACGGTGACAGCTGTAGAAACCTTTACTGTCACTAATTGGCTACAAAGAATGCGTAGTATTATAGTTATAAATTATTTAAAAAAATAAGCTGTAACTACACATAAATAAATAAAAAATAAAAAAATATGAAGAGGATATAATAAAAAACCCTTGTTTGCTACTTATATTTCAGTTCGTTTTTTTAATTATTTCCAATTTGAATACATTCATATACTAGAAACATATTTGACTGGCACATAAATCTCGTGGGTTTATTCGTGTCGCAGAGAGTGGTGTAATTCATAGCAGTTTGCATACGAATACTTTTAAAACGAATTTACCCAATATTATTAATAACATTTAATATTCAATGCTAGCTGTGCTCGCGATGTCGATGGCCATGGAATTTTTTCGCGAAACCCTGAAAAACTAGTCTAAGTTACCCCTTATAATATCATCTATCTGCCAGTGGAAGTTCTGTCAAAATCGGTCCAGCCGTTTCAAAGATTAGTTGGAACAAATTATTTATTTATTTTTATCTCGGAACCCTAAAAAAGTAACTTAAATTACTCATTATACCATCAGATATCTGTCAGTAAAAATCAAGAGATACAGATAGACAAAAATTCTAAAAATTGTATTTTTGGAATCTCCTGGTCTGAATTGTCCCCCTGTATTTTTTGACATTTTTATTTTGACATTACAAACAGTTACTTCAATTTTATTTATCTGCATAGATGTATAAATATCAATTTAGTGTTATTGTTGTAGTGCTATAGCAAAAATCAAGTAAAAGAAGCTGAAAATAAAAACTAGTAACGACTACTAACACCAGTCATTGCCATAATGTTTATAAATTATTATGAAAGCTTCTCTCATAACTTATTCATAAAAAGAGCTTAAATATGAATTAATGATAGACATTAGAACGCTAGTTGAGACCTTGCGTAATATTATACCAAGCGCCTTGTTAAACTAATTATTTTCGATGATTAATACTATATAACATCCCTAGCACTTTCAAATTAAAACTCAAAGAAAATAACACATTTAAATCACCTTAATATCTTTACGTAACTGGCAATTTATTTTAATGTAACGGACTCAAGAGACACGATAGAAAGCACATTGCAAATTAATGAACACTTAAAATAATTAAAAGCCCATGACTGTGCAATATAAATATTTCACCTTTCCATTCCTATCAATGACAAAGTATGAGTAAAAGTTTGTATGAGTAATAACTATTACGCTACTATAAACACTAAATCAATTTAAATATGGCTGCCATAATGGCGGATGACAGTTGAAGTGACGTGTGATATATTGCGAAATTACTTTAAAAATAAATTACATTTGCAGTCGAACAACATTATAGACTAAACACAACTGAACGAATAGAAAAAGAAAGTTAACACTTGTAATTTTCTAGACTGCAAATGTAAGTTTGAGGACGAAGAGTAGCGTGACCTCATCACTAGTTGAAGAGCACTTTAGCTTAAAAAAGCTGTTTAATGAACATTGATTACTGGTAGAAAAAATAATCGGAGCAAACGCTCATTGATGATGTGACTGAACTATATTGACATACATATTGTCGACATTCGGTAACCTATGACATTGGACATCACTAATACTTTTTATCGATGATCGGAATTCGTAGTCCTATAATCGTAGAACAAAAAGGAGAGATATTTTTAGGGTCTTATTATTTTTAATATTTTTATTTTCCTCGTTTTATTTTTATTTACTACTGATTTCTAACTTATATATACAGAGTTCCACGTGCTATACTCATGTAACAGCTATCAACTAACTTGATCTATGGTGATTTTTATCCCAAATTTACTAACAAAAACTATATTCTATAAAGCAACTTTATGTAACATCTTTTTTATTCGCTCGCAACAATAAGCCATTGAATTCTCAATTTTTTTAAATCCAGTATTCCGGCCTATTCGATAGATGTTTTAGTTTTTATCTCTAGCTCGTATCAAATCGAGGTTTGAGAGCGTAATCTATTCAATGCCTAAAAATATTTCAAAAGGTCAAGTTGCGAGGTACAAAATATAATTTCGGTACTAGAATATGATCTTATGCAGAAATTACATACATAGTCGTTAATTTTTGTTTAATTCTTTTTTAATGGAAGTGCAGCAAACAGGTAGACCCACTTGGTGGAAAGCGGTTACTATCGCCTATGGACATTTGCAACGCCAAAAGTGCTACAAATGCTCTGCTGCTCTCTTAAAGGAGACTGAAAACTGGCCACTAATGCTGGAACACAACACAAGATTGTTATAGCGACAAACTTTAGACCAGGGGTAGTAGCCATCCAGTCGGGCAAATGCCCTACCACCTGGCTGTGGGTTGTTTGTCGCCTCTTACGATAGGCCGCCCGGCCTGAGGAAATTGTATTCTTTCACCGTTGCTGCACGGATAAAATTATATAATACTTTATTACTTGGTTATAATATAATAGCTATGTTACTCTGTTCAATCCTGGCAAAAATTATGTGCTACTGGTACAGTCTAGATATTTATGTATGATAAACTCTTAAATTTTTACGATTATCCCTTTCGAACGTTTTAGAAAATTTGTATTTGCAATAACCAATATTAGATTTGTATATGAATGTAAATCAGAGCAATTTATTACCAAATGCAATTGATTTTAAATTTTATTTGAAATAATAAGTGTTTTTGATTTGATACTCGTAATAGCTTAGTGTCAAACAAACATGTCTCGTCCAGGTTTGAATCTTAAGATATTAAATTAACATTCACGTCATGTCATCCGCAACTCGATATGTACGCGTACCCGCCGGCCAGTGATGCTAACGGTACTGAGTGTTCGGCTACGGTACGTCACCAAAATGACGGCCAGGCGCACAATATCAATTTGCGGGAATAATAGTAAGTAGCATGTGCTGATTACACCGTTTTTGAGAATAAAAAACAATAATATTAATATAATAAACTCGTGCTAACTGTGATGCAAAATATTGTGAATTTTATTACACTTTTTTATAAAACCGTTGTACATAAAATGGGAAAGACTGAGCACAGCAGCGAGCATGTACTATTTTCGATATAAACAAAACTCCAAAGGTATAAAAATACTTATTTCAATTAAAAGCGAATTGTACATGTACCTCCAGAGTGTAGATAGTGGAAACTATCTCTGCCTACTCCTATGGGAAATACAGGTGAAAATATGTATTTATGTAAATTGAATATACATCCCAAGGGATATACTTGGGATAAGATCAACTTAGGCACTCGGTACAGAAAGTGGTCGTGATCTAGCCGAATATTTTGATTCTCTTTATTTTTTACACATACCTGTAAAAACACATTTTATTACCTTTCGGCATTTGGACTTCTTTTGTTTACTTTGTGTTAAAATTTGTGATTAGAAAACCACCCATTGTTGTATTGTAATCTTTTATGGCCTATTGTACGGCTTATTGTTGTATTGTGATCATTAGCCAGGTGTTCAGATTTAAAGTACAAACTGATTCTAGGAAATTCAGTTCACGCGGCTGGATGGACATATTGCATATGTGCAGTATAAAGCAATGGCCCGATGGAGGGACGAGGCAGTCGAGCGATAACCACGAACAAATCAAGACGTGTATACTACAATCGGGAGACTTTTAGTGCCGGACTTTGCGCGTTTTTATGGAGTTACAACCTTCTGCATTACGTTTGGACTTGTTGTGTTCGGTTATATTTGTACCTGTGTTGTACGTGTTTGTATAGTTCTAAAACACTATAATCATTTCATCGACATTTTTTAATTCGACTCTCGCGGCTCGTAACGATACCTACACTCCAGCTGGAATAACTTTTTGGTACTTTGCTACATTTCATCTTATTAAAAAAAAAATATTTATCATTCTTCTCTAATACATTCTAAGTATTTTTATATCGTTCTGTTTATTTTTTGTTATTATTATCGTACCTTTTGTTGCTTATTGTTAATTTTATAAATGTTTTTCTGTGAACAATGTCGTTGTCTTCAATATTTCTACCTGATTTTATTGCAACTTTTTTCATTGTATATCATATTGTAGGTGTTTGTTATTACTTTAAATAAATAATAATAATAAAAATACAGAAAATATCACTAATTCAGCGTATTAAAATCGCTTAACATAACTATCGATATATATATACTATAATTACATCAGTACTGGCACAACACTATTTGCGACCGTTCGGTTGCAAAAACCGCAAGATCAACGCGTCATGCAGTCTGCGAGCCGTGTCGACTTGGATGCAGTGTAAACAAAAAAATACAAAATTATCTATGATAACACGCATTCCAATTTCAACCTTATTCCTTTTGTTTACGGCTGTTTAAGTACGAAAATTTAAATTTGATAAGTGGAGAACGTGACAATTTTTTTCTATACTGTGACAATTGAGTGTCAACTTTAAATTTATACAAAGAAAGATTATATGAAATGTATTTTTAAATTTGTACACAATAAGAGCTTTAGTCACAGATAGTGTTTATTTTACATTTATATACGCTTTTGTACTTGGTAGGTATGGAAGGAGGAAAACGTATAGTAATTGAATAGAAAACCTTCACTAATTTACTGACAAGGTGAGCTTCTGGTCAGTAGTAATTCTCTATATAACCTTATAAAGAAATAACTTGATAGGATGTAGGTTGGAATAATTACACTGGTCTACAAAAGTGGTCTGTACTTTTGACCAGAGTGACCAGACCCATTTATACTTATGTATTTCGATGCCCTGAATCCGAATCTGGGGTTAGTTTTATTCATTCATACACTCAAAATTTTGAATCTGGGGCCCGAATCTGAGGTACATACACTCTCAAAATTTTGAGGATCTGACCACTAAATTCATATGAATTTATTATTAAACTAGCTGAGCCCGCGACGCCGTCCGCGTGGCATTTGTTTTCAAAGCCCCCCAACAAAACATTTTTCATTGCTGCTCCACTCCTATTAGTCTTAGTGTGATGATATAAGCCTATAAGCCTTCTTCGATAAATGGGCTATCCAACACTGAAATAATTTTTCAAATCAGACCAGTAGTTCCTAAGATTAGCGCATTTAAACAAATAAACAAACAAACTGCTCAGCTTTATATATTAATATAAGATAAGATTCATATTAAAAGTATATTTGGTACTTATATGAAAAAATCATTTTTTATCTGCAAGGATGTTCCGGTTAATCTCTGAAACAGTTGAACCGATTTTGACCGGACTTTCACTGACAGGTAGCTGATGTTATAAGGAGGTTACATTTTTAGGGTTCCGCGAATAAAAATTCCACGCGGACGAGATCGCGGACACAGCCAATCTTACCTATATATAAAATTCGTGTGTCACAATTTTAGCTTGATCGATTCTCATGAAATTTTATATGCATATTCAGTAGGTCTGAGAATCGGACAACATCTATTTTTCATCCCCCTAAATGTTAAGGGTAGTCTACCGCTATTTTTTATTAATTTCTAGATAATTTTTTATTTTCTTATGATACAGCATTAAAAAATAAATACAACCCTAAATTTTCAACCCTCTACGATCAATCCCTATTTTTTAATGGCAATATAAGTACTTTAATAATTTTCTACTCTGTTTGTTAAAGATGATTTGAGTTTAGATTAACAATTGGTCCCGGTAGATGACGTTGTAATCGGACTCTAGATTTTTATTTTTTAAAGGCAGGACAACGTCTGCCGGGTACAGCTAGTATATATATAAAATAACCTCAAGATTCAAACAAAAGCAATCGAGTGAAGTAACCGAAGCCTATTAACCTTAAACACCCTATAATTCCGATGGCACCCACTTAGATGTTAGCAATCGCAAGTCTTTGAGACACGTTCCTTCTTCAACTTATAATCATTATGAAATGGGCAAACGCATTGCTAAACTGGGTAGTTTTAGTTTGTTCGGTATACATTGCTGGTTGCTACCGTAAATTTTTTTTATTGCAGGAGTTCAGCAGACAGGCAGACGGCTCACTTGATGGAAAGCGGTTACCATCGCCTATGGACATTTGCAACACCAAAGGTGAACAAATGCGCTGCTGCTCTCTTTAGGCAGACTAGAACCTGGACACGTGGCAGCCATCCAGTCGGGCAAATGCCCTATCACCTGGCTGTGGGTTATTTCGTCGCCTCTTACGACAGGCCGCTCGGCTGCAGGAAATGGTATTCTTTATCCGTTCCTGCACGTATAAATTTGATTTGATATCGAAATGGAGACATAACTTTGCTTGTTTGTTATCTTCTCAGAACTAAACAACTGAAGGGATAGTAATTAAATTTGGCAAGGAGATAAGTCATATATTATCTAAAAAAACATGATTTGTGTTTTTGAAATAAAAAGGGGTGTGGGTAGAAAATTTGTATAGGGACTCCATAATTTCTCAAATTAGCGATGAGAACATTACAATATTCATGCCTTTGTTTGATAATAGATAATAATTTTGCGACAATGTTTTGTTTTTACTTCGTTTAGAATGTAAAAAAAGCTAATGATATGTATACGATATAGATAAATAGAAGGATAATAATATTCTCAAACTAGAATGCAGTATGATGTAATAATAAAGGTGGACCAATAATCACTTGCTAGAATGGGACGAGCATGAAAAGACAACACATAACGTTCTGACACTAAATGATTGGTAATAGTTGAAAAGAAAAAGAGTGTTCATAAATAAAATTAAATAACAATAATAAATAAATATAATAATTACTACAGTTTACCCCGCGGCAGCACCGCGGGTTAACCTCTAGTGCGTGTCTCTTGTTTATAGAGCAAGTGCTACAGGTTATATTATATTACATTTTTATGTATTTGCGCACAAAAGATTCACTTCATTTTATATCGCTAATTATATATACCGTCTATCTGTCAACAAAATAAATAACAAAACTTGACCAAAAAGGCCAAAATAATCAAAATGGTCAAAATTACCAAAGAGGCCATAAAGACCAAAAAGGCCAAAATTACCAAATAGGCCAAAATGACCAAAAAGGCCAAAATGACCAAATAGGCCAAAATGACCAAAAAGGCCAAAATGAAAATTATCCCTTGTCCATCCTCAGTATTTAATTTACATACGTACCGAATTTCAGCCAAATCGGTCCAGTAGTTTTCCGTAAAAGCATAACAAACAAACAGACAAATATCATGTTATCCCGGAAACTATCCCATTTTTAGGGATAAAAAGTATCCTATGTTCATCCTCGGTATCAAAAATATATATATACTGAGTTTCAGCCAAATCGGTCCAGTAGTTTTTACGTGAAAACGGAACAGACAGACAGACAGACAGACAGAGTTACTTTCGTATTTATAATATTAATAGGGATTATTAAATTTTATTTCAAAGCAAAATTTACTTTATTTTACAAGAAAACAAATGAACATGTATAAAAGAATTTTAAATGTGATTCGAATTTCAAAAGCTTGTATTAATTCTGCAGAGCACTAAAAGAACATTTGTTTAAAAGTCATACATTTCTTTTTAATAATACTCATAGAAATTTTTTATTAATCAAATTAACTACATTTATTATTTGATTTCTTTTTTCTTGTAAATTAAACTGTACTGTTATTAATATAAGTATATTTTAGCTTTCATTTTGTTTGAAGTGAGTGTAATTGTGTTATGTAAAGTTGAGTTTTCTTCTTTGTATTGTCATCAAATTAGTGAATTATAATAAAAAAATGTTATTAAACACTCTTCATAATTAATTATGTTGACATTTCTATGAAAACCATTTCATGAATTGTCAACGTTTTTAAGGAGAGCAGGCGTCAAGAAACTCCTCGGCAACTGTTAAAACTTTTCAATGGACACGGAACAATTGTTAGTGGTCGTGGAGGAATTGCCTTCAATTTCCCTGAGCGAGGGTCCTAATGGTTATCGTTTCCACCAAGCTCAACATTATCAGCGTTTCACACTGAATTTAAATTTATACTAATACTCACCAGACATAGTTTAACTTTACTAATCTTCTTCTTATGTGCCGCTATTTTGAGAATTTCTGTAATGTTATTCTATGTAATGTTGTATGGCAATTCAGTGATAAAACGTAGCCAGCCTTCTGAGCTATCAAAACACAATCTTGGAAAATCAGGCAGATTGATACAATTTTTCTTTGTATGTAACAAATTAGCCTTTAACTACAGTAATTTCTTGCAGTGGATGGCTGCCAGTGCTAACGGTAGCACAGGTTTGTACCTAGTGCGGGGTCTTGGCAACCACCTGACTTTACAGCTTGCGTTTCTTTGAAGATTCTGTCTTTTTTGTACCTTTTAGTTGTAACACAATAATGTTGTGATGGCTTTGTATTAAAAAAAATATTATTAAAAAAAATATAATAAGACCGTTCATATATTAACTGACAAAAAAAATCCCCACCACCTGTCTACTGAAATAGGGCTTATAGAATTAGTTAGACGAGCACACCTTTTATAGTCATTTAAGGCCTATGCTATGATAAAATCTCGTGTAAAATTGTTATGAATAAAATATTTCTGATTTTAACTGCGAATGAGTATCAGAACCTTCACATTACCTGAAACAAAGAAATAGCGAAATTAATACTTTATTATAAACACAAATAGTAAAAAATGCACTGTGCTGAAAGTAATATTTTCTGATAATTGTTTTAAATATCACTAGCAATTTTGCTTGTGTCAAAAATAATGTTTAACTACAATATGGATGGCTACAAATGTAAAGGCAGACAAAAAAAAGATGGATGGATGGTGTGAAGGATGATATGTTGATTTATGGTGTGGCAGAAGATGTATGTCAGAATAGAGGAGTGTGGAAGGAAAAGACATATTGTGCCGTCCCCAATTAATCGGGATATGATGAAAGAAAAGAGAGAGAGCAATTTTGTTTGTCTGATAGCAACTACCAGCGCATTCCAAAGCTTTATAGCCTCGACGGTAAAATAATTGTTGTAAAAAGTTTAACTATACACAGGGGTGTTTAGTTTCAGTTTAGTGGAAGGCGTAAACTTTGGAAGCACGAAATAAAGTCAAAGCGTTCTTTAAGATAATGAAGAGTATTCGGGACAATCAAGATACTGTACAGAAGACAAAGAATATGAGTATTCCGGCGAACTCGAGTTAGGAACCACTTGAGTGTTTACGGAATTCAGAGACGGAGTCATATTTCCATAGGTCAAATCGACGGGTGCAAAGTAAATAAAGTTATCTACAAAATGATGATTTTTAGTTTATTGTACAATCGTTTTAATAAAACAATTCTTTACAATATGACATTATTTGTTTTGCATATATCACATTATTTCAATAAATTTTCGTACGTAAAAAAGCCAGCTACGTATGTTCTTTCAAAGTTAATACGACCATCTTTTCGCTCTCCTGTAAAGTAGCTATTTTGCAGATATCTCTTTTTACTTTGCACCCGTCGAAATATGAACCTTGTACAGACATTTTTGAGACGCTCAGGTTTATGAAGTTGTTCTTAGGTTAAATCTAAATAGCTGACGTCAGCTAAGACGTCACGTGTGACGTCAGTTAAGGATAGGGAGTGTTGCGGAGATAACCCAAGGAATGATAGCCTTTTGGTTAATAAATTTATTTAATAGAAAAATGGTAAAAAAATACAATGCAATCTTTATTTAGTATATTATATGTAGCACACAGAGAGAATATCTAATTTTTGACAAGTCAACTATATATAAAAAGTTGTAAATAAAAAGAGTACGCAATAGGGAGTAATAGGGATTAGAAGTTTAAATTTAAAGATTTACATTGATAAACTCACCACAAAGAAAAAGGATACGCGTCTGAGATTGGTATTATTGTAGGTAATTTTATATACTTTAAATAAGTGTGTTTAGGTGTCGGTATAATTTACGTCAAAGATGTTTTGCGGCCATTATTCAAGTTATTATACCTATTCATTTACTAGAAACATGTGGTTGCAAGTTTCCATAATAATGCACCGTATTATACATTATCCTCAGCACAGAGCGCTTAATGACTGCATCCGTAAATGCTAGGAACTCGAAGTATCACAGTTTGAAACAACATTGGTTAGGCATAATTTTAAAGGAAATTTTTGGAATAAATTTGTCCAAAATCCATTGATTTAAGATATATAAGGTACAAGGACTAATGAATAACCCTTGTTAATTTAGACAATAATCATTTATTATTCTAAATCTTTATAATATTTACGTCACACATTTAAAATTAGCTACGTAAGGGCCTAGACACACGATGCGTTGCAACAGCGGCGCGGTCCGCACCGGCGCCATGTCATTGCGGCATTCTACATACAAATATCCATTGTATGTACGCAAGCACACCGGCCTTGAAACCCGCGAGACGCGACGGGGAGGGCTGTTTTGTATACTATAGTCTCTATCTACACTGCATTCGTCGTCAGCCAATAAGCGTCCACTGCTGAACGTAGGCCTTCCAAGTCGGCGCCACACATCACGGTCCTCTGCCTTCCCCATCCAGTGCCTACCGACGACCATCGAGTTGGAGGACGTTCGACACTACGTTTACCGAGACGCGGTCTCCACTCCAAGATTTATCTGCTCCATCGGTCATCGGTCCTGCGCCAAATGTGACCGGCCCACTGGCACTTCAACTTGCTAATTTTGCTAGCTATGTTGGTTACCTTAGTTCTCTTACGGATATCCTCATTTCTAACTCTATCCATAAGAGAAATATCCAACATAGCTCGCTCCATAACTCGTGAGCGACCTGTATTGAGTAATGTTGTATTAGGGCGCGGAGCCGTCAACGCAAGGGATTCATCTGCCCCCGTTTCGAAGTGGGGTGTGTTCTCCCAGGGCACACTTCAGGCACTTTATTGCGCTGGATCGACTGTTGCGTAACTATGTTCTATATCTCAGTCTTTCCATCACAAACAAAGCGCAGGGTCGACAGGGAGGAGGGGGTTTTTAATGGGTATTGAGGTTGCTCGCCCGTGCGGCATCGCTCTGAGTCTTCCACACTCCTCTGTGTCACGCCATCGCGGACGGAGCGCAAACAAAGCATACTATTGCTAGCGTTATCGCCCCCGATCGATGCGTGCCGTTTCCTAGTGACGGCCCAGAGAGTGCGTAAATCGGTCAGCATTTTCCCTCGCCTCAAAAAAAAAAAAAAGGGCGCGGAGCCGTAACGCTTGTGTCATCACCATTGCGACGAGGTCTTTGCGGTGCGGCGTTACAACGCGTAGTGTGTCTAGACCTTAATCGTAAAAATAACATTCGACCATAGAGCCCTCTTAGCAACATAGGGCCTTACTTATAATCGTTTCTTAGATTAAAAAAACTGCTCAGCAGCTGATTAGTGAAAATCTTACTCATAAACTCCTCTTTAGCCGAATATTTTGTGTACAACTACGTCAATTATTCAAATTTCATTTATCTGTGCTCCTCTTAGGTAAACAACAGGTAATACATGTATATAAGTGAAAAAAGAGATATTAATGGATTAGAGTCTGATTATGATTCTTTACTTAAGAAATGCCTAATCGTTTCTTAACAAGATAATTAAAAGTAAGGCCCATAGAATTTGTGGTCCTACAATTATTTATAGTAATTAAACATAAATGAATGAGCTAACACTGATAATGTTAATTATAACCAACGTATATCATATTTACTTCACATTAATCACTGTAAGCGATAACCCAGGCCCTTAAGATAATATAGCGTGATAAAAAAGTTATATGAAACTTGAATAAAGTTGTTGATAAACCGACTTGATGCAGACGGCTATCTACTCCTTATATGGATACTATGGCTTCCTGTATATTCAAATTCGTAGGTTCTTATAGAAGCTAGCTGTTTTTTTTTATTGCATGAGTTCAACAGATAGGCAGGCAGCTATCATGATGGAAAGCGGTTACCATCACATATGGACATTTGTAACACCAAATGTGCTACAAATGTGCTGCCGCGCTCTAAAGAGAGGCTGGACCCTGGCCACTAATGCCGGAACACAACTCAAGGTTGTTATGGCATACTCTAGACCGGCGCTGGCTGTGGGTTGTTTTGTCTCTTACGACAGACCGCCCGGCCGCAGGAAATTGTATTCTTTCTCCGTTCCTGCACGGATAAAGTTGTTGCCGTCACTTCGTTCACATATGTCTTGGACTTTAGTTCACTAAAAGAAGTCCCAGGTTCGATTCCTTAAAGAGAAATAACACGTTTCCCAGTGGTATACGTAGAGTAGAGTATGTAGTAGACTTAACATTTAACCTATATTCCTTCAAAAAATGTTCTTCAACGGAACTTATTTTGAATGAAAACTTTTAAATTTGAATTTGATTCCTGGCATGATAAATTTCGTAAACGATCACTCCGTCATTTATTATGGTCTAGGTGTCTGGTATCGGACTGAGCGTAATCCATTATGTTTTATCAATATATACTATAACACATATAATATAACACAAGCATAACATTCTTAGTCTGATAATATAGCATCTACTATCTATTTACTATTACGGATACATTTTGCAAACTGCAAAATATCGAATAGATAAGCACGAGAACGAGCGAACGAAATTTTTTGGGTTTACTCTATAAATTTTATTTGGTTTGAACAATATCCGTTGCCTAGTGTTTTAAATAGGATTTATTCATTTAAATAGATTTTTATTTTATATTTTCAAGTTTACGCGACTTGTATACTTGTCATCTTTGTCGTCCGTGACCACGGCCACTGAAAAGCGGCCGAAACGTCGGATAAACCAAAGTTTAATATATTACCGCGCTTAAAATCGTTAAAACGTAGTTTTATTATGGATTTTTATTGTTCCGTAGTCGAATTATAAAAACAAAGAAACTAAGTCTCCTCTACGAAGAAGATTTATAATATTATTTACAGAAATATCTAGAAATACTGACCCCACTATTAAGTACTGCGACATTAATGGATTGATATGTAATTTACTAAGACACACTTATTAATAAATATAGATTTAGGCCAAACAATCAAGCCTAAAGCACGCCAAAGTAATAATAGACTAATGTAATAAAGTGCAATTAAGGGCTATTTAAACTTAACAGATTGGTGTAATTTATATTTATTGTAATATAGGATCGCGTTTGAACACGATCTCGTCTGATGTAACCGAAGATTTATGTAGTTTAAGACAGAGCACGCTTATCTAGAAGGTACTTAATTACACGGGACTTGAAAATCTCAAGGATATTGCATTGGTGATGCATATACTCAGTCCGAAACCATTCTTGCGGTGTGCATAATGCAAGTGGACGTAAAGCGCTTCATTCAAGTGGTAAATTAGATTAGGCTCTTATAGAGTAAATAAAACTTTACCAATGCTCGTTGACACTTGACATCTTTGTCTCCCGTGATCACGGCCACTAACAAAAATCAAATAAACTACCGCGCTTAAAATCGTTAAAACGTAGTTTTATTATGTATATAAGTCGCGAAAACTGGAAGTAAGTTAAAACTGTCTATTAAAATGCTCTTACATATTTTTAAATATTTTCTTAACCATTTCAGCGACGACGACTCCATCATGCGATATTGGGTTCTTTGCTTTGGTTTCAGTACAATGATTCCATAGCCAAATATCCAATAATAAAGAAACAAAACAAAATAATCCTTATTTACAAACGATATTTTAATTCACAGATACTAGAATTATTAGCGAAATAATGCTTCGGAGTATTTTGTGTTTGTATCCTAAAATATACGGCAGAAAAATATGCTAGTAATAATTACTCATACAGTAATGCCATAATTAAATAGATTGATTATATGAAACTATGTAAGTACCTGTATACAATGTATAATTCTAACAGTTCTGATAATAAGTAGTTGTGTTGTTATGAAAACATTGATTCCGCGAACATTCGCTGTTTAAAAATAGCGCGAATTGAGATACCGACCGTTTACGGAAATCGGTTGGTTTTAGCGCAAAAATATAAAAACGACTAGTGTTGGTTAGAAACGAGCATTCGACCGCGATTTATGTACCTGTGAGAAATATAAAGTTGATGATTAGAACTGTGTTTAGAGAGAGAGTGTGTTATGTATTTCCGGCGTCCTATGTTTGTCACATAATCATGTTAGATAAATAGGATAAGCGAATATTGTCAGACAAGTGTGGTATCTCCTAAATCGTGACGTGAGATGAAACTCTCATTGCCTGAAGGCTGAATTGCAATTATGGTCTGAGCAATATTGCTTTTCTCGGTGTGATGTTTAGATTTGTAATTCTTTTATGTTTTAATGGAAGAAACAATATATTCTGTTAGAAACAAAAATCGTCCGCGACTTGATTTAAGTAAATACGTATTAATATTATGAATCTGAAAGAGTCTATGTTTGGTTTATTGAATGGTTGCTTCTGTCTTCAAAGCTTTGTGGATGAAGTAATTGACAAGAATTTTGGTGTATTTTTATTTTTTTATCAATACTATAATAAATATGTAAATGGTTCGAGTTTGCACAATGTCTTTATAAATGTGATAAAAATCTAAGGGGATAAGAGATTCCGAAAATGTTAATTTTTTGGAATTGTTGTCTATCTGTTAGAAGCATAACGTGAAAACTCCTGAACACATTCAAAGGAAACTCATCACAGAGCTAACTCATATCCCGGGACGTAACTTAGGATACTTTGTGTCCCAACAAATGACGTCGTTTCCACGGGATAGAGGAAAATAGTGAAAAAGATGGCGTTCATGTCTCATCTTTTTTGGAAAATACTGAACATATATGAATGAAACTGACTGACACAGACGACTTATTACCCGAATCAACCCTTAGGATACATTGTATCCCGATAAATCACGTTGTTTCCCTGGAATGGATAGATTAGTAAATAAGATGACATTGCAATTGTGTTGTATGCAACCATAGCTGTAATTAAATAACAAATACGTTGTTGTCAGGTTGCCCATACGTCATTCATTACATATTAGGTACTTCTAATCAGGTTGGCTACGACTTTTGTGTTTTGCTGTGCGCTTGTCTACACTATATTTGTTGTGAATTCAACAAAAAACTAAAGTATGGAAGGCTTTTATATCTTTAATATATATAAATAACGTGTCACGTTGTTTGTCCGCGATGGACTCCTCAACTACTTAACCGATTTTAATCAAATTTGCAGACAGTGTGCAGTTTGATCAAACTTGAAAGATAGGATAGGTTATTGGATTAATTGGAACCGGTAGGTGGCGCTGGGATCGAGTCCTAGATTTTTATTTTTCCAGAGCAGGACAACGTGTGTCGAGGCAGCTAGTAATTATATAAAACACCTAATTATTTTTTTATGTACTACTTATGGTTTTGCACGCGGTGTAGCTGCGGGGACAGCTCTAGTGATATATAGTTATGTTAGTGATGACGTCTTCCTAACCGATTTCGGATACGGCGACCGTTTCAGATATTGGCTGTTCGAAGTTCATGCGCACGCAGGTGACTTGCGTAGCCAACCTTATTTATATATAAGATAATAATTACAGCCCATAAATATACCACTACTGGGCTCCGGCTTCTCACTATTGGGGAATGGACAGTATATCCCCCACGCTTGTCCAAATTGAGCCACCTATATGCTTATTGTTACATAGCGACAGGGAAATGCCGCGCACCGGGTTTATTGCCCCTTCCGCATTTGGAATTCTTTTTGTTTACTTGGTATTTAAAATTTGCAATTAGACAATAGCCTATTGTTATTGTTTTCGACTATGTTGGCCGTTCGCAGGAATAGATAACTAGGTGTGCACATTACTTTTTCTCGGAAACTCCAGTCCATGCGGTCGATTTTTTTGTACTGTATAGTTGGTATAAAACAATGCCCGAACGGAGGGGTCGGCAGTCAATCAACGACTACGATACGATTAAGACGTGTAGTACTTTCAATTAGTGACATAGTGACGGACTTTGCGCATGTTAAATTGCATTGAATCGTCCAGTGTGAACTGGTTGCATCCAGTTTTATTTTGTACTTGTTTTATACGTGTTTGTACAGTTCTAATAAACTCTATAGTAATTCCAACGGCATTTATTTTAATTCGAGTCCTGTAGCTCGTAACAAGAATAATAGTTCGATTATTAAAAGAATAACCTTCGTCCGTGTGTCAAGTTTCAATATATGTAGGTACATGGCCATTGTCCGGTGTGCATTCCTTTCACTTTCAATATAGCATTGTTGCCTAATTTTGATTAAAATCTTATCTAAATCGTTCATCTAGATGAAGGTAAATAATGCACTTATTAGGCTTACTTGTGGTTCTCGATAGTCTAATGATCGTTAAAAGAATGCCAGTGTGCAAGTCGGACTCGCACATATAGAATTCTTCCATAAATGTAATACACTAATTTAAATATAAATATTGTTACAACTTAGGCCCCGACAAAGATAAATTCCACGTTCAGATCTGTAGAAGCACATTTTATTACCTGTCGGCATTTGAACCAATTGTAATCCTTTTATGATCGCCTTCCTTTGTTCACTTATTTATTGGCATACGTTTCTAGTTATTGTGAAGAACAGCCTATTGTCCTATTGTACTCGCTCAGGAGCATCATAAGCCATGTGTTGCGGATTATAAGTACAAGATAACTCTAGGAAATTATGTCGACGTTGCCGGGCGGGCACATTTGCATTTGTGAAATATAAAACGACGGCTTGATTGGGAGAGGGGGTCAGTTGAGCTACCACTGCGATACAGGCGTGACGTGTGTACATTCGTGAATCTAATAGTGACGGGCTTTGCGCATTTTATTGATTTACGACCTTCTGCATTATGTTTGGATTTTTTACGTCCGGTTATATTTGTACCTGTGTTATACGTGTTTGTATAGTTCTAATAAACTCTATAATAGTTCTAACGGCATTTTAATTCGAGTCCCGCAATCTCGTAACAATATGAATAATATACATGTGTCAGTGTCACGCCACATATTTACATTAAATTTGTCAAGGGGCCTCTACGTGTTGGCCTCCCCATAGCCCCACGGAAGCCCTCCAAAAGTCCGGGCCATTTTATATGGCCCGTGGTCTTGAAAGACATACATAAGTTAATATACATGTTAGTGGAATGTACCTAATTTATCTAAATATTTTAACTACTAAAATTACACGTGAATTAGAGGATTTTTATTTATTTAGAAAATATTTGACGTATAACTAACAGACTACTTAGAAATATATCATTGTAAATCATATTTATGTTAATTTTTACAAAATTATAAATAATTGGCAGATTATTATATTTTTTAGTCAAAATATAGATAATAGAGGAGTTATTCTGTGTACATTTTTGATGTAAAACCAAAAGCTTTGAAATATACTTTTAAAACGTGAAGACAGAATCCTTTCATTAGATAAGTACCTCACTTGACAATATTCATCTGTAGACACAGGAACGGAGGATATCCAAAATGATGAGAGTGTTTTCGGATAAATTCGTATATTTCGTTTTTACAATTATTCGTTAACGCTGGTAAATTTTTAAACGTATTACTATACGTTTAAAAATATATGAAGTGAAGTTCGTAGAGACTTGAAGTTCGTAAAGTGACGTTTCTGTATCTGTCACTGATAATGTGACGTTTACGTATAGAGAGTGTCGTGATTGTCGATGGCAACTATCCACAAAGCCAAAGGTCTTGGAGCCAGAATCGAAATTCTTTTGTAGTAAATAGTGCATAATTCAGACGAGAATATACTTAGTTTAGATACGATCGAGTTTCAATAGTAACAATCGACTTATTCAGATAAGTATCTTCAATGGCAGCCGCTGTTTGTTTAAGTGTTCGCAAATGGTGTTTTGACAATTTCATTGTCATAAACAGTTATTAAACACTATACTCGTAATGTTTGTATTAATTTGTTTCTGTTTTAAGATTTCTAATTATAATATCCATTTATAGTACAGCTATCAACTAAAATTAACGAGTTATTCAGATGGTTATACTACTTGACTTTACAGAAATTTCCATATTCTAGTATAAATAAAATACTCCGGACCAACTTTGTAAAACTTTGATAAAAAGCATTAAGTATTATTATTATTTTTCTTGACATGTCCAATGAGATTCTTAAAGTTTATGTACATGTACGCCTATGTAAATGTGCACTAATATACATGTACGTCTATGTATATGTATACTTATATACATTGTCTATGTGGATACAGATTTTGTTTATTACATGAGTTCAGCAGACAGGCAGACGGCCCATCTGATGGAAAGCGGTTATCATCGCCTATGGACATTTGTAATACCCAATATGCCGCTTCTCTATAGAGAGACTGGAACCTGGCCACCAATACCGGAACACAACTCAAAGTTGTTATGGCGGCATACTCTAGACCAGAGGTGGTAGCCATCCAGAGGGGCATTACCCTACCACCTCGCTGCGGGTTATTTTGTTGCCTCTTACGACAAGCCACAGGAAATTTTATTCTTAATAAAACTACGTTTTAACGGGTTTAAGCGCGGTAATTTATTTGACTTTGGTTATTCCGACGTTTCAGCCGCTTTTCAGTGGCCGTGGTCACAAACGACAAAGATGACAATTGTCCAACGAGTATTGTTAAAGTTTTATTTAGCCTCCCGCCAACTTGTTCATTTTAATTATTTAGTTTTAATTTAATTAAATATTATATAAATTATAATCTAATTTACCATTTTATACAAGTCGCGAAAACTTAAGAAAATATAATTGTATTCTTTCTCATTTCTTACGCGGATAAGATAATAAATATGAAGTAATTTTTAGACCTACGGACATACAGAAATAAAGATTTTATATAAGACTTTTAATTTTGACAAAATAGCTACGTAACTCTAAAATAGCAGCACGAAATACTTTAATAAATATAAAGAAACTGTAAATACTTCATCAACTTAAAATTAGGTTAACAAGCTTTAAAAACATCAACTTTGCCACTTTAAACGATTTTCAACACTGCATCGGATTTGGAGTTAATGATTGAAATCATTAATGACGGTAATGAATTAAACATGACTCTGGGTTGGACAGGTTGTCAGTCATTTGTGAGGCTTTAGGGTTCCGTTTCTCTTATCAAATAGTAACTTAAACAACTTTGATCAAGGTTTTACATATTGTTACGAGTTGCAGGACTCGAATTAAAATGCCGTTGGAATATAGAATTTATTAGAACTACACAAACACGTATAATACAGGTACAATATAACTGGACCGAACAGTACAAACGTAACACATGCGTAAAGTCCGTGACTATATAGCTTATCGAATGTACACATGGCTTGTCTTGCTTTCGATTATCGATTCACTGCGTCTCCCTTCCGTTCGGGCATCGATTTATTCAAATACAATACGTCTCAACACAATACTCGACCGCATGGACTGAATTTCCAAGAATCACGCCTGGCTAATGACTATCATAAAAATTACAATACACAATGGACTGTTTTTTTTTCTCTAATAAAATTTTTTTAAACACAAAGTAAACAAAAGAAGCCCAAATTCGGGAAGGTAATAAACTGCAGGTGTGAATTGGTCTTTGGCGGTCGTAACAATATTAGCTTATAAATAAGTCACAAAACCTCATGGCCGAGTCTCTGTTGGCTCGGTGATGTAGAACGGATGGAGGAGGATTGGAGAGTGAAGAAAGCATACTTGGGGCGACCAGTCGGTCGGGGACAGGTTCGTCGTCCTAAGAATCGCTGGAAAGATAGAGTGGAAGCTGACCCGAGCGTACGTCAAGCTCACTACTAGCAATGACACTGCACAGGACAGTGGAAAGTGGCATGTGTTTGTTTCGGTGGCTGGAGACGCAATCAGGCAATCTCCGCGAGATGGTGATCGTGCGGAGGTTGCCTGATTTTGAAACAAAAGCCGGTGTCCGTTCGAGTTATAAGTTGATATATTATCAAATACGTGTGGAAAGCCGCTGAGCGTATGAGATAGTATTATAATATTATAACTTACGTTACGCCGCTTACGTTTTTTATTCGTGCTTATATAAGCACGAATAAAAAACGTAATCGCCAATAAATTCATGGCGCTTCGGACCTTTTGATCGCCAGTCGCTAATTTCCTAAAGGTAGGCTATGGGAAATCGACAACGATATGAGACAGTATTCATCATCATCATATCATATCAAGGATCAGTTTGTCGATTTGGCTACGGGACCTTCATAAAATATAAAACATAACTAGCTGTACCTACCCGGTAGACGTTGTCCTGCCTTTAAAAACCTAGAACCCGATTCCAGCGCCATCTACCGGGCAAATGTTAATGTAAACTATTCTCAAATCCACTTGAACAAACAAAAAAATCATCAAAATCAGGTCCACCGTTTAAGAGGAGTATCGCCGCGCCACCTACTGGGTTCAATCGTTAATTTAAACCATTCCGGGACAAACTTGAACACATACAACAACAAAAAAAAACATCTAAATTCTGGTACCCGATCGCAGCGCCATCTACCTGGTTCAAATTTAAATCTAAATCATCCCAGTTGAAAATTAGTAAAATACTAATATCGCTATTATAAAATAGTGGTTAGTGGTAGGAGGGTGAAAAATTTGGGTTGTATGTATTTTTTATCCCGAATCACAAAAAAATAATGGGTGGGTCACCCCTATCATTTAGGGGTATGAAAATAGATGTTGGCCGATTCTCAGACCCACCCGATATGCTCACAAAATTTCATACAAATCGGTTCAGCCGTTTCGGAGGAGTTTGGTAAGTAGCACCGCGGCACAAAAATTTTATATATTAGAGATAAAACAAGTCTAGAACAGACTTGACTTTTCAAATGACATAAAAACGGGTCGCAGCGTTTAACTAAATAATACAAGTCATTTAGTATGAGAAATGATAATGCATCCGTTCACACGACTTATTGTGCTATTAAAGTATGATGAGAAAAATCATCATTCGCATCAACCGTTACCTGTTTAACTGAGCATTCCTTACGTTCAATTTTTTGCTTAAAGGCCGCGCAGTTAAAGTGGAAATAAATTTCATTCATGCCGCTTCCATATGTGGAAGTTGATTTTTCAGTTTTTAATGTTTTATTAGAGTACTGCAAGCATTTTGGCAAAGTCAAAAGCTTCATAAATTGGTCATACAAGTCCGTTTGTTTGTTTTCCTATCCATTTACCCCTGCGTTTCACTGTCATTTTCTACAAAAAATGTGTCTATATTGTTACATGCCGACAAAGTGAATGCACACCTGGTTTATTACCTTTCCCCGCATTTGGACTTATTTTGTTTGCTTTGTGTTTAAAATTTGTAATTAAAAATAACATTCTACTGTTATTGTACTTGTTTTATGGCAGTCATTAGGCAGGTGTATCGAACTGATTCTAAAAAATCCGATCTACGGGGGCTGGCAGCCATATTGTATCGGCGCAGCAATGGCCACATGGAGAGATCGGCAGTCAAGCGAGGATTACGATACGAGCAACACGTACATTCGATAAGCGATATAGTGACGGATTTTGCACCTGTTATTGAATCGTGCAATTTGTACTGGTTGCGTCCATTTATATTAAGTTTTAGTTCTAATAAATTCTATAGTAATTCCAACGGCATTTTATTTATTTATTTATTACATATCCAACAGCTTACTTATAACTTAAAACAATCAACTTTGTTTAATATGCATGTTGCCAATTACAGGATAAATCACACTTTACAGTATATTTGTGTAAAACCAAGACCGCAATAAACAGTTTGCTTATGTTAAGCTCTATATGAATGTAGTATATCTAATAAAATAAAATAATGTTAAATAGTGCCTGCTGAATTATCCCCTATATAGTATATGTTATATATATAGTATATAAGTTAAACGAAAATAATATATAATAAATACATAGATATTCATATTATATATATTTATAATATACGTATATATGATTCACTAATAAAAATAAAAAATATACAGACAAATGTGTGGATGTATATGTGGGTTATGATACCTAATAGCCAGTTAAACTATCAGCCTAATTTTTCGAATATCTTTGATTTATAAATCAATTTTGAATGGTAGAAAATATCTACATCATTAAATTTGTTATTATAAGTGGCAGTAAGACGAGCAAGCACTTCATTTAAGCCATAATTAGTTCTTCTACAGGGCACGTGAAACAAGTTGAGTCCCACACTCATAACAATATATATATAATATGAAAGGTGAAACAGTCAAAATTTTACAACACTTAAACGTGTTATTGCTATTTTAAGCCTGATTCACCATGCCATTACTTAAGTAGTTAGCTTGCGTAACTGGTGAACTAGGTCCTTATCATCGTATGTACTGATTTTCCAGTTAAGTAATAAGTTATCTTTAGCACATTCTTCAACATTTTACTCCAAATCCTTCGCTGTGCAGGCTGTCTGCCTTTGGAACTTTTTACCCGTAGATGTCAGGAAAGCCAAATCACTGCCATATTTAAAAACTCTGTCAAAAACCAGTTAATCGATATATATTTTTCTATTCTTCTTTCTTAACTTAGTTCGTTTACTGTCCACATTGTACTGTTCTTCTTGTTTTATCTTACTTCTTTTTAATTTAATTATACCTAGACATAAGTTGTTAAAAGTATCCTCTCAGTCAGGTTGCCTGGAAGAGATTAAGCTTTAAGCGACAAGGCCGCCTTTTCTTTTGCCGTTACATTATTATAATTATTTATTCTGTAATAGTTTATTTGGTAAACTACAAAGTGTTTTCTGTTCTATTCTAAGTTATCAATTAATTAAATAGATGAGTCCATACGATAATAAGGACTTATTCGCAAGTTAAGTAACTAATGTAAATCTGGCTGTAATAAGCGACAAGAAGTATAATTCATTTAATTAAACATCTTCATCACTTTTCTTACCGTCTGTGGCATAGATTTCATATCTTTAAATAACAACACAAGCAACTATATACCTATATATAGCTACCAAAAATTATAAACCCCTATTTGTCTGTCAATCATCTATGTCAGGATTAATATTGATATTCATGTGTGGGCTACTTGACACTGTAACCTATTGTAGTTTTGCAAATGATAACTGGTCTTGATTGACAAATTGACCTAAAATAGCTGAAATGTAACTTGTAATGAATACACAGATAAACCCACTTTTAGGGTTCCCTAGCTATTTTCGCAAAAACAAATCCGTAGTAGAGTTTTTTTTTCAATTCGTCGTATTATTTTTCGTAAGTATGTTCACCCATATTTTTTTTGCATTGAATTCAGAAAAATCTTAAAATTATACCAAATATATTTTTTATTGTTTCTATTGGACTTTAGGTTCCAAAGATATAGCAGAAAAATCATCAAAATCTGAACGAAAATAAGGTTTTTTACAGTTTATCGACCACATTTTTTTTGTTTCTGAACCGATTTTGATTATTCTTTCTGCGTTGGATTCAGTATAGCTTCAGGATAGTTTCATGTAAATTTAATTCTTATTGGATGACAAATAACATATAAGTGAAAAGCAAAAATCTTCTAGCAAAAAACAGACTTCAAGAATAATTTAAAAGGCAAAAAAATATTTTCTACAACATCTTGAAGTCAGTGCCGATCGTGAAAAAAAAAACTTTTTTTTTGCACCAACTTCAAGATTTTGTAAAAAAATATTTATTTTTTGCTTTACAGCTACTTTTGTAGTCAATTTCTTTTTTATTTTGTTATAGTTGAAATACAGTTGACAAGTCGACGACCCGCCAGACAGGAATAAAATACTTTATTTCTTATTTTATTTATTTATAAATAAATATAAATAAACGAAGATGTTTGGAATTTTTTTTTGTAGGGTAATTTATTTATAATTTAGTTTACAACAAACGAGTAATAACTGTCAGTATTAATACATTTAAACTATAAACTAATACAGTGAAGGTAGAGTAGATTGTATTCTACCTATAATCTTTCAAGACTAAAATTAGAATACTGAACCTAAGACATCGAAGACGATGGGTAAGGTTCCTAGAAGGCTGGCTACGTTACCTCGTTGAATCGCCATGCTGATCCGTTGTCCGAGGTAGGAACCAGCCCTCTAATCTCCCAATGCTCCCGAAGAGTCGTGAGAGAGCAGTCGTTTTAAAATATCTTTGTAGAGTCTTCAGGATCCTTTGGTCCAAGCGTTTCAACAGCAAACGACACAAACATATAACTCTCTCCTAGGGTTGCATATTTATTTATTCGTCAGATTAGGTGAAATAATTAGTCTTTAAGTTAGACTGCCTGGAAGAGATCGCTTTAAGCGATAAGGCCGCCTTTTTACCATGACTATGTTGTGATCGTACATTTTTGTAATTTTATATACGGTGAGCAATAAAGTGATATCAATTCTATTCTGTTCTAGTCATTTATTATTAAAAAGTACCGTCCCTTATGGACGGAGTATAGTTTGTGTAACTAGAAATATAACCAACGCGCTGCCAGCCTCGAAGGAATTTTACAACATACTTTTTGAAAAGCCCCATATTGTATCACTGAATGAAATAAAGCGGCTCGAGAAAGTAAAGATAAGCTCAGCCGCTGGTGAGCGGTGCAGTGATAGGAAGAAGACACAGGCACCATTCTCGACAGTTCCTAGTAACACTCCTTATTGTAAAGTCGGTAGAATACGCAGAGAGACGCAAATTCGCCTCCGAAGGCCAAGAGTGTCTTGACATTGAAGACAGTCCAGGGGACCCAGCTGGTAAGCGGGTGCTTCAGGCCACGGGTGTGAGCAATACTCCATATGCAGCCTTACCTGGGTTTTATGACTTCCCATACATATATAATTACTTCGCTGACTGATTGACTGACTGATAAATCACCTCACAGCCCAAACTAATGTGGGTAGAATTGTGATCATTTACATGCGGGTTTTTTCTGTACTGTAGGTGGGCACTAAGAAAGGATTTTTCAAAATGTAACCCCTCTGTCTGTAACCACTCTGACCATCTTGTCTCAGACGTCAAAGCGTTGATAAATTGACCGTGCTTACTCAGAATACATCAAACAAAACGTTACGCCATTTTCTTGGCTTGTATTTTGAAAACATTTTCAGTTTCGAGTCAAGGATAATATAAAAACATAATTGATAATAATCGATACGAAAACAAATCGATGATCCGATCAAAAGCACCGAATTGATTAACATCAATATATGTCTGTAAGATACGAAATTAGATCAAAAGATCACTTGTGTCTTGTAACAGATAAATTTGTCCATTGATAAACATAGAAGAGTTTTCCCAATCTTGTGATTTTTGCATTTAATTATGTTATTTAAGACTTATAAATTATAATATTAGCCTATAAACCTCCTAGTGTCTAGTAAACTAACCACGTTTATTCAAAACCGATTAACGGGTTACAAACATCCGTGATCTTGGCGTAAAGTACGAATGTCTATATTATATTTTCCTTCACCGTTAGCACGTGGCATAACAATATACACATTAAAGAAAATGTATGTTGTTAAGCTATTTTCAATGACAGGATTTAAACTTAAGTGATTGGATTGAGACGAGATTGTGTTATTTACTAATAATAAATACTATTTACAAATATTATAAACCGCATATTCTGAACAGTTTACTTTTCAAATCCATTAGCTAAGTTAATTACGTAAGGCTGTTTATAGTTTTATGAAAGCCGTATAGTGTGAGGCCTTATATTACTAAATAAGAAAGACTATAATACTTGATGCAGATCATAGACATGTACGTATTATTAGTCAACTAGAAGTGTAACACGCTGGAAATCAGCTGACTGTACTTCTCCCTATAATTGGTAAGAAATACTATAAATATGAATAATTTACATTGCGAAAAGCACTTTTAATGATCTTTTCTGAATATTATTTTGTTTGTTGTTGATTGTTGCAATTTAGCAACCGTAAGTATTATTGAATTTAAACATATTATTACAAAGTAATAAATTTTAACGAGCCCAACTCAATTGTATCCTGTATACCATGTACCAAACCTTTTAATAATTCTAATTAAAACTGTTATCAGAAAAATATTTAAGTAATTGTTTATGGAAAAATAGTAAAATAGCTACAAGGCACTTGTAATATGATTTGTAGTTTCATTAAGGACTTCTATATCAAACAGCTATTACACCCATACAAAGCAACTCTTTTCCACATTAATCAATGTTCGTAACAGATATATCGGTGTGTCTATATTTAAATCTGACTCGAATTAATGTAGATCGGATGTATTTTTATTGCACGTGTCTAAATTAAGGGTCTGTGGGCGTTTGTTCTAATTTCAAACGGTTAGTTAAGCTTTACTACTTAATTATTAATAATTAGTTTCCGTATACTTTATCGTGCATATTTGCATTTTAATTTCACTATAAGGCTGTGGCTGTGGTTGGTAGACCGTTTGCACCCAGCCTAAGCGTTTTATTAGTTTGAAAAATGGCTGTATTGAATCGACTAAGATTTAAGAAGTCGTAAGCTGAAGGTTATTAAGTTAAGGTAAGTCGTGGTAGCGTAATGGTTAGCGTACGCGTCCCAAACTCAAAGGGCGCGGGTTAGAACCTGGCCGGAACGCATGCACCACTTAATTTTCTCTCTTTTCTCAATTTTCTGATCTAATGTGCATATTGTTACAATTACCACGTGCTAACAACGGTGAAGGAAAACATCGTGATGCAACCTGCACATCGAGATAACCGATGTGTCGAACCTGGCCTTGGACAAGCGTGGCGGGTATACTGTCCATTCCGCCTATAATGGGAGGCTAATATTATATAAGCTGAAAGTGGAATGATGTTAGTACCTGTGAAGTTGTATTTTTATATAATCTGGTCAAGTGCCTGTTAAGCCACGCGCTTTGTAGGGGGAAGTGGGGCAGATTGATACAGAAGCGTTTAATTCAATGTTGTGTGTCTCAAAAACGTGTGAAATAATATTTTATTTTGCTTTGTGCACAGCATAATTAATCAACATTATAACAGCAAAGAATAGAACCATTGAGTTGAAAAATAAAAATATAATGATGGTTTAAAAAAAAATGGGTTTTGTATCAATCTACCACACCTATGGGGCACTTAGATACATTGGATGAGGAACTTTGGTAAAATTGTGAGAGATCATAATCAGCCTTATAAAATGTTAGATTACAATTGTAATCGTATTGTAATTAACAGAGTTCACACTAAAACTTAAACTTTTTAGTAAATTTTCATATCAGAAAAAAAAACTAATATTTCTTCAAACATGTATCAATTTTATTGCACATTATATTCACTTAGGTTAATTCCCTCCGTATAGTATACAATGTTTTCGATATAACTTCCGATACAGCATTCTTCACGTTCTCTTCGTCGATGCTTCACCTATCAGTCTTAGGTACAAAAGTTCGTACCATTTTCTGAAATAAAAAGGAAGACAATTAGCGTCCCGTATCCTCGTGTATCAATGTACCCCAACAGACATTTTCGAAAAAATCAATTTTTTATCAATTGAACTATTGAATTTATTTAAAAAACACGTGTAATCCTAATTACTGACTGAAATTACTTACCTTTGGTATCTTTAGATATCGAGCAAACGACGTAAAACAGCGTTGAGGCACTTTTATGTTTCAGGTGATTTTTTAGTTAGCCCTGCAAAAAACACACTTGGTCTTGCCAAGCGCCACCAGGTAACTGGCGGACGGCGTAGCCGCAACAGCGACGTTCAAACGTGTACAGATACGTTTCAGTGATGGCGCGGTTGGAATAACGTTTTTCAATAATCAGATATTGGTGATGTATCATTGTACCCCTGCATCAATGTGCCCCGCTTCCCCCTAAGGTTCTTTTCAATCCATTTAATCGAAAACAACTCATAACCCAAACGACTGAACGGTTGTTGTTCAATTCTTTTTTTTTTGAAAAATATTTGTCTACTTTGTAGAGTCTGACAAGTATTTTTCCAGACTATAACACTTCATAGTTCATAGTTTAAAGGGACACATACAAATAAAAAAAGGAAATGAAACATAATTGTAATTAAAAAAAAACAATACCATATGTTCAAGATCCATCAAAAAGTCTACGTATAATAATTTTACAACTATCATTAAACGAGTATTTAATACAAGTAACAACAGTTCTAGAATTTAATATATTGCTTAAAATTTAAATTTAAAGCGTAAGCTTTATAAACTAAAATCACAGCCCACGTTACTAGCCTCGAGTTTTACAATAAAAATAATTTAATAAGTTTTATATTAAAAAAACTCAAATCAACATGAGATAAGTAGTAATAAATCATATATTAATATCTAATTTCAAAATGGCGAAAATATAAACATTATTTTGAAAACCTAATAAAAGTCGAGAACTTCATCAACGGAAGCTGTCTTAATAAAAATATAATGATAATATATTAATATTAGCCTTTTGATATTATGCTATCCGTACCATTTGATATGAAAGTCATCAGCATCCAAATTGGTAGCTTATTAAAGTCGGAGCGGTATATATCTATTATTATCTATACCTTGTTTTGTTTTACGAGATTATTTTTTTATAAAATTATGTTATTGTTACGAGTTGCAGGACTAGAATTAAAATGCCGTTAGAATTACTATAGTTTCTACAGAACTTTACAAACACGTATAACACAGGTACACATATAACTGAACACAACCAGTCTAAACGTAATGCACGATTCAATCACACGCGCAAAGTCCGTCACTCAAGTCTTGCTTCGCTTGTGGCTATCGCTAGACTGCTCATGCATCTCTTGGGGCATTTATACTGTACAAATAGAATATGTCTGCTCGACCGCGTGGACTGAATTTCCAAGAATCACACCTGGCTAATGACTACCATAAAAGATTACAATACACAATGGGCTGTTTTTCCAATCACAAATTTTAAACACAAAGCAAACAAAAGAAATCCAAATGCCGAAAAGGTAATAAAATGTTTTACTACAGACGCAGGTGTGAATTTTTCTTTGTAGGCACCCGGTCGTAACATTATGTTATTTATATAATTATTTATTGAAATTATTATTATATGAAATTAAATATTTTACTGTTTATTTAAATATGTATTATATACGAGTATACTCTTTAAATCGAAATTCTCGATAACTAAACGATCTTAGACCATATCTCCGCTGAAATCGAGCGAGACAATGGTCAAACGCGAACCTATACGTGAAAAAAAAAAACTTAACGCGAATTTTTTGGCGCTTCAATTTCTCAATCAATTTCTACGAAGGAATGGTAAACATTACAAAGGGAAGGGAAAAGGTTGATGTTTAACAAACTGTTGTATTACAATATATTTTTGTAAAGGAATGTCAAAGTAAAGGATAGGATCTGCCCACAGAGACTCATTTAAAAATTTCACCCTGTATACCTTGTATTTCCTTACGAGATAAATTTTTGAATAAGATTATAAAATGTGTACGATATAATTCTGGCACAGCAATAAGCTGAATGTAAATTTCATTTGCTAAAAATCGCGTACGTGTTTTGAAAAACTTGTTTTGTTATGATTTGTAATTAGTGTATATACAACGTTGTTTCTTCAAATAAAACTTTTTCTACTTTCTTGTGATAAAACTGCCCTCGGTCATTCGTAAACGCCGCATATTTAATCAAACATTCTCTCAATGAAATGGTTGGTTGAATGCACAAAGATTTATTGTAAAGGAATGTTTGTGAAATAGGAAGTTCTGAAGGTAACACTAGCAGCGACATCAATACCCGTGAGTCAGTTATAAAGTAAGGGCTAAGTTAAAAGATACGAGCTAATGATTAGAAATATTTTATTTTAATTATTTTGGTAATGATTATATACGGCTGGTCGTAAACAGTCCATCCACCGATCACAGAGTTGCAGACAGACAAGCTGTTGACAAGCTTTTCATACATTTTGTAGGGACTCCCTGTACTCGTGTGGCCGGTGGTGGCCACGCGCTATCACCACTTTTGTTCGAGCAGCGTCTCGTGGCCACCATCGGTGGCTGTGGTCGGTGGCCCGTTTGTGCGCAGTCTAAGACATGATTCCACTGCAACGTGTTTTACGTACATTCAAGGTGGCATTATTAGGGAAACCCGCGCGTCTCAGCTTGTTCAGTTCGCCCTAAAACATCTAGGAATAAAGCCGCGCGAGCGTGAAGTGCATGTCGCTTCACGGAAAGACGCGGCAGAAAGACAGAATGAAAAGACGTAAACGTGAAACGACGTCGTAGACGGCGAACAGGGGGACCGGAAGCGCTGCTATCTATTCCTTCTACGTTCCGCTTGTATTCCTCTTCTTTGATCCTTCTCATCATATTCTCATCCTAAAGTAAAAACGTAACCACTTTCTGGGTTAGGCTGGGCTGGCTTCCTGTTGGCCAGCTTTGTAATAAAAAAAATTGTGTGTGTGTACAGTTCACACAGAATAGAAGTGAAACAAAGTGTGACAAGGGGTGGGAGTGATTCTAAGTTTCGTGACATCACATTTCATATATTTGAAACACGAAATTTGAAGTATTAAGGAAAAAAAATCAACTCTATCTGTATGAGCATAGTGTTTAAATGATTAAATATAATGTATT
The DNA here is from genome assembly GCA_949752895.1 of Dendrolimus pini. NCBI lineage: Eukaryota > Metazoa > Arthropoda > Insecta > Lepidoptera > Lasiocampidae > Dendrolimus > Dendrolimus pini. The sequence continues at coordinate 13,731,638 of OX457145.1, read as the reverse complement.
CTATCACATTCTCCCGCAGGCTTAGTCCTATAGATTCACGTATTTATCTCTTTATAGTGTAGTTTTTTCGTTTCATCAATGTTCAAATCACAACGATTCTAAACAAGCTTCACTTCAAAAGTTTATTTTCCCTGCATGATTTCGCTTCTAACTTGGCCACACTTTTAAATGCCGCAATACAAGTTAATTTATGAGTTCGCCATAACAATAGTCAGATATCGACAATAGAAAACGCTATCTACACGACAATTTGATAGATTTTTCAAAGTCACACCATTCCATTGTGTTACATGTTACACAAAGGTTATGCAATGCAATAAATCTCACAAAGATACCATGAATTTATCTACTGTTATACTGAATTGGAAGATTAAGATACGCTGTAGGAAAATCGGAGATTAACTGCCCTTTACTTTGGGAACCTATTCGGTGTGCTGTTTATAGTATACTGATAGAAATTGCAGTTGTCACGGTGACAGATGATATGGTTATTAAGCTCGGACTCGTACGAAAGTAAGATGCGTATGTGATATTTTACATAAAGACCTCACTATCGCCGATTCTGCTACTGAAGATCTTCAAGTAAAGAAAAAAAAAAAAAAACAACTCTAAGAGTTGGTAACTATAAAGCAAAAAAAGAAATAATTTCTACAATATCATTAAATCGGTTCAACGTATAGCATAAAAATTACTATACTACGCAAATTTGTTGTTTAAAATTTAATCATTAAATTCTTTATAAGTTATAGCCTGTGTGTATTTTTGGTATATATTCTAATATTAAGCATATATACCTAAATTACACTCTATAAAATTTTCTCACAGTCTGTTCAGAAGTTTTTGCGAGAAAGGGTAACAAACATCCTCCCTTCATCACAAACTTTCTCGTTAGTAATATTAATAAGATTTTCGTTAAAATATAATAACAAATAACCGCTAGATTTAAAGGCGTGCCTAAATTTGATGCATAAATATAATTTATTTTAATACTTTAATTTAATTTAGACAGCGTAATATATTCGATAAATGGATTTTTGGACAATAATAAAATTAACACAACGACTATATTAATAAATAAAGGTGTCGGTAGTAATTAAATGTACTGTAATTCATAATCTGGTAAGTGAGTGAGTGGCAGAGGTAGTGACAGATTTGCTAGTAAAGATGTATAAGTAATAGATAGGTAGATAATAAGTATATGCTATTTGGATTATGTGGGGGAAAATATAAATAAATTCGTAATGACAGATTTTGGGAAACATTACGTATAAAATTTGGCTTTAAGCGGATCCGTCAAATAGTTATTGAGATGTGGAATAATCATTAGATTAGATTAGATAACATTTTACTGCTGGCCAATATAGAAAAATACAAAAACAAAATGCATAAGACATTACAATACTTCTTGGCAAATAACAGGCAGCCTTATCGCTAAAAGAGATCTCTTCCAGGCAACCTAGCCTATGCCTATTATTATGTATTAGTATATATTTAAAACAACTAATAAACTACATATCTAAAAGAAGCATTTGCGTAATTTGGAACTCCTATTTTATAATGTGCCACTATAACGATTTATCTAAAGAAACAGTTATAAAATATTTTATGAGTTATAAACATGTTTTGAAGATATATATTTTTGTGTGAATTTGATAGTCTGCGAAGTGAGTCATTTGGTTATTCTAGGTAAATGATAAAAAATGTATGACAGCTTATAAATTGTATTACTAAGTTTCTCAAGGACATAAAAAGAGAAACTATAATTTAATTACACTGCTCACTTTCGTTTTAGAAGTGCTATTTCCTTTGTATCATGTTTAAGTGTATTTTTACGAGCAGTAGGAAACTGTACAATTTCTAGTTTTGTTTGCTGGATATTTTTGCTGTTTCCTGTTTTCGAGGAATGATGTTGTAATTACTGGTAATGCTACAGCAAATTTTAAACGTTTATTATTGATATGAATCTTTAAAGTACCAGAAATATTTAACTTTAAAATATGTATATGTATGAAAGTAGTAAGTAATGAAAGTAGTAGTTAGTTACACTATTAGACGGGGCCATAAGACTCCTAATGACTTTTGGATATCGTAGATGTATGACTGCAGGTGACGGCCTTCAGAAATAACATCAAACGCTACCTACTTCAAGGCCAAGCAATTGAGAAGGGAGTACAGTATTCTGCATGGTTTCCTCACTTGGATAAGACAGGTGAAGATGGAGAGCTATAATTCATATCTGCTCAAGAACAGGCTCGTCTTCTAGAATGTAGGGTCCAAGCGGTCCATGTCAACTGGGGTCACGGCTTTGGCAATAAATACCTCTATTCACTATTCCCTCCTTCCTAACCAATGGTAAAAAGAGGAATATCAGCCTCCTGCCAACCATCATATTAGTCTAGCTGAGGAGTCCTGTACTACCCTACTGCAGAACACCTAGTGGAGTGTACGTAAATTATATTTCGTCAAAGAAAAAAAATAGCTCAGTATCGCGATATAAAGCCAAAATTTTGCAATATTTGTGGGGACTACTGACAAAAAAGTAAGCGGCCACGGTATTCTACCTCTAATTTTAAGACACTTGGACAACATGTAGACTAAATATAGATATGACTAATAATAATAATATAAATAAATAAATCATATGAGTTACCAATGTAACATTTATTATTTATTTTTGACTAAATATTTCATAATGAAACGAATTATGTCTGTCAGTCAAAGCAATGCTTTCATGCATGCATGCTTTCAATGGAGACACCAATCACGTTACTTAATACAAGCCAATGTTTGTGGTCCGCCTATCACACCATCGGTATTCGACGTGAAAATGATTTTGTAACGATCTCTCACCAAGATTGTTTATTGTGTATTATATTACATGATGGCATATAAAGGTCAAGTTTACGAAGTCAATGCCAGAGTTTGTTTCTTTTAAAATATTTTCTGATCTAGTTGAAAAGTTACTTCGATTGTCATACTCTGTATGTATCCGTGCAGGAACGAAGAAAGAATACAATTTCCTACGGCCAAACGGCCTGTCGTAAGAGGCGACAAAACAACCCACAGCCAGGTGGTAGGGTATTCGCACGAATGGATGACTACACCCCTGGTCTAGAGTCTGCCGCCATAACAACCTTGATTTGTGTTCCGGCATTAGTGACCAGGCTCCAGTCTCCCTTATGAGAGCAGCAGCGCATTTGTAGCACATTTGGTGTTGCAAATTTCCATAAGCGATGGTAACCGCTTTCCATCAAGTGGGTCGTTATCTGTCTGCTGAACTCATGCAATAAAGAAGATAACTGACCCAATTCACCTGATTGTTTCAAATATTTAAAATGCTCACATTTCTTAGTATATAGAAGCAACTAGTTGTTTAAAAGGGCGGGCCGACTAAATTCATAAATCATTCAGAACAACTTATCTTTCTTGAGCTTGATAAGGGTATGAAAGGGTAAGAAGATAAAGCCTGGAAAATAAGCCTGGAAGTTACCTCAAAACTTGTTAAGCAGGCTTTAAAACCTTCTTACGTAATATTTTTAGTTTTCTGTGGCCACTGTGAAAAAAATCCATTTTCCACCATACATCCGTAGGAAGTGGAAAATTCAAAAAATAATTAGGTTGTAGAGCTTCAAAAAGAATTTGAAATTTTTTCAACAATATCCGCCTATGGACATTTGCAACACCAAAGATACTGGAACCTTGCCACTAACGTCCGAACAGACCACAAGCTTGTTATGCGGCATACTCTAAACCAGGGGTGGTAGACATCCAGACGGGGAAACGCCCTACCACCTGGCTGTGAGTTATTTTGCCGCCACTTACGACAGGCCCGGCCGCAGGAAATTGTATTATTTCTCCGGTCCTGCACGGATACTACAATTATTTCAAGTAAGAATCATCCAATCAAAATATTCATGCTTTCTCTCTATATAAGGCTATGGTTCGCTTACGGGTAATTTTAAATATAAACAAATTCGTCTGCATTTCTTAAAGGTAGTCAATATAATCACATGCATTAGTGTGAAATAAAATCAGCCAAGTGTGTAACATATACGCATATTGGAGTTCTGTAGAGCCGATCAACAGCCAGTGATTTCATAACTGAACTATGGAACCTTAAATAAAGCAATTAAAAAAATACCTCCATATCAAAAAAATACTAAACGGATATTTTATAAATTAATTTTCATCGAAGTATTTTTAACACTAAGTTTTATGAATCTGATTTTTTAGAACATTTTCCGCTTAGTGGTTCAAAGGTATAAGAACAATTTTTACGATTTTGACAGGGACATATCTCGACACCTTCTAAGTCGTTGCCGCACTGCTGAGGATCGCGAGTTTGATGGCAGCGAATAAATGCTCTTCTCCACCGAGATCGTTTTTGAGCACGGTAGAGGTTCGAACTTATCAACGTGTCCAGCTGGTCAAGAACCTGATCAATCCACCTATTTGGAGATAGGAGGTCTCTTGCCCTGAACTGTCCCCGTGGCTACAAGTCTCTCCATGTTATCTGGGGTCTAGCGGGCAATATGACCAAAGTACTTCAGTATCCTTTGTAGGCATACTGCACACGATATCCCTCTGGTGATGATCTCAACACCTATAGAACGAAACAAAGACATTAAGGCACACTGGTATGTTGCATTTGTTAGGGTATATTATTGTATAATTCTTGTATTTTATTTTTTATTTATGTATAATATAAGGTTAGGTATTATAATTTAAGGTTATCTATATACTTGGGGTCTTATGACACATGAGATTTTGGAGGTGGGCACTGAAAACCAGTGCTGTGTCGGAACATGTTTCGGCACAGCACTGGGGTTCTATGGTTTCTAGCACTTCTATGGGTTGAATGACAGATTGATATATCTGACCTTTTAGTTCAGGTGGCATTAGTTTGTCACGTGTCAAAATAACTACGGAATCCTAAAAACGTAAAACACCAAATAATCTATTGTTACAACTCAGGTTCCGACGAAAACAAAATCCACCTGCATATCTGTAAAAAAACACATTTCATTACCTGTCGGCATTTGAACTAGGTACTTGTAATTCTTTTATGATCGTCTTCTTTTGTTTACTTATTTATTGGCATACGCTTCTAGAGAACAGCCCATTGTTTTATTGTACTCGTTTATGGCAGCTTGCGGCCGGCTCATTAGCCAGGTGTTTCGGATTACGTCAACTACGATACGGGAAAATTGCATTTTTGCAGTATAAAACGATGGCCTGGTTGAGGGAGGGGGGCAGTTAAGAGAGAAACACGATCAAGGCGTGACGTGTAATCCGAGATCTAATAGTGACGGACTTTGCGCGTTTTATTGAATTACCTTCTGCGTTAAGTTTGGATTTGTTGTGTTCGGTTATATTTGTACTTGTGTTTCCAACGGCATTTCAATTCGAGCCCATTTCAACTCGTAACAACATCAAATAACAGTAACGCAGAATAAGAAATTATCCACCAATTATTGTAATGTAAGCAACTTAAAGTAAATAATTATAACATGTGGAGTCGTAAACCGGTATTAGTCTTGCTGTTTACTGGCCAAGTTTGTCGCGCAAGTAGTCGCCGTGTGTGGCCGAGGTACAGAACGGACCATATTAAGTTATTAAGCGATGCAAATTAATAATATTTTATGCATCGATACGAGTACGCTTGTATGATTAAGTGTTTTGTTGTTTTATGAGATTGTTTCTTATTTTTATTGCAAATAAATATCGAATTCAGCCCGACGGTACGACACTTACTTTTGGTAGATGGAAAGGCTTTGATACAGGGTTTTTTCGTATTGCCTGAAGCAGGCAAGCAGACATGAAAGCTCACCTGATGGAAAGTGGTTACCGTTGCTTATGGACGTTTGCAACACAAGCCAGGGGTGTCACAAACGCGTTGCCGACCAATAATTTTTTTTATAACGCCCTTCTTAAAAAATGCCCCATGTCATAGAGCAAAAGGAAAACCGCGGCGGGAAGTTCCCTCCAGATCATTGTTGTATGCGGAATAAATGTTCTTGAGATCCGTTGAGTAGTTTAGCGTCGGAGCTCAAGGAAATGGGTGACATCCATGACATCCCTCGCTGTGCGGCGAGGGATGTCATATATTTTATTACTAGTTTTCTAATGTATTGTATAACTGATGACAATTATAAATTCATTCATATTGTTACGATTTACGATACTTGAATTAAAATGCCGTTAGAATGACTATAGAATTTATTAGAACTATACAAACACGTATAACACAGGTGCAAATATAACACACGCGCAAAGTCCGTCACTAAAAATTACCGAATGTAGTGTGTACTACATTCGGTACAATACGTGTGCACGTCTTGCTCCGATTGTGCTTATCGCTTGACTGCCCCACCCCTCCGGGCGGGCATTGTTTTATACTGTACAAATACAATTTGTCTGTAGACTGAATTTCTAAGAATCACACATGGCTAATGACTACCATAAACATTACAATACACAATGGGCTATTATTCCAATCACAAACTTTAAACACAAAGTAAACAAAAGAAGACCCTCATAAAAAGTTTCAATGTTATTAGCTCAAACGCCGACAGATAATAAATATGCTTTGTTTACAAATATGCAGGTAGCCCAAATTGTAACAATATGACTTAGCTATAGGTTTGCCATAAATTAATAAATATAGATGAAAAAAATTGCTTTTGTGCTACTATTTATTAGCTTTATGCGTCAGTAGAGAACACAGTTCTGGTAACGCACCTAGTATTATTTATAAGTGGCGCCAGATTGATCCGATTGCAAATCTCTTAATTAATTACGAATGAAACACGTCTCAAGTAAACTGGGTCGACACTAATCGATGATCTTTGACATTACAACGAACAACCGAACGAGGTAGAAAATTAATGGTTTATATATTCCTAATACCTAAAGCAATTCTGTTGTTTACCAGAGTCTGTATTGAAGGGGGGTGTCCGGTATAGGATGGAGGAGTGAAATGGAATGCTCCTCCGTTTTAAAAGATCTTCCAGCGAGGCTAGTGTTGTTCCTCGCAGACCTAGGCCCTTCCTTTATAGCTCATAGTCGATTTTTTTATATATTCTTTGTAAGTTTCGGGAATCGTTTGCGACCTCAATTATTGTACAGCGCCATCTATTGGCTTTAAGTGTTCCACTAGATTATTATCTGTGAGCCGGTCATTTAATACGTAATAATAATATAATCGGCAGACAACACGCATACTGTATATCCCCAAATTAAGCAAGTTACGCTTGTGTTATGGGTAATATACAACGGACTACTCTGAGGCCGATCCCAGATGCCCAGACCATAGTCAATAACGGAGAAAATACGTTTCCGAAATTCACTACACCAGGAATCGAAACCGGAGCCTCTGCGTTGCAGTGAGGTAGGCCGGCAATGGCTTGGGCCGCTAAACCACAGAAGCCGTCAATCGTAAAGAATTGAATGATTCACCCGCCCGGTTTTTCAAATCGTTCAATTGATATATTTGTGCCAAGTTTCCATGACTTACTATCCATTCTTCTCCTTTACCATTGGCAAAGGCTTGTTATTACTTTCATATATTTTATGTCAAATTTTAACCAGTAAATAAGGCAAAGTTGGTAAAATAAAATAAAAATACCTATATATAAGTTTTGTCTGAATTTTGATCGTATTTATTTATCATTGTCTGCCAAGGACTGAGCTTAGAGCGAATTGTTTTTTTTAAATATAACTATAATTTGTTGGAGCTATGGATAAGGCTTCATCCGCATAAAATAAGGTACGATACCTTATTATCCTTAACCTAAATCCTATTGCATTTATTTTGCATTACTTGCGACGACTTGAATATTTAAACAAAAACATTATATAAAATGTGTACATTGTACATATCACAAGTATAAAATTACAAATATCCCAAACAAGCCTGTGCTGGATACGAGCTTGAAAAATGTAAACAGTATCCTCCGAAACCGTTCAACAATAAGCTATTGGCAAACTGAAGGATACACTCAGGCCCGCTTGCATAACGATCGTCTTTAAATAAAATAAGTTAATTTTATTTTACTCTCTAACCGCGTTTAATAGTACATGCATTTATGTTGTTTTGCATGAGGCACTCTCCCATGTCATTTAGTAAAATGTATTTATGCCATCGGTAAAACAGCCAGATGTATTTCATTTCACGCGGCGGTACATTTTATCGAACAAACACACGAAATTTAGCTTTAATGTTAGTTATTTCCTGCCTAAAAAGGATTTTAGTTGGCCAATCTCAAATTGACATTTGAAATTTTGCTCGTTTGGTTAAGTTTACTTCGGAATTTTTGGCGGCAACCTGAAGAATGATATTTTGCTGTGCTGTTTTATTTTCGATTTTATGGGTATTTAGCATTGAGATAATTAAAGCAAATTAAATACGAGTGACAATCTGTAATTGACTTTTTAATAACTTACAATTTCATAAAGAACAATAAATATTAATTTATGAAAAGATTTGTTGAAATGTTCTTTAATACAGAAGATATATGCTTTCCCATCTCACGTTCAGGGTCCTTTTTATAATCAAAGAATTGTAGACAAAGATCATAAGTTTGTCTTGGCTGCTTCCATTATATAGGCGTTCTAGCTCATCCCATACTTCTTTAGTGCTTTTATATCGCATAACTTGTTTTAGAATCTCATCCGTCATGTTTCTCTTCATCAGAGTTAAAAAGACACAGCCAATTTTTAGAAATTGTTGTAAATTTATATCATATTTTGCTTTAGCAACTGCATCATCAGATGCTGCAGGCTCATCGGGCCTTTGAAGTTTTCCTTGCAAAATTTCTTCAGCGCCGGGTATTGCCATGCACGCTGTCTCAATACGATACCGCCAAGGCTTATAATTTTTACCATCTAGATGCATTATTTTTACCTTGAAGCCTTTGCGATCGCCTTATCCATTGTGAACGTCAGGTCGAGTACAATGCTACAATATTGTATTTATTCGTTCCTAGTTAAAATATCTTTACTGGATCCAATTCCTTAACTTTATTACTCTGCTACCATGCTAGTTTGTACGAATAATGTGTATTTAGAATTGAGATAAATAATTAAAGCAAATAATATACGAGTGACAATCTATAATTGATTTTTTACACGCTTTATATTAGCTTCACTTGTATGTCAGTATGTCTGTAACCGACCCCTTTGAGCTCGATTTTGTCCTACTTTGAACGATCAGATTTAATTCATACTTTGCACACCTGTCAAAGGTCGATGACAATGCAATAATATAGTATCATGGAGCTGATCTGATGATGGAGTGGGAAGGTGGCCATAGGAACTCCTGTACTAAACAAGATAGACCCTTCGTGTTTGGGCCCGTATGTTTATATCGCGTGACAATGCAATAATATGGTACCATGGAGCTGATCTGATGATGGAGACGGAAGGTGGCCATAGGAACTCCTGTACTAAACAAGATAGACCCTTCGTGTTTGGGCCCGTATGTTTATATCGCGTGACAATGCAATAATATGGTACCATGGAGCTGATCTGATGATGGAGTCGGAAGGTGGCCATAGGAACTCCTGTACTAAACAAGATAGACCCTTCGTGTTTGGGCCCGTATGTTTATATCGCGTGACAATGCAATAATATGGTACCATGGAGCTGATCTGATGATGGAGTCGGAAGGTGGCCATAGGAACTCCTGTACTAAACAAGATAGACCCTTCGTGTTTGGGCCCGTATGTTTATATCGCGTGACAATGCAATAATATGGTACCATGGAGCTAATCTGATGATGGAGTCGGAAGGTGGCCATAGGAACTCCTGTACTAAACAAGATAGACCCTTCGTGTTTGGGCCCGTATGTTTATATCGCGTGACAATGCAATAATATGGTACCATGGACCTGATCTGATGATGGAGTCGGAAGGTGGCCATAGGAACTCCTGTACTAAACAAGATAGACCCGTCGTGTTTGGGCTCGTATGTTTATATCGCGTCAAAATGCAATAATATGGTACAATGGAGCTGATCTGATGATGGAGTCGGAAGGTGGCCATAGGAACTCCTGTACTAAACAAGATAGACCCTTCGTGTTTGGGCTCGTATGTTTATATCGCGTGACAATGCAATAATATGGTACCATGGAGCTGATCTGATGATGGAGTCGGAAGGTGGCCATAGGAACTCCTGTACTAAACAAGATAGACCCGTCGTGTTTGGGCTCGTTTTACTTGTCTTGGCTAGCACTCTGCTGCTACATGATATGCAGGATCTCAAAAGCTTGTATTTAAAAACATTTAAACAAAAATCAACTAAAAAATGAAAAATAAATAATAGTTTAAAAAAACTAAAAAAAACACGCTTTTATAAAAAATCCAACTAAAAAAACAAAAAATAAAATTTAATATAATATAAAAAAGCGTGGGGTGTATTCAATTAATAATATAATATCTTAAAAAGCGCTTTGAATACACCCCACGCTTTTTTATATTATATTAAATTTTATTTTTTGTTTTTTTAGTTGGATTTTTTATAAAAGCGTGTTTTTTTTAGTTTTTTTAAACTATTATTTTATAAGTGACAATTTCACATAGTCATACGAGTGACAATGTTTAATCGCGTTTAAGGCGTTAAATACCCATTTTTGGATGATTAACTTTGACAGTTCTGTAAACGTATTTACTGGTAAATTTAGTGTTGTGCGTTTAGCGTTTCTTAAATAAAATTAAGGAAAGTCATGCAAGCCGCCCTAAAACCCCATTTCCATATAAAGTTGGTAGTAAACCACCCATATCCAAATCGATAAAGACAATTCAGGTCTTCCTTCACAATTAACGTCTGTTTTTCTGTAAATACCGTATCGCAAACGACGAACATTTCGTGCAGAGTTCCCGGAATATAGCGAGGAAATTTTTAATTTCCTTTCCATCATCATACCTAGTGGAAAGGGGGTTCAGCGCTGTTACCAATCTCCTAACGAAAAAAAGAAACAGACTGGACATCATTAGCCGAGAAGATTTAAGATTAACCCTTACAAAATTGACGCCAAATGTTGATAATTTATTATTAAAGCATCAGGTTCATCCTTCTCACTAAAAATATTGACTTATTGCTTATGTTATTTTATTTATAGTTTATTTTATGTTTATTTAATGTTACGTATATTTTACATAACAGATACAAAATTTTATTTTGAGTAGTTTTAATTTAAATTCAATTAATAAATGTATAAATGTACATGTGTTTTTACTTAAAGTTTTTAACACTAACTTCACTACAGTTAGAAATTTACAGGAAATCAATATCAGGTAAGTAGGGGGTCTACCCAACACGGAAAAACATGGCAAGGGGTCTACGACACAAAAAAGTTTGGGGAACTCTGATTTAGAGCAACGTACAAGGTTGAAATGCGGCCAGCATTCTAGGATTATATATTTTTTATCTGTAAATATGTTCATAGCAGTTTTAATTTTTAGGTTTTTAAATGTATAGTGTAGTTTAATTTAAAATTAAATAGAAGGCCATAAATAAAAGAAAACCAAATACAATACGTCGTATGCGATACTGCTTTTACCATTACAAATGACGTACATACCCTCATTTCAAAGATATCTTCGTTCCGAAAAAACAAATTGCAATCAATTTATTCAGCAACGAAACCCGATGTTCTTATGCCGATAATATTCGGTTTACATATTCGGCAAACCATACCGGTCGCCTCGTTGATTTTAATTAATTATTCCACGGTGCTTTTGCTGCCAATTTGGCTTTTGTTCAATAAATATTTCGACACTTTCGAAGGCTTTGTTTTCTTTTTGAATTCTGTTTTTGTTGATCAAGTAGGATATTTTCTTAAGTTTTCGCGACTTGTATACGTAATAAAACTACGTTTTAACGGTTTAAAGCGCGGCAATTTATTTTGGCTATTCCGACGTTTCGGCCACTTTTCAATAGCCGTAATCACGGAAGACAAGATGTCAAGTGTCATCGTACACATCGTTCGGAAACACTCTCAACTATACTCTATGCAAAACCACTAATACGTTCAGAAATATTCCCAATCCCACATTCGGCCATTCTGATCATCTTTCTGTCTTTAGAAATCCGAAAATAAATATTTGTATTGAAATAGCGCTTGGAAAGTTGTAAGTGTATTATCATTTTACTTTTTATTCCTTAACCTGGCTTAAACACGTACAAGAGCGTGTTCCAGTAACATACATCTTCAAGGGCGGGGGGTTCTATCGAGTTATCAATTGAATTAACTGCTAACCTTTCAAGCGCTGGCACGGAATATACCCCGGATATTTCAAGAATAAAAGCCAGTGGAGAGAGGTTTAAATAAACTCTTAGCACACCCTCACGTACTCTAGAGCTAGCTAATGAGAAATAAAATCAAATTATAATTTAATAAATTATTTATATGATATTGTGGCGACCGAGGGTAGAACTTTCCGGCAGCGTACACCGGTCGCAAGACTTTTGGAAAAGGTAGGACATTCTGGAAGGAAAAGACATGGACGCATATATTTTAGAAAGGGATAGACGATGATCGAAAGACAGAGATAGATAGGTGTTCGAAAGGGATAGACGATGAACGAAAGACAGAGATAGATAGATGTTAGAAAGGGATAGATGTATAAACGAAAGTTCCCGAACAGAAGGTTCGGGAAGGAAGAAACAGAGATAGATAGATGGGTTCCAGAAAATTCTTCCGGATATATAAACAGCGTAAGGCGCGCCTGCCAGTTTAGTTCAAGACGGTGAAGCGACAAGTGCGATACGGAAGAGTTGAAAGAGAGGTATAATAGAAGACAGTGACGAGTAAAGTGGTGAATTTAGTGACAAGTTTAGTGGACAGTTACGTTAAGGAGGTGTGTAGCGTAGTTCGAGAGAGGAACCAAAAGCGAGCTACACGCGGTAATATCGAAGGTGATCTACGCAATATCGGCGACAGAATTGTGAGTGTGACAACTTATCGTCGGGACAGCGCATCGTTGGTCGTGCGTATAGGGGCAACCCTGCAGACAGGTATTATGTACGGCTGTGTAAGTCAAGAAAAGCTCTTAGTCAAAAACTGGTGTTTTCTTCTAATCCATAAGTGCGTACACCTCCGCTCGCACGTAACAATATTACTCTAAACGAAACAAATGCAGTAAAATCTAAGGCGATAGTAGCATATCCACGACAGGAGAGGCTTGCCCGGAGGTGCGGGGCCCACGCCAGTCGGGACCGTGGTGCTGGCTGACGCCTTAGTTCCGTGGCCCGACATATGGTGACAGGAATGACATCGAGGTGTTTTAGTGGGTAGCCTGGCAGCCGATCTTTTTTTAATTTTTTTATTATTGCAGAAGTTCAGCAGACAGACAGACGGCCCACTCGATGGAAAGCGGTTACCATCGCAAAATGCGAAGAAACTTTTTCCCCAACCTAATTTATGATAAACTAATTTTATTTAAAGGCGATCGTTATGCGAGCGACCCTAACAGTAAGTACCTATATTTGCTGTATTATCCTGTGATTTTACATTTAAGTCCAAATTGTATAATACAATATTACGTTGAGTAAACGGTTTGAATTTATGAGTAAATTATCCAAAACTTTATTCGACCTTCTACGGCTAAATGATATTCCTAAGTGTTTTAAAACTAAGATCAAAGAAATCTTTCGTAGACCATATAAAAATACCGTTCGTTTACCTTTTTAGGGCAATTATCTTTATTGAAATTCCTTTTAGGTCTATATAAGAAAAATATATTTAAAGAATATTTTCCATACGCGAAAGAAAAATAATATTGTTACATACCGACAAAGGCAAACGCACACCTGCCTGTCATAAGGCACAGTTTATTACCTCTCCGCATTTAGGATTTTTTTGTTCACTTTGTGTTTAGAATTTGTAATGAAGAAAAACATTCTATTATTATTGTACTTGTTTTATGGCCGTCATTAGTGGCGAACTAATCCTTGTTGTTATTGTATTGCGTTGAAGTTTGCCAGTTATGGATCGGTGCATTAAAAATCAATGGCCTAAGGCGGAGGGGGGCAGTCAAGCGACGATTACGATACGAGTAAGACGTACAATCGATGACCGATATAGTTACGGACTTTGCGCGTGTTATTGAATCGTGCAGTGTGTACTGGTTATATTCAGTTTTATTTCGTACCTATTTTATACGTGTTTGTACAGTTTTAATAAACTATAGTAATTCCAGTGGCATTTTAATTCGAGTCCTGTTTAGCTTGCAACAATATATTGAAGATGAAAATAATACTATGACTTTAATTTAAAATAGTACATCGATAACTGCAAAAACGTCATCGTAGTTCACTACTGAGGTACTAGGGTCTCATTACAATGATGTGAGTTCCAATTCAGGCCGGAAACATGGACCGCATAAACAATTTTTCTAGCCTTAAGTGTTATAATGATACATTGTGTGTTGACTGTTTACGTTAATATGGTGTAGCAACTTGAACGACAATAAGATCACCGATGTGTGAAACTTGCTATGTACCAAGATATTTTCTCACAATTTTATTTGGAAACCTATATGGGACGATGTTATGAACTTAAGAAACAAGTTTTTTAATATTAGTTTCTGTTTGAGATACTAATATACAAGGGAGAAATTTTATTATGATACTAACAGTTTCCAAAGGCTTTGTCCATATTAGATAGGTAACAACAATTAGTTATTTTGCTAAATTTAAAATTAAAGGCTGTTTTCAGCAGGGTAATGGATTTTTTGTATGAACATACATTAATCTCCGTAATAATCGGAATAAGTAATGTTACTGAAGACATACACAACTACATTTGTACTAACAGTATTTAATCTGTACAATAAAACGTCACTGTCAATATTGTTTGACAGCAATGACAGATCACGTATCACCTACTTCCTCGCCCCTTTCTACGAACGAACACCGAAACTCATTAACATTGCTAATACTTAGATTCATGTTAAAATAATAATTAAGAGCGACTGGCTGTATAATATTAAAATAATCGTAATTACTAAAATAATAAAAAGTATTTTAACAAATAATCAAACGACAATACTACATTATTTTACTGAGGATTATATGTATCAGTGAAAATTACACATAGAAAAAAAAGTGTTTGTGTACTTATGTAGACGCGTTAGAAGTTATACTTCTTTAAATTGGTTAAATAAATAAAGCCCCTACCACGGTCGATTCGACCGTGGTAGGGGCTTTATTTATTTATCCGACCATATTGAAAAATACAATCAAAAACTGAGGTTAACTTTAAATGACTTAGAAAAATAAATACCACAATCACACCCAAGTATTGGAAAAAGATTATAATATTACTTACTTTTTTTAAAAAATTCACTGGAATTAGAATTATAATAAATAGTTTAATTTTTATGATCACTTTAATATATAAAATATAGGATACTAAATAAATGATTTATAAATCATGAAACTTGTATATTAATTACACAATAAAGTAAAGAATTTTACAATGCTCTTCTCACAATCCATCTATCAACAACTCGTTGCTACGCAACCACCATACTACTACTCGGCCATCCTGAAAAACTAAAATGTTGACTATAGCTAACTTCAGGGTGTCGGTTGACTATAACTAACTTCATGGTGTAGGTTTTTTTCGTGACGGTGTGCGCGCGCATCGTAAAAAATTACTCTCATAACGCGCCTAAAGAAGTATAACTTCAAAAACGTTTGACGTTTCCACTTTAAGCCTCTTCCGAGAAAATTCCTGTGAGATATTAAATCCGGGAATTTACTATCGACCAGCGAAAACCGCATTGAAATCGATATATTATATCGACCAATAGTTTACGTGAATCCCGAACAAGCAGACAAACACAAAAGAGTATAATTATACACTTACAATTTTAAACTATTTTAGATTAGGAATTTGTAGAGATGAGGCTTGGCATGACAATAATTTTTGTGTCTAGATTTTTCAATTTTGCTTTTGGGCTGTTCTTACGCAAAATCTCTCCTATTTTGTTTCGTACTAGTTTTGAAATGGATAGGTTAGGAATATATTGGAGATGATTTAAGTATGAATTTTTTTTTGGGTTGAATAAAGAAGAGTAATGGGATGATTAAAAAAAAATTACATGGAATATGACGTCATGGGATGAATCAGGGACAGTGATTTTTCTGTAATATTACGAACATATTAAGAGCAACTTTGAATATAAGTAGTTTCTAGTTATATTATAGTTTTCAAGAATTTGTATCTAAATCCAATCCAAAGTTTGGAAAAGTTGAATTAGATGTATAAGTTTAATTTAGAATGAAGTTTCGGTTTTTCTCGATTTGCGAGGAACACGGACTAAAGTAAAGGTGTTATTATCTTGGGAACTTGGGTAACATAAATTTATGACAGGGTTTTTACGCGTACATCATCTTTTCTTTCACCTTCTCCCAACATTTGGGATCGGTACAATATGTATTGTTCTTCCACACTCCTCTATTCTGACAAACGTCTTCGGTC
The DNA here is from genome assembly GCA_949752895.1 of Dendrolimus pini. Taxonomy (NCBI): domain Eukaryota; kingdom Metazoa; phylum Arthropoda; class Insecta; order Lepidoptera; family Lasiocampidae; genus Dendrolimus; species Dendrolimus pini. The sequence continues at coordinate 13,715,149 of OX457145.1, read as the reverse complement.
ACACCGCAAATCATCATATCATCCTTCACACAATCCATCCATCTCTTTTAGTCTACTTTTACATTTATCCATCTTGTAGTTTAACATTCTTTTTGTCACGTGACATCTTAATATTCTTCCTCTCAATTTTTCAATCACGGTTGCAACTTTCAAAGATCCCCTTATGTACTCATTTCTCACCTTATCCATTGTAACTTGTAACACCACACATCCATCTCAACATTCCTATCTTAGCAAAGTGTAGACGTTTGTGGTTTATCACTTTAGTGGCCCAACATTCGGACCCGCGTAGCACGAGTGGTCGTATGACAGACTTACATATATGACCTTTAGATTTCAGTGTTATTAGTTTATCGCATATCACACCAGTTACCTATTATTATATTCACATTATATTGTAGGCAGAGAAGTCTCGTTGGGATATTCCCGCAAAATCATCTATGAACGCGGAATACAAGTTGTAGGCAACTATTAGCACCAATAATACTTACACATACACAGCAGTTACATTTTATATTTCTTATTAAGCTATTGCATAGATTTTATCGCGGGCTTTGAGCACGGCGACCGAATCAAGAAATTCCGTAACGAAAGAAACCTAACACTCCGCCTACCATGTAGTTCGGCCAAGTGTTCGCGTGCATGTATGCGTCCACACTGAATGCGCGGTGACGGGGGCCTGAGGCGGGCGCGGCGAACGGAGGCGTGCGGTGGCCACAGTGAGTCGCGAGCTCTCGTAGCGGTTCAAGGTATGTCAGGTATTGCAAATTATGGACGACGAGCTGCTCTGAAGTCGGACGAACACGTAAGCAGCTGTTTGTGAGAAAGTATATAGGTGTATAGGTATCTATATAATGCCACACTCACTGAATGTGCGCCCGGTAAGTATACATGTAGGTATTATGTATACATAGGTAATTTGTTTTCTTATCGGTCACCACGCTCAAAAAATGTAACTTGAATTCAAAATTTAAATTGAATTCAAAGAAAAAAAAATACTGCATAAATAAAATATAAATAAATAATTATAATTGCATAAATTGTCAAAAAATGCTATGCAATAGCTTTTTATTGTATATGTATACATAACTCAAGCGAAACTTGTTTAGCTTGGGGATATACAATGTATGTGTTTGTGTGTCGATTATTATAATTATTTTCTTATATTATAAAGAGACAGCCCTGATAATAGCATTATTAAAGAACACGTGATTCGGACAAAAACTGCGAGCCTTTTTTCCCAAAGGAAGGTCAATAAGGCCGGTATTTTTATAACCGAAGATTTTTACACGGCATATTGGTTTTTCTAGGACATTTTCTTTGATAACAAAGAAGAGCTGTTGTTATTTTTCCTTGATAATTATTAATGTTGAGTAGAAATAATATAAAACGAGAATTGTTTTCTTACTTTTACCCTGTGATTTCGGAATTATATTAATACTAGCTTCTGCCCGCGACTTCCTAAAAAAGTATCCTATGTTACTTCTAATACCTCCAAGAATATGTGTACAAAGTTTCATGATGATCGGTTGAGTAGTTTTCGCGTGAAAGCGTAACAAACAAACTTACATTCACATTTATAATATTAAATAATAATAGTTAGGATTCTTATTTGGTAATAAATATTATTATCTGCGAGAGAATGAGATACGAATTTTACATAGTGCAGCACAGATTAGAGAGTCAATACAACCAATGATTAAACATAGGTCCAATTTGATCCGAAATAAAACTAATAATAATATTTTTTGGCCTAAAACAATAAAAAAATTAAAGTAATACTTCAGAAGTTTATTTTGAATTTGTAATATGTTCACGAATGTAGGATACAGGAGTTATATTTATACTAGAGTTTAGCTCGCGGCTGCGCCGCGGGTTAACCTCTGGTACGTGTCTCTTGTTTATAGAGCAAGTGCTACAGGTTATATTATATTAAATTTTTATGTATTTGCCCACGGAAGATTCAGTTCATTTTATATCGCTAATTATACCATCCCCCGTCTATCTGCAAACAACATAAATTACAAAACTTGACCAAAAAGGGCTAAATGGCCAAAAATGACCAAAGGGCCACAGTGACCGACATGGCCAAAATGACGGATTAGGCAAAAACGACCAAAAAGGCCAAAATGACCGACAAGGCAAAAACTACCAAAAAGGCCAAAATAATCAAAATGGTCAAAATGACCAAAAAGGCCAAAATGACCGATATGGCCAAAATGACGGAATAGGCAAAAACGACCAAAAAGGCCAAAATTACCAAAAAGGCCAAAATTACCAAAAAGGCAAAAATAACCAAAAAGGCAACAATGACCGAAATGACCAAAAAGGCCAAAATAGTCAAAATGACCAAAACCATATTTATTCATTAAAGGGCCGATGTGCGTGTGGCTTGCTTAAGCCAGAGTACCTGTTTTCGGCCGTATTTTCATCCCTCTGGGAAAATTATAAGTATTGATCTTACAGTTTCGGGAGTCGAGACTTTTTTTTAGGAAATTTCCTCCTCTTTTCCAATCTTTTTTCAAATTTGAAAAATCTTTATTACTTTTTGAGATATTTGCAAAAAACTAACTCCCCCCTTCTTTTTTTTAGTTAATTGTTAATAACTTTTACAATTTTTGAAAGCGGAACTTCATTTTTTCAAAAATCATCTAGATGCCATTCCGAATCGAATGACACCTCATTTATAATTTTCGGAGACTGCTGAAAAAAGTTAATATAGCTATTTGTGGACAAATAGTGTTTGTCGAGTTGAACAGTTTTTTTACGAAATTTACCACGCCCAGAATCGAATCCGCGTCTTCTACGTACCAGTGACCAAGAAGGCTCTCAAGCATGGAGGTTGGCACACATTACGACGGAGAGATCTCTAAGGAAGTAATTAAATTATTATTTACCTTTCTAGGTTTACAACCGTGATATAACCATGATCTTACCTTATGCCGTGATGGTAATTGTGTGATTTCACTCTAATTTCCAACTCGATTTGGGGCGCAATGATGGAACTACTTTGGTGAACCCATAAATGTATAGTAAATGGTTTCCGTGAAACAACTTCTGTAATTTGTCCGTATTCTCAGTAACGTCGTAACATTGTGAACGCTGATGTACTTTGAAGATGTTTTTCTTATATCTAATTAGATAGGCTAGTGGTCGCCCGTGGTCAAAATTCGACCACAATGATTCATTGAAATTATAAGGTTGAACATTAGAATAAAATGGAAAATAACAAAGTCTCCACTCAGCTAAGATGAGAATGTTGAGATGGATGTGTGTTACAAGAATGGATAAGGTAAGAAATGAGTACATAAGGGGATCTTTGAAAGTTGCACCCGTGACTGAAAAATTGAGAAGAAGAAGATTAAGGTAGTATGGGCATGTAATGAGGAAGGATGAAAGTCACGTGATAAAAAGCTTGTTAACCTGCAAGATTAATGGATACAAATGTAAAGGTAGACCAAAAAAAAAGTTAGATTTGTGTGAAGATGATATGATGATTTTTGATGTGACAGAGGACGTATGTCTAAATAAAGAAGTATGGAAGGAAAAAGACATATTGTACCGACCCCAAATAATTGGGAGAAGGTAAAAGTAAAAAACAGAATTATTTATGAATATGTACTATCTTAAAAAGCAATAAATAAACGAACATTCGAAGCTTGAGCAATGAAAACTTAATAACGTGCCGTAAACAGCTGATTGAGTACTCAACTCTGCAAATAACTAACTTTATATGCATAAGTGTATAACAAATTGCTTTACGGAATGGAGGAGTTTATGATGGCACGCGTATTTATTTTGATGTTCATCCGATATTTGGATATAAAACGTGCGCAGAAGGTTTGCCGATAGTCGACCCTCTCGCTTACTACGACTGGGAACGGAGCTTGCCTAAGTAGTACCAAGAACTAGACGACCACAGGTCGCGGTTGTGGGAGGCGGGAGGGGTTGTCATCGGTAAACCTTCTGCGCAACACTTATACACAATAAGAAGTGAAACTTCTATATAGACGGGGTCTTACGATTATTCGCTCACGAAAAAGCGTTAGGGCCGCGTGGTCTAATACTTACACATTTAAACTCGTGATAACTTTCGAATGGGATGTCCGAATTGAATAATTCAAAAAGTTATATAAATGAAGTTTTACGGGCAGGTTTTCAAATTGGACAAGTACATTAACAATCTGCCCGTAAAACTTGAAGTTAAAATTTTGTTGAGATTCATTTTGTCACTTGTCAGTTGAAGTTTTTCCACTTGTACGTTGCGATTCGTTTTTCCACTTGTCCGTTGCGATTCATTTTTCCATTTATCCGTTGCCATTCGTTTTTCCACTTGTCCGTTGCAATTCGTTTTCCACTTGTCCGTTGAAGTTTCACCTCTAATATGTGTCCCAGCACATATTTCGATTTTTTTGTACATATAGAACTGCTAAATTGGAAGTTGATCGCCTTTCCTTTGCGTCTTCTGAGTGTTTGGTGAGAGTTAGAAAAGTGATTTTTACTAATCAATTTTACACAGGAATATCAATTTTAGTGAAATCACATGACAAGCTTTTATATAATATATAAAATTGTCTAATATAACAAAACGATGTACTACCTACTTCAAATTTATTTTTTATATTTTAATAGCATTTATTATAGAGGATATTGCTTGTTTGTAATATTTTAAAATATTTTATTAATAATACTAATAAATACTGGACATGTGTTAATAAATTATTTTATTGTCTTCAAAACTTAATAAGCCTGGAAAATTACCAAGTCTTAAATCTAAGGGTTACGTAGTGTGCAGTGCAGTTCACACTCAGTAGAAGTGAACCTTCATAAAATATACTCGCAGATAGTTATTCTCTAATTTTTATTATAAATATAATTAGCTTACATCGTTCAATATGATTCAAAATAAACTTCTTAAGTATCACTTTCAATTGCTCACTGTTTTAGTCTAAACAATATTGTTATCAGTTTTATTTCGGTTCAAATTATACCTATGTTTAATCATCGGTCTTATTGACTCTCTAATCTGTGTTGCACAATGCAAAACTCGTATCTCATCTCTCGCAGGCTTAGTCTTATAGATTAATGTGTTCATCTCTTATTGGTGTCACTTTTTCCTTTCATGGAGTTTCAAATCACAACGATTCGAAAGAAGTTTCACTTGAAAAAGACTCTCGACACCGAAAGCCACAAATTTGTATGTATCTTTTTTTATTGCAGGAGTTCAGCAGACAGACAGACGGCCCACTTGATGGAAAGCAGTTACCATCGCAACACTAAACACAAATACGCTGCTGCTCTCTTAAGGGAGACTGGAACCTGGTCATTAATGACGGAACACAATTCAAGGTTGTTATGGCATCATACTTTAGACCAGAGGTGGTAGCCATCCAGTTAGACAAATGCCCTACCACCTGGCTATGGGTTGTTTTGTCGTCTATTACGACAGGCCGCCCGAACGCAGGAAATTGTATTCTTTCTCCGTTCCTCCATGGATAGAATTGCTAATAGGTACATATTTGCCCATCCCAGCCGTGTCTGGAATATGAGATGTAGCTAAAATGTCGAATGAAGAAAATATATTTGTCATCTCTATGAAACCTCTCATAGTTGATGAACAGTTACGGCCTTCTTTAATCTTTAAATACTTTCGTCGAGACGATTTAACATGGAAATTGTCAATGACAATTTACCTCGGTTGTAATTCAGGCCGGATGGTCGTATTACTAACCCACATATTTCCAATAATATACTATAATTAACCTGTTTTTGCAAACACGATTTTTTTAATGAATTGTTAAATTGTGTGTTTAGATAGTTAATTTTGCCGTCTGCCTGTCTGCTGAACTCACGCGGTCTCTCCCGCGTGGTGATTGAAAATCGTCAAATTCCAAAATTAAAGATTTTTTCTAAAATAAAAGTAGCCAAGTTACTCCTTATTACATCAGCCACCTGCCAATAAAAGTCCAGTCAAAATCGGTCCAGTCATTTCAGAGATTAGCCGGAACAAACAGACAGACACAGACAGACAAAAATGGTAAAAAATGTTATTTTGGTGTATGTACCGTATATAATTATTCATATGCATGTACTAAAAAGCGGTTATTTCAATATTACAAACAGACACTCCAATTTTATTTATATGTATAGATAAATATTTGTAGTGTTCGTTTGTTTCGTCAAAATAAAAATGTGAAAAAATCAGGTGGGTGATTCGGACCAGGAGATACTGAAAGTGCAATTATTAGAATTTTTGTCTATCTGTTTGTCTGTTTAGATGTTCCAGCTAATCTCTGAAACGGCTGGATCGATTTTGATAGGACTTTGACTGACAGATAGCTGATGTTATAAGGAGTAACATAGGCTTAGTTTTTAAAGGGCTCCGCGAAAAAAAAACCACGCAGACGAAGTTTTATTTTATTTTGTTTTTATTGCGGGAGCTCAGCAGACAGGCAGACGGCCCACTTGATGGAAAGCGGTTACCATCGCCTATGGACATTTGCAATACTAAAGGTGCTACAAATGCGCTGCTGCCATTTAATAGAGTTACTTCGCAGAGTTATACTTGCGGCGTAGCCGCTAGGAAACCTATGTTTTTGAATAAATTAATGTATGCAGATAAGGTATGTTATTTTTGCTTTTCTCCGTATATTCAATTATACGGATTTTTCTTAATCTAGGCAATCTGGCCGGTTAATCGAGTGTCAGCTGTGTACATTTTCAACAATAAACTTTTATAACTTGAAACTGTAATTAATCCTTGTTGACTAATAATGAGTGGAAAGCTCATTATTAGTCAACTCACCTACTTCGGTTGACATTTATTATTGTACCAGTTCTATAGTTATAGTGCAATCTTATTTCATTACGCAATGTGTTAATCGACTGGTTCTATCAATCAACACGAGTTAAGATATTTCTTTATCTTTAATACTCTCATATATTTCACTAGCACTTTTCACACAACGTCTATCACATAAGCTTATTTTATTACAAGTTTTTATTAACTTGCAATGTTTGTATGTACCCACGTATGTTTGGGTCGAATCCTACAACTGAATTTTAAAGCAATCGTCCTCAAACGATTGTGTTGAAATTTTGTATACCCATTTAATTTGGTTGACAATACATGGTTCGCTAAGGGACGTCATTCTAAATCCAATATGACAGACAGCCCAAGATGGCCAACTAGTTATTGACCTATTGAAGGGTTTGCTGAGAAAAAATATAAAGAAAATAATAGTTTTAAAGAATAGTTATTCTACATACACTACTTACACACAAAAAAATCATTCTTTTAAAGGTCCGTAGCTAAATAAAGCGAATATCGGTTCCCACTTCTACGGAACACTTAATTGTGCATGACTGATATGTACTTCGTCGATTTCATGAAGTCTTGATTGAGTGTCAAACTCTCCAAAAAACTAATTTCACATTCAACAGTGTAAATTGACTGAATTAGGACATGCGTTCGTGTAAATTGGGTCATCTTTGAAAAATCACAGTATCTTATATTTCTAGTCAATTGTACACATCTCTCCGAGATTTTGTACGTATTAGATAATGATAATCATCTCATCTAAAAAGTGTTTTTTTTAAACCAAAGTAATGATAGGTAGATAAATAAAACTTGATTACAGACAAAAATATCAGATACAATTTCAAAATTTTATTTTTGTTATAAGTGTCATACTTTCATGTGCATTTAGTAAACAGCTATTATTTTGACATTACAAAACAGAAACTTCAATTTTATTTATCTATATAGACACAATAACTATATGGCAGAATGTAATGTTCTGTGCTTTTATAATTGTATAATATCTGTTTAAAACTACATTCTGATAAATAAAGTTAAATATATCCATTTTAGTATAGTAACTAACATCGTCGTCGGTTACTGCAGCACCCACGTCGTAATCAGCCATTCATTGACGGCGCATGTCAAGGTGATCATGAGCGTCACTTTACCAATCCGTCCAGTGTTGCCTAATAACCACCCGGTGCCAATGTTTATGAGTTTAGTGCCAGAGGTTCGCAGGTTATTGAACTTTACTCTAGTAATAACTATTAAGCAGTAATAATTCTTTGCAATATCGAGTGTAATTTGTAAGTTGTGGCAGTATAGTAATTTTGGCATCCGAGGCTATTCAACTTCAATGACGAGTGGCGTCACTATCTTCACAGCACTAGTTGCGCGTCGTATCACTAACCACGAGACAACACAACTCTGTCACATTTGACATTCCGAGGGAGTGAGATTCTCTGACCGACAAAAACATTGTAAATAGTTAGTACTCTTGTATATGTATGTATGTATATGTATGTATGTATGTATATATATATATATATATATACACTGGCTGTCCCGGCAAACGTTGTCCTACCCTGAAGAAATAAAATGTACAACCCGATTGCAGCACAACCTGCTGGGTCCAATTGTAAATCTAAACGAACATCAAACGTTTGTCAAACAAACACAAAAAAATAAGAAACTTCACTTTTAAATTTAATTTGATTTCTGAACGACGGGACGAACATCAAATGTTTGACAGGTAGGAATAGTTTCTAACAGAAAGCGAAATTGTTGTTGTATATTCCAAGCATTTTTTTCCGATTTACTCACATTTTAAACCTTCCCTGGACTTCCACAAATAATTTAAAACCAAAGGTACCAAAATCAGTCCAGCCGTTCTCGAGTTTTAGCGAGACTAACGAACAGCAATTGTTTTTTATATATAGATAAAGGAACAATAGTCACCCATCTTTACAAGTAACATAATTAAGATATCCGAAACAAGATATTCATGTAACATATACTCCAGAGAAAAATATTTGCTTAAACGATCTATGCATCTTGGAAATAGTATGAGTAAGTGCAAATTGGTGATGTATGAATGACCTAAGTGTCAGTAGTCTGAATCATACATAGGTCAGTCGTGAAGAACGTGTAATTTCATTCATGTTTTAGAAGTAACATTGTCATTTTGGCAAAATGAAATTGTTATGAATGGTCCCGTCTGTTTGGCTGTATGCCTCTTTTTATATAAAAAACATTTAAAGAAACAAAGAAGAGAAAGAAAACGTTTACTTGCCAAATGCGACACATATAAAATAGAAAATAGAGGCAACAAAATAATTTTTACAGGTATATGCTAGGCAATTGGAAGTTATGAAATACGTGGAAAAATTGATTGTGCTAATATTACGGAACACATATTCATACCCTTGAATAGACACTTATATAAACTATACCGAATGAAATAATACTTCTATGTAACCATCAATTCGTGATACTGATTGCGAAAAGTGATAACCATGACAGGATATTGAGCATTTACGTACGTACAAAACGTGTCATAAGAATACTAATATATTTGTAAACAATAGATCGTTTTGGCTTCCTCTTTATATAGGCTTAAGTGTTAGATGTTAACGATAGCAATGTTTTTTACTAAGAATATACTTTGCATTTGTTAAATGGTTTATTTAACAGGAAACTTTCTTAATAGACCTACAGCGTAGCCTGGGAAGAAACTTAGGCATGTTACTTACTATAACGTTGGAGCGAAACTTACTTCTCATTACTATAAATATTATAATACTGTTACAAGTCGCGAGACTCGAATGAAAATGCCGTTAGAATTACTATAGAGTTTATTAGAATTATACAAACACGTTTAACACAGGTACAAATATAACCGAACATAACAAGTCCAAACGTAATGCAGAAGGTAAAAAAAACCCGATTATAGTACACACGTCTCGCTTCGTTCGTGGTTCTCGGTCGACTGACTCCCCCCTCCACCAGGTCATCGTTTTATACTGCGCAACTGCAACGTCCCCATATCTAAGTCGACTTAATCCGACACACCTGGCTAATGACTGTAAAAGATTACAATACAACAATGGGCTGTTTTCTAATCATAAATTTTAAACACAAAGTAAATAAAATAAATAATAGTTTAAAAAAACTAAAAAAAACACGCTTTTATAAAAAATCCAACTAAAAAAACAAAAAATAAAATTTAATATAATATAAAAAAGCGTGGGGTGTATTCAAAGCGCTTTTTAAGATATTATATTATTAATTGAATACACCACACGCTTTTTTATATTATATTAAATTTTATTTTTTGTTTTTTTAGTTGGATTTTTTATAAAAGCGTGTTTTTTTTAGTTTTTTTAAACTATTATTTATTTTTCATTTTTTAGTTGATTTTTGTTTAAATGTTTTTAAATACAAGCTTTTGAGATCCTGCATATCATGTAGCAGCAGAGTGCTAGCCAAGACAAGTAAAACGAGCCCAAACACGACGGGTCTATCTTGTTTAGTACAGGAGTTCCTATGGCCACCTTCCGACTCCATCATCAGATCAGCTCCATGGTACCATATTATTGCATTGTCACGCAATATAAACATACGAGCCCAAACACGAAGGGTCTATCTTGTTTAGTACAGGAGTTCCTATGGCCACCTTCCGACTCCATCATCAGATCAGCTCCATTGTACCATATTATTGCATTTTGACGCGATATAAACATACGAGCCCAAACACGACGGGTCTATCTTGTTTAGTACAGGAGTTCCTATGGCCACCTTCCGACTCCATCATCAGATCAGGTCCATGGTACCATATTATTGCATTGTCACGCGATATAAACATACGGGCCCAAACACGAAGGGTCTATCTTGTTTAGTACAGGAGTTCCTATGGCCACCTTCCGACTCCATCATCAGATCAGCTCCATGGTACCATATTATTGCATTGTCACGCGATATAAACATACGGGCCCAAACACGAAGGGTCTATCTTGTTTAGTACAGGAGTTCCTATGGCCACCTTCCGACTCCATCATCAGATCAGCTCCATGGTACCATATTATTGTATTGTCACGCGATATAAACATACGGGCCCAAACACGAAGGGTCTATCTTGTTTAGTACAGGAGTTCCTATGGCCACCTTCCGACTCCATCATCAGATCAGCTCCATGGTACCATATTATTGCATTGTCACGCGATATAAACATACGGGCCCAAACACGAAGGGTCTATCTTGTTTAGTACAGAAGTTCCTATGGCCACCTTCCCACTCCATCATCAGATCAGCTCCATGATACTATATTATTGCATTGTCATCGACCTTTGACAGGTGTGCAAAGTATGAATTAAATCTGATCGTTCAAAGTAGGACAAAATCGAGCTCAATGGGGTCGGTTACAGACATACTGACATACTGACATACAAGTGAAGCTAATATAAAGCGTGTAAAAAGACGACCATAATAGTACATTATGGTACTAGTGTGTAACATTGGTGATTACCGCCGAGGCGCCATTGAGACTCGAGCCGTAGGCGAGGGTCTTAAGAGAGCCGAGGACGGTAATCATCAATACACACGTGTATCATACGACGTTTTTCAACACACTTGTGAATAAAATAACAACAAAAACTCATTTTATTTAGTAGATAAAATAGATATTTTTCCTTGGAGTTTTCAGGTAGTAAACTTTCCATAACGTTAAGGGCTTTACATCTTATATCGGGCGGTGTACAACATAAATCATTTTCTTCCTAACTAGTACTTGTAGACATTGTAATTAATAAATAACTATAATTTCAACAGTGAAAACGAGTTGTGAAAAATGTTTCGCTATGGCGGGAAAAACTAATCAGTTTTCCTATGCGCGCGCATTGCGATCGGCCACAGACTAAAGGGATGAGGTTTTTATTTATTTTCCGCGCATAGGATTTGCGCCTATTCTGCCACGTACAAAATGGGGAATTTAAAGTTCTATTTTACTACAGAGAAAAAAAAAATATATATGAGTGAAAGTTTTATTTATTAAACACGTACGAGTTAAAATTATCTATTTAAATAAGAAGTTGCATGAAATGAGCAAGCAATAGGAACATTAATTTATTTGTTCTATAGAACACGATCGTTTTTTTTGAATAAAACCTTTTTTAAGAACAAAGCAACTCAACCAATAAAATTAAAAACAAAATCTATAACTCACTAGTGAGTTATAATTTTTTTTAGTCACAGTTTGATTATAGGTGTCATTCTATGCCTAATTGCGGTGACCATAGAGCCACTTTATGAGCAAGTGTGTTGAAAAAGAATTTAAATGTTATTAGTTCAAATTCCGACGGGTAATAAATGTGCTTTGTTTCAGATATGCAGGTGGATTTTGTTTTTGTTGGGACCAGAGTTGTAACAATACTTAGTATTCTTCCTTCACGAATGAATTGAAAACTGGAGACTTTCAAAATCTTAGCGATTATAGACATAATATATTTTTTTGCAAAACGCTCATTTTTTTGCGAAGTTGGCAAAATGGCAGACGGCACACTTACAGCCGGTTCCTATATCTCGACCTTCATTTTGATGGACATACAAACTTTTTGTATGTGTTAAATTTGAACTTAATTTTTTGGAATGCGTGGCTGCCTTTTATGTTGTTTGTGCCACCAATGACGTTATACTTGGAAATATATCTTGTAGCAACGAAAACTTCTCGTATTTATTTATCTCGTCTTCTTAGCCCCCAACTCATTTGCCTTAATATCGGTTAAAATGTGACATAAACTCCACACAAGTAATGTCAAAATTCAACCGATGGTAGGGCAAGTGAACGGATAGCAACATATAAGAATCGGCCATTACTTGAAAAGTCGTATCGTCGCATAGCCTTATGATAGGCGTATGGGGATATTGTTTCTCTACAATGCAGGATTATATGACACACATTGATGTAGTACATCAATGATGACACACACAAAATTGACTGATACTTGTATTTAACACTAATACTTAATCTGTTTTCAACTTGACATCGATATTAAATTATATTTTCTCAGTGCAGGAACGGAAAAGAATACTAAGTCCTGCGGCCGGGTGGCTTGTCGTAAGAGGCGACAAAACAACCCACAGCCAGGTGATAGGACATTTGCCTGGATGGCTACTACCCCTGGTCTAGAGTATAACCTGGTCGCTACCGAACAACCTATTGGCTCTTCTCTCAATTGACTCTAGCGCTTCGAGCTGGTATTTAGCTGAGCCATCCCAAAGGTGAGAATAGTACATGCAAGATCTTACTTGAGCACAGTAAAGATTGAGCAGTCGTTCTGCAGTGGAGTACCGTCACCTTTGAAAGTATACTCAGCTTGTTTAGCAGCCAGCTGAACACTTTCAATGTAGGAGCCGATATATAAACTTGTCACTGGATTATTACCAAATCGCTACCAGTAGTTGACTTGTCCGGTCACATTGACCACAAGTCGTGGACGAACGACTACGGTTTTATTCTAATGGACCCGGTGTAATTACTTCCTGAGTGACAAGTCCTGCATAGCGATACGTGGTACATACTACTCGTTATTCAAATGGTGAATAGTTATAATAGTGGTATTAGTGCAACAAGTTGCCCTTTCGAAGATATGAAAGATTCTACTGCTGCTTGTTCTTGGTGCAGCATTGAGAGGAAGAAGATTAAGGTGCTATGGGCATGTAATGAGGAGGGATGAAAGTCACCTGACAAAAAGAATGTTAAACTAGAAGATGGATGGCTACAAATGTAAAGGTAGACCAAAAAAGAGATGGAGGGATTGTGTGAAGGATGACATGATGATTTGTGATGTGACAAAGGAGAGGAATATGGAAGGAAAAACATAATGTGCCGATATAACACTGATTTTCAGTGCAAACCTTCCTTTTGGCGTGAGACCAAAATGTTAGACCCAAGTTTATATATTATGGTAGGATTAGTTATTAGGTATGAGGTAGTTTGAGTTATTACATTTACCGTGTCTCCTTTTCTAGTAGTACCAGGTGAGAGGGGGGACAGCAAACATTACCTCGTTACATTATACTCCATTTTGACTACGTATATACAGGTAAGTATGTAGTGTGTGATTTTTTAGTGAATATATTAAGTTAGGATAAATAATAATAATAATACCTATACACATATCCACACACATATATACATACACATACACACACATACACATATAATTACTTAAATCTATTAGCACCCCTGTATGTATTTTCCAGGTAACAACGTGTATCATCAAATCTATTCGTATACAAGTCGATCGAGTGATTACCGGGTATTACGTTCTGTATGACGTATGTCACGTCACTGAGATGAAGCATCGATTTATTCATATGTAAAACATTAACATGTTTGACTTTATTGTAAGATGTGTTCACATGCTTATTGACGTGATTGCTCGATCGATTCATGGATAGTCCAATTATTCTTATACGTATTATATCACGGAGATTATTTTCTAAATATTCTAATTCTATACAATTTGTTTGATTTCATAAAATACCGTAAATCAATCAAGTTGTTTTTAACCTTCACATTGCGATAAAAAACAGCGATTATGCCTCAATCGAATAACTATTATTTCTTTATGTGATATAAATGTCAAGGCTGTATGTTCAAAGTCATTCGCGTCAATAGATTGCAATCTTTAGAGCTTTTGTTTATACTCAAGTGTTGTTTGCCTTATGAATCTTTACTAATACCGCACACCTGCATGTTGTAAAACCGAATACTTTTATTTACTTCGTGTTTAAATTTTAAAAACATCTATTGTTATCGTAATTATCTTATGGTTGTAATTAGTGTCGAACGACTTAATCCTTGTTTTTATTGCATTGCGTCGAAGCTTGCCTGATGTGCGTGAACGGGACCCCTTTGTCGGTATTATACAGCTTAGACTAAAACAATTCCCGAACGGAGGGGTGAGGCAGTCAAGCGACGATTACGATACGAGCAAGCAAGTGCTATATATGATAAACTATATAGTGACGAACTTTACGCGTGATTTTTAATCGTTCATTACGTTTGAACTGATTGTGTTCAGTTATATTTGTACCTGTGTTATACGTGTTTGTATAGTTCTAAAAAATTATATAGTAGTTCCAACGGCATATTAATTCGAGTCCTGCGTAACTCGTACACAATATGAATATGTGGTGTATGCCATAAAAAAATCATTTTCCACTAATCGATATTTATAGCCGAGTAACAGAATTTAATGCAGTCGATATTTCAACGAACAATAAATATAAGTTCTCTATTAAGAATGCTTTATAGTTTTATATCAGTACTACGATAAGGCGGATCACAGTCGTAAAATCTTCCAACGTTCTAAGCTTTCCATTTATTGCACATAAACAATGCTCACGTGTCGACGCCCTTAACGGAGTATAGGGTTACAGAGATGGTTTGCCTTGATACGAGTTTTGATGTTTATTGTTTACAATTTTGACAGGCATTATGATGACAGATTATTGTTTTAATATCTACAAAGATTATGGTATTGTAAAAAAAGCTTTCTATTAATTAAAGATGTCAAAAGAGTTTTTGTATCTTATATTAATATATAAAGCTGAAGAGTTTGTATGTTTGCTTGAACGCGGCAATGTCAGAAACTACTGGTCTGATTTGAAAAATTATTTGTTTTAGATAGCCCATTTATGGAGGTAGGCTATAGGCTATAAATCATCACGCTCAGACCAATAGAAGCGGAGTACTAATGACGAATGTTTCAAAATCGGGATTTTTTTCACTTACTTTTTTTAAACTATTCCACGTGGCCGAAGTCTGGGACAGAAGCTAACAGATTAGGTTATATAAGCCACGCGCAGATTTGCCGATGTTTAATTACTATTATTGTATTGTACTACTTACTATTATTGTATTGTATTACTTACTATTATTGTATAAATGTATGTCAAGTATATAGAATAATAAAATTATTGCAACAACTATTTCTGTAACCTTTTTTGTCAACCCTACTGACCATCGACGCGTAACATCATGAGGCTGTCGCCAAACGGCAAGTGCACGGGTAGTAACTGCTAATTTCACCTCGTCTATTACCACTGAGTGCCAGAGGAAGCTAAGTGAAGTGTGCTGCGTTATTTACCTTCCAGCTACAGTGGCGGCTCCAATCTAATTAATGCTGTGTGTTGCCGACAGAATAACCTCCGTGACCTTTTCCCCGTAAATCCCGTACCCCCACGCCCCGCTTACCGCAGAATGTAGCTCGCTCCGTTAGCTGCTAAACGTCTGCATTTTTGTAGTACCTTAGTAAGCACGGGGCGAGCCTCCGGCAATTAGTTCGGTCGATCGTATACACACATCGGAAAAGTACAACACAAGGAAGACTAAGAAGACCAGGAATATCAAGGAGCATTCGGAAGACTACAGCCAACGGACTGTCAGCGTGACTACGCGGATCTTGTGGACCACCAGTGATTGTGATTAGTGCCACTCGTATTGATCGGTGGTATCGATACAATAAGTGCTATCTACGTTCAGTGTAACGTCCGGGGCTAGTGCTAAGTTGTGTTGGTTAACTTCGAACGTGCCGGTCGATACGGTTGTGCTGATCATACCTGTTGCTGTTGTAGCGCCTATAAATAAATTCAGTCAACTTGCTAAGGGGTGTTTCATTTAGGGCGACCCCTGCACCCCACACCCAGCACTGTGGTTGTACTTCTTATCTCTATTCTTTATGATTTCTACTTCCCATAGACCAAAACAATTTTAAGGCTACAAAATAACAAATTCAATGTTGTTTCGTTCCTAGTTCGGTTAACGAATATCGATTATTCATCAAAACTTAGAAACAAATTGATATAATTATTTTAATCGAATAACAATATTTTGACTCTGAACTCTAGCTGTTCGACGAATTAATTGATTCGTGAAAGTTGTTAATTAAGATGTAATTATAAAGCGAATGTAACACGATCCTAGCTATTAATTTTTCTTAATTATTGTATTTGAGTTTTTGGTGGGAATTACAAAGTGATATTTTTCTGCGCAGCTTTACTTCAAATAAACATATTGTTACACGCTGACAAAGTGAATGCACACCTGGTTTATTACCATACCCGTATTTGGACTTCTTTTGTTTACTTTGTGTTTTAAATGTAATTAAGAAAAACATTCTATTGTTATTGTACTTGTTTATGGCCGCAGGTGTGCAGATTACGGTTTCTAGGTTAATTGTTGTATTGTACAGTTTAGTATAAAACGATGCCCGAACAGGGAGCAAGACGTGTGTAGTACATTCGATAAGCGATATAGTGACGGACTTTGCGCGTGTCATTGAATCTTGCAGTTTGTACTGGTTCTGTCCAGTTATATTTGTACCTGTGTTATACGTATTTGTATACTTCTAATAAATTCTATAGTAATTCCAACGGCATTTTAATTCGAGTCCCGCACTAGTAACAATATTAATGTGGTTAGATATTAACAATAATTGAATAATCATCATCGTTTTAACTAAGCGTTGTGTTCAAATTTAGTTTTTATTCTATTTAAATTCTACTAGAAGACATTTTTTACGGTCATATGTATACTAAATTAAGAATAAAACAGGCTGGCTTTATTTTGAATTTTACGTTATACGAAATAAATAAAAACATAAACAGAATATCAACAAAAGTTTGTTAAAACACATAGCTTCTTAAATTCACCGTTTATTCAAATTAATTATCTTTCTTATTTGTTATTTTAATGTTATAATTACATAATTATTATAACAGTACCCCCAACTTTTAATTATTGCTTTTAATAATACGTCCAGCTGTTGTACAGCTGTCTATCCGCATCTGCTGTTTGCATTGCAAGTAAAATAATAAGTAATCATCTGCAAAAATTCTACCGATCTTTATCTCCATAAATATACAGGGTTACTAGATAACAAAAAACAAATACCACATTTTTTAAGTAAATTTCGAACTTTCTTGTGTATTAGTGGGTTTCCCTCTCCCCTGCCGATTTATTAACAAAAACATTGACTTCATTTTTTGTGATTGAGGCAATTTCGGATGACTTGGAATTCCCCACATTTCAGACAAAGACAAATTACTGGAGATGTTCGGAAATTTGCAGACGTAATTTGCAACCCTATACAGCCAGTCATTATTCCAATTTCTGAATGAAATGTTCCGTACAAAATAAGATGTATTCTATCTAAACAAGGTAGGTAGCCTTAATTTGAGCCAGCAGATGGACATTGTCACGCGCCCATCTCTTTTCTCACTCTAAAACGAACATAACTGCCGTACTAGTAAAATGAAAAATATACTAAAACTCCTGTATACAGAGTACATTTTTGTTTGAACTTTCCGCACACATATGTTGATTGTAATGTTACACTAAAAGACATCCTCTAACTCAAAAGAGATAGGATTCCAAATTTAAAATTCGTATTCAAATCCATAAGATCTTATAAAAATAAAAACTTTATTAAAAATTGGACTTTATACACTTACTTTAAGGTATGATTTTAGTTGTAAGGTTTAAGCATTAAAAGGCTAAATGATGGTATGTAAAGATCAAGCGATTTAAAAATTCACCGGTGTGGTATCGTATTTCTTTTACAAGGTCACGTTTGTAAAGGTGTGGAATTTCGAAAATTGTGGGTCGAACGCCAACGGCCTTGCGCAGATGTTTCTGCAGAAAAAAATTGCCTGCTGATCTTGATCGTACGGGACTTTACCTGGAAATAAAGAGAACTGTATGTTAGTTTAATACTTTATGTGGATTCATTTTTGAGGCAAACATTGGAAGCAAAACAATGTCAAACATTTTCTGAGAATACGACGTACAATGTTAACAAGATTAATGACAATAAAAAAATTTATTAATGAAATTATTCTACATTGCGTTTCTAATAAAGCATAATAATGATTTCCATAGTTGGTAGATATTATTTTCTTTAATAGAGTTCCTATATAATATAATTGTGGATACGAAGGTTAGTTACATTTTAATTCTATTTTGCATAAATAAATTAATTAACCTTTTGCATAACATTGCCCCGTCGCTGTCATATGTCACCGTGGCACTTTTTAAAAAAGCACTTTTAACCTAAAATTGTTTTTTTCAGTTTCTAATATTTAAATATTCAAAATCTCGTTGAAGTTGCGAAAATATGATCAATCTACATATAAATTACTTTAATTTAAAATATTACGCTCACTTTTGGGTTGCCTTTTTAGTGTAAAAATAATATATATATATATATATATATATATATATATATATACAATATATTGCAAAATATGTCTTCTTCTACTGAAAACCTCGTATCTTAATCGTAGTGCCTAACATAATCATCATCAGTGATAGACGGGCTATAATTTATTTTTTATCTTTACGCAACAGAACCCTAAAAAGAAAGAGTTTTCGACCACACATCTACTCTGTGTTACGCATGAGAAAGTGTTTAACATTATAGTACAACAATAAAAATAAATATGCAAATAAGCGACTCTAAATTCCAAAAATACACATTGCATAATATTGCAATAATACAAAATGCGGAAATATGATTAATGACTTCAATCAAAATGCAAATGTGTCGTTCAATTTCTCATATGTTCCCATACATACAAATTCATACATAAATAATGTGTATTATTTATTAATACAAAGGTCGGAGCTATCCAAATGTAATCATGCAAATGATTTACTGTAATAATACAAGTTAAGCCTCATTAATACAAATTGATCGTGTCCGAATGGCGTTTAACTAAATATTTATTATCTGAATTAACCTATTTTGTCATCTGACCGTTTGATTAGACTCGGTTGGGCTTTGATCATCAAAGAAAATGCTAATTATTTGAAAGCTATATTTGGATGAGTAATTCTTTTACATGCAAACCTTGGCAATAGAGTGGCTGCTATTGGCCGTGGGCGGTTGCAACACCTCTCTGTGTTAGGTTTCCGTAGCTATTATGGCGAAAATTGAATCCTTGTATATCCTTAGATGTCTGTCCGTCCTTCTGTCAGTATCTCTATGTACGTCACAATTTTTTTTTCCAGAAAAAACAGGTTTTGTATAAGTGATGGTTTCTTGTCGTGGTAGAGCCATGTTGTGTTCATTACTCGATTACAACTATTAGGGTTGGCTGGATCGGTGTGGTACCACGCGATTATAGGATATCGGATTGAAACGATTGAGCTAATCGTGTTTCATGCGATGAGTGAGAGTTCCGATGGCCTACTTCCTCCTCCCCCTATTCTATCCCCGAAGCTCATCCCCTGCATTCTATTCCTCCTGTCTTGACCGCTCTATACCATCTCTCCTATATCTGATCCTAAAGGCTCGCAACGCGTTGACAACGCCCCTGGTGTTGCGAACGTCCATAGGCGACGGTAATCACTTTCTATCAGATGGGTCTGTACCGAAAACTTTGTAATTATAAAAGAAGTAACACTTGATAGGAACAATAAAACGAACGAATAAAATATACAACAATAATAGCAGCCCATGATTGTCCCACTGCTGGGTTCGGGCCTCCCATTATTAAGAAATCGGTTATCTTGATGTGCAGGTTTCATCAAGATGTTTCCTTCACCGTTGTTAACACGTGGTAATTGTACATGCACATTAGGTCAGAAAACTGCCTAAGTGGTGCATGCGTTCCGGCCAGGATTCGAACCCGCATCCTTGAAGGTACGCTTCCACGACTACAATGCAATCGGTGGTTTTATCGCTAGCAGCGATTTCTTCGAGACAACCATCTGGAGATAATTTCTCTTTTGTAATAGTGGGTCGGTATCCAGTGCGCATAGTTTAACATATATACAATCATATATACATATATTAATAGTGAATAAAAATATATATACATCCTACTAATATTATAAACGCGAAAGTTTGTATGAATGTATGTTTGTTAGGTACTCTTTCACGCAAAAACTACCGAATGGACTTTGATGAAACTTTACAATAATATAGCTTACACATCATATAATTTATAAGGATATACTGTGAATTGTCCAAAATATCACGATATTCCATCACCACGCGGGCGAGACCGCGGGTTGCACATAGTAAAAATATATGTATATAAAGTTATACATACATAAATTACTGTTTACTTTAGATAGCGATCTTTGAGGAGTTTATAAAAAGATGTAAGTGACTTTGCACTTCTGATGCTCATTGGTAATCAGTGGCGGATTTGCCCTAAGGCCCAGGAGGCCCGGGCCTAGGACGACCAGATATTAGGGGCGGCCAATCGTGAAAGAAAATTCACTGATGATAACAAGAAATAACTCAATGTACGTAAATATTCTAAAGGCTCGCGCACATTATGGGGCCTGCAATTATCCCTGAAACCTCGGTTTTTTTTTACTAATTGCCAGATATTATAGTTAACTAAATTTCTGAATCGATTTCGATAAAAGTTGGCAAAAAAGTAAATTCATTATGTATAATATGATGGGTGCTGAGAACGGGGTGGCTGGTACTTACGACATGGCCTAGAGCGGCCAAGACTGCAAATCCGCCACTGTTGGTAATGCATTCCACAACCTTACAGCCCGCACAGTAAAATATTTTTGACTTAATTACGTAGAATCTTTCTACGTCTATAATGTGAGCTAAAACATTTGATATATTAAAAAGTCGCTGGTAATCTCTCAGTCATTAGGTATTCTGTTTGAACATTAAACGTAAGACCCGATTCATAATATCTCATCTATTTTTATCAGCTGGTATTAACTACCAACGCCCATCACATATTTAACCATACTGAATATTGCTTAAGAATTCTTATTGGTATGAAGGTTTTCTCTTATTACAACATAAGTGTTTTAAAATTAAAAATTAAATACCCATCTATATATTTATAAGTTTATAAGTTTTCTTAATTTAGTAGATACAAGTAATTTTATGAAAACTAAATTAATACATTTACAAATACACATAAAGCATTGAAAATGGGCATTAATTTCACTTCATTTTTCTTAATCTGACACACAGACGTTAACGACGCCATTCATTGGAAAATATAAACTACAAAGGACAAGTGACAAAACGAATCGCACCAAAAATTTTACTTGAAGCTTTACGGGCAGGTTTTCAAATTGGACAAGTACATTAACAATATGCCCGTTAAAATTTTGTTGCGATTCGTTTTGCCACTTGTCCGTTGCCATTTGTTTTGCCACTTGTCCGTTAACATTCGTTTTTCCACTTGTCCGTTGAAGTTTCACTTCTACTATGTGTCCCAGCACACAATTCGATTTTTCGCCGATTTTCTGCCAAATTATAATTTGGTTAGGTTATGTACATTTGAATGGGAGGGTAAACCGCTTTGTTACGTAACGCGAAACGGCGCCAGTCTGTCTAGCTTCCCTTGCTAAGTTATCACTTCTGTCGGGCGTCCCGAGAGACATAGGTTTATTTTATTTAAACATATTTTATTTTATCAAACAAAGAAACTGAATTCGACCCGGAACGAAAAAATCCATAGTCTACTCTAAAATTATGCCGCCTCTCACCACGTCTAGTCTAAATGTATGCCGCTCCTCCACTTGGCAACGCTTTTTCATGTCCGAAAATCCTAAGACGGAGCGTCTTAGTTTTACTTGATGAAATTAGTTTTTGTGCCATATTTCTCTCTCCATCCCAAGTTTCTCTGGAAGAGGTCGCTGTCAGCGACAAGGCCGCCATTACCTAATTCTAAGCTGTTTTTGTGTATTGTTTCATTAATTTTATTGTTTTATTTTTATTAATATATCATACAATAAAGTATGTTCTATTATTTTCTTTTCTAAGAAATAAATAATAGAAATATTATTGGTACTGCAATTTTTATATTCAAACCAAAAATAGCATGACCAAGTCATGTTATTAACCTCATGTAGAGAGATGCATGCGTTCAAACTGAAAATGATTTCGATTATTAATTATCCTTGCTTCTAGTTTCTGACTTTAAGGGCCGCTTGCATAAGGTTGCTTAAATTTATTTAAGAAACACAAAACAAATTGACAAATTAAATACAATTAGCGTCTAGCACAACGCAAAATTTGCCGCTAAATATGTTTAAAAAACTGTCAATACGTTTTGTGTAAAACGTATTTAGGCAGTTTAATATGATTGACTAATTTTATTTAAAGCCTATCGTTATTCATGTGGCCCTAAGAGTCAGCGCATTTCAAGATAAATATTGTTTGACGTCAAATTCCTGCGGGATCCTGGGACACAAAGTACAGCAGCATTTATAAAAAGATCGAGAGCTATCGTTTTAGTGAAAAATGTATTGGAATAAGCTAATTTTTATGCATCCGAACAACTACAAATCGCTCCCGGGTAAATTCCCGCTGGATTTCTACGACAAAAAGTAGCACAGAGTTTAAGTCTAAGAATTAGTTATTGACCAGAGAAAACTGCATCGAAATCGGCCCAGTTGTTTCTATGTGAATCCCTAACAAACAGATAATAAATCTAAAAAAATTGCGTCGTGTCTCCATCGTTTATATACGAATAGTCTACTAATCCATCTGTTGCTTTTTAATAGTTTCAATGTACAGACAAGGCATGTTTAAACTTAAAATTGCCATTAAACCTGAAAAAAATTAAACAACAGCAAAATAATTATGGACTTACAATTTTCGAGAAATAGCGTGCCCCAAAAATTAAGTGACAAAAAAGGCCTGTATGTAGTTAATTTTTAGCTTATGTAGAGAACCATCGCGTGCAGTATCTTTGTTGACAATTTACGAGTGCAACTTGTTACATTCTATTGTTACCAATGTCAAACATATGACACCAATAAGTCCAACATTTGCTACACAGGAAACAACATTGCTCCATGTTATTTGCATATAAATAGAATAAATCAAAGTTGTCTCTGCTCTAAAATGATCCTACACGAGCCTATCAAACTTACATGATGCTAGAAAGTTTACAAGGAACATAGTTGGCTTGTTTGTAATATATATCCGCTCTACAAATAAGAAGTATTAAGTGACATCGTTATAATCTAATGCCAATGATTCCCAGCGAAGAAGTATCTATAATAAAACTACGTTTTAACGGTTTTAAGTGCGGTAATGTATTTGATTTTGGTTATTCTGACGTTTCGGCTGCTTTCAGTGGCCGTGGTCACGGACGACAATGATGACAATTGTCCACCGAGTATTGTTAAAGTTTTATTTAGCCTACCGCCAACTTGTTCATTTTTTAGTTTTAATTTTGTTTATGGTTATTATTTACTCTATGGGAGCCTAATCTAATTTACCACCGCTTCACAACGTCGGAATAACCAAAATCAAATTAATTACCGCGCTTAAAACCGTTAAAACGTAGTTTTATTATGTATACAAGTCGCGAAAACTTAAGAAGTATCTACTAATTATGGATATTGGTTGTAGTTTTATGTCTTCATTTTGATTGAATTACTACATTATGGCAATAGTTGCTTAATTATACACGTTATACTGCAGACTATTATTAATAAAATAAGCGAAGGGAAAGTAATTTCTTGATCACATACAAAAACAGTGCCATTAAGAGTCCAGGGTCTTCACTCCACACACTCCACGTCATGTAATAAAATGTGTGAGAAACGAAAAATTTTAGTTTACTTATATCTCTATGACATAAAACAAAAAACTTTTTTATTTTTTTACTTATAATTACATTTTTTATATTTGTTAGAAACAAGTACTACACCGATTAAAATGTAGTCTCCATTGATAGATAGATAGATAATTTTACTATTAAAATATTTTCTGTAGTTACTTCTTATGTCCGAAGATGAAAGAAAATTCTATCTTTTATTTAGTTATTCGTAAAATACTACAACTGTTAGGGTGGAATTTTCAGTAATTGATAGCCTATGTACTCAGTAAAAGGTTCAGACACCTGCGCTCTGGGAAATGGTTTAAATTGTTTTCGGGTCATTCATGTTATCTGATACAGCTCTTTGAGAGACATTTCCCTTGACGAAACACTGCTTTGTAAAGCTACTAATAATTAAAACACTGACTAACAAAAAACATAACTAAAAAGTTTTCCTCAAAAATGGCTTCATGCATTTTATTAAGCTTCTGACCCTAATAAACAAATTATATCGCTCAAACATTCCTTCCTTTTCTTATCAGGGGAAAGCCGATTGGGTAAATAGCGGCCGGTGTGGGGGCTTCGCCACGTCGGAGTGGTACTAGAATCCCAGCAGGAATGCTATTGCCATGCCAAGGTTTGGGATACCCACTAAAACTTCTGACAGATCCTCAAACGTCTTTTGTCTGGGATGTGCGCTCGCTTGCAAATTCACCTCAGCTCGGATGAACAATGGCCGGCCCCTTTGCGGCCTGCCTCCTCCGTTATTACACGAAGATAGTTCTCCCTGACTACCTGGGCACTCATCAGGCGGGTGGGTGCATACGGATAGACACTCGTCTAAGACTACCCTCACAAAAAAATAATAAAACAAAAAACATTTTTTAAGTAAAGTTAACTTATTATAATAAGGAATGGACAGATGCGCTAATAGGGTTGAACGTGTACTCAATTTATCTTGTTATTTCTCTTTAAGTGAATAATTTTTTTGAGAAATATTTTTTAAACCATAAAACATTCCTGCAATTTGTTCGGCATAATATTATCCATCCAGACACTGTGTCCCTGCCTTCTATCAAAGGGCATACTGCCTCCTGCGGTGTTGGTGTAATGTTTACGACGCGGCGTAATGAAGTACGTTACCTTAGTCCCTTGTATGTGACAACTAATTTAATAATACCGTAGATTGTGTTACTGTAATAGATGAATCTAAAGATGTTTACAGTCAGCAGACGTACACAGACAGACAACATATTTTTATTTATTCTCCAATATGCTTACATTCATATACATTGAATCATATTCGACTGTGGCACAGAAACTTTATAGGTTTATTCCAGTGATCTCAAAATTTTTTTTTGAAGTGAAATATCTTTAGAACCGTTGTGATTTGAAACTCGATGAATCGAAAAAGCGACACTAAAAAGAGATAAACACATAAATCTATAGGACTAAGCCTGCGAGAGAATGAGATAGAATACACTTAATTTAATGATTTAAACACTATGGTGATACAGATAGAGTTGGAAATGTTTTGAAGTTTTTCGTTAATACTTCAAATTTCGTATTTTAAGTCTCATGCACAACTACGCAATAGAGGAAACTTGCAGTTTTACTTCTGCATGCTTTACTGCTATAAAATGGGCTTCTTAAAGAAGAGTGTTATAACACTTTTAAGACACAGGCATGCCTTGATGATGAATGACTGAGCAATGCCTCTGATGTTTGTTGTAAATATCCATAGGCAATAGCAACCACTTTCCACCAAGTGGGCTGTCTGCCTATGGTCTGCTAGGGGCAATAAAAAGCAATAGAATTCTTAAAGTAATTCATTTGTATTTTCTTATGTTTTAGCGACTAGTAGGCAGGTATACAATAATAAATTACCGCGCTAAAAATCATAAAATGTAGTTTCTTAGGAGTAATTCTCTTCCAACTAATAAAATGACTCCTAATATGAGACGTACATACTTGAAAACAAACGAATTGTAGCAGCCGTATTTGTCTCACTGTTTGCCGAAACAGTAGTTTTATTGTGTCGCCCACTACGTCCGTGTATGCACTGCCTTATATAGAACTTAATTAGTCTTGTGTGTAGTGTTAATGCAGTCCATTTGTTTTGGTGTCCATAACCTAATTACTTACCGGCAAACACGTAAAGTAACTTTGCGTGCGCCGTGTGACGTCCGCTTTGAAAACTCCGTTTAGTTAAGTGGTTTAGTTAGAGATAGGATACATAGCATAGATAATTCTAGACCACCGAGAGGGGACGTGACTATTGTGACGTTCTGTAAGTGAGAGGTATTTTGCTTCACTTCAAATAATATTTTTGAGCTATTGCATAGCTTTTAGCGCGGCGACCGAATCAAGAAATTCCGCAACGAAAATAAAACCTAACACCCCCCACTTCGCCTACCATGTAGCTCGGCCGAGCGTTCGCTTAACGTGTATGTATATGGTATGACTGTACGAAGCTCGCAGGGATCGAGACGAGCTGCTCCGAAATCGGACGAATACGTAAGCAGCTGTTTGTGAAAAAGTATATAGGTAGGTAGGTATCTATCATATCTTTATAATGCCACACTCCTAAGTATACATGTAGGTATATATGTATACATAGGTGATTTGTTTTCTTCTCGGTCACCACGCTCAAAAAGTGTAACTTGAATTAATATCAAAGAAAAAACTTGAATTAATATCAAAGACAAAAAATACTGCATAAATAAAAATAAATAAATAATTATAATTTCTTAAGTTGATAAAAAATGCTATGCAATTGCTTTACCGCACCAGGTCCCGAGTGCCACAAGGAGTCTTTTTATATGATATCCAATAACAGTGAAGTGCATATGCCTCTACCAAAATTTATCGCAACGACTCATTGACTCTTCAGGTGATCAGAAAGCTGACGCTTAACTTGGTTTAAGGATCAGTATGGCCATCCAGCGAGGAAACGTAGCCAGCCTTCTGGGCACCTTACCCATAGAAAACGATGATCTGAGCTCATTATTCTACTTAAAGTCTTGGGGGACAATAGGTAGAATACAATACAAATAAGTTAATTTTTCTTTCATTGTATTCGATTATATGTAACTTTATAATTGTTCTGTTTATGTTTATATAAATAATAAATATCGTATGTATATATAGTGCATATAAATTATCCCGAAGCTGTACTGAATTAAACGTAAAAAAGAATGAAAAAATGGGATCAGTATCAAAAAGTTATGGCTGAACATAGATAATAAAAATAATTCAAACATATGGAATTGAGAACCTCCCTTTCTAAAGTCGGTTAAAACGCGACGTTTTTACACTCCGCCCCGTGTTTTAAACGTTGAACTGAAAATTTTTGAGTTAATTTTGAGATTGTAATACTTGGAAAATACTTTCAACAAAAATTAGTGATCCATTATCCGTTGAGTAGTTTTTAAGGTGTGGATTCTGTTCGATTCCATGATTTTCAAGGGACCTTACCAAACGGTGAAACAGTGGACGTTTTTCACTTATACGGAACCCCATGTCCGCAGCCAACCCAGCAACTACACATTTCATTTTACTGAGCGCTTTCTTTTATTTTTATTGCAGGAGTTCAGCAGACAGGCAGACGGCCCACTTGATGGAATGCAGTAACCGTCGCCTATGGACATTTGCAACACCAAAGGTGCTACAAATGCGCTGCTGCTCTCTTAAGGGAGACTGGAACCTGGTCACCAATGCCGGAACACAGCTCAAGGTTGTTATGGCGACATACTTTAGACCAGGGGTGGTAGCCATTCAGTCGGGCAAATGCTCAAGCACCTGGCTGTGGGTTGGTTTGTCGCCTCTTACGACACGCCGCCCGGCCGCAGGAAATAGTATTCTTTCTCCGTTCCTGCATGGCTTACGATTTCTAGCTGCATTCTTCTTCTAAATTACCATTTACCGTGTTTTCATTTAGAGCTGTCACGTCTTATCCGCTTTGTATTTTTATTAATCCACTCTCAGCGTCGCCATAAACCCCTGCGGTCAACATAAAACCCTCTACGGGCGGTCACTGGTCATTATCGCACTTAGCTACTATACTTGTATGTAACTAACCTTTATTAAGGTCTTCAAATGATATTTCATTTGAAGAAATATTTATTATTTCTTTATGTTGTGTTATTATTGTTTTCGCGAACCTTTCAAAAGAGATCCTAAAACATCTAATTGGTTCTTCAAGTGATCAGGAGGATCAGCCCACCTATCATCCTCTAGCCCTTAAAAGGGGCCAAATTTAATATTATTTTTGTCCATAATCTGCTAGCTGTCATCAAAATTGCCGCGCCAAAACCAAGAGAATTATATCATCTCTTTTACTCTAACACAAATTGTATGTAGTTAGAAGGAGATAGCGTCATTTCAATGTTCGTTTCAATTATCTGTATTTGACCACAAATTGTGGTGCGGCCCAATTAGCCGTGTGTGACAGTTCCGCAACAAATTTGTGGTGGTTCCTTAAAAGGCTAGACTATAAGTAGAATACTGAACCTATCAAGGTTCAGTATTACAGCCATCTGGCTGGCTAAGTTACCTCGCTGGATCGCCATACTGATCTGTTGTCTAAAGTAGAAATCAGCCCTCTGATAACCTCTAGAGGCGATTAAGCATTCTGAAAGCTCTTTGTAGAGGCTGATGGCTTCAGGACATTTAATTATCTTTATATATAAAATACTTCTGTTCGTGTGTAAGTCGTGGAACTTCTCGTAAGCGGTTGGAACGTTTTTGATGAAATGTTTTTGTGTATTCAAGTAGGATGGTTTAGTTTTACAATTGAACCCGTTAATTACGTTGGATTCGGGTTATAAACTTTACTTTTTTAAGACAGGCACCGTCTGCTAGGCCTGCTTGCATCTTTATAATTCTAAAATATTATATAGTAATATATAAAGCTGAAGAGTTTGTTTGTTTTTTTGCTTGAACGCGCTTATCTCAGGAACTAATGGTCTGATTTGAAAAAATCTTTCAGTGTTAAATTGTTTATTTATCGAGGAAGGCTATAGGTTTTCTTTCTTCGGCTGAATATATCTCATGAAAATGATAGGGACATCGAGGTTTACCTCATAACCCCGGCTTTGACCCACCGGTAACTGGTTTTAACTTGCGAAATGATTTCCTTAATTTGCAGTGAACTCTCAGACCTTTAAATATGCTACTCACGGGCTAAGCATTTGGTAGTCTTTCCGTGACGTTTGGGGTAATTAAATGAAATGAGGCTGGATTTGCCCGGCGGAGCACCATCTAGCTATGCATGAGTGAGTAACTTTCAGAATTCTCTATCAAATTGGGCGAATATCATTATAGTATTATTTATTCTACTAATTTAACCCTGTCATACAATTTCCTGTTTAGAAAAAAAGAATTGTGACCAAATGTTTCCAATCAGACTTCTTAACCATTACTTGTCATAACAAACTCGAAAACTGTTTATTTGACTAATTTATAACTGATACTAAAATAACATGTGTGGACGAATGCGTGTGTGTACAGTATTACATAAAACAGTTGTGTAAAGAATAGTGTATGCTTTGTATCTCCTTAGAAGATCATTTGGGTAAATCACAAATCGATGTTTGCAGTCAATGACGCTAAATAATGACGTTTAAATGCATTAATCAACTTAAGGAACATCTATAGTTAGACTAGCGGCCCCGCCAGACGTTGTCCTGCTCTGAAAAAAAAAATCTAGGACCCGATCCGAGCGCCACCTACCGGTTCCAATTATTTTAATCATCCGGGGACCCACTCAAACACAGAAAAACAAAATCACCAAAATCGCTCCCGGTGGTTAGGAGGATTCTAGAACCCGATCTCAGCGCCACCTGCCGGTTACAACGGCATTTAAAGTATCCTATCTTTCAAGTTGGATCAAACTGCACACGGTGTGCAAACTTGATTAAAATCGGTTAAGTAGTTTAGGAGTCCATCGCGGACAAACAACGTTACACGTAATTTATATAAATTAAGATACTAAAGCAAAAATTAACCACCTTTAAATTAACCACCTAAACATAAGGGTTGCTAAGACAAATCTGCCCCCGTGACATTTCCTAGGGCATAGGCAGGGCTAGAGAACCGGTTAAAAAACTCGAACGGGTTGCAGCCGGTAAATAGGACCTTTTTCTTTCTTTTCAGTTTTCTTCTAAATTTAACCTTAATTAAACGGTTTTTAAACACAAAAGTTCGTTAGATAGAACGGTTTTCACCGCACATCTTTAAAACGCAGCCAAGAGTTGCCGCAAGTTTTCAATGGCACAGAAACACAAGTTTATATGAATATAAAAAGTTGTTATACAGAGAAAGTTGCGGGATAAACCGGGTAATGTAGATTGCAGTCTTTTAAGGTTTACACTCGGAATCATATGGTTGATTAAAACCGGTTTTAACCAAATAAATAATAAACAGCCCACACTATTGGGCTGGCACCTTCCGCTAAAGAGGAACAAACAGTAAGACCACCACGCTTAAGGCAGCTTGGTTTGACACATAGGTTATCTCGATGTACAAGTTTCATCACAATGTTTTCCTTCACCATTATTAGCACGTGGTAATTGTAGCAATATGCACAATAGGTCAGAAAACTGCTTAAGTGGTGCATGAGTTCCGACCAGGATCGAACCCGCGCCCTTTGAGTTTAGAACGCGTGCGCCAGGCAAAACGCTACCACGAACTTTATAACCAATTAAAAGCGGTTAGTTTTAAACCGGTTCTTAGCTTTGATACAAGCTACCAGCCTTAAAAATTACAGCTCCCCTAAATAAATAAGAAATTGCCTTCCACCAAACAGGAAAACGAAAATCGAACTTAGATTCCAGTTCTCAGAAGTCGTTTGGTTCAATAATAGAATTGCACAAGTACTAGTTTATTCTCAGTATGGTAATGATATTAGGAATTACCGTTCGTACCGTAAAAGATCCATCGGAACGATATCCCCGCAAAATGTGGGAGTTTTGATACGAACAATCGCTGCTTTGATGTCAAACTGTCTAGGGTTGGCAACTAACAATAATTTAAACTTTGACAGATCGAACATTAAGTCCAACTAATATTGTTTCGCTTCCGCATAATCTAAATATCATACGCATAATAGAAAGAAAGATAGAAAATAATTTTAATTAGGGTTGTTAACCTGCCGCTTGATGCTTGAAGACGAAAGTCTTCGTGCAGTGCGTCCTCCCCGTCCTGACTGACATACGGGGCTGAGACGTGGAGATTGACGGCAGAACTGGTCCAAAAATTTCAAGTCTGTCAAGGGGCTTGAAGCGAGATATGTTGGATGTTTCTCTAGATATAATTAGAAATGTGGATATCCGTAAGAGAATCAAGGTAACCGACATAGCTCGCAAAATTAGCAAATCGTAATGGCAGTGAGCCGATGGCCGATGGAGTAGACAAGCCCTGAACTAGCAACCGTGTCTCTGTAAACGTAGTGTACGCCTTCCGCCAACTTGATGAACTGAAAACCCGCACAAGGACACCGGTGGACGATGAATGAGGAAGGTGGAGGACCGGGATGAGTGGTGCCAACTTGAGGAAGCCTACGTCCAGCAGTGGACTGTAATTGACTGACAAAACAGGATAGCTAAATTAACATAAAACGATGTGCTAACAAATATAAACATAAAAACACGTGTTTTTTGAAATGAGTGTGCTTTTCCACCAGAGATGTGCGCGTTTGATATCCACCAATCATATTCATTGTTGCACACAGCTTAGCACTGGTGGAAACGGATTCAACTAA
Source organism: Dendrolimus pini (assembly GCA_949752895.1). Lineage (NCBI taxonomy): Eukaryota > Metazoa > Arthropoda > Insecta > Lepidoptera > Lasiocampidae > Dendrolimus > Dendrolimus pini. The sequence continues at coordinate 13,682,975 of OX457145.1, read as the reverse complement.
GATATGTTGTTTATATGGAAGGATGCGTGCTATGTGCAGAGCAGAGTACCTATAGTATGCCCGCGTTTGTCGCTGAATAGCGCATCTTCCTCGCACAGCTACATAGCTTACTATTGGTAGAAACGGTCACATATTTTCGTAGCGTAGATTTCACATCTTCGCAGCATAGCTGCTTAGCACATCTCTGGTGGAAAGGCACCCTTAAGGGGGTGAAATAGAGGCTACCTTTTTACTTTGTAACTACTCAAACTAAGACTATTTTCAATCTTCGCCAGCGAAGCCGTTAGCAACAGTTAGTTGCAAAATATATCTAGTTAGGGCCAACCCTAACCTTGAACCTTGATACAGATCTCTGTTCGACTCAACAATTGTTAAACAAAGAGGCGGTACAGAAAAAAAATGTACCGATAGCAAAGACATTGTTACGCAACATCATGAAAAACAATACCGTTATACGGTCTGATGCGAACTGCTTGAACTCCAGTTACACGAAAGAAGAAACAACAATGTACCAAGTCAGTGTTACCAACCCTACTGTTATAACAGTAGATTTGCTGTTTTCACATTGATGTCCCTGTTTTCTATTTGATTCTTAATTTTTATTGTTTTTCAATTAGCGTTCAGTGCCACCTATTACACTATGCAAAAAAGAAAATGAGTATGAAAATACTGAAGAGGCAATTGAGAAATTGAGAATGCAAGTGGAAAATAATTTAACTTTGATTTATGTTTTTTTTAATTACATCTTATTATGTTGTGATTAATAATATAACAATGTATGTGAGTCCTAGTAACTAAGAAGGCGGTTATTATTATTAATATTGGATATTGCTTTAATTATACGACGAAAGTATGAAATCTGCCTTTTTTACTTTATCTACTGTATTCTCCTGTTTTTGTATTGGCGAGCTGTTGTTTATTAGTTTTTGGGGCTGACAACACTGTACCAAGTAATCCAATTAAGACACATGGAGTTTTATTTAACGAGTCAACGAACATGAAAGGCGATATCTTGCAGTGGAATTAATTATTACCAAGTTTACCTTATATTTACTCTTCACGTTTAAATTTTATACACTTTCAACCGAAGAGAGTGCCGCGCCTAGGATGGAGCAGCGAGATGGAAATGGAATGCTCCTCCCTTTCAAAGGAAGATCTTCCAACGAGGCTATTCTTGTTCCTCGCTGGCCAAGGCTCTTTATTACTGTTAGGAATTTGTATATTTAATATACTTTGTACATTTCGGGAAACGTTTGCGACGTTAATTATCACACAGCGTCATCTATTGGCTTATAAGTGTTCCACTACACGACGTCAAACTCTAGGGCCATGGAGTCCGAAGTCATGCTGGAACAGAGAAAGAATACAATTTCCTGCTGCCGGGAGGTCTGTCGTAAGAGGCGACAAAATAACCCACAGCTAGGTGGTAGGGTATTTGCGCGTCTGGATGGCTACCACCCCTGGTCTAAAGTATGCTGCCATATCAACTTTGAGGTGTGTTCCGGTATTAGTGGCCAGGATCCAGTCTCCCTTTAGAGAGCGGCAGCACATGGATAGCACCTTTGGTGTTACCCAGGGGCGATATCTTTTTAAAAATATAGTCACCTAGTTGCTTAAGTATAATAACTCATGTATTTCAGCCGTCAAAAATGTAGTTGTTTGTACATCTATATATTAATACGTGAAGCAAAAACTCAGCAAAAACTTTGTACCCCTTTTTACGAACATTGCGCAGACGGAGGAGTATGAAATTTCGCACACTTATAGTTTATTTAGAGAAGTGCAGAATGCTAATAGTTTTTGTACAATTATGCATAAAAAACATGAAATCAATAAAAAATAACATTACACACACTACCATGTATTTGACACACACACACACACACACACACACAAACACACATATATATATATATATATATATATATATATATAATTCTTCTGTACGTGTGTTGTTAGTGAACTCCTAAACGGCTGGACCGATTCGAATGAATTTTTTTGTGTGTGTTCAAGTGGATTTGAGGAAGGTTTAGATTTACAAATAAGCCCGGCAGATGGCGCTGCAGTCGGGTTCTAAATTTTATTTCTTCAGGGCAGGACAACGTGTGCCGGGACAGCTAGTATGCTCTTTTGTTTATTGTTGCTTGGGGAAATCTGTGACTATAGAAGTATAGTCTTTGACAACAAATTATTATGGTCGAATTTAGACCGTGGGCGACCACTAGCTTATGTTCTTATCCCTTTATGTACCTGTACTTTTTACAGCCACATTATGTACAAATGTTTTATCCTACCAAAAAATTATACCTTTAAAAAATCGACCAGGTGCGTGTTTTACATACACACCCACACACACACACACACACACACACACACACAGGCGCGTGCAATATACAGACAACAAATGTCCACGGTCTTTGTAATTTTACTAGTAAACCCTGAAAAGGCGTTATATTAAATCGAAATGATTCAATATCTCAAGTACTTAATGAGCTTCTTTCAAACAAATTTTCGTCGGAAGTATTTTTAAGTTCAAACGTTGATTTTTGGAGACTTACCTTTGATTTTATACAAGTGTATAATCGCAGGAATTTAACGTTTTAATGTTTCAATAGTTAAAAGGACGGCAATAACGAATACAATTTCAGGACCTTGAAAGTAATTATCTTGCCACCTATTGATTTGAATGTAGAAGTGCAAGGAGTATTATAACGCGGCGGGCGTTATAATACTCCTTATTAACGACCGCTTCCTCGGTATTTATAACTTTATGTTTTTAAATTTTAATAACACTAACGGTTGCTAAGTAGCAAAAAAACCTCGAGTAAAGTGCATTTCGCAATCACAGAACATTTTCTTGCTAGTATTAAAATATATACTTTGCGTCTAAATATATACCTACTAGCTGACCCGGCAAACTTCGTACCGCCTTAAAATGAATAAATAAAACACGTTGATTTCTGAACGACGGGACGAACATCAAATGTTTGACAGGTAGGAATCCTTTCTAAGAGAAAGCGAAATTGTTGTTTTTACTATATTCCAAGCATATTTGAAGTTATACTTCTTTAGGCGCGTTAGGGAAAAATGATGAGAGTAAAGTTTTACGATGCGCCCGCACACCATCACACGAAAAACCTACACCATAAGTTAGCTATAGTCAACCGATACCCTGAAGTTAGCTATAGTCAACCGACACCTTGAAGTTAGCTATAATCAACATTTTAGTTTTTCTATTGTTATTATAACTTCTAACGCGTGTACATAAGTACACACACACGTTTTTTTCATATTTATTCTCTGGACTTCCACAAATAATTCAAAACCAAAATTAGCCAAATCAGTCCAGCCGTTCTCGAGTTTTAACGAGACTAACGAGCAGCAATTGATTTATATATATATATAGATAGAACTGTAGTCTGTAGTCTGTAGTCTGTAGTACTATTTACTAGCGGACCCTGGGCTTTAAGTCCTAAGCATACAGCTCTGCCCTCCTTATAGTAATCGCAGTACTTGCAAAATGGCGGTTTCGAATAAAACGTGGTATACATATTTTTAGATATCTACACAATATATCCATGTTATATAACTGTTTACTGTATCTAAAGTTTCTAAAGGATATGAAAGAAGCAAGCTTTGTGCATAGATTAGCGCCTTGGGACCCTATTTCTGTAAAAATTTAAAAACTTCGTTTAAAAAAACCGATCAAAAACTAAAATGTATAAAATAACTTATTTCTAAAGCTATTATTATTAATATATATTATCTAAAACATCTTAAAGTCGGTGCGACTTTAAGATGTTTTAGATAATATATATTAATAATAATAGCTTTAGAAATAAGTTATTTTATACATTTTAGTTTTTTAGTTTTTAAGTCGGTTTTTTTAAACGAAGTTTTTAAATTTTATTTGTTACTTTTTAGTGTCTATCTATGTATGGGTGGCCCTACAAATGGTGCCGCGCTTCTTAAAAAATATAGGTCCCAAGAACCGGGAACAAAAAAATGATCGTAAAATGAAAACTACTGGGCCAAACTATGTCAAATTTTTAGGGGACCACATGGCAGCTATTCCGCGTCGAAAAAAAAAAAGAATCACGTAAATCGAATCATAAATCTCAGAGTAAAAATGTTCATAAAATGAAAACTACTGGGCCAAACTATGTAAAATTTTTAGGGGACCAATTGGAAGCTATTCCGCGTCGAACAAAAAAAATCACGTAAATCGGATCATAAATCACGGGGTAATCGGCGAACATACATAAAAAAAGCAACAAAGAAAAAAAAAAAGATCCCGACGAATTGAGAACCTCCTCCTTTTTTCGAAGTCGGTTAAAAAAGTGAAAAACCCAACAATCTCGATTACTAAGAGCTGTAACCAATAGCTGTATCCAATCGTAGACACTTCCATTTTCAGTTTCAATAGAATGTAGCCTTGTCAAAATTCATTATTTCAGTCGTTCGGACGCAAAACCTTATTTCGTGGTAGCGTAATAACTAGCGGACAAACTCAAGAGGCGCGGGTTCGAATCCTGGCCGGAACGCATGAATCACTTACCACTGCAATTACCACGTAGGTACCTACTATCAACGGTGAAGGGAAACATCGGGATGAAACCTACACCTCGAGATAACCCATATATAATAAAACCTGCCGAACCGTCTTGGATAAGCATGGCGGGGATATATTGTCCGTTCCCCTATAGTGAAAGACTCTAGCCCAGCTGTGGGACATTTATGGGCTGTTATTATTATTTTTACTATTGGTCTAAATTCGATCATAAAAATTTGTTGTCAAAGACTATATTTCTATAATTATGGATTTCACCAAGGCAACAATAAACAAAAGAGTATATATGCGTGTGTGTGTCAAATACATGGTAGTGTGTGTAATGTATTTTTATGCATAATTTTAAAAATAAATATTACAGAAGAATCTCTATATAAACTATAAGTGTGCGAAATTACATACTCCTCCGTCCGCGCAATTTTCGTAAAAAGGGGTCCAAAGTTTTTGCTTCACTTTTATTTATTGTAGGAGTCAGCAGACAGGCAGACGGTTCGCTTGATGGAAAGCAGTTACCATCGCCTATGGATATTAGCAACACCAAAGGTGCTACAAATGCGATGCTCCTCTCTTAAGGGAAACTGGAACCTGGTCACTAATGCCGGAACACAACACAAAGTTGTCATGGCGGCATGCTCTAGACCAGGGTGGTAGCCATCCAGTCGGGCAAATGCCCCACCACCTGCCACTTTAATATTGACATAAAAATATAACAAAAACACAACATTACTTTCGCATTTATATATTAGTAGTAACGTACACTTCATTATCAAACCTAGTCATGGCTTCCATACACCCATAAGGGTTTCCTAATCACATACTAAGGTTATGACTAAATCATTATTTATTACAAGTGTGCATTTGTGGTCATGGAAAATGACTCACCGTTGCTACTTTGGTGGCTTATGCTATTGATGAGTAAACAGCGTTAAATGTTTAACAGGCGTGAAGTAATTTGTGACAAAAATAAAAAAAGGAGATTGTCACGTGAACTTCTACAGCTAACTACTACTTACCTATTGTTTATTATTACTACTTACTTCTAACAACCAAGTAAGTACTTATTAATTTCACAGGTCCACAAAAAAGTTGTGATATTCTATGATTTTCTGAAATTTTCAATGAACATATAAGTGAAAAAACCAAAAGATCTTTATTTTTATCGGTTTTTTGGATTAGTCTCGATAATTATCTCCAATAGAAAAAATACGCCAGAACTTTCAACTTTGTATATCATATTCAATCCCATATCCCATCCTTTCGGTATAGGGCAACCCATCCTCTTTACCCTATCCTAAAGCAAAGCGTTGGGTTTGCCCATGATATTGCAAATGTCTACAGCTGGCGGTGACCACTTACCATCAGCTGGGCCATCTACTTGATTGCCAGCTTCGATATATAAGAAATAGTAATAGATAATAAAAAAATCGATAATAATATGTTTAATATATAAAAATTCCATAATAGATAATATTAAAAAATGTGTGTCTCGGGACGCCCGACAGAAGTGATAACTTTGCCTGCCTACCGCTGCCGTATGCGTGAGAGAAAGGGAACCCAGACAGACTGGCACCGTAACGCGTAACGTAACGAAGCGGTTTACCCTCCCATAAGAAGTTATCACTTTAAAAAGTTCGATAATAATTCATCAGTCATCTGTGGAGGTTTATGAATAGAGCTATTAGTTATTGCTGTAAGTTTAGTTTGTAAGACTACAGCTGTTAGCCTCCCAAATAAAATAAAATAACAAATTACAAAAAAAGTTCGATAATAATAAATACAAGGTCCTCTTTATTTTGATACTTGTCATTGTCGTAATACGAATCTGTGAAAACGTCCACTGAAAGCTCCCTGAACTCTAGTAGTGGGACGTTTAAGAGTAAATCTGTAAGATTTTCTAAATCGGTGCATAGTACAGCATGACGTAAGTATCATATCGCCCACGTGACCTTATAAGGAGAATGCTCGAAATCAAAGTAAACATGACCTAAGTTATTTGAAGTCTAACTAATATAAATTTTTTATTAAGTGTGTGGTTTTCAATGACTTATGATGCAATGTTGGTTTAAGATGTTTAACAACTTATAAATTATAATTAAATAGGTCTTTGAAAATACTACTACCACATTAAGCAATTACTTAAAAGAATCCTCAGACGAACAAATCAGGTAGACCGTGTCTCAAGATCTCAAAATGAAGCTGGCTGATGAAGCCGATCGCAACTTAGTATTAAATCATTTAATTAGTATGAATGATGGAATAGTTTCCAGTGGATATGTTACGGTAAAAGTAATAAACCGGTGATTATATATAATGTTGGAATCTCCAACAAAAAGTTTATTACTTTGGTGTGGCATTGTACTGGCCACCAATACTAAATGTTTGAATTTAGAACGTAGGTTTTTGTTTTATCTGTATATTTTTTTCCCGCCTATTGCTATTAAAATCGTCAAATATTACGCACGTGCAGTTTTCATTTATAATTAAAATATCTACAGTCCACAAACAAATTAATATTTAAAGAAGTGTTTAACATATAATAACCGGTAATTATGCATAATCACCGTTAATGCTGTTAAATAAATATCATTATATTAATAGATACGTAAAGCAAAAACTTTGTACCCCTTTTTACAAAAATTGCTCGGTCGGAGGAGTATGAAATTTCGCACACTAATAGTTTATATAGAGAAGAAGCGACGAATGCTATTTTTTTTTAAATTATGCATAAAAAATACATTAAATCAATCAAAAACATTACACACACTATCATGTATTTGACACACACACACGCATATATTTTACGCATATACTTTTGTTTATTGTTAAAGTCAAAGTAACAGTGTAGCCTTAGCGAAATCCGTGATAATAGAAGTACCAGTATAGTATGAGACACAGTTTATGATCTGTGGTATGAGACAACACAACCTTAATAATGTTAAAACTTATAATTTAAATTAATTATGGTCGAATTTGGACCACTGGGCGAGCAGTAGTTATTAGTAAATGTGATCAATGTCATGACTTGGCCAGTAGAATATAGTGCAGTTTCCTTTAGAGTAGTTCCTACTAAATCCTGAATAATCGGATAGGTTAGACTTTCGACCAAAGCGCACGAGCCGAGCGAGGGAATCGAGTATGCCGCGGCAACGGTCGGCGAGTGCTAGAACAGACTGTCACCATTTTATTCATTAATAACTATTCAAATAATGGCTATTTATTTTTAATAATATATTAATTAATTTTGCAGGTTTTGCTTGGCATGTATCGTCTACATTTAGGGACTTTTCGTCATATTTACCATTACGACGAGTTGGGTATTATGCAAAGGAACTGGTTAATTTGATAAATTTTCATTTATTTATTATATATATTACCAAATTTAGTGGAGATTATGCATAATTACCAGTTATTATATTTAATCACTGGATTAATGACATTGACCGTAACTAATTCACTACTATTAACGTCACAGAAACAAACCACGATTATACACTACACACATACAAGTTTTTAAATAATGTGTCAGTTCATTCGACGCTTTTTTTAATATAGACTGCGTTTAATATTTCATTCCTACGTATGTACAAATATAAAAATATGATTACCTCTGGTAACACATACTGGAACTTAAATAATAAAGCCTAATAAAATCTAGTTTTATAAACAAAAACAACGTCTTTAACATCACCAAAACCGAGAAATACGTTTTATTTAAGCTAAACAAACCAATATAATTAAATAAACACATAAATTCAAACTTCGAACACAATGTGACAGCTGTCAAAACAATTCAAACAAAACTTGCACAGGAGATGTAAATACAAATGACGAGAATGTACAGTCTGCGATCTGTGCCTGTTGTTTAAACGCCGAAAAACAAAAATGCTACCACAGAACCTGCACAAAAATGCATACAAGCATTAACGCCATGTTTGTTTTTTTGTGAAAATAAAACTTCAATAAAGTAGAACAGCGAATGTGTGATTTCTCACGCTTTATAATGTCATTAAGAAAGCAATTAATTTTATGGCATTTAAACAAACAAAACATCTTGTAACACAAATTTGAACTGTGAACACAATATGGCAGCTGTCAAAACAATTCAAACGAAAGTTGCAACAGAAATGCCAGGAAATAAATGAGTGCCGATTGACGTCTTTTTAAAACTGGAATGAAAATATAAGACAAAAAAATAATCATGTTGCATGTATGGTTTCTTGCACTATAATAAGCAAATTGGTTATTTTCCGTCACCTTGACATAACAATCTTCGGACTCGTACTGTATAAAATTTGTGCGGTTTAGCGGTCTGTATTTAAGATTAAATTAAAATCAATGTTTTATACTTTTTCCGCAGGGAGTAACTACGTAGTAGTAGTACTATATGTGCAGGAACGGAGACATAACACAATTTCCTGCGGCCGGGCGGCCTGTTGTAAGAGGCTACAAAACAACCCACAGCCAGGTGGTAGGGTATTTGCCCGACTGGATGGCTACCACCCCTGGTTTAGAGTATGCTGCCATAACAACATTAAGTTATGTTCCGGCATTACGGACCAGGTTCCAATCTCCCTTAAAAGAGCAGCAGTGCATTTGAAGCACTTTCGATGTTGCAAGTGTCCATAGGCGATGATTACCGCTTTACATTAAGTGAGCCGTCTGCATGTCTGCTGAAGTCATGCAGCAAAAAAAAATTAATAAAGTAGCTGTTCATGAAATTGTTTGTACTCGGACTCATATGTATAACGACAATTACGAGTAAATTATTTATAAAATTTATATATTTAAATTACTTAAATTGATAGTGGTTATAGCATAAGAATGTTGCTGCACGTTGAACAATCGTGTGTTTTTCGTTTATTGCCTCATCTTCGACTTAATCTTCTATATTTTTCTATATACCACATTTTTGGATCATCTATGTAGAACTTAAGCTGGAAAACGTAATGAAGAGAAGTTTCTAAGCCTATAAAAAAATTGTTAATTTTTTACATACAATTGAATACAATGTAAGAAAACTTAACTTACTTGTATTGTATTCTACCCATAGTTCCTCAAGACTTTAAGTAGAATACTGAGCCCAGATCACCGTCTTCTATGGGTAAGGTGCCCAGAAGGCTGGATGCGTTTCCTCGCTCGCAAAATTAAATCAATTTTGTTAATTGAAAAATACCTTTTCTTTTCTTTTCGATAAATTATTATACTTTAAATAAATATCACAGTCTACCTGCTACTTAATGCTGCGGCAGCCAGCACCTGCAGTGTTCAAGATTCAGACTATTGCCGAATGCATCTTATTCAAAGCGTTAAAAATTAACGCCGTCACATCACTGTATATACCGTATACATACATGACCTATCAATATTTAACGTCATTAACAATCTCGCATTAAACCCATCGTCATTCATATCTACGGCCTATAACTATAACAGAAAATTACCTGGAACAGACCGCTTTAAGCGATAAGGCCGCCCTTTGTTCAACATTTATTATACCTATTTTTAAGAACGTACATAGTTTCAATTTTTCGTGGACAATAAAGTGTTTTCATACATTCATACATTATCCCAGATGAGGCCCCAACTTTACAATTAATTGAAAATCAATACTCAAGAACACAACACACAAGTCATGGTAGCGTAATGGCTAGCGCACGCGTCCCGTACTCAAAGGGCGCGGGTTCGATCTGGCCGGAACGCATGCACCATTTAGGCATTTTTCTGACCTAATTTACGTGTTGTTACAATTACCACGTGCTAATAACGGTGAAGGTAAATATCGTGATTCCATCACGATCTGCACATCGAGATAAACGATGTGTCAAAACTGCCAAGTGGCCTTGGACAAGTGTGGCGGGTATAGTGTCCGTTCCCCAATAGTGGGAGGCCCTGGGAGGCTGTTATTATAATTTTTTTGACGACCACGGGCCATAGAAATGGCCCGGATATTTGGAGGGCTTGCGCGGGGCCATGGAAAGGCTAACACGTAGAGGCCCTTTGACAAATTTAATGTAAATGTGGCGCGACACTGACCGGCGAATATCCCTGTCTACACTATATACTAATGCACCTAAGGACAAACCCCGGCCAGTGTAGGCATATTGTGGGAAATGAGGTCAAAAAGTACTGGGCTATGGCGGTGAACTGCTAGTGGTACTGGGTGTCTGGGAATATGGGGACTATGGCGTCTGCCCGTCGCAATGTTCGGGGAACATGGATAAATGGGCAGACGGTGACTCGCCACTCCCTGCATGGACCCTAAAAAATGGCATAGGAGACAGGGGTAGCATGGGTGTGAGTGGCAAAGGTGTAGAGAGCTGGGCCGCAGGTTTACCGAAGCTACTTCTGACGTGATTGGGTTGTTATTATTATTATTATAATTTAGAACACATACAAATAATTTAAATCCCGAACAAGCTGTGACATCTGTCAAAACAGGCTAACCCAAGCGAAAGTTGTACAAAAATGCATCCAAAACAATCGCGCGACTATTTCGTCACGACATGATGACATCTGGTGACCAAAACACCCACTTTATGATGCAATGAGACCTCTGGTTATGACTTTAAACAACAACTGCTTTGCTAATTAAGAGAATTAAGTTGCAACAATTTTGATTGAAGAGATTATGATGCCAAGACGTAAGAAGGGTTTCAAATGTAATAGATTTCGTTAATATATTGTTACGAGTTGCGGGACTCGTGTGTTCTACAATCGGTAAGTGAAGGACTTTGCGCGTTTTATTGCATTACGACCTTCTGCATTACGTTTGGATTTGTTGTGTTCGGTTATATTTGTACCTGTGTTTGTATAGTTCTAATAAATCATTCCAACGGCATTTTAATTCCAGTCTCGCGACTCGTAACAATAGAGGAGGCGAGCGTCAACTGTTTTTGTCACTACTACGAAACCCCTAAAATGTATTTATTCTCAAATAAAACCACTCGACGGGTTTTGTTGAAATAACCTTCATCACCTTGATTGGTTCCTTCAGAATTTTTCACTTCATAGTTCAAACAGTGAATTACGTGTGTACACTTTTAATGAAATTAGTGATCTGCCGAAACGACATTTTAGTTCGTATCTCGCAATCACAATAATTATAAAGTAAATATATGTTGCTGGGAAATTTGCTGAGCCGCTTCTTCTCCTGTTTGTAATAATTAAATTTGCTTTAGAAAAGATGGTAGACTCATGATTTTCAATAAGTTGTAATATTCCGTTTTGACATAAAAACAATTATTTTTATTTTCAAATAACTTGTCCGGTACACAAAAACTTAATTAACAGTACAGATGATAAGTGTGTGTCATAAACCACCACTTGCAAACCAAGGCCTTTATGAACCGGCTTATTAGCATAACAGTGACGTATGCACACAAACATGGCGTCTGTGACGTCACTCGTGTGCCAGACCAACGGAGCGCTTAACTGCTTTTGATGTTATTAACATGATATAACAAGACCTTGCTTGTTTGGAGTTGAGTTTAATTATGTACGGATAACCCGAGATTTATAACAGAGATAGTGTTCCGTAGCTTCTTTAGTAAAAATGGAACTCTTGGAACTCTTACCTTGGTTTACATTATCTCGCTATGGCAACCAGCATGAAAGTTGCGAGGGAAGTCACTCGCGGTACTTTTATCGTCACTTTCCTGCTGGCTGATAAGAAAGTGAGTAATGCATGTTAACGAGGCCTAGGTATAATGTTTTTATCTCGTCTGTCTTTGTATTGTTGGGGCTTCATCTGCGTTAACGTTAAAGATTTAGGCCGTCATGCAGATATGGCGATGGATTCAATGCCTTATTTGAGATGCTACATCATTAATGAATAAATATTGACAGATATCGTATGTATATACACTCACGGACTGAAAATGTTCGTCACCTTAAAGTCGACTTTAGCTTGCTTAATAAAATATGTTTATATAGTCTCACGAATTACAAAAGGTCGCCTGTTTAAGTTGGATCAGTAATATAAAGATTTTTTTTTGCTTGAGTTCAGCAGAGGTAGGTATACAGCCCACTTGATAAAAATCGGTTACCATCACCTATAGACATTTGCAACATAGGAGGTGCTACAAATGCGCTGCTGCTCCTCTTAGAGACTCGTACCTGAGTACTAATGCCGAAACACATGTCAAGGTTGTTACGGCAACCAGCGACCATACTGTAGACCAGGGGTTGCAGACAGACAGAAGGGTAGATACCGTACTACCTGGCTGTGGGCTGTTTTGTCGCCTCTTACGACAGGCTGCCCGGTCTCAGGAAGTAGTTTTCTTTCTCTCTTCCTGCATGGATAGCATAGAATTAGGTACATGTTGAAAATTAAGTGAGCCCTACAGCCAGAAGAGGAAAGTCATCGGCTGACTACGGCCAGTAAGCAGAACCGCGATCCTAGTCTTAGTTATGCCGACACAAAGCAAGGAATGTGTCGTACGAGGTATGAATTTTAATCGATGAGTTTAACGGCGTAGCGGCCCCTCTAATGTTTCCTAGTAAAGATCAAACTGCACATTGTTAAATTTCAAGTTAGGATCGCTATGTGTCAATGGTCCCATCATAATAGTGAAGACTGCAAAGAGAATAATAAACACATGGTTTTAATGCATCTATTTATTGGCTTCTTACTTTTCATCCAATTAATGTCCATTACATACGGTGTAATAAGAGTTCAAGTTGACTAAGAAGTAATTTCAAGAAAAGAATACCAAAAACTAAGTGAAACCGAAAAAAAATAGACTTAGGCTCTAAAATATACGCTTAAAATTCGAATGACCAGAATGATCCAAGGCACACAACAATAAAAGAAGATGGCAGCTGGAGGGTCCGAACCAACTCCGAAATAGAAGACCTCATGGCCGAGCCTAACATAATAATAATAAGGAGATAAAATCTCATCGTCTCCGCTGGCTCGGTCATGTAGAGTGGATGGAGGTAGATCGGGGATTGATGAAAGCATACTTGGGGCGACCAATCGGTCGGCGTCCGGTTGGTCGTCCCAAGTATCGCTGGAAGGACAGAGTGGAAGCTGACCTGACCGCACTACAAGCCCACAATTGGCAAGACACTGTCACGACTCAGGACTCAGGACAGAGGGAAGTGGCGTGCTCTCGTTTCGGAGGCCACGACTCACTTTCGATCGCTGAGCCAACAGCTTTAGTTTAGTTACAATGATCAAATATTTGCCCCCAATAATTAGCATGTCATTTCCTTACCCAGACTGTACTACACAAGATAAAGCATTCATAAACATGATAATCAAATCACCCATGCTCGGAGTTCAGAGAGGTAATCGTTAAAATTAATTCCTAAATACTCCATTTAGTAATACAAAATCTGCAGGAATAACTTTAATAAGTTTTCATTTAGTGCTTTTTAAAAAACAAGCCACAGTATATTCACGTCTTCAATATTTAAATTAAACGAAAATATTGTTAAATGCCTCCAATATCATGCCTACATTAAGTATCCTTGTGATTGCTTACTCAACAGTCAAATTAAAATAATTCGCCTTAAAGAAGGTTCCGCTATAAATACGTTGGGATATGAAGTGTTATTCTATCTGTTTCTTTAAATTGTATAAAGTCAGTTGTTCACTGCTCACTGCAAGGCAGAGACTTCGGGTTTGATTCCTGACATGGTATATTGCGTAAACGAACTTTTCGTCATATACTATGGTCTGGGTGTCTGCGATAGGCCCCAGAGCTATTTTCAGTATTTTAGTTGTACATTCCCTATATTTAAAATGTATGTATATGTCTATATTAATATCTATACTAATATTAAAAAAGAGGTAAAGTTTGTGAGTTTGGATGTTCAGGGTAATCTCCGGTATTAATAATCCAATTTTGAAAATTCTTTCATCAGTAGAAAGCTACATTATTCCCGAGTAACATAGGCTAATTGTGATTAATAAATCAAAAAAAGTCAAAACATTTTACGCCCAGGGAAGTGAGCACGGGAACGCCTGTCAAATATGTTACAGCAATAACGTTCCACGCAAGAATTGCGCACATCCTCGTACGAAGCACTCGAGTGCTTTCTGCGTTAATTAAACCTTGATATGTTTGCGTGCGTGTGTGCGTGGGTGTGTGGGTGCATCTATATTTTTTTAATGACACCCAGTGAAGTGGGCACGGTTCAAGTATTATAAAAAATATGTGAAAATGATCTATGTGCATTCGCTATGATGCAAATTGCACACAGATATACAGACTACCATCATGGTAAAAAGACCATAAGGATTATTTTCTACCTTTAGGGGTCGGTACCCTAATAATAAAAATAAATACACTCGGTGTATCAAGTGGCATGTTCAAAACAAAATTCAAAAGGTACACCATTTTTCATTTCAAAAAAAGTCATAACAACACTGTCGAACACGGGCGAATTTTAATTTCTTTTTAAAAATACAATACTCGGTGTTGCGATCGTAAAAAAAAGGATTGACCAATCAAAAGTGCCTACATTCATTTGACGAGGGTAACGAACAGCGAGGTTGAAATTTGTTAGAGATTAATTCTGGTTATGTAGATATGTCGATAAAAACAAAATAATTATGTTTCATGCCTTTATCTGACATATATCATATCCCAAAGAGTGAATAATAACCATAAACAAAAATTAAAACTAAATAATTAAAATGAACTAGTTGGCAGTAGGCTAAATAAAACTTTAACAAAACTCATTGACAGTTGACATCTTTGTCTTCCAGACAGTGGCCGAAACGTCCGAATAATAAAAATCAAATAAACGACCGCGCTTAAAACCGTTAAGACGTAAGTTTTATTATGTCTTATTCTACTCAAATGTGAATAGTTGTACTCAATAGTTGTACAATATTGATTGTTTTAACTAATAATTATACATTTGTGTTTTATTCGTCACTATGTCAGGCAAAGGAGCTGAGACCATACAGCTTTATCTGAAGTATGACACTTGACTGTGACATAGTAGACGTTTAGATGTTCTGTATTGCCATTTAAAAAAATATAAAAACAAAGAATAACCAACAGAATAAAAGTTTTAAGTCACACCATATTACGCAGGTATAACGATTTTTGACGCGAATATGTTTAGATTTTTATTAGTATAATAATTTAAAGAATTAGACAAAAATGCTTTTGAATTTAATTAAATGGTAATCAAGTATCGATTCTTAAAACATGATAGACAGATAGATAGATAACACTTTGTTATACACCAATAACAAAAAGGACTTAAAGACTTAAATTATAGCTAGTTATCTACGCAGGGTGGTCTTATCGCTAAAAGACAATTTTATCCAGACAATCCCAGGAATGAATTAAGATGATAATGGCGATGGTGGTATACGTAACATATCGTACGAACTACTTACTTCTTATATAATTTTATTATATATGAATGAATATGAACATGAATAAAATAGAACATGCAACATCATTATTCTCTGGTTAGCGAGCTTTTTCAAATATGGTACTACTTTAAAAGATAATTAGTAAAAATCTACTATTTTAGTACAAAATTTTGTCTTCGTAGACGCTCACACCGAATACCGCCAGTCTCCTTTCGTCTATATAGATAGATCCAGTTTTCAAGAACAATATTCAGGACTAACAAAGATGGATGTATAAAGATTCCGTTTTCGCCAAAACGGCTACGAAACCCTAAATGGTATTTAAGTGATTTGTAATATTTATTAACAGCATCCATTCCAGCTCCCAATAACCTGGGTTGCCACAATAAAACTCGAGTACAAACGAAGCGATAAATCACAATTCAGAACGGTGTTGCCAGTAACAATATAAAGTAATTGAATAATGCTAACCGCTCGAGGCAATAAAAATTAAGAAAAAGACGAATTAACGGCGCCGACAAGGTATTTTATTGCTTGGAATTTGCGTGTTATTGTGGTTAAAGCATTCACACATTTCTCGTTTTATTACATTGGTTAATACGAACTGCGGGTACGGTTTCCCGATGGAGGTTTTGGCGGGACCGTGAAAGAAGAAATGTTGGTAAGCAGTATTATTTTTAAAAAGAATAATATTTTTGTTGAAAATCACTGTACAATGTAAATACAGTACTATAAATATAGTGTTAATGGACACTCAAGGAATTAAAATGCTCGTCACCTTAAAGTGGACTTTTGTTTGCACGGGTACATGAAACAGTACTGTCAACATTCTAATAAATGTTACGTTAAAAAAATACTAACTGTGCCCGCAACTTCGTCTACGTGGATTTTTCTTGGAATCCTAAAAAAAGGTAGCCTAAGTTAATACCTATAACAACATCAGCTATCTGCCAGTGAAATTCCAGTCAAAATTGGTTCAGAAGTTTCAAAAATTAGCCGGAATATTCAGCCGGGTAAAAATGTTTAAAATAATTTTTTGGATATAAGTATCATATGTATTTTCATATGCATTTAGCAAGAAGCTGTTATTCTGACGTTACAAACAGGCACTTAATTTTATTTATTCGTATGTATAGATAGAACAGACGAGCGTGCATGACAAGAGCCATGAATGTCAAAGAAGCAAGTGCGGTGTGTAAGAATAAGCCTTGAATGGCGCTCTGTTTGTTGTACGTGCCTACCCCGCAAAGGACCTGGCGTGAATTTATGTATGTATGTATGTATAGATAGAATCGTAAAAAAACAAGAACCAAATTTATGCATCAGAAATGTTGGCAATGACAAATGCTGAGATAAACAATAAAAAACAAGATAGTTATAATCACTACGCTTACACTATAACAAATCTGTAAATGGTTTGAGCTTGCGTTTACAAGTGTAAAAAAAAGTCAGAGGGACTAATTTGGACCAGGAGATTCCGAAAATGCAATTTTTAGAATTTTCGTCTGTCTGTCTGTCTGTTAGAGCATCACACACATACATCTTAACGGATGTAAATGAAATTCAACACAGAGCTAGAGCTAAATCCCGAGGCGTTTTCGCCGGATAGACTAAAGTATGGAAAAAAAATCGCTGAAATCGCATTATTTTTGAAATCTACTAAACAGTTATAAATGAAATTAGGCACAGAGCTATCTTATATCCCAGGGTGTAATTTAGTATATGTTTTATTCCGATAAAATACGTCGTTTACTTGGAATAGACGGATTAACAAGATAGACGGCGCTGCAATTGCGATTTAGAAAACCATCGCTGTAATTCAGTAACAAATACTTTGTCAGGTTACCCAAAGTCATTCAGTCAAGCTAAATCTATATTGTCTTTTAAACTGATGGTCACTAAATATTTTTGGTTCTCACAAGTCTAACACATTCTGCTGATTCTATATATAGTATGATATGTATTATTTTTGTATAGTATATAAAGTATATTATTATTTATTTATTTACTTACTCTTGGAATGTTTCTTATTATTTATTGTTTTCACCGCCACTGTTGTCTTATTTTTTTCCATAGTTTAGGGGGTTGCCTGGAAGAGATCGCTTGAAGCGATAAGGCCGCCCTTTGTTCAACATGTACTGTACTTAGTTTTAATACTCAGGGAGTAATGAATGACATGTGGGCGTAATAAATATTTTTTATCACAATGCGTGTAAATCTACTACGTCTTTAATTAGAACCACTAACCCTTTGCTCCAGGTCCTAAACTAACAAACGAGCTCTATAAAGATATATTCACGCTTGTATAAATACTCAAGTAAATGTAGTCCGAAAACTAACTTGCGTAAATAAAACTTGTGTTACTAGTTAAGGACATTTGTAGCAAACTTTAATATTAAGTTACACCCGGCTTGCAAAATAATAACTTGTTTTTCAAAAAAGTTTTTAGATACAAGCTTTCGAGATCCCGGATATCATGTAGCAGAAGAGTAGTAGCCAAGACAAGTAAAACGAGCTCAAAGACGACGGGTCTATCTTGTTTAGTACAGAAGTTCCTATGGCCACCTTCTGACTCCATCATCAGATTAGCTCCATGGTACCATATTTTTGCATTGTCACGCGATATACATAGGCATGCAAAATTTCAGCTCAATCGAAAACCGGGAAGTTGGTCAAATTTAACTTGCCGGATTCCACCCAAACTTACATACACAGGTACACGCATTGCAAGTTAAATATAAGCTTGTAAATAAAAAAAAGGTGGATTCCAACTAACACTTTATTCCAGGTAATTAAAAATCACAGTACAGACTATAGACACTTCATCCTTAAGAATATTGTTACATACCGACAAGGAAATGCGCACCTGGTTTATTACCCTTTCCGCATTTGGAATTCTTTTGTTTACTTTGTGTTTAAAATTTTCTATTAGCCAATAGCCTATTGTTATTGTTTTCGACTTTGTTGGCCGTTCGGAGGAATTATTAACCAGGTGTGCAAATAACGTTTTCTCAGAAACCTCAGTCCTTTCTTGTATTGTATAGTTAGTATAAAACAATGCCCGAACGGAGGGGTGAGGCAGTCACGCGACGGTTACGATACAAGCAAGACGTGTACATTGATAAGCGATATAGTGACCGACTTTGCGCATGTTATTGAATCGTGCAGTTAGTAACAAGTAGTGTCTAGTTATATTTGTACCTGTTTTTTACGTGTTTGTATAGTTCTGATAAATTCTATTATACTTCCAACGGCATTTTAACTCGTAACAATAATATAATTATAAGTAAACTCTTTGTAAATAACTTGCTTAGCAATTGCTTAAATTTGAAGAGGCGTTTATAAAAGTGAGACCAATTATGAATAGTGATGCAACCTTATTATTATCGATTAAGTCCGTGACAGATATGAAGTGTCAACTTTTGCAACACAAAAACACTCGATGAGTCGTAATGTCCAATTTTACTTACAAGTCGTTAAATAACATACCTATATTTGCTTTTTAGTTAAAAAATAAAACGTCAACCAGTAATTTAATCGCTTCGTCGGCACTTTTCATGCATTACGCTCTCGTGTAATTTATACGTGTTGTTGATTTTTCTTGTCATTTTTAAGGTAAGTGGGTTAATAAGAAACTATTTATTGTTTGTATTTCATTTTACGAACAGCAAACAGGTGGTGTAAAGAATTTTTTATTGGTTGGTGAGTCATTTAAGTCAATGGTACTATAGTGATGCTATAAATATCAATAATTTTAAAACTTTTATTTAACTCTGGAATAAAAGTGGTTTCGGGCCATGGGTTTATTTGTCTAATTGTTATTAATATTTATCTTTTAAATTAGTTTATATTGGTATTATTGTTTTTATGAGCAAATACCTGCAGAATAGCTAGAAAAAGATCCGTTGAGTAATCTTTGTCATATGGGATACTATCGACTAAACACTTGTTTTAGCGATTCGTAATAAAATGGCAAGAGTGTACATTTGTTACTTCTATGGAATCCTTCGAACGTTCGTAAAAGTATTATATTTTAAGAATAAAACTGCACAGCAAAATTTCAATGTTCAAGTTTCCCCCAAAAAGTCCTATAGAGTCGCATTCACGTGATCAGAGTCTGCCCGGACCAAATGCACTCGTATTTAATATAATAGCTTTATACGAGTGTAAACAGATAAAGGGTTTACACCTTTTCAAGCTTACCCTTATCAATATGTTATTAACAATAAGTAAATTTTTAATATTAAAGATGCCAGATCTCATATTGTAACTATAAAGTCATCCCAGTAGACTCAAAAAGTTTAGCACGGTGCTAGTTAACTCATATCAGATCTATCATCGTTCACGCTTTGTCAGAGCCGACCACATCAGTACTTGTCCGAGTATACTCGGTTTCGTAGTTGCCACGTTTCTTGTAGTCAAAGATCCCATACTAACAAATAGTTTAGAATCAGCCTGCGGAGAGACTTTACATCTCTCTGCGTATTCTTAAACTCTTTGTTCTGATGCCAGCGTTATATTCTCACCACCGTATCGCACGCCATCGGCAGGATGTTCACTCTCATTTCCTTGAGCTACACGTTCAACTACGCGACGGTTCTCTAGGTTTATTCCGCGTAAAATACTATGACTTAGACCGAACTTCCCGCCACGGTTTTCCTAGCGCTACGTGATGAGTCAATCAAGGAGGGCTTTATAAGAAATTGTCGAGGCCAGAAACGCGTTGGCCTGTTTGCCAGCTTGCGGTATTAAAAAAAAGCATCCGAGTGAACACTGTCCGAACGTACTCTGATCGTGTCAACGTAGCATTACTGACTTCTCAAGTATTACTGACGTATTTTAATTAATCTAAGAGATCTTGTCTTAGATTAATTAAAATAACAGACACAAACATTGCCGCTAATTGACTGTACATTACATTTATGATCACCCAGAGCGTTTATTCGATTCGTCACACCAATTCTAGAGGTTACACGATCGGGTCGTATTTCGTAACATCGGCATTCATGTATCAATTATCTACACACTGAATGTCTCTATTTGCATCTGTGTGTTAACAAGAAAGTGTGACGTAAGAAACAATATGGCGTAAGTGAGGAAAGATGAGCGACTTCGGCTCCGTTCCATTAGGGACTCGCACAACGACCACGTTCACGACCCAGATTTTTCCCGTTCCACTTGCTTGCCGGCGTTACAATCGTAAACCCAAGTGGAACGGCTATTCGACCCACTTCTTGACATGGGTCGTTGTGAGCGTTGTGAGATCGAAAATGATGACGTCATTAGTTACTTTTTGCGCCATGGCCACAACGACCGCGGTCGTCTTGTGGAACGGCTAACGAAGCATTTTGGACGTTGTAAGCTACTAATGGAACGCCTTGTTCGTTTATTTCTGAAGGGGTTAGCTTGAAACTATTCTTGTTGATAGCGATCGAAGAATTGCATGTTTGACAGTAAGAAAGCCTTGATGGTTAAAATATTGTCTTTAATACTTTAAAGCACTTTGCTGGACAATGAGCACAAGATTTCCATTTTCTAGTGTTTTCTCAATTAAATTCATAATGTTTATTTACCGTTTAATATAGGAATACAGTTTATTAACTCTTATTTCATCTTCAAGAACTGGGAAATGTAGCAATATTTATTATATTACTAGCTGCGCCCGCGATTTCACCCCGTGGTGATGGAAAATCGTTATATTTTGGATAATTCACACTATATCTTTATAAATTATAGCCTATGTGTTATTCTGATGTGTAAGCTATATTACTGTAAAGTTTCGTCGAAATCCATTCAGTAGTTTTTGTGTGAAAGAGTAACAAACATACATCCATACATCTATACATCCAAACATAGATTCTTACAAACTTTCGCATTTATAATATTTATATTATAGTAAGGATTTATATATTATGAAAATTTTATATTTTTATTGTTATACGGAAGCAAAAATTCCTCACATGACGCTTTACGATCGGTTTAACGTTAATAGCTATATTCCAAAATATAATTTTGTTATCGAAACATGTTGATGAGATATTTAAGATTATTGTTGAAACATCTCGATGCCTCTCGGTTCAACTTGGACGTCATAATTTTTTTTTTTTATTGCAATAGTTCAGCAGACAGGCAGACGGCCTACTAGATGGAAAGCGGTTACCATCGCCTATGGACATTTGCCACACCAAAGGTGCTACAATTGCACCGCTGCTCTCTTAAGGGAGACTGGAACCTGGTCACTAATGCCGGAACACAACTCAAGGTTGTTATGGCGACATACTTTAGACCAGGGGTGGTAGCCATCCAGTCGGGCAAATGCCCTACTACCTGGCCGTGGGTTGTTTTGTCGCCTCTTACGACAGGCCGCCTGGCCGCAGGAAATTGTATTAAAATGAACACTAGGCTAGAGAATACCAATAAAAGAATTGATTTGTGTTCCGGCATAAGTGGCCAATTATCAGTCTCTTGTGTCAGGGCTGGCTACATATTGGTAGCATCTTTAATGTTGCAAATGTCCATAGACGACGGTAAACACTTTCCATGAGATGGATCGTCAGCCTGTTTGCTGTAAACAAAAAAAAAATACTAAACCGCTAGTCTCTTATGATTCGGAGCTCTCACGCACGATCTCACCTCTAGGCGAGCACGAGCGGCGATGTGTTAAAACGCAAGCCGCGACCACGGCTCCCAAGCCCCGCGATTTTCCATCGACACTTGTAAGACATTGAAACAAGAACGTATGCGTGCTAATTAAAGAGCGAGGTCTCTTTTACACATTTTGAAATACCGAATGATCTCCTTACATTACTTGATGGTGTTGTCACATTTTTGTACCAAAAATTCCGTTTTAAGCTTTTTTTATTGCATGCACTTGATGGAAAGCGGTTACCATCGCCTATGGACAATTGCAACAAATATTTTAAGTATTCTTTCTCCGTTCCTGCAGAGTGGTAGAGTCATGCTAGGATCACTACTTGAATACAGCTCTTAGGGTTGGCACGATCGGTATGGTACCATGCTCTGACGGAATATCGGTGTGAAACAAATAGTTTTGAACTAATCGTATTTCGCACGATGAATGAGAGTCAACTTTTTTAGTCAACTACTAATCAATTTCCCTTTTTTTTTTAAACGCAGGGGGAATACGTTTCGTACTCAGCTGGGTCCTTTGGGGGATGACCGAATGCATCGGCACAACTACCTCACTAGATCTAAACCTACACCCCTTATCCGCGCTAGAATTGGAACTACATGGGATCTAGTATATGTAGTTACTACACCATGACGCCTCATGCGCCAGTTTGGTCACCCTGGTGGCTGGGATGTTATCACAGGAGAAGATATTGCGCATATCTGCGTCCCCAGGGGCCAGTCTTACGACGGCGTGTGAAGGTCGCAGGCGCAGTCCTTTTTCTCTCAGCGGTCTCTTTTTGGGTGTTGACTAACTCCCAAAAAGATGAAACCGCCTTTCAGTAATCATCGCTATGGAGCAAGGCTTCGACCATGCTGTTCAGCGAATCAATCGGCCTCTATTCAATCTCCCTATTTCAACTTCAATCCCATGCCTCTTATACCATCCCGTCCATCCTATCAAGGCTGGAAACGCGTTGGCTTCGCCCATGCATCTGCAAACATAGATATGTGAACGTAATCGCTTTCCATTAGGTGTTCCGACTGCTTCCCTTTTGTCGGTACGCATCGAGGCGTCATGGCAGTCATACTTATGATTATGATCCTGTGGCGCTTTCTCAAATCAAATCAAATCAAATCAAATTTATTTGTTCAAAACATGGTTAAACAGTTGGTATATATGTCACAGTGTACACATGTTTTGCTCCCATAGGAGCATACAAATGTTTCTACTAAATTTTAATAAATTATACAATATTAAATGGATCATATGAAACAAAAAACTGATAAATGTCAAACAATAATTAATAATAATAGTAGTAATAATAATAATAGTAGTAATAATAATAATAGTAGTAATAATAATAATAGTAGTAATAATAATAATAATAACATTCATAAGTCAAAGAAAATATTTATTTACAATTGAGGAATTCGTCCACCGAGTAAAACATTCTATTTAAAAGCCATTCCTTTAGTTGAATTTTAAATTTGTTAATCCTAAACTCTTTTATGTGCATTGGAATTTTATTATATATTTTAATGCACATGTTATAGCAGTTTCTAGTAAAGAGGGTTGTTTTTGGTGCCACATTTAAAACCAGTCGTTCACTATTTCTAGTATTGTTTGGATAGAGGTCTTTAGCCGTCGTAAAAATTGTTAAATTGTTTCTGACAAATAAACATATTTCATAAATATACATACATGGCAGTGGTAAAATTTGTAGATTTTTAAAATGAGGCTTACAAGAATCATAAAATCGGATACCTACAATAGCTCGGATGCATTTTTTTTGAGCTATAAATGCTCTATTTATGTCTGTAGAGTTACCCCAAATAATTATCCCATACCGTAGTACCGAAGCCACATATCCATGATATGCCATTAGTACTGTACTTAATGATGAAATTTCCTCACGATGTACGTTGGAAGGTTTACAACAATAGCAACATTGTTCTACACATAATATAAAAGAATATATAGGTAATGAATATATGTACAAATATGTATAAGAGATAAATTTGATGAGTAGGCTGGCGGTCGGTGCTTGCAACTCCTATTACCAGAAGCCTCTGTGCAGCGTTGGCCGTCAGGAGTCCCACATACTCCTCGGTGACCTCCTTCGGGGCCCGAGTGCATTTGCAAATTCATTCTCCAACAACAAGAGACAGTCCGTCTGCCTGGTTCCCAGCTTTATATTAAAAAAATACTCTTAAACTAAATAGTTCCTTTTGCTCTCAGAATAATTAATTAAAAATAATAATGATCACATGATTCATAAATAAAATTAACTCGTAAAACAATGTCACTGCTCTTTACCACCCGCGTGGAGTCATAAAAAACTGATAAAAATAACTTAATGCAATGAGGTGCTTATGTAAGAGACATTAAATTAAAAAAAATTGGTGTTCAAACAAAAAATTCAATTAACACAAAAAATATCCAAAAAGTAGCGATAAAAAATTTACGTAGTGCATTTAATAACTTTAAGAGTCATTTTGAAATAATTTCATTGATTAACACAACATGAAGCGCAGGCCACACTGAAGGGACGTAACTTAAAGATGGTATATTTTATGTTTGCTAGAGAACGGGTCTACTTGATTGCAAATGGCTACAGACGCCCAAGAGAGCGAAGTGAAGCGTTGCCTACTTCATTGAGACTTTAAATGTCTGTTTACGTCCTTTGACGAACCCCATATTGTAGCGCTCTGGGAAAACCGCGGGAGTTCATATCATAACTTGCTCATGCTCACGTATGACATAAGAGATGGAGGGTGATGGAATGAAACTTCTTATACTCTATTCCAATTACGAAGTCCCATTTGACAGATGTCAATAATCAAGTACTAGTAAAGTACCGCTATAGTCGATACTCGACGATATTCGTCTTCGATTACTATAACGAACAAATTAAAATCGTATTGACAGAAAAAGGATTAGCATCAAATTAGAATTTATAAAACTTTGTTTGTTAAACAAACAAACCAAATCAAATAACAGTCAAAACTTATAACAACGAAAACATTAACAAACAGTTATAACTACAATAACAAGAATGAAATAAAAACAAAACACAAAATCAACTAAACTGAATACGCGTACCGTATACAAGGCTTCTGCACTCGTAATGAAGAGACAAACAAAATGGCGGGTCGTGATCACGAGGTGGACGCAGTAGACGCAGTGTTGACAGATTTTCACTCGCGAAAAGAATTTGTCTATAATCGATTTTATATGATTATTTTAGTCACATCACTATGTAAAAAAGTATAAATAAAACTATAGAACGTAAACGCAAAACCGTAGTAAAATATTATTATCTTTTTAAAGTTTTATTAATTATTTTGAGCACGATGTCTAAAAACAACATGTTGATTGTGTGTGTGAATTAATTGTATAATGATTTAGATTGATTGTGTATTTTTTAAATGATGATTTACGACCATGAAAAAAAAAATATTATTATTTCAAATTATGCGAAACGTGAAGAGTTACGTTCTAAGGAAGTGCCAAAAGGGACTTCGTAATTGGAATAGAGTATAGCTTCACTATATTAAAAAAAAACACAAAAAAAGATTACACCGAATAAATGCACTACAATTATTGGCTGAAAACGACAATGATATTTTATAACAGGGAAGAATAAACTCAAGAAGTTGCTAAGCCTAAACAAGACAACGCCAGTAAGCCACAGTTTATCATTCTATCTCTTTTTGACGTGATATGAAATTTGAAATTGTACGTTACAGTGCATTGAATTTTGAACTTTATGCTAGTGGTTTAAATTATAATTTATAAGTATGTATGTATGATGCAGTAACAAACAAATATAATTATGTAACCTTAGCTTACTTATGCCCGGTTTCAATATAGCAAAAACGATTCGTTTTTGATACCGACGGTTAGAATTTTAACGCCTGGTAACTCTACTGACGTTTCTATAATGAACTGTCCGTAGCTAGTTACACATTAAAGTACCAACTACCGATGGGAGGGATTTTCTAACCGATCGGTAGATTTTTTGTATGGAAACGACAGATGAAGTGTTTCTATATTATACCACTAGTTGTCAGTACCAGTATTAGTAGGAATTTTGTTACCACCCGATTTCGGCCGGTTGCCGGTTTACGTGTTGTTAACCATTTGTGAAAATTAAAATAAATACGTATAAATATTAATAAAATGTTTGTAGATAGTGATAGCGATAGTGCACTCAAATACATAACTAGATTTTTATGCAATAGCAAGATTTCCTCGAATCCTTGGAACACTTGATGGCACTCATATTAGAATTCAATCAGCATGTAAGTCCCATAACTTTACTAGCCATATTATAAACATACTTAACCTTGTTCCTACAATATAAAACTGTGTTACTTTTATTTCAGGTTCTCAGATAGGAGAAGAATTCAGAAACAGGAAAGGATATTTTTCCTTAAATATCCAGGCAGTGTGTAATGCAAATGTGCAGTTCATGAATGTTGTAGCTCGCTGGCCAGGATTTGTGCATGATGCCACCATATTTAATAATTCAGAACTGAGAGGTAATAAATAACATATATACTTACAATCTAGATAGAGAGATAAACAATACTATATTGTAAGTACATCAAAGGATAGATAAATGGAAATAGAAAAATTCAGGGATAGTGCAATGGCAGGGATTGACATATTTATAATAATGTATTGATTTTTTTTAGTGCAATGTGAAAGTGGTATATTTGGAAACAAATGGCTGCTGTGAGACAGTGCATACCCTTTAAAGCCATACCTTTTAACACCATTATTAAATCCTAGGACTCGAGGAGAACATCTATACAATGAAGCTCACATTAGAACCAGAAATACCTTAGAAAGGTATACATTAACACATAACTTGTTATAAATACCATAATATATTTAATTTCAGTAGATTTTATTCTAACTCAATTCCACTGGAGAATTTATTATGGAGGGTCATACATAAGTTAAAAGTTTAGTTCCTACTCTATTGTACACCACTTTATAGCACTATTGGTGTTTTTATTTGTCTGTTTTAGGTCTTTCAACATATAAGTATGTAATAAGATTTATTTTGCACAATGTATTGGAGTTTTGCCTATCAGTGCATATCACAGTAAAGACAAATCATACTCAAAATTCACAATGCAACATATCTCTATAAATCCTAATGTTGTTCATTGACAAAATGTTTCACAAAAAATAGGGTCAAAGCTGAAGCCACCATGTGATTGCAGTTCTGTTATAGAAATATTCTTCAATAGTATATATGTAGTATCCCTAAATATTTTTGAATTTGTTAAACATAACACATAGATGTACCATTTCATTTGAAATCTTATTAAAGAAATGTATACAGGTAGTATAGAAAAGGACTACAATTTTTGTATTCTAAAGTTGGCAGTACTGTATACCTAGTATTGAGATTGTAAACATCCTTGTTGACATATTTTTGTGGCATATTAAAGGGTTTTAAGGACAATAACCATCATTTAAAATTTACAATTTGTTTTGTTATAGATGTTTTGTAGTTTGGAAGCGGAGATTTCCAGTTGTGGCATTAACATTGCACCTCAGTGTTAAAAGTACATACAGTGGTTATTGCTACCGCTATATTGCATAACAGATGTAGATTAAATAATTTGGATGACATTGCCTTAGAGGTAGAGGTGGCAACATCAGACATGGAGAATGCAATGCCTGCATCTAATAATAATGAGATAGGCATTAATATGGAACGGCACATGTTAATAGTGGAATATTTTAGTCAGTAAGTGTTGAAAAATAACATATAATAACTTATATTCATTATTTGCAGGTTGGAGTAGTAATATAAAAAACTGCTTTATTTCTCAAATATTAATTAAGAACTAAATCCAAGTATTTGCTTGTCACAATTTTATCAGATGGAGCCCAAATATGAT
The DNA here is from genome assembly GCA_949752895.1 of Dendrolimus pini. NCBI lineage: Eukaryota > Metazoa > Arthropoda > Insecta > Lepidoptera > Lasiocampidae > Dendrolimus > Dendrolimus pini. Next base: position 13,654,506 of record OX457145.1, on the reverse strand, counting down.
ACAAGCCTGGAAGAGATTGCTTTTAGTGATAACGCCACCTTTTGTTTTTCTGTAAAATTATTGTAATTATTTATTTGGTGAACAATAGTGTTTACTATTCTATTCTAAGATTTTAAATATTAAATATAATTAAAACACATATTAAACAAATTTCTTTTATTTATCCCAATAACAATATAAAAGTTTAGAATAAATTTTACATAAAGAGATCTAACTTCTTTGCAGATAATTCAAAAGGTTGAAACATTATCATTTGCTATGTGATTTCTGTTTAGAATTGAAGCTATATAAAATTAAAAACAAATTATAACACTCATCTTCATAAACAAAATAATGAACAGTTAGAAATACAATATACAGATACATACACACAATATAAAACTATAGAATAAATTATACACAAATGGTTTTATTAATATAAAGTTAGAAAGACTGAAAGAGATTTACAAACTAATTCAAAATGACACTTCTTTGCAGACAAAAAACCAACAAGTGCAAATATAACCATCTTCAAAGTAGTTGTTTGTTTGCTACTAACTACTAACGCAAATCTTCATTTCATAAAACCTCATTACATCAAAACATAGTATTAAAATTCACTCGTGTCACTCGCCTTACATACGTCTAAACATTAACACAATAATTGCTATATAAAATCTAAAAATACATATAAAGCCTGTAAAAACATAAAATGTATATCTAAAATCTCAAAAGACTTTAAATTAAATATATCAACAAAACATTGTTGTTAAAAATCGAAACAATGACATTGGAACAATAATTATTCAAAAAGTTCCTATGATATGTCAATGAATGCGTTCTGTTCATGCAATATTCAGACATAAGATGGTTCTGTATTTGTAAGCATTTTAAAGCAGATTAATTGAAAGATTGATTTTTAATGACAATCGTATATCAGAAAAGATTCATCTTTTGAAAATGTATTTATTTTGTAGTTATACCTCAACGCATTGAATTACGTTGCGTGTACTACTATTGCAACGACGTTGCGTTAACAAAACGCTTGGGAGGGAATTAGTTACTGATAACCGACAGTATTACTAATTGTCAATGAGCTTGTGAAACGCTCGTAATCCCTCTCAACCATCGGTTATTGGTAGCATCAAAGTCAATCAGTTACTATTACAGACAACTGTCGGTAAAATATAGAAACCGGGCATTAATGATAATCAAAATAATCGTACCTGTTAGTTAATAAAAAATATGATATATTTTTTTTTACTTTGTTTATTTCATGTGAGTGATTTTCTACATTTAGGACTTTAGTATCAATTTACAATGGAATTGTAATAAGTGATACCAATTACGTCCTTTCAGTTTGGTTTACGCCTACTGCCTTCGTAACGATAACGGCTAAAGACATCTGTAACACACCTTATATTACATAATATTTACTGAATTAAAGTTTACGATTATTTACTGTAAACTTAAATTAAGGCCAGAGTAAGGTTTTATTAAAAAGTCATGGTAGTTTTGTACCTACAGTACCCAGGTCTCTCCAATAACAAGGGTTCTCTTGTTATGCGTGTTAATACGAAGTGAGTTTGCTCTCCCAGGGGAACTCTCATGCACTTATTGCGCTAGGATCCGCGTGGGCGTAACTACGTTCTAAGTCTCATGCCTTTCTTACCATAAGCGTGGGGCATCGGAGGAGGGTGGTTTTAGTGGGTTATTAGCCCTTGGGCATGTGTCCATTGGTTCGAGTCTCCACACAAGCCGGCTGATTACTATTTGGATTGCCCTCAGTAGAATGTCTCCATTATCGACAACGGTCTAATCCCTAGCAAAGTGCCCGGTATGTGCGAAATGCATTTCCCCCGCATGAAAAAACAAAAAAAAAGTGAAAATTATTACAATTAGCACAAGGTGAAAAAGATGTCGTCAGAAGTGCGTAATACGCATCTCCATTGGAACAAGCGTAATAGGTAGACCAACCGTTCTACTGATATAGAAAGACGTAAGCCCAACAATGAGAGGTTTACATAGATAACACTTTATTATACACCAATTAAAAAATTAACTTAAAGACTAAAATTATATCTAGTTATGTACAAAGGGTGGTGTTATCGCTAAAAAGAGTTCTCTTCCAGACAACCCCAGGAATGAATTGAGATGATAATGGCGATGGTGGTTTACGTAACATATAGTGCGAACTACTTACATTTTTATAATAAATATTATAATAAATACACAAACGTTATATATAATATATATATATATATATATATATATATATGCAGAAATTTTATATTACATAGATATATACTTAATATACATACCATACAAATAAATATCTATCTATCTACAAAATATATAAATAAAGGTTTATGATCTTTGTATTGCTTACTAGCATTTGCCAGCGACTTTATCCACATTGGATACGCAAAAAAAAAACAGATACTTTGCTTAATATAAAATCAAAGGATACTTTCAGCAGAGAACTTAACTGGATTTTTTTAACATCTGGATGAGCCTTCAAGATGTTGTAGGAAGAAGTCGGTTAAATATTTATTGTTTTGCTTTTAGTTAGTATAATGTTACAACTTAGCCCCCCGGCAAAGACAAATTCCACGAAGCACATTTTATTACCTGTCGGCATTTGAACTAATTGTAATTCTTTTATGATCGTCTTCTTTTGTTTAGTTATTTATTGGCATACGTTTCTAGAGAAACAGCCCATTTTTTTATTGTACTCGTTTATGGCCGAATCATTAGTCAGGTGTCACAGATTACGTCGACTACGATACGGGCACATTGCATTTGCGCAGTATAAAACGATGGCCTAATTGAGGGAGGGAGGCAGTCAAGCGACGATTACGATACGGGCGTGACGTGTGTACATAACGAGAATCTAATAGTGACGGACTTTGCGCGTTTTATTGAATTACAACCTTCTGTATTACGTTTGGGTTTGTTGTGTTCGGTTATATTTGTACCCGTGCTAAACGTGTTTGTATAGTTCTAATAAACTCTATAATAATTCCAACGGCATTTAATTCAAGTCCCGCTAAACTCCTAACAACAATATTATAGACTAAATATAAACAATAGCATTCCTTCCATCCAGGTAAAACAAAGCAAACCACAATATACACATGATTTCACACAAAGCATAATTTGTGTAACACACGATAAAAGTAATATTTACATTTAAAAAAAAGTGTTTTACATAATCCAAATGAGGAGACAGTAAACGAGCATGGCTGTCGACCTAAATACCATTGCAGCAAAACTCTCAAACAGTAGGCTGATTGTAAATCGACAAGGAAGTATGTTTTGGATGATATGGGTCGACTTTAGGACGTAGTGATGCGATTTATGAGAAAGTGTCGATAAATGATTTGATATTATGTTTGTATCTTAATATTAGCTACGAATGTTGCACCAGTGGTTTTATTCGAATACTAGCTGCGCCCCGCGGTTTCACCCGCTTACTACTGCTACTACTACTACATCTTTATAAATTGTATTGTATGTGTTATTCTGATGTGTAAGCTATATTATTGTAATGTTTCATCAAAATCCATTCAGTAGTTTTTGAGTGAAAGAGTGACAAACGTACATCCATACATTCTTACAAACTTTCGCGTTTATAATATTAGTAGGATTTGTATGTGCCTTTTCACGGATTTATCTAGAAACCGATCGCATGTTTGTTGTGTTGGATATTTTAGTTATCATAAAAAATAGAGAAACGTATGTATGTGTCATATTTAATTTGAAGATTTTCCGATTAATGCTAGTGAATGCAAGTAGCACACATGCTATGAAGTTCTTTGTATTTACTTTTTAACTGGTTTTAAATTTACCAAAAGATAGAAAGTAGTTAAAAAATAAGATAATAGATTTACTCATCCTTGTGTTTGATCCATATGGCGGACATACCTGTAAAAAGAAATAATAACATATTATAATATACGTATTAAGTTTTAAAACATAATCATTATCCTAGAGTTAAATCATAGTTGTGTTGAGACAGCCTGCATTAAAATTCAGAGACCAGTTTCCTATTTTTACCACTGCGAACGTTATGTGGCATATCTTATAAGTTGACCAAAAGCAAGCATATTTATTCAATCTCATGATTCAAGCAAGATTTTTCGTGTCATATTATTATTATTAATACAGTTTACCAAATACAAACAACAGTCTAAATAAACAGTTTGCAATTTTAAATATGCTTTTACAACCCAAAAACTCAGGTTTCCAAGAAGGGTTTTACTTTTTATTGTTGTTTGTAAATTATTCTGAATCGTAACATAATTTGGCCACCACTATATAAATAATAATAATGACTTGGTACAGGGCAAATAGGCACTAGTTTAAAATAACAAAAGTTTACTTCCAACTATTAATAGCGACTTGTTAACGACGATAGAACTTGTATCGATATATCACATCGATATTTCAATTCCCATCACTAGCCGCTCCATATTGCATCACAAAAAGCATCGGTAGAGATTTAGACAGTTGTTGTTGCGTTGGTTTGCCCAATTTTTCTTTGTGAGCAACGCACGAGTCAATTTTCATTGTTCGGTGCCACAATGGCGCTTTCAAAGCGCTTCGTGCCGGAAAATCAGTCATTGAGGACACCGGGTCACTTCCCAATCTGTTTATTTCTATTAACAAATATGTGCATTTGCATGTTGTGCATAATAAACATTTAAGAAAATATTAAGGCATTTAAATAATTATATAAGAATTTCATTCAATTCATATCAATATAAACATAAATTGGCCAAGTGTGTGTCGTACCATGCATATTGAAGAGTTTTGTAAAGGCGACAATCGAATTGAAAATACCTTTTCACAGGGATTACTAAATTAATCTTCTTGATAGTAATTTTCGTTAAAAGTGTTTCGTTAGTGGATTTATTAAAGATTTTCCATCCTAACATAGTTCAAAAACACTTTAAAATTTTTGCAGCTAAATGCACCTACTGACTTAAAGAAAAACAACAAAAAAAGATAAGCGAAAGCTCCTGTACAGTGACAAAAAAATGTTATCATGTGTTTTTTATCAGATAAATGGCAGCCATTTTAAATTTTTGACATTTTTTTAAAAATATACAGAATATACATTTTCCTTTGTTAATTCATCCTAATAGTCCAGTAAAACTGGCAGTAATCGTTTTTTAAGAAAAAAATCGCAGATTCGTATTACCTACGAGTATGACAAGTATCAAAGCAAAGTGGAACTTGTGCTATGCTTACACTTACCACTATATCTAGATACGCCAATTTCACAGAAATATTCTCCAATAGCGTCTTTATTAAGCCCCCAAACAAATGGACTTGTGGACAGACCAGCATGACGATTGAATAAGTGTTCCTTTTTCAAAACAGGGCTTACTCTCAAACGTCTTTTCCCCGTTCGTTTTTGTTTTAGAACTTCTTTTGCTTGTTTTTTTATATTTAAGTGCATTTTCCATTGCACTACCCGTGCGCAGAAGGTTTGCCGATCGCCTCATGATGTCACGCGTCGATGGTCAGTAGGGTTGACAAAAATGGTTACATAAATAGCAATAAATTCGTTATTGTATATACTTTACATAAGTATATACAATAATAGTAATCAATACAATACAATAATAGTAAGTAGTCATCGGAAAACTTTCTGCGCACGGTTTATATATTGCATTTATTTTTTATGTTTGACTAGCTGTTCCGGCAGACATCGTCCTGGCCGGAAAAGCTTCAGTCGATATACCAACAGCAGCCCCACCTACCAAGTCCAATCGTGAGCCAACTCAGAAGCCTTCTTTGGCTCATGCACATCAACTATTCTAAAGCTAATCACATGATCGAATGTATAGCTTCCGATTCTATAAAGGACATACAGAGAAGCATTCATTTTATATATATATAGATAGACTTTATCATTGAAGTTTTAAAGAAATCTTTGTTCTTCCTTCCTCCAACCAAAATTTCATTGACTCTTTCAGGGGGGACGAAAACGAATGACGAAAAACGTTTGAGAGTAACGCCTCAGTTACGGAAAAAAACAAATTTTTACAAATAAAAGGTTTTGTGAATAATAATAAAATCTTCCTGATAACAGATCATGTTAAGTAACCGAATTCTCAAACAAACAGAAGTGTTACGTATTTAAATTGCACACACATGTTGCAGCGATCGTTCTCCCAGCGGATGTGAGCTGTAACTTTTGAGTTCTTGACACATAATTAGATATGCGACAATACAATAAATTCTAAAACAAGTACCTATTATAATATATTATATATTTTTTAATATAAACGACACTGACTTGAAGCTCAAAAGCAAAAGTTAATAGTTTCTACAACATCTTGAAGTCCTCATCAAGGGTTGCTTTCAATTTCCTTGGGATCCAGGATCAGATCTTGACTTGTTTACAATAGGACTACCTCAGGAGTGTACTCTTTCGAAAGGCAACATTTTGAAAATCGATTTACAATTGACGAAGAAATACATACGTTATCTCTCAATATTTAACGCCATTACCAATTAGTATTGTTGTCGCATCACAGATAACTTATTAAACCCATCGCTGTAGCGATGAATCTGCGTGACACGGTCATTAACTTTGTCCATTATCCCAGATGGAGCAGTAACATCAAAATTACTACAGACCCCAATAAATTGGTATGTCCACATGAGATTGTATATATGTATGCACGTACTATAGCGGTATATAGTAGTAGTCTAATAATTTCACAATTTGCCACTACGTTCACTAAAATTGAACGTTTAAAATTATTGTTATGGTCATAAATTCATTAACAACATAACTCGAGTTCTTGACCTCCTTCAAAAGTGACTCAACACATAGTAATATTTTGTCAACGACATACACATCTTCCGTCTCGTTCTCGCATATTTCTAATGAATTAAGCTTGGCACACACCAACAAGTTACGTTACACCTACGTTTTCAATGAAATATAATTATTTTAGCTATTATTAAAACTCATATTTTAAAAGTGAAAATTAGTTTGAACGTTTGTTTGTTTTCTTTTTATAGCCATAACTATGAATAGGGCTTCAATGGATTTGGGGGATATTGGGGATATAGGTTTTGTATAATCAGCAAACTTAGAATATATTTTATGTTATTGCACCTGAATATACATTTATAAAAAAATGACAATATTAGAAAATGCTTCAACACAAATTATAGAAACCAGATAACCAAGAAGATATTTTGTTTTATTTTTATTGCACGAGTTCAGCAGACAGGCAGACGGTCCACCTGATGGAAAGCGGTTACCATAGCTTATGGACAATTGCAGCATCAAAGGTACTACAAATGCGCTGCTGCTCTTAAGGGAGACTGGAACTTGGTCTCTAATGTCGGAACACAACTCAAGGTTGTTATGGCGACAGGTTTGTTATGTTTGTTTAGACCAGGGGTGGTAGCCATCCAGTCGGGCAAATGCCCTACCACCTGGCTGTGGGTTGTTTTGTCGCCTCTTACAACAGGCCGCCCTGCCGCAGGAAATTGTATTCTTTCTCCGTTCCTGCTCGGATGGTAGCACATTTGGTGTTGCAAATGTCTATAGGCGACTGTAAGCGCTTCTCATCAAGTTAGTCAAGTTGCTGCACTTCAAAAATAAAAATAATATAAAATGCGACGAAATTTATATTTACGTGCTTCGTAACTCTTACAATGTCCCCATAATGTGCCCCAGGCTTTGCACCTAATGTCTTAACCAGTGTAGTTCATGATTATTCAATGGACCTTCATTATATCTTTCTATTCACATTAACAACTGTGTCAATAGTCTTTGATGCTATTACTTGTTTAGCTTATGTATGTTTGACGCTTTTAATCATTATATGTTTTCAAGTAAAATTGTGTTAGTATAGATGTAAACCTATTGCGTGTTTTGTTGCTTTTACAGTTATTCCTAGATATTTGGAACCGTATCAAAAAACCTGTCCCGTTTTCTGGAATAAAAATAAATCTATTAACCGTTTAAATTTTTGAGTGATTTATGTAGTTGTTGTCTTGTAGTTGTTTGAAGTAATTAAGCGTTATAAAATTAGAGACATATGACCTTTGGACTTGTCGGGTAGTACTGGGTTTAGGAGCTACACCTATCTAGGCTTATATGATTCAATTTCGAAATCTGAGTTCTCTTCAGCCAATCTCTGTCCATTGTTGAACGTAGACCCCCCTCAAGTCGCGTCAACCAGACAACCTTGCGCTGGTCGTCAGTTCACCGGGCTGGCGGGCGTCCTATGCTACGTTTATCGAGACGTCTCCACTCCAGGACTCGTTTGCTTCATCGGCTCTCGGTCCTGCGGCAGAAGTGACCGGCCCACTGTCACTTCAACTTGCTAATGAACTCGGTTATAACAGCTCAAATTCAAATAATACAATAGATTTTCATATAACGCTGACAGAAGGCATTGTCAACTTTAAAAAATAAACGAAGTGAGTTGTTAAAAAAATTCATAATGTATGACATTAAACTGATTATTCCTTATTAAATGGTGTATCCTAGGTTGTAGAGTATTTTAAAAGACACATTTAAGTTTAAAGTATAAAATATTATTGTGTAAATGACTAATAGAAATACAAGTAATAAAATTAGGAACTTTTTACGATAAAATAAAAACGCAAAATGCAGTTTAAAAACTCACTTATAAGCAATTAAAACAAAACAAAATACGTTACATTTCTATGCAACTTGAAAGACTGAATTGAACCTGTCTAATTTCGGCTTTAGAATGGAGTTTAATGACAAAACAAAATGGCCGAAAACAAAAATGGCAGGTTCACTGTGACACTGACAGTGAAACATTCGTTCAGAAACAACAAAACCCATAAATTAGTTTGTATCAGGTTCGCATTCTGAACAAGACCCTAAAAGCCAGTATTATATTTTAAATTTGATTAAATTATTCCCTGTTGCCACAAACTGCTGTAAATTAACTTGTTTCAAAACTAACTAGTTTACTTATCGTTAATTCTAATTAATTTATGCGAAAGTTTCATAACTTTATTTGAATTTAGGACTTGACAAACAGAACTATTTAAATGTAAATTTAAAAGATAAGAAACTTTTCCAAGGGAAAACGTTTTCCAGACAAATTTGCCTACAAATTGATGGTGCTTCATCGTAGGACAAAATAGATTTTCTATACAATTTTACAATGCCGTACGTCATGTTTATTGTATTGCCTTTTAAACTAATATATAGATAACATAGTATGTCATATGTCATGACAATATGAAAGAGAGCTCACTACATTGGTCTTTTTATATATAGTAATCTTTTGAAACACTGTCGATCAACATAGACCTTTTTTGACGAATTTCAAAGGGAGGAATCAGGTCGTGAAATTGACCGTGTGGTATTTTTTTTTGTATGTGTGTTACTCGTTTTTTTTTCGTCAATTGTAAACCGATTTTCATTTTTTTATCCACAAAGTATATTCCTGAGGTGGTCCCATTGTCACCAAGTCAGGATCTTATAAATGGATCCCAGGGAAACCGAGAGCAACCTTCGAATATTATAGACACGTAAAACGTGTTCCAAATTTATTATTTTCTAAGGCTATTCAAGTATTGGTGTAATTTAAAACAAGAAAAATAAAAAATAACAATAAATAAGTCATTGAAATACAAAAAATAAATAGTTTCTACATCTTGAAGTCGGTGACAAATAAAACATAAAAAACATCAGATTGATAAAAAATGTATTTTTTATGTTTCACTTCGCACCAACTTCAAGAGGTTGTAGAAAATATTTATGGAGTCCGTTTTGTTTTTGTTAAAAAAATTGCACAAATAAATGTAAGTTTTTTATGTAATTATAATCTTTTTTCTTACGTAAACATACTTTATCCCTTTCAGCATCAAGCCACAAAAATAATTTCTAGATAGACAGATAACATTACTTCACACCAAAATAAACAAGTACAAAAAATCCAAATCGACAATAATGGTTCTAGGCGGCTACGCAACGTGGTGAAAAAGAGCAACATACACTCATATATCTATTTACAAATATATATAACACATATATTTCAAAATACATAATATACATCTCTAATAACTGGTGTCCGCTGAGAAGGTATACTACTTTGTTTTGCCGACATTTTGGTAAACATTAGTCTTGACAGTTCATATTTGGCAGTCGTGAAATAGGCACGTGGCAAATTTATTATGGAAAAATATGCGATAAACCAACGTGTTTTAATCGTTAAAACATCAATGAAATTACTGCGAGACCTCTTTCCACAACAAGTTATTTCAAGAAATTGTGATGTTGATGGGCCTCCATGATCGCCTGATTTGTCTGCTCCGGACTTGTTTTTGTGAGGATATCTGAAAAGCAAGGTTTATTATGCAAACAAACCAGAGACGCTTGAGCAACTCAAACAAAATATTCGTGATGAAATTAATGAAATACCGCGTGAAATGTGTTAGAATGTAATGAAAAATGTGCTCAAAAGGGCTCGCATTTGTGAGGCTAACAGAGGCGGACATTTACCTGATGTTGTATTCCATACATAATTGCCGACATTAAATAAAACATTTATCAACATAAGAACCATTCTCTTTCATTTAATCAAAAATTATAAACAAACAAAGTAGTATACGTTCCCAGCGGATACCCTGTATTATAAAATTGCAAAAGTGTAGTCTTTTTTTACTTATTTTTTATATTTATCAGTTTGTTCGGGATTCACGCAAAGACGATTTGGTTAATTTGGATGGGGTTTTCGCTGATCGATAGTAAATTCCCAGACTTAGTCTTCAGTACTTTATATCTCTAGAATCTTACGGGAATTTTCTTGGGAGAGTTTTCAAAGTTGACTGGTGACAGTGACAGGTCAAAGTGACAGGTGGAAAAAAATGGTTCCGATACGAAATTTTGACTGATCGACAATTGTTTAGTAAAATAATTATATATGATTGTGTATGTGATTACTATACCTACATGTGATTCATGTATTTTTATACTAAAAAATCCATTACCCTGCTGAAAATAACCTTTGAATTGATAAGCAAAATAACTGTGTTACCTGTCCAACGTGAACCAAGTCGCGGACAAATGCTACTTATTTAATTAAATTATTGTATTATATTAATGTTTTTTAATCAAGGTTTGTAATCTTACCTTAATGTCAGTTTATTAACATTATTTTTTGCTTTATTTCATTTGACTGTGATATACGCATGATATGGTAAATAAACTTACAAGATCAAAATTTTGTACCACACACGTCGGTATATTGGTGCACTCAATACGTAAAGCAATCCGAGGTATTAGATAACACTACCGTTATCCTATAGATTACTCATGTGAAATGTTGCCTTCGGTAAAATATTCGAATAATTTCAAAACGGACTCGGCTATGAAATTTCGAAACCTAGTATCTGACATTGTTTTTTTAATTAACGTTTTGTGCATTTATTGCCTTAATAGACACTTGTTGATGTATTATGTGGCCAAAAGATGTACTCGTAGATTGTATTACAATAACTTTGAGTTTTTTTATAAAAGACTGTTCTTTTTGCTTTAACAAACATGTAAAAAAAAACAAAATTTGGAAAATAATTTAAAAAAATACATAAAAATTTTGAAATGGTATATCATTGAGCATGAACATGGCGCTTTTTGTGCTATAGTGTAAAATTACTTTGAATGTACTTTAATAGAAAATACATTAAGGAACATTATTATGATTCTGGAAATTTGACTGACGATAATACTCATGACTATACAGGTTGATTCTTTTAAGTAGGCCTTAAAGACCATATCCTATAACTATACAAAATAGCGACAAACACTCAAAGGAATCTCCAGGCCGATTTCTATGAAAACTAAAATGTCGATCATTAGATTATTGAAAAATCAATAACCCTGTATGATGTATAACTTTTTAGCCTTCTTCCGACCAAAATTTTAATAAAACTAAATATAAAGTAAATTTTAAAAATCGGTCTATAGTCTGAACACAAAATATGTAACACATTGCAGCGAGAAGGAAACATGCATAGAAAGCCGGCTGCATTACCACGCTGGATTCCAATGTTGGTGTTGATTTGCTGCGACGTACGAATCAGAGAGCCTAGAGCGGCTGCCTTTGGAGAATTGCTTAGTGACATTGACACATGTCTAACCAAGTCCACTTAAATTTTGTACTTTTCATATTGTTACATACCGACAAACGCATAGCTGCCTGTCGTAAAACGCAGTTTATTGCCTTCCCGGATTTAGGAATTCTTTTGTTTACTTTGTGTTTAGAATTTATAATAAAGAAAAACATGCTATTTTTTGCTACTTGTTTTATGGCCGTTATTAGTGTCGAACTACCTTGTTGTTATTGTATTACGTCGAAGCTTGCCAGGTATGGATCGGTGCATTATAAAGCAATATCCCAATGTGGAGAGGGGCAGTCAAGCGAGGATTACGATACGAGTAAGACGTACATTCGATGAGCGATATAGTGACGGACATTGCGCGTGCTAAGAATCGTGCAGTGTGCACTGGTTGTATCCAGTTATAGTTGTACCTGTATTACTTAGACCATTGGTTTAATGGTCTAAGCTGTATTATACGTGTTTGTACAGTTCTAATAAACTCTATAGTGATTCCAACGGATTTTAACTCGAGTTCTATGTAGCTCGTAACAATACGCTCAATACGCCCCCTTTAGGACCCAGCCCTCTTACTGGTATATCAAAGAGTTTCTCCAAATCTTTAAAGAAATTTTTTGTTGTTGGACCCCACAGACCTAATGTTTCAGCCTATTGAATACATTACATAAAACGGCATTGACGCTTACAGTACATTATAACGCGTCTCTCAATTGACACAAATATTTAGGTCGTGTTACAATTTCATACAATTTGTATGTTATTTATGAGAGAGACACTGGAACATTAATGGCTCAAAGTAGATAGGTGTCAACCCGTATAACTCATAATATCATCCCGTAAATGTCTTGCTGAGCTGCCTTTCCCCATTTTTACAAGTTTCTATTTAACTGTCAATGTTTGTATATGTGTATTGTGTATGTATGTTCGGTTCAAATCTTGCTACTGAAATTTAAAGCTATTATCCCCAACCGATTGAGGTGAAATGTACAGATATTTAGTTTTGGGTGCCAATGCATGCTTAGCCAAGTAACGTCATTCTAAATCCAATATGACGGACGAGCCAAGATGGCGGATTAGTTATTTTTGTGCATTCCCATGTTACGGGTACCAAGGTATTGGGGTTGCTGAGAAGAATACGAATAAAATGAAATGACTTCACTCTAAATCCAATATGGCAGACAGCCCAAGATGGCGGACTAGTTATTAGGCGAACTGACATTATACTCGTTTGTCCAAAACGTATTAGAGAAAAATTTTTGCTTAATGTTATTAATAATAATTAATTTGGGAAAAATATATTCGTGGGTTGTGACGTCATGGATTGTATCGGGAATAACCCCTGAAACCTGATAAGCCTTTACCCGTGATGTTAGAAGGCATATAAAATGCACTGTTTCTTTTGCTTTTAGAATTTTAATTATCATTAATAAGCTCCATATAATAACGACTGTTTATAACATTATACTGAAGCAGACAAGCAATAAAAGGAACTAGACCAATAATTTGCCATTAAGATACCTAGACACTATTTGCTAGCCGTTTGATAAGGAAAAACTGGTAATACCAACATACATTACCATATTTAGTTATTTAATTTCTAACATTCTTTAGGCTCTTATTAAGTATTGTAAAAGGTCTAAATTGGAATAACATTTGAAAATTTAAGCGGAAAACGTAAGTTAGTTACGCATTGATTAGTAGTAAAAACAAAAATTTCACTTGTAAACTTGCAAAGGCACTTAGATAAAACTGTTTGTATACGAATGTTCAATAAACATGGAACTTATTTTATTACAGTCTTAGGCTGGGCGCAAACGGGCCACCGACCACAGCCGGCGACAAGCAGTTCACACCCTTTTTCATGCATTTTGTAAGGACTCGCCAAACGCATGTGGTTCTTGACAGCCACTTTAGGTCGCGCAGTGGCGCGTGGCTTCCACCGATGGCTGTGATCGGTGGCTTGATTGCGCCCAGCCTTAAGAATTCAAGGCCCATTTTATAGAACTAGTGGCGTAACTTCGTTCGCGTTGACGTGGTGACGTGTTTGTTAATGAACTGTAACAACGACACCATGAAACACGACGGCAGGGCCAGCACATACGTCTATCCCACGAAACGGAGAAAGAATACAATTTCCTGTGACCGGGCGGCCTATCGTAAAAGGCGACAAAACCACCCACAGCCAGGTGGTATTTGCCCGTCTGGGTGGCAACTACCCCTGGTCTAGAGTATGCCGCAATAACAACCTTGAGTTGTGTTCCGACGTTAGTGCCCAGGTTCCAGTTTCCCTTAAGATAGCAGCAGCGTAACATTTGTAAAGCCTTTAGTGTCGCAAATATTATATAGGCGATGGGAACCGCTGTCAATCAAGTGGGCCGTCTGTCTTCTAAAATCATGCAAAAAAAAAAAAAAAAACGTATCCTAAACGTTGATCCGGGATGTAATCTAGCAATGTGTCGAGTTTCATTTTAATTTCATTCAGCAGTTTTCACGTGATACTCTAACATCATCATCATCATAATTACGAGCATAAAACGCTCTTGTCGGTAGGGTTCCTGCAATCATCTCTATTCTCGGCCAGCTTTTTTTATATTAAATAGGTTTGCGTTTGACCACGATCAGGTCCAATGTCGGACGATGATGCGGTCGAAGATGGAGCACGCTTGCCTAGATAGTACCTATTTACACGAGACTTGAAGATACCCGGATTGTACTCTGGTAGTGCATTCCACAATTCTGCGGTACCTAGAAGAAACGTGGGGGTGAAACGTCTAGTACGCACTGGCAGCGTTTACACCGTGAAACGATGGCGTAGACAAGAGTTCCTTGTAGTCCGAAGACGGAATGGTATGGGGGGAATCAGGTCGAACAGTTCAGCCGGACACTGTCCGAAATGAATCCTATAGAAAACCGATAGACTAGCAACCCGGCGTCGATGCTCTAGGCTTTGAGGCCTTGTATTGATAAGCTGGTCGCTACCAATCAACCTGTTCACTGTTCAAGCTGTTTCACTTCTAATACGATACTACACCTAACCTTTCCTTTAGTTAATCGACATACGCCCTTCTAGATCTTTTCTTCCCACTTCTACTTACCACTTTGTCTTCTATTATCTTATAAAGTACTCTAGCTTTAATAGAGAGAATTAAAATTCTAAGTTGCATTTTAGAATTTACTGATCCAAATTAGCCCCCATGATTTTTTGTTGTTAGATCACTTGTTAAGTTGCCAATAGATGAAGCTGTAGTGCATTAACTTAACTATACCTATTTGTCAGGTTGCTAAATTGGTACCTACATAATATAGTTTAATTAAATACGAACAATATTTTTGTACAAAATCTCTCTTTTCTTTCACCTGCTCCCAATTATTTCGGATCGACACAATATGTCTTCATTCCATACGTCCACTGTCAGACCACATATCATCATCATCATCCCACACAATCTATCCATCTAGTTATATTTATTAATTATTTTACCATAATTTGCTATCAAATGACAGTGCAGAGCATTAAATTCTATAAGTTTCTTCTGCATAACAGCTGTTGGAATCTCCAACAAATAGTTTTTATTAATTTGGTGCGTCATGGTACTGGCCTGGCCATCAAATATACTAAATGTTTTTTAGAACTTAAATGTTTAAATTTAGAACATTTAAAGAAGTGTTAAACAACAGCAAAAACATGTTGCGAAGCGATGTACATAGAATAGGAAGTTAAATTAAAATTTAATTTATATGTGTGACCTTCAAAAAGTGTTGTCCAGTGGAACTTATTTTTAATTTGAATAAATCGTTCAAGTAATCTCCATGATCAGAATACAAGGAATATTTGAGCACAGAAAACATGCTGGTATAATTTATTCTGCTATAACTCAGTATAGTCTATGGTACTTGTTACTAGTATTAAGCGATAGAAAGCCACTAAGATTCCATAGCCAAAATAATAAGCAATATCACATTCCAACATTGCAATGCAACAATGAAAGCATTCAGCCTGTTATTCACAACAAGTTTCTGCTGCAAGTGTCTCCATATTTGTCTTGAATGCCGACGACAAACAAACGGACAAAGCTGTGAATATCTAAGCAAACGGCAGAACTAAATTTTCATCACGCAGGTTTTACATATTGTTAAAGATCACGGAAGATCCGTATGGAAACTTTTTGACCTCAGTCAGATACTTACCGAGTCGTGGTAGCTTACAGTCTTATTCATGTATATATAATACGTGAAGCAAAAAACACAGCAAAAACTTTGTACCTACACCTTTTTACGAAAATTGCGCGGACGGAGGAGTATGAAATTTCGCACACTTATAGTTTATATAGAGAAGAAGCGACGAATGCTAATATTTTTGTTAAATTATGCATAAAAAATACATTAAACCAATACAAAAAACATTAAACATACTATCATGTATTTGACACCTACACGCATATATACTTTTATGTTTATTGTTAAAGTCAAATTAACAGTGATTATTATAGAAGTATAGTCTCTGACATTAATTATTATGGTCGAATTTCGACCACGGGCGACCACTATTGAGTTAATAAGTAATATGAATAAGACCGTTAGTTTTTAAAGTGTCGGTGTTTCGTTCCAATAACGCAAGTTAAAACCCGGACAGGAGTTCAACAAAAGTTCAAAAGACTATAACGGTTTTATACATTTTTTTTATTCGCCAACTCCTCCATCATATTTCAAGATAGTATTGTCTTTTCTTTTCTTTCTTTTTTAATCAAATCTTATACTCTATTATATGGTTTTATACATATTGAGTTAGAGTAAGTTTGAAGGCTTGTTTAAGGTTCTTAACGAAGCCTATAGACTTACTCTATGTCAATATGAATGAGACCGTTAGATTCTAAATCTTATATGTTTTATAAGTAGTAGAATAGATATGTAGAGAGATCGAGTTTGTACAATACAATGAAAAAAAGAAAAAAACATCAAGGGGTAATTTGGACCAGCAGATTTCGAAAGTCTGTGTACAAAGTATGTACAAAAGTCAGCGTTTTGCAAATAAACAACTGCGGCCTAACGATTAACAACACATTTATATTAATATATTTACAGCAATTAAATCAGTGTCATTACAGCGCTCGTTGGGTTTGGTATTTCGTACATTTTACCCTTCCCTCCTATACTAAAGCTGTATATACACTCCAGTTTTTTGGTCCTTCGAGCCTCGAACCAATACAGTCTGTCTGTTAAAGCGTCACGAAAAACCACTGAACAAATTTATATGCAACTGGATACAGAGCTATCTTATATCCCGGGTCAACACTTAGGACACTTTTTATCCCTATAAATGATATCCAACATGTCGTCCATGGGATCGACAAATATTTTACAAAGATTAGGTTATATTACCCATAATACAAGCGTAACTTACTTATCTTGGGCATTTACATTGTGTGTGTTTGTCTCCCAATCATATGTATAACGGTTGTCAGGTGTGGGGGCAGGTATTGCCCTAAATGAAAACACCTCTGAGCAAGTTGACTGTATTTATTTGTATATAGGCGCCGCAAACAGCAACAGGTACATTCAGGCACAATGATTAAATACAAGCGGCACTGGTCACGATGTACTGGTGGTTCACACAAGATCCACGTAGTCACGTTGGCTGAAGTCTTCTGATGGTCGTTGATTTTTTTAGTCTTCCTTGTATTGCTTCTTCTTGTGTGTGTATATTCGACTGACGAACGCATACCGTAGGCTCGCTCCGCGCTTACTAAAGTACTACAAAAATGCAGACGCTTAGCAGCTAACGGAGCGAGCTACGTTTCCGCGGTAGGCGGGGCGTGGGCGCACGGGTTTTACGGGGGTGAGGTCAGCGGGGTGATTCTGTCCGCAACAACGGTCATACGTTATACATATGATTGGGAGACAAACACACACAATGTAAATGCCCAAGCTAAGTAAGTTACGCTTGTATTATGGGTAATATACAACTGACCATAGTAAATAAGGGAAAGTTCATTTACCAATGAGAGACAGCGACTAAGGAGAGACTTTATGTTTAGACTTGCTGGACTTTGGAGTTTTCATTCTTTTTTAGACGAGCCCCTGTCTATAGAGTCAAAGTCAGTTTTAGGCTTTATTGTCAAAAGCATAATATAGGTGATTTTGCTTGTTATGTAAGGTGTTGTCTTTACGGACTGATATGGACGTTTGTCCAAAGTCCTTAAAATAAATAAATAAATAATAAGTTCATTTACGAAATTTACCACTAAGGGAATCGAAATCGGAGCCTGCGCATTGCAGTAAACTAGGCATAGTCTTAGTCCACTCAACCTCAGAGACCGTTAATAATAACCCAATAATAATAATAGCCAAGAAATTGGTGTTGTGGTCGCCTTTTTTTACGGTCACCGTTGAAGTTCACTAAAAACACGTCGCTTTCGTGACAACGCGAACGAAGTTTCACTGACTCATGCTAGTACTTTTTATTATTGCGAAGCTGACAAATAGGCAGACGGCCCAGCTCATGGTTACCGTCGTATACGGGCGTAAGCAACACCAAAGAAGATTAGCACAATGCCAACCGCTTCACGCTGATATTCGGTGAGAGCGTGGTATCACGCCTAATCTAGATAATGATTCCAGGATGTCTCTACCAAGTACAATAATACACATATACTAATATATGCAGTGTATCTATGTATACAGAACCAATCACAGCACGCGATAAGTATTATAACACAAAAATCCGTGTCAGTGACCGCCAAGTTGCAATGTAAACAAACATAAAGACGCTCGCGATGCGACAACATGGCGGCGCAATTATGACGTCCAGCAACTCCCCTGACTCACGGGCACTGCTTACTTCATTAAGCGAAAGGAGGATTATGTATATGTTTTATACAATATTTAATATAAAGATATAATGTTTAATATAAAGATTATATACATATATTCGATTAAACTCTTTTCTTTTAAAGTTCTGTAACAAAAAATAGTGAATGTGTGGCATCTCTACAGACGCTTCGTACGCGGGATTGACACGCACTTGGTAGATTTATATCTCATCAAATACCTACAAGTGTGTAATCTGTGAATTTACCTAACCCACTAATTCCCACGAACCATTCCAGTAATGACCCTCGATTGCCGATCTGAATGCGCCCATTGATATGCTCCGACGCCTTGAGAGGAGCGTGGGCAATATCCTGCAATAATTGCCTCTAAGAATTCACTATAGTGTGGGTTGAATGGATTTTGAATTACCCAATGTTTAATTGTAAAGATCATAATATGAAAATGATTTTCAAATCAGCAACACTTATTGGGTATTTCAAAACAAAAATATATTTTATTTCGTAAACTTTGTTTTAGTATACATCTCTTTTCTATAACCTTCTCCCACTTATTTGGGATCGGCACAATATCTCTTCCGCTCCATTCTGGCAAACATCTTCTGTCACACCACAAATCATGACTTTATTTATTGATTGATTCTGATGCCCATCTGTTTTTTAGTTGTACCAATCGATCTTACAGTTTAATAGTCTTTTTTTCACGTGATTTTATTTGTGACGGCCTACCTGATGGTAAGCGGTTAGCGTCGCCTATGGACGGTTGCAACATCAGAGATCTTATCAACGCGCTGCTGAACTCGAAGATATGTCATAACACCCTTTTTTTTAAACCCTATAGCGCTGTGGAATAACCTCAGCTGGCCGCTCATTCTAAATCCCCACGGCACACAACAGAAACGTTTCATCTCTTCTTATTATACGGCCACACCACTTTTAAATATTCCCTTATGTTCTCATTTCATTACAAATCGTAAAATATAGTACAAATGACAATGTTCAATTAATATTGTTATTTATTTTAAAATCACAGTCACCCTTGAATTTTATTTATTGCATTGTTGCGAACCGATATTAATACTTTGCCGGTGTCTTATTACTTACCCCTTTAAATTTAAGTGATCTGTTGTTCGCGCTAATCTCTTTGTTCACGCCGCCGTAAGACGTCATAAAACCTTTTTTCATCTATTTGTATGTCATGCGAATTCTTCGAAGTCATTAAGTCGACAATTAGGATTTCAAGAACTAGTGGGCGGCATGTTGCTAGGAAGCCTAATTTACAGATGAACGAGGGTGAATCAGTCAATCAGTCAGGGAAATGCGCCAGTCATGTTCTGACTGCGAACGAAGCGTTACCTAGTACACTTTCGGAGTATACTTTATAACGACGAACTTTGCGTGATTTGTGTGATAACTATTTTCGGCCCCACGGTTTGGTTTTGTTGTATTCGGCTATAAGAACTGTGAATTACGTGTGTGTACTTCTAATAAACTTTGTGATAATTCCAAAGGCATTTTCGAATTTACATCCTACAAATTCGTAACAGTATATATTTGTTTTGCTTTACATAAAAAACAAAGACCATATAACCTTCTCCGTCATAAAACGATAATGTTAGTAATAAAAAAAACAACAAAACATTCTCATTGTATGCGAATCAGTGTCATCCCTTTAAAAGAAACCAGTCCACAGATTATGCAAATCAGAAGCGCAAAGACGTAGATTGGACATCAATCGAGATGTTATTAGCCATTCTGGTACTGTCAAATAAAACAAACATAATATTCGCGAAATCACAACTGATTTTCAACTCTATTGTTCATATAATACGAGTTACATCATTCGAATCAATTTATAAAAAATATTTTTTGAATGTAATTAAAAATGGAATTAAGGAAATCAATTTTCAATCTTATCTGAAACATAATAAGACATAAAAGAATTAAAACAAGCCGCAATATAATAATTAATGTGATTTATTATAAGCTCGATCATGATACAGTCGATTGTTTGCAGATCTTGATTCGAACTTACAATTCAAAATAGACCCTGTTTTAAACAGCATAGAGTATTATGTCTTTTCGTCATAAGATACAATGATCATCCAGGACTACCTAATGAGACTTCATGTTCAAGCCTTTAAGAACATAAAAAATGCTATGTTTTTTGTTGACAAGTGAAGCACAATGGGTAGTTAAGAGTACTGGCGCCTTCAGTTAGAGCTTTAGGCTGACCAAATGCAGTATGATGACTCAAGGATTGTGCGACTAGGTTTTCCCTGTTTGGTTTTCCTTATATCAATTGTCGGACCAAAATATTTTTTATTCCATTTATCTTCCTTTAATGTTTTATCTTTTTTAAGTTTTTGTTGGGCAATTTAAAAGGTTAATGTTTTACTACGCAGTTTTATTTTCGAACAGTTCGCAGTTGGCAGTTTTATTTGTAACATATATGTTTTTGTTTTAAATTAATATAGGAGCTGACCCGGCAAACGTTGTTTTGCCTTTTAAATCATTTTTAGTAATTTTAAGCAAGTTAAATGATTACAGTACTAATATCGCTATTAAAAAATAGGGGTTGATCGTAGAGGAATTTAGGGTTGTATGTATTTTATAATGCTGTATCATAATTTTTTATCAATAAATAAATAAAAAATAGGGGTGAACTACCCTTAACATTTAGGGAGATGAAAAATAGATGTTGTCCGATTCTCAGAAATACCCAATATGCACACAAAATTTCATGAGAATCGGTCAAGCCGTTTCGGAGGAGTTTAACTATAAACACCTCGACACGAGAATTTTATATATGTATTAGATTTAGATTTATTTATTGTTTTTATTCATGCATCGTGTCTTTGTGTAGAAAAACTGTAAAGTGAACTAAGTTTATTCGATTTTATGACAAAATAATGCATATTTTGGCGTCAGTAGGTATATCTTTCAACTCGATACAAAGCTAGCGTATATTCTAGGCAACACTTAAATCGCTTTTTATCCCTGTGATGTGGTTTCCGATGGGTAGACCAGTGGCTATTTATTAGCCAAAGAGCCAAATATAAACATAACATCAATTTAAAAAAAAAATGGGAGCCAAATATGCTTTTACTAGTACATTAAATAAAGCTAAATTTCATAGTTAATAAATAGTTATTAACTATGAACAATGTGCTTACATCTTCTTGGAAAGTTTGAGTAAGTCAGGTTTGTATATTGTTGTTTTTAATGTTAGGCATGATTCCAAGTTCTCATCAATTAGACGACTTCTCAGTTTACAAACTTAAACAAAAAATTATAAATGTTCTCAGTTTATCAGAATAAGATGTAATTCTTTTCTTACCAAGCTTTAATGCAAATATTATTGCGCCTTCCGTAGATATGCGTGCGAGCCGCACTTAAGGAGCCAAAGAGCCTAATGCGGCTCTGGAGCCGCACTTTTTCGACCACTGGGATAGACGAAGTAGTAATTCACTAGCAAAACGTCGTAGTCGTGACAACGCGAACGAAGTATCGCTGGTACATACTAGTTACCAATAAATGATATAACTCCAGCGGTATTAAAAAAAATGATATAAAAAAAATTACTGCATGAGTTCAGCAGACAGGCCCACCCGATGGGAAGCGGTTACCATCGCCTATGGACATTTGTAATACTAAAGGTACCTATTACCAATGTACTGCCGCACTCTAAATGGAGACTGAAATCTGGCCACTAAAGCCGGAACACAACTCAAGGTTGTTAAGGCGACATTCTCTAGATCAGGGGTGCTAGCTATCTAGATGGGCAAATGCCCTACCACCTGGCTGTGGGTTGTTTTGTCGCCTCTTACGACAGGCTGCCCGGCCGCAGGAAATTGAATTCTCTCTACGTTCCTGCACAGATATAAATATAAATTAAATATAAAATACCACCCATAAGAGTTACTATGGTAAAACACTAATAATTGACATGTCAACATATATACATAGATTTAAATTAACTTAAGCATTCTTTGTCATTGTATCTGGCTTTATTACAATAAATTATTATTATTATTATAAATTATTATAATGCATGTAGATCTAAAATCAAAATCGCTAATAAACCAAATCGAATACAGCAATAACTAGAAATAAATCAGTATTCGATATTTCCAAAAACCCTGACCCAATATGAAACTATCAAAATCGATTTCATCTATAATAAAAACCACATAAAAGCAAATCGAAATACTTCGTTTTGTTACAGATCGAGGATGTCTGGTTTTGTTATTACGGTTTCAAATTTAGACAAAATATTACAAGCACTTGGCGGACCACCAGAGTGTAACGAAAATAGTTTATTTCATCGATATGAAATCGATCGTGACCGCACAATCGATTAGAGCAATCGATTTGGATTAATCATATTATCGAGTGAAAAATATATAACAGTAATGCGTACAGACCATATATGTAGAATTGTAGATAAAGGACTTAGTAATACCCTCACCAAATCGGTGGTGGAAAAATATTACAATAAATCTGTACTTAATATAATTAAAAGGGGCAAAAAGGGGCACGGCAGATGTTGTCCTGACCTGAAAAAATAAAAATCTGTAACCCGATTGCAGCGCCACCTACTGGGCCCAATTGTGAATCTAAATCATCCAGGGACCCACTCAAACACGTACAAATTTTTTCTTGGGAGTTAATTTGAGCGTCACTCTAATTGTGAATCTAACAGTTGTAAAACCTCATAAGTGCTAATGGCAAAGACAAAATATGATTATTGTATACAATACAATTCAAACGTACTTCAATAAAAATTAGCACGTTAGCACAATCTTTTAGTAATAAGATTTTCTAACACTAACCTATCCAGGACACCCACTTAAACACACTCAAAACATTTTTTGAAAATTATTGTGCGTCAACTATTGGTTATAATTCTGAAACTAAATAATCCAGGGGCCCACTCAAACCCACATAAAAGTTTCCTTGGAAATCGATCTGACCGTCACCCACTAGTTTAAATATAATGTATGTATACTTAATAAAATTTCATCACAATCGGTCAAGCCTTTTTGGAGTTTTAGCCAGACTAATGAACAGTAATTGATTTTTATATATGTAATCAGAAAAAGCCGAAGAAGATAAATCTGTAAATGTTAGAAAATCATGGAGACTAATTTGGATCAGCAGATTCCGAACTTGCAACTTTTAGAAATTTCTGTCTGTCTGCCTGTTAAGAACATAACATACAAACTACTGAACTTACATTTATTTAGTAGAGACAACTAACGTTGCGCCAGTTTAGTAAATTAGTTTTTACTTATTAGTTAAACTTATCTTTCAATAGCTCAAATATACGCAATAACTTCTTTAAAAAAAACATACTAAGAATAAAAGAATATATAAAATGAATAAAACACGCAAAATTCACATTTTAGCACCCATAAAATATAAATAATCAAAATATATTTGGTGTCTCGCGAACTTTCGTTTGGCAAACATCAAGTGAAGGCACAGTGTAGGAAAATAAGTAGAAAAGTTTACTATAAATAATTATCAACACTTTTACTTCGAGGGCGTGTTACTAACCGTGTTTTAACAGTTTTAAGCCTTTCATTATATTTGATTTTCATTGCGTTTTTTTTACATATGTATTTAACAGGGGTACAAACTATATCCAAGAATAATTTGGGGTCATTATTCTCCATAACTAATTCCAAAAGCAATGAAAGTTTGTTATTAAAGCACAATTAATGTTAAAACTTGTCCCGCATACATGAGTTTATTATTGTCATAGTTAAATGTGATTGGCTTGTTTGTTACAATTTTGACATCTCAAACTCAGAGGAATAAAATTGGTAGACCGAGCCCCGAGCTCTCAGAGTGAAGCTAAAGGAAGCCGATTTTGGAACAGGATGCCGATCGCGCCGCAATGCGTTACAAGAACTCAGTATTAAATAATCGAATTAGTGCGAATAAAGATTTAGTCTTTTCGTGTGGATAAATAACTATTAACCACACAGACGAAAACAATGTGTATGATGTATACTAGATCCCTTTGCGCACACAAGTTTGTAAGAAATGCTTCACTTAATAGACGCCTTTGTTCACATAGAGTTTATCTGTGCGTGAGAGTATTCTTTTATCAGTAACCGAATATGTCCTCCATCATAATAGCACAAAAAGCCTTGTGTAACTGCATGTTTAACAATATAAGTAAATTTGACTTTGATACAATTATGACAATCTTGATTGTAATTTCATGCTACTTGCTGACAATTCAATTTATCAGGCTAAGTAATGATCAACGAAAGTATAATGTATAGCGCATGCATCCTAAATTCAAAAGGTCAAATCTAAGCCGGAAAGCATGCATCACTGAGACAATTTCTGACCTAACGTGCATATTCTTACAACTACCACGTTCTAACGGTGAGGGAAAATATCGTGATGAAACACGATTGCACATGGAGATAACCGATGTGTCAAACCTGCCAAGTAGTCTTGGACAAGTGAGGCGGGTATGCTATAAACTCCCCTATAATGGCAAGCCGGAACCTAGCAGCGGGATGTTTATTGGCTGTTATTATAATATTCATCAAGTTATGTAATTGTGTTATACTCAAATTTATACTTTGAATTTTCGTCTGGATTTTGTGCCGGCTTTGCCTGCTGAATTAAAAAGTACTACGTGACCGGTCAGTAAACATCACAGTAGACAAGTACGGTGAAATTGAACGTGTGAAAATTCTGTTGGACGCCTTTTCGTATTGTTTGAAAACTCTCTAACTGTTTACATAATTTCGTAAAAGTTCGCTGAGTTTCGTCCAATACCTTTCATTTCTCACGATACTTTGAGATTTTTTGCCATATCGATTTAAAGACTTTTGAATTTTTTTTTATAGTACTTTGCCTCTTTAAAATATGGCTTTAAACAATTTACATTTAGCTTGTGTGAAATAATAATATTTTTCTTTCGATTTACTATAATTTTGTCTTACTGACTATACACTGTTTCCTACAATATTATTGACTCGAAAATACTGCTTTCGAATTTGTATCGACATTTAATTGTAATTCCTTAAAACTAACTAAATTAATTAAATTATATTATTAGAATATACCTGTAGTGTAAATCATCTTACAAATAATTAAATTTTACACACTATTGACATTCTATAAAAAAAACTAAAATAATATGCTTGTATAAAATTAATGAAATTATAATGATTAATGACCTAGGACATAATTTTTAATTATAATTATGTAGGTAATATAATGTATAAATTTCCCACTGCTGGGCTTGGGCCTCCCATTATAGTGGGAACGAACAGTATACCCGTCACGCTTGACCAAGGCGGCTTGGCAGGTTCTCGATGTGCAGGTGGCATCACGATGTTTTCCTTCACTGTTGTTGAAACATAATTGTAACAATATGCACAGATGTAATGTGCATATTGTTACAATTACGATAATTACCAAAAGTGACTAAGTGGTGCATGCGTTCCGGCCAGGACCGAACCCGCGCCCTTGGAGTTTGGGACGCGTGCGCTAGCCATTAAGATTAAAACTTAATAAAAAGTTACGAATGTTTCACAATAAAATTTTGTGGTGCGGATAATGAAGAACAAAAATATTCCTACTACTATTGTCTATGGCCGATTTCCTACGAAAATATTGCAACTACCAAAATCGAATATAAAAATATTGTTACGAGTTGTAGGACTCGAATTAAAATATCGTTGGAATTATTATAGAGTTTATTAGAACGATACTAATACGTATAACACAGGTACAAATATAGCTGAACACAACCATTCCAAACGTAAAGCACGATTCAATAACACGCGCAAAGTCCGTCACTAAATAAATTACCGAATGTACACAAGTCGTGCTCCGCTTGTGGCTATCGCTCGACTGCCTCGTCCATCAATCGAGGCATTGCTTTATACTGCACGGATGCAATATGTCTGCTCGGCCGCGTGACCGAATTTCCTAGAATCACACCTGACTAATGAATGCCATATAAGATTACAATTCAGGATGGGCTGTTTCTCTAAACACAAATTTTAAACATAAAGTAACTAAAAGAAGTCTAAACGCCGAAAAGGTAATAAAATCTGTTTTTACAGGGCTGCAGGTGTGAATTTGCCTTCGTCGGCACCTCGGTCGTAACAATATGTTATTCGAAACCGACTTTTTAAACATGGAATAAAAATCAGCATTCCAACTCTGTGACAGTACAATAGGTAGATATTTATTCAAATATAGAATATTTTTTCTTCGCCTGACTTTGGCAAAGGTCGGTGGTACAGCCACCAAAACAGGTTTGACATTTCGCAATTATGAATATGAATGAGAAATAATTACGTATATTAATGAATTTGTCGTACACTGTACACGTGAATTTTAATTATAGACTTACAAATTATTCTAAACCAGTTTTAAGTGCGCTAAAAGTAATTCATTAAGAACAATCTTGACTTTATTAATGAGAATTAATGTTAAGAGAAAAACGACTGTCATAGAAAAAAACAGTCGGATTGATTGGTATGGTGTATGATACGTCACACCCTTCTTACACATGAACTTATACGTATGATATTCGTAAATCATCATAACATAAAATTCAACATAAATGTCACGTATTTTCTGTAATCTAAAAGCTGCCAACCTCTAAAAAGATTAATTAGAAAAAGTAAAATAATCATAGACAGTAATTCGAATTTAGAATTTAAAATCAATGGCCTTTACTTTGTTTCTCTGAGAATAGGTCTCTATGCGTAGGCATTCGCAAGTCCGTCGAACGAGGCAAAGGAATTTGAATTTTAAATTTCGAAGCATGCAAACAAATCGATTCGATATCACGTTTTCAAACTACCCGATCAAGAACACACTGCACTTTGAACAATAATAGTAAACAAGTTTTATTAAACTACCTACTATGTTTTGTTCTTTGTAAAGTTTTAAAGAAATTAATTTTATACATATTTTTTGCGAGAACGTGATTTTTCGCTATGTAGTTTTATTCAATATGGTAAAAGATTAACTACAG
The DNA here is from genome assembly GCA_949752895.1 of Dendrolimus pini. Lineage (NCBI taxonomy): Eukaryota > Metazoa > Arthropoda > Insecta > Lepidoptera > Lasiocampidae > Dendrolimus > Dendrolimus pini. The sequence continues at coordinate 13,626,531 of OX457145.1, read as the reverse complement.
GGTAGAATAAAGGGCATTTGCCCGACTGGATTGCTACCACGGATCTCGAGTATGCCGCCATAAGAACTTTCGAGTTGTATTCCGGCATCAGTGGCCAGGTTCCAGTTTCTCCTTCAAGGCCGGCAGCAAATTGGCATCACCTCTAGTATTGCTAATGTCCGTAGGCGTATCACTTTCCATCACAGTTGAGCCGTTAGCCTGTCTGCTGTGCTTCAGGTATAAAAAATGATTTTATTGTATCACGTCTCTTCTATTCAATCATAACGCTGACATTACATGGTTCAACCAAATTGAATTGAACTGAAAGCACACGACGGTTTTTAAAATGACGTTGAATGATTTTATTTTGTCAAATGGTTGATTCATAAAAAATGAAGGACAGAAATAAAATAGAATTGAATATCATTTATTTCATAATCTGTCACACACATGTTTATATATAAAATTCTGCTGTGCGTATTTATGTGACTGAACTCTTCTCTTCTCCTAAACCACTGGACCGATTTCGATTTAATTTTTTGTGTGTTCAGGTGGATTCGTGAATGATTTAGATTTAGAACTGGACCCGGTAGGTGGCGCTGCAGTCGAGTTCTAAATTTTATTTCTTCAGGGCAAGACAACGTCTGCCGGGACGGCTAGTATAATTTGAAGATAGAAAAGATGTCTTTCTTGTATCTTTATAGGAACGAGAATTTGTCCTTTCGAACAAATAATACGGGCAGTTTATAATATTGCGTGGCCATTTCTCGTATATATTATTATTATCATGTCATTTAATTGTTCTGTTTTTTTTATTTTGAAAATTTATTTATTTATTTATTACATATCCAACAGCTTACTTATAACTTAAAACAATCAACTCTGTTTAATATGAATGTTGCCAATTACAGGATACTTCACACTTTACAGTATATTTGTGCAAAACCAAGACCGCAATAAACAGTTTGCTTATGTGAAGCTCTATATAAATGTAGTATATTTAATAAAATAAAATAAAAAACAAAATAGTAGAAAAAAATAATTAAGTACATTTTATACATAGTAAATTTCAAAAAATCAAATTAACCGTCCAATATCGGCTTAACATATCGAGCCTTTACCGTCATTTTCTCGTATTTGGACCTTAATATATTTTTCTTGCAAAAGGTATTTTAAACTATTATTTTGTTTTAAGATTTACAGTTTTTGATCCAGTAGGGTCTAATCTAAGTAAAACTGAAAGCCTAACTGAAAAATACCTTTTGCCATAAAAATTATACTTAAATCCAAATATCGTTTACGATAAAATACCGGTAAAAGCTCGACAAAATAAAGCTTTTAGAAAGATGTCAACTGCTTTTTATTCGAATTTTAGAGCCTCAAATACTCCGTTAGTCGACATTAGTCAAAGACCTATAATTTGACTGAGGCTTCGTTGTAGCAGCGGAAGCGATGAATTAATCAAACAATGCTTGGTGTAAAGATTTTTGTTGCTAAACCATACAATCATTTGAAAATTCAGGCAAGTAGAACATTCACCGAGGGAAATCACTGTTCATATTTATACGAGGTTTATGAGTCCGTAATAAAGTTATTAAACAGTATTATTCATAGTATAAATTAAATATGTGTATATATTAATACATGAACCAAAACTTTGTGCCCCTTTTTACTAAAATTGCGCGGACGGAGGGGTACGAAATTTCGCACACTTATAGTTTATATAGCAAAAGGAGTGTATACTAATTTTTTTTTATTGTCCATAAAAATACATTAAATCAATTTAAAAAAAAATTACACACACTACCATGTATTTGACACACACACGCATATATACTCTTTTGTTTATTGTTAAAGTCAAATTAACAGTAGCCTTGGCGAAATCTGTGATTATAGAAATATAGTCTTTGAGAACAGAACCTTAATAATGTTCAAACTTATAATTTAAATTAATTATTCTGGTCGAATTTATTACGCAAGCCTATCTGTTACCATATTTAGCATGAGTGTAATTAAGTACATACTGTCGATAGTGGCAATGGACGGGGGATACTTTTTATCCCGGAAAGTTAGATGATTTCCCGGGATAAAGACGGGATAAGCCCTAATATTTATATTCTGCTATAAGTCTTAACATTATTCAAAATATATCTATTTCGACTACTGCCTTTTCCAACAACACCAATAAATTGACACGGTGTTAAAATTCCAATTGTAAATTGCCATAAAATTCACACAGAATTCTGAACACATCATCTTTGATTGATCGGTCGTAATAGATTCGAATACGTCGTATTCCAACTGAAAACACAATTTGACACAGTGTATAAAATAAGTAAGCTATTTATATAAGTTGAACGACACTGTGTGATTGTATTAATAGATAAGTGGAAGATGGCGTTTGCATACTTGTAGAACCAGTCTTCAATATTTGAAGGTCATTCAGACAAACTAGTATAAATAGTTGAGTTTTTATTTGCAAGGCTCTAAATAAAATGGTAGTATTATTAATGAAATAATAAGTTGAAAAATTAATGAAATATTTAAACTTAAACAATGATAATATTTGTTTAGTTTATTTGTTTCGATGCGGTTTTCACTGATCGACAGCATATTCTTAGACTTAAAGTCTCTCCTGGGAATCTCGCGGGAATTTTTCTGAGAATCATTTAAAATAACCAGATTTAAAAAAAAACGAATTCCAATGTAATTTACTCACTGATGAATAGCAAATTTAATGTAATAAAATGTGTGATATTTTTTATTCCGAGAATCCCGCGGGAATTTGAAGTCACGCTCAAACGAAGTCGGTACATGTCCTAGTATTTAATAAATAAGTAGATTTAGGGCAGCGGACATTCACTTAGTCATAATGGCTATAGAAAAATGCAAGAAACTTTATATGAAAATAAAAATTTAAGAGTAAATTAAGGTAGGTATAACATATTTTGTATATTACGGCCTTGCTTATAATAATCTTGTTAAGAAACGATTAGCCATCTCTTATATAAGAGAATCAAAATCAGATCCTAATCAATGAATATTTTTTTCACTTATAAACGTGTGTATTATCTGTTGTTTACTTAAGAGGAGCACAGATAAATGAAATTTGAATGACTTACGTAGGTTGTACCGAAAATATTCGACTAAAGAAGAGTTTATGGGTAAGATTTTCACTAATCAGTTGCTGAGCAGTTTCTTTAAATTTAAGAAACGATTATAAGTAAGGCCCTTAATTGTTAACTTAGCTTGGGTATCAATGAATGTATCTATTGACTTTTTCCTGCACCACTTACATCACCTGATTCAAATTTCTTTGATTTAGGTTGCCTGGAAGAGATCACTTTAACCGATAAGGCCGCCTAGGAAATATTGTTTTATTTTATTTTATTGCAGGAGTTCAGCAGACAGACAGACGGCCCACTTGATGGAAAGCGGTTACCATCGCCTATGGACATTTGCAACACCAAACGTGCTACAAATTGCGCTGCTGCTCTCTTAAGGGACACTGGAACTTGGTCACTAATGCCGGAACACAATTCAAGATTATTATGGCGACATACTTTAGACTAGGGTGGTAGCCATCCAGTCGGGCAAATGCCCTACCACCTAGCTGTGGGTGGCACCTATTGTAAATATGGTCTGTGTTGTAATAGTATATTTTGGTGTGCGATAAAGTGTTTTATCTCTCTCTGTCTCTCTTTCACTCTCTATTTTCTTATAGTTCCGATGGCCCACTTTGTTCCCCTCCTGTATCCAATCTTCCCTATCCCATCCTATTGCAATCCTATCCCCTATATCCCATAACTCCTGTCTTATCCCCCTATTCCATTCTGAAGGATGGCAACGCGTTGGATTCGCCATTGTTGTTGCAAGCGTCTGTAGGCGATGGTAACCACTTTCCATGAGCTGGGTCTCCAGCCTGTTTGCCAGCATCGCAATAAAAACAAATATAATACTAGCTGTCCCGCCAGGCGTTGCCCTGCCCTGAAGAAATAAAATTTAGAACCCGATTGCAGCGCCACCTACCGGGTCCAATTGCGAATTTTAACCATTCTCGAGTCCACCTGAACACACACAAAAAAATTCATTCAAATCGGTCCAGCCGTTTAGGAGAAGTTCAATGTCAACACACGTACAGAAGAATTATATATATAAAGATATATACATAGAATTTAATATTGATGATTTTTGCGACGACTTGTCTCATTTGTTAAATATACGCGTAATAAATTAGGCAAGTAGCCAAATCGTGTACCAAAATATTATCAAAATAATTTATAAAAAGTATACATTATAAAAACTGGTCGCATGGACAAATTATGTGAAACCATGTATCTGTCAATAAAATTTATTTACAAGTCATTTTTAGTTGTTTGTGTATTCTTTATTTAAAAGTTTTTATTCAAACAAGTGCCACTAGTAAAAACTTTTTGAAATTCGTCTCTCTGTTTCTCTTTTCTTTCACTTTCTCCCTATTTTATGGGGTCTGCACAGTATGTCTTTTCCTTCTAGCTCCTCTATTCTGACTTAGGTTCTCTGTCACAGCACAAATCATCATCCTTCACACAATCCATCTATCTTTTTTTGGTCTACCTTTATATTTGTACCCATCAATCTTGCAGTTTAATATTCTTTTTGTCACGTCACTTACATCCCTCTTCGTGACATTCCCATGCCAATGTGAAGGTCATGAATAGGAGTTAAAACTTAACGGCCTTATTCATATTGAGATAGAGTGAGTTTGTAGTACTCTTTAAGAACCATAAAGAATACCAAAAACTTACTCTAACTAATTTTTTTTTATTGCTGGAGTACAGAAGGCAGTCTGGCGGCACAATTGTGATGGAAAGTGGTTACCGCCTATAGACATTTGCAACACTAAAGGTGCTATCAATATATACTGCCGGACTTGTAGATGGGACAGAAACCTGGTCACTAATGCCGGAATACAACTCAAGGTTGTTATGGCGACATACTTTAGACCAGAGGTGTTAGCCATCCAGTCGGGCAAATTCCCTACCACCTGGCTGTAGCTTACGACACGACAAGCCGCCCAGCCGCAGGAAATTGTATTGTTACACGCCGACAAAAGTGAATGCACACCTGCAATTTATTACCTTTCCCGCATTTGGACTTCTTTCGATTACTTTGTGTTTAAAATTTATAATTAGCAAAACATCCTATTGTTATTGTACTCGTTTATGGACCCAGGTTTTCGTTTGATGTTTTCTTGAAAATTTAGTCCACGCGGTCGAGTGTTGTATTGTATGGTTTAGTGCCTTTAGTATAAAATAATGCCCGAACGGAGGGGTGAGTCAGTCAAGCGACGAATACGACACGAGCAAGACGTGAGTCAGCGAGTGAGCGATAACAAGCGAGGCAACACCTGTGTACATTTTAGTGACGGACTTTGCGCGTGTTGTTGAATTGTGCATTACATTTGGACTTATTGGGTCCGGTTATATTTGTACCTGTGTTATACGTGTTTGCATAGTTCTAATAGATTCTATAGTAACTCCAACGGCATTTTAATTCGAGTCCCGCACTCGCAACAGTATTCTTTGTCCGTTCCTGTACGGATAAAATAACCAATATGAATAAATAAGACCGTAAGCTTACTGCCTACTTTATGCACCTACACCGCTTCGCAACGTGGTTATTGGCTGATTATATTATAATTATTTAAAACCAGCTGACCAGTGCCTACTTCGCTAGGCGTCAAACGTTTATACTTTTGATGAATTTATATATAAACAAAATCATCTAACTATATCAAACCGTTTAGTTAGCGCACGCCGATAAACCAACGCATCAGCCCCTTTTGTCTCAGAATTGATTGACAAATTTGAAGTATATTATTTGCTAGGTGGTAGGGCATTTGCCCAACTGGATGGCTACCACCCCTGGTCTAAAGTATGTCGCCATAACAACCTTGAGTTGTGTTCCGGCATTAGTGACCAGGTTCCAGTCTCCCTTATGAGAGCAGCAAAGCATTTGTAGCACCTTTGGTGTTGCAAATGTCCATAGGCGATGGTAACTGCTTCCCATTAAGTGGGCCGTCTGTCTGTCTGCTGAACTCCAGCAATAAAAATAAAAAATAAAAATAATCACAATCAAATATAGCCTAAGTCACTCAGAAATAATGTAGCTAGTTATAGTTCAAGAGATTAATTACTTCCTACAAACAAACTCACAAACTTTACCTCTTTATAATGTTAGTGGATAAGGACATAAGCAATTCCGTTTTTTTACTTACAACTTTTCGTATGAAGCCATATGCGAATAATTTTTACGTTGTTTTTTATCAATCAATCTGAGATCATCTAAAGTCTGACATCATACAATATTAAAACAATCATCAAGACCAGCCAGTTCGGCGGTGAAAATAGCTGAACCACTCAAGCGGCGCAAATATGCAACCCTCAGCGAGAGTTATATCTTTGTGCCGTTTTCTGTTGAGATGGTTGGACCGTGGGGTCCTTAGGCGATAAGCCTCTGCCAAAATTTATCAAAACGACCCATTGACTCTTCAGGTGATCAGCAGGCGTGGCAATCCAAATGAGGAAATGTAGCCAGCCTTCTGGGCAACTTACCCATAGAAGACGGTGACCTAGACTCAGTATTCTACTTAAAGTCTTGAGGGACTATGTGTAGAATGCAATATAACTAAGTTTAGTTTTGTTTTATTGCATTAGCTTATTTTGTAGTAATAAGCAATAATACAATATTGATCAAATATTGAATTAATAGTTAGTAGTAGTTAACAATAGTCTCGAATTGTAGCCCACCGAAATGTAATTAAAGCAAAGTAAGCTTTGCTGTTTTAAAAAATGTCTCTTCAGATAAACTCTAATTATATATTATTCATGTTTGGCTGTTTTGAATGACGACTTTGCCGACCATTGCCTATATATCATAACTTTTATGTTACACGACACTTTTCGGCACGAATGAACCCATGAGCTTTCTGTGCCACAGTGAGTCTGTTTTAAATTTTATGTATATAAATATTGTTACATGCCGACAAAGTGAATGCACACCTGGTTTATTACCTTTCCCGCATTTTGACTCCTTTTGTTTACTTTGTGTTTAAAATTTGCAATAGACAATAGCCTATTATTATTATTATTATTTTTTATTATGTTATTGCACTTGTTTATGGCCGCAGGTGTGCAGATTACGATTACGGTTTCTCGGAAACTTCAGTCCACGCGGTCGATTGTTGTATTGTACAGTTTAGTATAAAATGATGCCCAAACGGGGTCGAGGGTGAGGCAGTCAAGCGACGATTAAGATACGAGCAAGGCGTGTACATTCGACAAACTATATTGTGACGGACCTTGCGCGGTGCAGTTTGTACCGGTTGTGTCCAGTTCTATTTGTACCTATGTTATACGTGTTTCTATAGTTCTAGTAAATTCTGTAGTCATTCCAACGGCATTTTAATTCGAGTCCTGCACTCGTAACAATATATTGAAAAAAATATTGTCTTTGTAGCAGCGAGAGGTAGATGTTAAATGATACTTCAGATGGCAGAGAGTATAGTATTCACTGTCGAGTGCTGATGTGAACTGAACTAATTTATTATGGTACAAATATTAACAAGTCGTACAGCTAGTACAATATATAGGACAATGTGTGCGCGGGACGGACAATGTACGTGCGAGATAGAGCAACTATTAATACATGCAGCTCCCATATCTTACTACTGAGTAAAACCGTATATTTTTTATTTTACCTATTTTATTAAATACTTCGTTGACAAAATAATACTGTTCTTGGCAAATATCTTCCATCATACCATAAATGTTCATGTCCTCCTTCAAAAAGTTCATCCATCACTTTTGAGCTGCCTTCTGAACGAGCAATTTGAGTACGAATTTAGTTTTAGAGGGAAGATCTTCAATAAAATTAATCTCCAGCCTATTTTAAATATGCCCAAGACTTCAGACCACCTACTGTGTACAAAGCACCATGTATAAAAAGGTCGGGACATCTACTTATAATAGAGTATTTTCAATAAACAATCCAAATATTGGCCACACCAAACATGGTGTTATGGTGAAATCGTGAGCTCCAAGTGGTGAGACGTAGCCTTATAAGTAAGGTAAGGGCTTGAGTCATTTTCATGGGAAATGATATTGGCGTTATATTGGCGAATATTTGCGGCCAATATTGGAGGTATATGACAGGCTATGCTTGACTCTTGATTTAAAAGCGTCCAAATATCAATCGTTATCAAATCTTAGAAAGAGTCAAAACTTTTAACCATTTCTTACATTTGAATAAAAATTAACGGTGGCCGTCATACATGTAAATGAGAATTCAATGTATAGTGTGGGACAGATGGGTATGACAAGATATTTGATTCGAAAGTACTTAAAAAAAGTATCAAAGTTCTAAAGTACATTCTGCACATAAATGAAGGTAGTTGATAAATATTTTAAACAAAAATTAGTTTTAAAAAGATTGCTTAACTTTTTTTAGATATTCGGCAATTTGAATAAATACATTTCTATGGTTTCGTTGCCAAATAACAAATACAGTTTTAAACAGCCTTTAAAAAAAATCCCTTATAGTAGTGCTGTGGAAAACCTTAGCAAGGAGCTTATTCCGAATTCCCGCGGTGCACAAGAGAAACGTCCTTGAGAAGCACTGCGTACCTACATGAGCGAAGTTGGTCAAAGAAATCAGGATGACCACCTACCCGATAGCGATCGATCAGTGCTGTGATAGAAAGAAGATGAAGTGCATAACCTCTATGAAACTTTACTAACATTGCAGGCTTCTCCACCACTAGTCAAGGCAGAGTTGTCATTTCTTTTATTTTTTAACCGACTTCGAAAAAAGGAGGAGGTTCTCAATTCGTCGGGATCTTTTTTTTTTGTTGCTTTTTTTTATGTATGTTCGCCGATTACTCCGTCATTTATGATCCGATTTACGTGATTTTGTTCGACGCGGAATAGCTTCCAATTGGTCCCCTAAAAATTTTACATAGTTGAGCCCAGTAGTTTTCATTTTATGAACATTTTTCATGGAAATAATTTTCACTCCGTTCCATATGTACACCGAATACTCTGAGATTTATGATTCGATTTACGTGATTCTTTTTTGTTCGACGCGGAACAGCTGCCATGTGGTCCCCTAAAAATTTGACATAGTTTGGCCCAGTAGTTTTCATTTTACGAACATTTTTTTGTTCTCGTTTCTTGGGACCTATATTTTTTAAGAAGCGCGGCACCATTCGTAAGTCCACCCATACATAGCTAGACACTAAAAAGTAACAAAAAAAAAAAAAACTTCGTTTAAAAAAACCGACTACAAAAACTAAAAAACTAAAATGTATAAAATAACTTATTTCTAAAGCTATTATTATTAATATATATTATCTAAAACATCTTGAAGTCGGTGCAAAGTAAATCATAAAAATTACTATAATATTTTGAAAATGACTAAGCACCGACTTTAAGATGTTTTAGATAATATATATTAATAATAATAGCTTTAGAAATAAGTTATTTTATACATTTTAGTTTTTGAAGTCGGTTTTTTTAAACAAAGTTTTTAAATTTTATTTATATCTTTTTATTTATGCTTTCTCAAAAAAATACATTTTTCTCCTACTTATAATGTTACTAAAGGTAAATCAATTTTGCGCAGATGGGTTGGGTAAATGGATAGTTGGATGGGTGATAAGATTGTGGTTGGATGAGTGACTGGATTGAATTCTAGAATGGGTGGTTGATTAGAAATGTGAGTGAATGAATGGTATGAGGATAGCAGTGGGTATGGTTATGTAAGGGGGTTATTATGGATATTGGTTGATTTATGGTTTGGTAAGGGGTTTGATAGGATGTCGTTCTTTATTTTTACAAAGAAGAGATATTACGTGCTTAAGTTCTATTATATTGGAAATTTTGTTACGGGACTGACTAGCACTAGGCCAATTTCATAAATACTTAACATTGTGACTTAACATTTCTACATATGTGAAAACATATAAAAAAGATTGATAAGTATTAAAAAAGTATAGTTAAGTCTTTCTTCTGACGACTGCCGACAGCGTTAACTCGGTAACTGGCGAAGCAATTAAAACTTAGTAGCCAGTTAGTAGTTGTTTCGAAAGTATTGATAGCCATCTGTACACGCTATTTTTTCGTTTCATAAAAGTTTATACAATATCGAACTTTTGATTGGTTCGAAATTGACATTTTATATGGCCCCGTTAACAAATATCATTAGCGCTAAACGAATAGAATATAAAACATATATATATGCCACGTATATAGTGACTCATGACGATATCTCAGGAACTATAATACTTGAAATTTGGCATGGACCTTCATTTCGACAAGTAGAGGTCAGCTAAGAACAGATTTACGGCACGCGAAGCGGGTGGGTATCAGCTAGTAGTTTATATAGAGAAGGAGTGCAGAATGCAAATATTTTTTAAAAATTATGCATAATAAAGTACATTAATTCAATAAAAAAACATTGCACACACTACCATGTATTTGACACACAAGCATAATATATACTCTTTTGTTTATAGTTAAAGTCAAATAAAAAGCGTAGCCTTGGCGAAATTTTTATATATATATATATATATATATATATATATATGTGTCGGAGAAAGCCTCGTTCTCGTGATATGTTCTTTATTGGTTGCAGGTTTAGTGGGCGTCATCAGGATAAAATGCGAGCATAAAACACAATGGCCACGGTTTATACACTTCTAGTTTAGATTTAAAAGACATTTTGACATAGTTTAGACCCAGCAGCGGGTTCAGGGCACCGCTCATACTTCTAACTTCAACAATTTCTTTAAAATTCTCAAGGGTCCAACTCGACCCGTTGCCATCACTCAAATGTGACACCAAAAACTCCTCCATCCACTAAGGCAGATACTACTCAAACACGGATGGCGCCCCGACCCCACTCCGAGCCATATGCTCTGCTCTGATTGGTCGATTATTTAATTACAATATTAATTATTAATATAATTGATTATTTAATTCATAACTTTTATTAGGTTAGAACGATCTTTAAGTTATAGAAACATTTAACAAATTAAATTAAATTAAGAATTTTAGAAGTAATTAAAATGTAAACAAATGATATTGTGCGTTATACATCCAAACAACAATCCATCCAATTATAGCTTCCCTCCGACATATATATATATATATATATATATATATATATATATATATATCTCTCTCTGTCGAGACGCTTGGACCGTGGGGTCCTGAGGCCATGAGCCTCTACCAAAATTTATCAAAACGACTCATCGACTCTTCAGGTGATCAGAGGGCTGGTGCCTACCTCGGCCAACGGATCAGTATGGCGAGGAAACGTAGCCAGCCTTCTGAGCACCTTACCCATAGAAGACGGTGATCTGGGCTCTGTATTCTACTTATAGTCTTGAGGGACTATGGGTAGAATACAATACAAATAAGTTAAGTTTTCTTACATTGTATTCAATAGTATGTAATTTATATTATAGTTATTTGTAGAAATCCTTTATTTAAAGTAATTAAATATATATATATATATATATATATATATATATATATATATATATATATATATATTTCCTAGATGACCTTCATTGCACTTGCACTAAATAAAAACACTTATTGACTCGATGTACTGGTTTATTGAACTAACTGACTTATGAGTAAAATACAAAAGAGGTTGACAATATATGTATATTACAATTAATTCCATCTCATGGTCATACATTTAAATGTTATCCAAAAATCACCTCATACGTTATCTTTGTTGCCAGTATAAATCATGGAAGCTATTTTCATGTTACATTGACAAAAACTTTACTTTCATCTATATTTTAATATATTATTATGATGATGATGTAAGGCATATTTCTTTTGAAACATGCGACAATAATAAGTCATTTTTTTAATTTTAAACAAGACAGAAAACATTACAATCTCAATTATGATACGTTGTACCCAATTTAAAACAGTTTTTAAATACTGTTACGAGTTGCAGGACTCGAATTAAAATGCCGTTCGAATTATTATAGAGTTTATTAGCACTATACAAACACGTATAACACAGATACAAATATAACTGAACACAACAAACGTAATGCACAATTCAATAACACGCGCAAAGTCCGACACTAAATAGATTGCCGAATGTACACACGTCTTACTTACTGCGCTTGTGGTTATCGCTCGACTGCCTCGTCCATCAATTGAGGCATTGCTTTATACTGCACGGATGAAATAGGTCTGCTCGGCCGCGTGGACCGAATTTCCTAGAAAAGCTAGCTAGCAAACCTGGCTAATGACTGCCATAAAAGATTACAATACACCATGGGCTGGTTTTCTGATCACAAATTTTAAACTCAAAGTAAACAAAAGAAGTCCAAATGCCGAAAAGGTAATAAAATGTGTTTCTACAGGGATGCAGGTGTGAATTTGTCTTTATCGGCACCTAGGTCGTAACAGTACTAAAAAAACTATAAATTACGAATGTTATTAACATGGGAATATTTAAGACACACCCGCATTTCACAAACGCCCCAATTTTATATTCAAAAATAACAATTACTATCAAGCATGTAGTGGTCGCTTTATCTAATTAAAATTGGGGTCGACGACCCGTTAATAAATAAACCCTGTGCACAACAGTGTTTTAAAGATAAAGCTATATGAAGGTTTAGATAAGTTCGAACATAAGACGATAGTGTGCACGCAAGGCTATTATTATACAGTTGCTGCAGTACACAATGTATAATATACCTTCAATTTTAACTATATATACACATACATACAAATACACACTCATTCAGACAATCTACACATGCATTGCAATGTTACATACCGATAAAGAAACGCACACCCGCCTGTCGTAAAGCGCAGTTTATTACCTTACCGGATTTAGGAATTCTTTTGTTTACTTTGTGTTTAGAATTTGTAATTAAGAAAAACATTATATTGTTATTGTACTTGTTTTATGGCCGTCATTAGTGTCGAACTAATCCTTGTTGTTATTGTATTGCGTCGAAGCTTGCCAGGTATTGATCGGTGCATTATAAAGCAATGGCCCAAGGCGGAGAGGGGCACTCAAGCGACGATTACGATATGAGTAAGATGTACATTCGATGAGCGATATAGTGACGGACTTTGCGCGTGTTATTGGATCGTGCAGCATTTTCTTTTTTTTAATTGTATTACAAACGAGTTGTCTGGATGTGGGCGCTAACAACACAGTATTTTATACTACAGCAGCTGTTTGCGATATCAAATTGTTTCTGTACACTATATAATAATAATCTATACTTTAATATTATACAGAAGTAAAGTTTGTGAGTTTGTGACGTTGTAGGGGGTAATCACTGGATCTAATAAACCGATTTTGAGAATCTTTCACCAGTGGAAAGCTACATTATTCCTGAGTGACATAGGGTATATTTAATTGTGAATAATAATAAGTATTTTTTATTTTTTTTCTGATGCCCAGCTGAGTGCGCACGGGTCAGATAGTGGTTTATAATAATAAATTGTTTAAATTGAAACAGTTGACAAATAAGGACAAGTACATGTTGTTATGGGTACCGATGGTTTTAGGTTCCTTAAACTCCTCCTAAACGGTTGGACCGATTTTGTTGAAATTTTTTGTGCGAGTTTAAGTGGATTCGAGAATGGTTGAAATCCACAAATTGACCCAGTAGATGGAGATGCAATCGGGACCAAAATTTTGGGACCTACATTTTTGTTTTACGGATCAGTACAAGGTCTGCCAGGCCCGATAGTTATGATTTAAAATTCTGTGAAATTCTTTCCTAAAAATATTTGTCATTGTTATCAAAACAGTGAAAAAACTTTCCAACTTATCAGACATCCAAAGCGTGTACTTCCAAAAATATTTGTCTTCATTCTCGGTTCGGAACTTTTTTCAAAGGGAACAAGGTAAGGACTTTGTAAAGATAATTTTAGGCTTGAGTGACATTCTTATTCCGTAGCGAGTTGACTTTGAAATTATGTTAAATACTTGGTTATTGTTTGGTACAGTGTTTAGGTGTCGTTGAACTTATGAACATGTTTTAAGTTGCCGTGTAGATTTAATATTAGTTTGTCTTGTCTTAATAAAAAAAATATTGTTTGAGTTTAGCGTACAGGCAAACGGAAAGCTGCTGCTAAAGGGAGGCTGGAATCTGGCCACTAATACTAGAACACAACTCAAGGTTATAATAACGGTATAGATCAGACAGCCATTCAGATTTTATCCGTGCAGGAACGGAGAAAGAATACAATTTCCTGCGGCCGGGCGGCATGTCGTAAGAGACGACAAAACAACCCACAGTCAGGTGGTAGGCCATTTGGCCGATTGCATGACCACCCCTGGTCTAGAGTATGCCGCCATACAACCTTGAGTTGTGTTCCGGCATTAGTGACCAGGTTCCAGTCTCCCTGAAGAGAGCAGCAGCGCATTTGTAGCACCTTTGGTGTTGCCAATGTCCATAGGCGGTGTTAACCGCTTTCATCAAGTGAGCCATCTGCCTGTCTGCTGAACTCAAGCAATAAAAAATATAAAAAAGATGGGCAAATACCCTGGCTGTGGGTTGTTCTTTCGCCTCTTACGACAGGCCGCCAGTCGCAGAAAATTGTATTCTTTCTCTGTTTTTGCGTGGATAATATATATTATTAGATATACTGAATTAAAAGAAAACCTTTGGATCTAAAATAATTTCGTCCTTCATGTAATGCTGAGATGAGACGAATCAACCAAATTAGCTCAATGTAATTGAAAAAACATAGAACTGAAAAGACACGACGGTATATATTCAGTGAAATTGAATGATTCAAGTTAAGGTTTATATGAATCACTAGGGTATGCCTGCGACTTGGTCCACGGTACACGTTAAATTCCTTCGGGATTACCAGGACACAAACTACCGCAGCATTAGAAAAGAATGTAGGCTATCATTTTAGTGAAAATTGTATCGGAATAAGCTAATTTTTATGCACCTGATCACAACCACAAACCACTCCTAGTAAAATTCCCGCAGGATTTTCGGTATAAAACAATCACACATTTTATTACATAAAATTTGATCACTGAAAACATCACATTGGAATTCTTTTTTTATAATCTCGCCATTTTAAATCGGCCCCAGAAAACTTCCCGCGGGATTTCCGGAATAAAAAGTAGCGTCGATTTTAAGTGTAAGAATTTGCGGTCGATAAGCAAAAACCACATCGAAAACAGCCCAGTAGTTTTTACGTGAATCCCGAAGAAACAGATAAACCGACAGACAAGAAATCTAAAAAAAATTGCATCGTGTTCTCCATCGTTTATATAGTTATTATTTCTTTTCAACAACCCCCCCCCCCCTCCCGATTTTGAAACATTCTGCATTGGTTCTTCGCTCCTATTGGTCTTAGCGTGATGATATATAGCCTATAGCCTTCCTCGATAAATGGGCTATTTAACACTGTAAGAATTTTTCAAATCAGACCAGTAGTTCCTGAGATTAGCGCGTTCAATCAAAAAAACTCTTCAGCTTTATATATGAGTATATAAGATATAAGATTGTACCTGTTTTTTTTATTAGATTCAATGTAGAGACACTGCATGTTTAGAATTTTATAATAATGTTACAATTGGGCCACCTGCATATTTGTAAACAAAGCACATTTATTACCCGCCGTCGGTGTTTGAACTAATAACATTGAAGCGCTTTTATAACCGACTTCTTTTGTTTACTTTGTGTTCAAAATTTGTGACTAGAAATATAGCCCATGTGTATTGTAATCTTTATGGTAGTCATTAGCAGGTGTGATTCTTAGAAATTCAGTCTACAGACATATTGTATTTGTACAGTATAAAGCAATGCCGGATGGAGGGGTAAGGCAGTCAAGCGATAACCAGTAGCGGAGTAAGACTTGTGTACTACATTCGGTTATCTATTTAGTGACGGACTATGCGCGTGTTATTATATTTGCACCTGTTTTATACGTGTTTGTATAGTTTTAATAAATTCTATAGTAACTCCAACGGCATTTTAATTCGAGTCCCGTAACTCGTAACAATAATATAGATTTTTAATCGATTAATCTAAATTGAAAACAGAAACGAACCGTCTAACGTTTGCTTAAGTTAAAACGTGTAGCATCCCAGCTCCACATTACATAAGTGGGTATCAATCAAGCAAGGAAAGGAATGCGACCTACTGATAACAACGCATCTCACGGATGATATATGTATGCATATCTATATGAGCTTATACATGTGTGTGTTGTTTGTATTGTATGAGACTGGCAGTGTGAGGTTTGTATAAGGTGGAACAATTTTTAAGAACGACTTAAGCTGGTTTACACGTATTAAGTACACAAGTAAGTCTTGTCAACATTTTAAATAAAACTTCTTGTAACTTATTATTAAAATCATTGTATTACATGTCGCCTCTTTGCTTTAATAATATGTTATCTTGAAAATTGAAACTTTAGAAGTCTTAACCTTAAAAAAGTAATTGTAGCGAAACGTGATCGTGTACTAGCAGAAGGTGATGTCAGGAGCCTTAAGAACAGACGAGCGTGCATGACAAGAGCTATGAATTTAATGAGAAGCAAGTGAGGTGTGTAAGAATAAGCCTGACTGGCGCTCTGTTGTTCGTGCCTACCCCGCAAGGGACCTGGCGTGAAGTTATGTATGTATGTAGCGAAACGTATAACTTGCCGTCTCCTAAAATATAAGCCCCGCGCAGGTTTGCGGATGACTCCTTACTATAATAATTCATTTATTCTTGAAACGTTTCATATTATTTACTGTCTTCACCGCCACTGTTGTGTTAATATTTTCCTTAGTTTAGGGGGCTGCCTGGAAGAGATCGCTTTAAGCGATAAGGCCGCCCTTGTTCAACATTTACTGTACCTACTTTTAAGAACGTAGTTTTGGTTTTTGGTGTATAATAAAGTGTTTTCATTCATTCATAAAATAAGAAACTAAAATAAAAAAATAAAACAACAACTATTTATGCAACCTTTTTGTCAACTCCACTGACCATCGACGCGTGACATCATGAGGCTACCAGTAAAACATTGTAGAATGACAGAAAACAAGTTCTTCGTTCTATACAATTTTTTTTGAAGGTCAAAAAAACCTTTATCCGTGCAGAAACGGAAAAGAATACAATTTTAGCCAGGTTGTAGAGTATTTTCCCGCCTGAATGGCTACCACCCCTGGTCTAGAGCATCCTTTCTCAAAGTGGGCGATAACACCCCCTTGTGGGCGCTGCAAGACTAAAGGGGGGCGGTAAGAGACCCAGAAAAAAATGGGGGCGTTGTGTAAAGGTAACAGATCCATCCTTCAAATTAGTTTTTATATATAAGAATCGATTATGTTTGTTTTATTTTGAATAAAAGCTACTCTGTCTGAATACTAAAAAGTCATCTTTCAATAATCATTCTCATGGGCAGGTGTAGCCCGTAAGAGTTAACTTGAGACCTGAGCGCCATTGTGTACTACCTACTGCGCTTAGATCTCCAGTTAACTCTTGCGGGCTACAGTAAAATTTTCGTTTAGAATGAATGTTTAATCTCCTCTAATATAACTAACAATAATCAGTTAATTTAATTTGACGTTATAGTGGTTTTTAAGTAGGTGAGAAAATGGGGGCGCTAAAAACAATTTATTCTCAAAGTGGGCAGTATACAAATAAGTTTGGGAACCACTGGTCTAGAGTATGCCCCCATAAAAGCCTTCAACTGTGTTCCGGCATTAGTGACAAGGTTCCAGTCTCCCTTTAGTGAGCGGAAACACACTGGTAGCGCCTTCGTATAGTTACAAATATCCGTAGGAGTCGGTAATCGCTTTCCATCAGGTGGGCCATCTGACTGTTTGCTAAAATTATGCAACACATTATAGTACGTATAGTATAGAATGGATGCATGCTATATGAGCCTACACGTGTGTGTTGTTTGTACTGTGTTAGCAATGTATAGTTTGTATAATGTAAAAAAAATATGAACGACTTAAGGCTGGTTTAGAATAGAATAGAATGTCATTTATTGCATAAACTGTCACATACATATAATTTATAGGAGATCTTGTGTTCTTTCTTGGAACAACAGTGTAGACGATACGTGCCAATCAGGACTTAAAACGTAACGTAAATACATTATTAAAAATAAATTGATATATAAATATAAACTTACATGTATGTACATATACTTACGTTTAATAAAAGGAACTCCGAAACTTGCGCATATAACCTAGTACACCCCCCTACCCCGGTCAGTTGACCGGTAGCATCCACCTGCACACGACGCACTTTGTTATACGCGCAAACGCACCGGTGTTTTACCATAAATACTGTTTTATTTCGTATAATTGTTAGTCACCACTCACGTGAGATCCAGCCTCCTTTACAGACAGTTTGTCCTTTCGAACGTGCAATACAGGCAGTTTATAATGTTGCCAGGCCATTATAAATATAATTCTATTATTATCTTGTTATTAATTTTTCTGTTATTTGTCACAAAATTATGAAAAAAAAGAAATATATAACATTATTCAAAATACTTATACAATTAATCTAACATTAGTTAATTAGTCAATAAAAAAAACAAACAAATGTCTAAAAAAATCACTATAATTATACAATTAGAGGTCATAAATTATGGTTTAATTATTTAACTACTTACACGTATTATGTATACTTAGAAGTTAATTTTATTAAAATTTATGTACAACTTTTTGTAACTTATCCTAAATAATATAATTAATGCGAATGTCATCATGAAATTTTGCATTGTACTGGCGCCACCGTAGCAATTCACTATCAAGTGAGTTTTTGGCGGGAACTGAAAGGAGACGTGCTGTGCAGTTTTATTTTCTAAAAATGTATATAATTACTCTAAAATGAACAATAGTTGCAGGATATTGATAGTTTTTGAGTAGAAATTATATGTTTTTGTGAGAAATGTGAATGTATAGTCAGATGTGATCTTTCGAGTTTTCACAAGAACTCCATTGAATGGCGTCGGTTGTAGCCTGCAATACAACCGCGCTACTATACGAAGACCTATTAATTAACATGTTTCCGACTGAAAGACTTTGATTCTATGGTCATGAATAAATTTAAAAAAAAAACACTATCAAATGGGTCGTCATGGCAACGACAATGACATCAACAATTTTAATATGTTGCTATCAAGTTCAATTAGCGAAGGTGGATCGGTAGATGGCGTTACTGGTATTTGTCATTGAGTTCGACATTTCTAAGAATTATGACATGGATATCCTTCGTAACGTGAGCTAAATTGCAGGCATAGCTGTTGATTATTATAAATTAAGTGTTCAGTACCCTAAAAATAATTGCTCGACTTTTTTATAAAGCCTCACTGTACACAGCATAGTAATTATCATTAATTATGCGATTTAATGATATACCCGGCGAGGAAATGATGTCATCTGTTTGGCCATTCATGTGATATGAAGTGTGATCCGTGCGACTCATGGCTATTATAGTTGATTGAAGATAAATGTCTGGTCCACAGATACAGATAATCTGTTGTGTTTTTTTTTTTATTGCAGGAGTTCAGCAGACAGGCAGAAGGCCCACTTGATGGGAAGCGGTTACCATCGCCTATGGATATTTGCAACACCAAACGTGCCACAAATGTGCTGCTGCTCTCTTAAGGGAGACTGGAACTGGTCACTAATGCCGGAACACAACTCAATCTCAAACTTACACAACTCAAACTGTGTGACCATATAATTATATAATTTTTCTCTCTCTTTCTCTCGACGGCCTCTGTGGTTGAATGGGCCAAGCCTTTACCGGCCTATCTCACTTCAACGCAGAGGCTACGGGTTCTATTTTTGCTATGGCAAATTGCGTAAATAGAGTTGCTCAGTGAAAGAACGGCTTAATTCATAAATCTACAGTAAAATAATTAAGTTTTTTTTTCTTTAATAATAGATGTTTGAAACTGTACTGATCTAAATTTTCTCAGTTTTCTTTCACCTTCTCCCAATTATTTGACATACATACATATTGTGGCGAATGATGGTGGAACCATCTAGTTAGTTTTAGAACTTTTGGAAATATTCAGAACAATCTAGAACGAAAAGACAAGGACGGATATATTTAGAAAGAGATAGACGACGGAAGAAAGAAAGAGATAGATAGATGTTAGAAAGGGATAGATGTATAAACGAAAGTTCCCGAACAGAAGGTTCGGGAAAGAAAAGACAGAGATAGATGTTAGAAAGGGATAGATGTATAAACGAAAGTTCCCGAACAGAAGGTTCGGGAAGGAAGAGACGGAGATAGATAGATGGGTTCTAGAAAATTCTTCCGGGTATATAAACAGCGTAAGGCGCGCCTACCGGGCAGTTTGAAGTTGAGTTCAGTCCAAGACGGTGAAACGACAAGTGCGATACTAGAGAGTAGTATAGTAGTAGTAGTATTAGAGAAGGTTAATAGAGGACAGAGACGAATTAAGTGGTGAATTTAGTGACAAGTTTGGTGGACAGATACGCGAAGAAGGTGTGTAGCGTAGTTCGAGAGAGGAACTAGAAGCGAGCTACACGCGATAATATCGGAGGTGGTCTACGCAATATCGGCGACGGTATTGAGGGTGTGACAACTTATCGTCGGGACTGTGCATCGTTGGTCGTGCGTATAGGGGCAACCCTACAGAGAGGTACTACGTGCGGCTGTGTAAGTCAATAAAAGCTTTTAAATAAAAACTGGTGTTTTCTTCCAATCCATAAGTGCGTACCCCCCGCTCGCACGTAACAATATATAACTTCACGCCAGGTCCCTTGCGGGGTAGGCACGAACAACAGAGCGCCATTCAGGCTTATTCTTACACACCTCACTTGCTTCTTTGATATTCATAGGTCTTGTCAATTATTTGAGATCAGAAAAATATGTTTTCTCCTTCCACACTCCTCTATTCTGACAAATCATCATAATCCATCTCTTTTTGATCTACATTTATATTTGTTGTTAAACTTTCTTTTTTGACTCAATCCCTTCTCATTATTTGCCCTCTTAATCTTCTTCGCCTCAATTTTTCAGTCACGTCTTATCCTGAATTTGTATCATCTATTAAAATCCACCAAGATCTACATGTAGACCGCGTCTCAGCAAACGTAGTGTAGGACGCCCTCCAGCCTGATAGTCGTACGATCAGCGCAAGGCTGGCGGTGGGAGCTGGATGAGAGCAGCGGAGGCCCGGGATAGGTGACACAAGCTTGGCAAGCCTACGTCCAGCAGTGGACAACGGTTGGCTGACGACACATATAGCAAAAACAATAATACTTTTTAATTCTGATAGGACAGTTTTCCGCAGAGTGACCCAACTTTCCATTATTTACTATGGTCTGATTGTCTAGGATCGACCTTATGGTTCTTATATCAAAGTGGTTTTTAAATCAAAACCTCATGAACGAAGTAATAAGTGAAGCTTGTGTAAAATAAACTCAAGCAATTTAATTCAAACAAAACAGACTTAAAACAAAATAAAACGCATCTCAATAAAAAAACCTCATAATTCTCATTTAAACGACCTTCAAGAATTCCTTCGACTTATTAAACTTGAAAAACATATGCCGCAAAACATATGTACAGACAAGTATTTGCTATTCTACACCGAATGCGCATATATGGTGATGTCATCTTTAGAGCAAAAGAATAAGAATTGCTGTTATAGGATCATTAAAACCATATTGATACAATAAACACATGTTTTCATTGTGGATGTAGTCTTTTAAATAATGACAGCCTATAACGTCCCACCACACCTCACCTCAGGAGGCGCTGCGTAGCCCTGAATATGGTACTGGTGTCTCAGATTCTAAGCAGGAAAACCAAAATCGGGATCTTTATAACCGTCATAAGGTCCGTCCTGATGTACGCGTGCGAAGTTTGGTCGCTTGCCTTCAAGGAGGAGAAGCAGCTTTTAGTAGCGGAAACGAAGGTTCTCCGTAAGGTTCAAAGAAAGAGAGAAGATAGTAGTTGGAGGGTCCGAACCAACCTCAAAATTGAGAATCTCATGACCGAGTCCAACATAATAGGAGAAATAAAAGCTCACCGGCTCCGCTGGCTCGGTCACGCAGAACGGATGGGAGAGGATTGCAGCGTGAGGAAAGCATCTCAAGGAAACTAGTTCTTAGACATCAGCGCTGTGTGGAACTCGCTACTCTGTCAAAAGGTAGGTCTGAGCCCATCAGGGGGAAGTATTGGACTAGTATTATAAAACTCACGTATTTTTGTTGCTATATTTAAAAAAAAGGGGAAATCCTTGATCTCACTAAGGGGCCATCCAGAAATTACGTCACACGAATTTCATGATTTTTGACCCCTCCCCCTTGTCACAGCTGGTCACGTTCGTGAGACTCTTCACTCCCTAATGTTACATATTTTGCAATTTAACATCAAGAAATTATTAAATTAAAACAGCAGTTCCGTAACTAGTTTTATTTTAATTTAAATCATTGTTTACTAATTTAAACACTATTCTCATAGGGATAGAGTTGGAAATATTGTGAAGTTGTTCGAAATATAAACTTTGAAATGTGCGTCACGAAATTTAGACCCTTTGTTGACCCGCTCCCTCCTCTTAACGTGTCGTAATTTTTGAATGACCCCTAACTTACCAACAAGCGTATGCAGTGACAGCGGCGACTAAGTATCAGAATTGATTAAGTAAAGTAACTTAAAAAATCATAAAAATCTTAATTTATTATTATGTTAGATTCGTTTGACTTTTATAATCATATTTTATAAAAGACTTCGTCATGTTATACCAATCCGACAAATCTCATTTGGTTCTTACAATGCTGTTTTTATACCAGCCCTTTAAGAGCTCAAGATATTATAGTCAAAGATCCTTTGAATCCAACTCCAAGAATCTTGATGACTTATAAAGAACACCTACATAAAACATTAATTAAATGCAAATTTTATTTTTATATAGTATTTTAGTCTCTTTTTAACGATACCAACACGGTTGGGCTTCCCTACAAACTTATATTTGCATTTGTATACCTTTTACTTGCTTCAAAATTAATATTAACGTTATAGTTTTAAGGATGACTTTGTGTTTCTCATCTGCAAAAATATGTTTGTAAGCAAAAGCGTTCCAGTCATCATCATTACTTGAAGTTCTAAGTAATATTTAAGTTAAGCGTTACAGCCGCTAGTAATATAATATTTTATTGATACTACTCAACGACTTGTAATAACAAGTTTAAGTATACTTAAATGAAAATTATATTATATATTTTTTATTTGCAAAGGAGTGCTTCAATACTCTACCAATTTTATTTCTTTAAGGATAACCTAAGTCACGATTGAAATTCAATGAAGTGATTTTAAATGAAGTGAATCTGAATGAAGAGTTACTAGATTTAGGCATATTGCCAGTTTCTTGCGCCGCTTCTTCTCTTCAAGCCATATGTTGCGAAGCGGTGGTAAATTAGCTTAGGCTCCCATAGACTAAATAATTACCTTAAAAAGAATTAAAATTAACAAGTTGGCGGTAGTCTTAATAAAACTAAAGTTTTATATATTAAGATGTCAAGTGTCAATGAGTATTGTTAAAACAATACTCATTGACACTTGACATCTTTGTCTTCCGTTCACGTCTACTAAAAAATGGCTGAAACGTCGGAATAATAAAAATAAAATAAATTACGGCACTTAGAAGTGAACTTAAATGAAGTGAGCCTAAATGAAGTGAATTGAAATGAGTGAGATTAAGGACGAATTTAAATGAAACACATCAAGAACTGGCTTCTAGTCCGGGTCAACTGACGTCCACGGGATAGACGAATATAGCGAAAAAGATGGCGTGGTCAGAATTTTTGATGTCAACGACATTTTTTAAATTAGGATATTTATGTTAATTTAATTTTAATTTTGACATTTTACAAAAAGTAATACAACCACTGATTTTAATACCTAAAAAATATACTATAAATAAAGCTATACTTACAAAATAACATAAATCTATAAATAAAAAATTGACTCCAAATCGGTGTCGGCGGGGAGCGTGCCCAAAATGCTGGTCGCATTTCCGCGTTGGTTGGCAACGCTAATTTGTTGCCCTAGGTACAAGCCAGCCTTTTGGTCACGCGAGACCTCAATTAGACGCGTTTAGAGGTCTCGATAGAGGTGATGAGCTCCAGGTCCCCACGGCCCCAGGGACTCGACCCCGAAAGCCACAAATACGTACCCACTACCAATGGATACATATTTGCGACATTTCAGGGTGTCCTCCTGTTGTGCAGCAGCAGCCTCGACTGTCCCAGCTGTGTCTGGAAGATAGGACGCCGCCAAAGTATCGACACATATTTTCAATTAATTTTGTACACCACTATGTGGTAGAATGTATTGTGTATTTACAATTGCATAACACCTGTATAAACTACAGTCTTGCAAATAAAGATATTGATTGATTGATCAAAAATTGTGACCACAGCGCTATCCTAATATTACAATTCACTAATAAACATCGTCATGGCAACGCGAACGAAGTTTCACAGACACAGCTAGTTTCATATAAAATTCCTGCTTTAATTCATAAAACTTTCATAGTAAGCTGTTGAGCCTGTTGAGTTCGTTGAACACAAAAATCTAAAAACGGTAATTTATGAATAGCATTTAAATGAAATTTGAAACAAGAACAAATCAATGAAAAAAGTGCCTGTCAGATTTTTTTCAAATAACAGCTAAATAGGTAGAAATATGTAACCAACCAAACTTTAAAAAAAAGATAGAATTTCTTTTGAATTTTTGGGTATTTTATTTATTACCCTTCCGCTAATTTTGCCGGTGTGTGTATCCTGAATCATAGACACATTTCACATTTAATTATTAGATATATATTAACACAAAATCCCCAGATTGTGTCATTGTTGATACATTAATCAAATGTTGTTTGTTTTCAAATAGATGTCAGGGACAACGGATACATAAATAAAAAATCAATTAAGATACCTCTAATGACTGTAACATTGAATAACATATAACTCGATAGTGAAAAGTGAAGCCTTTCTATTTTTTAAGGTTCCTTATTTATATATTTATTGAAACATTAAAATCAAAAAACTACATCTCCAATGAAATCAGGCGTTAAATCCATATCTAAATCTGATGAACACATTTAATACCTCATAATTATATGAAACGTCAAGCAAATTTCTTTTTCTGTCGCATTCTACCAGCCAGTATTTTTTTGTTGATGTTACAAAATTGTTGAAATTTTTTATTTTAATTTATGCTGCATATGCATGCCCCAATTTAACAGTCGCTGTAAAAAAAGTTGGGACATGAGTTACATGTATGGTTGGCATAGTTTTTTTTTAATTTTAACAGTAAGGCTTGGCAGTAAGGCTATAAGGTTGTAAGGCTCATATTTTTATATTAAACTAGCGGTCCCGGCAGACATTGTCCTGCCCTGAAAATATAAATATGGAATCCGATTCCAGCGCCACCTACCGGGTATAATTGTGAATATAAACCATTCTAATACGGCACTGATTTACATTGGATATCAATTATTACAATTGGATATGGGAGGGACTCATTCATCAATTACCTCAAGTCTAACCATTTGGCGCCGATATTTCTTGCGAGTCTCTGGTATCACACCGATCGATCGGTCTTAAGGGTGTGTTCCACTAGAGCTAAGCTACAAAACCATGTAACCATTTGCACTGATGCTAAGCTATGTAGCGGAGCGAGTAAGATGTGCTTATAAAATGCGCCGCCGCAAGGCAGCTGTGCGAAGAAGATGCGCAGCTTGAGCCATGCGACGGTTCAACTATAGCTCGCATCCATAGCACGCATCCTTCCATATAAAAAACGTAGCTTAGTTGAATCAGTTTCCACCAGTGTCCCAGTATTGAGGAATTTTAGGAATTTGTGGTGCCCGCCACACACCTCCATGGGATTGCTCCCCTACACGCGCGCCCAAGTTCCACGATGGCTACTGACCCCCCGTCACCTCATCCGCCGGGATTAGGGCGATATTTGAGAGGTCGCGAAATCTCCGTTATGCCGCAGAAAGGCCACCGGACGCCGCGGATGGCCAACTAAAGCCCGAGATGGCCATCGAATACTGCAGACTGGCCAACCATGCCGCAGAAGGAGCCAACGCTAAGCCCGTGAAGGCCACCAAATGCCGCTGATTGGCCGTAACCCGTCTCCGGGGGTAGTTGCCCCCTCCGAAACTGAATCTGGGGCAAAGAGTCCGGCCACTCATGACCCACTCGTCGTCACCAGCGCTACGCTAAGTGGACCAATGAATGTAATTGGTGGAAATCAAACGCATCCACAGCAACTTTGCATAGCACATCTCTGGTGGAAAGGCTCCCGAAGTCATGTAATCAAGATATTAGGTTTCAACATAACCGTCTACTCTCAAAGCAAACAATTAAAATCTCAATCGAGCGATGAACTTTTTTAAATAAAATATAGCAACGACGTTAATTAAATTATATTCAATTAAATATTTATAGTATTGCGTGACATACTTTTGCGTTGTTACAAATCAAAGTAGTATAAAAGAATGTTTTGCAATTACATAGGAATGTTAATTAAATGTGGATGAATTAAAGTAATTCATTTGAGTTATGATTGTGCCATGTATATGAGAAAAATAATTTGGATATTTTTATTACTTAATTCCTACATTGCTCACATTTTGGGTCGAGAATTCATAGTAACATTTCAAAGAAATTATTTGGAAACAGCTATGCTCGAGACTTCGTTTCTGCGACCTGGTTAATTAACGTTATATCTTAACCAATTTAAATAATATCTTTAATTATAGCCTAGCTACAACTTTACTGTAAAATTTTATTAAAATCCGTTAGATAGTTTTTGAGTAAAATAATAATAAATGTTCATCCTCACAAAGTTTCTTTTCTATATTTAAATAATAATACGACGACAATTGACTTTAGTACTATATTGTTGTCTTCATCGGGTGTTCCACTTTGTTCGCTAGATGTCACTACTATCGGGTCACTGTAATTATATATATGTAACAGTTATGGTATCCTATCATTTTGATTCTGATCCACTACGTACAAAATGGGATAGAAACGCCAAGAAATTATACACAAAAACAAAAGTCTAATATAGGCCTTCCATTTGACGTCTCATTCGGGAATGTTGCTGAAGATTAAAAAATTTTTGACCCGTCTTATATTTTCCAAAAAATATTTCGGCAAATCTGATAATACATTTTTAAAACATAATTTCTACATTTGTGCTAAATTTTATATCACTAGCCTTAATAGCTCTTGAAACCGTAACAGAAACAGACAGACAGAAACCAGAGTGAGATCATAGGAGTTCCCTTTGCTTTTAAGTATCCGAACTCTGATTACGAGTGAATTGGGTAACGTTGCCGGACTCACTCGTAATTATTCACTCGCGTATTCTTGGACAACCGTGAGTGATTTGGCACAGTCCTATTCCGTAACTATGTTAGCCACCTCTAAAGATATCTTGCAGCGGTGTGATTACAATATGTGAATTGACAATAATGACTCCCCATATAATGAAGTGATCAGGTTTAACAAACAAGCTTCGAGAATCTGGCTTACCTTGACTAATATTTCCTACTCGAATACCTTACGGCGAATAAATATCGCCTAACAATCTAGACTGGTTGGAATTTGCTGAACATAATCAATTATATACATACATGTACCTATAGGTTTAATTTCGTTTAGCAATCTATCTACTCTTTAAGAA
Source organism: Dendrolimus pini (assembly GCA_949752895.1). Lineage (NCBI taxonomy): Eukaryota > Metazoa > Arthropoda > Insecta > Lepidoptera > Lasiocampidae > Dendrolimus > Dendrolimus pini. Next base: position 13,598,789 of record OX457145.1, on the reverse strand, counting down.
TTATCTACGTAATACATTTTACAACAAACTATCTGTAATATAACTATACAGGGGTCCAGACTGTAGGATGAATTAAAAGAAGAAAAAATGTCTAAGAGGCCATCCATAATTAATGACGTCCACGTTATTTTTTTATTGCAGGAGTTCAGCAGACAGGCAGACAGCCCACTTGATGGAAAGCGGTTAACATCGCCTATGGATATTTGCAAAGGTGTTACAAATGCGCTGCTGCTCTCTTAAGGGAGACCGAAACCTGGTCACTAATGCCGGAACACAACTCAAGGTTGTTATGGCGACATACTTTAGACCAGGGGTGATAGCCATCCAGTCGGGCAAATGCCCTACCACCTGGCTGTGGGTTGTTTTGTCGCCTCTTATGACAGACCGCCTGGCCGCAGGAAATTGTATTCTTTCTCCGTTCCTACATGGATCAAAAGACGTTAATCAGGGAGGGGGTCGCCGAAGTATGACACTGTATGACAAGGGGTGGGAGGGGGTTCTTATTTTCGTGACGTCACATTTCAAAATCGAGTATATTGAAACTAGTTACGGAACCACCCAGACCGTAGTAAACAACAGAGAAAATTCGTTTCCGAAATTTAGCATACCCGGAATCGAACCCGGAGCCTCTGCGTTGCAGTGCGGTAAGCCGACAAAGGCTTTGCCCGCTCAACCACAGAGGCCGTCAACCAAAACGATAGTAGTAGCTTACATTACTTTTTTTAATAACGTGAATCCCGCGGGAATTTCAAGTCAAGCGTGAACGATGTCGCAGGCATATCTTAGTCTATTATACATTCAAATAATTTTAAAATTTATTGTCCGTGTCTTTTTACATTAAAATGATTGAGAAATAATATTAAAAACAGAGTGTTATGTATTAATTAAACCACCGTAATTAATTAGTACGGATTTATTTCTAATATAGCATGAACTGGTTAAACAACTGTTGAGAAAAGAAGAAAGAGACACTATTTACTCAAATGAATGAATGAATGAAAACTCTTTAATGTTCATCATAACTTAAACCTAGACATTTGATATATATATGTCGGAGGGAAGCTATGACTATGACGATATGACAATGTATTGTTGACTGGATGTATAACGCACAATATAATTTGTTTACATTATAATCACTTCTAAAATTCTTAATGTAATTTAATTAGATTTGTTAATGTTTCTATAACTTCAAGATCGTTCTAACCTAATAAAAGTTATGAATATTGTAATTTAATAAACGACCAATCGGAGCAGAGCATATGGCGGAGCGGGGTCAGAGACGCCCTCTATACTTTGAGTAGTATCTACTTCGGTAGACTGAGGAGTTTTTGTGGCGCATTTGGTTGGTGGCAACAGGTCGAGTTGGACCATGGAGTATTTTAAAGAAAGTATTGAAGCTGGAAGTATGAGCGGGTGCCCTGAACCCGCTGCTCGGTCTAAACTATGTCATAATGTTGATCAAATCTAAATTAAAAGTGTATAAACCGTGGCTATTGTGTTTTATGCTCGCATTTTATCCTGATGACGCCCACTAAACCTGCAATAACTAAAGATGTCGTGAGAACGAGGCCGTTCTGCGACATATACATATCCATTAGAACAATGGACGGCCTTATCGCTTATAGTGATCTCTTCCAGGCAACCCGGTGTTTAAGGAGACATTAGAATTATTTTTTAAATAATATTTGGTGTTTTAACTCAATTAAAGTGATTCAATCGTAATAAAAATAAAAAAACACAATAATAAACTAATATAAATATACATAATTAAATAAATTATAATAATATAAATTACATATACTTACATGCGAAACAATAATAGAATACCATATACTGCAACAAAATGCAAATAATGGACGAACAAAGATCTAAATTCGGTAGTTGACAATTTTTGAGAAACGGGTTTATTTTGAGCCTTTGGTCTATTTTAGCCAAAATAATAATATTTCAGCAAAAAAACAACATTAACATATTTAATTTAGCAATTTTATAAATATTTTGACTTTTTGCCACAAAAACGCGTCAAGCTGTCATGGCGTCTCGCAGGATGTCACAGTGTGCAAAACAAACATCTGTTTCGTTGAAGTGTTATCTGAGAAGCCATTGATAACTTCTTGTGTTTTGCACACTATGACGTCACGCGCTCTGATCGGCGTTCATTGACACGTGGCTAATGGCTGCAATATAACAATTTTATTTCTCAAAAATATCAATTAATATTTAATATTTTCGTTAAAACAATTTATTTTTGTCATATTTAGATCGTAATCTACGATATATAATAAAATCAGCCTATATTTTTCATACTGTCAACTACCGAATTACTGGACATGTGTGGATACTCCGGCCTTATATTCAGGTCACTGCGTTACGTTAACCAAGCTATTATTATCGACAAAATTGCCTATCAAAGCCAGGTTACTAGAACAACACCTACACAACTATCCTCCTGGAATCTCGTGACTGGTATATTATGGTGCTACAATGTATTAGTCGACTATTTTCAAAGGATACGGAAGTGACACACCGCGCTGTTAGCTTATCGATAAACTTTTATTGCCGTAGGAAGAAACTTGTTAGCGTCGTGTGAATGAATTTTGTAAATAATCTTTCACCTTCGAAACGTAAATTTTATGAATAACAAGCTGTGCCCGGACTTCATCCGCGTTTTTTTCGCGGAACCCTATAAAAGTTATAAAAAGTAGCCTAAGTCTACTCTTGATAACATCACCTATCTGCATGTGAGAGTTCCGTCAAAATCGGTCTAGCCATTTCAAAGGTTAGCCCCAAACATCTAGACAATTTTTTTTTTTAATATAACCTACATACATATACTTTCATAGATTTAGTTCAAGCCGTAGTAGCGTAATGACTAGCACATGCGTCCTAAACTCAAAGAGCGCGGGTTCGATACTAGCCGGAACACTTGCACCGCTTAGGCAGTTTCCTGATCGAATGTGCATATTGCTACAATTACCACGTGCTAACAACGATGAAAGAAAACATCGTGATGCAACCTGCACATCGAGATAACTGATGTGTCAAACTTGACAAGCCGCCTTGGACAAGCGTGGTGGGTATACTGTCCGATCCCCTACAGTCGGAGGCCCGAGTCCGGCAGCGGAGTCAGGGACAGCTATGTCATTATATTTATTTATACTTTCATATGCTTTTAGTAAAAAGCTGTTATTTTGACATTAAAAACAGGCACTTCAATTTTATTTATCTGTATAGAAGAAGGTTTTTGGTATGATTAGCTGGGAGCTAATTCTGCTATTTCAATATTTTGACGTTGCTAAAACATTTATAGTATGATTTCCATCGCGATAGTGTCATAAAATCGTATTCTACTAAATTCATAATATCTTCTCGATATTGTCGCCGCGAAATAATAATAGAATAAAATTGGCATTACCGTCAGCAGCAATGGCGTAAGCGAAAATAATATTGAAAAACTACAAAAAAAATTAAACACTTATTACGCAAATTTTTGCTTACATACAAAATAAATATTAATAAAGACTAGTCGCCCATGCTCGAAATTCGTCCATAATAATTTAATTTTGTAGTCAAAGACTATACTTCTATAAACACAGATTTCGCCAAGGCTACAATGCTGTTTTGACTTGAACAATAAACACAAGAGTATATATATGTGTGTGTGTCAAATACATGATAGTGTGTTTAATTTTTTTTTATTGATTCAATGTATTTGTGATGCATAATTTAAAAAAAATTGCATATGTCGCTTCTTCTCTATATAAAATATAAGTGTGCGAAATTTCACACTCCTGCGTCCGCCCAATTTTCATAACAAGGGGTACAACGTTTTTGCTTCACGTATTATTATTAGTGAAGATAGCGTGGCATGCCATTAGAATTAGTAGAGTACGTAAATCAGGCAAAACTACGATTGAGACAATAGCGATTTTGACGATGTAGTAAAAGCAGAATTGGGCCCCTTGGCATTGCACACTCATAACATAATCGATAAAAGTTATGTAATACTAGTACAACATCAATTTCCATTCTGGCATTAATAACGCTATCTGTCAAATTATTAATCTAATATCTGTCAAAATTAGTGACGCTCTCAATAATTTTCAAACAGTCTGCGCACGAATATATGACCCATAACAATTATGAAATATGTTTTGAGTATATTTAGTCGTTGTTGACATACTATACCTATAGTATTGTTACGAGCCGCAAGACTCGAATTAAAATGCCGTTAGAATTATTATAGAATTTATTAGAACTATACAAACACGTATAACACAGGTACAAATATAGCTGTACACAATCAGTACAAACATAATGCACGTAATGATTCAATGACACGCGAAAAGTCCGTTACTAACGTCTTGCTTCGCTTGTGGCTATCACTAGACTACCTCGTCCATCAATCAAGGCATTGTCTTATAGTGCAAGGATGCAATATGTCTGCTCGGCCGCGTGACCACATTTCTTAGAATCACACCTGGCTAATGACTGCTATAAAAGATAACAATACACAATGGGCTGTTTTTCTAATCACAAATTTTAAACACAAAGTAAACAAAAGAAGTCAAAATGCCGAAAAGGTAATAAAATGTGTACAGGTATGCAGGTGTGAATTTGTCTTTTGTCGGTACCTAAGTAGTAACAATATAAATTTGAGAAGGTAGATTTTTAAGGTCTCTCAAACTATAAAAGTAGTCGCTCGTAATTTCTGTGGAAAACCGACACGTGCTTGGCATTTTTGTATAGACTTCTCCCCTTTCTTGATCTATGTACAACTCTCAACTGTGCGAACATTCTCTAGAAGTACTACTAATTATACAGCGCTACAATATTGGATGTTTAAGAAAAGTGTTATAAAATTTCTTACAGGCCGTCAATACTATACCGACGCTCCAGCCCCTCCTAGACAAGTGACATTCGCGCTAAACGAATATAATAGAAAATGTATGCAAACAACATATCATGTTGTTCGTAATCTCATTCTAAGACATTTTGTTCTTATCCTTTTTTTATTGCGCGAGTTCAGCAGACAGGCAGACAGCCTACCTGATGGAAAGCGGTTTATGTCGCGTATGGACATTTCCAACACCAAAGGTGCTACCAATGTGCTGGCGCTCTCTAAAGGGACAAGTCACTAATGCCGGAACATAAAACAAGGTTGTTATGGCGCCATACTTTAGACTAGATGTGGTAGACATCCAGACTGGCATATACACTACCACCTGACTCTGAGTTGTTTTGCCCGTCTTACGACATGCCGCGCGGTCGCAGGAAATTGTATTCTTTCACCGTTCCTGCACGGATATTATAAAAGATATATTATATTGTTATATGCCGTCAAAGAAATATGCACATCTGGATGTCGTTAAACGCAGTTTATTGCGTTCTTTGATTTAGGATTTCTTTTGTTTACTTTGTGTTTAGAATTGGTAATTCAGAAAAATATGCTATTGTTATTGAACTTGTTTTATGGCCGTCATTAGTGTCGAACTAATCCTTGTTGTTTTTGTATTGCTTCGAAGCTTCTCAGGTGTGCGGATTAACTCGGTGAACGCTGTTCTTTGTTCTATTATACATTTTAGTATAAAACAATGCCTGAACGGAGTCAAGCGACGATTACGATACTAGCAAGACGTGTGTAGTACTTTTGATTAGCGATATAGTGACGGACTTTGCCGGTGTTATTGGATCGTGCAGTTTATACAGTCTCTAGTTATATTTATACCTGTTTTATACGTGTTTGTACAGTTTAAATAAACTCTATAGTAATCCAACGGCATTTTAATTCGAGTCCTGTAGCCCGTAACAATATATTATATTATAAAATATATTAATAAAAGTTAGAGAAGAGTTATCTGTGAGTATGTTCTCTGACACACACACATTTTTATTTTATTTGTTAGACTAAAAACTTTCCGAATTCAATATAACGTGTTGAAATAATTAATTAACGGAATCACCATGTTCCAACAGTTAGTTGTTTTCTTAGTAAAGTAGTGGTTGTTATCTTACTGTTTTTTTAATTATAATATAATTTACTAACGAACTTCGTCAAGTTTCATTCATAATTAACAATGCTAATTATTGCCGGTATAATTAGATTTCTGAAGAAAACTTGTCAAGGGCAAAGTTCTTTAATTACTGTTACTAATTAAAATCGCTGTACGAATAATAATCAACCCAGCTAAAGCATTATCTTAATAACTAACTAAATAATATTGTTATAATTTAATGATCATATTTGAACCATTCATGTAGATTGGATGCAGTAACGGTGTAAGATTACTTAGAATGATGTTGACGTTAGCAGCGCTATTATTGTGTACAAGACATCTATGATGATGGTCAGGAGGGTTGAGAAAAAAGATCACATAAATAGTTGTTGCAATAAATCCATAGGTCGCTGGTTCATATCCGGCTCGAAGGACTAAAAAGAATATGTTAAATACTTCTTTAAATATGAATTTGTTTGTGGACTGTAGATATTTTAATTATAAAAGAAAACTGCATGTGCGTAATATGTGACGATTTTAATAGCGATAGGCGGGAAAAAATATACAGTTAAAACAAAAACCTACGTTCTAAATTCAAATATTTATTATTGGTGGCCAGTACAATGCCACACCAAAGTAATAAATACTTTTTGTTGGAGATTCCAACATTTATTATTGTCTGAAGTGATAACTTCTTATGGGAGGGTAAACCGCTTCGTTACGTAACGCGTTACGGCGCCAATCTGCTTACCTTACTCTCACGCATACGGCAGTGGTAGGCATGCTCCTCTCTCACTTTAACCCCACAGCGCTAGCCGTATTTCGGTAATTAGATTAAATAATGATACTAATAATGTACATAGGTACACCAAATTCTAATATATACTGACGGACTCATAAACTGCATCAAAGTTCAGGATTACTTTGAAATTATTTTTTTTAATAAGTATGCAAACTTTTTAGATTAAATTATATAAATATGGAGAGACTGGCTCTTAATCTCAAAAAAAAAGAAAATTTAAAAATAGAACTGCAGTAAAACAAATGAATATAGCCGGGAAAAGAAAATTTACCTGTAGTATCAGATTTGCGTGTTATTTATAGCAAAGTTTTAAATTGATTCTCAGTGATTTTTTATTCTTTTGTCAATTGAATTATGGTTACCAGCAGAATTGTTGGGTTAGTTTTTTAACTCATCGAGAGTTTTTGAACCATAATATGGATATTTCGTCCGAACAAGCGGCTCAAATTGTAGCATTGGTGCGGGAGGGCTTGGATCAACGAACGATTGGTAGAAATTTAAATTTAAACCAGTCTACGGTTTCTAGAATATACAGAAGGTTTGTGGAGACCGGTTCTTACAGAAGGAGACGTGGTACAGGCAGGACTCGAGTAACCACCGGTCGTGATGACCGATTTATTGTTACAATTTCCCTGCGAAAGCGTTTCCTCACGTCTGTTAACATCAAAACAGAGATTAATGAAGTGCGTGGAGTAAACGTGAGTGCACGAACAATAAGAAGAAGGTTAAAGGAAGCGGATATCACCCCTTTTAGACCAGCAAATGGTCCAAAGTTGTCTGTAGCTCACAGACAACCTCGCTTAAGATTTGCGCGTGATCACCTGAATTGGACAGAAGAGCAATGGACCTCCGTATTGTTCACGGACGAGTGTAGGACATGTTTATATGGTGCAGATGGTCGCAGAAGAGTCTATCGTCGACGTGGAGAGCGATATGCTCAAAGTTGCATTGAGGAGCGTGTTCCTTTTGGAGGCGGTTCGTGTATGGTCTGGGGTGGCATATCGATGAACGGGCGAACAGAACTTGTGTTCATAGACATGGTCCGTCAAAACGGTAATAGAGGGGGTTTGACTGCACATCGCTACATAACAGAGATCTTAGAAGATCACGTGGTGCCTTACATGGGATTCATAGGCGAAAATTTTACTTTAATGCAGGATAATGCCCGGCCGCACGCTGCTGCACAAGTTCGACAATATTGCGAAGAAGAAGAAGAAGGATACGTACAATGAACGGCCAGCACGCAGCCCGGATCTTAATCCCATTGAGCATGTTTGGGACAATTTAAAAAGAGCTGTATATGCGAGAAACCCTTTGCCCACGATAGTGGCAGCACTAAGAACAGCACTTTCAGAAGAATGGGACAATATTCCGCAAGATCTTTTAATAACCCTAATAAAATCTATGCGGAACCGATTAGAATCCGTAATAAGGGCACGTGGAGGTAATACACCTTATTAAAACATAAATAAACCCTTGCATAAAGTTTGTGTCTATTGTTAAAACCAATTTTTTTATTAAACTAATTTTTCTTAAATTTCTGTTTTTTCTTCAAAAAAAGTCTTAAGGTCCTTTCCAGTACACAAACTTAAACTTAAGGATATGACCCTACGCTGTTTTATAGTTCACGAACCAATCTAGAGGTTTCAATTTAAATCTGTATAAAAAGTTTGCATACTTGGTTAAAATATTTATTTCAAAGTCGTCTATTACTTTGATGCAGTTTATGAGTCCGTCAGTGTACATATTCAAGAATTGTAACTAAGAATAAAATATATTTTATAATCAGTAAGAGATTTTATTAATAAGTAACCTTTCCTTAGATTATCATATTCATACATACAATTTAAGCAATAACCTAAGCTTTGCTCAAGTTAAACAATTTCAATATTAAATAGTTCAACTTAGATTCGTTTAAGTTATCACTTCTGTCGGGCGTTCCGAGACGAACACGTTTTTTATTTTGCAGGAGTTCAGCAGACAGGTAGACGGCCCACTTGATGGAAAGCGGTTACCATCGCCCATGGACATTTGCAACACCAAAAGTGCTACAAATGCGCTGCTGCTCTCTTAAGGGAGACTGGAACCTGGTCACTAATACTGGAACACAACTCAAGGTTGTTATGGCGACATACTTTAGACCAGGGGTGGTAGCCATCCAGTCGGGCAAATGCCCTGCCAACATACAATCATATTAACATTATACATACTAAGAACGTATATAAAATAATAGTAAGTAATACAATACAATACAACAATAGTAAGAAGTCAACGGCAAACTTTCTGCGCGCGGCCTACAATTATGTATTTTGATAAATTACTTCAGAACCCATCATGGTAGAGATTAGTGTAAACTCCTTGAAAATCAGACTTTTTAATTTTTACTTTCAATATAAAATATTTTTAATGTATTTTTTCATCTTTCTTGTTTATAATCTTGTTTATAATTGGCTCTGAAAAAAAAAAACAAATTTCACTCATAATCTGTAAAAAAAAAAACATTTTATCATCTGTCGGCATTTGAACTAATTGTAATTCTTTTTTTATGGTCTTCTTTTGTTTACTTATTAATTGGCATACGTTTCTAGAGAACAGACTATTGTTTTATTGTACCCGTTTATGGCCGCTTGCGGCTGAATCACTCGCCAGGTGTTACGGATTATGTCAACTACGATAAGGGCACATTTGTATTTGTTAGGTATAAAACGAAGACCTGATGGGGGCAGTTCAGCGACAACTACGATCTAGGCGTGACGTGTTTACAATCAGGAATCTAATAGTGACGGACTTTGCGCGTTTTATTGAATTACGACCTTCTGCATTACGTTTGGATTTGTTGTGTTCGGTTATATTCGTACTTGTGTTACGTGTTTGTATAGATAAATAAATAAATAAAATAAACTCTATAATAATTCTAACGGCCTTTTAACTCTAGTCTCGCAACTCGTAACAATATCAATAATAATTCTTAACCGTTACAGATATCACACGATTGTAATATTTCTTTCGTTGATATAGTCCACATGCTCTTAAATAATTATATGTATTGATGGATAAAGGAGTTGATATTGTGGCCGGGTTTCAATACCTTCCTATCTTTTGGTTGACCTTACCATTTTAGTCGTAAAAATTTGATTTATCTGGTTTTTTTTTTAATTACAATTTTAAATTAAGAATATATAAACCCACAGTCAGGTGGTGGGCATTTGCCCGTCTGGATGGTTACCACCCCTGGTCTAGAGCATGCCGCCATAACAACCTTGAGTTGTGTTTGGGCATTAGTGGTCAGGTTCCAGCCACAACTACGAGTCCGGCATCACATTGGTAGAAGAACCTTTAGTGCTGCAAATGTCTATAGGTGATGGTAGCCACTTTCCATCACAGTTGGGCCTGTCTGCTGTACTCAAGCAATAAAAAAATTCTAGCTTCAATAGACGCTAGAATCTTGATTGCTACGTAACTTTTTTTTTAATTATGGAGTATCAAATGGTGGAATTGGCATGCTGTTGTGATAAACAGCACAACATAAACAGTTTTTTTTTGTATATGGTATCAATTTATAAACTATACATTACTGAGTTCTGCTATTCTGATATCAGAGAAATTTACGATTGATGCACTATGCTTGTTCAAAGTGGATTGGAGAGTTTCGCACATACTCGCGTACTTAATTCCTCCGTTAGAATCACGTCTTCGGAATTAGATGTAGGTGCCTTCACCACTTTGCTACTACCTACAAGTTAGTATTAAGCCTCTTTTAGACGCTGCCTCAGAAAAGATGATTGATTACTAAATCAGTTTCATTATAGTAAGCCGTTCATTCTTAAAAAACATACCGTTTTGCCACGATAGAGCAAACAAATCGTCGTCGTGCAGCCATCGCAGGTCACTTATCAACGACATGTCAAAATCACACGACATTTATGTCATTTATCATTATGCACTGCACTACACATAAAATAAAAACCTCCAACGCACGTGAATCGACTAAATCACATCACTAGAACACAAACCCGCGAAATTGTATTATTAAAACACCATTCTATTTTCAAATTTCCAACTTCACGTCATAATAGACGCATTAACATTGTTTGGGGATAATGTTATCGATGAATATACGCAGAGGGATGTCAAAATTTTGACAGCTGATGTTTCGATCGTATGCGGGGTGAATGAACGATACTTGCGCTGGCGCAAACACACAGTGCTCGCTGCGGACGCGAGCCGACTGACTGGTAAACACTAAACAGAGTTAACAGACAAACCAGCTAGCAAGCGGGGGGCCGGCCGCGTCCCAAAAACCGCACACTCGGTATCGATAACCTCTATGCATTGACGTGTCATCGAATCGCGCGGTAATGGTCTAGTGCTTTACGCTACTATTTTTTACAACTTTTTTTATCGTGTGATAATGAGGTGTCTCGTGTGTGATCACGTTCGTCTCTAGTTCCGTGTCAGATAATGATGAAAAACTCTAGGCGAGGAAATTAAAATGTTGTATGGAAAATATGCTTTTTTTATGTCTCTTTTGTGACTTTCCTCGCATGAATTTCGGATCCTAAATATCGTGGAATAGTATCCTAATTATTCACTATAAATACAAAAAAATGTAATAACTTCTGTGCCGTAGGTTGTTTGTTTCGATATATATTTTAAGTACAACAAGAATGTGTGACTATTATCGTAGCGTGAAATTAAGTGGCGTACGGAGCATCCGCTTTGAACCCTGAAGTCCGTTCACTAATATTTCGTCTCCACTTTGCGCGGTCTTGTAACATACATCCCTTGTTGTTAGTTCAGTGACACAGTTATAATGTAGATAGAGAGCGGCAGCACATTACTACCACTTTTAGTATTACATTTATCCATAGACAATGGTAACCGTTTTCCATCAGGCGGGCCGGCTCTGCTGTCTGCTGAACTCATGGAATAAAAAAAAACACGTAAGCTTTTCTTGGACCCCTTCTAACGAGACTTAGCGGAGGCGACGTATGCAAGTAGAAATTTGTCATCGACATAAATATTGGGCGTAATAATAAATATCACACATTTTATATTTGTGAATGGTTTCTTTAACCTAAAAACACATTGTAGTATTCTTTAAACTAGAGAAAATGAAATATGTAAATTTTATTGGCATTAACTTTGGCGCAGCCAACCGAGAAATGAAATCTGCGGAATAATTATTTTTAAAGTGGTTTCACAAAAATGTGGTAACATTATAAAATATAGATATACAATGGATGTTACAAAATCTCGAGGAATAACAGAAAATAATATCATCTTAAACATTCTTATCAAGTACTTGATAAAAATTTAATATGTAGACTAAAAATTGAGATAACGCCTGAACCTCTTTACAAAGTTGCGTCATACGGAATTACATGATAACAAGAGCCAAGCTTTTAAATAATAAAGATCCTACAGACGATACGATTCGGTCAGTTCAACATATTATTTCTAGTATATTATAACCCTGACTTTTTCTGAAATTCCTGTTATATCTTATGAAACCTTAAATTATATATCGAAAATGTTCCAATTTTAGGAATTATTCAAACAATCATGTTTAAGGCAATCTTCTTTGAAGGATTTTTTTATTTTTTGATTGATTAATAAAAGTATTTAATCTGTAAGTATAATTTTTTTCCAAATATTTTCACCCCCATAATATATTCAAATTAAAACTCAAAAGTTTATATTCAAAATAAGTTCCACTGGAGAACACTTTTTGAAGGTCATACATATAGGTTAAAATTTAATTTTACTTCCTAGTCTATGTACACCGCTTCGCAACGTGTTATTGCTGTTAAGGAGAAGAAGCGGCAAAAAACTCCCCAGCAACACGTCTAGCTAAAAATTGTTTTTCTTTAAATTTGTTGTTGTATTTATACCTATTTTTGTTTTTATTTTTTTAAAGTTTTATACAGAATTATGTTTGAAGAATAAATGGAGTTGTAGCAAACAGTGCATATTCAATAAGACAGAGCGCAATAAAAGGATAGAAAATATTATTATAGTTATAAATATAAAGACATAGGTAACGTACTATTTTTTTTGCAACATATCTCCAATTATATTTCTTACAAGTACGGCAAGATAAAAACGTTATACTCGTACAAAATACAGTAGAAGAGGTTGAAGCAAGCTGCTATGTAAATGAAGTTTTGTCATTTAAATTTATATTGTTTATATATATTTAATATTCTTCAATAGTGTAGTATTCCTTTTTTAGCAAGATACTTTTTAATTTGGTTTTTAATTTTGTGAAAGGCAGATCTAACATTTCACAGGTGCCTAATCTACTCTCAAGGGACTCGAGTTCTCTCGGAGTGGACTAAAAGTCCCGAGGCATAGCATTAGGTTTCCTAGGGCTACAATACGTTTATCTATTATTGTATTAGGAAAGCAGTTTTTTTTCCATTACAATCTGCAATACTAGAGTTGCCTATGTTGTCAAGACTGAATATATAATTACGCCCTTATTGAAGAGCGACATTGCAACGCTCTGGGTATATCGCGGGTGGAAGTTCATTCCATACCTTGCACACATTACAATCCGTTAGCTCTTTTCCTGTTGCCACTTAATCATATCTAAAAATTTCTAAAACTATTATACCAACATGCCTATCTGTCATAATTCGAATTTGCATATAACATGATCTTCTCCCATTCAAACTTCAAAATTACATATATTAGCATTTATTTCTTTATAACTAGTTTGTCTAGACGAGAACATTTAACATGCTTCCGAACCGCGTATTATCACATTCACTTTTAGTAGTTTCCTTTTTATTGATAGTTAGGCGTCAATAGTATTATTGGTGCTGACCAAATAATAGCTATGAAACCGACAATTATTTTGGACGGAAGTGTACTTTGATAGGGTTGTCTGTTACTATTTCCTTAATGTTTTAAATTTATTAAGTTTCAAAATTAACGGCATGAAGCGGCTAGTTCTAATTGTGTTTTGGGCGATAAGTGGGATGTATAAGATCCCCTTCCTGCTATGCTGTCCTTATTTACTTCATATCCCATTTTTCCTATCTGATCCTCACAACCCATCCTTTGTATCTAATCCTTTATATTAGTACCTAAAGGCTGGCACAACGTTGGCTTCCCACATGGTGTTGCAAACTTCATCCGTATAGGCGATGGTAATCACTGGTCAGGACGTGGGCCGTGTGCCTGTTGGCACAGCTTCGCGATAAAAAAAAAACTGGAGAGGTGTCAAGGGACACCCGGATGGAACGAAGTTCCTATCGATTAATTAGTGAAGGAATTGTAATAAATTTTTATTTTTTTAAGTTATAAAAATATAATGTAATATAAACTTAATCAGTAGGCTCAATTTTAGTAATAATTGGCTTGTGGTAACTGAAGTAGGAAACATCTGTTTGGGATTCTATTTTATTTAAACGTCTTGATAAAACTGCATCGATTGTAGTAGTATTATATTTTGTTGTTGATTCTAGTGGATTATTATTTATTCTTAAACAAATTCTTCCCCTAGAAACTGTAGCAATAGTTTTGATTTTTCATTACTGACAGACAGACGATGCAGACGGGCAGACGATGACTCGTCACTCCCTATATGGGCTCCAAAAAATGCCATAGTAGACAGGCGCAACAGGGATGTGAATGGCTAAGAGTTGTAGAGAGGTGGGCTGTAGGTTCACCGAAACTACTGCCGACATTATGCCATTTAAAACTTCCATTCCTGGAGCTTGAGTCTAGCGATCTCCATTCTGTGCCGGCTGGCTAAGGTAAGCACGGAGGCTTTGCCTTGGCCCAAAGAGTCAGGTACGAGATCTCGCTGCGCATCTAAGGCTTCGCCACAAAGTCCCCTTGCGGGTTATTTAGTTATTGTTAGTTTGTTTATTGTTATTATCATAATACCAGCCCTACGTTTCTAAGTTGCCGTTAGCAGGGTGAATACACTCGATTTCAATTTAATTGACCATTGTCTTTATTTTGACACACAGTGATTTTATTTAAATTCTATGCTGTGTAACCCAGTACTGTATTTATGTGTTACGTAACACAAAATTGGCTTATTACTTTTGTAACATCCGACATGTAAATTGGTGTTGTTATGTTGGTATGCGGGTTAGTTAGGGGACAGCGGTAGTTAATGAAATAATTCAATTCGTTTCATATAAGCGTTGGGCCAAATCTAAAAACTAGACATTAGGCGTATCGATACTCGAGCAGATGAAATATGAGTGATTGAATGATTCACGTTTGATAAAGCAACTTACTTTGTGTAACGCATACGTCCCAGTTACGGCTCGCTTCCCTTTCTTTTCTTTTACCTTCTCTCAATCATTTGGGTTCATGGGATCCTAACGCTCTAAAGCTCTACCGTGACGTCGCCAAACGATTAGTAGACGTCATACGCAACCAGAAGGCTGGCGTCTATTTTGCCCAATGATTAAGCGTTGCCAGACAACTTGGAAACGCCGCTAGCCTTTTGGGAACGTTCCCGGTAAGCGGCGGTGTTTTGGGACCAATATTTTATCTTTAGGTGTTTGCCCTTTTTTATTTAGTTTTTATATATGTTAAACGGAGTCATATAAAATACTTTCGGCTGTGCTCGTGTATTTATGTATTCATGCGATTTTTTCGAGTGGGCCTCTGTGGCGAAATCCGAAACTGACAGATATAGCGAAAAGTCTCTAAAAGGAGTCCCGGGCCGATTTTAAAACTAAAACGGTATACTTAGATTTTAGAAAAATCAAATACAGTGGTTAGGAAATGAATCTATTGATTTTGAAAAAAAAAACACCGGTGTATTATTTTCACCAAATCATAGTGTAAGCTCATGAGGATCAATTTCTGTGAACGAATATGAAACATCAAACTATGGTAAAGGTTTGATTTTTAACAAAATCCATAGCCCAGTGGTTTAATTCACGACTAGTAAAATAAAATCTAAAGGTTCAGAGTGAAATGGGAGTACAGTTTTACACAACTCGTGGGTAATTCCGATCGGCAGATATCATTTGCGCTTAAATTTGAACTTTATTCGCAAGCGGAAATGGCAGTGTTGCTTGCTATGCATTATTAGCTCTGTTCCGTTTACACGACTCGTATACTGAAAGACGTTGCTCGCGCGACTAATTTGGTTTACTGCGCAGGTACATCAGGAGGAATTAGTATTATTTATGTAAAACTTTTACTTTACACTTCTTTCGGACTAGATTCATAGATAGATTTTTTTATTTCAGTGCATGAGCTCAGCAGACAGGCAGATGGCCCACCTGGTGGAAAGTGGTTACCGTCGTCTATGGAATTTTGCAAAGGTGGTTGGTACAAATGCGCTGCTGCTCACTGAAGGGAAACTGGAACCTGGTCACTAATACCGGAACACAACTCATGGTTGTTATGGCGGTATACTTAAGACCAGCGGTGGTAGCCATCCAGACGAGCAAATGCCCTACCACCCGGCTGTGGGTTGTTTTGTCGCCTCTTACGACAGGCCGCCCGGCTGCAGGAGATTATATTCTTCCTCCGTTCCGACACGGATAAAAAGAGATGAAACGAGAGTCGGCGATACCGGCCTTGGTGAGCTCTCCGTGGGAGCAAAGCAGATATTCAGCCTTAGGGCAGTATGCTCAAGGAGGCACTTCCTTGTGCTAGGTTTAGAATAGAATAGAAAACACTTAATTGTTCACCACATACACATAAAATCAACAATTTTACAGTAGACACATTAAACGGTAAAAGTAGGAGCAATGTGCGGCCTTATCGCTTTAGAGCGATCTCTTCCAGACAACCCGGGCTATGGATTCTATGAAGGGGAATTTCGCAAGTGTATGACGGTGGTGTGAAAATTAAATACACATATAAATATCACACAATACATATACCTAAAATGAATAAAAAAATTAGAGAAAAAACAATAACACATTAATAATATATATATATATACTAATATATACATCATTAATATGTGTATAGCAACAGCAATAGCTATACAATATTATAATAGTATTAATACATAATATATTAATATTATATATACTAATATATATAATATTAATATACAAATACACTAAAAAATAAACATACATGTAATTAGATATTAAATATTTATTATAAAGTGAGATAATATAGGTTTGACCTTCGCTTGACTGTAGCGAAGCGACTGCTTTTGCCGGAGTCTGGTTCCCTAATTGATATATACCAGTGGTCTTAAAGTCACGAACTTTCGCCTTAAGAACAGACGAGCGTGCATGACAATAGCTATGAATGTCAAAGAAGCAAGTGAGGTGTGTTAGAATAAGCCTGAATGGCGATCTGTTGTTCGGGCCTACCCCGCAAGGGACCTGGCGTGAAGTTATGTATGTATGTATATATGTACTAGATAGGCGTGCTTCAACCTAGATCGCATCGTTACTTGATAACAGGAGCTATACCACGATAGGGGGCGAAAGGGGCAAGACTAAGAGTTATTAACTAATCTAACAAGTCTTATTTATAGAATATTTCATTTTGTCATCCAATTGGTAAACTCTTGTTCAAACCTCTAAAAGGATTAAATACCCTTTGATGTTATGCTTGTCTCCTTCAGATGAAGGGCGTTGAAATGCCACCTACGCCCTATTAATGCGGACTCCACTGAACCCTTTGCGCTTGCAATCAGGTGACAAGACGCAAAGAGATCCTTAGTTGCCTTTGTGAGGAATTATCAGCGCAAGTCTTAAGAAGTAAGCGATGAATGAAAAACTCATTTGAAGAAAAGATATGAAAAAAAAAGATTTAAATTTCGAATCAGCGAGGCTCTACAAAGAGCTATCAAAACGATTCGTCAACTCTTTTTATAGTCAGAGGGCTGTTTGCTATCCTGGACTAGGATCGGTAAGGCAATCCAGCGCAGAAACAGCCAGCCTTCTAGACACTCTACTTTTAGAAGACCTTTACCTTGAAATGAAGCTTTTTTTATTTGTGTGCGTAAACTTCGTATTCATGTGGTTTGCATCTGGATAACAGTAGCGTATCCACTGGAATCGTACCTTATTTTTGTTCGTACTAATTTGATTATTCAATGCCAAGTTCCCGAAAGGGACTGCCGCACAACCAGATTCCTATTCCTAAATCGGCTTTTGGCGATTTCCATCTGAGAGCTTAGAGCTCAGTCTAGCAATTTGATTCGTCTGAATTTTTTAATGTTTGTTTATGATTGAGCAATCTTATACTATCAAAACTTTTTTTTTATGCAATAGTTATTAAAAGTGTTTGAAATATAAACTTATTATAGATGTTTTAGAAGCATAACAGGAGTTTGAATGAACAAGATAATTTCTATTGTTATTGAATATGAACTGATATAAAAAATATGTGTTTATGCAGTTTACATGCAGTAAAAGTGGACAAAACTTTGAGAAGGGGTGGGAGGGATTCTAAATTTCGTGAAGTCGCATTTAATATATTATATCTTTATAATATATTTAGGCTTTTAAGCACGAAATTTGAAGTATTAACGAGAAACTTTTTAGTGGCGCTTTTTCGTTTCAAATATAACGATTTCCAAGAAGTTTCAGTTCAATAAATAATTTATTAAAACATCCACATATCAAAATTTTCTTAGAATATTGGGAAATATGTCTTCATATTAAATCGCCTGTTGATTATAACTTAGTCCAAACAATTAGGATTATCAATGAAAAATCAGAGTAAACAGATTTGAAGATAAGCGTGGAAACCCGAGCGTTAAGTATGTGCCTCTGAAATATTTGCTTCTTTTATCCAATAGTTTATACCTACTATTTTGTTTATACCTCGGTTTGAATTTGGAATAAATCGTAACTGATATTATATTTTTTTATTATATTTATGGCTTGGCAACTAGGCCTTTAAGCCAGATCTTAGTTTAAAATATACATTTAGTTTCTTCATTTTCTTAAGCCTATGTGTAGCACAGCTGAACTGTAGGTAATCAGCTAGTGCCATTCAACGGAGTTCTTGTGACAACTCAAAAGGCCACATTTGACTATACAGTTCACATTTCTCACAAAACACATAATCACTACTCAAAACCTATCAATATCCTACAACTATTGTTCATTTTAGAGTAATTTTACACATTTTTAGAAAATAAAACTGCACAGCACAACATCACCTTTCAGTTCCCGCCAAAAACTCTAACTGATATTATAAATGTGGATGTGAGTTTGTTTCTGACGTTTTTACGACTTAACTAGGCAACAGATCGAAATTTTGCATACACGTTGTTAGAGAATAGATAAATATAGCCGAAAATACGGCTTTTCAATCGCGTTTAATTAGCGTCACTATTGCAATTCACTAACAAATACATTATCACGGCAACGATAATGATAGCGGCAATTTTAATATGTTGCTTCTTGGTTAGTTCCATCTTCACTAGATGGCGTGACGAATACTTATGATTGAAACAAAATATTCTAAATTTAAATATGAGAACCAGTGATGTGAACAAATATTTAAAATTAAATGTTATTCGAAATTCGAATACAAATAGAACGCATCTGCGGTTCCGGGATACGTCTTTCGTCGCGACGCTATCGTTCAGACCGCAGCTTTGAACCGATAGCGGTAGAGTAATTTGTACAACATGGAATATAGTGATGCGACATATCGGATATCATCGGATTGCGGATATTTCCGTTCGATTACTTATGAATATATTACCTTGTTTTATGACCTGGAAATGTTATTTTTATGTTATTTTATTTAAAACTAATTGTAACTGTAAACCCAGCGAGCGAATCGATCACCTGCGTTTCGGTGACGATATCGTCGTCTTTGCAGAGACATTGAAGGAACTTGACGACGTGCTGAACAGCCTAAATGAATCCTCCCGACGAGTAGGTATCGGCATGAAATTAAACAAGACGAAAGTCAAGTTCAACGAAGTCATCTCGAGACCAGTAAACGTCGATGGCTCACCGCTTGGGTTTGTGCAAGATTTTGTCTATGTGGGACCAAAAATTCAGTTAGGCAGACAGAACTTCGAGAAGGAATCTAATAGGTAAGTTTCGATAAGTCTTCTCGTCGACCATTCCGCAATACTGGAAGACGAAAGTCTTCGAACAGTGCGTCCTGTTCATTATGACATACAGTACCGAGACATAGACACTGATGGTGGAGCTTGTCCACAACTTGTTCAAAGCCGCTCAACGGGCTATGTATTGAGCTATGTTAGGTGTATCTCTTATGTATAAAATCAGAAATGAGGATATCTGTAAGAGAATCAAGGTAACTGTTAGCAAGTTAAAGTGGCAGTGGGCCGGTCACATTTGTTGTAGTTTTCTCGGAAAACGAAGCACAAAACGCCCTCCAGCCCGGTAGACTGACGACCTGTTCAAGGTCGCCGGCGGGGACTGGATGAGGAAGACGGGAGACCGGTATATGTGGCGCAAGCTGGGAAGGCCCACGTCCAGGAGTGAGCAGAGACTGACTAAAGTAGAAGAAGAGATAACTATTATAAATTATTCTAACATTTAATTTAATTCCGTAATAATATTTCGTTGTGAAATCGCAATTGCCAAACCAGAAAGTATTTCTTGGGCCTACCCTCTACTACGCACAATACATTGAAAATATTTTCCTTGTGTAACTTTCGAAATAACAAGTTTTTTACGGGGAATTGTAGTCTGGTTAAACAAAGCAATGATATGGGTAGAAAAATATCTGTACTGTCACAGTTTCACCCAGCGGCAATACCCGTACCTTCATTAAAAGAAAAAAAATTCAAAGTGGTTTTTTTATTACGTTATAATTTTAATAATAACACCAACATTACATAAAAGTTTTATTTAATACTACCTTCTTCCCGCGACTTTGAACGCGTGGAATAGTAAAAAAAAGTAAGTTAAAATTACTCCCTGATTTTGAAACATTTTTGATTGGTGCTCCGCTCCTATTCGTTTTAGCGTGATAATATATAACCTATAGCCTTGCTCGATGTATGGACTATCTAACACTAAAAGAATTTTTCAACTCAGACCAGTACTTCCTGCGATTAGCGCGTTCAAGCAAGCCAACAAACTCTTCAGCTTTATATATAAGGTTATAACTATAAATGTGAGTTTGTGTGTGACGATTTCCGGCTATAACTATGCATTAGATCGTTATTTATTTTTTGCGCACACGTTGTCAGAATTCTTTTAGAACCATAAGGAATCGTATATTTAATGAATAAGACCGTTAGAATATACTCGAAAAGGTGGCTTTGCAATTCACTAACAAATACGTCGTCATGGCAACGAAAATGACAACTTACCTTTAGTGTTTTGCTCTCATGGTTAATTCCAATTTTGCTAGAGGGCGTTACGGGTTTGAACTAAAATTTAAGTATCACATTTCTAAGGAGTGCGGCTTTCAACGGCCGATCCGACCACTAGTTTGAATAATCACACCAAAATTACATAATATAATAATAACGGATATTTTGAAATAACGTTCTAAATTCAAATAGAACCGTACCGGAGCTATCGTTCCGTGACACCTTACAAACAATTACGAAGCGAGTTGCGTGAAGGAAGCAACCGGAATAAGTAGATCTCTTTAGGTTGTAAAACTCATTATTCTTTTGACTTTTTCATACATCTAGAATAGGAAGCCGGTTCTTATTAAATTGGTAATCATTGTAAGAACGTTACATTACGGCTAAATTGATATTACGTTTTATTGTAGAGACGTTATTTTAAAAACAAGTCGCCGTGTGCGAGTGAACTTGTGGATAGCAGCGTTATTTTATGCCCTATTACAGTCTATATGCTTGGATAAAAGTTCCATACCTAACAATGTTTTTAACCTATTGCATAGCTTTTATCGCGAGCTTTGAGCGCGGCGACCGAATCAAGAAATTCCGTACGGAAAATAAAACCTAACACCACCCACCACCTACTCCGCCTACCATGTAGCTCGGCCGCGCGTTCGCTTAACGTGTATATGGTACAACTGTACGAAGCTCGCACGGATCGAGACGAGTTGCTCCGAAATCGGTCGAATACGTAAGCAGCTGTTTGTGAGAAAGTATATAGGTATCTATCATATCTTTATAATGCCACACTCACCGCATGTGCGCCCCGTAAGTATACATGTAGGTATATATGTATACATAGGTGTAACTATGTACATTGAATAGTTGCTGGTGAATAGCTGTACGCGTAAAATTTGTGCATAAAGTGTTTTAAATATGAATAAACAAAGTGCGTTTATTAATGAAGAAAGTGATGAAAAAATTGTGAAAGAAAATGATTGATAGCTTAAAAATACTGCATAAATAAAAAATAAATAAATAATTACAATTGCATAAGTTGATAAAAAATGCTATGCAATAGCTTTACCGCGGCAATCCCCGACTGCCACAAGGAGTTTTTTTTAATAATTTAAGCACACAATTGTTGGTTGCTAAAGATGATAATAGTTGGCCGCTCTCAGGTCGTCGTAAAATCTATATGTATATATAAAACTCAAATTCTGTTCGTTACTCTCGCTAAAATTCGAGAACTGAATTTTGAATTCGCATCTTGTGAAAGCATAACAAACAAACTTAAATCTGGATTTTTAATATTAGTTAAGATCACAGACAGGCACTTTATTTTTAATGATATACATTATATAATATTGAGAACCTAAACCAATCGATCGATTAACTAATTTCCTTCCTTAATTTTTGCATGACCAATCGAAGCCAACCAGTGTTGTGTTTCAACAGGAAATGAATGCAGGAGGAGCGGCGTGGCGCGTGCGCGAAAGTGGTTGAGTCATGTGCGCGGGCGCAAGTTAACAGATTCACAGATTTAATTGTTGTATTCACGAGGTCACGAAGACTACAAAGCCGCTGACAGACCACAGATATGAAATGTTTCTCTATCGTAAATGGAAGATCTTCCAAAAGTAATAACCATATCTGTAAATTTCGCGATAAGCTCAAGTGGCTCCCCATACGCATTCACCGGAATGCTCAGATCCTATCCCTTCTGTACAGTACTAGTATATTGTGCAATACTAAAACGCTCCCATATCTTAAAATCCGTTTTCACTTTCTTCAAGACGCTCATTCGAGGATTCTGAGATTATCTTTGAATTACCGTCTAAGAATGCCTACACATACTATACAGTTCTATGACAAATCATTTACTGAGCAAGCTGTAACGCTTTGTTACTCACTACTTCAAAACATAAAAGTCTGTCGTTTAATGATCTCGCAAAACAACACTGTCTCAAATTTGTAACTGAATAATAAATTTTTGTTAGTTATAAAATGCTTGGGATGGTGTTGTTTGACGACACACAATATGTATTTAGATAAATATGTTTGTTTGTATTGTAATTTATGTAACATTTTCATTTATATTTACGTATATATTAGTATATTGTTACATACCGACAAAGTCCGCACCGCCTGCATGTTGTAAAAATGAATTATTTTATTTACTTCGTGTTTAAATTAAAAACATCCTTTAAATTTGAATTAATCCTTGTTTTTATTACATTGCGTCGAAGCTTACCAGATGTGGGTGAACGGGGGCCCCTTTGTCGGTATTATACAGTTTAGTATAAAACAATGCTTGAACGGAGGGGTGGGGCAGTGAAGCGACGACTACGATACGAGTAAGACGTTTGTAGTATTCGTATTCTCGATTATCGATACAGGACTTTGCGCATGTTGGATTGCATTGAATCGTGCAGTGTGAACTGGTCTCCAGTTCCAGTTTTATTTGTATTTGTTTTATACGTGTTTTTACTGTTCTAATAAACTCTATAGTAATTCCAACGGCATTTATTTTAATTCGAGCCCTGTAGCTCGTAACAATATTATATCTATTGCATACCTATGGACGGACAGAAACTTGGTATGGATGGGGGGGGGGGGAGGCTATACCGAATTTCTGTCCATCCAAAGGTTGTCTGAAAGAAATCGCTCCCAGCGATACGACAGCCGATTGTACTTATCATTACGATTGTATGTATGAATTTGTTTTATAACATTATGTGCAATAAAGTATATTCTATTCTATTCTATCTTTGCCCGGGGCTATAGTAATGCCTCGTAGGCCTAGGCCTAATGATAATTGTTGGACGTTTGTATATATTGACGTGATAGCGGCATGCTGGAATAATTATCCCAATTATAACTCTTAGGGAAGACCCGATCGGTGTGATATCACGACCTCCCCCTATCCCATCTTCCCTATCCAATTACTGCTGCCTGACCTCTGTATCGAATCTCCTTTATTTCATCTCTCTACCCCATCCCACCTCCCCTATATCTTCTATCCCATTCCAAAGTGTGACAACGCGTTGGTTCTTCAACTTCGTCCAAGGTTGGTTGGTTTAAAAACTTCGTCCCTGGTTTTGCAAACGTCTATAGATGACGATAACCACTTTCCATTAAGTTAGATAGTTTGCCTGGTCAGCGTCGCAATAAGCAGCGCCATAATATTGGCTTGTATTGAAGTGGTCCACTACATCATAGTTGGCCATGGAACGCCAACGAATGGCCAACTAAGTCGCAGACAAAGCCAAGGCAAAGCCCGCCAACACCATCGGATGCTGCAGACTGACCATCAAGAGACGTTGACAGACCACCGTTATTCGGCATACCAACAATTCCAAACTTCGTCACGGGCAGATGCCCGTCGAGTAGAAGCCTGGGCAGAGACTTTCCTCGACGCCCCTATCACGACGTCGCCTCCAATGGCCAAAGAGAAAGTAGACCACCGAGACAGATTCAAACGTGGAAACTTCCAAAAGACAGGGTTCGCATATATTTCAATAGCTGAAGAAACACATACATCATATTATCACGCATGTTTCACATAGGCGTAGATAGAGCTGATGATTCACCATTGGTTACAATCACGCACCTTTTACTTCATCTACTTTAATTAATCTCTTCTCTTCTGCACATTTATTAGCTATACATACATTAATAGTTAAATGCTGTTAAAACATCGTATAATATATCACTAATAAATATAATATACCTTAACCGCTTACAGCTCGTGACTTGGAAATGCATTTAAGCGTATGTTTCTTGCACATGGTGGTTGGTATTACTGAATAAGAACAATAAAATGCGAGCTTCCGAATAACTTCCTTATTCTGATCACGATATAGAAAACGTAACAAATAAAAACGTGTACGGAAAAGGAAAAGACATACAGTGCTATGTTAAACGATTAGGCGAAAAGATAGGAGGAGTATCTACTTCGGGAACAAGTCAAATATATATAACTACTAGCGGTCCCGCCAGACGTTATCCTGCCCTGAAAACAAGTAGTACAGCAGACTACCTGTCTACGCAATATCGGTGATAGTATTGTGAGTGAGACCTCTTATCGTCCGGACAGTGCATCATTAGTTGTGCGTGTAGGGGCAACCTTGTGGAGAAGAATCACATACTGTGTAGGTAGTTTAATTTTCTAAAAGTGTGTAAGATTACTGTAAAATGAAGAATAGTTGCAGGATTTTGATAATTTTTGAGTAGTAATTATGTATTTTGTGAGAAATGTGAACTTTATAGTCAAATACGGCCTTTTGAGTTGTCACAAGAACTCCGCACAACTCACTCAGTTGTTCGTGCCTACCCCGCAAGGGACCTGGCGTGAAGTTATGTATGTATGTATGTATGTACAAGAACTCCGTTGAATGGCATTAGCTGATAACCTACAGTTCAGCTGTGCTACACATAGACATAGGTAAGAAAATGAAGAAAATATATTGTAAACTAACATCTGGCTTAAAGGCCTAGCTGCCAAGCCATAAACCTAAATTAAAAAAACTGGTGTTTTCTTCCAATACTAAGTGCGTACCCCTGATCGCAAGTAACAATAATTTAGATGTTATTTTAAGAGCTGAATTTTGTTCTACAATACGAACTATATGGTATTAAATAGTTAACGATATAGCAAGAGAAATTTAATGTTATTGCTAGAAAAAATATGCAATTCAGAATAGGTGTTTCGTATTTTTATACATTCCCCTTATGAGCCGACATCCGATAGGCAATGGGGCGGGAAGTGAACAGAAATTGCTTGGAGAGGGCGTTATTCATTTTTTTTAAAATATAAATATCTAAAGGGAAAAAGGAACCCTTATGGTCTCACTCTGATGACTATTTGTCCGTAATGTTAAATATTATTTTTAATATTGAAAAGAAATTATGTCAAAATTGAGCTATATAACCCAGAAAGGTTACAAGAATTGGGCGTATTTTGAAAATGTATATATATATATATATATATATATATATATATATATATGTCGGAGGGAAGCTATAATTGAATGGATTGTTGTTTGGATGTATAACGCACAATATCATTTGTTTACATTTTAATTACTTCTAAAATTCTTAATTTAATTCAACTTGATTTGTTAAACGTTTCTATAACTTAAAGATCGTTCTAACCTAATAAAAGTTATGAATATTGTAATTAAATAAACGACCAATCAGAGCAGAGCAAATGTCTTGAGCGGGGTCAGACGCCCTCTATACTTGAGTAGTATCTACTTCGGTAGACGGAGGTGTTTTTGTGGCACATTTGGTTGGTGGCAACAGGTCGAGTTGGACCTTTGAAAATTTTAAAGAAAGTATTGAAGTTGGAAGTATGAGCGGGTGCCCTGAACCCGCTGCTCGGTCTAAACTATGTCAAAATGCTGTTCAAATCTTAATTAAAAGTGTATAAACCGTGGCTAGTGTGTTTTATGCTCGCATTTTATCCTGATGACGCCCACTAAACCTGCAATAACTAAAGAAGATGTCGTGAGAACGAGGCCGTTCTGCGACATCAAAAGTGGGATCTCAGCTTGCGCCCACAATGAAAGCAATGACTGCGAAGCCTTGCCAGTATAAGAAGGCGTGCTGATGGATTGAAGGATGCCCACAGTGGAAGCAAAAGCATTTGAGGACGATTGACATGTCGGGGCTGTCGGCGGAAATAGCAGCGACGTAGTGGTGACGTCCTGAATGTGCCTGTGGAGCGGCGGTGTGTCGGCCTATGCATGGTTTGGTCACCGTTGGGCCTACTGTGTGCCAGCAATGGTTCAAATTCACGTTAGTACAGCGAGTAGAAAGGCAGTTTTATGGATCGTGAAGTCTAATCTAAGGTAAAAATTACGTGCCTAATCTACTTGGCACAGGAGGTATGGTAATTTTTAATTATTATTTTAGTGCGAATTCTGAAAATGAAGAAAGCGAGATTTAAAAAAAATTATAGTTCATCGTTTGTGGTAGACAATTTTACTACCCTCATATTTAAGTGATATTTTTCGTGTACGAAAAATTACGATATGGTTGCCAAAAAATGGAAAACTAACAAATTACGTAGGTAGTTTACTTTTTCATCATTATTTTTGGGAGTTGGTTACTTACAAGAAATTTGTGTTCGTTATAAACGATGTGCGTGTATTCATTGTGTTTTCAAGTCTACCTTCCAAGAGTTTTTATAATGTGAAAATCGGGTCTAGTTTTTTAAACTATTTTACTTGGATTACGTATGGTAGAAAGTTGCCTTTGACATATTATTCCTATGCGACGTTTTCCTTGGTTTTCTGATTAAGGTAAGAAAACTTGTGTTCGTTAATCGTTATAAACGATGTGCGTGTATTAATTGTCTTTTCAAGTCTACCTTCCAAGAGTTTTTATAATGGGAAAATCGGATCTAGATTTTTTAAAATTATTTTACTTAGATTATGTATGGTAGAAAGTTGACTTTGACATATTATTCCTATGCGATGTTTTCTTTGGTTTTCTGATTAAGATACGAAAACTTCTGTATGTTATAAATGATGTGCATGAAATTCATTGTCTTTTCAAGTTTACCTTCCAATAATTTTTATGTGAAAATCGGATCTAGTTTTTGAGTTATTTTAGATTATGTATGGTGGACAGTTTGTTTTGACACATTATTCCTATGCAATGTATTCCGCTGGTTTTATGATTAAGATTTTCTTTCCTGTAAAAGTAAGTTTGCAGGCGTTATATGAAAGACATTTTAGATTCAGATGTTAATAATTTTACCGTGAAGAAAGTGTGGCTATGAAGAAGTTTGAAAGCCACTATAAGGTACTCGGGGGGTATTTACGTTAGTAGACACTGGTAAGTTGATTTTTTATTTAAGTTTATTTTTGTGATAGTTTCAAATTCGAATTAGGGTGAATACCCTAGTTATTGAACGCGTTGTAAATTGGAAAATTATTTTGAGTTTGTTTGTTCCTCTATTTTTATGAGTTTTCATAAGTTGTCGACCCTGGAGCCCGTACTGACAACCTTGGTTGCTCTGATTGTCTACTTTGGTCAAAATAGTGTCATCCGAGCCACGCCCAGCGGGGGTTGGTTGAAAGAACACACTCGTTTAATCTAGATGTATTGGTTCGATTGACTGATTGAGAAGTGTTGTTAGCGGATTGGATGACTGATGCGTTCACATGGTTTTTGTTTGAACTTGAAATAATGCAATTTCAATTATTATTAAACTTTGTAAATGTAGTTGACTATTATAACAGGTAGTTTTTAAATTTAAAGGTACATATAGAGTGAAAGATTTTAGTCTGATAGTTTAAATGCTAAATGTTTTTTAATGACCGTATTTCTCGAGTCTCTGGGTCTTGTTTTAACTGCTAATTATTGCTGGAGTTTTTGTAGCCCTGAACAATATTTCTAGTATTCAAGTTCAAGTAGTTTTCAAGTTTTTGGTACTTAAATGAGTTGGTACGTAGAGATTATGAATTGATGGTTGATGATGATGGTTGTTCTTGAAATAATAGTTGTTGGAAATTTTGAAAGTTTATTTTGACTTTGATGTTGAAGTAGAGGCATTAGGAGTAGCTGAGTGGTTGTTTGGGTTTATTTAAGCTTTGTAGCGGGCGCGGTGGCCATTACAAAGTGAAATGAGGCGAGGTGGCCATTACAAAGTGAAATAAGAGGCGAGGTGGCCATTACAAAGTGAAATGGAGGCGCGGTGGCCATTACAAAGTGAAATAAGATGCGAGGTGGCCATTTGGGTTTATGTCGGCTTTTTAGTGGGCGCCGTGGCCGTTGCAAAGTCGAATCAGTGGAATAAAAGGCGGGGTATTGAAAATTGAAATCAGTGG
Source organism: Dendrolimus pini (assembly GCA_949752895.1). NCBI lineage: Eukaryota > Metazoa > Arthropoda > Insecta > Lepidoptera > Lasiocampidae > Dendrolimus > Dendrolimus pini. The sequence goes on along the minus strand of OX457145.1, from coordinate 13,569,896 downwards.
AATGAGAGGCGAGGTAACGATTGAAAAGTGGTATCGATAGAATGAGATGCTGGGTATTATTTGGAGATATTTTTGTGTTTGATGTTTTGATTTGTGTTTTGATATTTGACACAAAATGCGTAGGTCGATGGGCGACGAGGTGGCAGTTTCGATACTGCTGACTTGATTTGGTGTGTAGTCTGGAGTCTGTTAGGACTCAGAACTCAGAAAAAAAATCCAGAATGAAGTTGTTGCGCAGAAGATAAAATGTACACGATGTCCTTGGTCAGGAGTGGCCGAACTATAATATCTCTTTCTTTTCTGCAGATAATCCATAATGGGCGGCCTATCACACGAGGGCGTGTAATACGTCAGGAAGGCCGTGTCGGAGGGAAGCTATAATTGGATGGATTGTTGTTTGGATGTATAACGCACAATATCATTTGTTTACATTTTAATTACTTATAAAATTCTTAATTTAATTCAATTTGATTTGTTAAACGTTTCTATAACTTAAAGATCGTTCTAACCTAATAAAAGTTATGAATATTGTAATTAAATAAACGACCAATCAGAGCAGAGCAAATGTCTTGAGCGGGGTCAGACGCCCTCTATACTTGAGTAGTATCTACTTCGGTAGACGGAGGTGTTTTTGTGGCACATTTAGTTAATTTAGATTTGATCAACATTATGACATAGTTTAGACCGAGCAGCGGGTTCAGGGCACCGCTCATACTTCCAACTTCAATACTTTCTTTAAAATTCTCAATGGTCCAACTCGACCTATTGCCATCAACCAAATGTGCCACAAAAACTCCTCCGTCTACCGAAGTAGATACTACTAAAGTATAGAGGGCGTCTGACCCCGCTCCGAGCCATATGCTCTGCTCTGATTGGTCGTTAATTAAATCACAATATTCATAACTTTTATTAGGTTAGAACGATCTTTAAGTTATAGAAACATTTAACAAATCAAATTTAATTAAATTAAGAATTTTAGAAGTAATTAAAATGTAAACAAATGATATTGTGCGTTATACATCCAAACAACAATCCATCCAATTATAGCTTCCCTCCGACATATATATATATATATATATATATATATATATATATATATTATATATATATATTATATATATATATTTATTTATTTATTTTTGATGCAAAATGAATAAATTAAAACTAAAAATATGAAAATAATATATATAATTGGTATTTTCTAATTTTCTCATACAAATGGATAAAAAAAAAGTGTGTGTACTTATGTACACGCGTTAGAAGTTATACTTCTTTGGCGTAACAAGATACAAATCTTTTCAAAGATTTTATCTTTCGCATTATTCTACGTTTGTAGAAAAAACGACACTAACAATAGAAAAACTAAAATGTTGACTATACCTAACTTCAAGGTGTCAGTTTTTCGTGACGGTGTGCGCGCGCATCGTAAACATTTACTCTCATCATTTTTCCCTAACGCGCCAAAAGAAGTATAACTTCAAAAAATTTACATTATTTCTTGGTCTATATATTTAATATAAAGCATTAGATAATATTATTTTCACTTTTTTATAGGATTTTAGATAAAAAAAAAATAAAGCACTATACGGGCAAGTGCAGCCTGCCTTTGCCGGTAATCGGTAAAGGCAATCATTGATTTATACATTTTATGCAAAGAAAAAATAATTTATAAACCGATCGTCTACTCTATATCACTTTTATTCCCCCAAGCCTTACAAACAAGGATCCCTTGTATCTAATTACCACAGTGAAAAATAGGAAAAATAATAAAATGCGACCTTCACAGTCGCATTGCGGTTTGAGTCACTAACTGGTTAGGTTTAAATTAAAAAGTGGGACCTATTTTTATACCCTACCCAAGAACGTTTTGTCTACCGAGTTCGCAACGATTACTTTTAGACTAGGTTTCACCCGAGGATTTACACGCGTAAACTTATTTTGTCGTAACAGATATATATCCCAAAAATATATTATTTTCCAAGACACAGATATCCCAAGTATAATTGTATATACTAGGGGTGTCCAATGAAGCGATAATGAGTATGACACAATTTTTATCTAATGTTATTTTATTTTTCGACGTAGTCATCTTTCAGTTTTATACACTTTGTATAGCTTTATTTTGTATATATTTTACTTTGTATATATTTATTTCACTTTGTATATATTAAAACTAAAATTCCCTTTAAAAAAAATCTTCTTCTTGTTCCTTTAAAAAATCGTGTACCGTGGCGACTACTGCGTCATCATCTTCAAGTTTATGGCCTCTGAGATATTCCAATAACCGCGGAAATAGGTAGAAATCACTAGGAACTAGGTCCAGTGAATATGGAGAATGTTCCATCAATTCGAAGCCTGTTTCTTGAATGGCAGCCATCGCAACTCTAGACATGTGCGCCGGGCCGTTGCTTGCATATTTCCTCAAGGAACTTTGTTATTTTTCCTGCGTACAAAGTCCCCGTAATAGTGGTTCTATTATTAAGGTATTCGATCATTACCACCCCTTGGCTGTCCCAGAAAAAACAGCCCATGATCTTACCGGCAGATGGAATCGTCTTAAATTTCTTCGGATGCAGATGACGGTCTCTTCCAAGTCGTGGACTGTGTTTTCCTATTCATAGTATTCATAATTCACAGTTAATTGTCCATTATGGACTCTGAGTGCGACTGTAAGAATATAAAGTTTCACAACCATGAAGCGACTGCAGTATATTAAATTGAAAGTGTGACCGGCTTCGACCTTCGTCTTTATGGTTAACATGCTGTATATAATCGTGCTATATTTAAAAACAAATTGGTCAAGTACGTCATATTCTACAATCTATGAAAGGTTCCATGGAGGTGACAGACGTCCACTGCTTTTTCATTTAAGTATATATAAAACTAGCTGACCCGGCGAACTTCGTACCGCCATTATTTCTGATTAGGAGGATTCTAGAACCCGATCTCTGCGCCGCCTACCGGTTCCAATTGTGTATCTAAACCACCCGGGCAGCCACTCAAACAGACAAAAACAAAATCTCCAAAATCGGTCCAGGTGATAAGGAGGATTCTATAACCCGATCCCAGCGCCACCTACCGGTTACAATTGTGCACCTAAACCACCCAGGGACTCATTCAAATACGCAAAACAAATTTCATCAAAATCGGTTAAGTCGTTCTCAAGTTATGCGCGTATATATATATCTACGAATCATTTTTATATATAAGATAAATAATAACCATCTGTAAACGTCCCACTGCTGGGATTGGGCCTCCCACTATATGAGAAAGGACAGTATACCCGCCACGCTTGTCCAAGGCGGTTTTGCAGGTATGACACATCGGTTATCTCGATGAGCAGGTTTCATCACGTTTTCTTTCACCGTTATTAGCACGTGGTAATTGTAATAATATGAACATTAGATAAACTGCCTAAGTAGTGTATGCGTTCCAGCCGGATTCGAAGCCGAGCCCTTTGAGTCTGAGACGCGTGCACTAGCCGTCACGCTACTACGACTAATGGCCCTGGTGGAAGAACAGCGCTGGTTATCTCAACCGGCAATTTAGCTGAGCTAGGTCCAATTTAGAACTACATTTACTAATTGTTTTTTTTAAATAGTTAAGTGTTTTTATATTGTAGTTGTAAATAAAACTTATTTTCTTCTTTCTTTCTTTCATCCAGAAAATAAGCACTGTTCCCGAGGGATATAATATTAAAATGGGTGGGAGTTAAATAACAAGCTACACTATTCCCGGGTGGCATAGGCTATATTATATTTACAAAAAAAATAGGAATCCTTACTAAAACTCCAATAAACTAACCCAAGGTGTAAAAAAAATCCTAAAATTGCGTGCGCTGCGAAAACTATTGATGATAGGATAAAATAATGTACTACGACTTTGTTGAACTCATTATTATTTACAAAAAGTGTCGCGAAGGCATATGTCTAACTATTATAGTTATGCCACAACAAGTGTTCTTTTATTTTAAAAAAATAATTAAAATGCCGCCGCTAGAAAAGGCTCTTTATTTGTATCTTGGTATTAATCCTTATCAAAATAAATTACTTCATATTCAAGAGTGCTTCAATACCTTTATATAACTTTTTGAATTATTCAATTCGGAAATCCCATTCGAAAGATATCGCGAGTTTAAAAATGTAAGAATTAGAACACGCGGCCGTGACGCTTTTTCGTGTGCGAAAAATCGTTACACCCCGTCTATATAGAAGTTTCACTTCAAAAAGAAATTATCAATCAAATTGGTTTGTGTTAGCTTGATTTACGGCAGAATGTCACGGAACCCTAACAAATAATGTTAAATTTCATGCATTCGATATGACTGTGGGTTTTTTCTGTGACGAGGTCAAAGAGGGTTGCTCCAAAACAAGCTTGGAATTGAAATATTGACTATAGAATTCAAATTAATTCACGTATCGTGAACCGCATCTACATAATTCATTCATTTATTAGTAGTGCTAGCGAAACTTCGTTAGCGTTGGCATGAGAACGTGCTTGTTGGTGAATTACAACGCCAATTTTTGGCCATATTAATCTAATTTAAACTACTGTTGGCAACCCAAATTTATGGCAGCTAATATATTGTTACGAGTCGCGAGACTCGAATTAAAATGCCGTTTGAATTATTATAGAGTTTATTACAACTATACAAACACGTATAACACAGGTACAAATATAACCGAACACAACAAATCCAAACGTAATGCAGAAGGTCGTAATTCAATAAAACGAGCAAATTCCGTCACTATGGTTCCCGATTGTAGTACACACGTCTCGCTTCGATCATGCTTCCCGCTCGACTGCCCCTCCCTCCATGAGCTCGTTTTATACTGCACAAATGCTATGTGCCCGCCCGGCAACGTGGACCGAATTTCCTAGAACAACAAATGCAAACGTAATGCAGAAGGTCTTAATTCAATAAAACGAGCAAATTCCGTCACTATGGTTCCCGATTGTAGTACACACGTCTCGCTTCGATCATGCTTCCCGCTCGACTGCCCCTCCCTCCATGAGCTCGTTTTATACTGCACAAATGCTATGTGCCCGCCCGGCAACGTGGACCGAATTTCCTAGAACAACAAATGCAAACGTAATGCAGAAGGTCTTAATTCAATAAAACGAGCAAATTCCGTCACTATGGTTCCCGATTGTAGTACACACGTCTCGCTTCGATCATGCTTCCCGCTCGACCGCCCCTCCCTCCATGAGCTCATCGCTTTATACTGCACAAATGCTATGTGCCCGCCCGGCAACGTGGACCGAATTTCCTAGAATCAGCTTGTATTTTAAAATACGTAACACCTGTTAATGATTACAATGCAACAATTGGCCGTTCTCTAGCAACTTATGCCAATAAATAAGTAAAGAAAAGAAGACTTGTATAAAATGTGTTTTCTTTTACATATGCAGGTTGGTTTTGTTTTTGTTGGGACCTGAGTTGTAACAATATGTTTATAGGAGATAATTATTATGAAGTTACAATTTTAGTCGTTACTTGTATAATAATGTCATAATTTAATAAATTTTGTTAGTATCACGAAACAATGGTTATTTAAAGGCAGTTTATTAACATTTTGCAGTGGATGAGAAGGTTTATTAGTGAATACAGTACTGTTATAATTAATAAACGATTGGTGGTATTTGTTTTTTTTGTATTGACAAGTTGGTGGATATTTTGGATTGCGAACAATTGACGGTACTTTCAAGTAATTTATAGTATTTAAGCGGTCGGTATTTCATAGCAATGTTATATTATTACCCGTGTTTTTTTGCTCCTTTTTGATTGCCCAATGTATGGTAACCAATTTAGTTGATCCCTCTAATATCAGCATTAGTTTTATTCATAATTCATTCGCAGACAGGGAGCCAAAAAATCTAAGTTGTATTTTTGAAATTCATTCTATTGTCACTTTTCATTTTTTATATTCATTGTACAAACGCAATCTCTCTATACTCTATACTAATAATATAAAGAATAAACTCAAAAACGACAAGAATTATTTCGAAAATTTATTGACTAAATACTAATATTATTCCCGGTTAAAATAGGCTATATAAAAATTACCAAAAATTACTATCAATCTAAACAAAAATACTTCTCGCTGGAACCATGTGGGCTTAAGTGGGACCCGGGGTGGTTTAGATATACAATGAGACCCGGTAGGTGGCGCTGAAATAATTTCTTTTTCAGGGCAAGATAGCGTCTTTCGAGACACCTAGTCATAGATAAAGTACAGATTAAGAATTATTCAAAACGACTACCAAACCTTAAACCAAAACATTAGCGTCATGCGAAATTTATTGCCGGTTTGAAAATTCGTAAAATAAAAAATATCCGCTGCTAGTTGTTATCTATAGACACACAATTTCACTAATTTAATATTCACATAATAAAGATAAAGCGTAAAAGAATAATGGTCTAAGGTTAAAAACACATCGTTTTGATGTCGAACACGTTTTAATTATGACCATTAGAGGCATATTTAATTATAATTGATAGTGACAAACCGTGTCCAAACAAGTCGATCAATAATATTGTAAACTTAAATAAAACTGGGCATTAGTTGTGTTGCGAATTTGCATATTTTTTAAGGCGAAGTATTTATAAACAAAGCTAAAACTAAATAATTAAAATGAACAAGTTGGCGGTAGGCTAGATAAAACTTTAAAAACACTTGACATCTTTGTCTTCAATGATCACGGCTCCTAAAAATTGTCCGAAAAGTTAGAATAATAAAAATCAAATAACGTTGTAACGCCTTTGGTGTTACCATAGGCGATTGTAACCGTTTTCCATTACATGGGCCGTCTGTCTGCCTGCCAAACTAATGCAATAAAAAAAAGAAAACCTGTCAATTTGTATGAATCAACCAAAGTGATATATAAAAAAAAACATCAACTTGAATCATTCAATGTCATTGATGATGAACCACAAATTGGATACCAATACCAAGTGGAAACAATTGTTGATCCGCCCAAGAGCAGAATATAGAAGAAACTGTTTCCCCTATATTCAGCATAACAGTTATACAATTAGTGATCAATAATAATTTTGGTCTTCTAAAGTGGTGTTGACCATAGTAAAATAAAGGCGTTCAGTTATAAAAACCATAGATGAAAGGAGAGGAAGATTGTGAATGAGGATTGGAGAAGACTCCACAGCTAAACTAACCGATTAAAATATTATGATGATGAGTAATTTTATAATATAAAGCTGTATAATATGGAAATACTTAATTTTCTGTAAATAAATGAGTTATTATTAATAATAATGTTTTTTTTATTACATTATTTTATATTTCTTAAATTCTAGTTCTCTAGGCTCTAGCAAACAGACTGACGGTCCAGACAACAGAGATGCTAAAAATATGCTGCCAATCTCAAAAGGGGTACTGAAACATGACCACTAATGTCGTGTCGAACATAACTCACGGTTGTTATGGCGATATACTCTAAGTCTAGACTCTATAGACTGGTAAACAAGTGCTTTTTGGACCAACTTTTTTCAACAGTCTCCGAAAATTATAAATGAGGTTTCTGTGGTATAAAGGTATGTGAAGTTACTGCAATAAACCAGTTATCCGCTGACCACGGTTGTTTCAATACGTCCCCCTTGCACTCGAATATATCACATTTGGCGACGAGTCACTGTCACGGCAAGATGGCGGACAACGCGCGTGCTATCGGCAATATTAAAGAATTTACTGTAAACGATTCATGGCAGAGTTACATAAAACGCATCAAAGCATTTTTCGTGGTGAATAATATCAAACCTGCAATGCAAACGTCGTTTCTAATCACGTTAGTGGGAAATGAAACATACGAATTGATGACAGTATTATGCAGCCCTGAAGAACCGGAAAGTAAATCATTCGAAGATTTAGTTTCAATCGTCGACAATCATCTAAACCCAAAAGCCAGCGACATGGCAGAAAGAATGAAACTCCGAGCATGTTTACAAAACTCCAATGAGTCGGTAAACGAGTATTTACTAAGATTAAAAAAATTAGCAATGACATGCAAATTTAAAGGGCAAGAAGCGCTTGAAGAAAACCTACGTGATCAATTCACATACGGTTTAAAAAATGAAAAATATAGACAAAGGCTGTTAGCTGAGCGGGAACTCAGTTTTACAAGGGCGGTGACATTAGCGACCACCCTGGAAGCAGCAGAGTTTGAAGCAAAATTAGGTGGCGGCGGTAACCAAAATGAAGGAGAGGCATCTCAATCTGGCATGTACGCAGTCCATTCCAGCGGCGGTAGCGGCGGAGGGGCGCGCGGCGGCCGAGCGAGCGCATCGCGCGGCGCCGGCGGTGGCAACAACGGCGGGCGTACCGGCGCGCCACGTGACCCACGTGCGTCCACCAGCTACGGAGGTTACGACAAATGTTATCGGTGCGGTTCGCGGCAGCATTCCGCAGATAAATGTGTATATAAAAGTGCAATGTGTTACAAGTGCGATAGAGTGGGCCATATAAGCCATATGTGTCGTAATAAAAGAAACAACGCAAAGATTTTTCAAGTGCAAAATAGCGATTCAGAAGGAGACGGCGGGTCTCCCACGCTATACAGGCTAGGCGACGCAGAGGAATCTGACCGGCCATGGTATTGTAAATTAAATGTTGAAGGCGTCCAGTTAGATATGCAAATCGACAGTGGTTCCTCGGTAAGTGCCATTTCGAAACAAACTTACAATAAATTGTACAAAGGCAGACCGCTAATTTCGTCGAACAAACTGCTAACTGTATATAGCGGTGAACAAATTAGGCCAATTGGTATTATGCCCGTTAACGTTATTAATAATAACAATAAATCATTTACGTCACAATTGTTTGTTATGGATAATGGAAATTGTCCTCCGATTTTAGGTAGGAAATGGATGCGTAAATTACAAATTAATTTCCCTGCAATTAATTACTCTTCAATTTCATGTAACGAAAATGAAATAATTTTAAATAATATTATTCAAAAATATACAAATGTATTTAAACCGGGTATCGGTACGTTCAACCGCGGCACCATTAGTCTGCAAATATGTCCAGGGGCCGTTCCTGTGTGGAAACGGGCCCGGGTAGTTCCTCACGCATTGAGGGCTGCAGTGGACACAGAACTTAACAGGTTACAGGCAGAGGGCATAATTAGCCCTGTTGAGGAAGTCGGTGGTTGGGGTACACCTATAGTGCCCGTTAGAAAACCATCTGGAGAAATCAGGATATGTGGTGATTTCAAGTTGACAGTTAATCCAGTCCTAATTGATGATAGATACCCCCTTCCGCGTATTGAGGACGTTTTCACAGCCTTGAGAGGGGGTGAAACATATAGTAAAATTGATTTAAAAAATGCATTTCAACAGCTAGTGTTAGATGATGAATCTAAGAAATTATGCACAATTGTAACGCACAAAGGAAACTTTGTCTACAATCGTTTACCTTTTGGTATTAAAACAGCGGCAAATAAATTTCAAAGAATTATGGATTCCTTATTTAAACTAAAACATGTAACGGTATTTGTTGACGATTTGATCATAACAGGAGAAAATAGAACTAACCATATCAATAATTTATATAAAGTTTTCAAAATATTAAACGATTCTGGATTGCGAATAAGTAAAGAAAAATGTTGTTTCTTTCAAAAGAAGGTTTCATATCTTGGGCATATAATTGATGCAGAAGGATTACACACAGAAACTAAAAAAGTGGATGCGGTTCTGGCCGCGGCTAGGCCACACAATATAAATGAGCTAAGAGCATTTTTAGGCTTAATTAACTACTATTCTAGGTTTATAAAAAACTTTTCGAATATAATTACTCCATTATACGATTTATTAAAGAAAAATAAAATATGGCTATGGTCAGATGAATGTGAAAATGCATTTATAGATATCAAAAACATGTTAAAAAATTCTAATGTTTTGATACACTTTAATCCGAGCCTCCCCCTAGTGTTATCATGTGACGCATCACCATTTGGCGTGGGGGCATGGCTTGCGCACGAGATGCCAAATGGGCAGCTCCGTGCCATCGCGCATGCGAGCCGCACGCTCACAGCGGCCGAACAAAACTATAGCCAAATATGTCGGGAAGGTCTCGCTATCATTTTTGGAGTACAAAAATTCCATGAGTTTATTTATGGAAGGCATTTTATATTAGTTAGTGATTGTAAACCTTTATGTTCTATATTTGGGCCCAAAAAGGGTATTCCCTTAATGATGGCGGGTCGACTACAAAGATGGTCTATTATCTTAAGCGAATATAATTATTCTATAAAATGTGTTAAGTCAAAAGATAATTGCTTAGCTGATTGTTTATCTAGGGCAGCAAGTATGCAATTTGACCAATGCAATAAAGACAATAAATATAGTAGTAGGGAGAAAGAAAGTGTTTATGGCAACATAAATTTTTTAGAAATGCCTAAACCCATTGATTATAAGGAAATTGCATTACGAACAAGAAAGGATGAAAAACTTAATAAAATTTTTAAATATATAATGCAGGGTTGGCCATCAAAAAGAAATATTCCAGAGGATTGTAAGGAATTTTACAATAGAAAAGATTTTATTTCTTCTGAACATGGGTGTCTTTTATTTGGATATAGAGTGATAATTCCAAAATGCTTACAAAGTTCAATATTAAAAGAATTACACAGTAGTCATCTAGGTATTGTTAAAATGAAATCTCTAGCACGTACTTATGTATATTGGCCTAAAATGGACAGAGATATCGAAACAATGTGTACTTCTTGCGAAGTATGTGCAAAAGAGAGGGATAATCCAAATAAAAGTACTTTAGTTCCTTGGTCGTGGCCTACCACACCTTGGTACAGGCTTCATTTAGACCATTTAGGCCCATTCAATAATCGTAATTATCTTGTCATAATTGATGCTCATTCAAAATGGATTGAGGTTCTCAAAGTAAGTTCTACTTCATCAGACGTCACAATACGTCATTTAAGGGAACTTTTCGCTCGATTCGGATTGCCAAACGAAATTGTTACAGATAATGGCCCGGGCTTTGTTAGTAAAATATTTTCAGAATTTTTAACAAAAAATGGTATTATTCATAAATTGACAGCCCCTCGACATCCACGTAGTAACGGTGCCGCTGAAAATGCTGTTGGTTTAGTAAAAAAATGCTTAAAGAAGGCTATTCACGAAGGAACTGCTGTCGAAGTTGCCTTGAGTAGATTTTTGTTAAACTATCGTAACTGTGTGCAAAGCACAACACAAAAGTCACCCAGTGAAATGTTAATAGGCCGTAGATTACGTTCATGCTTAGATTTAATAAGACCTGATACTAAAAATATTGTGATTAACAACCAAACAAAACAAATAAATGCTTTTGGAGGTAAAGACAGACATTTTGAAGTAGGGGCCCTAGTAATGTTTAAGAAATGGCAAAAGAACAAAGAAATTTGGGAAATAGGTACCATTAATAAAATTATTGGCAATACTATGTTTGAAATAAAATTTGGAGAAGAAAGACATAGGCGTCATATCGATCAAATTTTTCAAATACCCAAAACTTATAGTAACAAACAGAAAGACAACATAATATTTAAAGAATGTGAACCCCCAGTTGTTGACTGCAATGTACCAATAAATAATCCAAGTGTAAGTGGCGGTATGACTTCTCAACTCTCAAATAAACCCGATCAAATAAATTCTCCTCTTTCACCCCCCCATATGGATAGAGAGGAACCTCAGGAAAACCTAAATATACATATTGATAATGAAAGAAGAGAGAGCATCATACCGCACACAACATTAGGTAGAAAAAGAAATTATTTTCCAGACTCTGATTAGCAATTTTTTTTTTAAATACTCCAACTGTATAAGTATAATTTTTAAGTGTCTTTTTTTTTTTAGCAAATAAGATTTGATTTTTTTTGGAACAGATTTACATGTATAATATTAACTTAAGTATATTTTTTTTTTGTACTAGTACATAAGTTCGTTATATTTTTTTTTTTATTGGGATGTATAAAAATTTAGGGGGGGAAATGTGGTATAAAGGTATGTGAAGTTACTGCAATAAACCAGTTATCCGCTGACCACGGTTGTTTCAATACGTCCCCCTTGCACTCGAATATATCACAGTTTCATTCGATTCGGAATGGCATCTAGATGATTTTTGAAAAAAATGAAGTTCCGCTTGCAAAAATTGTAAAAATTATTAACAATTAACAAAAAATAGGGGGGGGGGGGGTAAGTTTTTTGCAAATATCTCAAAAGTAATAAAGATTTTTCAAATTTGATAAAAGATTCGAAAAGAGGAGGAAATTTCCTAAAAAAAGTCTCGACTTCCGAAACTGTGAGATCAATATTTATAATTTTTCCAGAGGGATGAAAATACGGCCGAAAACGGGTACTCTGGCTTACGCAAGCCACACCCACATCGGCCCTCTAATGAATAAATATTATTTAAACATACTAAATATGAAAATAAAAAATTAAAAAAATTCAGGCACTAACTGAATAGATGAATGAACAATAATCTGCTTGAAAATTTTATTTATAACAATTTTTCATTTAGTTATTCAATAGTTAATTAATAATTTTTTTTGCTTGAACATGAACATTGCAAGTGTGATAATTGTTAAACTATAAATTTAAGATTTTTTTCCTTTCTTGGAGCAATTCTTGAAAGGCTTTAGAATAGAACCCCGTTGAAAAAATTAGAAAATATTTATTATTCATTTTTTTATTAATAATTTTCGTTGTTACAAAATATTTTTGTTTTGCTTGAACATAAACATTGCAAGTGAGATAATTGTTAAACTATAAATTTAAGATTTTTTTCCTTTCTTGGAGCAATTTTTGAAAGGCTTTAGAATAGAACCCCGTTGGAAAAATTAGGAAATGTTTATTTTTCATTTTTTTATTAATAATTTTCGTTGTTTTAAACTTATAGTTTTGTAACAACGAAAACTATTAATAAAAAAATGAACAATGTTTATGGTTCATTTTCTAATTTTTCCAACGGGGTTCTATTCTAAAGCCTTTCAACAATTGCTCCAAGAAAGGAAAAAAATCTTAAATGTATAGTTTAACAATTATCACACTTGCAATGTTCATGTTCAAGCAATTTTTTTTTATTAATTAACTATTGAATAAATAAATGAAAAATTGTTATAAATAGAATTTTCAAGCAGATTAAGTTCAGTTAGTGCCTGAATTTTTTAAATTTTTTATTTTCATATTTAGTATGTTTAAATAATATGTATTCATTAAAGGGCCCATGTGGGTGTGGCTTGCGTAAGCCAGAGTACCCGTTTTCGGCCGTATTTTCATCCCTCTGGGAAAATTATAAATATTGATCTTACAGTTTTGGAAGTCAAGACTTTTTTTAGGAAATTTCCTCCTCTATTCGAGTCTTTTTTCAAATTTGAAAATTCTTTATTACTTTTTGAGATATTTGCAAAAAACTACCCCCCCTTTTTTTAGTTAATTGTTAATAACTTTTACAATTTTTGCAAGCGGAACTTCATTTTTTTCAAAAATCATCTATATGCCATTCCGAATCGAATGACACCTCATTTATAATTTTCGGAGACTGCTGAAAAAAGTTGGTCCAAAAGGCACTTGTTTACCAGTCTACTAGACCATAAGCGGTAGTGAACCAAATGTACTACCACTTGATTGTGGGTAGTTTCGTTAAGCCGCCCGGCCGCAGACTCCGTTCATGTATAGCTCGACTATTACTGTATATCTTATATTTATGTACAGTGTGCGTTGTCTTAATTTCAGAACAATAAATCTTTTTTTCTATTTTTAACAAAGGTTAATCGCTTCGCCTTAACAGCCTAACCTGGCAATAAAAGAAAAAGATTTCTAACCAGCCAACACGCCCCGAAGCCATGTTTTGAGTTGACTTCCTTTCTATTTTACTATTGATTAAGCTTTATGCGGATGTAATTGAGCACTAAAACTCATGTCATCATAAAAATGTGTGGTGTAATTTATTGTTGCCAATATATTCCTGAGCAGACACCAATGTATTGGGCAAGTTATCTATAGAATGTATATTAATAAGTATATATAAATTAAGTTAGTGCACTCGCATTTCGATGCAGGTTTCAGCGTAATAATTCTCTACAGCGTTACCATATGGCAATTGTAACAATATGCAAATTAGATCAGAAAACTGTCAAGCGATTCATATTTTTCAGCCAAGATTCGAAACCGCACTCTGAGTTTGAGGCAAGAGTGCGCTAACCTAAGCTGCCACGGTTATAGAGAGATGTAAGTTATTTTTGATTAAATACAATTTTAAGGTTGTTAGATCCTCACAATTTATTTTTATTAATGTGGGTAGTTTTATGAGTTCCGCTGGCTTATGTTTTTCGCCGCCGTTGCGTGGTGGCGCACTTGTTAATAATATTTGAATGTACCGTCATTTTATATTCGCAGTCCAAAATGTTCGGTAACTTGTATATACTTGTTATAAATATTACTAGTCACATTGAGTATATATAAACAGTATCGTAGCCAATAGCAAGTAAGAAGTACTTGCTTGTTACTGATTGTACTATTTCAATTTATCCCGTGGATTGAAAATGATAGTACAATTTCAAAGTTATAATTATGGTTTTGCTCTTCTCAAGAATTAACTGCTACAAGATGGATGGGTACTAAACTAAAAAAGAGATGGATGGATTATGTGAAGGATGGTATGATGATTTGTAGTGTGACAGAAGATGTATGTCAGAATAGAGGAGTATGGAAGGAAGACATATTGTGTCGGTCCCAAACAATTAACAGAAGGTGAAAGAAAAGAGTCTTCTTAAAGATTGTTAATAAACCTTTATTATTTACTACAACAGATCTAAATATCTGCATTAAAATATTTATTGTTTTGTGATACTTAAACCATATTTTATATCCACTAGGTATATAAGTCAAGTCAAGGGGGCAGTCAAGCGACGATTACGATACGAGCCTGACGTGTGTACAATCGGGAATCTAATAGTGACGGACTTTGCGCGTTTTATTGGATTACGACCTTCTGCATTACGTTTGGATTTGTTGAGTTCGGTTATATTTGTACCCGTGTTATACGTGTTTGTATAGTTCTAATAAACTTTATAGTAATTCTAACGGCGTTTTAATTCGAGTCCTGCTAAATTGGTAACAATAAAAACAATTGACATTTGTAGTCTTTACCATAACTCTTCACTGTGCGTAAACTTGTTAGGAAAGCGACTATTATTAACTGCTTACATGAAAGCGTTTGACTTAATTGGAAAAACAGCATTAAAAGTTTAGCTTAATTTCCGGTTACAAACGAATGCTCACGCTTAAAATTTTATATAATAATCTGTTTTGGATATTAAAATCTTGTTGAATGAGGTAATAACAAGCTTATGTAAATAAAACAATTTTTAAATCATCGCCGTAATATGAAATCAATTTAAGATTTATAAGATATATCCAATGGTTGCTTAATTAAAATTTAACATATTTTTTGCAAAACAAAATTTTACCGACAAACGAATATATCATTAATGATTATCATTCATTATAGTATACAAATATTACGTAAATCATGATTGAAATTAATTGAATTTTATCGCGTGAAAGGAAACATAGAAAGTTGTTGCAAATATTTTATCCAATTTTAGTGAATGAGATGAATTCTTAATGTCATTTACTAGCCTTTCCATTTTGCGGTAATTAATTGTTATGAATTGTTTCTGAGAGCGGTGCTTTTGATGATTACGTGGAATTATTTTTAAGTGTGGAATGAGTGCAGTCCAAATTTAAATTGCTTCTGTAAGGGCATCCAGTTGGCAAAACAAGCAGTTTAAAGAGGTCGGTCACCATGTAGCATGGGTAGTCAATTACACAGGTAGCGTGTAGATATGTAGTTTATAATTTAGCAAGATAGCACTTTTGGTTAATAACAAAAACTGTACTGTACGGTGCAGGTGGTGTAGTCAATGACACGCCCCTTAATATTGACTGTATTTATTACAGGCGCAATAGGCATGATCAGCACTACTGTACTAAACGGCACGTTCAAGTACATCAACACAAGTTAGCACTAGAATCCGGATGTTCCTCTAAGACTGATAGCACTAATTGTGTATATTTCACTGATCAATACTTGTTGTGCTAATCAAACACAAGATCCACGAAAGTCAAGTTAAGTTTTCAAATGGGGGTAGACTGTAGAGTCTTCCAAATGCTTCCTGATATTTCTGGTCTTCCTTTTCTGCTCTTGTATACTTGATCAATTGACTACAATTGACGCTGACTATGCCGATGGCTCCCACCACACTCGCTAAGATAATATTTTTAAGCAGACGCTTAGCTGCTAATCGAGATCGCTACATACTAGTATTCGCAGTAAGCAGGGCGTGGGAATATGGGAGTTCCAGGGGAGAGGTCAGGGGGGTGATTCTGTCCGCAACATGTATCTATAAAATTTTATGGATTCTCAATAGATATAGCCGTTCAGGGGTATATACGGTCTTATTAATATAAAGAACAATAACCCACATTCTATGGCGACCATGCCAGGATTTGAACTTGTAGGGTCACTCACAAACGTCGAGAAATTTTCCGTGTCCTAACGGGTAAGTCCCGAACGAATCAATTTTTAATTCGACAGAACGTGAAACGCTATTAAGAAATCCTGTCGGAAACACACTCTCCAATGTGTTCCACCATACCACCACCATACTATATCAGCGCAAAAGCCTGAAGCAGGTAAATAGGTAGTTAACGTCGCCTATATATGTTTTCAACACCAGGGGCGTTGCTAACGCGTTACCGGACCCTATGAAGTCACAACAGTTATAAAAAAAATATAACGTCCTTAAACGACCACATGCCGTAGCGCAGATGGAATTCTTCGGCGGGATGTTTCCTCCAGATCATTGTTGTATGCATGGCAGCTTAAGGATAGATGTGGTCCTTAAGCTCTCGCATGTGGAGGTGGTTAAGCTTCCACTTTCCCAGTAGCCCTGCCATGAGGTGAAGGAAGTAACAACGGTTTAGAGGCTAAACCCAACTCGGGTTTTAATAGGGTGGTAATAGTACTTCTTCTTTAATAAATTCAAATAGAAATAAAAAAAGAAGTACTTGAACTTTCCTATTATTAAATGGCTTAAGATCTGGATTTATTACATAAATCGTAAAATAACAACACGTTCCCATAATTCCGCTTATTAAGTATTAATCCTTATTGCGTTTTATGTGCTTTATTTCCTTGAAATTAGGGTTGCCGTGACAAATTCTAAAAAATCCCGAAACGTGCTTCTGCAATAATTGTCCGTGCAGTAACGGAGAAGGAATACAATTTTACTGAGGCCGGGCGGCCTGTCGTAAGAGGCGACCAAACAACGCACTGCCAGGTGGTAGGGCATTTGCCCAACTGGATGGCTACCGCCCCTGGTCTAAAGTATGTCGCCATAACAACCTTGTGGTCTGTTCCCATATTAGTGACCAGGTTCCAGTCTCCTTTAGCAGAGCAGCAGCGCATTTGTAGCACCTTAGGTGTTGCAAATGTCCATAGGTGATGGTAACGGCTTACCATCAAGGCCGTCTGCCTGTCTGCTGAACTTCTGCAATAAAAAAAGTATTCTGTATATATTAGTTATTTATTCATCCACCTGGCTAGAAGAAACTGCATATGTTTTACGTGACAACATACTCGTAAAATCTTTACCGACAGGGAATAATAATAAAAAAACGCGCGTCTCGGGACGCCAGACAGAAGTGATAACTAAACTAATCTAAGTTGAACTATTTAATATTAAAATTGTTTAAATTGAGAAAAGCTTAGGTTATTACTTAACGTTATGCCTAATAACATACATAAATATACATTATAATAATTTGTACACATGTATAATATATACAATATATACTAAACGTCTGTCCTAATACGGCTAGCGCTGTGGGTGAGAGTGAGAGAGGAGGAGTCTGCCTACCACTGCCGTTTGCGTGAGAGGAAGGGAAGCCAGACAGACTGGCGCCGTAACGCGTTACGTAACGAAGCGGTTTACCCTCCCATAAGAAGTTATTACTTCAAAAAAATGGAATTACGAGATATTTCAATGACGGGCAACATTAGCTAAAACGCGAACAATCGCCGCGATCAAGCCGTGCGCTGACAGCGATGCGCGTCTATTACCATACAATGAGTGCGTGCTCCCGCGCATCAATGGGACGGAATTATAGGGTCACCATACACTTAATAGGTATTTTCTTAAGTTTTCGCGACTTGTATACATAATAAAACTACGTTTTCGCGCTTTTCAGTGGCCGTGGTCACGGACGACAGAGTTAACATTTGTCCAAACGAAAACGTCGGACAAACCAAAACTTAATAAATTATCGCGCTTAAAACCGTTAAAACTTAGTTTTATCACCATACACTGTTATGCTCTACGACTTTAGGATCATCATCATAACGGATATTTTGTCATAACAGTTTACAATTTTATGCCATTTAACAATTATAGTAGATTGTTACAAGAGAGGTGACCTATTTAGGCATGAGATGGTTTGGCCCACGAGCGTAGCGAGGAAGCTAACATTTAGAGTGCCTAAATAGGCCTTTCAGCCGAGGCTAACAGTCTGCTTTTCATTTCGAATATGAATTATAATGAAGACAATATATGAGGAAAGTAAATAAAACCTCATTAGTTAAATAAATAAATACGTCTTTTATACTATGATATCATGTTAGTATTGATGTTCGTTGCCTCAAGTTTTTGAAGGGAATTTTATGATTTGATATTATTGTAACGATAGCATAGTTTCTTATAGGGCGGAATATCCTAAAACGTTATCTAATAATGCTTACCCTATTTGACTTAGCGATGTACGCAGGTCACTCACCCGACCCTGTGTTTATCCGCCTGTCTGTTCGTTTGTCTTACAATGCGATCCGCATCACGTATAGTAACAGGATTGTGTTATTAGTTCCTACAACAATGTTATTTGTTTTTAGAACAATTTTATTAATGTTTTTATGAATTATTTTATTTCTCGGTGGTTGGTGAAGTTTTTGTATGGGCAGCTGTTGTAAAAACCAGCTAAACAACAGTCCATCGACACGCTACCTCACTAATGGTTATTGAATACAACCGAAAACTGATAACTGACAAGTTTACGACATAGCCGTCAGCCGTCAGCAGTTGGTTGGCGAGTCTTTCACCCATTAGCCAAATAGCCATCTTGCCAGCTGGTTTTTAGCCAGCTATTTACCCAGTTTTAAATTTCTGTTTGTTACCCATCACTAACTTTTACTTACCAAGTCAAAAGGGTTTACCTAATTGAGAAAATGAACAAATACACAGTGTATATTTCTAAGCGAAACAAGTTACGCTTCTGTCATGGATTATAAACAATGGATAACTCTGAGGCCGATTCCAGACACCCAGGCCATAGAAAATAACTGAAAGTTCCTTTAAATAAATTTACCATGCCCGAAATCAAACCCGGATCCTCTGCCTTTTTTTGTTTAATTTTTGAGGCAGGAGAAATGCATTTCTCACACTACCGGGTCCGGGTAGAAGATAGCGACGAGAGGTGACACCACGAAAGGGCACCAGAGTCAAATCGCCGGCTTGTGTGGAGACTCGAAAACTCAATACTCCACTAAAACCACCCCCCTCCCATGTGCCCCGCGCTTATGGCAGGAAGAGCGTGAGACTTAGAACTTAGTTACGCCCATGCTGATACTAGGGCATCAGTGCTTGAGAATGCCCCGGGAAAGGCAAACTCACTTCATCAACAGGGGTGAAGATTCCTCTGCTCCCTAGATGCCAGAGGGCCCCTGCAGCGGTAGAGGATCCTCTGTTTTCTAGTGAGCCCGGCTGGCAAGGGCTTTACCCGCTCAACCATAGAGACCATCGAACATATTATGCACATAGTTGCACTGTTGGTGAAAGAATAATTGTGGATAAACCTACTTCAAGAACCGATGTGATACTAGGTAATCCACTTTGGATAAATCAAGACTTGTGAGCTTCTTTTGAAAATAATGTTTAATAAATATGCATATTCATGCTGCCGCAAAACTCGCACTTATGGTGTTAATTCCACCCACAATAAAAGATCCACAATTTAGGCTTCTGTGACATTCATCAAGTTTGTTCCTGGTGACTACTTGTTTGAGAATTATTTTGAAATCTTAATAGCCATGAATTGGTGAGATACATATAACATGTAGACGTGTATTAAAAAATATAAAAACTATCTGTCAGCTGTATTGCCAATAATCCTAAGAGAAAATGAGCCGTGTTAACTTTTAAAAATCGCTGTGATTACGAAAGAAAAAGCACTAAAATACAGTCAAGAATAAATGATCAATCACATTATTATAATAGTTATGAATTACGTTTCGATACTCGACAATATTTCGGTGAAAAGCGGTGTAAGTTTAAAAACGCTTTAAATACTTTTATTAAATGGTAACGGTGCGGTGATTATAGTGCAACCACCGGACATGCCAGTTTAAAGAGACATCTTTTGAATATAGTTGTCACCGACAGCCCCCTGTGCAGAGCATGCTTGGAGCCAGAAGAAACAGCCGCCCATGCTGCTTGAATGCGGAAAGTTGGCCCAATACAGGCTGAAGTATCTGGACGCCCCAGGTAGCTTCCGAGAAGTCTTCAGCGACGTCAAGAAACTAGCGGACTTCCTGGAGGAGCTGGACTGGATGGAGAAACCCTTCATCCACCCTCGCAAGGTAAAATAGGCGCTATGTCGTCGAGTTGCGGAAACCGCCCGCTCGCAGATGAAGGACGGTGCGGTGGAAAGCCGCAAGATTTAGCGCTGAAAGCGCTAAGTTAATTTAAATATTAATTCGGATTTTCAAAGCCAAACAAAAACTGTTAACATAACGCAGAATTAATTTGAACAAAGCGACAAAGTCCGCTTTGTCTCCAACTTTGCGAATGTCAGAGTTGGGTGGAACAAGCGTAGAATTAAGGAGTAATACACAATAAACCTTTTGCGTTTATTCACTGAAGCGTTATTGTAATGACGTCCGGAAATTCAGTAGTTAGTAGTTTGAAGAGCTTATTAGGGGCCAGGTTATCGTCATGTAATAAAAATAATTGGCAAGGTGCGTGTCGTACTACGAAATTTTCTACCAATGTGATCTATATAGAGGTTTTCAAGGAATCAAAAAATTGCGACATATATAAGCAGATACATTTACTTTATTGCAACAGTTTAGCAGATAGGCAAACGGTCCGTCTGATGGAAAGCGGTTACCATCGCTTATGAACATTTGTAATACTAAAGGCGGAACCGATATGCGTCTGATCTTAAAAAAAAACTAGAATCTGTCCAATAATGCCGGAACACAACTCAAGGTTGTTATGGTGGCATAGTTTAGACCAAAGGTGATAGCCATCCAGACGGGCAAATGCCCTCTCATGACAGACCACCCAGATGCATAAAATTGTATTCTCTCTACGTTCCTACATGGAAAGTTACAATCCTTCTTTGTACTTGTGTAAAAACATTGGTTTGAAAATTATTAGTTTTATTCGGTTGATGATATAAGATGAATTATTACGGTCTTCTTCATATTGAGTTAGAGTAAGTTTGAAGGCTTCTTTAAGAATCATAAAGAATCCTTCAAACTTGACTATTTGAATAAGATCGTTAAACTTCAGACTATAAAAGCAAGTCTGCAACATCCTTTACCAGACCACCTAAACTTCATAAACATAGAGCGAATTCTAACAACCAACATCTAACAACGACATCAGCATTGTAAAGCGCAGTGTCGTCTGGGTTTAACAAATGTAATGGGAATATTTTGTTTATTGTTAGAGCACTTTTCCTTATATTTTTGAACTACGAAATAGAATTTAGTAAAATTAAATTAGATAGAACTTTTAATATATTTTTAAAGAAAAATGATTAAAGTAAGATACGTTCAGTCGTTTTTTAGATATGGGGTATATTCGACCAACTTGCTTCT
Organism: Dendrolimus pini; assembly: GCA_949752895.1. NCBI lineage: Eukaryota > Metazoa > Arthropoda > Insecta > Lepidoptera > Lasiocampidae > Dendrolimus > Dendrolimus pini. Next base: position 13,547,943 of record OX457145.1, on the reverse strand, counting down.
TCTTTTCCGTGCAGGAACGGAGAAAGAATACAATTTCCTGTGGCCGGGCGGGCAGACGCCATAGTCCCCGTGTTCCCAGACCCCTAGTACCACTAGCAGTTCAACCCAATAGCCGGTACTTTTTGTTCTCATTTCCCACAATAGTCCTACACTGGCCGGGGCTTGTCCTTGGGTACATTATTATATGGTGTAGACAGGGATAATCCACGGTCAGTGTCACGCCACATTTACGTTACATTTGTCACGGGGCCTCTACGTGTTAACCTTCCCATGGCCTCATGGAAGCAAGGTCTTGAAAAACATCCAGAATATATATTTTATATAATAATAACAGCCCATAAATGTCACAATGCTGGGCGCAGGCCTTCCACTTATTAGGGAAAGGAGAGTATAACCGCCATACTTGTCCAAAGCGGATTGTCGAGTTTAACACATCGGTTATCCCGGTTTCATCCAGTGCTTTCCTTCACCGTTAGCACGTGGTAATTATAAAAACATACATATTAGGTCATAAAACTGCCTAAGTGATGCATGTTTTCCGGCCAGGATTCAAACTCATAACCTCATAGTGCATCTATAAGGTTATGACCCCTATGCTAACCACTAAGCTGTCATGGTTTACATGATACACAATAGCGCATGTTTCGACCCAGTACTATTTATAAAAACCTTAATATTTCAGAACTTCATTAAACATTGCTTAATGAACAACATGATGAAGTACGAAATTTGTTTGTTGAAACTCTACTTAATTTAGACGCAAATAGAGACCCAAAACCCAAATTTTAACTTCACAACCTCGTCCTTAACATAAATTTATAATAATTTAGCTCATTTAGTATGATTTGACTACTCCCATAAGTTTTTGAGGAAAACAGCTGTAAATTATATTTTTAAAAGTCATGTAACTTGATTTTGCATTGATTTATCTTATTGTGACTGTACTGACGGCGTAGTGGTTACAATCATGGTTCCTCCATAATTGTAACCTCCATGATTGTAACGTCCATGATCGTAACCTCCTTGATTGTATAATACAGAGTTGACGTAGACAAGAATAATTGTGAAAATAGAATGGACTTATGTTGTTGTCGTTGAATTGAAAGAGATACCATTGAATTGTATAAACTTTATGATTTCAGGTAATATACCGAGTGAATTGTAAAAGTAGGCCTTCAGGGCTCAACCCTTAACTGTGCTAAATAGAGAGAACATTCAAAGGATTCTCGAGGCCGATTTTGATGAAACTAATGTAGTATCATAAGATTTTTGAAAAATCTCCTACCTTATCAGAAATCGAATCATTTCGAATTCCATTTAACCATTTTACAAAATTATTGGTATTCAATTTGGATTTTATGTGTATATTTATATATATAGTATAGTTATATATTTATTGTTAAAATGTAAGTAATCGTACAATAATTATGTATACCACCATCGCCACTCCTAATCAGCAATATTCTTGCCACGGGTTGTCTGGAAGAGATCGCTTTTTAGCGATAAGACCGCCCTTTGTACACAATTAGAATAATACTAGTTCGTAAGTTTTCTCTAATGGTGTACAATAGTGTTATTTATCTATCTAATGGTTGTCACCTGTGAAACTCTTACATTTGTAAACTAGTTCTGAGTTTTCTATAAAGCCATTCTCATTCCCAGCATGAACAATAATCCTCCGCCCCGCCGGACGCTTAGCCACTCAGGCCTTACAAGACTCTATGGTTATAACAAACTTACATCCCCTTTTTAACCCCTTAGAGATAGAAAACCAGCATAAATAGCATAGACGCAATCGGCCACAGACTATTAACATTATCCCAGAAGAACAGAATAGAATAGAATATACTTTATTGTACAAAAATGCCACATAAAATCAAGTGCATTAATATACAAGTATAATCGGCGGTCTTACCGCCCATGGCGATTTCTTCCAGGCGACCTTTGGATGAAGTATGAGAAGGACAACAAAACTCCGTAGTTGCTAAATCAGGACTCGTACAATAATTTAGTTTATTAATTAATAAAAGTAATATATATATACATAAATAAATACACATTTTGTATTATATACATACAAAAGTAAACAATATCAATATAGCTTGAGGTAGTAATCTTTAACTAATCTGTTAAAAGAAGGTAATGAAAGTAAAGGTAAGAAGCCCTCTTTACCTTTAGAGGAATAAGTTTATAAATAAAATATGGTTTGCACTCAGGAAAGTTACTTAAGCACTTAAAGTGACTACCAAATGCTCACAGTGCGCTGTTCAGTTTTCTACTTGAAATAATTTGTTACAAAGAATTAAAAACTCTCCAAGTGCGTGTCTGCCTACGCATAACCAAGGGTTTCGTACACGAAGAAGCAATTTTGATAGATGTTACATAACCTAAGTTAAAAACTACAAGAAAATAATAAAAATAATCGGCACTCACAACACCATTTTTCCATGTTCCCTGAACATTGCGACGGGCGGACGCCAGACTCCCCATAACCCATATCTCTAGGTCCACTAGCAGCTCATCCCAATAGCCCGGTACCTTTTGTTCTCATTCCCTACAATAGTCTTAAACTGACCGGGGCTTGTCCCAAGGACATGCATGCATTATTATATGGTGTAGACAGGGACAATCACCGAACAGTGTCACGCAATATTTACATTAAATTTGTCAAGAAGCATCTACGTGTTGGGCTTCCTATGGCCCCACGGAAGCCATCCAAAAGTCCGGGCCATTTTTATGGTCCGTGGGTTTGAAAGACATACAGTATAATAATCGACTGCCAAACACAATTGTGCCTATAGTTATCCTCAAATTACGCAAGTTTAGCATGTATTATGAGTCCAACGGACTACTGTGGGGCCGATCTCAGACACCCAGACCAGAGTAAATATTGGAGAATTCCTTTGCGAACTTTACCATGCTTGGAATCGAACTCGGAGGCTATGCGTTGTAGTGACGTCTCCGGTCGGCCGACAAAGGATTAGCCAGCTCAAGTACAACAGCTGTCATAATAAATGTACCAAAATTCTTAGCGCCTGTTTTAAAAATAGTACGCAGCTATCTGCTATGTTCCATAGATCATCTACTAATTTTATCAGGCGCTCTGAATAATTGAGTTTGCTCTAGCAAATTATATCAAGGAATGGGTCTGGACCAAGTCTGCTATTAGAATATTGTTTTTTGATGTTGTTGTTGTGAAGCCGGTACCCAGGTGGACGGCCCAGCTCACGAAAGGTGAAGCTGGCGAGTTGTCAGCCTTTATAATGGGGTAGAGGGGATGAGATAGGAGGGATGGGATAGAAAGAAGGGAAAGTGGGCGTTAAATGCATTGACACTCCAAACTTATCCAAATCGGATGACTAGTTTAGGGTACGTTTAACAAACGTGAAACGGAAACATAAATAGGATATTTTCCAAAATAAAGTATCATAAGTTTATTTTATATTATGTGCATTTATTAATATCCTATTGGTATTAGCGTGATGATATATAACCTATAGCATTCCTCGATAAATGGGCTATCTAACACTTTTTCAAATCAGACCAGTAGTTCCCGATATTAGTGCGTTAAAGCAAACAAACAATCAGCTTTATTTATTGTGGCGACCGAGGGTAGAACTTTCTGGTAGCGTAAGCCGATGTCAAGATTTTTAGAAAAAGGTAGAAGATTCTGGAAGGAAAAGACAAGGACGGATATATTTTGGAAAGGGATAGACGATGGGGTTCAGTTCAAGACAGGAAGCAACAAGTGCGATACGAAAGAGTTGGAAGAGAAGTAGACGCTGACGAAACTGTGAATTTAGTGAAAAGTTTAGCAGACAATTCAATGAAAGAGGAGAGAAGATCCAGAAGCGAGCCACACGCGATTAATTCGGAGGTAATCACAGCAGTAGCAGGACGTGGTCTACGCAATATCGGCGACGGTATTGTGAGTGAGACACCTTATCGTCGGGACAGTGCATCGTTAGCCGTGCGTAAGTCAATAAAAGCTCCTAGCTAAAAACTGGTGTTTTCTTCCAATCCGTACCCCTCTCAGACGAAACAATCTATACTAATATTATAAAGCTGAAGTTTGTTTGTTTGTTTGTTTAAACGCGCTAATCTCAGGAAGCGCTGGTCCGATTTGAAAAATTCTTTCAATGTTGGATAGTACATTTATCGAGGAAGGCTATAGGATCTATTATATTTTCAAAAAAATTAGGGATCCTTACTAAAAGTCTAATAATGTAACCCAAGGTGTAAAAAAATGACCCGAAAAAATCCTTACACGGCGTGCGCTGCGAAAACTATTGATTATAGAACAAAATAATGTACTACCACTTTGCAAAACATATAATTAATTGCCTATTAATAAAAACTTCGTTTAAAAAAACCGACTTCAAAAACTAAAATGTATAATATAACTTATTTCTAAAGCTATTATTATTAATATATATTATCTAGAACATCTTAAAGTCGGTGCTTAGTAATTTTCAAAATATTATAGTAATTTTTATGATTTACTTTGCACCGACTTCAAGATGTTTTAGATAATATATGTATATTAATAATAATAGCTTTAGAAATAAGTTATTTTATACATTTTAGTTTTTTAGTTTTTGAAGTCGGTTTTTTAAGCGAAGTTTTTATTTTTTATTTGTTACTTTTTAGTGTCTAGCTATGTATGGGTGACTTACGAATGGTGCCGCGCTTCTTAAAAAATATAGGTCCCCAAGAAACGAGAACAAAAAAATGTTCGTAAAATGAAAACTACTGGGCCAAACTATGTCAAATTTTTAGGGGACCACATTGCAGCTATTCTGCGTCGAACAAAAAAAGAATCACGTAAATCGAATTATAAATCTCAGAGTAATCGGTGTACATATGGAACGAAAAGGAAATTTTCTTCATAAAAAATGTTCATAAAAGGAAAACTACTGGGCCAAACTATGTAAAATTTTTAGGGGACCAATTGGAAGCTATTCCGCGTCGAACAAAAAAAGAATCACGTAAATCGGATCATAAATCACGGAGTAATCGGCGAACATACATAAAAAAAGCAAAAAAAAAAAAGTTCCCAACGAATTGAGAACCTCCTCCTTTTTTCGAAGTCTGTTAAAAATATCGCGTAACCATATGTCTTACTATTGTAGTTATCTCACAATAAGTGTTTTCTTTTATTTTTTTAATAATTAAAATGCCGACGCTTCAATAACTCTTTATTTTGTACCCTGGTATTAATCCTTATCAAAATAAATTACTCCATATTCAAGACGAATTCAATACCTTTCTAGAACTTTTTGAATTATTCAATTCGGACGTTTCAATCAAAAGATATCACGATATTTAAAATATAAGTATTAGTGTTGTAGCCAAATAAGTACTAAGTATTGCGCGCGCATGTATGATGTGGTCCCGGACCGATTTTGGTGATTTTGTTTTTGTGTGTTTGAGTGGGTTCCCGCATGGTTTAAATCCACAATTGGAACCGGTAGGTGGCGCTGGGATCAGGTCCTAGATTTTAATTCTTTCATAGCAGGACAACCTCTGCCGGGGCCGCTAGTATTAATATAAAATTCATAGGCTGTTAAAGTTATAAACCTTTCTTTTGGCGTCGGGTAAAAGATCGTTGCATTCTTCGAACACGTTTATTATGAAATAGCAATCATACGGCGTCCTTGCATTGGGGCAGTCAAATAAACATAATAACAGTAGTATAAAAGCTATTACGAAATTGGCTGGAAGCCAAGACCCACTTGATAGCGTTATAACTAGATAACCACATTTGTGGCTTCTATTTTGGTGCTAATCGTTTGTGGTGTTGTAAAAATATCTAACGGTTAATATATATGTTAAATACATATATATCTCACTACAGCATTGGCTATAGTAATATAGATCGTTTATTGTAAATTTATCGACAAATTACCCCCTAATGAAGCATATTATGAATTAGATTAATGACTAATAAATATAGCTGCTATCTTGACATGTTTATATAAATATGCATATTTTCCTGTATTTTTGGATTGTGTCTATTTAATGAACTAAATAAATAACTAAATTATAAATAAGTATATATAACTAGTCTGGCCATAAATACTGTTACACAAAAACTTTTTTTTTCTACTGTTTAATTATTTTGAATTTGAAACACGTATATTATTTTTAAAACATTTTTCGATTTTGCGCCATTTCACATATTTTTCGTGTCCATATCAAATTACAACATGGAATGGGGTGTTAAAGACAATAGGCTTGCAGTGATCGCCTTGCGCTAAGTCGATATGGAGCCGTCGGTCATATTCCAGACACTTCAAAAGCTTGGTATCAGTCGTATGTTCGTATATCGTACTATCAACAGATATCACAACACTTCGTCTGTCGAAGACCAAAAAAGATCGGGGCGGCCGCGTGCTGTTAGAACTACAAAGGCTGTTAATGCTATTAAAGCCAGAATTCATCGAAACCCCATTAGGAAGCAAAAAATCTTATCGCGAGAAATGAAGATTCTCGTTAGGACTCTGTCGCGTATTATAAAACAAGACCTGAAGCTCGATGCTTATCGTCGATATACAGGATATGCCCTAAATCAATCTTTACAATTAAAGAGAGTGGATCGATCAAAACGCCTTCTGTCGCGATACGCAAGTGAAAGGCACAGAAATATTCTCTCTACCGATGAAAAAATTTTCACGATTGAAGAACACTACAATAATCAAAATGATAAAGTGTGCGTTCACAGTTCTGAAAAAGTTGACCACTTGATGGTTGGAAAGGTACAACTTGGTCATCATCCTGCGTTAGTGACGGTTTGGTGGGGCGTGTCTTATCAAGGAGTCACAAAACTACACTTTTGTGAAAAAGAGTGAAAACTTCAACCAAAGTGTATCAAGATACAGCCTTGGATCATGCTGTGAAACCTCTCAGCAATACACTTTTTAAAAATATACCGTGGACTTTCCAGCAGGACTCTGCACCTGGCCACAAGGCACGAACTACCCAAGCCTGGCAGCCAAAGGTGGCCATTTCGAATATTTATTTTTTTGCTGAGATTTTAATAAATATGTAGGCATAAATTATAATAATATTACATTACTTCATTTAAAAAAAAATGCATTTTCATTTGTAACAGAACTTATGGCTGGACTGGGTATACAAATATAAGTATATATTAAAATTAAATTATAAAACCCCCTAATTATATTTTCAGATTTTTGTTAGAAAGCAGACTTTATTTGAAAAAATCCTATTGAATATGTATTTTTTTTTGTTTGAACGTTTTTTCGTCCCTTTGTCAAATGAAAATTAGCAATGTTTAACCTCACTTAATTCATAAATAATAATAATCAAATGAAACCCCAGGCGGCTTTGTGGCGAAGCCTTAGGTTAGGTAAGTAGCGACATCTCGGACCTACCTCCGGGGGCCAAGGCAAGGCCCTCGCTTCCGTGCTTGCCTTAGCCAGCCGGCACGGAATGGAGCTCGCTAAGACTCAAGCTCCAGGGGTGGAAGTGATAAATGGCAGAACGTTGGAAGTAGCTTCGGTGAACCTGCAGTCCACCTCTCTACACCCCTTAGCCACTCACACCCATATTGCCCTTGTTTTCTATGGCGTTTCTTGGGTCCCATGCAGGAAGTGGCGAATCACTGTCTGCCCATTTTTTCATGATCCCTGAACATTGCGATGTGCAGACGCCATAGTCCCCATATTCCCAGACCCCTAGTACCACTAGCAGTTCACCCCAATAGCCCGGTACTTTTTGTCCTCATTTCCTACAATAGTCCTACAGTGGCCGGGGATTGTCCTTGGGTGCATTATTATATGGTGTAGACAGGGATAATCGCCGGCCAGTGTCACGCCACATTTAGATTAAATTTGTCGAAGGGGCCTCTACATGTTGGCCGCCCCACGCAAGCCCTCCAAAAGTCCGGGCCATTTTTATGCCCCTGGTCTTCAAAGACATACATTATAAAAAAGGGCATTTAAAAAGCCGTGGTCACGACGAATTCGCCCGATTCTTTTTAATTTCATAGGTCATTGCGACAATTGCAATAAAACCCACGATTCCATCTTTATAGGTACCTTTTTTGTTAACAAGATTAGATTGTAGGGTCGGCCATAAACGAGCTGTAAATTTGCGGTTTACTATTCTAAGATAAGGACTTCTTCGGATTCCCTTTTAACATTAACAGCCCTTAGAAATGGAAGTGCTTCTTTGTGTTAAAATTTAGTTTCAAGTAAAAGTACAGTCACGGAGTGAAAGTTTTCCTCACCTTAAAATCGACTTTTTCTTGCACGAGTACAAGGAACAATACTGGCAACATTTTAATAAATGATACTAAAATAAAGAAACGCGAAAAAAGAGAATTGCAATGTTAACAATGACAGACGCTGCGATCAATCATTATACTAATCTATACTAATATTATAAAGCTGAAGAGTTTGTTTGTTTGTTTGAACGCGCTAATCTCAGGAACCGCTGGTCCGATTTGAAAAATTCTTTCAGTTTTAGATAGCCCATTCATCGAAGAAGGTTATAGGCTATATAACATCACGCTAAGATTAATAGAAGCGGAGCCCCAATGAAGAGTGTTTCAAAATCGGGAGTTTTGAAAACAAATTTCACGCGGATGACGAGCGGGCACAGCTTGTAAGAAATAAAGAGGATGCAGTCACTACGCTTAACATAAATGTTAAACCAATAAAAAGGCTTTACATGTCTAAACAATCTTCTTAGACAAGATAGAAAATCAAACAACTTCTATCTAAGTAATTTAAAATTTTATTGTCAAATGGTTAAGCTTGTATAGGCATGGCAGGTATACTATGCGGTCCCCTATAATAGGAGGCCCGAGTCCAGCAGTGGGACAATTATGGCCTGTTATTATGATTATTATATTATTTTTAAGAAATGTTTAGTTTAACTATTATTTACATTTTTTTTTTTAATTGCAATAGTTCAGCAGACAGGCAGACGGCCCACTTGATCGAAAGCGGTTACCATCGCCTATGGACATTTGCAACACCAAAAGTGCTACAAATGCGCTGGTACTCTCTTAAGGGAGTCTGGAATCTGGTTACTAATGCCGGAACACAACTCAAGGTTGTTATGGCGACATACTTTAGACCAGGGGTGGTAGCCATCCAGTTGGGCAAATGCTCTACTACCTGGCTGTGGGTTGTTTTGTCGCCTCTTACGACAGGCCGCCCGGCCGCAGGAAATGTGTCACAACTCGTGCCGTGTCCAAGAGTGCTGCCCTCTGTATCTGGCCCTTAATCCAGCATTATTATATTGTTACAACTCAGGTTCCGACAAAAACAAAATCCACCAGCATATTTGAAACAAAACACATTTTACTGCCGGCCTTTAAACTCATTGCAACTCTTTTATGACCGTCTTCTTTTGTTTACTTTGTGTTTAAAATTTGTGATTAGAAAACCGCCCATTGTTTTATTGTACTCTTTTATGGCAGTTTGCGGTCGAGTCATTAGCCAGGTGTGGCGGATTAAATTGACACAGATACGGGGACATTGCATTTGTGCAGTATAAAATGATGACCTGATGGAAGGGGAGACAGTCGAGCGATAACCACGAGCAAAGCGAGACGTGTGTACTACAATCGGGAATCTAATAAGTGACGGGCTTTGTGCGTTTTATTGAATTACGACCTTCTGCATTACGTTTGGACTTGTTGTGTTCGGTTATATTTGTACCTGTGTTATATGTGTTTGTATAGTTCTAGTAAATTCTATAATAATTCCAACGACATTTTAATTCGAGTCCTGCAACTCGTAACAATATGTTTAAAGCTGTGCAATGTTTGTAATCACCGAAGCTTTTATTTTAATGCTGGATCTAGATGAACATGGAGGGAACCCATTATTGTACTCATATAGAGTGTACTTTAATAAACCTTATCTGTTCTATAATCCCACCAATATAGCGAACTAGCATCAAACCACTTGAAGATTTTAATCAAGCGGCTCTTTGTTGTAACACGAGGAGGGGTTTAATTAAAAAAAGGTGGAAAGTTCTGGATTTTTTTGCGAAATATAGAAACTTTTCATTTTCATACAAAGACCCGTTTTGGGAAATTAAAGTGTCTCCATAGTGTACTTTTCTTCAAATTGCTTTTTAAGGCCGAAATTTACATTTTCGAAACAAAAGCTAGCCCACATAATATTTTCTTGAGTTTTCGGGATTTGTATACGTAATAAAACTACGTTTTAACGGTTTTGAGTGCGGTAATTTATTTAGGTTTTCATAGTTTTGATGATCGGATCCCAAAAAGGTGGTACTTGCCAACCAAAGAATGATGGACCCGATCATCAAAAGTACTAAGACCCAAACCCAGCAACAACCAACTGCCAGACCTCAAGACACTGTAAGCTCTTTCTGCGTGCAACGGAAAACAAACCAACTTGACTGATAATTTCTTTTATTTTTCCTTCCACCCATTTTAATATTATATAAAATTATTAGACTAGGCATGTTTGCTGAAGAGTTTCTTGCGCCGCTTCTTCTCTTCAAGCCATAACATGTTGCGAGGTGGTGATAAATTAGATTAGGCTCCCACAGAGTAAATAATAACCATAAACAAAATTAAAACTAAATAATTAAAATGAACAAGTTGGTTGGTAGGCTAAATAAAACTCTAATAACTAAAACAACAATACTCATTGACACTTGTCATCTTTGTCTTCCGTGATCACGGCCACTAAAAATTGGTCGAAACGTCGGAATAACAAAAATTAAATGAATTACCTCGCCTAAAACCATTAAAACGTAGTTTTATTATTTTATTACAAAAGCTAGCCTTAAACTCTTTCATAGAATATAATCTGCTTGTCTTTATCGTTCCTTTCTTTAAAAATTTTGTGCCTTTCAACCAAATTGATTCAATTTTTATCTGTGCAGGAACGAAGAAAGAATACAATTTCCTGCGGCCGGGCCAGCCAGGTGGTAGGGCATTTGCCCGACTGGATGGCTACCACTCCTGGTCTTAAGTATGTCGCCAAAACAACCTTGAGTTGTGTTCCGGTATTAGTGACCAGGTTTCAGTCTCCCTTAAAAGAGTAGCAGCGCATTTGTAACACGGTGGTCTATAGGTGATGGTAACCGCTTCCCATCAAGTGGGCCGTCTGTCTGTCTGCTGAACTCCTGCAATAAAAAAAATGATTTATTTGGTTGATACGTCTAATATCAGCATAAGAGATTGATATATCATTAAATACTGTAACTGAATACTATAGTCGTATATGATGTCTCAAAATTATCTTCTATTTAAAAATATTTAAAGGCGTGCTCTATGCTTATTGAATTTTTAACAGGTACAGACAGACTTCCACAAATGATTTCACTTGAAACTGTATATAGCTTTGAATTACTCCCTAATGTCATGTTTCATAATTCGCATATTCCTATTAGTGACCAAGTCAAGAATCTCGGCGTAATCATCGACAAGGAACTGTGTTGGCGACCCCACATTACCGAGTTAAGTCGCAAGATCTTTGCATCCTATGCCTCACTCAGAAGACGAAAAAAATTTCTTCCTTCATACATCGCACACCTTCGATTTGCGCTCCTCTAATAACCTCCTGTTAAAGGCACCTGCACATTCTTCAACATTTTACTCCAAATCCTTCGCAGTGCAGGCTGTCTGCCTTTGGAACTCTTTACCCGTAGATGTCAGAAAAGCTAAATCACTTGCCATTTTTACGAAAATCTGTCAAAAACCATTACCTTATTTTATAACAAGATATATATTTTTCTATTCTTCTTTCTTAACTTAGCTGTTTACTGTCCACATTGTACTGTTCCTTCTTTGTATTTTACTTGTTTTTAATTTAATTATACCTAGACATAAGTTGTTAATAAGTGACCTCTCAGTCAGGTTGCCTGGAAGATATCGCTTTAAGCGATAAGGCCGCCTTTTGTTTTGCCGTTAAATTATTATAATTATTTGTTCTGTAATTGTTTATTTTGGTAAACAATAAAGTGTTTTCTATTCTATTCTATAGCTCATAGTTAACAGCAGATGGATGTACATTAGACCGTTTTTCATACAAAATCAATAGCTGTACACCGTTTTACAGTTAATGTGAAGAGGTAATAAGTTACGTGCGAATTATAGTAATAATTATCTATAAATGAATACGTGAAGTTAAAAACACAGCAAAGACAGAGGAGTATGAAATTTCGCACACTTATAGTTTATATAGAGAAGGAGTGCGGAATGCTAATATTTTTTTAAATTATACATGAAATTAAATCAATAAAAAAATATTAAACACACTACCATGTATTTGACACACAACACACACTTATACATATATATACTCTTTTGTTTATTGTTAAAGTCAAATTAACAGTGTGCGCTTGGTGAAACCTGTGATTATAGAAGTATATTCTTTGACAACATAACCTTAATAATGTTCAAAATTTAAATTAATTATTATGGTCGAATTTCGACCACGGACTACCACGAGTAGTAATAATTTCATATTTTTAATTAAATAGTTTGTACTCTAAATTAAATAAACATCCTACTGCGTTGTTATTATAACTATAAATATAAAAATTATTTAAATGTATTGTTATTGCGAAATTGCAGCATACGGGCTGACGGCCTACACCATGATGGAAAGCGGTTGATGTCACCCGTGGGTTTAATAAATATTCTACAAAAACTGTTTATATTGAAATAAAATTTATTACTGTAACATTAAAGAAGCCGAAAATATTTGGCCTAAATTGAGTGCCAAAAAATATATTTTATAACATCTTGAAAATTTATATTGATATAGTTTTAAGAAATTCTAACAAAAATTCAATAGAGGCAGTATAGCCCGGCTAGCTCAGTCGGTAGAGCATGAGACTCTTAATCTCAGGGTCGTGGGTTCGAGCCCCACGTTGGGCGATCCCTTTTTATCGACTCACCTGCAATTTTTCTTTCCCGCATTTTCCTCCAAAGTTGTTCAGCTTTCCGCATTGGCCAATTTTCCACTTTAGCACTAAAACTTCTGAAGAATTTATATTCTTTGAAATGAGACATTCTTCTTTCCATTTTGCTCGGCGTATGCCCTGGTGGGGGCGGGGACGGTGCCTTTGGTGTATTTGAAGGAGACGCCATCTTGTTCTATCGAATTTCTAAATTTAGGTTCAAACTATTCCTGTTTATTTATAACCGTCACTTATTTATTTTGGTCCCTTTTTTATTTTAACTTCCATTTCACGGTTGACTTATTTTTGAATGTAGAATACATTTTTAAATTTATTTATCGTTTTGTTAGCTATTTATTATAAAGAATCAAATTCCATGAAATATAATAATATATTAAATATAATTTTGTTAATCACTAATTATTTTGAACTACCTTCTAAAACTTTGTAATTTAATTTTTTTTTTCTAGTACATGTTCTAATATATTTGTATAACCTTATTCAAAGCTTATTATAATTAAATTTAGATTAGTGATAATTTTTTTATTGAATATTTAACATTTTATGTAAATCAATCACTTTTCCTATTGATTTTATTAATTAGATTCTCTTAACGTATTTCCGTAATCTGATTTAAATAATTGAATTATACAACACTTTCACTACACTAATTCGGGACTCATTGGACTTTCCCCAATTTCCTCCGAATGTTTGCGTTAATTAACCTGAAACAGGAGAAAGTACCTTCATTAGATAAACACAGTAAAAGGAAAATGGCTCTAAATACTCGTGTCAACTTGCGAAGAGTATTTTTTGGTTCTATTGGTTTATAATTATATCTTTAGATTATTTATCTTAAGGTTAACGTAGTAGTGTTATGGTCGATCTTTCAATTACCAGTTAAAAGTTATTCTATAGAATAAAACATGACATGGAAAAATTATATATAATGACAGTCGCATGGATAAAAAGTTGCATTGTTTCACTATTGAATTTAGCTAGGTTGAAATAATCGGCCCGTACAAAATAACATAGGCAAAAAGTTTAGTTTACAAAAATAATATAATATAAAAATGTAATGACCTGGGCTTAGTATTCAACTTATAATCTTACGGTCTTATTCATAGAGAGTTAGAGTATAATAGAAGGGTTCTTTAGAAACCATAAAGAAGCGATCAAACTTACTCTAACTGTCTATGAATAATAGGGATACATAGAATACGATGTAAATATTGTTTTCTTCATTGTACTAATTTATAATTTATGAAGCCTTATTTTGATGTAAATAAAAAATATATAAAAATAGCTTTAACATAAATATTTTATTCGACCTTCTGATTGTAAGCACTGTATGTTATAAGCTCTTTTTTAACCGACTTCGAAAAAAGGAGGAGGTTCTCAATTCGTCGGGAACTTTTTTTTTTTTTTTTTTTGCTTTTTTTTATGTATGTTCGCCGATAATTCCGTGATTTATGATCCGATTTACGTGATTCTTTTTTTGTTCGACGCGAAATAGCTTCCAATTGGTCCCTTAAAATTTTTACATAGTTTGGACCAGTAGTTTTCATTTTATGAACATTTTTCATGGAAATAATTTTCACTCCGTTCCATATGTTCACCGATAACTCCGTGATTTATGATCCAATTTACGTGATTCTTTTTTTGTTCGACGCGAAATAGCTTCCAATTGGTCCCTTAAAAATTTTACATAGTTTGGACCAGTAGTTTTCATTTTATGAACATTTTTCATGGAAATAATTTTCACTCCGTTCCATATGTTCGCCGATAACTCCGTGATTTATGATCCGATTTACGTGATTCTTTTTTTGTTCGACGCGAAATAGCTTCCAATTGGTCCCTTAAAATTTTTACATAGTTTGGACAAGTAGTTTTCATTTTATGAACATTTTTCATGGAAATAATTTTCACTCCGTTCCATATGTTCGCCGATAACTCCGTGATTTATGATCCGATTTACGTGATTCTTTTTTTGTTCGACGCGAAATAGCTTCCAATTGGTCCCTTAAAAATTTTACATAGTTTGGACCAGTAGTTTTCATTTTATGAACATTTTTCATGGAAATAATTTTCACTCCGTTCCATATGTTCGCCGATAACTCCGTGATTTATGATCCGATTTACGTGATTCTTTTTTTGTTCGACGCGAAATAGCTTCCAATTGGTCCCTTAAAAATTTTACATAGTTTGGACCAGTAGTTTTCATTTTATGAACATTTTTCATGGAAATAATTTTCACTCCGTTCCATATGTTCGCCGATAACTCCGTGATTTATGATCCGATTTACGTGATTCTTTTTTTGTTCGACGCGAAATAGCTTCCAATTGGTCCCTTAAAATTTTTACATAGTTTGGACAAGTAGTTTTCATTTTATGAACATTTTTCATGGAAATAATTTTCACTCCGTTCCATATGTTCGCCGATAACTCCGTGATTTATGATCCGATTTACGTGATTCTTTTTTTGTTCGACGCGAAATAGCTTCCAATTGGTCCCTTAAAAATTTTACATAGTTTGGACCAGTAGTTTTCATTTTATGAACATTTTTCATGGAAATAATTTTCACTCCGTTCCATATGTTCGCCGATAACTCCGTGATTTATGATCCGATTTACGTGATTCTTTTTTTGTTCGACGCGAAATAGCTTCCAATTGGTCCCTTAAAATTTTTACATAGTTTGGACCAGTAGTTTTCATTTTATGAACATTTTTCATGGAAATAATTTTCACTCCGTTCCATATGTTCACCGATAACTCCGTGATTTATGATCCGATTTACGTGATTCTTTTTTTGTTCGACGCGAAATAGCTTCCAATTGGTCCCTTAAAAATTTTACATAGTTTGGACCAGTAGTTTTCATTTTATGAACATTTTTCATGGAAATAATTTTCACTCCGTTCCATATGTTCGCCGATAACTCCGTGATTTATGATCCGATTTACGTGATTCTTTTTTGTTCGACGCGGAATAGCTGCCATGTGGTCCCCTAAAAATTTGACATCCTTTGGCCCAGTAGTTTTCATTTTACGAACATTTTTTTGTTCCCGGTTCTTGGGACCTATATTTTTTAAGAAGTGCGGCACCATTCGTGGGTCCACCCATACATAGCTAGACACTAAAAAGTAACAAATAAAATTTAAAAACTTCGTTTAAAAAAACCGACTTCAAAAACTAAAAAACTAAAATGTATAAAATAACTTATTTCTAAAGCTATTATTATTAATATATATTATCTAAAACATCTTGAAGTCGGTGCAAAGTAAAACATAAAAATTACTATATTTTGAAAATTACTAAGCACCGACTTTAAGATGTTTTAGATAATATATATTAATAATAATAGCTTAAGAAATAAGTTATTTTATACATTTTAGTTTTTTAGTTTTTGAAGTCGGTTTTTTTAAACGAAGTTTTTAAATTTTATTATTGCATGAGTTCAATAGACATGCAGACGGCCCATCTGATGGAATGTGGTTACCATCGGCTATTGACATTTTTTACAACTAAAGTGCTGCCGCTTGCTAAAGGCAAGCTGGAAGCTGTCCACCAATGCCGGAACACAACTTAAGGTTGTTATTATGGCATACTCTAGACCAGGTATAGTAGCCTAGCTAATCTTATATATAAAATTCTCGTGTCACAATGTTCGGTCCCATACTCCTCCGAAACGGCTTGACCGAGTCTCATGAAATTTTGTGTGCATATTCAGTAGGTCTGAGAATCGGTTACTATCTATTTTTCATCCCTCTAAATGTTAAGGGTAGTCCACCCCTAAATGTTTTTTTATTTTTTTTATTGAAACGAAGTTCCTTTTATATATTTTTTTATTTTTATTTTTTTATGATACAGCATTAAAAAATACATACAACCCCTAAATTTTCAACCCTCTATTATCAACCCCCATTTTTTAATAGCGATATTAGTATTTTTATAATTTTCTACTGGGATGGTTTAGTTTTTAATTTGAACCAGGTAGATGGCGCTGCAATCGGGTACCAGAATTTAGGTGTTCTTTTTGTTGTTGTATGTGTTGAAGTTTGTCCCGGAATGGTTTAAATAAACGATTGGACCCAGTAGGTGGCGCCGCGATACTCCTAAACGCTGGGCTTGATTTTGATGTTTTTTTTTTGTTTGTTAAAGTGGATTTGAGAATAGTTTAGATTAAAATTTGGTTCCGGTAGATGACGCTCGAATCGGGTTCTAGATTTTTATTTTTTAAAGGCAGGACATCGTCTGCCTTTAAACAGCAGCTAGTATCATTATATTAATACGTGAAGAAAAAACTTTGTACCTCTTTTTACAAAAATTCCGCCGCCGGAGGAGTATGAAATTTATCACACTTATAGTTTATATAGAGAAGGAGTGCAGAATGCTAATATTTAAAAAAATACATTCAATCAATAAAAAAAACATTACACAAACTACCATGTATTTATTTTATTGTTAAAGTCAAATTAACAGTGTATGTAGCGTTGGCGAAATCTATGACTATAGAAGTGGTCTTTGACAAGAGAACCTTAATGATGTTCAAACTGACAATTTAAATTAATTATGGTCGAAATTGGACCACGGGGCGACCACTAGTATTTTTAAATATATTGATATTCACTGCGCTCTAAGCGTTAACTCATCTAGTTTACTGGAGATCATGGGTTCAATTCTGACAGGATAAATTTCAAAAACATGCTGCATTGTTTACTCCGATTTTATATCTGCGATTGGTCTCATAGTTATTCGTTCTATTATTTTACTCGCACGCAGTAGGTCAAGTCGATGCAAACGGTTCACTTCTGTCTCTAGCTTAGAAGTTCATTTATATTTCATAGTTGCCTTTCAGTGTTGCTCCTTTCAACCAGATGGATTCAACCTAGTTGAATCCATCTGGTTGAAAACACGTAATATCATTATAAGGTAATCATAAACAACAAGTCACAAAATTTTCGATTAGTGCCAATTAAAAAACTTGTTTACAGAATGTCTTCACAAATGTATATAAAATAAATTTATCATGTATTTTTGTTCTATATTGCAAACTAGTAAATTGTTGGTTCGGTCAACAGTTTCTTATAGGAAACATTAGTGTCAATTAAATTTTATAATGAATATTTCTGGTCCAAATTTTGAACCAATAAAATCGACGATGTTCAGTTTTTTCTCTTTATTTGTAGCATAGTCCCATAAAAATTGGGACTTTTGCCACATTGGTAACTTGTCACGATCTCCTAAATTAAACATACAATAGATTATTTTTTATAGGCCACGGTGACTATTAGGCCAAAGAAATGTAATAAGATGCGACTTTAAAAAAGCGTTACATTTATCTATTACGAAATGGAAAACAGCTGCCAGGAATTCTATCTGAAGACCTTAAAAATACAGGTCACGCATAAAATAACTTATCGATTACCAAATTCGAGTTAAGTGAACGAATTCAAATACTAGTGGCAATACTAGTGGTCGCCAGTGGTCGAAAATCGACCATAATAATTAATTTAAATTATAAGTTTGAACATTATCAAGGTTCTGTTGTCAAAGAATATACTTCTATAATCTCACATTTCGTCAAACCCACACTGTTAATTTGACTTTAACAATAAACAGAAGAGTTATACATGCGTGTGTGTGTCTGACACATGGTAGTGTGTGTAATGTTTCTTTATTGATTTAATGTATTTTTTATGCATAACTAGCTGTCCCGGCAGTTGTCGTCCTGCCCGGAAAAGCTTCAATCTATGCCCACAGCAGCGCCACCTACGGGGTCCAATTGCGAACTAACTCAGAAACCTTCTTTGGCTCATGCACAACAACTTTGCTAAAGATCATCACATGCTCAAATGTATAGTTTACGATTCTATAAAGGACATACAGACAAACATTCATTTTTATATATCAAGAAGATTAAAAATTTTTAGCGTTCTGCACTCTCCAATGTTTTATCTTTATCTCCTCCTTTATTAGATGCTGTACTCTTTTTCCATTCCAATATATAGGTAATCTATGCAGTCACCGTGTTTTATACAAGTAAGAACATTGGAATTTGAAAGACTAAAATCACTTTTCTAACATCGGCTTTATATTTATTGAAGTTGCCTAAAGCTTTCTCTTACCCAAAATATCATGGAAATATCATTACAGCTCCAGCTTTCAACGCAATCATTGTATCCCCCTGCTCTCAAAGCACGTATTAGCTGAAAGGTTAATAAGGTACTACCAAAAGGTCACAGTTCGCAACACCAGTTCGGTGGATTACGAATGGTTTTTATTACGTGAAGATTAAGACTTATCAAAGGAAGTCATGTCTTTGTACGTGAAAATGTTTACGGTTATTACTTGTTAAGAAGAAAGTAATTAATGTAATAAAGGCACGATTTATTTTTGTATTCCTGGTAACGCGCTTTGAAATTTAGGAGACGTTTTTTGTTAAAATGTTGTTTTTACAAGATTTTATTTAACTTGCAATGGAAGTATGTATGTATGCAAGTTCGGATGGACTCTTGCAAGTTAAATTTGACCAAGTTCCCGGTTTCCGATTGAGCTGAAATTTTGCACGTGATAGCAAAATAATAATAAATCTGAAATATTAAGACAATGTTTATTACACTAGAATTATAACAATTACAATATTAAATACAGCACAATAATACACAGTAATATTAGGACAACTCCAAGAGTCGTCTCCACGCTTGTCAGGTATCGAGCAGAAATTTGCCCTTAGAGAATACTGCGATTATCGAACAGTAGTAATCGACCACAATATACTATGGGTCTCTTGCCCAACAGAGTTTTCGCTCTGTTCTACCGTCGTGGTAGATTGCTGGTTGTAGACCGTTGGACTGTTGGTTGTAGACTAGTTCCCTCTGCCCGAACACCGAGTATTTATAAGTTCCTCGTAGTGCGTCTGCAGCGACAGCATCCTGTAATACTTTGGCGCCACTTTACTTCCGTCATCCGTATAACTTCCAACTTCCGGTTACTCCATTTTCAATATCTGTTGGCTTGATAATAAATGCTTCTACGTCGACATCCGGTTATACGACTTCCGATTACTACATTAATGAATATTGAGTACCTACTTCCATCATATGGTTACTTTACAATAACAAATACGATTCCAACACACGCATATGTATATCGCGTGGCAATGCAATAATATTGAGAGCCATGGTGCTGATCTGATGATGGAATCGGATGGTGGCTACAGGAACTCCTGTACTAAACAAGATAGACCCGTCGTGTTTGGGCTCGTTTTACTTATTTTGGCTAGCACTCTGTTGCTACATGATATCCAGGATCTCAAAAGTTTGTATTTAAAAACCTTTTTAAAAAAGCTTATTTCTTCTTTACTACTGTAAATAAGGTACCTCCCTTTCGCTATCTGCTAGATATTTACACATATTTCCTTCAATTTACCAGCTGAAAATTATATATACACACATTATATATATTATATATGTACAGTCCTATCTTTTTCTGCTCCACCTACATCGCCAAATTAGTTAAGAATTTCTTTTAAGCTAGGTTGCCTGGAAGAGATCGCTTTTAGCGATAAGGCCGCCTGTTGTTTTGCCAAGAAGTGTTGTAATTATGCATTTTGTTTTTGTATTTGTTTTTTTGGTGAGCAATAAACTGTTATCTATCTATCTATACACACACATAACATACACAGGCGCGCGCGCACATCACGCACACATAAAAACTTATAATTAGTATGTACCTAGTAGTTTTTAGCCCTTAATGACATACGGATATGGAGCGAGCTATGTTAGGTGTTTCTGTTATGGATAAAATCAGAAATGAGGACATCCATAATAGAACGAAGGTAACCGACATAGCTCACAAAATTAGCAAGTAGAAGTGGCACGTGGTCACGTCTGTCGCAGGATCGACAGCCGATGGAGGAAACGAGTCCTAGAGTGGAGACCACGTCTCGGCAACGTAGTGTAAGACGCCCGCCAGCTCGGTGGACTGACGCGCAAGATCGCCGGCAGGAGCTGGATGAGGAAAACAGGAGGAGACCGGGATATGTGGCGCGTACTTGGGGAGGCCTACGTCCAACAGTGGACTGAGATTGGCTGAAGAAGAAGAAGTTTTTAGCCATGGAGCACTGAAGCCATAGAACACTAACCATCGATAGAGCGGGAAAGGGAGAAAACTACATGTTTCCCTCCCCGCGCACGACTTACATGGTGACGTCGAAGTGTCGAAGGAACTGCGGCCGCCATAGATACATGACGACGGATGATGGTCCAAGAGAACTTCTATACCATCACTCACACTCAGGTCATCAAGAGGGGAGTGCAGAGTTATTCTGCGCGCACCTCTTTTAATTCAAACCGACTTGGAGGTGCCGCGGACCAACCGTCCTCTGGCCCAAGGAGAGGCTTGCTCGCAGACGGGGATGAGCCCACGTCAGCCAGGGCTGCACTGTACGCCACATCTGGTTCCCGACGCCCCGACATATGACGACGGGAGGAGCACCGGAGTGTCCCACACTATCTTATCCCCGAGCAGTGGGGTGTCCGCAAAGGATTCAAGTCGAGCAAACGCCCTAGCAACTGGCTCGTAAAATCATTAGGAAAACGTCGTTTCTATAGTTTCTTGTTCACATGTTTACTAATAATTATTTGCAAAGCTATTGCCAAAACCTTTCCTATTCAATTCCGTCGTATATGTAATACACCACTTTGTCTATGAATAGCCCTTTCCGCTTCTAATCCGAAACAGGACTTGAGGTTCCATTTATCCAACCATTAATTTGTATCAAGATGTCCCCTTATTAATGGGCTATTTAATGCCCAGTAATTATGAATGAACCACATAATTCCACACTACCTTATCCTGGCTAGGCCGCCCATTGTGTTATGTTTAATGAGTAATTACTTGTTGCTACTATTATAAAGGTTATACCCTCTTCAAAAGTAATTATTTAGTTCAAATGTATCATTTATCTATACTAATATTATAAAGAGGTAAAGTTTTTGAGTTTGTTTGTTTGTATTGCCACTCCCTAGTTATGGATATCCACTAAAACCCCTGGGTGTTCCGTCCTTCGCCTTATGCCAGAGCTACGGGTATATGACCTAGCCTCTCCGCAGCCCTGCCAGCTCACCGATAGCACAAGAGTAACTCGCTTAGCTTGGAGATATACAATGTATTTTTGTTTGCCGATTAATCTTATACTAATATATAAAGCTGAAGAGTTTTTTTGTTTGTTTGACTGAACGCGCTAATCTCAGGAACTACTGGTCTGATTTGAAAAGTTTTTTCAATGTTAGATAGCCCATTTATCGAGGAAAGCTATAGGCTATATTATCATCACGACCAATAGGAGCGGAGCACCAATGACGAATGTTTCAAAATGGGGGGCACAGCTAGTCCATAATAGAAATCTGTTTAGTCTAGTATTGAAAACAATGTGTAGGACGCCAAAGGTAGTGTAGGTCGCCCTCCAGCCCGATGGACCAGTGGGTGTTGAATGACGACGGGGTAATCCCAGGCCACTTATGTGACGCCATTTTGGGGAGGCCTACGTCCAGCAGTTGGCTCACTACGACGGCGACTTATAAAATATTTCGAATATAATAATATTCCAACCACAGTACTTCACTAAATATACCCTTGACCTATATCCTATATTTCGAGATTATGGAAATTCAATGGACTCTTATCCAAAAGTTTCTTGCCTTAAGAGAACATTGTTTATTTATGAAAGGGCTTTTAAAGCTGTACGTGTTTCTATTTCAATTCAGTGCGATATTAATGAAAAGATGTAAAAGAAAATTTCACATTTCTTATTAAAGAAGTTTTTATATTGTACTTACTTATACTTTTAAAAAGCTAAATATCTCCAATTGCTTTGTTGTTTGATTTTTGTAGACTTTAGTCTGCCGAATATTAATACGCTTTTAATAGCTTCATACGTATGTTAGTATGTATGTATGTATGTATGTAAATTCGGGTGGAATCTTGCAAGTTAAATTTGACCAAGTTCCTTGTTTCCGATTCAGCTGAAATTAAGCGCGTAAATGTATATCCTGTGACAATGCAATAAAATGGTAGCATGGAGCTGATCTGATGATGGAGTCGGAAGGTGGCCATAGAAACTCCTGTACTAAACAAGATAGACCCGACGTGTTCGGGCTAGTTTTACTTGTCTTGGCTAGCACTCTGCTTCTACATGATATGCAGGATCTCAAAAGTTTGTATTTAAAAACCTTTTAAAAAAAAGTAAAAAAGTACGCTTTTATAGAAAATTCAACTAAAAAATGAAAAATAAATAATAGTTTAAAAAAAAACAAAAAACAATACGCTTTTATAGAAAATCCAACTAAAAAATAGAAAATAAATTTTAATAAATTTGAATTAAAAATAGTGGGATTATTGGGTCTTCGGCTAATTAGAGCGCTGATACCTAACTCGCACAATAGATCAGTATAGAGATCGAGCTAGGAAACGTAGCCAGCCTTCTGGAAACACTACCCATTGACTTCGGTAAATAAAAGTGTTGAGTGTTGACATCAGCTGTGACATGTTTCTACTTGTACTTAGTTATATATTGATTTTTAATTTAATTCTTTTTGCATTTTCTTTGATTTATCTTATTTATTGACAACATTATTTATTGACCTACGTTTAATTATATTTGTACTTGACATATGTATATTATCCCCGCAAATTGCTATTGCGCCTGGCCGCCATTTTGGTGACGTAACCGTAGCCGAACACTCAGTACTGTTAGCATCACTGGCCGGCGGGTACGCGTACATACCGAGTTGCGGAAGACGTCACGTGAATGTTAATTTGTCAAGGTTCCAGCGCATTAGCAATTTGCGGGGATAATAATATTGAATATAATTAATTAAATTATTAGTATATTGACGACATTTGAATTGTAAATGCTGTGCACTCCTTTAATGGGTCAGAACTTTTATATAAAATAATTTGTAATGTGACATAATAATGTATGTGCTGTTGGTGTGCCTTAAATAAAAAAACAAGCTCAGAATTTACTCATAGTTTAATGGGATTATAGGAAGAATACAGTATTATATGCAGACAAAGATGAATACACACCCGCCTGTCATAAAGCACAGTTTATTACCTTTCCCGCATTTGGACTTCTTTTGTTTACTTTGTGTTTAAACATTGTAATTAAGAAATACATTATATTGTTATTGTACTTGGTTTATGGCCGTTATTAGGCAGGTGTGTCGAACTAATTCTTGTTGTTATTGTTTTGCGTAGAGGCATATTGGAATGCCCAAAGGGAGAGGCAGTCTAGCTAGAACCACGATCAAAGCAAGACGTGTACATTCGATAAGCGATATAGTGACGGACTTTGCGCGTGTTATTGAATCGTGCAGTTTGTAATGGTTGTATCCAAATATATTTGTACTTATTTTATACGTGTTTGTACAGTTGTAATAATACAATAGTTTTCTTCATTATAATATTTTATAATTTATTCTGTACTTAGGACTATGTTCTTTTTATTGCCTGAGTTCAGCAGACACGCAGATAGCTCACCTGATAGAAGACAGCGCCTATGGACATTTGTAACACCAAAGATGCTACAAACGTGCTGCTTCTCTTTAAAGGGAGACTGGAGCCCGGCCACTAATGCTGGAGTACAACTCAAGGTTTTTATGGCGGAATATTATATAAACGACGGAGAACACGATGCATTTTTTTTAGATTTGTTGTTCGTTTTTTCGGCATTCATGTAAAAACTACTGGGCCGATTTCGATGCGGTTTTGCGCTTATCGACAGACAATTTTTAGACTTAAAATCTGCGCTACGTTTTATCTCGGGAATCCGGTACGCTGCGGCATGCCCCGGGAATCCCGCGGAAATTGTAAGCCAAGTGTGGACGAAGTCGCTGGCATACTGTAGTTACTTATATTATTTTTTCACCAGAGTTTTCCCACGACTAGGCTAAGCCCCGGAACGTTAGTTCTGTTTTACTTCAATAAAAACGTAATTAGTTTTTTTATATCTATATATATATAAAAGAAAGTCGTGTTAGTTACACTATTTATAACTCAAGAACGGTTGTACCGATTTGGCTGAAAATTGGTAGGGAGGTAGCTTAGAACCAGGAGACGGACATAGGATACTTTTATTCCATTGGAACCGGTAGGTGGCGCTGAGATCGGGTTCTAGTATCCTCCTAATTACCTGGAACGATTTTGGTGACTTTGTTTTTGTGTGTTTGAGTGGGTTCCCGGGTTTAAATCCACTATTGGAACCGGTATGTGGCGCTGGGATCGGGTCCTAGATTTTTATTTTTTCACAGCAGGACAACGTCTGCCGGGGCCGTTAGTACTATATAAATGTTAAGTGAAAGATTACTTAACTGATGGTGAAAACGGCTTAAAAAGCCTTTACGTGGTTTAAGAAGAGTTAGCGAATATTTGCAGACAGACGCGGAAAGCCACTTTATTTTATATTATGGAGAGTTAATGGGGAGTTTGTTGCCGCTTCTTCTTAACAGCAATAACACGTTGCGAAGCGGTGTACTCAGAACAAGAAGTAAATTTTAACTTATATGTATTACCTCCAAAAAAGTGTTCTCCAGTGGAAATTATTGTGAAAATAAACTTTTGAATCTGAATTTTAATTTTTGTAAAAGTAAGCAACATATTATACAATCTTATTTTAACGATTATACATATATACCAAACAAAAAATACAGTTTTTTAAATTTATCACTAAAGTATTTTTTGGGTTTTTATATTTATAAAAACATAACATTTTAATAGTTGTCAAGCGTGATCATAATCTGTTTTTTTTAATTTCGCTTAGATCAATTCTTAGGGCCGCTTGCATAAGGTTGCTTAAATTTATTTAAGAAACACAAAACATATTTAACACCCTTAAATACAATTAGCGTTTTGCACAACGCAATATTTGCCGATAAATGTGTTGAAAGAACTGTCAATACGTTTTACGTAAAACGTATTTAGGTAGTTTAATATGATTAACTAATTTTATTTAAAGGCGATCGTTCTGCAAGCGGCCCTTAGTAATCACGATTGCGAAAAGGAATTAAATTATTCTTAATAAACTTTATATGTAGTCATATAATATATAAAATTCTCGTGTCGCGCTGTTTGTTACCAAACTCCTCCGGAACGGCTGAACCGATTTCTATCAAATTTTGTGAGCATATTGGGTAGGTCTGAGAATCGGCCAACATCTATTTTCATACCCCTAAATGACAAGCGTGACCCACCCCTAAAAAGAGTTCTATTTTATTTACGAAATATATTTTTATTATGTTATGGAATTAAAAACACAAACAACCCTAAATTTTCACCCTTCTACCAACAACCCTTATTTTTTAATAGCGATATTAGTACTGTAATATTTTAATTTACCTACTTAAAATTACTAAAAATAATTTAAAAGGCAAAACTTTTGCCGGGTCATCTAGTAATTATATACAATTATAAATAGAGTGAAATATGTTGAGTACGTTTTATATTGATCTATCATCTAAAAAGTGAAGTATACATAAAAAAATATTTACCTCACTATTATGTCTTTCATTTAAGCACTAAGCACAAAAAATAGGCTAAAAGCACATCACTAATAAACCACTATATACACTATATACAGTTCACATAATCAAAAAAATTAGTTCAGTTAAAGTTCATTCATTATCAATCGAGAAAATCGAAGAATATTCTCGCTAATCAAATGGGGGAAAAACCCGTCTTCGCTTCACGAGCGAATCTACAGGTCTGACCGCAGCACCACTGAATTTCCCGCTTCAAAACTAGATAGAGAAAGCTATATTTATTAGGCATAAGTGAAAGAGAGACAGTTATATTTCTGTGAGTCTGAAAGTGTTGGAAAAGCGCTGAAACCTCACATACATATAGCTTCAATGCTATAGAAGTATTCATATTTCCCACGGTTTTCTTTTATTTCTAAGGTTCCGTAGCTATTTAAGCAAAAACGAATCGCTTATACTTACGACATCACCGTATGTTCGTTTCGCTATCCATCTTTGTATATATACATTAATTGTATTGATCTACACAGCAGTGTAAAACGATTAATGACTCTTCATTTTAGGAATAGTGTTACGCCTTAAATTACTAAAAACAAGATAATGTTACTTTTATCATATTCAGTAATTTAAAATTGTTAAATCTCTGTCTGTCTATCTGCCTGCTATAGCATTAATATAAATCCGACAGGTTTCTAATACTATGTATCAATCGATCAATTGTTTATTATAAATGTGTATGCATGAAGACATTAATAACAAAGATGAAAAAAAAATTATAACAACGTCGTAGCAATATATATAATAGGGGTAATATTTGTTTTTAATTTCGGTCTTCATAACTAGACAGGTACGTAGACATAAGGGAAAAAAAACGAATTACTAACAACATTATTAATTGTATCTTTGTGTAAATTCTTGGACTGTTTTTTCGTGTTTGTGTATTAGTGGACTGTGTTGTCTTTAAATAAATAAATTATTATATTATGATAACTGAACACATTCAGAAACATGTTTAAATACATATGAATAGCCCCATGTATTTTTAATTACATAATAATATGTTTTCGTCACTTGATTACAGAATAATCAAGTGACGAAAACACGGACGTTGTCTTCCAACAGAACCCCTCATAGTTTGTGAATTGCCATGCACTTGCCCGTTATTGTAAAGTAATAACTTACTTAGATTGTTTATTTATTTATATTCTTACTATGTGGGCTTATATTTATTTTATTTAAATAAAAATGTAACTTTGCGTGAGTGTTCTGTTAAATCTATTGTGTTATAACATGTTGACTGCCTTGAGTATTTTCGGTGTAGTTGTTATACGTCAGGTGATTTTAGGGTACCACGGCTATTTTTGAAAAAAAAATACCCATGCAAAATTAACATGTCCGTCCATCCGTGTCGATGTTTGTTTAAATATGCTAGAACCATTTTTCTAAAAAACTTCGGTTTTGTAAATGTGTGTGACGGAAAAGTATTAAAATAAATTAAATTAAATTTATTGGTGACCGCAATATATAGAATGCAACTGAGATATTAATATTTCTTTCAACAAAGAATAGTATTGATGTTCTCTATATTGATTACTTAAGTAAATAAATTAGGAACATTTACACTTGAAACGTCGTAAAAAATGTTGACGTATCTCTCTCAGTTTCCGCAAGTAAAATAAATTAAACTTTAAAGACATACAATATAGTAATATTTGTAACAACATCGCAAAGCCGTGGTAGATTAGTGGTTAGCGCACGCGTCCCAAACTCATAGGGCACGGGTTCAATTCTTGGCCGGAAAGCTGGTAACTTCTGACGTAATGTGCACATTGTTATGCTAACCACGTGCTAACGGTAAAAGAAAACATGGCGATGAAACCTGTAATCGAGATAACCTATGTCTAAACCGCCATCAGTCATGGACAAGCATGGCGGAGTATACTGTCCGTTACCCTATGAAATAAGAGGCCCACGCCCAGCAGTGGGACGTTTATGGGCCATTATACAAAAATTAGTAAGTGGGTGGATGCAGAAGTCGCGGAAGGCCACGACACACCTTCCATGATCAAATTGATCGTGTACTAGCAGAAGGTGATGTCAGGAGCCTTAAGAACAGACGAGCGTGCATGACAAGAGCTATGAATGTCAAAGAAGCAAGTGAGGTGTGTAAGAATAAGCCTAAATGGCGCTCTGTTGTTCGTGCCTACCCCGCAAGGGACCTGGCGTGAAGTTATGTATGTATGTATGTGGTAAGTATTTATACAAAAAGTACATTCTTGCGACAAATTGTTTCCTATATCTCAATATGAGATTTGATGTAATACATTAGTTTCGTTCAAAAATATAGCACTACCTTCACCTATTATGAAAATAATGAAAATTTTATTGAATTAATAAAAACTTTCAATAAAACTTCTTAAATCATATGGCTTTAAGTAGTTTTGATATAAGCTTTCTGAATTAAAATATTAATTTAAAAATATATCTTCACATTGTCAAAGTTAAAAAATAAAACTAAATTATAAACTAAACCATCTTAAAAATTAAATTACACTACAGAAAAAAACATAAAAAATATATACTTTTAGTTGTTAAGGGCCTAAAAAATAAACTAAATTACAAATAAATTAACATAAAGAATGTAACAAATCGCTGCCAGAGGGAAGCGTGCCCAGAAGGCTGGCTGCATTGCCACGCTGTATTGCAATAGTTTGAGTTATGGAATATATACGATTAAATGCATATTAAAAACTAAAACAGCGCATGTTCATCACCTACCCCACAGTAAGCGTGGTTCCACACGCACTTACCTGATCCTACCAGAATATATTTTTCCAAAAAAATATACGACCTGTATATACCTATCACACAGGCGAACTTTCAAAGCGTATTCAATATAACAAAATATCTATCTAAAAATCCATTTAGAATTTATTTATATTTCAGTTTCAGAAGCAAGTTAATAAAACTCATGATCGATTGAAAATTCATTTCAAAAATAATATGAAGATGGAAATGGAAAACAAACTTCAGTTAACGCGATAAATAATGGATTCTCGGGAAGTTGTTTTATGTTTAGATCCACAAATACGTCGGCTTGCTTCAGATGAATACGAAGAGCGAGAATTAAATAGAGACGCCCGCGAATACCTGATAACGAAGTACACTATAGCTAAAAGATATACATATTATATAATAATAATATAATATACAAAACCCGCGGGGGACTTTGTGGTGAAGCCTTAGGAGAGTAGCGACACCTCGGACCTGACTCCTGGGGCTAAAGCAAAGCCCCCGCCTCCATGCTTGCTTTAGCCAGCCTAAATGGAGTGAATATCGCTAGAGTTAAGACTCAAGCTTCAGGGGTGGAAGTGATAAATGGCATAACGTTGAAAGTAGCTTCGGTGAACCTGCAGCTCACCTCTCGATACCCCTTAGCCACGCACATTCATGTTGCCCCTCGCCAATCTTATACGGCATTTTTAGAGGCCCATCCAGTGAGTAGCGAGTCACTGACTGCCCATTTTTTCCATGGTACTTAAACGTTGCGACGGGGAGACGCCATAGTCCCCATAATCACTGATCCGTAACTCCACTCGCAGTGTAGTCCTACACGTACTAGAGCTTGCCCTTGGGTGTATTTTAATATGGTATGCACAAGGACATTCGCCGGTCAGTGTGACGCCCCATTTCGATCAAATTTGTCAAGGGGCCTCTAGGCGCCCACGCAAGCCCTCCAAAAGTCCGGGCTATTTTTATTGACTGTGGTCTGTAAAGACATATATGGATAAATAAAATATTACAATAATTACGTGGTGCAAAGTACTTTACAACAAAAGCAAAATTGAAGTTCAAGAATTTTCACTAAACAAGTTTAAAAAGTTATTGAAGCAACGTTTGTGCGAAAAGGCTTACTATACGACGAACGATTTTATAGACGATTACACTTAAAGGGAATGACGCAATCGCTACCAAGCTCTTTCATTAATTATTCATACAAATTACTTTGTTAAACCTAGTACTAGTTCAAAATATTATTTAAAAAAGAGAGGACATGAATGTGTATACATTATAATAGTGAAGTAAAGATATGTTGCTAGGGAGTTTGTATCGTCGCTTCTTCTGCTTTAAAATTGCTTTGGAAGCAGCGGTAGACTCATGACTTTCGATAAGTAATCTGTAAGATTCCATTTTGAAATAAATAGATTCGTTTTCGTTTATATAATAACAAGAGTTTTTATTTTATTGCAGGAGTTCAGCAGACAGGCAGACGACCCACTTGATGGAAAGCGGTTACCATCGCCTATGGACATTTGCAACAGCAAAAGTGCTACAAATGCACTGCTGTCTTGAGGGAGACTGGAACCTGGTCACTATTGCCGGAACACAACTCAAGGTTGTTATGGCGACATACTTTAGACCAGGGGTGGTAGCCAGCCAGTCGGGCAAATGCCCTACCACCTAGCTGTGGGTTGTTTTGTCGCCTCTTACGACAGGCCGCCTGGCCGCAGGAAATTATAATCTTTTGAATTTGAAGAGTTGGGAAATGAACATTAAGGTGGTTTGGAAATGCAGAGTGAATCGAGTAAAAAAACAAATGTACGGTAACAGTGTGGGTAAAATTCTCTCCAGAAAAACTTCCACATTAGATTATCTTGTTACACTTGCCAAGAAATATCACAATTTTACATTTTAAACCATTTCTTATTATACTTGAGAAATATTTATATATACATTTAAAAAAAATGTATTTATTTACTCATTCAAAATCTTGTTGATAGAACATGCCAAAATCCACAACTATATACATTACAAATTTTAATGCTCGACTTGAAAACCTCTTACATATGTATATATATGCATATACATAAAAATTAATACGATATACATAGTATCTAGAGATAGTTTGTACACTAGATGAATTTTACATATCGATTACAACATACATATAAATCCCTCCTATTTAAAATTTTTGTAACCTATGCCACATCTATATTGTAATCACTCTAAGAAAAAGACTTTGTGAATATTCAATAGTTATTAAAATAAAATAAAAAATAATTTAAAAAGCCATGGTAGATTAGTGGATAACACTAACATCTGAAACTCGCAATGAAGTGGATTCAATATTATATTATCATAAAACATCGTGATAAAACCGGCACATCGAGTTTACAGATTTGTAAAACGCACCAATCCACCTTTGACAATTGTAAGGGTGGATACAGTTCTTTCCACCCGAGAAATGGGAAAGCCTGAGCCTAGCAGTGTGGTGTTTATGGGCTTCTGTTTAAAATCCACAGAAGATTGAATTTAAATAAATAACATAACTGCTTGCTTTTTATGGTAAATTTATTGTTACGAGTTACGGGACTCGAATTAAAATGCCGTTGGAATTACTATTGGTTGCGCCGAGGAACACCTCCTTGTAAATTCTTCCTCCCCACCCTCGCCATCAAGAAAAGAATAATACTTTAAATGAAGAATGCGCATAACAAGACACATTCGACAGAACTGTCACTGCTGTCACCGCCGTATAAAACTACGTACATTAAAAATTACATATATATAATTGTTGGAATACGAAATAAATAGAAATAAACCAAGATTTAATTTGAAGATAAAAGCCCAGTATCCTAGTGAGAGTGTGAACCCCGGGGGACGAGCGCAGTGTGGAGGCGGACTGGTGGCGAGGTGAGTATTATTTCCTTGCTTCTTCTTCCCGTCCCTTTGCCTTCTCCCGGCCATCGCATCGCGCCCGCAACTATAGAATTTATTAGAACTATACAAACACGTATAACACAGGTACAAATATCAGTTATATTTGTACCTGACCCAACCAGTACAAACTGCACGATTCAATATACTATATAGCTTATCGAATGTACCACACGTCTTGCCTTGCTGGCGATTATCGCTTGACTGACTCATCTCTCAGTTGTGGCATTGTTTTATATTGCACCAATACAATACGTCTCGACACAATACTCGACCGCATAACAATTATTTCCTAGAATCACACCCAGCTAATGACTATAATTAACATTACAATACACAATGGCCTGTTTTTCTAATTACAATTTTTAAACACAAAGTAAACAAAAGAAGTCAAAATGCGGAAAGGTAATAAAGTGTGCTTTATTGCATTCACTTTTGTCGGCGTGAAACAGTATTTTTAATTTCCCTTTTTCAAAGTTCGGATCAAAACGTCAGAAAAATAAACATTTGCCTTGAGAAGAGAGTTTTTTAATTAATGAGACACTATGATAATAAATTTAAATGATTTTGTTATTGGGCAGCTTTTTTAAAATTTTCTTCTTAAATATATAACACGTGGGTGGTTGATATACTAGGTGTAAACTGCGCACAGCAATCCTCTTGTAAATTTATTACGATAAAATTAACATACCTATTATTCGGAAATTATTCAAAATTATATGTCGAATGTTTCAAGCTTTTATACAATTTATGATAGTCTCTTTTGCATTAGTTTCTTTTTGAAATAGGGGATTGGACAGCCATTTCAATTCGGCTACGTAAGTTCAAAACCCAGTACCCAATTTTACACCAGAGCACAAAAAATTGACAAAAACTTAGATGTATGACCTTTTCAAAAACTATTTATTAAGCTTATTAAAAGATATATCATATTGTTACACGCCGACAAAAGTGAATGCACACCTGCAGTTTATTACCTTTTCGGCTTTTGGACTTCGTTTGTTTACTTTGTGTTTAAAATGTGTAATTAGAATAGCCACCTACGTGGGTACATTTGATAAGCTATGTAGTGACGGACTTTGCGCGTATTATTGAATCATGCAGTTTGTACTGGTTGTGTCCAGTTATATTTGTACCTGTGTTATACGGGTTTGTATAGTTCTAATAAATTCCATAGTAATTCCAACGGCATTTTAATTCGAGTCCCGCACTCGTAACAATATTTTACTTTAATACATTTTTCAACACACTTGCTCATAAAGTGGCTCTATGGTCACCGCAATTAGGCACAGAATGACACCCATTATCAAACTTTGACTAAAAAAATTATAACTCACTAGTGAGTTATAGATTTTTTTTTAAATTTTATTGGTTGAGTTGCTTTGTTCTTAAAAAAGTTTTTATTCAAAAAAAAGATCGTGTTCTATAGAAAAAATAAATTAATGTTCCTATTGCTTGCTCATTTCATGCAACTTCTTATTTAAATAGATAATTTTAACTCGTACGTGTTTAATAAATAGAAATTTTGTACGTGGCAGAATAGGCGCAAACCCTATGCGCGGAAAATAAAAAAAACCTCATTCCTTTAGTCTGTGGCCGATCGCAATGCGCGCGCATAGGAAAACTGTTATCTACTAAATAAAATGAGTTTTTGTTGTTATTTTTTATTCACAAGTGTGTTGAAAAACGTCGTATGATACACGTGTGTATTGATGATTACCGTCCTCGGCTCTCTTAAGACCCTCGCCTACGGCTCGAGTCTCAATGGCGCCTCGGCGGTAATCACCAATGTACAATCACACTAGTACCAAAATGTACTATTTCACATGTTTTAGCAAGCGCAATACGTCAGCAAATGCTTAATTTTTATATAGTTTAAAATAATGTAGCTTACGGCGTCCCCTTAAACACACGACGGATTTTCAAGCGGTTTTCACCGTCAGATATAGACTTTTGTAATGACGGTTTATATACATAAAAAATTAAGTTTTATGTAAGTAGAAAAAAACCAATACAACCGAGTTACCTATGCGAGTATTTAAAGATACATACAATGCCATGTAACTCGTGTGAAAATTTCTGGCTAAATAAACAGTGGTTACTGCCCAGAGCTCAAATTTTGTTCCGTCAATAAGTGCACAAACATTCATATAATGTCAGTTGCTAGGTTATGAATTTGCATATATGAAATTTTATTATTATATTACCCATATTATTATATTACCAATTTTGTATGTATTTGGAGACCACGAGTCATGAAAATGGCCCGGACTTGGAGGGCTTACGTGGGGTCACAGAAGGCCAACACGTAGAGGCCCCTTGACAAATTTAATGTAAATGTGGCGTGACACTGATATATAGCATATAGAAATGCACCCAAGGACAAACCCGGTCAGTTTAAGACAATAGTCTTACAATTACGTTCTTACTTACACTTTTACAATAGTAGGGAATGAGAACAAAAGGTACCGGGCTATTGAGATGAACTGCTAGTGGAACTAAGAATCTGGATTATGGGGATTCTGGCGTCTGCCCGTCGCAATATTCAGGGAACATGGAAAAATGGGTAGACGGTGACTCGCCACTCCCTGCATGGCCCCAAAAAATGCCATAGAAGACGGGGGCAACGTGTGAGTGGCTAAGGGGTGTCGACAGGTGGGCTCCAGGTTCACCGAAGCTACTTCCAACGTTAGGCCATTTATCACTTCCACCCCTGGAGCTTAAGTCTTAGCTCTATCGTTCTCCACTCCATGTACGAGGTGTTGATACTCACCACACAAACACCACAAAATCCCTGCGGGCGGCATATGTAGTAATATTGGTAATATAATAATAAATCCATTTAAGACAAACTTGTCAACAAACATTCATAATATTTAGTTATAAATAAGTTATTTTTAGTCTATTTGTAGTTTTTTTTATGTATGCACTTATTTGTGGATTGCAATCCAGATTTTTGTTTATATTTTAGTTTAATATGGTTTTGTAATGATTGTAATTTGTTTTGTGCATCATTAAATAAAATAAAAATTAAAAAATATCACCAATATTATTACATTACCAATATTATTATATTACCAATAAATATTATCAATATATATTATCAATGGTCAAGAAAAACTATGATTAGTAAGATATAAGCCCCACATAAATGAATTATCTTCGAAATAATTCTGTTCGTTGGCATTTAAAGTATTCTTTGTTAAATTTAAATGTTGAAATAAACATACAATCGGAAATCATTAATATGTTAGTCCAAGAATAAAATCTATACTGAATTACGTGATTATATCGTTTTTACAAGTGTTGCAATGTAAACAAACATATTAATATGTTTTGCTACGTTTATAAATGTTACAGGAATATTGTTAGTACAGATTTAACACATTTTATTTTTATATTGTTACAACTTAGGCTCGGACAAAAACAAATTACACCAGACTATTTGTAAAAACACATTTTATTAACTGTCGGCATTTGAACTAATTGTAATTCTTTTATGATTGTCGTCTTGTGTTTACTTATTTATTGGCATCCGTTTCGAGAGAACAGCCTATTGTTCAATTGTAATCGTTTACAGCCGCATGCGGTCAAATAATTAGCCAGGTGTTCCGGATTACGTCGACTACTGCACGGGCACATTTGTATTTGTGAGGTATAACTGACGGCTTGATGGACAGAGGGAGCAGTCGAGCAAGAACCACGATCAAGGCGTGACATGTCTATCGGGAATCTAATAGTGACGGACTTTGCGCGTTTTATTGAAATACGACCTTCTTCATTACGTTTGGATTTGTTGTGTTTGGTTATATTAGTACCTGTGTTATACGTGTTTGTATAGTTCTAATAAATCTATAATAATTATTCTATAATAAATACGGCATTTTAATTCGAGTCTCGGAACTCGTAGCAATATGATCTTTAACGTGCTCATAATGAGATCCAAAGTTCTTTTTCTCTGGATTACTGCAGACAGGGTGCCGACTCACCTGATTGCTGCATCAACATATCTGCTCAATGTGCTGTCGGTCTCGAAGAAGGAATTGGACATGACCACTAAAGCCGGAACATCACTGAAGATTGTTATCGTGACATAACGTGACTAGACCAAGGGTGTTAGCCTTCTAGACGGGCAAAAACTCTACGACCTGACTGTAGGTTGTTATGTCGCCTTTTAGGACAGGTCGTACGGCCGCAGCGATTAGTAGGTACAAGCCTTTCGTAAATAGATAAATACTTATGTCGTATGTATTATGTTGTGGATATGTTAGATTTGACAGTCCTTTGTATTTTAACAAATAAATAATATTTTATGATTTATTTATATTAATTCATCAACAAATGAAATAAAAATTCGTAGACATAAACGAATTTACAACAAACATGATTAATTTTACAAAAATATGTCACTAGGAAGGCATTTTATATAATCTAATACTAGCTGTCCCGGCAGACGTTGACCTGCCCCGAAAAGCTTCAATCGATATGCCGACAGCATTAAAGTTTTTAATTAAAAAATAGGGGTTGATCGTAGAGGGTTGAATGCATTTTTTAATGCTGTATCATAAAAAAAAAATTAGGGGTGGACTACCCTTAACATTTAGGGGGATGAAAAATAGATGTTGTCCGATTCTCAGACGTACCCAATATGCACACAAAATTTCATGAGAATCGGTCAAGCCGTTTCGGAGGAGTATGGTAACTAATACTGTGACACGAGAATTTTATATAAGATTATTATTTAAGCACACAAATAATTGTCAACTGAATAATATGCTTCTTAAGAAAATGCTTTAACATTACGCCTAAAATATTACATTTTGTATATATTTAGCTTTAGGTAAGTAAGTAGTTTGTTGAATATGAGTATTGCTCTCGTTTAAACCAAAATGTCTACTACTGGAGGCTGTTCGGATACTAAATACCTCAGTTTGGTAGACGTTGAAAAATAATCCAATAACAAAGAATAAAAAAGTTCGTCGTTACTTAAAAAAATAAAATAACAACCAACCTGGCGCGATTTATGTGATAATGATTCTTCACTCTACAGTTTGGTTTCTTTGAATATGGCTATACTTGTAAGAACTTTGAATTTACGTGTGTGTACTTCTAAAATACTTAGTGAAAATTCCAACAGCATTTTCGAATTTACATCCTAAAAATCCCCCACAAATTCGTAACAATATATACTAGCTGTCCAGACAGCCGTTGTTCTGCCCTGAAGGAATCAAATTTAGAAATCAATTTCAGCGCCACCAACCGGGTCCAGTTGTGTACATATCTAAAATATTCTCGAATCCACTAGAACACACATAAAAAAATCGCAATTGGTCTAGCTGTTTAGGAGGAGTTCAGTCACATACACACGGACGGAAGAAGTTTATATATAAAGATTTCTATTTCACCCTGTGGACAGCACTGTAAGCCAGTGTTCTGCAAACTTTTTGTGTTCAAGGTACATTTAGGAAAACGAAAATTTTTGGAGGTACACCACAAATAAAAATCATTTTTAAGTAATATTAATCAACATTTATTTATTAATCATGGAAACAATATTTATTATTAATCAACAAACCTAAGGTTTAAATTTCAGCAAAACCTTATTTTTACGAGGCACAACCATTAATGACCACGCACGGTACACTAGTATGCCGCGGTACATACTTCGCGGAACACTTTTTTTTTTTTTTTTTTTTTGTTTGAGGCGAGGAAAAATGCTGACCGATTTACGCACTCTCAGGGCCGTCACTAGGAAACGGCGCGCATCCATCGGGGGCGATAACGCTAGCAATAGTATGCTTTTTTGCGCTTCGTCCGCGATGGCTTGACACTGAGGAGTGTGGAAGACTCAGAGCGATGCCGCACGGGCGAGCAACCTCAATACCCACTAAAAAACCTCTCCTCCCGTCGACCCTGCGCTTTGTTGTGAAGGAAAGACTGAGATATAGAACATAGTTACGCAACAGTCGATCCAGCGCAATAAAGTGCCTGGAGTGTGCCCTGGGAGAACACACCCCACTTCGAAACGGGGGCTGAATCCCTTGCGTTGCCTAGTAGCAAGGGGCCCCTCGTACCGGAACCTAACTCAGGGAGGGAAGTAATGCGCGTACCTGCCTCTCCGGGTGCTAGCTGAAGGCCGGCGACCTCGGGTGGAGACATTAGCACGCGCTGCAGGACTTCGCTCCCTATCCCTTTCTGCGGCCTCTTTTAGAGACATAACCGCCTCACAGAAAGAGACCGCAGACTCCCAGCGGTCGTCGCTGTGCAACATGGCCGTTACCAAGTCGCCAAGCGATCGGACGGCTCCTACGTGTGTCTCGAGCTCGAAACGCTGAGGCGTCCATGCAGCGCACTCAACAAGCGTGTGTAACGCCGTATCGGGTGCGCCGCATTGGCGGCAGTCCGGGGAAGGCAAGCAGCCCACAATGCGAAACAGATACTGGTCGAAACAACCGTGTCCGGTCAGTATCTGAGTCGTCCTGAAGGTCAGGGTTCCGCTGGTGCGGGTCACCCATCTCTCCAGCTGCGGCCTGATTGCATCCACCGTATAGCCGCCGGCCACAGGGTGTTCGAGGTCACGAGACCAGGCGACGAGGCAGGAGGCGGTTTCCCGCTTCCTGACCGTCTCTAATTCGACTTGACAGAAGGTCAGTCCTCTAGCTAGGGCATCCTGCTGGGCGCGACGAACTCTGGACAGGACGTCTGCCTGGAGAGGCCAGGGCAGCTCGCCTGCCAAGAGAGTCGCCGCCGACCACGACACTGTGCGGTACCCCCGTATGGTCCTCACGGCCAGAACCCGCTGCGCGCGGTGCAGCAGGGTTCGGTTGTGGCGGTGAAGCGCATCGGACCAGACGGGCGCACCGTAGAGTGCCATACTCCTCAGGATGCCGGAATAAAGCTTCCGCGTCGCACCCCCCGGCCCCCCCACGTTAGGAAGAAGCCTGGAGAGTGCGCCCGCGGAATTCAGAAGTTTGGGAACTAGCTGCTCAAAGTGCGCTTTGAACAGCCATTTCCCGTCTAGGACTAGCCCAAGATATTTCATCGTGGGCCCTACTCTAATCGCCACCCCCTGAACTGTAACGGACAAGTCCGGGGGAGGATTCCGGAATTTCCTATGGAACATGACGGCCTCCGTTTTCGCGGGGGAGACCTTCAAGCCCAGCCTAGCTATTCGATCTACGACGATCGCCAGCCCGTCGTTGGCGACGTCCACGGATTCCGCAAAAGACGCGGCGCGTGCCGTGAGTAGGGTGTCGTCCGCAAAGCAGATCAGCCCTACTCCGGGCCGGACCGTCACCCGAAGGATCCAGTCATAGCCTACGTTCCAAAGGATAGGCCCGAGGACCGATCCCTGTGGAACGCCGCACGCGACACGTCGCCGACCTAGCACGTGGTTGGCGGACTCACCACCCTCCCAAAGGATGTGCCGATCTCGCAGGTACTCGCCCAACAGCCTCGTGAGGTACGGGGGGACTCCGTGCGCGCGGAGCCCTTCCCTGATCGTCTCATGAGGGAGGCTGTTAAAGGCGTTCGCTATGTCTAGCGACACTGCAAGAACGACGTCCTTTGCTTGGACGGCTTCGTCCGTCAATGTTCGCAGCGTCTCGAAGGCGTCCATCGTGGAGCGCCTCCGCCGAAACCCGAACTGCGTATCTGATAGCCCCGCCCCGGCTCCACAGTGTCTAGATGCTTCACAAGCCGCTCCGCCAAGATCTTCTCGAAGACCTTGGCGACCTCGTTCAGCAACACTATGGGCCTGTAGGCGGACGGATCGTTGGGAGGCCGACCTCCCTTGGGAAGTAGGCACAAACGCCCCTCTTTCCATTGCGACGGGAACCTACCTGCGCGAATACAGGCTTCGAAGAGGTCCCGCAGCTGGCTGCGTAGGTGTTTTGCAGCCAGGAAGAGGAGTCGACCTGGAACCCCGTCGGGTCCCGGTGCCGTCTTCCTGCCCCGGAGCCGGTCCAGGGCGACGTCTAGCTCCCCCTCGGAGATGGAGTGAGGCTCCTCGTCCGTGGGGGTGTCGGGAATGGGTGGACCCATACTGGGGGGAGTGAAGTTCCCCGGATCCGGGAAGAGCCCATCGATAACCGACCGGAGCACCTCGGGTTCGAGCGTTTCCGTGACCGTGGATGTGCAAGGCCGCAACTTGTTGCGGGCCCCACGGTACGGGCGCCCCCAAGGGTCCCGATCGAGCGTCTCGAGGAGCTCGGTCCGAGCCCGGGCTTTCGATCGCAATATTGCAATCGAAAGGGCCTTTCTGGCCTCTCTAAACTCGCCCACGAGTCCATTTTCCGCGACGAAGTCCGGAGGACGGCGCGCCCTGCAGCGTTTGAGCCTGTGGCTGATGATGCGAACTGCCTTTCGCATCTCGCCCAGCTCCTCGGTCCACCAGTGGACCGATTGCTTGCACGGAGGCTGCCGCTTGGAGACGCGTGGCATCGCAGCGTCGCAAACCCTCGTCAGGGTCTTGCGCATGTGCTCTGCCTGCGTATCCAGATTCGCGAAGTCGGCTGGGTAGGCCCAGCTTTCCGAGAGTGCCCGCTCCTCGGCCTGCTCCGGATCGAGCTTGGTAAGGGCCCAACGCGGGAGGAGAGGGGGGCGACGGTGAACAGGGCTCGGACCGGAGGAGGGGGTCGTGAGCTCAAATCTGATGTACCGATGATCAGAGAGCGACTCCACCTCCTCCAGCACCCTCCATCCGGTCACTCTGCGGGCGGCCGCATGAGTGACGAATGACAGGTCGATGATCGATCCACCCCGCGCGCGCACGCAGGTCTGGACCGACCCCTGGTTCAGTATGGTCAGGCCGGCTTGAAGAGCCCAATCCTCGACCGCCCGACCCCTAGCGTCCGTGAGTACGTTTCCCCAGGAGAGGTGCTTTGCATTAAAGTCGCCCATCACAAAGATCGTTTTGGGCGACAGTCTGCGTACGGCAGCCCCGACGGCGTCCAAGTGAAGCTCGAACTCCGCCAGGGGGCGGTTGCGCGAAAAGTAAACGCCTATGACGACGATACTCCCGCTCTCCGCCACAGCATAGCCCTTTCCTCTTTCGAGACATGTAAGCGGTGTGCCGGACCCGGCTCTGGCCACCACCGCTACCATGTCATCGAGATCGCCCACCCAGTTCCCAGAAGGAGGGACGTAATAAGGTTCACTTATTACGGCTAAATTCGCTTGCCACTCCGCCATCGCCTGCAGGCACAAGTCCTGAGCGGTGGGGGAGTGGTTTACGTTAGCTTGGAAGAACGTTGTTACGGGCGTACTAGGCATTGGATGTGTCCATTGTCTGTACTCCCGATTTGCCGGTACGTGGTCTCGCCCGCGAGTGGACGAATTGGCCCCTCACGTAGGGAGGTTGGCAGAACCTCGCCAACGTGGGGTGGGCCGCGTTCAGTCCCCCCGCCGCGCACGCCGCGCAGTGGGGTTTCCGTGCCGTGCAGTCTGGCATTTTGTGTCCGCTTTTACCGCAGGGGAGGCACAAGTTAGTCCGATCCGGGCACGTGTCCGGACAGGTTTGGGTGCCATGACCGACGTTGAAACATCTGTAACAACGTATCGGTCTGGCTTCCAGTGCCTCGACCTTCGCCGAGGTGAAGCCAACCAGAAGGTAGCCCAACCCGACGATGGTCTTGGCAGCAGCGACGGGGCACAGCACGTACGATGCGCCCAATCCGCCCGGTCCTGCACCGATGTGCTTCGTGAGCACGTCGTCGCGCCGGCAGTTGCCTGCGCGCGCGATCGCGTCACGAAGCCCATCGACCGTGACTGAGTCGTCCAGCCCTGAGACGTAAAGCTCCCCACGCTTTACGGGGCGGACGACCTCAGCCATCCCTTCTAGGGCCCCGCGCAGGGCTTCGGCGACGCGGTCCGCCTTGGCCGCGCTCTCGGGTCCCGGCTGGAACTCGAGGAGACGCGCATCCCTGGCGGTCCGCACCACCTTCAGCCCCTCGCTTCGCGGAACACTGCTGTAACCTACATTAATACTTAATATTTTAAGTTGTAACTTTGTGTATACAATTTCAATAATGTAGGTGTTTGTTGTCCCAATGAAGAAAAAACAAAATATGATCGAATGCCCACGTGTTTCTCATTGATTCACTAGATTATAAAATATTTTTAACCAACCAAATCTATCCAGTATTTTAAGATAACACTTCTATGCTCTTATATTATTCTGTTTACATTTCAAAACCTTGATTCACACGTTGTTTATAATATACAAATAATCTGACTTGTTTATATCGTACATCAGAATGAAAAAAGTAAACGCTCGGTTGTGGGTTTGATGCTGTCTTAGGTATTAGTCAATATCGCACCTTCGGTTCAACAAAGGCGCCGAATAGCCAAAACTTCAAAGTTGAGTTAAGTTTGCCAAATTATCTATAAAGCAAGCTATCGTTTCGAGAAACAGAACAGCCGCGAAAGTATCTCAATATTCGGCAAGATGGCGCGAGTGCCTTTGTGATTATTACCGCTTTTTCTATGATCTTTGGGTCAACAGAGTGTGATTGGTAAGTAGTATCCCCGTTACAGCGAAAGGTAGACGTGTCTTGAAGCTAAGTCACATTAAAGTATTTATGACCCTATTTATTCTCATTCATTGGAATGTCAAAATCTCATCCGTTTTTAAAATTTTCCATTCCCGATGCAACAAAATCACAATCCATGAGACTTATTTTAATGCTTATTAAAATTAAAATTATTACATATTATTAAATTAAAATTTTCTTTGCAATTCGAAATAAGTTTTTTACATGAAGCTGTAGGAAGAACCATAGATAAGTAATTTTATTAAAAAAATAACTTACTACAGATAGTAAGTAATCCAGTAATAAGGAAATTTATGCGAAAGTCTTAGTAATCCTATACTATAAAATTACAAAATGAGCAGTTAAACAAAGATAATCATGAAGCAGAAATGAAAAGATAATAAGATGGTGATTAGAAGTTGTATTTGAGACTATCCAAATTATAGTCTAGTATCGTTCCCGGCAAAGGTTGATCTGTCTTGAAAAAATTAAAATCTAGAACTCGATTCTTGCATCAAGTATTTTGTTTAGTGTGACATTTTTTAATTCGTAATACCTTTTTATATTTTTTGCATGAGTTCAGCAGACAGGCAGACGGCCCACCTGATGGAAAGCGGTTACTATCGCCTATGGACATTTGCAACACCAAAGGTGAACAAATGCGCTGCTGCTCTCTCTCTGATCACTAATGCCGGAACACATCTTAAGGTTGTTATGGCGGCATACTCTAGACCAGGGGTAGTAGCCATCCAGTCGGGCAAATACCCGAAATACCCTACCACCTGGCTGTGGGTCGTTTCGAATCCATCTTTCCATCTTTTGAATGGAATGTCCGATTTGAATAATTCAAAAATAAGGGTCCCCGAAGGCTACCTACGTTGGCTCGCTGGATTGCCATGCTGATCCGTTGTCCGAGGAATCCATCCCTGTGATCATCTGAAGAGTCGATTAAGCATTTGGGGAGTTCTTTGTAGACACTTATGGACTTAGGAACCCTCGCTCCAAGCGTTTCAACAACAAACGGCATATAACTCCCACTGAAAGTACATATTCGCTTTGCTTGAGTAATTCAGCTGTTTCCGCCGCCCAACCGGCTGATCTAGCCGTATTCGATAAATGGGATGCGGCCAACGTGTCCACGCAGCTCGTACCCTATATGAGAGGCTTGCCATGTATACAGGAAATTAGAGTCATCTGGTCCCCTACTATCAATTTACTATAAAAACGAGAAGTCTGGAGGCGCCAACTGTGCTTACAAAATGTTACTAGGTGATGGACATAACTTGCGCTCTTTCATGGTACAAGCAAGCTCAAGGTTTAATCGGTAATATTTTTTATAAAGCTTTGTTTTTTTAATGAGGGGAAATGCGATTGAGTGTGAACCACTCGCGGTGGTATGGAAATGCGATGGGGATATGTGGGATGCCCCACGTTAGATTGGGACTAATATCCGTAGCGAGTAATATTGGCACTCCAGTTGCGGATATCCACTACCTTTCTCTGTTCCGTCTTTCCCTATTATGCTAGGGTCACGAGTTTAAAGCCTAGCCACTCCCTAGCCTCTGACAAGGAAGGACCTATCAGCCTCAACTGTTGCCGGGGCCAAAAACTGTTGCCAAGCCCCTCGCATTTTCATTTTCTCATCATAGCATTGCCTAGCGACAATAATAACGAGGGAGCGGCCACAATATATCTATTATTATGAGCATCATAATATTTTTTCTACACGCACCACTTACGCTCAGTTTCCGCTTCACTTCCACTCTCTTTCCGCTCCGCTTCCGTCCTACTCACTACTGCAGTTTGAGATACGACATAAAGTTTCATAAATTAACATAATAAAAGTGCGCACTTCAGCCCATTTACCATAAAATATTGTTTCGAAATATTATAAATAAGCATGAAACCGTGCATGTTCGTACCGC
The DNA here is from genome assembly GCA_949752895.1 of Dendrolimus pini. Classification (NCBI taxonomy): domain Eukaryota; kingdom Metazoa; phylum Arthropoda; class Insecta; order Lepidoptera; family Lasiocampidae; genus Dendrolimus; species Dendrolimus pini. Next base: position 13,503,304 of record OX457145.1, on the reverse strand, counting down.
TCCGCTTTCACTCTTTTTCCGCTCCGCTTCCGCCCTACTCACTACTGTAGTTTAAACCACGACATGAAATTTCATAAAGAAACATTATAAAAGTGCTCACTTTAGCTGTTTTATTATAAAATATCGTTTAGAAATGTTATAAATCACCATGAAATGAATGTAAGTTTGTGATGTAAATTAAGTGGCCATTTCCGTTTCATTATTAGATACCTACTATTAAAGACGGATGCGGAGGAATAAAAAAGTGGGAAACATTACTTATAGACTACTATTTGGATATAATTGCCATTTAATAAAAAGGTTATTAATACCTCGTTAAATAATTCTAACAATTTTATGTGCAAATACTAGCGCACCTAATGTTATATTACAGATGTTAATAGAATTTTTAAAATACAAAAAAAGTGTATTAGCGCTATTTGTGGAGCATCGTATACAGATAGCTGTAAGCCCTTATCTAAAAAGCTTGAAATTCTTCCTTTACCTTGTTTGTACATTCTGGAAATTTGTATTTTTGTAAAAAAAACACTTTTATTTATTTAAATCAAAATATGAGGTGGAAGGTAATAGAACCAGACATAAAGAAAAACTATGTTTCCCATCAATAGATTATCAATGTTTAAGAAAAACGCATATTGTATGGCAATAACAATATTTAATAAATTATTACCCACCAATGTTAACGGGCTACCATTTAAACGATTCGGGTTTGAATCGTATATGACAACTTTTTTACTTAATAGATACTATAATACTATAGCGTAGACGAATATATTAATGACAATACAATAAAATAAGATGATAATATGGACATTTTTAAATTTAATATTTTAACTTGTTTTTTAAAATGTTTAACAATTCATTTTAATTTTTTTGATATGTATATTTAATTAAATTAATTTGGAAACATTAGTGTGTAGGGTTATGTGAGTGTAAGTATTTGCACGTCATGTAAATGACAAATCATACTGGAAACTTTATATTATGTAACACCTATTCATGTACCTATGTTTTTGCAAATAAAGACTGATTGATCGATTGATTGATTCTTTAGTGTGTATCTTTAATTTGTACCCTACAAAAACTATCCCATCCCAACACTACACTCAGCTGGGATGAGAATGTTGCGATGGATTAGTGCTGTTACAAGAATGGGTAAAGTGGGAAATGAGTACATAAGAGGATCTTTGAAAGTTGCACCCGTGACTGAAGAATTGAGATGAAGAAGACTGAGGTGGTATGAGTATGAAATGAGGAGGGATTAAAGTCACGTGACAAAAAGAACGTTAAGCTGCAAGATTGATAGATATTAATGTAAAGGTAGACCAAAAAAAGACACGTGTGACAGAGGACGTATGTCAGAATAGACGAGTATGGAAGGAAAGATATATTTTGCGACCCCAAATAATTGAGACGAGGTGAAAAAACAAGTGAGCGAAACTATCTCATCTTTAAGGATAAAGTGTGTTCTATCTACATCCCAGCTATTAAAATTGCATGAATGACTAATGAATAACGAGGAAATGCTTGTGACAGACAGTTCAAAAAGGCATGATTGTAATCATGCCTTTTTTATTGCATCAAGCAAGCAAAACAGGCAGACGGCACACCTGATGGAAAGTGGTTACCGTCGCCTATGGACGCTTGCAACACCAGGGGTATCGCCAACTCATTGCTAACCTCTAAAAAATGTTTTAACACCTTTCTTAAAGAACCCCATGTCATAGCGCAAAGGGAAGACCAAGGCGGGAAGTTTCCTCCAGATCATTGTTGTACGCGGAATAAATGTTCTAGAGAACCGTTGCGTAGTTGAGCGTGGGAGCTCAAGGAAATGGGGGTGAATATCCCGTCGCTGACGAGCGGTGCGGTTGTAAAAGTGAGGCGTTGGCACCAGATCAAACAGTTCCTCGGAACACTCCCAGTTATATAGGCGGTAGAAGACGCAGAGGGTCGCAAAGTCTATGTAATAATCTATTTATTATAATTCAACAAACATTTGCACAACAACTGAAAGCAACAATATTAGCGTATGAGATTTCGTGTGTACGGAATCTCCGGGGGTTTTTAGCTTCGGATCCGTACACACACCAAATAAAAAACGTGCTGCACGTTGGTGTAACGCATCGTTTCTCAGACTGGGGGGTTTTATTAACAAAAATAAGATCTACATACAAAAGATCAAATTCAATCAAATGTAAAAAAATAAACAATTAATTAAACCCCTGTAGTGAAGTCGCAAGACATTTATTGTACCTAACTTTTTGGTTTTATGGGTTTTTGTTGGTCGCGACATGAAAATTGTTGAGAAACACTGGTGTAATAACACAGGTTAGAAGTTATACCACACGTTATAACGGAGGTAACCAATTCCTAATAACTTACACCATGAATTTTCTCATGAAATCAAAATATTTGAAAAAAGCCCCTAGTTATATCTTAGAAGACCTCGTCCAAACACAGTTCTCGCCAGAATGACCGTATCTAAAAAGAATTTTGCACTTTTATACAATACATTTGAAACAATATTTACCAGAGCGAGTAATAAGAACAAGAACAATCTTGTTATTGTATAAAACACACAGGAATTCTACTGAGGAGCTACGGGTAATGTGGGCAATTGCGCAAAAAAAAATAACGAGCAAACTTTTGCGACTCTTCAGGGTTAATCGTGGAGAAAATTATAATAGGTTCATTTTGGAACTTTAATGCTGAAAAGTTATTAAGGAGTAATTTTTAGACTTATTTCAGTTTTTTTGCTAAATTTATCCATTACTATGTTACGAGGAGCCTTTACAGTCTGCTGGTGACTTCTTTTGTTTTAAATTAGTAACAAATAACCATCGTATTACTTTTTTACTCGATAATTTCCGAATTCATATAAAAACATTTTTAATTAACTAAAACTGGACTTTAACTCTCTTTGACCTAATATCTCAGTTATTTTTAATTACTGCTCTTAAAAAATGGCCAGAATGGCAAACTATAAATATACAATTATTATAGTAATGTTAGATAGTGAACTTACAATTGTTTTATGTTTATTAGCAGTCCCGGCAAACGTCTTCTCCTGAAAAAATAAAAATCTGGAACCCGATTCTAGCACCACCTATCGGGTCTAATTGTGATTTTATACCATTTTTGCAATGGATATCAATTATTACAAATCAGTTATAAGCACGTATGCTTATAACCTCACACCTCTCGTGAGCTGTTTGCGGAAAAAGGCATAGCTCCAAATCTGATTTATTTAAAATATATTTTTTTTATAATTCTTTCGATATGCTCCATGTTATCTATTTGGGGTGAAGAAAAATCCAATAAAGACTATAGCTGTTCTTGATTTATAAATGCTGTAGCGAGTTTGTTTTATATACACACGAATATATAAGTGAAACAAAATAAGAGATTAATTTTAAGCAAATTTAACGTATATATTATGCCCCTTTTTCACTTTATACCCACTAATACTTGCATGTGTGATGTCAAATACAACCTTTTTTTTTTAAATTTATCTCGAAGGCGATTGGTATTTTTGATATTAGTATTAACCCATAAATGTTTCGATCCAGGATTCAGACTGCCCTTTGTCGCAAACTATATAGCAACCACTCATGTCCTAGGGGATTGATGAGTTTCAAATAAGAATAAACTCATTGTTAAATCTACGTTATTGCAGCCCTTGAATCATCACGACTATGTTAAATTCCAAGTATTAAAATCTTTTATATAATTCGACTCTCTATTTTACCCCAAACTCCCCATACAGCTGCTCTGACGGTTGTAATCAAGGCAACAAGACACAAACATCTCGTGACCGCTGTGAGAAAACCTTAAGATCCAGCTTGTTTTATGATCTTTATTTTTCTAACTATTTATTATTATTTTTGAAGGGTAGAGTAATGTTATACAATTTCTTATTTTATTAGTTTACTTGAAATGTCATTAAATTTTGATATAATATTCTAATAATACTCCATGGAAATCTTACAATTTAAGGGCCGAATATTGCATTTGTTAGAGGACGCAATTTTATTTTTTGGACATGTGTGGGGGGGGGGGTCAATAGAAGCTTAACCTCAAGTTTGTGGGGTCGCCACCCTTGTCCCCCGGCCGCCATCTTGGAAAAAGGGGTGAAAACATTTTTTCGCGATATCTCGGAATCTATGCGTCTTACAAAAAAATTGTAAAGTCATAATTTGTAGAAAATTGTTTTGCCTACAAATATGTTCATATAACTTTTTGCCCTAAATTAAAAATTAAAGAAGTTATAAGCAAAAAAGTGAGAAATTTTTTATTCATTCCCAACTCTTTTCTTTACCATAGAACTTACCAAATTTAACTTATCGAATGTTAAGCAGGTAGAAAAGGTCCCCCGTTTTCACCGCCACCTATGAGGTAGAGTCCGTAGGCGCGTTTTTTTATGTATGTTCTGGCGAAACATGCAACAACATTATGGAGATATCAAAGTTAATGGAAGAAAATGAATTTGAAGATGAACTTCCAACTATGACTCCAATTTTAACTCCTGTCATTCCTCAAACTTTCACATTTGACGTTGATTTAGATTCTGAGCCACAGCCTGGACCATCGAAGAAAAGTCGATTAGAGTAGCTAGCTAATAAGTGATTAAAAATATTATGATGTCGAGGATTACCTTATAAGCAAGATGTCCGTGGAGTAGGCCTACTGGGGATATCACGTAAAAAAAACGCGCCTACGGACTCTACCTCATAGGTGGCGGGGAAAACGGGGGACCTTTTCTACTTGCTTAACATTCGATAAGTTAAATTTGGTAAGTTCTATGGTAAAGAAAAGAGTTAGGAATGAAAAAATAATTTCTCACTTTTTTGCTCATAACTTCTTTAACTTTTAATTTAGGGCAAAAAGTTATATAAACATATTTGTAGGCAAAACAATTTGCTACAAATTATGACTTTACAAATTTTTTGTAAGACGCATAGTTTCCGAGATATCGCGAAAAAAGTGTTTTCGCCCCTTCTTCCAAGATGACGGCCGGGGGACAAGGGTGGCGACCCCACAAACTTGAGGTTTTTGCGTCTATTGACCACCCACACATGTCCCAAAAATAAAATTGCGTCCTCTAACAAATGCAAAGCTCATGTAACATTTCAATGGAGTATAATTATTTATTTATTTTTAGACACATAAATCTATGAAAACAGTTAAATATTAGTAAATAATATATTACTTTTTTATATAAAAGACGATGGCAGCTGGAGGGTCCGAACCAACTTCGAAATAGAAACCTCATGGCCGAGCCCAACATAATTGGGGAGATAAAATCTCACCGTCTCTGCTGGCTCGGTCATGTAGAGCGGATGGAGGAGGATCGGGGAGTGAAGAAGGCATACTTGGGGCGACCAGTCGATCGGCGACCGGTTGGTCGTCCCAATTATCGTTGGAAGCACTACAAGCCCACAATTGGCAAGAGAGAGGACAGTGGCGTGCTCTCGTTTCGGAGGCCAAGACTCACATCGGGTCGCTGAGCCAACGGAGTTAGTTAGCTTTTAATATATTACTTTGTTTCGTATTAAAAAATGTCATTTTTCTGTGATGTGAGTGAGACGTAAGAAAAAACCCACCGTCCCATTATTAACACTTATTAATTGTGGTGGCATTTTGAATTGTCTGAAGCGTCGAAATATATTCTTGGACGAAATATGATATATAAATTACATACAAGCACCTGATTACATGTAAAGAATATGACTTTGAAGTCAGTGATTTTTTTTATTTAGATCATACGTTGGCAAGATCATAGATAATAGATATTCGGGCTACTAAAATAACGAGCTCATGAATCTTTGAAGGGTATACCCTTATTAGCATAGTCCATCAAATAGTATAGGTACTGCGGAAGAAATATAAAATATTCATTGAATTTGATGCTCGGACAATAAATATAACTTATTCCTTCCAGGGATGTAATACTAGACTAATGGTGTGTATACATAATTATATACATAGTATAAATGTTTTTAAATTATAATCGGCAGATAAGCACACATATTGTATATCCCCAAATTAAGCAAATTATGCTTGTGTTATGGGTAATATACAACGGACTACTCTGGGGCCGATCCTAGACACCCAGACCATAGTAAATAACGGAGAAAATACATTTAATTTTCCGAAATTTACTATACCAGGAATCGAACCCGGAGCCTCTGCGTAGCAGTGAGGTAGGCCGGCGAAGGTTTAGCCCGCTCGATCACAGAGGCCGTTAAATATGGAAGAGAGTAGAGTTTTTGTCTCACGAGCTTTGGGGTTTTAGAAACGACTATAGTGCGCCTGTTTTACCATAGAGGCTATAGACTATGTCTAACGTTGTCAGTATATAGAATACGGCCAGAAGCCTAAATTATCAATGAATTATTTTTAAAATTTAATGTTAATTTTTGTGATGCCGCACACACATAGAGCCTAAGGATTGAGGCCAACGCCTCCATTGGGGTACTACATTTCGTCGCATAGTCGAATGTATAGATTCTTTTGATGGTACTGAATTTCTGGTTATCATGTTAATCTTAACTGATTCAATGTGTAATTGTGTTTGCGCACTAAAATGTTTGGTTCCCCTCCCTCACCGATGTAATGCTCGATTCTGTAACATTACAGGCAGCGCTCTGTAATTCTCGGATCTGTGACAATACATTACAGGCGAATGCTCGCTGTGGGTGAGCGTCTTTAAAGAAGCCTACAGACTTACTTTAACTCAATATGAATAAGACCGTTAATTTTATATTTATTGACCTTAAGACCTGTCTGCATTAATCTAATATATAAAATAAAGTATACCTACTATAATTAAAACTCTTCTTCTCTTTTCTTTCACCACATCCCAATAAATTGGGGTCGACACAATATGTATTTTTGTTCTACACTCCTCTATTCTGACATACATCTTCTGTCACACCACAAATCATCATATCATTCTTCACACAATACATCCATCTCTTTTGTTCTACCTTTACATTTGTACCCAACCATCTTGTAGTTTAACATTATTTTTGTCACGTGACTTTCATCCCTCTTCATTATATGCCCATACCACCTTAATCTTCTTCCTCTCAATTTTTCAGTCACGGGTGCAACTTTCAAAGATTCCCTTATGTACTAATTTCTCACCTTATCCATTCTTGTAACACCACACAATTATAAATAAAATTATACTTACAAAATAACATAAGTCTATAAGTAAAAAATTTAATTATATAGATTTTTTTATTATTTTGTGACACAAAAGGATACACACCTTGCACTTGTCTGCAGTTTTTCATACGATAGCTTGATTTGAGGAAGGCGCCAGTAAGTCACTCTCACAGTCAGCTTCTATTTTATTAATTTAGTCTTTTTACATTGTATTAAGTGTGGTATTAAGTAGGTAGCCTTCTGAATTATACCTATCTCTACACACTTAGCCTCCATAGAGGCATGCAAATTGTACTTCTTGACAAAGTCATTTTATTTAATTTATTTTTAGCTATTTGAGTAAACCTTCGCAAGTGCGTAAGCGTGCATAGCGGACAAGTTTATATAGTTATTTAATTTATTTGAGAAACATACAATATTTAGTATCGTTAAATATAAAACGCAAAATTAATACTTATATCAATCAATCAATTGTTCGTGCCTACCCCGCAAGGGACCTGGCGTGAAGTTATGTATGTATGTATGTATGTATGTATCAATCAAGTTTCAAAAAAATAATTTATATAATAAAAATTGACTCAAACAATCAATTACAAAAAAAAATTGCGAAGCGTCTTTTTTGAAAACGGAAGGAGGCAAGGGAGGTTTTGAGCAAGGAACTGGATGGAGCGAATAAATGGATTGATTGGCGTATACAATCTTTTTTTCATAAAAACTATACAAGTAAAAGAAAATTCTTTGATAACACTACCCCTTATCAATCTCCAAAGAACACAAGTCTAAAGCAATACGCATCTGTTGTTTTAATTTAATAACGGCCACGCACTGCTCTTGGGACGAGAAAAAAGTAAAGGAAAACAAACGAGTGACATCCCTATGGGAGTACGTATACGTTCCTTTATAAAAGCAACGGGCTACCATGCTGGTCTTCACAAAGTGTTTGACCGCCATACCAGCAGGTCCAAAGCAGCTATTTACAAAAATGTACTTACTTTGAATTTCTGGGATAAAATGTAAGTAGATATATATATGTATATCTATAGAAATATTTAAAGCGACTGGTCGAGGCCACAGACAAGCGAAGGCTAAGGCTTACATCGCCCAAAGAATTAGTTATTCAGTGAGGTAATGCTGCCAGTCTTATAGGAATACTGCCCAGCAACAGCACTCTGGTCAGGCTAGACCGATTGTAGTTTATCGTATTATAATGTACTAGCGGCCCGGTATATAGCGTCATGTTATATAGCCTATGACACTCCCTGTTAACGTAGCTTTCCAACAGTAAAATAATTTTTTAAATCGGTTTTGTAGATCCTGAGATTACCCCCTACAACGTCACAAACTCACAAACTTTACTTTTTTATAATATTAGTAATATATATATATTGATTAGGTTTTTATTTATTTATATGTATTAGTTTTTATTTTAAATAATTTCCTTTTGAATGTGTCTTAAGATTTGGCGACTAGTATACTTAATAAAACTATGTTTTAACGGTTTTAAGCGCGGTAATTTATTTGAATTTTATTATTCAGACGTTTCGGCCACTTTTCAGTAGCCGTGATCACAAGACAAAAATGTCGAGTGTTAAAGTTTTATTTAAAATCTGATAAAGCTGTCTCGACGCCTCTTATGACAGGCTGCCAGGCCGCATAAAATATAGTATTATTATATTTCTTCGTTCTTACAGGAATAAAATGTAAAAGGTATAATTAAAATAATGATTTAAGAAGTTTTAATATGTTTCTATAAACTTTTTTTTCGTTAACGAATCAATTGACACAGTATTCATCAAATGCATAGTTTAGATCATAAGTAAATATCGACACCTGCTAGGAACAACATTGTAACTCAGTTTTTGGCAATTTAGAGTTACAATCATATTTACGCTGAGAAAAAAATCCTCTATTTTTAACTCTTACCCTTGTATCTGAATGCCTGCGCATTTCAGATTTAGAACGTGAAAAAACATTGTAACTAAGGGTCTATTAATGGGAATAAAAAGCTATCTTTAGTTACGCAGAACTCTTTAGGTCAGCTACAACTAATTGAACATGAAAATAATTGCAATTCAATATACATTTTTATTCTTGGACATAGTATTTTTTTTATTGAACACATTTTCATTGTATCTGTGTCTACAATTTTTTCATTCTTGAAAAACAATCCAGAAAGTCAGACAAAAGATTATAACTCTAGTTGCAATTATTTTCTCCGTAATAAGTCACAGGTTTGGTTGACTAACTCATTTGTTATCATTGACTTACCATGATTTGATTCTGAACCCACCTCCGTCTTTCGAATGCTATTTGCTCACAGGTGAAGAAGTGACAATGATACAACAATAAGACAATGTTCTTAACCACCCTTTCGATTAGCGATTGTGGCTACTTAAAAAAAAAAAAAGATAAGTCTACTACAGGACACTTCTCTTATGATAAGAGAGGTTGTCACAGCACGCGAAAAAATGCTGTTACTGAGCAAGTGAAACAATCCGTTCGCGACCATATTTCTCAAATACCATTAGTAGATTCATATTACTTTATAAAACGATGATCAAAACTTTACCTGGATGAACAGCTGAACTTACCAAAACTGCACAAACTTTATTTGGAATAGATGAAAGGAAACTATTTTGATCACCTAGTTGCAACTTTAAGACAGTATAGAGAGATCTTTTGCACAGAATATAATATAGACTTTAATAAACCCAAAAAGGACCAATGCCCACGATGTGACTTATTCAAAAATTCAACAACTGCTGACAAAAATTAATCTAGAATACGAACAAGCTTTACATATTGCTAATAAAAATGTATTCAGAGCTTTAAAAGACATTGACAAACAAGGAGCCGAGCACTCTGATTCCAGTTCATGTTGTTACAGCTTGTTACGATTTACAAAAAATATTGAATACACCGCAGTCAGAAGTGTCAGCATTTTATTACAAAAGAAAACTTGTTACTTATAATTTCACGATATATGGCATTGGTAAACATAAAGGGTACTGCTACTTGTGGGACGAGGTCACAGGACGCAAAGGATCTAACGAAATCAGTAGTTTTGTGTTCGACTTTATTAAAACAAAGGTTCAAGAGGGGTATAAAGACTTTAACTTTTATGCTGATACTGTTCTATTTTTATTCTGACCACCGGGTCAGAATAAAAATAGAACAGTATTCGCAATGTATGCATACGCTACCAAATTATTTAATATAGACATAAACCACCACTTTTTTGAAGTCGAGCATTCACAGTCAGAAGGCGATGCAATACATGCATTAATTGAGCGGAGAAAAAAAACAAAGTTATCTATATTCCTCAGCAATGGGTGACTTTAAGCAGATGTGCAAAATCAAGCGGCGAGCCGTATATGGTTAATGAAGTTAACCAAGAAATGATATTGGATTATAAACAACTTATGCTTCATTACAAAAATTGGGAATACGACATGGACAATTCAAAAGTCTTCTGGAGTAAAATTATGCACATTTGCTGTGTCAGTGACGTACCAAACACAATCAAGTTTCAATACGAAACTTTGAGCGACAGTGAGATGACAATTGATCTAGCTTATCGTAGACCAGTTAATCTTCGAGCATTTACGCGTCGTACCAATAGATCCGATCAGATCAAAAACTCAGATCGAACAAGAGATTCCGAACTACATTCCAAAAGCGTATAAAGCACCTTTGCCTTTATCGTTAGCAAAGTACAAAGATTTAATGACTTTGTGTAAAAGTCGAGCCATTCCAGCAGCCTATCACGATTATTTTACTAATTTACCCCATCTCAATTGTACTCAGTCAAAAAATAACTCTGATTCTGAGTAATAATATTAACTATTTCATTTCATGTCGATTTAAAATTATACTACCCTCCTTATTTTTTAAAGCATGCGCATAATTATCTATTTTGAGTTCTATTCTAAAATATTCGATTGCATTTATTTGTTGATTTCTTTAGGATAAATTAATAATGTTATCAAAAATTTGTAATGTAAAGAATCTCTATGTTTATTAATTATTAGGACTGTCAATTTTTTATACGTGTTCATAGTGTTTATTAAATAAAGTATTAAAAGTAATTGATTTAGTAAATAATAATTGATAAGTAAGTGATAAAGTAAGTAATAAAGATTAATATTATTTTGTTACCAAAGAGGTGTGTTTTTTTCAGTAGGTAATTGATAAAGCGTTTTTGTTGCAGTCAATTGTATAGTCTTGTCTTTGTTCTGTTTTATTAAGAAAATTAAAAGTCATATACTTTATACGTTCATATTAATTAACCAGTCTTTTATTCGGATCGTAACTCAAATATGATTAAAGTCATAATATAAATGTACTCTATCTCAGATATACAATACTTTTTGTATATGGTGTTAACAAATTACTCACATAATAGGATTGTAAGTCTGAGTTACAATGTAATTTCTTTAAATATTTGTTGTGAAATTTAATTGTAAGTCACAAAAAGACACAAAAGAGACGTTTTAATGACTAAATAAGTAGACGATAATAAAGATTTATCTATATTGATTCAAATTTTAAAGATATTTCTTTAGAAAAACGTTACAGAATTCATCAAGAATTTTTAGAAACTTTAATGCGCCGTCCTCAAAAGTTACTGAAAATGATTTACGATGTTCTTCCTAGCAGGTGTCGATATAAACAAACATAGACTGTTAAAATTATTTTTTATTGCGTGCGATCAGCAGACTGGCAGACGGCCCATATGATGGAAAGCGGTTACCATCGCCTATGGACGTTTGTAACACATGTAGATGCTACCAATGTCCTGCCGCCCTCTAAATTGAGATTGAAACCTGGCCACCTGGCTGTGGGTTGTTTTGTTGCCTCTTACGACAGGCGGCCTGGCTGCAGGACATTGTATTCTCTCTCCATTTCTGCACGGATTAAGCGAAGCTACAACCCATCCATTTGGCTTTGCTGTAGTCGGGTTAAAGTGACAGCTAACCTGTTCACCGGGAAATTGTTGGTCTTAATATTTTAAGTCCATAGTTTTTAATATCGCGCAAAGTCACGAACAGAACTAGTTTAGCTCAATTAATAATTTATACATGTAAATAAATGGTTACATAACTTATCTACAACTAACTTCTTTTTATTTCTTTCAGAATCTGACAAAATGCATAAAAAATTGTACACCTTCATACTATTCTTACTCATTGTAACTACAGATGTTGCATTAGGAAAAGATGGTTACAAAGATAAAACAAACAAAACTAATCCCAAAAAGCAACATCATAAAGATAAGATCCCTGGTGAAAGAACGAAGCGATCGCTACACGAGGATCGAGAACCATTCTGGCCAAATAGGGGTAAGAAACTCGCCGAAACAATAGATCATGTACCAGAATACCACCTAGCAGATAAAAACAGTGGTATAAATAAGGAACCGCCGTTTTGGGGACCAAAAGGAAGACCCGAAAGCTCTTCCTCTGAGAATTATAATGATTTAGACTATCCAGAAGAATATGGAGTTAATAATCAAAATTTAAATAAATGTATTGATTGTTTAAATACTGAACACAAAGATAGTTATAAATATTTAAAAGATAGGAGAGAAGATGTGTTCCCATTTCGGGGAAATCAGGACAGGAAATATTCAGGTGACGGTTATTATTTTGAACCTTTCTGGGCTAGTCGAGGCAGGCGTCAAGAAAATGAACCCTTTTGGGGAAATCGAGGCAAGAAAGAAGAAGAGCCGTTCTGGGGAAATCGAGGTAAAAAAGAAGATGAACCATTTTGGGGAAATCGTGGACGGCGAGATGATGAACCGTTTTGGGGAAATCGTGGTAGAAGAGAAGATTTAGATCCATTCTGGGGAAACCGTGGAAGAAGGCAAGATAATGAACCTTTTTGGGGAAACAGAGGGAGAAGAGAAGGTGAACCGTTTTGGGGAAATCGTGGCAAACGGAAAGTAGAATCATTTCGGGATCCCAAAGGAGAGAGAAAAGCACAATTAAAAGGGTCTATCCTTAACGCTATCAATGATTTTGAAAGCAGCATAGAAAACGTATCCAGATTACGACGGAGCTTCAATTCAAATTATTGGATGAACAGAGGAAGGGATAGTAAATTAAAACATTTATTTAATGGACCCAGAAATCGTTTAGCTGATGCTTATGTAACTAATCAAAGACCACCTGAAGCTGACACCGTACATGATAGTAGAATATTTGTTGATGAACCTCGATACATATTAGTCGAAAGAAGCAGCCGTTCGTCAGGAGAAGACGATCCATTTTTCATATCAAGAGGAAAAAAGTATAATCTCAATTACAAACTCCTGAAAACTGCAAGAGACAGACGTAGTGCTATAGAAGAAATTGTGAAATCAATGCGAAACGATCCTTACTATATTGCTAGAGGTAAAAAGGATGATATTAAAAACGAAAACTTAAGTCAAACTGGAGAATATTTGAAAGCGAAAGAGCTTATTTGTTCTGCAATTAACTTGATAATGGTTAAAAACGATAACACGAAGGTTAAAAGAGAAATTGATATCAATGATGGAGATAGACGGACTATATTGAAAAAACTAGCGGCTCAGCTACAAATGGATCCCTACTTTGTGAGTCGAGGCAAAAAGAATGACACACAGTCTAAAGATTTCTTAGTTGAATTCATAAACGACGTGGCAAATAAATGTAATTAAATTAATAAGTGTAGGAACTCAATGTAATTCGCGATAAAGCATATTATGCAATTTGTGCGAGGCACATAAAATAATTCTTTTGTGAACTGATATACATATTAAATAAAGCTTAAATTGTTGAACTTGTTCTTATTTCGTCAACAACTCTCCACTCCAAAATTTGTTTGCTTCATCGGCCTTAGATTATACTGCGTGATCCTGCTAAATTTCATTAATTGGGTTTAATCGAATAGTTTCCCAGACAAATAATTGTTGCATACGAACTGCGCTTTCCAAAAAATAGCAATTCTTATTTTTCATTTTTAAGTTTCTATAGCAATTTTGCAAAAATGGAACCCTTCGGCCCTTTGTTCACCGCCGCCGTCACCGGACCGTCACCGAGAGCGAGATGACGGCGCCGATTTAGCAACATATATTTACTATGCTCATGTGTCCATCACACGCCCATCACCCGAGAGCCGTCATCCCGGCCGCTGATGTTCGAGTAGTTCGGCGTGACCGCTAGAACTCGGCGCGGTGTTATGACGGGCCGATGTGCCAGCAATACAAAACACGTTTGTTCTTGTCCATACACTACCGTCGCACCGCGCCGTTCGCCCGGTTTTTGTTTTGTCTATCATAAAATATGTTCGTGTTTTGGAGTGTGATGGCACCTTTTATGTGGTATAGGATATAACCGAACGTAGCCGTGGATATCCTATAGTAGTTAAAAACTTGTGTTCATACTGCCGCAACTTGTCGTGACGTACATAAAACGCTCCTGTGATGTATCGTTCACGTATTAGCGGATGAATCCAATTTTTTTTGCATCGCCTACACCTTCGAACGTACAAAAGCAGAAGAAGCAATTATCGCCGGTTGAAACTAGCCATCCTTCTAGTTTGTTTTATATCTACTAAAGAGGAAAACGCGACTACCACGCACGACAAAGCTCTAGAACTGAGCCACCGATATATCGGCGCGGTGGACACACGATCGCCGTCACGTCATCTTAAACTCGGCCCGAAATAATCTCGTTCTCGGTGACGGCGGCGGTGGACTAACGGCCTTATGCATTCATTTATAATGTTCGCCCGTCCGTCGTATGTCACAGTCTTTTGTCTAAAAAAATACTGAATTTTCGTATTATAGTATTTTAATATTAGTATACGTAGGCATAATATTATTATTACCATTGCATGGCTACCAAATAAAAGAATTAAGATTTCTTAATGTTTTGAATAGAATATGTGCACCCTGCACATCATTGAACAATGGTACAGTTTCTCCTATTTTTAATTGTAATTAACGTAATGTAATTTTATGCATTGTGACTATGGGTTATGTTTTCCTGGAATAAAAATATTATCAGTATAAATAAATATTGCGTTTTTGCTAAATTGATTGAGACCGATAGGGTTTACTATGGGTCATTTTCATATTGAATTGGAGTAAGTTTGTAGTCTTCTTTGAGAACCTTAAAGAAGCAAGATAGAGGAAAGGGAGGCAAACGTGAACTCTGCTTAAGACCGAGATCCCGCTGTAAGATTACTACGTTCATGTGTTATTTAATTAAAATGTAGTTTTTATAATTATATCTAGCTTCTGCCCGCGACTTCTTCCGCGTGGTATTTTTATTTTTCATAAAAGTATCCTATGTTTCTTCTAATACCTCCAAGAATATGTGTACAAAGTTTCATGATGATCGGTTGAGTAGTTTTCGCGTGAAAGCGAAACAAACAAACTTACATTCACATTTATAATATTAGTAGGTATTATATGCGGGGAATACATTTTTGCTAGGTTGCCTATAAAAATATGGCTGCATATTTAATTAAAATAATATTAGTTTGATATTTTGGTTCACTTGTTTTTAAAATAAATTATATATCAATTTAAAGTTTTTTTTGTGTCTGATAAAATAGGGCTGCCTTTGTAAAAGTGGCCGCAAATACGGGTTGCCAGCTGTTAAAGATAGCGCGCTACGAGGGACGTAGCGCGTTATCTCTCTTTCACTCTAATTTAGCTTCACATAGGCACTTTTACATAGGCAAGTAATTTGATATATAATTCAAAAACAAGTGAATGATTTTTTTCCCAAAATATCAAACTAATATTATTGTAATTAAAAATACTATCGGCCACATTTTTATAGGCAACCTAGCAATTATGTATTCCCCACATATAATTATCTATAAAAAATAGATTTTAATTAAATAACACAGAAACGTAAACTTTCAGCCGGATCTCGGTCTATTGCCTGATGAAAGTAAATGGAAATTCTAGTTGAAAATAAAAGTCATAGATGTTAGTGCGATTTTTTAATACTCTGCGATATTATAAATATATAGGATACATCTCCAAACATCCTATTTTTAATTTGCTCTCACATAAGCTGGCTATAAGGTAACATTTTGAATAAATTTTGAGCAATCATAAATATTATTTTATTAATATAAATTCATTTTTGATATTTGAAAGGACTTTTATTATATTTACTATCTTTTAAGCTAGGTGTATATTTTAATAACGAATCTGATATATTTATTTTTATAACAGTTGAATTATTGTGGTTATATTTTTTTTTGTATATTTTTACGTTAAGAAGTAACTGTTTTCAGCACATCTCTAATAACATATACGTTTACTATTCGCAAGAGTTAACTTGAGACCTGAGCGGAATGCGCACTCCCCTCCCGACCCCCGCCTTCTTACCGCTCTCGCCAACGATGCGTCAGTATCTCGCGCTAACGTCATACGAGCGAAGTCTCAAGTTAACTCTTGCCGGTTGTATTTATGTAAAATAAAATAAAAAATAAAATTCAATTAACAAGTTACCTACATAACAAGATATAAGACAACAATATATCAATATCAGAATATTTTGAATTAAGCAGTTTTTCTACTAGTAGTCCAAAGATGACAAATATTGTCAAAACCAAGTTGTTAGCAAGATCCTATACTTTTGCTTGAATGACTCTTATAGCATTACCAAACACAACACAATAAATTTCCTATCCTAATAAATATACTCAAATAAAGAAAATATATCCACAATATTACAAATGCACAAATAAATCAATGAACAATTTAAAACACCTAAAACACATTTAGGTACACAAATCATCATTTCTACTAAACCTTTGTTTAAAATCAGAGAGAATTATTAACTACTGCCAAGCTTAGCTCAAGCCAATTCATTCTTTGAGCTTAGCATAACTTGAAATTGTTAAACAAGTCTCTCAATTCTCATAAATATAGTACAAATTCTTTCTTGATATGGATGACATGTAAACGTTTCTAAAACACTAAAATTCCATTAATATTTAAACGTTCAACTGTCGGCCATTTTGTTTTAAATAAACTGTTCAAATAGCGCCATCTTTTGACAACCATAAATACTTTTATAGTCTCGTTTTTAAACAGAATAATAATATTACGAATGACACTCGCATATTAAAAATCATAACTGAAAAATTAAGTATGTTCTATAATTAATTTAATAATAAATAATTTAATGCAAACTAGAGGGCAGCACGAGTAATTTTTCACTCTCTTTTTAATATTAAAACACTACTAAGAACTTTTAACCAATATTTTATTGTCTTAATTTTTTTAGATCATTAGTCAAATATTAAAATAATATTTCTTTAAACTTTATATTCAAACAAAACAAAATATTATAATATTGTTACACGCTGACAAAAGTGAATGCACACCTGCCTACCATAAAACACACACTATATTATCCGCATTTGGACTTCTTTTGTTTACTTTGTGTTTAAAATTAGTAATTAGAAATGGCCCATTGTGTATTATAATCTCTTAGGGCCTATTGTTGTATTGTGATCACTGCCAGGTGTCTCATATAGTGACGGACTTTGCGCGTGTAATTGAAACGCACATAACGTTTGTACTAGT
Source organism: Dendrolimus pini (assembly GCA_949752895.1). NCBI lineage: Eukaryota > Metazoa > Arthropoda > Insecta > Lepidoptera > Lasiocampidae > Dendrolimus > Dendrolimus pini. The sequence continues at coordinate 13,485,549 of OX457145.1, read as the reverse complement.
TATGTTTAGTTATTTTTGTACCTATGTTATACGTGTTTGTATAGTTCTAATAAATTCTATAGTAATTCCAACGACATTTTAATTCGAGTCCCGTAACTCGTAACAATATTAAATAATAAGTTTCCTTAAATAATGGTTAAATTAAATTATGTTTATACGATACTAGAGACATCTAGTAAACAAATTGAAATGAATCATCAAGGTAAAACTTAAAGAGATAAAAATGGCATTTCTGATTGTTCGTCGTTTATGATTTAAAATAGTTTCGAACAGTTTAAGCCATTGAATATACAAACAAAGAAATAAACCAATATTTGTGTAAATTATGGTAGTTTCCTTTTCAAATAACAGATGGCTCTAGTAGACCCTGGATAAAAGTTGAACGTTTAAAAATCTTGTTTTCCATTACATATGAAGCTTTTATTATTGTACATAACAGGCCGAAACATTTGTCTATTTCATACTATTAATAATACTGCACAATGATTGTTGATATTTCGTAAGTGTGACATTTTATGTCAATATATATTAATAATCTCAATATTTCAATACTCATTTGACTAAAACTTTATTCTGTGATAATTTTCAGACTAATGTGATCGAGATATCTCTCAACTTTGTTAATTCACCAAAATATGTATATTCAGTGTAAAAACGAACACTGAAACACCAGCTCTTTCATACGTAACACGAAAACTAGTTGCACCCACAAACGATGCCGTACAGAGCCGTATTCTACCGAATCGGAGATTTGCGGAGAGGGCAGAATATATTTTCACAGATGCGGCGTTGAAAAACCTTTCAATGTACTTATTTGAGAAACAACGCAATATCTAATTAAATCAGTTTTATTTTTTGGTTGTAAACAAAAAAAAAACAATTAAAAATGTAATTAATTAAAAAAACAACCAATGTTTTTCAATAAGTATTTCTGTGTCACATACTCTATTTTAAATGGTAAACTATTTATGCAAACTATTATTTAGTTCATAGAGTAAATAAATAATTAATAATATACTCCTCTCCTCTCCGCTGAAACTTTAACCGCTGAAGCTAGTCAAGGAGAACGCAGTTAAATAAGCAAATATTATCAAACATATCTCCGCTTAAGTTTCAACTAGACCTTACTGAAATGTAACACTAGCAAACCTTCTATGTGTGCAACTGAGCTATAATTAGAAGCATACATCAATAAAGCTGGAATACACTAACATCCATCAACGAAAACATTAAAAATGTAAGAGTTCTATACAATTGTTGATATACAACACAGGGCCGCAGCCAGGTCACGTCATGGGGGGTTCATCTCACGATGTTAGAACGAGTGGGTCATTGTCATAGCCAAATTTTCACTATCCTTTTATTAACAATAAAAATCACAAAACTCATCATAAAACGAAATACTGATTCTTTATTCCTACTAGTTTAAAATGTATCAGACTCTGAGTAATACATTTTAATCAGCGTAATAGCAGTTCGCTGGTAAATATATTGTTACCTCCATTCAAATTATTTCACAATTAGACCCCTATTCTTCAACAGCAACCGGTATTCGGTCGAAATTTAAGTACATAAATTAAAATAAAGACTGCACGTATTCGAAATATAATATCAACCCATAAACATATCAGTACTTAAAAGTTTTCCCCTTCTACGAGAACGGATGGTATACCCGTGACGCCTAATTAAGATTGACATGATTTACAAATTTGTATTGATGTATATCCTCGCCATGTTTTCTTTCATAGTCAGGAATCGGGCAAAAATAATAATATCGGGCAATATTAGGTAAAAAGTCTGCCTATCTAGTCAGAATATAAACCCGCGACATACGAATGATAAATTTAATATCAAAAACTATTTTTTAATTTAACCAAATTTTAATTCAAATTGTGGGTTTTATTATTACAAAACCCACAAATTATAGTTAAACGTAAATCAACGCATAAGGTGATAATTTGAATGTATACAAGTCTGATTACTGTTATAGAATATGGTTCTCGCTTCCATTTGCTATTCGCCATTTAATACCGTCATTACGTGATATTAAAGATCAATATCTAAAATACAACACCAGTAAGCACGCAGTGCATTCAAAATTGGAAACAAAATGCCGTGTCAACAAAATAATGACAAAAAATATTTCCAAATACGGCCCTGTTTCCAGCAATATTCACACAATTTAGGCCACGTTTTGGTTTCAAACCCTCCAAAGTAGCAAATGGTTGGTAGAGTCTTCTCTACCAGCATCTTCAGTCATTGATGAACTTCGGAAGTCTTCGTATCCATCACCACCAGATATTATTAAAGTCTCCTTATTATTTTGATTGGTTTCAGTTTGTTTTTGCAGTTTCTCAGCGTTAGCTGATCTTCGACTCAGTGCTTTGGTTTTGAGTGATGTTTGAGTGGTTTTAGCAGGCTGTTTTGGCGGTACAGGGTTTTCTACTATTGTCAAAAATCGCACGTGACCTGTATGACCGTAGGTTATACCTGAAATTGGAGAAAATTATAATTTGATCATTCGTATTTTGACATTGAGAGTACTGTAGTATGTGCGGGAGCTGCTCGTCGTCTAATGGTGGTAGTAGTAGTAAAACTACATTGTCCCAGTGTGTATGATGTCTTTATTCTGTTTACGTTTAACAAAATGAAAACCTTATATATATACTACTATATTGCTAAGTGTGCAAATACTTAATTAGTGTGCGCTGGTCCCCCTTACAATAAACAATACGAATGCTCACATACTACAGTTCTGATGGTCCTTTCTTTCCTCCCATCACAACCCTATCTATTCCATTTCCAATTATTCCTGATCCTCTCATCCCATTCCCTTATCCCACCAGTTTTGAAGTTATACTTTAACGATGCGCGCGCACACTGTCACGAAAATCCGACACCCTGAAGTTAGCTATAGTCAACCGACACCTTGAAGTTAGCTATAGTCAACATTTTAGTTTTTCTATTGTTAGTGTCGTTTTTTCTACAAACGTAGAATAAGGCAAAAGATAAAAATTTTGAAAAGATTTTATCTTGATACGCCAAAGAAGTATAACTTCTAACGCGTCTACATAAATACACACACACACACACACACAATTTTATTAAATCTTTCATTTTTCGGTTTCCCTGGCAAATTTTCAATATTTTCGATATTTTCTTTAAGGGCACCGCGTGCCTCCACGTGCCCCCACAAAAAAGCCCTGGTAGTAACATATGTAGTATAAATGTATAGATAGTAGAAATTAATAGATATAATCATGGAAACTGGTTACCGTTACCTACAGACATTGGCAACACCAGGGACGGAACCAACGCGTTGCCAGCCTTTAGAATTCGGCGGTCTCTGTGATCGAGTGGCCTAAGCCTTTGCCAGCCTATCTCACTGCAACGCAGAGGTCCAGTATTCGCTTCCTGGCATGGTAAATTTCGGAAACAAACTTTCTTTCTTATTTACTGAGGTCTGGATGTCTGGGATCATCCCCAGAATAGTCTGTTGTATATCACCCATATAAAAAACCTGTGCCCGCCTGACAGAAGTGATAACTTGCGTGAGAGAAAGAGAATCCAGACAGACTGGCGTCGTAACGCGTTATGTAACGAAGCGGTTTACCCTGCCATGAGACGTTGTCACTTCAAAAATATTGAGATAAAGAGAAGATAATTTTTTTTAATAATATTTATGGCTTGGCAACTAGGCCTTTAAGCCAGTAAAAATTAATAAGAAATATTGACCGGTAAGTGGTGGTACGGTGAACTGTCCAGTCCGTGGGTTTGGGGCGTTATGCAGAGGCGCTGTTAAGAGCACTCCCGCGCTGGTCCCCACCCACAACGTCTCACGGTGCGCCAGTAGCGCCGTCACCCGCAAACAAGCCGCCTTGTGCTGACGGATTATGTCGTCACAACCTGGACATGAATGAATGAATGAATAAATGAATGAATGACTATGCTTTATTGTGTTTTAAAGATATAGTTAACTGAAACAAAATTTTACAATACAATAGGTCTTATCGCTATTAGCGATTTCTTCCAGACAACCTTTGGATGGACAAAAAATTGCTGGACATGATGAAAGGAAATGAAATTATTTATTTGTCATTTGGTACGTTTCACCTCATTGGGCATACAAATGTTTTAAACTTGAATATAACTAAAATAATTAACATAGCTCAAGGTAACAATATCTATTCATTAAAAAAAATTGCATTATATATATTTGATGCCGAGGATGAACATAGGATACTTGCTATCCAAAAAAAAGCGATAGTATCCATAATAAAAATATATTTGTCTCTCCGATTGTTATGCTTTTACGGAAAAACTGAGATTGATTTAGGTTAAATTCGGTATATTTGTAATTTTAATGCCACGGCTGTACAAGGGATACTTTTCATCCCCGGCAATGGGATAGACTTTGGTATAGGTTTATGTAAAGGTTATTGCAGAAAATAGGATAGGTTGTGTTTTGTGATTTGCCATTTTTGTCATTTTGGTTATTTTGAGCATTTTAGTCATTACGGTATTTCGATCACTTCGGTCATCATTCTATCTATAATTCATCTACGTGAACTAACGGAGCTAACTTCTTTTAATGCGCATTTAATTTTTGTATCTCTGGTTGAGTGAAATCCTATATTTTGAACCTGAAACCTGAACTTAAATTTTATGGTATAAAAACGCACGATGGTAATAAATAATATTAAAAAAACATGTGAACTATATTCTTATGTATTTTATATTTATCATGTACTCGTCTTAAGCAAATTATTAAAAATTAAATTTTCTTCAATGTGGCTCACTTTCTTATATCTGGGAAAGAATACAAATATATTTATTGAACACGAAATATTGTGAAGAAGAAATCTTACTCACCATGCAACATCTTAGTGACTTGTGGTGTGATATTGATCTCGGCCAGCTGGTCGCGGCTGGTCGCGTTGTAGCACCGCAGCTGGGCGGCGTTGTGGAGCGACAGCCAAATGGAGCCCCCGGCCACCGCCATGTGACTGATCGGCTTCGTCTCTGAACTTATTTGGAATGTTTCGTCCACCTGAAGTCAAATGCGATCCTCGGTGATTTATAGAAGAAACAAAGAAAATAATGTTTATTTAGAGTTAATGAAAATGATTAAAATATACATAAACAGTTTAATAAAAACCAAAAACCTAACTAACTCTAAACAGGCCCTAACTCAGCAAATGCTGGTTGATAACAACCAACGCTGGTCTTCCGTTTGTGCCAAGCAGTAACGTTACCTTCACAGAGCAAACAAAAAAAATTAGCTAAATAAATAAACTAATTATAATCAGAAGAAGATGAAACAAAGAACAGTTAGTGTTTGCGCCGTTTGCTGTATTTTTGAAGTGATAATTTCTTATGGGAGGGTAAACCGCTTCGTTACGTAACGCGTTACGGCGCCAGTCTGTCTGGCTTCTCTTTCTCTCACGCAAGTTATTACTTCTCTCGGGCGTCCCGAGACGCACACGTTTTTGTCTTTTAAATTATCTTCCACCGGACGGACAATGTTATCCGGTTTCTTATACCGTTTAAGGTTTTTTATGTGTTTGTATTTTCTTTTCTACTTATTACCTTTTTTATTTTGTTTTTTATCTTTTTTTTTTAATTTTATTTCTTTATTTAGCTCTTATATCTATAAGAATGGGTCCTTATGCTACTCTTACATCCTTCCTTGTCTTAAACTTAGATGTTCTACTCTGCCTGTTAATACTATCTATCTTATACATTTTTACGATACATACCTAAATATAAGCTTAAATGTACACTTATTTATCTATTCTATTTTTATTACGATGTATTACTTTTTTGACAATCTATAGAGATAGGCAGGAGTTAACAAAATCATCTACATTTCTTTTATTCATTAAGTCTTGTATATTACTCAATATTATACCAAACCTCAATTAAATCTCTAAGTTTGACCTATCCCGGGAGCGTACAGGACTCTCAAGCCGTTTGCTGTTGAAACGCTTGGACCGTGGAGACCTGAGGCCATGAACCTTTACAAAGATATTTCAAAACGACTTATTGACTCTTTGGGAGATCAGAGGGCTGGTTCCTACCAAAAAAAAATATCGTTTGTCTTACCTGCAAAGAGTGTGGATTGATGATCTTGATTGAAGCGTGAGTGGCGCACCAGAGCTTTCCACCAGACAGTAACATGCTACTGACAGGACTGCTGCCGGTGCCAACTGGGATCGTCGATCGCTCCGTCCATGATCCATCTTAAAAATACAAAGTGAAACTTCTTTAGAATCGTTGTGATTAGAAACTCGATGAAACGAAAAAGCGACACTAAGAAGAGATAAACAATCTATAGCACTAAGGCTCCGAGAGAATGAGATAGAATACAGAAGAAAGAAAGAAAGAGAAAATATTAATTTCCAATTGCGACTCACACAATACAAACTGATAAGAAAATAACAATAAAAGAAAGCTGCAATATATTATCATATATTGCAGCTTTGAGGTTGGCACTCAGTATCTTGCTGTGCCGAAATATGTTTCGACACAGCACTGGTTTTCAGTGTCCACCTCCATAACCTCATGTGTCCTAAAATCCCAAGTATGTAGCTAACTTGAAACCATTACATTAATAAAAAAATATATATATATAAAAATTATACAATAATATACCCTAACAAAACAACGAAATAATAAAAAAATACCTACCTATAACTAAATGTTAGTGAATTTATTCTAGAAACTGTAAACAACTATAAGATATCGTAAATACTATTACTTGAACAATGAATATACAAATTATGGATATAAACCTAATTACAAATTACATTAATTCCTGCCTCCAAGTAAGTAAATATCATTTATATAGAAGGACGTCAAATAAACTATAAAAGACATCAGAATTAGAATACATTATATGTAAAAAATTATAGACTATGTTCCAACATATATACCTCAAATTTTGAGGGTGTATGGGCCAACTGACCCCAGATACAGACCACTTGTTTATGGTAATTTTCTATAACTACCATTGCACCCAATTTGTCTGTGACAAAGTTTGTGATGAGCCAGAACAGGAGCTCATCACAAATTTGTACATTGTCTTAGCTTTTTGAGAAGGAAGAGAGGCCAAAATATTAAATATTGCACATAAATCTCATTTTTCCAGATTTAATTTTGCTCATAACATCTTATGTTATCTATAAAATTCTCGTGTCACAATGTTCGTTCCCATACTCCTCCGAAACGGCTTGACCGATTCTCATGAAATTTTGTGTGCATATTGGGTAGATCTGAGAATCGGACAACATCTATTTTTCATCCCCCTAAATGGATTAAGGGTAGTCCACCCCTAAATATTTTATTTTTTATTTTTAGATAATTTTTTATGATACATCATTAAAAAAATACATACAACCCTAATTTTTCAACCCTCTACGATCAATCCCTATTTTTTAATAGCGATATTAGTATTTTCCTAATTTTCTACTGGGATGATTTAGATTTAAATTTGAACCAGGTAGATGGCGCTACAATCGGGTACCAGAATTTATATGATCTTTTTGTTGTTGTATGTGTTGAAGTTTGCCCGGAATGGTTAAAATTAACGATAAGACCCAGTAGGTGGGTCAGAACATCTAAATTCTGGTATCCGATTGGGTCGCCACCCAATTGGGTCTAAGGATACCCTAAACGGTGGGCCTGATTTTGATGAAATTTTTTGATTGTTCAAGTGGAGTTGAGAACAGTTTAGATTAACATTTGGTCCGGTAGATGACGCTGGAATCGGGTTATAGATTTTTATTTTTTAAAGGCAGGACAACGTCTGCCGGGTAAAGCTAGTAGGTTGATAAAAATTGTCTTACCAATGTCTCTGCAGTACACCACGAGGTCCCCGTTGCCGAGCGCAACAAACACCTTGCCCTCCATGTATCTGTAAGGTAAAATGTAAAGCCGTACAATTTACATGAAAATCTATCTTCTATCTATACCATGATGATGATGATGTCTTCCTAACGATTTTGGTTACGGCGATCGCATTTACATTCACAAAATTATAAGTAATATGGTCGGGCCTTAAGTTCGTCGCAATTTTTATCTAAATCGATACGTCGACAGGATTCAAATTCTTGCATAGGGTGCAAGACTTTACTTGGCATCTCCAGTCACAGTGCTTCTTAGCTAATATTTTCCATCGATTGGGATTAATATTGCACTTCACCATTTGACGCTTAAGTACATCTTTGTATCGTAGCAAGTCGTCTATACCATAATAAATCTCCAACTGGTTCGAGTTCGTACACTGCGTTTAAAAATGTGAAAAAAATTATTGGAGCTATTTCGGGCCCGGAGATTCTGAAAATGCAATTTTTAGAATTGTTGTGGTTCTTCCTGTTGTTTTGTCTGTCTGTCTTTCTGTTAGAGCATCACGTGAAAACTTCCGAACGGGTTTAAATCAACGCCAAGCTTACTTATTTAACGGGGCGTAACTTGGGATATTTTTTATCCCAGTAAATGAAGTCGTTTCCTTGAGGTAGACGAAAATAGCGAAAAAGATGGCGCTGAGATCACATCCTTTTTGAAAACTACTGGACGTATATGAATAAAATTTGACACAGAGCTGGTTTATATCCCGAATCAACACTTAGGATATTTTTTATCCCGATAAATGATGACGATATAATGGAATAGGATTAGCTAAATATATGGCGCTGCAATAAAAAAAATTTAATTGCAGTAGTTCAGCAGACAGGCATACGGCCCACTTGATGGAAAGCGGTTACCATCGTCTATGGACATTTGCAACACCAAAGGTGCTACAAATGTACTGCCGCTCTCTTAGGGAGACTGGAACCTGGTCACTAATGCCGGAACACAACTGAAAGTTGTTACAGCGGCATACTATAGACCAGGAGTGGTAGCCATCCAAATGGGTATATACCCTACCACTCAACTGTGGGTTGTTTTGTCACTTCTTATTCTAAGATACTACTAATGATTGTTTGGCCACGCTAGAAAGTACTCACACAATAGAATGGACACCAGAATTATGTTGAAGCTTCACTTTGTTCTTCTTTATCCTGATATTGTCCAAGCAGTTGTAGACGTGGATACATCCGTCTTCAGTCCCCAGCCACATGGTCGGTTGGTTCGCAGTAGTTGCACTGTCTTCCGAAGACTGCCGACTTGCTGGCGATGAGAGAGTACCTGCATTCAAATTTAGTTGTGATGGGTTACATGGATTTTCCATGTCTTTTCTTTCATCTTCTCCCAATTATTTGGAGTCGGAACAATATGTCTTTTCCTTCCATACTCCTATTCTGACATACGTCCTCTGTCAACTACCACTAAGTTGAACCTAGGGATTAGCATCCAAGATCTATTAGTCCGAGAATAAATCCCTGTAAGCAGCACGGTGTATTTTCTTCACAATACTACAAGAAAGCACTAGCACTCCACCTAATACAAGCAAGAGCAAGTTTATAAACTGTACATTTAATGGTCCTTCGAGCCGGATTATTTTTGCCACGTGACTTTCATCCCTCCTCATTACATGCTCACACCACCTTAGTCTTCCTCCTCTCATTTTTTCAGTTACAGATACAGCTTTCAAGAATTCTCTTTTGTACATATCTCTCATCTTATCCAATCTTGTAATAATATGTATATAATAAGAGATTGTTTAGCTGTTTAATCAGTTCGGAACAGAATCGGAGAACCCTGAGTTCCAGTGAACACGGTCCAATACTACACCAACGCATCTACAAGGTGAAACTATGTTTTCTCGTTTTGACGATGGGACCCTATAATAAATGGTGTAGTCCAAGCGCATTATGTACTTTTTAACAAGTTTTTGTTTAGAAACTTACTAAGAAAATATGACAAAAGCAATTACATACAATTTATTATTCCAAACCTCACATTTTTAAAATCAAAACATTATTCAGGTTTAAAATAAAAACTAAAATATCCTATAAATAAACCTAACTAAGAAATGTACATACAATAGTAAAAAACTAAAATAAAAGCCTATGTTTAAAACCCGTCCAGCCCCACCAGACCACTCTCGCTGGGCATTGTACCTAGAAAGCTGGCAGCATTACCTCGCTAGATACACAGGCTAATCCTTTGAGAGAGGTAACCTCCAGCCTTCTGGTCTTCTGTTTTATCAACCAGGCGTTTTTTAATTTTTTGTAATAATTTATAGGCACTTGGCCCCCATGGGCCCAAAGTCTCCACCCCGAACGGCTCAAATATGTAACCTGTTTCCAAGGGTTGCATATATTATAACTAGAATGCAACAAATGATAAAACATATTCCAGCTTGTTAAAAACCACAATCATTTAAATAATTGTCTTAAAACATTCCTTCGCATTTCAATTGCATGAATGGAAAGCGGTTACCATCGCCTATGGACATTTGTAACACCAAAGGTGCTACCAATGTACTGCCGCTCTTCTATAAATAACAGATAAAATTCTAGCTGTAATTTATCTTTGAAACGAATTAAAAAAACAACAAAGCAACATTTTAAATGTAAACACATTACCCAAAATCGTACGTCCAGCAACTTAGTAGCGTTGAAAGGAAGAAAGATGAAATTAATAGAGTGCTCATAGGTGTCATAGTGTGCTAACGATAGAGAAGAATAAATAATTGAAATGCCAATTGAAAAGTAAATTCTATGAATAAAGACTTTCTCTCTCTTTCTTTTCTAAACAAAATTCCAAACTAGGAAAAAGACTATGTACTAAAATACAGTACAATTGTACAGTAAAGTCCGCGCCACAAAAAAGTCTCACAGACGCGGCGCTGCAATTGCCTTACTTAAATAGACCAGGGCAGGTAGCCATCCAGACGGGCAGATACCCTACCACCTGGCTGTGGGTTGTTTTGACGCTTCTAGCGACAGGCCGCAGGAAATTGTAATATTTCTTGCACGGAACGAATAATATAGTTATATACGAAATATTAAAGATTAAACATAACTATTCAGATTGACTAAAAAGAAAATTATTTTTGGAAAACTACAAGGATATTATTTTTTCGCCTAACATCTTTACATAGTACTATCTATCTTTAAATAAATATGTCTAATATATTAAAAATTTACGTATTTATCTATATAAATTATAATAATATATAAATTACTTGTCACATAATATACTATTAATATAAATATATAAATGTTAACAAATATATATTTTATATAGATTATTATATATATATATATATATATATATATATATATATATATATATATATATATATATATATATATATATATGTCGGAGGGAAGCTATGACTATGACGATATGACGATGTATTGTTGACTGGATGTATAACGCACAATATCATTTGTTTACATTATAATCACTTCTAAAATTCTTAATGTAATTTAATTAGATTTGTTAATGTTTCTATAACTTCAAGATCGTTATAACCTAATAAAAGTTATGAATATTGTAATTTAATAAACGACCAATGAGAGCAGAGCATGTCAAGAGCGGGGTCAGCGCCCTCTATACTTTGAGTAATATCTACTTGGGTAGACTGAGGAGTTTTTGTGGCAAATTCGGTTGGTGGCAACAGGTCGAGTTGGACCATGGAGTATTTTAAAGAAAGTATTGAAGCTGGAAGTATGAGCGGGTGCCCTGAACCCGCTGCTCGGTCTAAACTATGTCATAATGTTGATCAAATCTAAATTAAAAGTGTATAAGCCATGGCTATTGTGTTTTATGCTCGCATTTTATCCTGATGACGCCCACTAAACCTGCAATAACTAAAGAAGATCGCTATAGATCGCTTTTAGCGATAAGGCCGCCTGTTGTTTTGCCAAGAAGTGTTGTAATTATGCATTTTGTTTTTGTATTTGTTTGTTTTGGTGAGCAATAAAGTGTTATCTATCTATCTTTATAAGAATAGTGCATGACAAGAGCTATGAATGTCAAAGAAACAAGTGAGGTATGTAAGAATAAACCTGAATGGCACTCTGTTGTTCGTGCCTACCCCGCAAGGGACCTGACGTGAAGTTATGTATATAAGAATATAATACCTGAAGTAATCCCCATTGCTTGTTTATCGACAGCAGGATTCGAGTTGGACTTCATGACGGGATGAACTTGGATATTCTGCCCAGTGTGGGGGCTGCTCAGGCTTTTACTATGGTTCGGAGTCAGGGTACTTCGATGGTTGCCAAGACTGGATGAGAGGGTATTGTGCAGGCGGATGGTGGCTGACTCCTGGCTGCGTTCCGATTGAGCGTCCTGGTTCTCGCTAGTTGACGAGCCTTCGTCTTCATCATCGCTTGATGATGAACTAGAATTTTCAAACAATAATATTGGCAAGGAAAGAGTGTAGCGCATGTATATAAACACGAGATATTCAAACATGGTGTAATCGCGCTTAATTTACCTCACCTGCCTAATTTCCTGCTAGCTGTTGTGCAAGTATGCACAATGTATGGTAGTGGTAGAGCCTAGGTGTGACACCAATCCGGTATCAGGGCTAGATTTGCCCAAAAAATTAAAATAAAGGCTAAATCGCTGAATAATTATAAAAGTATAATTTACTAGATGTGCCCGCGACGTCCTCCGCGTGGAATTTGTTTTCAAAACCTCCCAATGTTGAAACATTCTTCATTAGTGCTCCGCTCCTATTGTTCTTAGAGTGGTGATATATAGCCTATAGCCTTCCTCGATAAATGGGCTATCTAACACTGATTTTTTTTTAAAAGCTCTACTAACTGCTTACTTTGGCCTTGTCGAATCAATTTTAAGATATGGGATACTTTTTTGGGGTAATTCGACTGACGCAAATATGATATTTCTTATGCAAAAACGCTGCATTCGTTCAATGTTCCGTCTACAAACTATTGAAAGCTGCAAACCGTTATTTATAAAACACAAATTGCTAACAGTACCGTCACTATACATCCTCGAAGTAGCCATGTTTGTTAGATATAATAAGGATTTATTCCCACGTATGTCCGATAGTGTTCCACGGAACAGACGCGATAAAGATAGGCTTTGCACGCATCCGTGCAAAACAGCTCTATTGCAGAAAAGCATAGTATGCATGGCACCAAAAATAAACAATAAGATTCCACAAAATATAAAATCATTAAATACAAATTCTTTCAAATTTTGTCTAAAAAAATTGCTTGTAAATAAATGCTATTACACTATAAATGAATATATAAATGATAAAATATAATACAACCGAACAATGATAATCATATTTAATTACCAATTACAAAATTATTTATATTGACTGTTATAATTATCTGACTATGGGACTATGGACGCTATTTATTTAATTTTAATTTTGACGTAATTATGATATTATTATAAATAATGTAAATTGTAGGAGCTAAATCTGCACGCCAATTTGGCAAAACATGTGTAGCTAAATATAACTATTGTAACACCTCTTAAACCATGTTTTTTGCAGTAAATAAATTTGAATTTGAATTTAATCAGACCAGTAGTCCCTGAGATTAGCGTGTTCAACCAATAAACAAACAAACTCTTCAGATTTATATATTAGTATAAGATTACCTAATTTTCTTAATGGATACGGTAATCACTCTATTCGAATTGTATTCGAATAGATTATTCGACACAAGTTGTTACACGAACATACATACAGGGATGTGCCAATAGATTTCAGTAATTATATGGTTATGTATTTATTTTAACTAGTGTTCGCCCGTGCTCGAAATTTGACCATAATAACTAATGTCAAGGAATATATACTTTCAAAATCATAGATTTCGCCAAGGCTACGCTGTTTATTTGACTTGAACAATATACAAAACAGTATACATGCGTGTGTGAGTCAAATAAATGGTAAATTGTGTGTAATGTTTTTATTTATTGATTTATGTATTTTTTATGCATAATTTTTATAAAATATTAGCATTCGTCGCTTCTTCTCTATATAAGCTATAAGTGTGCGAAATTTCATACTCCTCCGTCAGCGCAATTTTAGTAAAAATGGGTGCAAAATTTTTGCTTCACGTATTAATATAGATTTTAGAGTAACAAAGTATTTTATTGTTGGTTTTATTTAAATTTTTATTTATTTATTAATTTACACAAGTAGAATTACTTTAGGTTTGCACTAAAAATCAAACATGTATCGGATATAATTCCAGCACAGCAATATACTGAGTGTAAACTTTTTTTTAAATGCGGCGTGCAAATTCTTTAAATATGCCCTGTGTATAAGGATGTATAAGTGATGTAATCACGTCGCTATTTCTTCAAATCAAGTCTTTCTTTCTTTATTTTTTTTTGTTGGAACCTCCATTATCACAAAGATAACATTTTATTTTTACATAATATAACAGTACAGTACAATACAATAAAAACTCCAAATAGAATACAACTAGCATTCATTTATATATTAAAGTTAGTTAGCCCCCTTTTAAGGGGGGAGTATTGACAATTTTGGGACGTACATGGAGAACTCAGTTTTAACCTTGCTAATTTTCTATACATATAATAAAACTGTAGAGGTCTGTATAATGAAAAAAAATGATCGAATTTCGATTTTTTTTTCAAAAAAAAATTCTCTGTTTGTCTGTCTGTTTGTACGGGCTAATCTCCGAAACGAATTGACCGATTTAAATGAAATTTTGTATGGTGGTATCTTATATCCCTGGTCAACATATAGGATAGAATAGTTTTTATCCCAAAAAATTAAAGAGCTCCCGTGGGATAGTTAAAAAAACCACACCACGCGGACGAAGTCACAGGCATCAACTAGTGTAGCAATAAATTATTCCATGTACGTGACGTAACACTTTTAAAGCCGTATTGGCAAAGTTGTATATAGATTTGAAACTCACGAGCGAAGCCATAAAAACTGCTTGTATGATCATAGAATACAACGACTCAATACAGAAAACTTAAATAAACATTTTCTAAATCGAATATTTGTTTGATAAATATTTAAAAATTGTTGTACATACCTGTCAAGTCGTATATTTTTGCAGCTATCATCTGGATCCGATATACTAATGCCCGGTTTGACCGACCCCGTGCTGTTCAATGAACTCGTACTTCTGTAAGGTAACAATTTTCGTCTATTAAAAATTTTAAATTTCGTTTCTTGTTTCACTGTAATGTCTATAGAAACAAAAATGAGTATTATAATATTTAAAAAAAAAACTATATGCAAGTTTTGTAAAATACACGTTTTCATGAGGTATTATTAGTTAATTACTAACATTACAAAACATTTCTTTACCTTAATCCCCTGTATAGATTTTTATTTAAATTAGGTCTATGTCTTGGCAGCTAGGTCTTTAAGCCAGATCTAAGGTTACAATATAGTTTCTGCATTTTCTTAAGCCTATGTGTAGCACAGCTGAACTGTAGGTTATCAGCTGGTGCCATTCCACGGAGTTCTTGTGACAACTTGAAAGGCAACATTTGACTATACAGTTCACATTTCTCCCAAAACACATAATTACTACTCAAAAACTATCAATATCCTACAACTATTGTTAATTTTAGAGTAATTTTACACATTTTTAGAAAATAAAACTGTACAGCACAACATCTCCTTTCAGTTCCCACCAAAAACTCCGCTGTATTGATATTGAATGTAGTACATGGCATTAGGGACGTTGATAATATTGTGGCAAATGATGGTGGAACCATCTAGTTTTAGAACTTTTGGAAAAAACTAGAAAAATCTAGAAGGAAAAGACAAGGACGGATATATTTAGAAAAGGATAGACGATGAATGAAAGAAAAAGATAGAGAGATGTTAGAAAGAGATAGACATTGAACAAAAGAAAGAGATAGATAGATGTTAGAAAGGGATAGTATAAGGGATGTATAAACGAAAGTTCCCGAACAGAAGGTTCGGGAAGGAAGAGACAGAGATAGATTGATGGGTTCTAGAAAATTCTTCCGGGTATATAAACGGCGTAAGGCGCGCCTACCGGGCAGTTTAAAGTTGAGTTCAGTCCAAGACGGTGAAACGACAAGTGCGATACTAAAGAGTTATTAGAGTTAAGTGGTGAATTTAGTGACAAGTTTGGTGGACAGATACGCGAAGGAGGTGTGTAGCGTAGTTCGAGAGAGGAACCAGAAGCGAGCTACACGCGATAATATTGGAGGTGATCCGCGCAATATCGGCGACGGTATTGAAGGTGTGACAACTTATCGTCGGGACTGTGCATCGTTGGTCGTGCGTATAGGGGCAACCCTACAGAGAGGTACTACGTGCGGCTGTGTAAGTCAATAAAAGCTTTTAGTTAAAAACTGGTGTTTTCTTCCAATCCATAGGTGCGTACCCCCGCTCGTCCGTAACAGTATTGCATTGAATATGTAACGTAGTCTTAAATTCTCTGTACTATAATTGAAGGATTGTTAATTGAATATAAACAATTTATTATTTGTTAATTTAAGTCTGTTTTTGTACTTTTTATTAATCACAGAATGTTGATACATAGTGATATGCTGGTTTCGTAGTGATGTGACATTATCGAGTTGGTGAATCGATAACACGGGAAATTTCCGTTACCGTTCATCACAACTTTACAATGCAGGTGTTTGTAATCACATTTTATGCGGATATATATTACCGGTTCGAAGTGTGGGAGGATATTGCGTTTTGATCGCGATAGAAAGCGTTAGTACGTGATATAGCGATAATCTACGATCTATGCAGGAACGGAGAAAGAATGCAATTTTCTGTAACCGGGCGGCCTCTCGTAACAGGCGACAAAACAACCCACAGCAAGGTGGTAGGGTATTTTTCCGTCTGGATGTCTACCAACCCTGGTCTCAAGTATGCCGCCATAACAACCTTGTGGTGTGTTCCGGCATCAGAGGCCAGGAACCAGTCTTCCTTTAGAGAACGGCTGTACATTGTTGGACTTTAAGTGTTACAAATGTTCATAGGCGATTAACCACTTTCCATCAGGTGGGCCGTCTGTCTGCTGAACTCAAGCAATAAAAAGCAATTAATCATATTTAACGCCAATTAACGCTATCGATTGATTGTTGATTTGTTTTCTCGTATATATTTCTCTCTCTTTTCGGCTATTCAAATTTTAAATATTATCTATGGTGTCTTATTTATCACGTGTTAACGACGGTGAAGGAAAACATCTTGACCCATCGAAATAACCGATGTATCAAACCTGACAAGCCGCCTTGGACAAGCGTGGCGGGTATACTGTCCGTTCCCCCTATAATGGAGAGACCCGAGCCCAGCAGTGGGACATTTATGGGCTATTATCTCCGCAAATTGCTATTGCGCTTAGCCGCCATTTTGGTGACGTAGCAGTAGCCGAACACTCAATACCGTAAGCATTACTAGCCGGCGAGTACGCGTACATATCCGAGTTCCTGATGAAGTCACGTGAATGTTAATTTGACAAGGTTCCAGCGCATTTGCGATTCGCGGCGATAATATATATTATAATCTTGTTCTTCTTCTTATATATAAAAATGAATGTTTGTCTGTATGTCCTTTATAGAATCGTAAACTATACATTTGATCACATCTTTAGCAGTTGTTGTGCATGAGGCAGAGAAGGTTTCTGAGTTGGTTCACAATTGAACCCGGTAGGTGGTGCTGCTGTCGGCATATCGATTGAAGCTTTTCCGGGCATGACGACTTCTGACAAGACAGCTAGTTATATTTATATATCGCTATTTCAATATACCCTCGCAATACGTAACAATAGTAAAATAAAATAGTAGCAATGCTAATAGTGATGCCTTAGATCATATAAACGTCTAGATCACGCATCAATTGCACAAAAACGGCCCTAAAAACCGTGCACCAAATTTGGTGCACACGCTCCTCACGCCGGTCACGCCTGTTAGTGTCGTTTTGACTACTTTACTGGCTGGAGCTCTCACGAAAAAAATCTTTATACCGTCCAGCGCTATTAAAATGTGTCGAAACTATTTTAAAAGAGGAAAGGATAAGGATATGATGTTATTTCAACGTAAAACTTACCACCTTTTTCATGATTTCTTAGTAAAAACATGAAATTTAATTTCGATATTTCCAAGGTTATCGAATTGACTAATGTTGTCAGGTGAGAAGTGGAACTTATTTTCCAAAATTTGGGGAGTTTGTTACGATTTTTTTTGTAAAATACGAATAATTTGAAAAATCTATAGAAAACAGACATGTAATGTTTGTGGGTCCGTCCGGATTTCTTAAACCAGTTTAGTTTAGTTGTAGTACGTTTTAAATTTTCTACGAATCCAATTGTAGCAATTTATTGGATAAAAGAAATCTGGGAATAGGTCGTTTGTGTTTTCCAATTATTTTGAGGAATATATATATTATTTTAGAATATATAATAATATTTTCTATTTATTAGTTTGGGAAATGAACTAATTTACCATGAATCTCGACAATACAAACTTATTTTAATACTGTCATATGTATATACTTGCGGTAATGGAAATAAACATAATATACTTTTTAAAACAGAAAATAAGGGATATTTTAAGTATCATGCAAGCAAATTTTAAATAACCAATTATATATTGTTGCAATAGTGCTTGTTTTTGCTGGATAGATAATTTACAACAAATTAACAAGGAGTAAATTTTTGATGCTCTTAAAGTTTACTTTAATTAACTTTTACTGTTTAGTTTCTTCTAATGCAATTTTAGTTATCGCTAAAGAGGAGAAGTAGTGAGAGGGAAGGATCTCGAAACTTATTTTTTGTATAGCTTTATTTTGTTACCTAAAAACATGTAATGAATTAATGGAGATGTGGTGTATTGACATTTTTTTAGTAGATTGTCTTATTTAAGAAATTAATTTTGTCTATATTCTGTTACCTGCATCTCCATTAATTCCTAATCTATAATAATTTAATATATTGATATGTTAGAAAACAAATTTTAGTTTATGAAATAATCAAATCGTAAAGTTTGAATAAAAACTTTTGGATATGAATATTTTTATTTTAATAATAGCCCTTTTCAAGTGGTTTAGTTGCTATTAAGTCGCTGCATTAAACTATTCCGTGTACTTACCCCTTAGTTCCTACTGATATAAATTTACATTACATAAAATATAACACACCCAGTATGAACCCATCGAATCATCCCAAGTCCACTATTAGAAATTATTTCATTGATTTTTAGGGTATAATAATCTTTGGGCCATAACTAGTCGTCTAATAACCATCGTGAACATATTGTGTAACACAAAAAGAATTTGCCATTATGTTTTTTTTTTTAGAATCGTTAAATTAGTATTGGTAATTAACAGACTTATAAAGATGTACTAATATCTGTACAGACATTTAATTGCGAATTAAAATTACTACATATACTAAAATGTGTTATGAATTCATTTGTGCATGTATTTTTTTATGATTCGGTCCAAGACACAACTTTAGTTGCTAATTTTATAGATTTTTATTCTTTAATTATAGAAGAAAAACTGAAACCTCTGAGTAATATTAACTTATAACACAAAGAGGGATTAAATCATTACGATCATTTAAACTTTTCACTTACATAAAAATATTTAATTATAAAACATAAAAAATGGGGTAATTTTTTATAGCTGATATCCCGAAATCACGCACACATTGATAGTTTTTCTAGAGTGCATATAGCAACGCTTCGCGTTTTTGATGCCGTTTTTGGCGATGTTGTTTGTTCGCAATGCTCTCTCTAGACATGTTATACCTCAATGAGTGATGCTAAGTAAAATTGCACAGTCTAAAATAGACTCGCCTTATTTATTATCTAAAATATGTTTGAAGGTGCCAACAAGACTATTCCGGAGCCCAATACAATTGTTTGTTCCTCGAATATCTAGTAATTATAGGGCAAATTCTTATTCTGTTTCCCCGTAGGTTTATTGGTGGTATTTTTACCCTTTTAATCGTGTATCGTTAACTATAATCTTTTAGCTGTTACACACGATATAGATTTATTTATAAGTAATCCGCAGAATCTTAGGACGGTTCTGGTAAAGCACTGGTCTGAATATTAAGAAGTCAATAGGTCAATTTTAAAATCATTTATTTTGTTTTTGTTTTTTTTTTTAAATTTCCTCCTTTTAATTTAATTTATAGAATTTAACTTATTTACTAGCAAGCATTATAGCTATCTATATGTGGAAACAATTAAATAGTTATAGATATTTAATAGTATATACTTAGTTGTAAACTGTTTGTTTTCCGAATAAAATAAAATAAAAACTGACGGTATGTCGAGCGTCTGCTGCTTGGCGAGCGCGGGCGCCGGCGGCACGCACGCAACGCACAGGATGCGCGCGTTGCAAACGCCGTTGCACGACGTCACTTGCGGCTTCGGAGTCAGCGTCAACACGCACACCTGACCCACGTAACCGTCACTGTTGCACACCTGAAAATTTTCATATAATGTCATTTTATATATTAATTTATATTTTTATTTAATTAATGCTTTGCTTGACATTTAATATTTCCTCATTTATTTGATTATTATTGTAAATTAGTTTTAATGTAGATTTAGTTTTAAGATCTGGAAGTTGCACGCCTAATAAGGCAAAATGTATTGAGACTATTACCACAAAAAAACACATATGAACACATACATTTCTAGCAATAAATTATTATTGTATTCTATATTTCACAAGGATATGCCCGCGATTTCGTCCACACATGACTTGAAATTTCTGCTGGGTTCCCTAAGCACAGAGTACCGTAGAATTAAAAAAAGAATGTTTAATTTAGTGAAAACTGCCTCGGAATAAGCTAATTTTTATGCACCCGAACAACTACAAAATGCTCCCAGGAAAATTCCCACGGGTATTCTGGGTATTAGCTGACCTGACCGCACTACAAGCCCACAATTGGCAAGACACTGCACAGGACAGAGGGAAATGGCGTGCTCTCGTTTCGGAGGCCAAGACTCACTTTGGGTCGTTGAGCCAACGGAGTTAGTTAGTTATTCTGGGTATTAGAAACAGCGTAGATTAAGAATTTATTCTAAGATATATTTCTAAGAATTTGCTTTCGGTCAGCGAAAACGGCATCGAATTCGGCCCAGTAGTTTTTACGTGAATTCCGAACAAGCAGACAATCGCTTCGTGTTCTCTTTCGTTTATATAATGTTTTGTAGTGTGTTTTTAATAACTTCAATGTACAAACATGGCATTTTTAGGATTTAATAATATTCAAGATTTCGTACTAAGCTTCTAGTCTAATTAGTTCTTGAGTTAAATCAAATCTAATAGCGGAGTGAGGCCATAAAAGTTCTTTGTCTTGCTTTTCGGTATTGGGGTCTAGAGGACTTTGAAGAATCGTTTATAAATTAATGTGTGCCTAGATATACTGCTAGTTGTTAGATATAGCATAAAGTTCCACTTTACGTTGGTACTTGTCATGTTTGTCAGACGAAGCTGCGAAAACTACCTCTGTAGATCCTCAGTAATGGAGATTATTTTAAGACACATACCCAAACATCAGGTGACTGCCCTTTTGGAGGTAGAGTGGGAGCGGCACAAGTGAACTGCAGACCAGCTCTCGTCTTCCGTATTGGTACTGGAGATAGGAACTCTGGCGCTGGTCTCTCATGACCGTATACACCTAGAATTCGATATAAAAAATATTATTATAAGATTTTTATTGAGACCAAAATTATATTTACATTTGAATTTTTAATTTTTTTGACAGCAGGTAAAATCGTTAACCAAGCACGAAAAGGAATTATTTAGTTCTGATACGCCGCTTAAAGATAAAATTAAAAAATGGACCAGTGCATATAAATCCATAAGATATGAAGGTTTCTGTAGAGCAGACAAACATCGAAATTTTTTCCATTTGGCCATTATCTCTATCAACTCTATTTCTCTCCACTTCACTCCATATAGTTATATTAATAGGTATTAAATAGGTTTTAACTTACACAATTTCTGTTTGGTCTCATTTATCAATTCCTCCCAACTGCTTCTTTTCTCCATTTTCGGGAAAATTATGGTGACGTTTTCTGGACCATTTCTGAAAACGATTATACAAAAGTTTTAATTTCCTTTAATATATTTTTTTAGTTAAGCCGTACATACCTATATATTTTAGTTTCTTTACTGTATTAGTATATATTAATAATTTTAATTGATGAAAACAGATTTATACAAGAATTATTTTTTTATACACGGAAAAATTAGGGGGGCCTAAATAGGTCGCTTTCACAGATTCATAAAATATGATGAACATGACAGATACCAACATAGATCTCCAGGGCGATTCTCCATAGGCGACCGCTTTAGATTCTCCGTATTTTTATGTCAAAATCAGCCGATTCAATATATTTGTGAAACTCGTTCTAAGTCAAAACATAATATCAGCCCATAAACATAACAATATGCATAGAATTCATACTCACGATGTATTTAAACTAATCTCCATATAGCTCAACTGCATATCACTGTTTTGTTTCTCAGACAACTGCCTGTTTAACATGTGTAGCATGTCTCTTACTATCTCCTCCAAAGGTGCATGCTGTGTATGCAGTGCTGCTACGTGCTCAGAGATTTGTGTTAGTGTGTTGACATCTTCTGTTAATGTGTCCATTTCATGAATTATCCGTCGAAGGTTCTCGTCTCTAGCTGATGAAAAAATTACAATAATTTAATAAAGTTTAATATTACTTAACTATTAAGTAGGCAGTGCCGGTCGCACTGCCGCTTCTGCCGAATACCTCAAACGGCTCAATTATGCAAGCTTGGAACAGGTTACATATTTGAGCCGTTTGGGGTAGAGACTTTGGGCCCACGGGGGTCAAGTGCCCACAAATTATTTCAAAATATTGAAAAAAGTCTGGTCGATAAAACAGGACACCCGAAGGCTGGAGCTTACCTTGCTTAAAGAATTATCCTCTGTATCCAGAAAGATAATACTGCCAGTATTATAGGTAAGATGCGCAGCAAGAGTGGTCTGGTGGGGCTGGACGGGCTTTAGTATAAAGTTTAAAAAAGAATTGTATATATTGTTACATGCCGACGAAGGTAAAGGCACACCTACCTGTCATAAAACGCAGTTTATTACCTTTCCCGCATTCGGAGTTCTTTTGTTTACTTTGTGTTTGAAATTTGCATTTAAACAATAGCCTATTGTTATTGTACTTGTTTACCCGTCGTAGGTGTGCAGATTACGATTTCTTGGAAAAACTCAGTCCATGCAGTTGATTGTTGTATTTTACAATTTACTATAAGACAATGCCCGGATGGAGGGGTGGGGAAGCGAGGATTACGAAACGAGCAAGGCGTAGATTCGATGAGCGATATAGTGACGGACTTTGCGCGTGTAATTGAATCGTGCAGTTTGTACTAGTAGTGTCTAGTTATATTTGTACCTGTTATATACGTGTTTGAATAGTTCTAATAAATTATATAGTAACTCCAACGGAATTTTAATTCAATTCTTTATAATATAATTTTAAGTTAGTTTTATTTATAGAATAGTTTAAATTTTTTTTTTTATATCATAGAAGAAGGATAGAAGGGATGAAAATTTTAGTACTGTAATGTGCTACCTTGATGTCTAGTTCTACTTTGTTATTAATATTTTTAGTATCATATAGATATAACTCTGATTTATTAAAACATTCAATTGTTGAATGGTTTGGTCTAATTTCTTATGGAATGATCAAATGTTGGTTGGAAAAATCACTGCTTTTATGGAAAAAAAATGTATATATTTTGGAATCCTCTGGTTATCACTAAAATTAAGATTTACAGACAGCTTCAGAGTTGAATTGGTGAGCGCGATTTCCATAACTTACTTTTTATCTGCTATGAATGTAATATGCCTAAAGCAGTTGCCTAACAAAAAAGCTCGTTATACCAGCCCGGTCGCAGAAACTAGTATTACTTCTCCGTTCTAGGAGAGATAGAGTGTAGATATATTCGTTGCTTGACTGTATCAACACATCACGAATATTCCGATGCTAAAGTCTTATCAAGGCTATAAAGAAATCAATGTTCCTGAATCTACAGTTCATAAATGCTCAAGCATTCAATCAAGAACCGTTCTATTGTATAAAATATTCATAACATGCCGGCAAACGTGAAGTTTGTATAAGTTAGTTTCCCAACAAACGCTCTTAAAGTTAACGTGAGTCTAGATGGAGCCCGACCCACTTTAAGTTGCGAAGTTATGAAGTTATCAAAGCAATTTCCTCGTTTCCCCTGTACTTGTTTACCTTGTTAAGTTGAAGTTAAAGATACCTTAGAAAATGAGCTTGAGATTGACGCTGTTGTGATTAATGTGGAGCTAAATGCACCTTGACACATATTTATACTAACAATAGTTTTATAATTAACTAGCGGGCCCGGCAGTTGTTGTACTACCATAAAATATGAAAATTATAAACCCGATTACAGCGCTACCCACCGGATCTAATTGTGAATCCAAATTACCCCGAGACCTACTCAAACACGCACAAAAAATTCATTAAAATCCGTAAAGCGATTTTAGCGGGACCCAATGGATCCAAATTTAAACATCCCGAGACCCACTCAAACACAAGCACATAAAATGATTTAAATCGGTTAAGCTGTTTTTGAGTTTGATATATATAAGAAGAGAAGAAGATTGCATTAGCCTATGCTATTATGTTATTAAACTGGAAATATGTACATCTATCCGTTACATCGATTTTAATAAAAACTCGTACACGGGAAAGAATGTTGAGATAGGTGTACACCGCAGCAGATCAAGGCGTCGATGGAGAAATTACTGCCAACTCATTCCACCTTGACAACGGCTTTAGGCGGTGAGGCGAGGAATCTCACCGCTTCAATAAAGGCCCTAAGACGGCGCTGCGATTTGTTCCTGCAATACCCAGTCTGCACGAAAAGAGGCTTATCGAGCCGACGCCGTCAGGCTTATCAGAAGTATCTTTGGCTCCCGAGACTTTGACATTAAGGCATTGCGATGGAACATTTAAAAAATGGATCGTGTTACGGAAATGCATAAGGTGAGGAATAAATACATAAAGGGATCTTTGAAAGTTTCACCGGTGACTGAAAAATTAAGAGGAAAACACTAAGCTGGGACGGACACATCATTACATAATAATGAGGAATGGAAGACACCTGACAATAATTATGTTTAACTAGAAGTTTGATCAAATAATTGATAGAAGGTAAAAAAAAGAGAAAGAGAGATTGCAACCATAAAATACTTACCTTTAACAATTTCGAGATCAGCCAACGGTATCCGCATTAACAGTTTGTACTTATTACCCTCCATTTGACTTGCTATATTACTTTGGTAAGTCCTGAAATTTATTACGTTCATACATTTTAATTCAATTCAATTCGCTTTAATTGCCGAACCAAACTTCTCACATCTGCTATATGGTTAACAAGTCAGCACGTAGATAGAAAATAAAAAAATCTTTATTGTTCACACAAGACAACACACCTCGTTTTTCTTACGAATTAAATTGTTTCAACAAAATTGTAGTTAAATTGTATGTTTAAATGGTTGATTAAAAAAAACCTACTTTAATATCTAACTTTAGATGTTCCATAGATTGTCTAATGCTGATATTACGCGGAGCAACGAAATTGAATCAAGTTGATTGAAAAGTACACAACTGAAGGGATACGACGGTATAATATACATTGAATGGTTCAATTTTATATATTTACATATGTTACCTAAATTTAAAGACGGAAATAAACGGTCGTATATAAGCAGACATTTAAATTTCACTAAATAAAATAAAACTTAAATGGAATTAAATCTAAAGATATTAATGATTATATAGCAGATCATTGATTTTACAATAGTACCAAAACGTTCTCCTATTGATATCCTAGCGTAAAACAACGAAGCTTTTAGATCACTGCTAAGCTTTTACCTTAAATACCCTATCAGATCAAACTTCTAAAACGACCAAACATATATAGTAACTTTCAAAGGTCATATTAAAGCTCTCCTATCTAAAAGGGTTGTAATAAGATAATTACATGAAATATAGATTACAGATGTAGCAAATGTAATGAATTAGAAACCTCAGAGATTTTAATTTTTTTACGTGGGGGCTTAAATTGAAAGGTAAACTACATTCAACATTAAAAAATTAAGATATTTTACTCAAAAGTTATACATTACTTAACCGATCGCTATCAAAGGGAAGGGTACCCAGAAAGCTGGCTGCATTGCTATATAGTTTTGCAATGATTGCAATGCTAATTCGCTGTGCTAAATATGGACTAGACTACTGTTCACGGGTATATATATATGTGTGTGTGTGTCTATAATGAAACGCTTTGCCAATGGACCTTGTGATCCTTATGTTTTAACTCCAAACTGCAGAAATGTGTTCTACCTAAGGTTCCATTATATTAATAACTTGTACAGGCTACATCTAGACCAAAAACTTTAATTTTAAATAAGAGCATCTCTCATCCTAGCTCCTATATCCTTATTATCCTTAGATTTTAGATAGTACTTTGTAGTTTTGACTCTTTTTGTGCCAACTTGAGAAACAGATTATACCAAACGTCCATTTGCGGCAATAGCCTTTTATTACACGTCGACCCGTCTTATCTTTTACCTACTTTCATATCGCAGACATATGTAGGTACAACTTACATTTTCTTGAAAGATACTTACGGAATAGGTTTCTTGATAGTCCCTGTCCGCCTTTTAACACTGGTTATCAGCAACGTATCGTTGAACAAAAACAGGGCTCTATCTTTAATAGTCCCTTGTGCTGAAGGCATTGTTACAGTTTCATGCCTCAAAAACATCCTATCTGGCGTAACCAGGTTAGATAGACCTTCAATCATTTGTTCCAAGTCTCTCAATGTTTGCTGCTGCTGTTCTAGTTCTAAACTTTCTCTTTCAGTACAGTTTATTAGTTCTAAGAGTTCGTGGATTTCTTTCTGAGCTTCTAGCAGAAGTTTATGGTCAGGATGTGATTGGTCTGCAAATGAAAACAAATGAGATGAAATCTGAGATTTTAATTTTCGTGATATATTTACTTGGAGCAGAGAAAGGGCAAATAGTGAAGAATTTTTGTTTATTCTGAAATTAGTAGCTACCGGTGACTTCAACTATATTACTGTCTTGATGTAGTAAAATATGACTGTAATCCCAAATAAGTATTATTTTAATTAGCACCAAAAGCCTACAAAGTTTCATCCCCTATTTCATTCCATTCAAGATTGTTCTATGAGTACAAGATAGTCCATTTTAATTGACATAATAAATAGATAGATAACACTACTTCTCACCAAATATACAATTTACAAAAATACACTATTACAATATTGTCATGGTAGAAACAAACGGCGGCCTTATCGCTTAAACCAATCTCTTCCAGGCAACTTAACTTAAGGAATAATTTAACCTAATCTGGCGATGTAGGTGGTGCAGATCATTAAGTAATGATAATCATCATCATAATGATCATAATGGTTGTATTTCTCGTTTTATTTTATAAAATGTGTGTCACAAATATTCTATTCTATGTGTTTCCCAGAATATAAACTATCTCCATGCTGATTTTTATTTAGATCCATTTATTAATTTAGTCGTAAAAAGGTAACAAACATATTTACTTTCACATTTCTAAAATTGGTAAAGGATTTATGAAACATTACCTGTATGCTTAATCAGCCTTTGTATCAGTAGCTTGTAGCTCGGAAATTTCTGTACGGGCTTTATTAGTAAATTATCCAATGATAATTTTCCCTTATGGTCCCTCGCCATAGCATCCAAGAATTTTGCAAATGCTGGTCGAGATGCTGCCGCCGTCTTGATGGTTTCCTTCGCTTTTTTCAAATTGTTGATGAAAGACATATACGTGTCCATCACGGTGGGTTTTGTAAACTGGAAAAGTAATGAATTATAGTCACTAGTAGTTGTCTTTTGTTTGTCGAGCGAATTAATTAAATTTATTACATTTTATTTTTAATCTATACTAATATTTATAATGAGGAATGATTTGTATTTTTTGTATGTTTGTAACGAACAAACTCAAAAACTGCTGGACCAATTTTAAAAATTCTTTCACCATTCGAATGCTACATTATTCCTGATTAATATAAGCTATATAAAAAATAGGACCCCTACTGAAAGTTCAATAATATAACCCGTCAATCTAAAATTCTAAAATTCTAAAATACTTGGCGCCGAAATCAGGTTTTACAATTTTGATGAATTTTTTTATGTGTGATTGAGTAGATCCCGGGGTGTGGTTTAGCTTCGCTATTAGACCCGTGGGTCGGTGGCGTTGGAATCGGGTTCTAGATTTTTATTTTCTCAGGCCAGAACAACTTCCGCTTAGACAGCTAGTGTGGTATATTATTCGAAAAATGTGGGGACACTGCCTATAAATTGCATCGAACGTCATGCGACGCGCTACGAGTGGTAGTTGTCTTCCATTGCCCATACCCGTTACTCTTTAACGAGCGTTACTCATTGTAATGTAACATATGAGTGAAAAAAAAATTGGTATTACTGCTAGAAAGCTTATATATATTTAATGTGTTTGAAGTGGTAACTTCTTATGGGAGAGTAAATCGCTTCATTAAGTAACCCCTTACGGCGTCAGTCTGTCTGACTTCCCTTTCTCATACGAATACGGCAGCGGTACGTAGGCTAACTTATCACTTCTGTCGGTCGTCCCGAGACGCACCCGTTTTTTTTGTCAATCTTTAACAATCTAAATGCCATGCTCTAATCATTATCTTGATTACAGCAAGCTCCATCGGTGTGATGCCACGCTCTGACACAATAACGGCGTTGAAGCGTTTAGCTTTAATGCAATCGTGTTTTGTGTGATGAGCGAGAGTTCCGATAGCCCACTTCCTTTCCCCCTATTCAAATCTCATATCCCATACCTTCTATGCCATCCCCTCTCTCTAATCCCTCTGTTTTAACACATTATCCCATCTTCTTATCATGTCCTAAAGGCAGGTAACGCATTACCTTCACCATTGGTGTTGCAAACGTCTGTAGGCTAGGGTTAACCACTTTTCATTATTGTTCTCCTAGTATGTGAATAGCATTATAATTAAATAATACAGGAGTGCCTTGAAAACACAAAAACAAATTTAAGAATTAGATTAGATTAGAAATTTAATTAATTATAAAAATAAGCAGTCATGATCAGTAAACGCCATAATTGATAATCGAATTTATTATTCGCTTGAATTTGTTGAGTTTGTATGTTTGCCACCTTCGAAATAAAAAAATGATTGAACATCCCCTTCGTCGACTCATGTCTTAATTTTTTTTCCTTACCACATCCAAGAATACATCTCCAATTTTCTGCTGTAGGTCCCATTGCTCTAGTCTTCTCCGTAACTGCTCCAAAAACACCTGATGCACGTTAAGAATCCCCGGCACTTGGTAGAAGATCTCGTCTACCAGAAACGCGTCGAGGAGCCCAGAATTCTCAGGACTTTTGAGTGGGTGGAGATATTTCTGAAACAGAAACATTTCTATACCACCAGGAAAATAGCAATATAACAGACAGAGTAGAAGTTTAATCAATTTTAAATAAAATAAATAAGAAAGTATCTTTACTATTTTTGTCTAGATCTTTTATATTATTACAAGCCGACAAAAGTGAATAAAAAAAAGCACACTTGTCTGCCATAAAGCACACTTTATTACCTTTCCACATTTGGCCTTCTTTTGTTTACTTTGTGTTTAAAAATTGTAATTATTAAAACAGCCCATTGTGTATTGTAATGTTAATAGTCATTATCTAGGTGTGATTCTTGGAAATAATTGTTATGCGGTCGAGTATTGTGTCAAGACATTGTATTGGTGCAGTATAGAACAATGCCCCAACTAAGAGATGAGGCAGTTAAACGATAATCGCCAGCAAGGCAAGACGTGTGTACATTCGATAATCTATATAGTGACGGACTTTGCGCGTGTTGAATCGTGCAGTTTGTACTGGTTGTGTCCAGTTATATTTGTACCTGTGTTATACGTGTTTGTATAGTTCTAATAAATTCTATAGTAATTTCAACGTTATTTTAATTTGAGTCCCGTAACTCGTAACAATATATTAATACATGAGACATTAATCATTTTATATTATTAAATAAATACGCTATAAAAATAGTTAAATAAAAACTAACAAGTTACACAATGACACTTCCACGAAATCTAGATCCCCGTTTCTTTTTGTTCGAGGGAACTTGTAACTTGCATGTACAAAAACGAAATCAAAACTACGTGCAATTTTAGTAGATGTGCTTTCTATCTCCTTACAAATTACAATTTATTTATTAATAACTTATAAATGTTTTCATTGTTTAAGTGAATTGTAAAAATTATTTTATGAGAACTAGAGTTCTTTAACCCGAAACCTGAAAATAGCTTGCCAACCATTCAAAGAGGCTTAACAGAAAAAAGGGCTAAATAATAACGCGAATGGTAATTCAAAACCCTCGTATACCCTTACAAAAATGAAATCCGACGTGTCCCTAACGAAAGTAATAAGTTATTTTTTGACACGGAGAAATGTCGACCTCACAATGAATGGAATTTCAGCCGTCGGTATTTCTTCATACGTTAATTTGAAAATTTTGCTGAAATTGTGAACGAATAAACTGGCATTTTTTCGTTGAAATATATTAAAGTATAAACAAAGCGGGTTTATTTAAAATATTTATTAAATAATTTAGTAGAATTAGTTTTAATAATTATTATTGGAACGTAGTTCCTTATCGCGCGGTACGAATGGGGGGCTAGACGGAAAAAATTCTTACGAAAAGTTGTCACGACACTTTTTGTGATTTGCCATTTTTGTCATTTTGGTGCATTTGGTCGCATTCCTTCACTAATTAATCGAAAGGAACTTCGTTCCATCCGGGTGTCCCTTGACACCTCTCAAGTTTTTTTATTTAACAAAATTAGGCTGGTTTGGTCTTACGCCAAATGGAAGGTTTGCACTGGAAATCAGCGTTGTGTCGGATATAACTCCGGCACAGCAATATGCTGAGTGCAAACCTTGTTTGACGAACATGTGGGGTATAAATTCTCAAAATATGCTCTGTGTATAATAATGTATAAGGAATGCAATTACGTCGCTATTTCTTCAAATAAAAATTACCGCAGCTTCGTTTGCTTTTATATTGTTACGAGTTGCAGGACTCGAATTAAAATGCCGTTAGAATTATTATAGAGTTTATTAGAACTATTCAAACACGTATAACACAGGTACAAATATATCTGAACACAACCAGTCCAAACGTAATGCACGATTCAATAACACGCGCAAAGTCCGTCACTAAATAGATTACCGAATGTACACAAGTATTGCTTCGCTTGTGGTTGTCGCTAGCCTGCCTCATCTCTCAGTTGGGACATTGCTTTACACTGTACCGATGCAATATATCTGCCCGGCCGCGTGAGGAATTTCTTAAAATCAGCTTGTATTTTAATTACGAGACACCTGGCAGTGATCATAATATAACAATAGGCTGTAAAAGATTACAATACACAATGGGCTGTTTTTAATTACAAATTTTAAACACAAAGTAAACAAAAGAAGCCCAAATGCCGAAAGGTAATAAACTGCAGGTGTGAATTGGTCTTTGTCGGTCGTACCAATATTTTAATATTTATCGTTGAAATATGGATTTCTTTATTTTTTACTAGAAGCCCAAATATGAATTTTCAACCAACTTCCAAAAGAAGGAGATTGTCAATCCGGTAACCGCTTTCCATCAGATCTATCTGCTGTAGGGAGCAGACACGCAGACGACCCACCTTATGGAAAGCGGTTACCGTCGCCTACGGACGTTTGCAACACCAGATATGTCACCAACGCGCTGCCGGCTTCGAAGAAATTTTATGACACCCTTTAAAAAAAAATATGAATGCGACTACGAATGTATTCTATACTGTGAAAGGATAGGGTCTTAAGCAACGGTAATTGCTTTCAATCATAAGTCATCTCCAATTTGTTGGTAAAAAATCAAGCAAAAGAACAAGATTATTACTTGACTGTGTTCGGGTTGCAACCGCACCAATTACCAACTGTTTTTGCTTATCATTTAACTAGAAAACTTGCGAGCACTGCGCAAAATCTGCGGAGTGACGCTTGCGGACCGCATTCGTAATACCGAAGTAAGAAAGAGAGTAGGTCTGAAAGAGAGTTTCGGGGTGAAGGTAAGGAAAGGAATGCTCCGGTGGTTCGGACATGTGGAAAGAATGTATGATAGAAGAATGACTAAACAGATATACAATGCAAAAGCGGATGGAGGCAGAAGTCGCGGAAGGCCACGACACACCTTCCATGATCAAATTGATCGTGTATTAGGAGAAGGTGATGTCAGGAGCCTTAAGAACAGACAAGCGTGCATAACAAAGAATGTCAAAGAAGCAAGTGAGGTGTGTAAGAATAAGCCTGAATGGCGCTCTGTTGTTCGTGCCTACCCCGCAAGGGACCTGGCGTGAAGTTATGTATGTATGCAGAAAAGAAACATTGCACATGAAAATAAAAGAATATTTATTTTATTGAAAATATTGTCCTTTCGATTGCAAATTATATGACACTACCATATAATTTGCTTTCACATGCAATCCTTAACTTAACAATATATCACGAACTACCGCGTCTAGACTAGAACACAATGTTTCGTTTTTTTTATTTGTACTTATCGGTGCAGAGGGCTAACTCTCAAACGTCTTCTTGCTTATTTTTTTATATTTAAGGAAATGTAAAAATACAATAGAGTATTTTCCATTTATTTTTTTGTCATATAGACTACTTCTTGTGATATATAAACTTACTTAGAAATGTCTATTTGTCTTTAAATAAATATGTCTAATATAATAAGCATTTACTTATTTATCTATTGTAATATATTATAAATAATATAATATCAGCCCATAAATTTACCACTGCTGGGCTCGGGTCTCCCATTATAGGGGGGAAAGGACAGTATACCCGCCACGCTTGTCCAAGGCGGGTTGGCAGGTTTGACACATCGGTTCTCTCGATGTGCAGGTTGCATCACGATGTTTTCCTTCACCGTTGTTAGCGCGTTGTAATTGTAACGAGTCTCAAGTGACAGATGATGTATTATATCGCGTTATGGTGCAGTGTGTACTGTTATATCAGAAACTCCGGGTAGCGTTTTAAAAAAACCTTTTTCCGAATTAACACTGTTTAATTATAATAAATTTAAAATATACACTTTTGAATAGAATTGACAATTGAATTTAAATACAGAATAGAAATTGAACAAAAATTGGAACAATCTCTGTTCCAATTTTTGTTCTAGAAACAAAGGTCTGTCGGTTAAAACCGTTGGTGAGATCTGCCGAGCAAACCGGTCATGGTTCTTTATATTTTTTGTTATTTCCTTTCAACGGACGGTTATAACAGGACGTATCCAAGTCGAATTTTAGGACGGGACTTGCACGAAGTTGCATATCCCTTGTCGGATGATGCCAGGATTTTTTACAATCTTTTTTTTATTGCACGAGTTTAACAGACAGGTGGGCCGTCTCCACCTGATGGAAAGCTGTTACCATCACTATGGACACTTGCAACATCAAGGTACTACAAATGTGCTGCTGCTCTCTTTAGGGAGATTGGAACTCTAAACCAGGGGTAGTAGCCATCCAGGCGGGCAAATCTACCAGCTGGCTGTGGGGTGTTTTCGTTGCCTTTTACAAAAGGCCGCCCTGTTGTAGGAAATTGCATTCTTTCTCCGTTCCTCCACGGATAAAATCTATCTAAAGTAATCTAACTAAAGTATGTATTAAACGTCGGTGAAATTACTGTGTTTTGGTCGTATGAGGGTGGCATGGTCAGTATTAACCAGATCCTATAAATAAAGAAAAAAATATATAAACTTCGAAAAATTTTGTCTAGTAGAACATACTTTGAATAAAAACTTTTGAATGTCAGACAGAGAGACATGACCTTAAAAAATTTTCTATACCATTTTGTGCCAAACTTTAGCCCGTAGAGACGTAGGAATACTAATATAATGAAAAGGAGACACACGGAGACACGTGAATAACAAAGCTTTGCAGGTATTAATGCAATGGGGACTGGGGTAAACGGGAGGGAAAAGGAACGGGGAAAAAGGGGGGACAAACATTCCGACCAGCGTTCGAGTTTGAGTGGAAAACTTTACGGGAAAACCGCTTTCAGTAGGGTTGTTACTAGCGAACATTTTAATGTGGAATTAAATAAAAAACTTTGTATACATTATAGAGACGCCAGAACATTCGGCTTCCCTCGGTATTTGGTCACGATATTAACTATTCGCATTATTCGGCCGCATTATTTTTGAGTACTTAATATGTGCGTTTTTTCCACGATTTGATACCTATTCTTCATATTTGATCTTTTACTGTGCACACTCTAAGGTTGTGAAATTACCAATGAGCATCAGAAGTGCAAAGACACTTACATCTTTTAATAAACTCCTCAAAGATCACTATCTAAATTTGAAAACAGTAATTTATGTATGTATATATTTGTATATAAATTTGTATGTGTATTTTAATTTATTTTTAATATATGTATATATTTTACTACTTACTATGCGCACTGAATACCGACTCATTATTAGAAGTGAAATTATCTCTAGAAGGTTGTCTGGAAGAAATAGTTTTTAGCGACAAGACCGCTGATTGTATTAGTTAAATGATTGTTAACTCATGTGTATTATTTTCTTTTGTGCAATAAAGAATATTCTATTCTGTTCTATTCGGTATTCGCCAGAATACTACACCGTATTCGGCCGAATACCGAACAGAATCCGAATATTTTTCGCATCTCATTCATCTCTAATACATTACAATGATATATATCACCATGTAGTATTTTGTAGGCAATATCATACAATATGAAGGTTTTATGATGTCCTACGTATCTATACATACTCGTATATAATAATTATTTGACCTTATTGACTTATGAAACCTAAACTACTAGGCTAGAACCACGAAAATTTCCGTTCGGGTTCTCTCTATATTGTAAGTACTAATAAAGGATTTTTGAAAATTCAACCCCTACAGGGGTCAAAAGTGTAGAAAGTTTGCTCAAACTATTTTTAATCTACGCGAGCGAAGCCACAAGCATTAGTTAGCTATTTATAAAATATTCTGTCCTAAAAAAAAAATGAAATCGTTTGCAGTGCCACCTAGTGGATCCAATTGTGAGACTAAATCATACGGGGACCCACTTAAACACACATAAAAAAATCAGTTACATACACACTAACATTAGAATTTTTAATTGTGGTCAATAAAAAAGATATAAATTATTCTATCTTTTAAGTTGGACTAAGTTACACATAGTTGCAAAATGTCATCAAGATCGGTTTAGTATCGGTTTAGTTTATACGAGATTTTACAAACCACTTTCCATTATTAGGGCCGTCCGCCTGTTTGACAGCTTTGCAATAAACAAAACAATAAACCAACAAGACACAGATAAACCTTATATTGACGTCTCGTATTGTTTAGTAGGTATTACTCTAAAAATTATGATCAAAGGCAGAAGAAAACGATTAAGTCTGTAACACGAAAATAAACTTATATAATTATGTCAATTATAATGTAAAGGGCTTGTAGAGCATCTAAAATTATTTAATAATATTATAATAACTTTCAAGTTTCTAAAACAAATTAATTTAAACATAATACATTTCCTTAGCGTAGAATTTCGAAACTAACAATTTAAAACAAACTAGCTCACAAACACGAATACCAAAGAAAATACAAATAAAACGTATATTCTAAACTCGCGTGTTATAATAAAAGCTCGTTGACAGATCGTATAAAGTATTTTTCAACGAATTAATATGTTTATGACAATATTAATGACACGTGTCAAAATTTATGACAAGCGTAATAAACAAAGGTAGGGCGAAAATCTTCGGAATGAGGAAACATACTGCGGCAGCCCTGAGGTTTCATCAGACCCGTAAATATAATAAATGTGTCACTTTACACTTAATTTCGTGGTGATGAACGGAGAGACTGAGTTAGGGTTTTGCAATGGTGATAAAGTGGATTAATTACAATTCTGTTGTAATGTAATTTTTTTTATGTTCCGTAGCTATTTTGGAAGAAATGAAAGACGTACTAAAATTGTAAGGTATAATATATGCTCGTCTGTCTCATGTGCACTGTTTACTATAATTCCATTATTTAATATTTTCTTAAGATTTCGTGACTTGTATACATAACTAGCTGTGCCCGCGACGTCGTCCGCGTGAAAATTGTTTTCAAAACA
This sequence comes from Dendrolimus pini, assembly GCA_949752895.1. Taxonomy (NCBI): domain Eukaryota; kingdom Metazoa; phylum Arthropoda; class Insecta; order Lepidoptera; family Lasiocampidae; genus Dendrolimus; species Dendrolimus pini. The sequence continues at coordinate 13,449,324 of OX457145.1, read as the reverse complement.
CCCCGATTTTGAAACATTATTCATTTGTGCTCCGCTCCTATTGGTCTTAGCGTGATGATATATAGCCTTTAGCCTTCCTCGAGAAATGTACTATCCAACACTGAAAGAAGTTTTCAAATTGGACTAGCGGTTCCTGAGATTAGCGCGTTCAAGCAAACAAACAAACTCTTCAGCTTTATAATATTAGTATAGATAATACATCCGTCTTCCGTGATCACGGCCACTGAAAAGAGAAAACGTCGGAATAACCAAAATCAAATTAATTACCGCGCTTAAAACCGTTAAAACGTAGTTTTATTATTCCATTATTTATTCGAAAAGTAATTGTATAAGTGTAGGGTGGAGTGGAAAACCCTAAAAAACTTCACTATAGCAGAACTTAAAAAGCATTTCAAAAGAAAATTGTGTCGAGCAATATCTGGTGAGTTGGATTTGTTATGTTTTTATTGCTAGAATATAGCTGACAGGCTGCCGCTTATTAACCTGTATGTATGACCTTCAAAAAGTGTTCTCCAGGGGAACTTATTTTGAATAAAAACTTTTGAATTTGAATTCAAGTATTCTGTGTGAATCGGAAGAACAATGCATTAGTGATTTATGGATCGAAATGATGCTTCTCATTTCTGGGCGTTTTAATATACTGTGAATCGCAAGCAAAAATGTAGATAAACGGAGCCCGAGCTAAAAAGCGATAGTTTGTGAGGTAGATAATAATACAATTAGAGTAACTGCCACAATTAACACTCGTAAATCAGTTCTGTAATTCGACAAAGTGCTTAGAAGTTTACACGTACCATAAAACATTTATAATAAAAGCGGTTATTATAAAAAGTAGAAAATGACGTTTCTTATAATAATAAAAATATTTCTGTTAAAAGCTTTATGAAATCTGATATTACGTACGTCATTGCATTTTAAATCTGCTCGATTTATTTCTAGTTGAAAATGAAACATGTATTATACAAAAAAAATAGGGCCACTGTAAGCGGAATATTATAATAACTGCTCGTTAACTAACTAGTCTTTTTTTTTAAATTTTTTTTTTATTGCAGGAGTTCAGCAGACAGGCAGACGGGCCACTTGATGGAAAGCGGTTACCGTCGCCTATGGACATTTGCAACACCGAAGGTGCTACAAATGCGCTGCTGCTCTCTTAAGGCAGACTGGAACCTTGTCACTAATGCCGGAACACAACCCAAGGTTGTTATGGCGACATACTTTAGACAAGGGGTGGTAGCTATCCAGGCGGGAAAATGCCCTACCACCTGGCTGTGGGTTATTTTGTCGCCTCTTACGACAGGCCGCCCGGCCGCAGGAAATTATATTCTTTCTCCGTTCCTGCACGGATAAATCGTAATCGGATAAATCACGGATAAGTCTGATTATAAAACGTCGATAAATTATGAACGGATCGTAAAAGTCATAATATAAAGTATGTAGAGGCAACCTAAGAACCTAAGAAGCGTTCGCATAAAAAAATACAATAAATATATCCTACAAATTAAAACAAATAATGAATAGGTCCCAATCACTGTCAGGAACGTTCTCAAAACGGTTACCGCGTTGGATGGCAATGCTTTTGCGTTGCCCAAAAAGCATTTAAAATTTATTTAATACTTTTAAAAGTGAATGCTATGTTAGCCTAGAAATCTAATAACTCAGCTATATGTAACGTGTTGTGTATGGCTAAATATATTATATTCGATATGACGTGTACATAAATTGCATATTATTGTACTAAATAATTACTTATGACTTATTATTGATATTGAGAACTGTAACAATTTTAAACATATAATAAGAATTTTTTTAATGATGAAATCATATTACAGATATTTTAATGACACATTATATGTAATAATTTTTACTAACCACTTGACTAAGTTTGTTTAAATTTTATGCTCTATAATTTTTATAACTATTAACATCATTGGTGCTATAGACACTGAAATAATCGCAATAAACTGATTTTTGTGACGTTTGACCTTAAATAACTTATGGCGCAGACACGAGATTTTATGAGATTATCCCGACAACTTTTAGAAAACTGAAATGAAGGTGTACACAAGTTTACAGGTTATTAACTCTCAATCCGAGATTGACCCCTATTTTTGCTTAAATGACTGGACTATATCTACAATAACATATAGTATAGTTTATAGTTAAATATTGTAATAAATAATTAATATATTTGAATTAAAATGCCGTTAGAGTTACTATAGAGTTTATTAGCACTATACAAACACGTATAACATAGGTAAAAATATAACCGAACACAACAAGGCCAAACGTAATGCAGGTCAGCGACTGACTCCCCCCTCCATCGAGTCATCGTTTCATACTGCACAAATGCAATGTGTCCGTATCTAAGTCTGCCATAAAAAATTACAATACAACAATGGTCTGTTTTCTAATCACAAATTTGAAACACAAAGTAGACAAAAGAAGACGCCCATAAAATAACTTAAATGTTAGTAGTTCAAATACCGACTGATAATAAATGTGCTTTGTTTCAGATATGCAGGTGGATTTTGTTTTTGTCGGGACCAGAGTTGTTACAATATATATGACTACATATTTAAATATCATTATATTAATATTTTCTGATCACTGTTTTAAATATCGGTAGTGATTTTACCTGTCTGAATTCCCTACACACAGAAGGCGTCGAAATAGGGAAGTAGGGATTATATGCTGGCTTACCTTTACTAATATCTCCAAAGCCTCCACGTAGGATTTTTCTGTTTCGTACAGTTCAACCACCACGTGTGTCCTTGTGTCCTGTAACAAGATATATACACAAAATTAACACAACATCATCACGTTTTGAATGTATCATAAGAAATTAGCATTCCTCCTTTTTAAATGCTATGCACAGTCTGTGTGCTGTATGACCAATCTTCGTGTGGTTCTTAATCTAACTTTATATGTATATAAAAATTTTCTGTACGTATATGTGACTGAAATCTTCCTAAACGGCTGGACCAATTTCGATGACTTTTTTTTGTGTGTTCAGCTGGATTCAGCTTCTTGCTTTCACAATTGGACCCAACAGGTGGCGCTGCAATCACGTTTTAAATTTTATTTCTTCAGAACAACGTCTCGACAGGACAACGTCTGCCGAGACAGCCAATCTAATAATGCCGTGTTTGTACATTGAAGCTATTTAAAAGAAAAACTACTGGAATAGACTATTTAAGCTATGGAGAATGCAATTTTTAATAGATTCCTTATCTGTTTGTCGGTTCGTCTGTATGTTCGGGATTCACTTAAAAACTACTGGGTCGATTTCGATATGGTTTTCCTTGATCGACAGCAAATTCTTAGACTTAAATCTGAGCTACTTATAAAATAGCCGGATAGCGCCGGAATAAAAATTCCGGGAATCTCGTGGGACTTTTACTAGGAGTGCTTCAAAGTGGGTATGGTACATACAAATTACGCTAGACCACGTATTATTAGGACTTGCTTGATATGACAGTTTCTATATTTATAAGATTCTTTAGCACAAAAGATTTAGTTTTCTAAAGTTACATATTTAAGTAGAAAATGTGTTAAATTAACTATCTAAACATAACATTAAACCCAAAAGCTATATTTAGATAGTTAATTTAATACATACACACACATTCATACATTCAACTTCAATTGAGTCCACCTTCATTACACGCACCGCAAAGGAGAGGAACACACTGCCGGAGTATGTTTTTCCCGAAACCTGCAACCTGGGTGTCTTCAAGTCTCGTGTGAATAGGTACCTTCTAGGTAAGCGTGCTCGATCTTAGACCATACCTCCGCTCAAATCGAGCGAGATAATGGTCAAACGCGTACCTATACATGATTAAAAAAATATTCTTTCTGATTTCTGTGTTTTAACTGTGTAAGCTTAAAAGTTAATTTTAAGAATCTTTTATTTTAGCCATGAAGTGGAGCACTAGTGACTTATACAGCTTTCTTATAAATCTATTTCAGGCACCAGTCTCACACACCAGAATTCTTAGTGAATCTGTTGTGTTGAGAAATAAATAAAGTTTTATTATTATTATATTGTTACACGCCGACAAAGTGAACGTACTCCTGTAGTTTATTACCATTCCCGTATTTGGACTTCTTTTGTTTACTTTGTGTTTAAATTTTGTAATTAGAAAAAAGCATCCTATTGTTATTGCACTCGTTTATGGCCGCAGGTGTGCAGATTACGTTTTCTTGGAAAAATTCAGTCCACGCGGTCGAGGGTTGTATTGTATAGTTAGTATAAAACAATGCCCGAACGGAGGGTTGAGGCAGTCAAGCGAGGATTACGATACGAGCAAGACGTGTACATTCGATAAGCTATATAGTGACAGACTTTGCGCGTGTTATTGAATCGTACAGTTTGTACTGGTTCTGTCCAGTTATATTTGTACCTGTGCTATACGTGTTTGTATAGTTCTAATATATTCTATAGTAATTCCAACGGCATTTTAATTCGAGTCCCGCACTCGTAATAATAATATTATAAAGTTAAATCCAATTTATTCCATAACATAAAACAAGTCCACTTGGCGTTTTTACAGGGGTTACATTTTCACCAAAATGGCGACAGACTGCAAAAAGCGGTAGAGCAAATAAATTATCATTAGTTGTGTTAACCTATGCTAAATTATGTAATGAGTTGAAAACATAAATTAATTCTGTGTTTAGATTGTTTCACGACAACTGAGAGAACAAACATCTGCTGAGTTTTATCGGAGAAAACACGTGGCAAAATTTTGTTACGTTATGTCGCACTGTGGCCATAACATCAGTGATTTAACACAAAATTCTGCTTAGCAAATCTATCTATTTATCTACCTGTAATTCTTTTCTTTCACTTTCTTCCATTTATTTAGGATCGATCATGTCATCCTTCACACACTCCATTCATCTCTTTTTTGGTCTACCTTTATGTAAAGGTTGACCAACCATCTTGTAGTTTAACATTCTTTTTTCACATGACTTTTATCTTTCCTTATTACATGCCCACACCATCTTAGTATTTATCCTCTCAATTATTCATCTATCACTCTATCTGTTCATAATAAATATTTAGAGGGAAAGTCGAGTTTGTACTGAAAAAAGTCAGGGGGACGTATTTAGCCAACCAGCAGGTTCGGAAAATATTAGAATGTATGTCTGTGTGAAAATTGCTGAACGGATGTAAATGAAACTAAACATAGGTGGTTTACATGGATCAACACTTAAGATAGTTCTGTCTCGGTAAATGATGTCATTTCTGCAGAATAGACCGATATAGCCAAATAGATGGTGCTGCTGTCGCGTTTTTTTTCTGGTGCCCCTGATTCAATTCACTAATAAATACATTAATACATATACATAATGTCATAAGTAATAATCGTATTTCGTCCGATGAGTGAGAGTTCGATGGCCCACTTCCTCCCCCGCCTCCCCTATGCTATCCCCGTATTCCAGTCCAAAATCTCATGCTCGCTATCCTCATCCTCCTGTCTGATTCTCTTCTTATCCCCCATTCCATTTTCTAAATCACGAACGAGTTGGCCACGCCAAACGTCTATAGTCGACCATAAACTAACTATTTTCATTTAGCTGGGCTGCTTGCCTGTAGGCCAGCTTCCCAATAAAAAAATGTTTGAAATATTTTTTGTTTTTCTTTATTTTTTTAATGGCGTTAGTTCAGCAGACAGGCAAATGGCCACCTGATAGAAAGGGGTCATCGTTTATAAACATTTATAACACCAATTTGCCGCCGCTCTCTAAGGGAGACTGAAATCTGGTCACTAAAGTCGGAACACAACTGAAGGAGGTTATGGCGCTATACTCTAAACCAGAGGTGGTAGCCATCTAGACAGACAAATAGCCTACCACCTCTCTATGGGTTGTTTTGTCGCCTCTTTCGATAGGCCGCCCGGCCGCAGGAAATTGTATTCTTTCTTCGTTTCTGCACGGATGAGATGTTTTTTTTGTTTATACTTATTATTTATTATGTCAAGAAAGATCTTTTTATTTTTAAATGTGACAACCACAAAACAACGTAACATTAATAAATAACAAATAAAAAAACGTATCCTGTAAATTGAGAAATAAGATTGGCATCAGTATTTTGCTGTGTCGAAAGATAGATAGTCCACTATAGCACTGATTTTCAGTGTCCACCTTCTAAATCTCACTTATCATATGTCGGTTCTGTTTCTATACTTACTAGTCGCCCGTGGTCCAAATTCGACTATAATTTGTTGTTAAAGACTTAAATATACTTCTAGTATCAGAGATTTCGTCAAAGCAACAATAAATATAAGAGTATGTATATATGCGTGTGTGTGTCAAATACATGGTAGCGTGTGTAATGTTTTTTTTTCAGTTATTTCAAGTATTTTTATATACTTTAAATCAATGAAAAAAACAGGCATATTTAAAAAAAATAGCATTCGTCGCTTCTTTTCTATATCCCTATTAATATTATAAATGCGAAAGTAACTCTGTCTGTCTGTCTGTCTGTCTGTCTGTTCCGTTTTCACGTAAAAACTACTGGACCGATTTGGCTGAAACTCAGTATATATATTTTTTCGATACCGAGGATGAACATAGGATACTTTTTTCCCGAAAAATGGGATAGTTCCCGGGATAACATGATATTTGTCTGTTTGTTTGTTATGCTTTTACGGAAAAACTACTGGACCGATTTGGCTGAAATTCGGTACGTATGTAAATTAAATACTGAGGATGGACAAGGGATAATTTTCATTTTGGCCTTTTTGGTAATTTTGGCCTATTTGTTCATTTAGGCCTTTTTGGTCATTTTGGCCTTTTTGGTCATTTTGGCCTATTTGGTCATTTTGGCCTATTTGGTCATTGTGGCCTATTTGGTCATTTTGGCCTTTTTGATCATTTTGACCTTTTTGGTCATTTTGGCCTATTTGGTCATTTTTCCTTTTTGGTCATTTTGGCCTATTTGGTCATTTTGGCCTATTTGGTCATTTTGGCCTATTTGGTCATTTTGGCCTTTTTTTGGTCATTTTGGCTTATTTGGTAAGTTTTCCTTTGTGGTCATTTTGGCCTATTTGGTCATTTTGGCCTATTTGGTCATTTTGGCCTATTTGGTCATTTTTCCTTTTTGGTCATTTTGGCCTATTTGGTCATTTTGGCCTATTTGGTCATTTTGGCCTATTTGGTCATTTTGGCCTTTTTGGTCATATTGGCCTATTTGGTCATTTTGGCCTTTTTGATCATTTTGACATTTTTGGCCTATTTGGTAATTTTGGCCTATTTGGTCATTTTGGCCTATTTGGTCATTTTTACTTTTTGGTCATTTTGGCTTATTTGGTCATTTTGGCCTTTTTGACCTTTTTGGCCTATTTGGTCATTTTGGCCTATTTGGTAATTTTGGCCTATTTGGTCATTTTGGCCTATTTGGTCATTTTGGCCATTTTGATCATTTTGACCTTTTTGGTCATTTTGGCCTATTTGGTCATTTTGGCCTATTTGATCATTTTGACCTTCTTGGTCATTTTGGCCTATTTGGTCATTTTGACCATTTTGATTATTTTGGCCTATTTGGTAGTTTTTGCCTACTCCGTCATTTTGGCCATGTCGGTCTCTGTGGCCTTTTTGACCATTTTGGCCTTTTTGGTCAAGTTTTGTCATTTATGTTGTTTACAGATAGACGGGGGATGGTATAATTAGCGATATAAAATGAAGTGAATCTTCCGTGGGCAAATACATACAAAATTAATATAATATAACCTGTAGTGCTTGCTCTATAAACAAGAGACACGCACTAGAGGTTAACCCACGGCGCAGCCGCGGGGTAAACTCTAGTATACTATAAATGTGCGAAATTTCATACTACTCCGTCCGCGCAATTTTCGTAAAAAGGGGTACAAAGTTTTTGCTTTACGTATGTTATAGGACCATATATTAATATCACATAGACAATCGTCATAGATAATAATATTTTCAGTCGATTTAGCAGATAATTCGATTTATTATTTAATTACCATTATCTATGAGTGAGTTGATTTTATAAGCCCACTAAATTATCATCTAGATAATTTAGTATCAGCAACTAATTATTATATATTTTTTATGATCCTGACAACACTATGATGTAATTGCTATTTTTAGCAACGATGCAATGTTATTGTTTTGTAGGGTAGATTTTTCGTATAAAAGGTGTAGTGGCATGTAGACGGTGGTTCATTGCTTACTGTGCGGTGTGAATAGTCACATCAGAGGCTGAACAATAAAAAGGGTTTCCCCCTTGTCCAAATAGTTAATATTTGGTACTTTCTTACTTCTCTGCAAGGCTGTTACACGTATTAATATATGGATTTATATTATTTGCACGCGTTTTTCGTAGCCTCCCTTATCGAGGTGCGACCTCGGGGCCACTCGTGTGCGATCGATCGACACAACATTAATTATGTCCGAGCCAGCTACTGGACACGCCGCGGTTCTCATGTTACAACCACCCATTACACCTAGTGTCGTCGAGGAAAGTTCCGAGGAAATAAATAGAGCATGATGGGTGTGCTTGAAAGCACTGCTGCCAATTTAACGACCTTGTAACCAGATCTAGCGATAGGTATATCTATTTGAAATACATATTATATATATATATATATATATATATATATATATATATATATATATATATATTTCACTTACTCTCACTTTTGCACAAGATCCTTTACAATCCCTGTTCTCCCCAATATTTAAAGGAACTTATTAGTTTTCTCTACCAATCTCATTCCTGCAATTTGCGCTCAAATGAAAATATTTTATTAAAAATACCTGCACACAGTTCTTCCTTCGTAGCTTTTGCCGTACAGGATGTTCGCCTGTGGAACTCCCTCCCTTTACCAATCAGACAAGCTAAATCAATTACTACATTTAAACTTATGGCCACTGACAATTATTGGTACATTAAATGAATGTATCTATTGTTTGAATGTATATATATATTTATAATATCATCATATATCTAATTATATAGGTATATCTCTATATATGTATATCTCTATATATAAGTATATAGTACTTTATTTATATTTTATTTTATTTTTTATAGTATACCATCAAAAATCTTTCTATTTAAATTTCGTTTAAAATCTCCTTAGCCACTGGGTTGCCTGGAAGAGATAGCTATAAGCGATAAGGCCGCCCATTGTTCTAATACAAATGTATCCATATCAATTGTCTACATGTGTCTTGTTTATGGTGAACAATAGTTTTCATTCATTATATTTATATATAATTAATATGTATATATATATTTAATTAAGTTTATAACGGCTTTTGACGGCCTCTGTTGTTGAGCGGCCTAAGCCTTTGCCGGCCTACCTCACTGCAACGCAGAGGCTCCGGGTTCGATTCATGGTGTAGTAAGCTTCGGAAACGTATTTTCTCTTTTATTTACTATGGTCTGGGTGTCTGGGATCGGTCCCAGAGTAGAGTAGTACGTTGTATATCACCCATAACACAAGCGTAACTTGCTTAATGGCTGTCTGCCGATTATTATTAAAAAAATACTCCAAAATATTAGTGATCAATTTATACGCGCTACATATGTATGGTTATAGCCAAATCGATAGTTTGTAATGTTTGTATCAAGAGTTTTATTCAAAGAAAACAATTGCCATCAATAAAATTACTGGTCAAAGGACTAGTATCCAGGCCCATACATTTATTGAAAAAAACACACGTCTTGAAAATAAACCAATCACACGGTTGAACTGATGACCCAATACGAACGCTTACCGGTTTCACCTCGGCAGGCCAACGAACTCTCGCATTGTTTGGATTTACATTTTAATACTAAATTCAAAGATTTTGTTATGCAACTATTATTTATTAAGATATTAGCATGCGATTGTCCTATATTTCTATATTTGTTTTACAAGAACGCTCATATTAAAGAGTGGAGATTACACACGTGGTTCTTATACTTCCTTAGTGGAGATGGAATTTTTTTTTGCACATAACCCCAAAACTATGGTAGTGAAAACATTTTTTTTATTGCCGAGAACAAACTGATATACAAACTAATACTACAAATGTCAAACTAACTGGCTGATTAATCGACTGCTCGCTCCAAAATATTATAATGGGTAACTCGCGAGCTATATAGCAAGCACCCGTTAGGCAGCCTCTGAAGATTAAGATAAATCTTAATTAACTAAAAAATACCGAAATAAAGTCATTTATTCAACACAGAGTAAAATTCTTTCCTTCCAAAGCGATTATTCAAGTTTATTGAAAATAAGTGGACCATTTCGTCCTAATTATGAAAGAGGTCCAAAGACCAATGTAAGCTGAACCTTTGGGTTATCGTTTGAAAGGGAAAAGCAAATAAATTTTCCTTTAATAAGAGCGTCTGAGAGCTCAGGATATTGTAGTCGACAGATGGAAATTACTCTTTTGGAAGTACAATAGAATTTCAATGAGTTCTTTTCTCCAAAAAGTTTTCCTGGTTTGTAAAAGACAAACGGCGAAATTCTAATTTGAATTTAGATCGTTTCAGAACATGTGTAGCTTTTTTTTTAGTGCGAATTGGATATATTATTATCCCAACTAATATTACTATATCGCCAGATTAGCTAAGAAAATCCTACAAACTAAGCTGCCTTGAAGATATCGCTGTAAGCCAATGGTCCCCAAACTTTTTGTTTCGTGGACCCTTTAAAAATATTAACTACATTGCGCTACTTTTGAATTTTTAAGATTCATTAAATTCAGATGTTTTTAATTGAATCCAAAAAAAGTCCTCAGTTCATAAATAAAATATTTTTTTATATATGTGCAGCTAAACTTGTTTCGCTTCTGAACCGATTTTGATCATTCTTGTGTTGCATTTTGCGTTACATTTACTAAAGCGTGATATAAATGTTGTTAATATTCGAGACGTTGAGTTCCGAAAATAAAACAAAAATCATATTTTCAGCCATGATTTTTTTGTGTATGAACCGATTGTGATCATTATTTAGCGTTGGATTTAGTACAGCTTCAATATAGTTTCATACATGGGATATTGACCATATTGGGACCACTCTGAAATCGGATGAACTTATTTAACTTAATTTTTACTTATAGATGTTATTTTGTAAGTATAGCTTTTATCGTAGGTATAGTTTAGTTTATTTATTTTTAGAATTAACTTTTAGTTTTAGTTTACTATTTCTTTCATTACGATGTAATTGTAAGTAAAGAGCTTTACCAAATTAAATTAAATTGGCTATGTTTCTTTACCAAAGACTAATAACTTAAACATCTCTTATATATTTTTTTATGTTATTATAGTAGAATTATAGCATTTTTGGTAACCCAGTATAGAAATTACCACATTTTGTTTTTGGCTATGAAAAACCAATTACGTAAGTATAAAATTAAATGCACTATCATATTTTACTATTCTATTTACAGAATCTTAAAATATTCGTCACGACTTGCATAAAAGGAATTTAGTTTTGTCGATCCCTATTTACAGCTCGCAGCCTCTAGATTTAGTTTGCATTAACGTGGATCCCCCCTTGAAATTCGATATGAACCCCCAGGAGTCCATATGGACCACTTTGGGGACCTATGCTTTTAGCGATAAGCTCGTCTGTTGTTTCGCCTAAAATATTGTAACTAAAGTTTTGTGGCTGCCCTGATGGTGAAATGTCAAGATCGTAGCAAGTGGAGATCCATCGTCTCTGCCTAACCCTGCGTGAAACAAGTGTGATAATATCTATGTATGTATTTTGGTGAGCAATAAACTGTTATCTATCTATATACCTAATATTATAAACGCGAATGTTTGTTTATATGCGACACTTACTACGCAAGAGGTCTTCATAAATGTTTGTATACTCGTTGTCAGGAGTACAGAAAAGGACGTAGGGTACCTTTCATTTCATGAAAAAGGAAAATGTATTATCTCGTTAATAACAGACAATAAATTTCTATTTACCCCCATAATTGGTAATTTATGAAAGAATGATATAAAAACCACTTGGGATGAGGGTTTATCATTCCCAATTGATTATTTCATTATCTGTGGATAACCAAATAATAAGACTCATTTTTACCTACAAAAATGTTTAGAACCTTAGTTTTTTTATATAGTACAGGCGGTGAAGATCGACCTTCATCCAGCTGATAACCAGATGAGACATATTTTTTACCAAATTATATTGATTTAAAAATTCCTCTATGATAGGTAGCTTGCCAGTCGAAAAGTGTGCACACGCAGTATAAACAGAAACAAAGCGTGTCAAGGAATGGGACGGATTCAAAATTTCGTTTGTCTGTATGAGTAGTGTTTAAATTATTAAATATTATGTGTTCTATCTCATTCTCTCCCAGGCGTATTCCTATAAGATGTATGTTTTTGTCTCTTTTTAGTGTCGCTTTTTCGTTTCATTGACTTTCAAATCACAACTATTCTAAAGAAGTTTCACTTCATCACTTGAAGTACCTATAATCGTACGTATCATATAATTTAATTCAATCTCTATATTGAAATACAATCTGCTTGTGACTACAGTAGACAGGCTGCCGGTACACCTGGTGGAAAGTGGTTCCGTCTCATATATTTCAACACTAAAGGTGTTACCAATTAGCAGCAGACCTTAAAGGGGGGAGTGGCCATTAATGTCGAAACGCGACCCAGGGTTATCAGGGCAGTATACTGTAGCACGAAGCAGACCAGGGGTAGTAGCCATACAGAGAGGCAGATACCCTATAACTTAGCAGCATCTACTGTTTTTTTCAGTACAATACAATACAAGCTTAACTAAGAAATTCCTTTTAGGTTGACTTTCCAGCACATCGCTGTAAGCGATAAGGCCGTCTATTGCCTAGAAAGTATTGTAAACATGATTAGTTTTTGTAATTGTATTTTGGTGTTCAATATAGTTTTATCTATCTATCTCTATAAATATAAAATATTTATATAATAAACACGAAAGTTTCTAAGAATGGGTGTATGGATTTAGGAATGTATGTTTGTTACTCTTTCACGCAAAAATTACCCAATGGATTTTGATGAAACTGTCCAATAATATAGCTAGCACATCAGAATAATACATAGGCTATAATTTATAAAGATATAGTATGAATTATCCAATATGAAGCGATTTTACATCACCGCACGGGTGAAACAGCGGGCACAGCTAGTCTACAATACAAATGATTTGCGTATACAAAGATTCAGCTATTTTAATACAAACATACATTATACAATGAAACAGGTAAACAAAACTTCATTTGGAAAACAGCACGAAACCCTTATCTCGAGATGATTTAAATTTCAAAGCGTTGTAATCTTGTAAGAAGAAAATTTCAGCGATTCACAAAGGAGTATTTATATATAATGTTGACGCTTTTCTGAGTGGAATCCGGCCGAAAAGGGCTGAAAAGCCTTCAGGCTTCGTATCACTGTATCAACATTCTGCATTTCTCTAAATGTGGAACGTCCTCAATTTTAATGAAAGATTAAGCCATCTCAGTGGGTCTCCCCTTCACAATCGAAAAATAAATGTACCGAAACTAGTGCCATCAAGTGGTCCAGGAACATCCAAAACTATAATTAGTTTCCAATTAGTCCACTTAACTTCACTTAAGATGGCGCTGTGCAATATAGTTGAATAGATACATCGCGCTGACGAGACTTTAAGAGCATAAATGAAACCACAAGCTATGTACATATTTAGTGAATGTCGCACTGTTACATGAAGTTTTAACTTTTTATGTGAATTTCTTTTAATTTTGGCATAAATTATAAATTATAATTGTCTTTCCCTTTCTAGTGGATTTTATATAATTATCGATTGTAGCGCCATCTATCAGACAGGGTAAATGATATTTTGATATTATATTCCAAAGGCTCATGTATTTTATATATAGTGTATTATGTATGGGTTAAGCGTCAGTGATAAAGGTACCATATACTCAATTTTACCGGTTTCTCTATTGAAAGAAAAATAATGATGTTATATTATACACGCCGGTAAAATAATCAACCTTAAATTAAAAACAGATAATGTTAGTGAGGGATTTACACTTAGCACAAAACACATAGAACTTAGAGAACCGTTTGATTTGACTTTCGAACAATACCTACTGCCCGGTTTACAGCGGATTTGCTGTATTTATACAGTACTGAAAGACTAATAAATGTTAAGATACTTTTAGTGCTGGCTTTATATAACAAAACACGACGAACTTTGAGAACGATTTTATTAGACTTCCGAACAAAGAATGCCCGATTCACAATAGGTTTGCAGTATTTATACAGTGTAATAATACAAAAATACCTTCATTATTTTAAAATGTAAATAATTCTACAATTTATTCTGATTAGTTATTACGCAAATTATCAAGTAGTCATGAAGGAAATACTTAATTTTTGAAGTTATACTTCTTTAGGCGTGTTAGGGAAAAATGATGAGAGTAAATTTTTACGATGCGCGCGCACACCGTCACACGAAAAACCTACACCATGAAGTTAGCTATAGTCAACCGACACCCTGAAGTTAGCTATAGTCAACCGACACCTTGAAGTTAGCTATAGTCAACATTTTAGTTTTTCTATTGTTAGTGTCGTTTTTTATCTTGTTAGGCCAAAGAAGTATAACTTCTAACGCGTGTACATAAGTACACACACACTTTTTTATTAATAGATGATGCCATTAATAACAAACTGAGTAGGTGGTGGTACTAGTAACAAATGCTATTAGCAGTAGGGACATATTGTAACAGATGAGTATTTTTCTCTTTGAAAAAAAAAACGCAGTCGTATTTTTTTTAATATGAAAATTATATGACATAATTGTAAGCAAGGCCAAAAATTAAATTGTTGGCGCAGAAGCCGCATGACGTGAAAACCTAAAACGCCCCGAATATGTATTTATTGGCTAAGGGTAGTTATTTGTGGGGTTTAGTGTCGAAAGTCTAGAGCCATGGGGTCCCGAAATCTATCGGTTTTAAGGAGATCTGTCATCTTGTTTGATAGAAGTCTCACGTGAGCAAAAGGCTGGCCTGTACTTAAAGCAATGCATCAGCGTTGCCATCCAAGGCAGGAATGCGGCCAGTGTTTTGGCAGCGATTTGTGATTTCATGTTACTTATCCGTGCAGGAACGAAGAAACAATTCAATTTCCTGCGGCCGGGCCGTCTGTCGTAAGAGGCGACAAACAAGCCACTGCCAGGTGCTAGGGCGTTTGCCCGCCTGGATGGCTACCAACACTGGTCTAGAATATTCCACTAAAACAACCTTGAGTTGTGTTCCGTCATTAGTGGCCGGGTTCCAGTATCCCTTAAGAGAGCAGCGCGTTTGTAGCACCTTTGGTGTTACAAATGTCCATAGATGGTAACCGGTTTCGATCAGATGGGCCGTCTACCCGACAGCTGAACTCATGCAGTATAAAAAATTTACACAATTTTTATATTTATAATTAAATGATGATTTAATATTTATGATTAAATATTTATGAGAAAATAAATACTGTTACGAATTTGTAGGGGATTTGTAGGATGTAAATTCGAAAATGCCGTTGGAATGATCACAAAGTTGATTACAAGCACACACATGTGATTCATAGTTCTTACAAGTATAGCCAAATACGACAAAACCAAGCCGTAGCGCAGAAAATCACATAAGTCGCGAAGTTCGTCGTTATATGATACTCACTCCGAAAGTGCACTAAGTAACGCCCCGTTCGCAGACAAAACACGACTAGAGCATTTCCCCACTGACCGACCCTCATCTATTCAGTCACTCAGCTCGGCTTAATGACCTCCAAGAATTCGCATAAAATACCAACAGAGGACAGTAGGTTTTATGATGTCTTACGGTGGCGTGAACAAAGAGATTAGCGCGAACAATAGATCACTTAAATTCAGAGGCAATAAGACACCTGAAAAGAATTAATATCGGCTTGCAACAATACTTATTTGCTTATTCGAAGAGTTTTATAAAGAATGTTTAATTGTTGTTTACACAAATATCATATATTCGCCAACACACAGAAAGTTAGTCCAATCTCGTTTTGTACGGCTTTAGACTATTCGCATCACGAAGGTCGAGCTGTTTTGAGTACTACTATTAATATCAAATCGTTTAAATAGAATTTTATATCACGCGGTTATTTGGTCACGTGTTGATAAATGCTATTTAGTAAAAGCATGGAGGAAAATTACTAAGGATTTTCCTGCATGCTTGCTACCGCGTAAAATTAATACAGGTACGTGGTAGACCTAAGCTGAGATCATTATCTTGATTACAGCTTTTTTTATTGCAGGAGTTCAGCAGTCAGGCAGACGGCCAACTTGATGAAAAGTGGTTACCATCGAATATGGACATTACCAACAACAAAGGTGCTACAAATACGCTGCTGCTCCCTTAAGGGAGACTGGAACCTGGCCACTAATACCGGAACACAACTCAAGGTTGTTATGGCGACATACTTTGGACCAGGGGTTTGTTTGCTTTTTTGTTTGTTTGCCATCCTGTTGGGCAAATGCCCCACCACCTGGCTGTGGGTTGTTTTGTCGCCTCTTATGACAGGCCGCCCGGCCGCAGGAAGCTGTATTCTTTCTCCGTTCCTGCACGGATAGAGGCTTTTAGAGCCCGCTCGATCGGTGTAATACCACGCTCTCACAGAATATCGTCGTGTGTTTCGTGCGATGAGTGAGAGTTTCAATGCCCCACTTTCATTTTATCAGTTTCGTTCTTTATTCTATTACTAAATAGAATACCTAGAATAAAGTGCTGCATCAACACGCGGTTTCACTCGCGTGCTGATGGAATATCTTTATATTTTGGATAATTCATACTATATCTTTATAAATTATAGCCTATGTGTTATTCTGATGTGTAGGCTATATTATTGTAATGTTTCATCAAAATCCATTCAGTAGTTTTTGCGTGAATGAGTAACAAAAGTTGTATGGTTTATACATGCATAAATAGATAGACAGATAACACTTTATTGTACACCATTACAGAACCATCCATACATGTTTTCGCGTTTATAATATTTATATTATAGAGATGTTCTTGTTTATAAATTCACTTCGTAAAATTATTTTTTACATAAGTATTTATTTTCTAATATTACTCGTCATATGGTTTATACATCCATAAATAGATAGACAGATAACACTTTATTGTACACCATTACAGAACCATCCATACATTTTTTCGCGTTTATAATATTTATATTATAGAGATGTTCTTGTTTATAAATTCACTTCGTAAAATTATTTTTTACATAAGTATTTATTTTCTAATATTACTCGTCATATGGTTCATACATCCATAAATAGATAGACAGATAACACTTTATTGTACACCATTACAGAACCATCCATACATTTTTTCGCGTTTATAATATTTATATTATAGAGATGTTCTTGTTTATAAATTCACTTCGTAAAATTATTTTTTACATAAGTATTTATTTTTCAATATTACTCGTCACATTTTCTTTGCTTATTTTTTTGTTTATCTGTGAGTGACTGTAACGGCTCTAGCGGAAGACCGGCGCTGGTGGAGTCAACCAGCATCATGAAAAGCTAGGACTGATTTAGAACTTCATTTATTAGTTGAATTTTTTTATTTATGTTTTGGTTGGTATGTAGTTCAAAATACAATATATTTTTTCTTTCTCCACTTCCCCCGCCCCCTATTCCAATCTCGCTTTCCTTTCTGATCCCCCATCCTAAAGGCATAGGCAACACTTTGGCTTCGCTCCTAGTATTGCAAATGTCTACAGTTAGATCCATGCAGAAACGGAGAAAGAATCATTTGAAGTTGGTGTCGCAAATGTCCTGAGGCGATGGTAACCGCTTTCCATGAGCTGGGCCGCCTTCGCCACCTTCGCAATAATAAAGAATAGCCAGTTTCGCAGATTCGTATTATCATTGAAGAATGCTAGTGTATTATCAACAGTTCATTTGCCTTACTATAGGTTGAAATTTAAAATAACCTCCATACAAGTGGTGTCAAAACTTAACCGATGGTAAGGAAAGTGAATGAGTAGATATAGGAACCGGCCATTAGTATGATGACTGATGACTGTTAATAATTAATGAACAGAAAGACAAAAATGAATTAATGATATACAAAATATGTACAGTACTCAGCATTTTACAAACAAACAACTTGCGGCCTAATGCCCAACAACACATTTATATTCATATGTTTTGAATAATATAATCAGTGTCATTACAACGCTCGTTGGACTTGGTGTTTCGTACATTTTACCCTTCCCTCCTATACTAAAACTTTATAGTATAAAAACTGTGATGTGTATTAAGTTTATACACATCACAGTTTTTTGGTCCTGCGAGCCGGTTTTGAACCAGCGACCTATGGATTTACAGTCCACAAAATGTAGTTAGTAACGAATGAATAAATTAATAGAAAAAAGAAAATGATAAGCTAGAAGAAAACTTCACCTAGCTACCCTATTATTTGGAATAATATCTACACGAAATCCAACATACTTATATGAAAAAATGGACTGGAGACAAAATAGGGCGCCAGAATACAGTGCACGTGTTGTTACTAAGCCTTTAGTGACGTCTAAACATAGGACGCCAGCGTTTAGGGGTTGTTTCAAATTTGCAGCAACTCATTGCTGGAATGATCTCCCACCACCTTTAAGAAATATGAAGTCAGCAATTTCATTTAAAGTTCAATACAGGAAATATTTTATGGAGTAACTAAAGAATGACCCCACCTACCACAAATATTAATTAAAGTGTTGAATTCAATGTGAACTTCAAAATAACGCATAGCCTTTTTTTCCCATAATACATATGTATATTTTTTTACAGCACTGTTTTTGATATATCTTTAAGTCTTTTGTAATTTCACTATATATACCTATATGATTTAATTTATATATAATATTGCTATATTTGTTTTTCTAATATAATCACAGTATATTGATGTGTTTTTGTATTTGTGTATATGCTGTATGTTTTTATGTGTACATGAACTTATATATATATATATATATATATATATATATATATATATATATATATATATGTTATTGGGTCAAGTGTTTGGAGGTTGGCACTTAAAACCAGCGCCATATCGGGATTTTGAAAAATTTCGATACAGCACAATGCTGAGTTGTCAACCTCGTTGGCTAAAAAACTCGACGTACGAGCCTTTATTTGTTTATTTATTATATATATGTTTTTGTGTTTATGTGTAAAAAATTGTCAATTTATTGTTTTTTTCTTTTATGTATAGCGTCGTATTTTTAGTCAATAAATCTTTTTCTTTCTATCTTTTATCTATAAGAGTTTCATGTTCGGAATTTTCAGCTAGTTCGGATTAGTTCCCTTATTTATAATATACAAACTCGACCCTTTTAAAAATTTGTTACATTATATTTGACTAGGGGTTTGCCCTTTATTATAAGAGCAAGTATTCACGCAGATTGCATATCGTAAATGTTTTATCCAGTACTCATTTTTAAATTAGGTTGAGTATTTAGGTATCTATTGCCTTTTTCCAGTACCGCCTTTATCGCCTGATTCAAATTTCTTTGATTTAGGTTGCCTTGAAGAGATGGCTTTGAGCGATAAGGCCCCTGTTGTATTACTTGAAAAATATTGTTTTTTATTGGTGAAGCACAGCGGACAGGCTGACGGCCCGACTGTGATGGAAAGTGGTTACCTTCGTCTATGGACATTAGCAATACCAGAGGTGCTGCCGGCCTCGAAGGAGAAAGTGGAACCTGGCCACACGGAACACAACTCAAAGTTATTATGGCGGCATAGTCTAGACCAGGGGCGGTAGCCATCTAGACGGGCAAATACCGAAGATCGAAGGTGACACGGTACTTCACATCAGAACTGCTGCTAGTGTTGTACAAAACACAAGTACGAGCATGTATGAAGTACTGCTCTCATCTTTGGGATGGCTCAGCCAAATATCAACTCGAAACACTAGAGTCGATAGAGCGGAGAGCCAGGAGGCTGGTTGGCAACGACCAGCTTTTCGATAACAAAACGCAGGGATGCCAGCTTATCGGTTTTCTATCGGATTCACTTTGGAAAATGTGCAGCTGAGCTCTTCCATCTGATCTCGCCATCTCCATTTTATCATCGGATAACCAGACGCAGCGGCATGCGGCATCGATATATGATGGATATTCCACCTTTAAGAACGAAGCGCATACGCACAGCAAAGGAATGGAACTCATTGCCGGAGTCTGTCTTTCCCGATACTTATAACCTGGGTGTCTTCAAGTTCCGTGTTAATAGGTACCTTCTAGGTAAACGTGCTACATCCTAGACCTCATCTTCGCTCTACATAGAGCAAGATTGTGGTCAAACGTGAAACTATGCCACAATAAAAAAAATACCCTACCACCTGGCTGATATACGGTTTGTTTTGTAATTGTATATTTAAGTGTGCAATAAAGTCTCTTTTCAGAGTCATAAAATAATATAACAGTCAGAAACAAACCGCTCCTTAAGGAAACTGCGTGTTCACTTCACAATGCCAATAATATTTTCTTACCCAATAAAAGAATTTACAGCCTCACTTAAAGTTAACGTCGATTAAACCTGGGAAGATTTGACGGCCAATTTACCCTCGCAATATATTACCGGTAATATATTTTACCGTCTATTCTATACCATCAATCTTACCAACATTTCATATACTCGTAAGAGATTGATTGATTCCATGGGATGTAATTTATTATGTTACATATAGTGTTCAACGTGGTTTTGCTTAGGTAAATTTCGAACGTATATCGGGTCTTAAGAGAGCCGAGGACGGTAATCATCAATACACACGTGTATCATACGACGTTTTCAACACACTTGTGAATAAAATAACAACAAAAACTCATTTTATTTAGTAGATAACAGTTTTCCTATGCGCGCGCATTGCGATCGGCCACAGACTAAACGGATGGGGGTTTTTTTTCCGCGCATAGGGTTTGCGCCTATTCTGCCACGAAATGGGGAATTTAAAGTTCTCTTTTATTACAGAGAAAAACAAAGTTATATATGAGTGAAAGTTTTATTTATTAAACACGTACGAGTTAAAATTATCTATTTAAATAAGAAGTTGCATGAAATGAGCAAGCAATAGGAACATTAATTTATTTGTTCTATAGAACACGATCTTTTTTTTTAATAAAAACTTTTTTAAGAACAAAGCAATTCAACCAATAAAATTAAAAAAAAAACTATAACTCACTAGTGAGTTATAATTTTTTTTAGTCACAGTTTGATTATGGGTGTCATTCTGTGCCTAATTGCGGTGACCATAGAGCCACTTTATGAGCAAGTGTGTTGAAAAATCTTTATTTGCCTCTAAGAAAAATAAAGTACAAAAATGAATAAATGAAGAATGAAACACATTTTAGAGGCTAAAAACACTATACAAGATGTTGGGTTGACTCTGACTCTCAAACTAGGTATAATTTACCTGTAATATGAGTCAATCAGAGGTTCTTCACGCCAATTGCCAGTGTCAAAATTTCAGATCTCCATATGTATGTGGTCATGTTCATGTATATATTATTACATGCCGACAAAGTGGATGCACATCTGGTTTATTACCTTTCCCGCATTTGGACTTCTTTTGTTTACTTTGTGCTGGACTTCTTTTGTTTACTTCGTAGAAAAACCTACTATTGTTATTGTACTTGTTTTATGGCAGTCATTAGACAGGTGTGTCGAACTAATTCTTGGAAATGATTGTATTGCGTCGAGACATATTGTATTTGTACAGGATAAAAGGAATGCCCGAATGGAGGGGTGAGTCAGTCAAGCGAGGATTACGATACGAGCAAGACGTACATTCGATAAGCGATATAGTGACGGATTTTGAGCGTGTTATTGAATTGTCCAGTTATATTTGTACCTGTGTTGTACGTGTTTGTATAGTTCTAATAAACTCTATAGTCATTCCAATGGCATTTTGATTAGAGTCCCATGCTCGTTACAATATATATTAAGTTTTCTGTAATGGTGTACAATAAAGTGTTATCAATCTATCTATCTATCTAGGATGTGTGTGTGCGTGTGAGTGTCTGTAGAGAAGAATATAAGAAGGAAGAAAGTACAATAAAGAATAAAGTTTATTATGTTATTTAACGAGCACTTCAGTATCATCATAGTTAAGCGAGAGTAAATATTTATAGACCTTGTTCTTTACTTTATATTTTGTGAGTGGAAAAATGTCTAAATCTCTATTGATTTTATTATACAAGCGACTGCCTAGTGAAAAAGCGTAGCTATTTGCTACTCTTGTTCTGCAACGTATTGAAGGACATATTATGTGATGTCTTCTTTTAAGTTCAAAAATGGTGGGGTCAAATGTTAATTTACCGTGCGTTTTCAAAATTAGTTGTAAAATAAACAGTTGTCTTACGGTTAATAGAGATATATCTTAGTATAATTGGAAAGTTGGGTATCGAAAATGTTGATGATAAGTTAGTAAATTATTTATCAATATTTTAATATAACAACATTTCAATTTCTCCATGGAAAATTACAAAGCAAATAAACAATTGTTCTTCGGCTTAATATCCCCTGGAGCCTTCTAAATGCTGTATTATACAAAATTATACGCGCAAAAAGGAAATTATGAAGAAATGAGATTACGATAAATACTTTTCTTCCTTCATAAGCTAAATTAAAATATTCCTTAATAAAAGAGGTCAAAGTTTTTGAAAAATATGGCGGAAAACCAAGAAGCCTACATCAAAATCTCGGATATGAGAAGAATGTGCTCACTTATTTCTCTGGGTTCGTACCCTTCAAATTATACGTCGGAACACATTATGTAAGGCCCTTCACTTACCCTCTTAGGTATTCGTAGATAGATTGTTTCCTTCGACTTTATCCAAGTGAACTTATTGCAGTGTTACATGCCGGCAAAGGTGAAAGCACACCTGCCTGTCATAAAACGCAGTTTATTACCTTTGTCGCATTTAGAGTTCTTTTGTTTACTTTGTGTTCAAAATTTGCAATTAGACAATAGCCTATTGTTATTGTTTTCGACTTTGTTGGCCGTTCGCAGGAATAATGAACCAGGTGTGCAGATTACGTTTTCTTGGAAAAACTCAGTCCACGCAGTCGACTGTTGTATTATACCGTTTACTATAAAATAATGCCCGAACGGAGGGGTGAGGCAGTCAAGCGAGGATTACGATACGAGCAAGACGTAGATTCGATGAGCGATATAGTGACGGACTTTGCGCGTGTAATTGAATTGTGCAGTTTGTACTAGTAGTTTCTAGTTATATTTGTACTTATGTTATACGTGTTTGTATAGTTCTAATAAATTCTATAGTAATTCCAATGGCATTTTAATTCGAGTCCCGCACGAGTAACAATACTGTTATTTCGTCTGTCACTAGTAGACAGTCACCAGATGTTTCAGTATTTAATGTCAGTCTCACTTCGAATCGTAATACTACTCTGCAATAATGGCAATTTTAACCCCGTTAAACTTAGCATTGGGACGTCAGTGAATTAAAATTATAACTACGATATTTCTGGATTAGCAATAAAATTCGGAAATTTTAGTCGTCATTTCAATTAACCCAATTGATTGTATAATTATAGAAATGTGACTTCGTATTAAGAAATGCGACGAAAATAAATGCTTTACATTATTTCAATCTAATTTACGATATCGTTGCCGCCTATAAATTATAAGTTTATATCAATTTCATTGCTGGGCTCGGAATAGAGTTTGAAACAATGCGAATATTTACTAATAATGCAGATTGTTCGCGTTGTTGGCCGTCCCAAGCTCATTCATATTCAACGATCGCTAGAGCCCACATGCGCGGTGCGGAAGGTTTTTGTGTGTACGATAATAACAACACTACATCTTTACCTACTATACATCAAGATAATATAGTTGACAAAATTCTTTAAAATCCAATTTGTTGTGGACTGTAATTATTTTAACTTTAATTTCTCATCTTCTGTTGGTTTCTATCCTATACCACAGAGTCTCCAGATTAGGAAACTTTGTCCCAAATTTTTTTTTTGAACAAATTTTTGAAGTGATAACTGCTTATGGGAGGGCAAACAGCTTCGTTACGTAACGCGTTACGGCGTCAGTCTGTCTGGTTTCCCTTCCTCTCACGCAAGTTATCACTTTTGTCGGGCGTCCCGAGAGGCACACGTTTTTTTTATTTAAAATTTTGTCTTTGGGCTATAAAAATTTGATCCAAACACTAAAATCTATTTAATAGTGACGACGGTCTCTACGTCAGTTTTATCTAATTGGGTAAATTAAACTCAATCTAAAGACCCTGCTAATAGTAAAGTTAATACATAGCAAGAAGTAACACTTTCGGTCTTACTGGTGCAAAATAAATTAAAAATACACAATAGATTGTTACATTAAACTACAAGGAAACTGAGTCTTTGCTGATGATCTTCTTCTTATATATAAAAATGAATGTTTGTCTGTATGTCCTTTATAGAATCGTAAACTATACATTTGATCATGTGATGATGTTCAGCAAAGTTGTTGTGCATGAGCCAGAGAAGGTTTCTGAGTTGGTTCACAATTGGACCCGGTAGATGGCGCTGCTGTCGGAATATCGATTGAAGCTTTTCCGGGCAGGACGACGTCTGCCGGGACAGCTAGTTCAAATATAAAACCTATCACACACACCACACTCACTGAGCAACTCACGCACGAATACTAATTTTTGAATTGTAATGTTATATTTAGATAATAACATATAGGTCGCTAGCGATATACACAAGTAGCCCGGAAAACAACATTACTGCTATCCTTGAAGATTTAAAATTTTTGAAAATAATATTGTGTTCTGAGTATTTGGACCACTAAAGTATAGACCCAGAACCTCTCTACTCAGCTGATTTGAGATTGTTGGTGTAACAAAACGCAATAAGGTGAGAAATAAATAGGTACGGAAATCTTTGAAAGTTGCACTCGTGAGCAAAAAATCGCAAAGAGGACAGCTAAAGTGTAATGGGCGTCTAACGAGGAGGGATTAAAGTCCTGTGACTTCAAACTGGATTTTCAATTATTAAAACTTGTTATCAAAATCCTTCCGGGCGGACAGCATGTTGGCAACACGTATTTAACCGCTTTCCATCAGGAGGACATTAACATATTCAAATTCAAAAGTTTTTATTCAAAATATGTTCCACTGGAGAACACTTTTTGAAGGTCATACATATAGTTAAAAATTTAATTTTACTTCCTAGTCTATGTACACCGCTTCGCAACGTGTTATTGCTGTTTAGGAGAAGAAGCGGCAAGAAACTCCCCAGCAACACGTCTAGCTAAAAATTGTTTTTCTTTTATATTTCTCTCATGTAAGTTGCACATTTGCATTATATTTCTTTTGCGAATCCATAGACCTACTAAAATTACCTGAGCAGCTAATACAGCGGGTGGTAGAACGTTAATCTCTTCATGTGCACTCCTGGAACTCCGACTTCCACGGTCAGAGCTCTCATCATCGGAATCCGATGCATGGAAGGAGAGGCTTCCTGTTCCTGGGCTCGGATCACTCAGCCTCAACTTGAGACAGTCACGCCGCATTTTAAAGTATTCACTTACACTTTCGCATTTTTTATTTTTAGTCTCTTTGGTAACTTTTTGGAATGTTTTGGTTGCTCTTTGGTTTACGTATGAACTGTCATTTTTAATAGCACTTTTTATTTTTTTTAACAAATCAATTGTTACTTATTATTTCATTGTTATTGTTCTTAACATTAACATCTTTTTGATGTAGTGGTACTGCAGCGTGTTTCCTGTGCAGATTATTAAAAAAAATCATGAGTACTTTTTGTATGTTTTTGTCTTTTTTTATTTAAAAGATCTAGCTTCCAAACCATAAATTAAAAAATCAGTTTACCTTTTTAACTATATTTTATTTGACTGCGTGATATTCAATTTTCAAAAATTCTAATACTATATTCATTTCTTAAATTTTTGAAAATAAAATTAAGGAGAGCTTAGAGGCTAACACGCCAGTCTCATACCAATGACGCGAGTTCGAATCCTGGCTTGAGAATATGCGACGCTCGGAATTTTTTTCCGACCTATTAACGTATATATTGTTACAGTCAGGTACCACAAGTTAATGGTGAATGAAACATCGCGAGAAACCTTGCATATCGATATTTAGGAGATCTGTGAAACCCGCAATCCACCTGCCTAAGCTTAACGGGTACCTATACCGTCTGTTTTCCTGAAATACAGAAACTTGAACGCAATAATAGTCAAGATTGATATTAAAAGATATCGATTGTTATAACGATAATCATATGTATAATATCGTATTGGTACAGGTATCGATATTCGATTATTGATATTGACTAACCTCCCTAATAAAGGTAGGATCTGACCTAAAGAATACACGTAAAAAGAAAACACAAATATAAAACAAAAGCGACCAATAAGTCACCTATACGTATGTGCACTGTGCAGGTGTGTTGTAGACGCAATAAAGCCGGTTATACAAGTGCAGCTTACAATGAAAGGACATCGAGCGCTAAGCCTTATAACGGATCAAGTTACTCATGTGGCCGAGGGTTTATTGTTGGTGGTTTTGTACATTTTGTTCCTTTTCCAAATTTGAATGAAGAACGTTGAATTTGTTTTTGGATTCAATAACTGAGCATCTATGTATCTATTGCCTTTTTCCTACCGCACCTACATCGTCAGATTCAAATTAATTTAGGTTGCCTGGAAGGGATCGCTTGGAGCGATAAGGCCGCCTATTGTATTGCCTAGAAAATATTGTAAACATGGTCTAATTTTGTAATTGTATATTTTGGTGTGTAATGAAGTGTTATCTCTCTCTCTCTCTAAGGTTCAACTCACACTGGCGCAGAGTCCAAGCGCGCGACGCGTTTGTTTTGCACGGTGACGCGCGCTTTCGCGCGGCGAGGCGCGTCTGTGCGCGACAGCGCGTCAGTGCCGGAACGAGTTCAGAGACTTTCGAACATTCGTGTATGGTGCTCGCTCGACAGTATATGAGGGTTGATATCGATCTTATCATGATTGCGCTAATATCAGAAGCTGAAGATGAATAAAGTGAATTTATATCAGAAGCTGAGAACAGAAAAATAAAAAGAAAATTTTGGGTTCACGAGTTATGATGCGTCACTGCGCCTGAGTACACGCGTCGACGCGCGCTTCCATATTTACACAGCACAAATTTGTAATAGAACAATAGAGCTAAATATGCTTTAGGCGGAAAAATATGACGCGTCGCGTCGCTTCGACTCTGCGCCAGTGTGAGTTGAACCTATTTTGATTGATTGTTGAACCTATGTTGATTCTGTTGGTTTCATAAAAACGATAAAAAAATATTTTGTTGAAAATACTACCACATTTTAATAAATAACAATCACAGAACGGCTAATTATGTTTAATATATAATATATAATTAATATATAAATAATGTCCTAGCCATGCCGCCTCCGCCAGGTGTAAGGGCAAGGCCCAAGAAAAGCTGGTTTGATGTTGTGAAGAACGACATGCGTGAAGCGAAGAAGAAAAAGTAGGAAAACCAACCCTCGGTTCACAGAGACCGCTCCGAATGCAAGCGGGACTTAAGCTCGGATGATGATGAGTGTAGTACGAGAAAACCTCAGCTGGGAAAACATTTGTGAATTATCATGTGTGTTTATGCCTATGTCTGTGTATGTGTATGTGAATCGAAATGAAAATCGAATCGCGTACAACACTTTTGAGTACGTTTCATCTGTATAGTTGTTTATTTATTTAAACAGTTTGGAAATACATCATCTGGTTTTAAAAAGGTCAACTTTTGTCCTTAAAATTCCACAGAAAGTAATGGCCTATTTCTTATGTTTACCCACTAATATGTTACGTTTTAGATTATTGCAATGTATATCAGCAACAATTTTATTAGTCGTTTGTTTTAGACGGTTTTCAATAACGAATTCTCTAAATCCTGTGCTCAAATATCGATTTCCTTTTATACTTTCAAGACTATTTGGGGCTGGCATTATTGCCTGCCTTATTAATATTTTTACTTTTTTATTGCATGAGTTTAGAAGACAGGCAGAGGGATGATGATGATTTTCCCTCCTGATGAAAATGATATAGTGTAGTAACTGTAAATGAACCAAATTTTATACTAATATATAAAGCTGAAGAGTTTGTTTGTTTGTTTGAATGAACGCGCTAATATCAGGAACTACTGGCCTGATTTGAAAATTCTTTCAGTGTTAGATAGCCCATTTATCGACGAAGGCTACAGGCTGTATATCATCACGCTAAGACCAAAAGGAGCGGAGCATCAAGGAAGAATGTTTCAAAATCTGGGGGTTTTGAAAACAAATTACACGCGGGCGACGTCGCGGGCACAGTTAGTTAATAAATAAATACGAAAATATTCAAAACTATTGTTCTCCCTTAAATGAAAGTAGGCCGTAGGCCTCTGCATACAGGCAATCAAACGACGGATGATCAAACTAATATAACTATACTAACCACACAATGACTAAAAATTGGGCATTCTATCCCACGCGGTACACGCAAATGTTTCCGCCATATCCCAGACTGCAATTAACAATTTCAATAGTTAAGCTGAAAATAATTCAATGTAGGTGTATGTTGTTAAAAAGCAAAGACAACTGCATAATATTCTATGTTATCCATAATGCTATGTGTACACTATGATAGTAAAATAATAAGTGCGAAGTAGACTAAACATATTTAAATAATTGGATAGAACGAAGATTGTATTTGAAGAAATATATTAAGAGCCTATAAACATCCCTGCTGGGCTCGAGCCTCCAATTTATAGGGGGCACGCACAATATAACCAGAACGCTCGTCCAAGGCGGATTGATAGGTTTGATACATTGGTATATGTGCAGGTTCCATGAAGATGTTTCCTTCATCCCAGGTGCATATTGTTACAGTTACCACGTGCTAACGGTCAGAAAACTGACTAAATGGTCCATACTTAGAAACGCGAGCCTTTTAAGTTTGAAACGTGGGTACGCTAACCACAGAGGCTAGGCTTGAAGAATTAGCAACATACTAATACTAACATAAGATTGAAAAAAAATATGTAATTTTGTGAATTTCAAGCCTCATCTCAGATCAGGTTCCGGGGGGCCAAGGCAAGGCTCCCGCCTCCTTGCTAGTTTTAGCCAGCTAGCACGGAGTGGAAGTCGTTAGAACTAAGACTCACTCCACTGATAGAAGTGATAAATGGCATAACGTTGGAAGTAGCTTCAGTAAACTTGCAGCCCACCTCGAATCTTGACACCTCTTAACCATTCACCCTTGATAATCTTGTACTGCATTTTTAGGGGCCCATGCAGTGAGGAGCGAGTCACCGTCTGCCCATTTTTTCTATGTCTTTGAAAATTGCGACGGGCAGGCGTCATAGCCCTCCCCCCCATAGTTCCAGATCCTTAGTTCCAATAGCAGTTTATCCCAATAGACCGGTACTTTTTGTTCTCATTTCCTACAATAGTCTTACAATAACCGGGGCTTGTCTTGGGTGCTTTTTTATGTGGTGTAGACAGGGATAATCGCCGGTCAGTTTTATTGATGCATTTAGATTCAATTTGTCTAGGGGCCTTCTCATAGTCCCATGCAAGCTCACCAAAAGTCGGCTAATTCACATTACTTAAGTACAAACAAGGTTTCGAAACTAAATCGACCTGTATCTTGGGGACTAACCTTGGGGACCTGCAACTTCGGAATCAATACTAGTGACATATAGCGGACAAAGTAAAACTATAAAACAAAAACTCGGTACACACGGTATTGTCACACCTATTATTCTCTTTTCAAGCCATTACTAAACCATTTCACAACACTATCAATGTGTATATTCAACTTAATATCATAAAATACAGGCGTAGGTCGTACCTCAAGGAATGTAAAGGTTAACACGTCAAAATTACACTATAATTTATTATACGTAAACCTATAAAAAATTATTCATACGAAAATCTCTGTTTATTGATTGTTGACATGAAGCGGGTTTTAGGTTTTTTGATAGTAAACAAGCATGCCAGTATTAACGTGCAACCACAGACAAACAAGAAAATTTTATCTCAACGTATCTGATGAGCGCACTTGACTACTAAGGAAATGATTTAGACCAAATTAGTCATTTTTTTTTTCTTTAAAACGAACGGAGTGTCAGAAATAATCAAGCACTTTGCGACAAAGAATCTTATTTACAAAACTACTGACCAAATCCGAATTGGAAAGTTCAAAAAAAATCAAGGCGGTAAAGCTCTATAATCATTCTTAATGAAAATTGGTTTGAACAAGATTCTTTGAATATTTGCTTGGAGTATTTTCGATTAATTGCTTTTTTAGAATTTCGTAGCTAAATTACAGACATTGGATATTCATCTTATCAAGGGCTGCTCGAGACGGTAGGTATGGTAGGCAACTGCCTAGGGCAGCAAAACTGAGCAGCGACAAAAATGCCTGCAAAAAGGCTTGAACTAATAAAGCCCAAAAAAAAGAAAGAAATATTAAACTTAGTTATTCAATAAAGCAATGTGGAGTGTGACACCACGAGTTGCCATGTTTAAAAAGCGCAGAAAGAAGAGCTCGTCCTGCCAGCTTCAACAACATCACCAATCGAGCTCTTGTCAGCGTCGGCGTGCCTGCCATTCTAGAACCGAATAGCCTGGTGCCCGCCAATGGCAAGAGATTGGATGGAATGTCACCCGTCCCTTGGAAGATGGGGCGGCCGCTAATGTGGGATGCGACCTGTATTGACAGACTGGCCCCGTCGCATCTTCCAATGACCAGGTCAGGGGCTGGCAACGCCGCTGCTTCAGCTGAAGACGTCAAACGGCACAAATATGGAGCCTTAGGAAGGGGTTACATATTTGTGCCGTTAGGTGTTGCAACATTAGGGCCGTGGGGTCCGTCGGCAAAGAGTCTGTTTAAAGACATATGTAAGACTCTTTGACACCCCCCGTGATTAGAAGGCTATTCTATTTATCATATTTTGCAAAACAAATAAGTATTGCCATACAGCGTGGCAATGCAGCCAGCCTTCTAGGTACGCTTCCCATTGGCAGTGATCTGCTATATAATGTATTTTAGTTTCAATTTACAATTAAAAATTTAAATTAATTTATAGTAGGTGTCGAGATATTCTTTTATGTGGATATAAGGTGACTACGTGATTTTAAAGAAGTTGCTTCAGAATAGTCTTGACAACACATTTTTGAATCCGTAAAGCAATATTTAGATAATAAAATCTGTATTAATATTTATGTCCTAATTCAATTATATATGATTATTCTCGTTAATGAAATCTTCTTCAACTTCAGCGGAGGCGGTATTTTTCCAGTTTGCCTACGGCAAAATAGATAGGGCCGGCCCTGGTCCTATCTACGGAACCTTACATCATGTACTATGTTAAATGCCTTGGTTCGGCTTTACCCGAGGATGCAAGGTCCTAGGTGTCGCAAGTCATGCGTCATAATCTACATACACATATATGCATAATCTGCTAGTTTCAAACAAACGATATTACTAAATGTTGCCAACTTAAAAAACAAAAATAACTGATTTCGATGTTTGAAAATATACTAGCTTTATATAACTTACATAAGATTTAATTTTATTTTTTGTTATTGACGTGGGGGCCTCTAACTAATTTTCGCACACAGGCACCCAATAATTGTTAAGACGACCCTACCCAAAGTGAATTGTTTAAAGGCGTTTGTGTACCCCTCGGAACCCCAGGGGAGGTCACCGAGGGGTATGTGGAGTTCCCGACGGCCGACGCTACACATAATATTCTGATAATAGAAGTTGCAAGCGTCGACCGCCAGACTACGCACTCAACTTTCCAGCGTCCCTCCGTATCGTAATGAGGCGCCACGGATCCGTATTCATAGGTATGATCTCTGCCGGGACGCCTCGAATGACAGCTCTATTAAATACTTTTTAAACTACTAAGAAAAATAACTTCTATGAGAACTTGATATATTTATTGGAATGAAGCCATAAAATTGATCATAAGGAAACATTAAACGTTATTATATTTTATGTATCATAAACCAATAACATGTTGCGATGAAATATCTTAGAGAAAATGGTTATATTTACTTTGAATACTCGTGAAATTAGAAGCATCATAATTTTCTAAGAACACTTCCACGGAATGTTTTTGTGACTTGCGATAATTTTTATTTAATATTAAGAATATCTTCTGCGTAATTCATTCGTTTCTTATTTTTATAAAGGATTTATAAACAAAATAATATTTTTACTTATTGCATCTTATTCCGTGAATTCATCAAATGCAAATCCATGATTATGTATAAATGTGGAAGTGACTTTATTTATATATTTGCTTGTCTGTACTTCACTACCTTGCTTATAGTTTTCATTACCTGAATCAAGCAGACGGATTTTATCCGTGCAGGAACGGAGAAAGAATACATTTTACTGCGGCCGGGCGGCCTGTCGTAAGAGGCGACGAAACAACCCACAGTTAGGTGGTAGGGCATTTGCCCAACTGGATGGCTACCACCCCTGGTCTTAAGTATGTCGCCATAACAACCTTGAGTTGTGTTCCGGCATTAGTGACCAGGTTCCAGTCTCCCTTAAGAGAGCAGCAGCGCATTTGTAGCACCTTTGGTGTTGCAAATGTCCATAGTCGATGGTAGCCGCTTCCATCAAGTGGGCCGTCTGCCTGTCTGCTGAACTCCTGCAATAAAAAAAGAAAAAAAAAGACGGCCCACATGATGAAAAGTGATCATCTTCAGGTATAAACATTTGCAACATCAGGGGCATTAGAATTAAGGAACATGTATTAAATTGAAGTGTTTGTTAAAAAGTGAAAAAGAAGATAAAATACGTAGGTACGCCATCATCCTCTACAATAAAAAAATACAAAAAAGAGGAAGAACTAGAAGAACGAAACGAAAGAAGAAGAAGAACTTTCTTAAAACATGAAGGAGGAGAGAATTATTAAAAAATAATACATTAAAGTCATCATTAATGATGTAAGCTTTGAAGACGTTTTATGACGAATTTCTAAATCAAACCGATGAGTTTCACAAAGGAAAAACCTCAGAGAGAAGATCCTCCATAAATTTTATACGTAAATATCACGAACTAATACCATAAACAAAACTTAGTCTAAATATACCTAATTAAATAATACCTATTAGTGATATTGTATTATGCCTTTAATCCCTTAAGTCTTTAAGTAGATTAATGAGCGTAAGTGACAGTCTTCTATGAGTAAAATGTCCAGAAGGCTGGCTACGTTATCTCGATGGATCACCATACTGATTCGTTTTCTGAATTCGGTAGTCCTCTGCCACCTGAAGAGTCGATACTTATTATACGCGAATCAAACTTTTTGCAGTGCAAATGAGGCGTATTGGCAGCAAATCAAACAGTTCCTCGGAACATTCCCCATTGTACATATGATACAATGAATGAATGATAAGTTAACAGAAACGACAATTTACAATGCAATAGGCAGTGAAGCCCGAGATGGACATCGAACGGTAATGAATGGCCATTGATGCAGCGCAAGCAATGCCTACGAAGACCATCAGACACCGCAGACTGCCCAACGGGAACCGTTGATATACCACCGTTATGCGGGCAAGCTCCAACGGCTCCTCGCGGGCAGTTGTCCGTCGAGTTGAAGCCGGGGCAAAGACGTTTTCTTCAAGGCCCTTAGGGCCTAAGTTTCTCTTCGCCTGAAATGGTCAAAGAGAAAAAAGGCGGTTTGTCATTATTAGCGATTTCTTCCAAACAAACTTTGAATGGTTAAGAATACATAGAGATGCAGTCTCTTCAAATAAACCATTCATTAAGAGTCTTTATCCTGGATAATCTTATAACTAGATAATGGGTACGAAAACGTGAATGTAGTTTCATTTATGTTTGACTAAAAGCTGGTCTATGGTTGCACTAACATGCTTAGTGTGTATTTTACGTTTGTATAGGTTTTCGTTTACCATTGTCTCACCTGATGTTGAGTGATAACCTATTCACTCGTGCCTTGAGGACTTTTAGATTGTATTTATCAAGAAAGACAGTTTCCAACAAAAGGTTCTGGACTTAAGGTTTTCTTACGGGTATCTCGTTCAGTACTGGAGGTCATAGTGTCAACCTCTATATGTCTATCACTATGAAGTGGAGGACCGGAACAGGAATCCAAAGACATTAGTAGAAAAATAAGGAATTATCGTGTCAAATGTTTTTTTATTTATTTCGTTATTGCAGACTTCAGAAGACAGGCAGACGGCCCACTTGATGGAAAGCGGTTTCCATCGCCTATAGACATTTGTAGCACCAAAGATGCTACAAATGCGCTGCTGCTCTCTTAAGGGGAAACTGGAACCTGGCCAGATGCCGAAACACAACGCAAGGTCGTTATGACAGCATGCTGATATCAGGGGTGGTAACCATCAATTTGGGCATATACACATCCATCTGGCTGTGGGTTGTTTTGTCACCTCTTACGTCAGGCTGCCCAGCCGCAGGAAATTGTATTCTTTCTCCGTTCCTGCACCGATAGAATGTTAGAGAAAACACTGTAATCAAACTGCGAGCTTCGATTTATGCGAAGATTTAAAGCTAGAAGGATAACGTTGTTAAATATTATAGTACTTACTTACATTAGTCATAAATTTCGACGTAAAAACGTAAACATTTTAAAACTGATGTTTTCGTCTTATTATATCTTTTATAAGATATGTTTATGTTTCAAATGTACACGAATGTGTTATTGTGGCTTAATAGGTCATTATATGTTTTTCTTGAAAAATTAAGGTCGTTTATTAATTTATTTAGGGAAAGAATAGAATTCCACGAGTTTTACTCATTTTAAGATCCGTGTTGAGTCTTATACTAATATATAAAGCTGAAGAGTTTGTTTGTTTGTTTGATTGAACGCACTTAGGATCTACTGGTCTAATTTGAAAAATTCTTTCAGTATTAGATAGCCCATTTAGCGAGGAAGGCTATAGGCTATATATCACCAAGCTAAGGTCAATAAGGACGGAGCACCAATGAAGAATGTTTCAAAATCGGGGGGTTTTGAAAACAAATTCCACGCGTATTCCATTTAGTATCTTAAATAAAGGCGGATATACGGCTAGTCATGATAGTAACACAAATGTTTCGTTTTAGCCAAAATGGCTACGCAACGATAAAAATATAATTATTAAAAATCTCACCTATGGCAAATATTACATTCCAAAAGCACAGCATGTAAAAATAATAGATAAGTTAGACTGGGCTGTCATAGAGTAAATAATAACCATAAACAACAATTAATTTTAAATAATTTAAATGAACAAGTTGGAGGTAAGCTAAATAATAACATTAACATTACATTACGGCTACTGAAAAGGGGTCAAAACGTCAAAATAAAAATGAAATAAAGGTCGATCTAGAAACCCTTGAAACGTATTTTCAATTGGCGTGTAACTCTAGTCCTAGTGTAGAGCATGCCGTCATAACTCTTTTTTGATAACCCAGCGTATGTCTTTTCTTGCGACACACACTCGGACAATGGAATGGATATGGGGGAAGGCCCAAAAGCAGCGCCCAATGCCGTCCGCACGAGTGCGTGTGGGTCTCTCGTATGGTATCGGAACCCCTCCCCGAACGACGAACCACTCACTAAACCTAACATGCGACCTTTTGTATAGAATAAGAAAATGATTACATCGTAAGAACTCCTGCTATAAAACAGTTATAAAATTATTTGAAGTTAATTAAAGTATTAGTTTGTAAGAACTTTGTAACGTAAATATGTAAAACATTTTGTTATCTAGTAGAATAAGAATGCGTTAGACTACAAGAATTTTTTTTTGGATACAGTGTTAAATTAGTGAAGTGACGAAAGTGTGACACTAGTTTTGACTATGTAAAAAAACCTAACGCCCGGAGATTTCACCTTGTTAGAACGACACGGGATCTAGAACAGGGTTACTGCACCCTGACCTAGTGCGCAAGCTTGGTACACCCAGGGGAGCAGGACCCTTTGTTTTGAGGTGTGGGAAATGCATTTCGGGCTATGCTACCGGGTCCTTTGCTAGGCATTAGACCAATGCGATGGGAGTTGAAGCCACTGAAAATAGCGCAGCTACCGGAGTTAATCACCAGCATGTGTGGAGACTCGGCAAGGTACCTCCCTGTATGTGGAGAGGTAACCCATAGGCAATACTCCACTAAAACCACTCTCCTCCCATGTGTCCCGCGCTTATGGCAGGAAGAGCGTGAGACTTAAAACATAGATACACCCAGGCCGATCCTGGCACATCAGTGCTGAAGAGTGCCCCGACCCTACATCATCAGAGGTAAAGGTCATAACACCCTTGAGTTGTGTTCCGGCATCACTGGGTACAGACCTTACTGTTGTTACTTGTTACACGATAATAAACAACAAAGTTGGCGGTAGGCTAAATTCAAACTTTTACATTATTCATTGACACTTGACATCTTTGTCTTCCGTGTGACTGAATAAATAGCTACTGAAAAGTGGCTGAACGTCGGAATAAAAATCACATCCAATGCCGCGCTTAAAACCGTTTTAATTACATTTGCAACCGTAATTTCCCAATTCGAGGTTAAAAGCACATAGCCTTTTCGATGTTGCAAATATCCTTTTGCAACGGTAACAACTTTCCATCAGGCTGTAAGCTTATCTGTTGTACTCCAGCAATTAAAAATTATCAAAATGATTTCAGAAAACTTATTTTTATGTTAAGCTGCTTTGAGGCCACTTTCTGATGCAGCAGCAATGCGGTACCGAAAACTTGCGGATGCGAATCAAGAAAAGCTCATAGGAAAAGAGGTACTCGGTAAGCTTTCAGTACCGCGTATACCGAGCACATCACGCGCCGCTGCTGCACTAGCAAATCAGAAAGCAGCCTTACAGTATAAAACCGCCAACAATATTGAAAATTTATGTATCAAAAAATAGTAACAAACATATTAACGGAACAAGAATTATGTTATTTATATTAATTCATTAAAAAATATTTTGTGTCTAGAATAAATACGTAGTCATAATTACCATTATAAAAAAATATTATTTATTACATCTAATTGTATCAAATAACAACAAATCCGCGTTGATCATGCAACAGAGTAAGTATAACAATGTTACAAGTTCCCCTCTACTCGAAATTTTACGGGCAATGAAATATATTGTACTATTGCTTCTGTTTATAAGACCTTGGGAAACAGTCTACGCCCGTTTCCAACTATACATATCATTTTAAATCTAAAACTAAATAGTAGAGGTTACTAGTCGTTACGAAACAGTTGCAAAAACGACAAAGGTCATCCAATAACTGACATATCATCAGGTCAAGTTATCAAAAGTCAGTTCCACTAACCAATAGCTTGATTACCAATCAATTGATTGATTCCCGCATATAATATTTAGTACAACTCCGCCATACCGATCTGCACAGTAAAACACATATAAAACACTATTTTTACATCCATATTTCGTAAACTGTAAACAATTGTAAACAAAAGCACATTTCTAAATTCAAATTTGAACGTAGACAATTAATTTGCGATATTGGATTTTTAATCACCAGTGTCTTTTTATATTTCTTTTTTAAAAAATAAAACAAACAACGGGGTTGCTTTTGCAGAGCGTCGCGACGCCTAGCGTCATAAGTGGCGCCACGCGCGGCACTGACTGAAACTCTACAGGAACGTTCCATATGGACTGGCATTATTTCTATAATCAAAAACCAACCGTAATATAATAGGACAAAGATCGAAAATGTATTAAAATAATGCGAAAATTAAGTAAAACGCACATAGGTAGTCAGGATGTCCCTTTTGTTTGAATTATACTTGTTCCGCACACAACTAAATCCCGATTCAATTAGGGCGGTTCATAATGATGGCATAAACAATATAATTGACATTCGATTGAGTTATCTTATGATTTTTGGATATAAGAAATTGAGTAGTACCACATTTTTGAATATATAAATTCATACTATTTACACAGGCCAAGAGCCTGTACTAAAAATTAATCAAATCGACTTATTCACTCTTCAGTTAATCAGAGGGCTGGTGCTTACCTTTGCCAACGGATCAGAATGGCGATCCAGCGAGGAAACGTAGCAAGCGTTCTGGACACCTTACACATAGAAGACGGTGATCTAGACGCAGTATTCTACGTATAGTCTTGAGGGACTATGGGTAAAATTCAATACAAATAAGTCTTCTTTTATTAACCGACTTTAAAAAAAGGAGGAGGTTCTCAATTCGTCAGAATATTTTTTTATATGTATGTTCATTACTCTGAGCTTTATGATCCGATTTACGTGATTCTTTTTTAGTTCGACGTGGAATAGTTGCCAATTGGTCCCCTAAAAATTTAACATACTTTGGCCCAGTAGTTTTCATTTTACGAACATTTTTTTGTTCCCGTTTCTTGGGACCTATATTTTTTAAGAAGCGCGGCACCATTCGTATGTCTACCCATACATAGCTAGACACTAAAAAGTAACAATGGACAGACCACATGGCAGTTATTCCGCGTCGAACAAAAAAAGAATCACGTAAATCGAATCATAAATCTCAGAGTAATCGGTGTACATATGGAACGAAAAGGAAATTTTCTACATAAAAAATGTTCATAAAATGAAAACTACTGGGCCAAACTATATAAAAATTTTAGGGGACCAATTGGAAGGTATTCCGCGTCGAACAAAAAAAGAATCACGTAAATATAATCATAAATCTCAGAGTAATCGGTGTACATATGGAACGAAAAGGAAATTTTCTACATAAAAAATGTTCATAAAATGAAAACTACTGGGCCAAACTATGTAAAATTTTTAGGGGACCAATTGGAAGCTATTTCACGTCGAACAAAAAAAGAATCACGTAAATCGGATCATAAATGACGGAGTAATCGGCGAACATACATAAAAAAAGCAACAACAAAAAAAAAATCCCGACGAATTGAGAACCTCCTCCTTTTTTCGAAGTCGGTTAAAAAGTAACAAATAAAATAAAAAATCTTCATATAATATTTTCTTAAGTTTTCGCGACTTGTATACATAAAAAAACTACGTTTTAACGGTTTTAAGCGCGGCAATTTATTTGATTTTGGTTTATCCGACGTTTCGGCCGCTTTTCAGTGGCCGTGCTCACTGACGACAAAAAACTTCGTGTAAAAAACCGACTTCAAAAACTAAAAAGAATAAAATTACTTAATTGGAAAGGTTTTTTTTAATTATAATGTCTTATTTTTAATATATATTATCTAAAACATCTTGAAGTCGGTGCAAAGTAAAACATAAAAATTACTATATTTTGAAAATTACTAAGCACCGACTTTAAGATGTTTAAGATAATATATATTAAAAATAAGACATTATAATTAAAAATAGCTTTAGAAATAAGTTATTTTATACTTTTTAGTTTTTAAAGTCGGTTTTTTTAAACGAAGTTTTTTTATTTTTTGTATTCGATCATTTATAATTTTCTTCAGTGTACTTGCTAAAATAAAAATATTATAGTTATTTACATATGACAAATGCGTATTACAAAAAACTTTATAAAAAAATGTTTCACAATAAAATTTTGATTCAGACAAGATTTCATACTTTTTTTTTCACAAGAATTATCTTATACTAATATATAAATCTGAAAAGTTTGTTTGTTTGTTGGCTTGAACGCGCAAATCTCAGGAGTACTGGTCTGATATGAAAAATTCTTTAATGGGGATTGTTCACAAAAAATTACCCTCTGATTTTATATTTTTATTACGTAAAATAGGGTATTTTAAGATACTAATTTGAATATTTTTGTATTTTAAGCGTTAGTTTTTTTATAATTCGATTTTAAAGTTATTTCTCCGATGACGTCATAAGGCACAAGTTTACATTGATTTCTTTGACTAGAAAACAAAAATAATAAAAGCAAGTTTTATCTATATCTAATCATAGTAATCTGTGCTACTTATTTAAATATCACTGTCATTACTCATTACGTATCGTGATCATTTTAGTGTATTTTGTCGCTAGGCTTATAATTTTTCGTGTTCAACCATTATTATTTTCTATAGTTATCGTTAAATTTTTTAAAGTAGTCTTTAGGGAAAATCCATGTTACATAACTTAAATCAAATAATGAACAGCTATATTATTTTTTACATCTGAAGCAGGCAAACAGGCAGACGGCCCACCTGATTGGATTTAGTAAGGTCAAATAAAGGTCAAACGCATTTCTTCCAAAATACAAGAAGATCGTACGTTTTTTGGAATTTTAACCAGGCAGAAATGATTAGGGACACTATTCCTCGAAATGGTTTTTCAAATAGCCAGATTGAAAAAAAGTGAACAATCCCCATTTCGACAGACACAGATTTTTGAATTTTGTAATATTATAGATTAACTGTTAAAATATAGCTACAGATCTAGTAGTCCGAGAAAAATCTAACGATCTAAAATTGTGCCAAACGCTCTTGGTATGATCCACAATAAACAAGAGAGCTTATAAACTGTTTTGGGGGCTTTGGAGCTTTTAATA
This sequence comes from Dendrolimus pini, assembly GCA_949752895.1. Taxonomy (NCBI): domain Eukaryota; kingdom Metazoa; phylum Arthropoda; class Insecta; order Lepidoptera; family Lasiocampidae; genus Dendrolimus; species Dendrolimus pini. Next base: position 13,408,776 of record OX457145.1, on the reverse strand, counting down.
AATTATACCAATGCAGACCTGGGTTTTCCAAACTGAAAATGAAACCTAAATTCATTGGTATTTTCCTTAATAAATTTCATATCAATCAACAGCTCGTAATACTTATTACTGCTGGAAGAGTTTTTCTTTTTGAGTAGGCGTAGAATTACTCAGTATGTTTTCTACTAAAAAAACAAGTGGAATAGACTATTATAAACGATGGAGAACACAATGCGTTTTTTTAGGATTCTTGTCTGTTTGTCTGTCCGATTTGTCTATCGCTAATCAACAGCATAATTCTCAGACTTAAAATCTGCGCTACTTTTTATCCCGTAATCCCGCGGGCATTTCAGGTCAAAGTATAGCATAGATCAAAAGATGTGGTTACTATGTTTTTCTTAAAGTAGCACTTGTTAAACTTCCAAAGCCGAATACCAAAAAATTGACCTTGAACTTGGTCTACTTTTGTATATAAGAGAACTACATAAATTACTAATTTTATTGCGAAAGTTTCGAGTAGACATGTACAAGCGAATAATTGAGTTGGGAATCCGAACGCGCGGTAACCAGAATCATGGTATATTAAGCAAAGTATATACAAAAATATCTACAACTATAGACATAGACAAAGACAACACTATTATTGAACAAAACAAAAGTGCACAACAAGACAATAGTTCCTTGGTAAAACAAAGGTGGCCTTATCGCTAAAAGTGATCTCTTCCAGGCAACCCGATTCAAGGGAAATTCTTAAATTATCTGTAATTATTATGCAACAAAGACAAAGACAAAAAAATAAAAATGACACACATAGACAGCAGATTACAGTCTAAAGTATTGTAAACTAGCACATACATTATTGCGTAAGACTAAAATAAATTATTCCGAGTGAATTTTTAAATATGGCAAATGATCTAGCTTTTCTGACGTCAGTGGGCAAAGAGTTCCAAAGTAAGACAGGCTAACTATGAACGTGTTAAGTGTATCCACAACAGCACTTCTTCGGGGTTGCTAGTGTCACCCTCACGTGGCGAACACCACATGCCCCCACTGTATCTTCCCCCGCGGTAGCTAGTACGTAAACGGATTTCCATTCTTAAAAAAAAGGCGAACACCATTTCACACCGATATTCTGTAAGAACGTGTTATCACTATAATTTTATCCATGTCGGAACGGAGAAAGAATACAATTTCCTGCGACAGGGCTTCCTGTCGTAAGAGGCGACAAAACAACCCACAGCCAGGTGGTAGGGTATTTGCTCGACTGGATGGCGACCATCCCTGGTCTAGAGTATGCCGCCATAACAACCTTGTGTTGTCTTGCGGTATTAGTGACCAGGTTCCAGTCTCCCTTAAGAGGGCAGCAGGACATTTGTAGCTCCTTTGATATTTTTTTTTACAATTCTACGGACTCTATTTTCGTACCCTTTTTTACAATTAAATTTAGAAAAAGAAATAGAAATTATACACGCTTATTCGTTATCTTTGGTATTATGTGTAACATTTATTGAAAGTATGTTTGTGTTGTGGTGTACCTTAACAATAACTTATTATATTAATTTGTTCTGATTTTAATACTAAACTTATACTAGTGTAGAGTGTATCTGTTGCATGCTGGTGTTGTGAGGAAGTGCAGTATGTGCCTTATGCCTTAGTCTATACTATACCTATATATATTGACCTAACTAGTGCCATGTGTGTTGTTTTTTAGTTTCTGTGTCTGGGTTATTAATTATTAGGCTCTTTGTGCGTCTTGTTTTGTTTGTGAAGTGTGCGTGTAATGCAATGTGGTGGTAGTATGCTTTAATGTGAGAATGTTTGTAAGTTTTATTGTTGGTTTTGTATATGGCACCTTTGGTGTTGCAAATGTCCATAGGCGATGGTAATCGCTTTCAATCCAGTGGACCGTCTGCCTGTCTGCTGAACTCATACAATAAAAATAAAAAAACGTGTTCGTCTCGGCACGCCCGACAGAAGTGATAACTTAATCTAATCTAAGTTCAACTATTTAATATTGAAATTGTTTAACATGAGAAAAGTTTATTAATAGGATTATGTAAGGAAAGGTTATTAATTAATAAAATCTTTTATTGATTATAAAATATATTTTATTCTAAATTACAATTCTTAAATATGTACATTAGAATTTTGTGTATGTACATTATTAGTATCATTATTTAATCTAATTACCGAAATACGGCCAGCGCTGTGGGTTAGAGTCAGGAAGGAGGAGCCTGTCTACTGCTGCCGTATGCGTGAGAGAAAGGGAAGCCAGACAGACTCGCGCCGTAACGCTTTACGTAACGAAGCGGTCTACCCTCCCATAAGAAGTTTTTTTTTCTTTTTTAACAACTCTACGGACTCCAGTTCCGTGCCCTTTTTTACAACTTAATTTCTAGATTTAATGTTTAGAATTTAACACGCTTATTAGTTATTGTGGTTCTTGTCTGGCATTAATTTAGTGATTTTTGTGTTGAGGTGTATGTATCTTACGAATAACTTACTATATTAATTTATTCTAATTTTAATAATAAACATATCCTAATGTAGAGTATATCTGTCACGTGCTGGTGTTATGAGGAAGTGCATGTGCAGTGTGGGCCTTATGCCCTAGGTCCATAAGAAGTTATCACTTCAAAAAAAATGTCACACTGATCGAATCGGCTGTAAAACCTATAATCAAGATAATGGATTCCAGCATGGCTATACCACGGCGTCGCTTGCCATATTTACATTGCTTTAACTCTAAAACGGTATAATTCAGAACAGTTAAATATAGAGACTGCCCTACATTGCTTGCCGACCTGTCGTCGCATGTAATTTCAAATTCGTTAAACAAGGATTGAATATTCATGGCCTTAGTATTCAGTTGCCTTGTGAAAGGATCTGTGATAAGCAAGGGCTTAATATAATATGACTTTGTTAACTAGAACACATGCTTTTACGCAATAAATAAATGATATTTTTTTTATATTAAATAGGTTTGCGTTTGACCACGATCACGTCCAATGCCGGACAATGATGTGGTAGAAGACGGAGCACGCTTACCCACCTATTCACACGAGACTTGAAGATACCCGGATTGTACTCTTCGGGAAACACGAACTCTGGTAGTGCATTCCACAATTCTGCCGTACGTAGAAGAAACGTGGAGACGAAACGTTTAGTACGCACTGGCAGCGTTTCCATCGTGAAACGATGGCGTGGACCAGAGCGCCTTGTGGTCCGAAGATGGAATGGAGTAGGGGGAATCAGGTTGAACAGTCCAGCCGCACACTCTCCGAATTGAATCCTGTAAAAAACCTACTAGCAACCCGGCGTCAATGCTCTAGGCTTTGAAGCCTTGCATTGACAAGCTGGTCGCTACCAATCAACCTCTTGGCTCTTCGCTCAATTGACTCTAGCGCTTTAAGCTGGTATTTGGATAGATAGATAAATAACACTTTATTGTACACCATTACAGAAAACACAGAAAAATTTATAGCCTAAAAATATTCTGAATATGCACAATGGGCGGTCTTATCGCTAAGAATCTATCTCTTCCAGACAACCCGTGGCAGGAGTAAAACATAGTGGTCAAAGGTGGTATACATAAATATTAGAGGATTTGCAGTTATTTACATATATTTTATTCATTTACAAACATATAAGTATGTAAAATATTATATAAATAAAAATTATACTTAATAGACATACATAAATACACCTATTGATATTATATACAATATACATATATAGAAATAGATATTTAATATAAATATATTTCAATTAGAACAATGGGCGGCCTTATCGCTTAAAGCGATCTCTTCCAGACAACCCGGTGTCCAAGGAGATATTACAAGAAAATTAACAAACTTTTTTGTGTTTTTGTGTTGTGTGTGTTGTTAAACTGCAAACTTGCCGCTGAACACAACTCAAAGTTGTTATGGTGGTATGCCACCATAACAACTTTGAGTATGCTCTAGACCAGGGGTGGTAGGCGTCCAGTCGGGCAAATATCCTACCACCTGGCTGTGGGTGGTTTTGTCGTCTCTTACGACAGGCCGCCCGGCCGCAGGAAAAAGTATTCTTTATCCGTCCCTGCACGGAGAAAGATCACACAAGATTGGTAAATTGGCAGCATCACTGTATGGTAAGCAAACTGGGAACAGCTACAACCTGTTTTATGTGTAGCATGCTTGGAGGAACTCACCGCTGTGACTTGAACTCTTTAGAATTTCTACAGAAACTTTGCAAGATTCAACTCACAGTAGTGAGTTGTTTCTTCAACTCGCACATCTCACTCATAATCAAAAAAAGCTTGATTGTCGCTGTCATTTTAGCCCAGGTGATTAAAAATGTGAGTTTAGTTTGTTTTACTGTTGTTGTACAACTGTTTTATAATCTTAATTGTAATCAAACTCTATAAGTTGACCATAAACACGACGATTGTGTTGTTTAATGCAACCGTGGCGTCACAAACGACAAATATTTTTTCATCAATCCTTAACAGGGATCAAAAACTAAACAGTTAACGTTCATTATATTTTTTCTTTTAATATACGTGGACAGATACGCACTTGACCAATTCAATTACAATTCATTAGTATGGATAGCAAGCAAATGAATACATTGAAGAAAGAAAGAAATATTGCGTCGCGTATTTCCAAGGTCCTTGCGAAATTTGACAGATGTTCTTGTCACGCGGAAGCAGGCGAGGGATTTGACAAATGAACGCTGAATTATTTCGAATGTAATGTTGCGATGATTTGTAAACGTCAAAACTTTGACATTTAGGCCTTTAAATTCATATTTTAGTGAAAGATAAACATTATATTCATTGTACAAGACAAATAAGTTATGTTCTTGGTGTTATAGTTATAAACTAAGTTTGTTAGCGTTCTGTAGCCATTATACCCATGATCTTTTCTTTTTCGGGATTTCACTAAAACACTGTATAATGACATTTACTATAGCCCAAATAGTTTTCAAGAAAATGACTGTGACATACAACGGATGATCTTGAGGTTTTTCATTTTGGTCCTTGATTTTTCATGTACTTAGGTTTAAAATGGCGACTAAACTTTAAAAAGTAACAACGTGCGTCGTACTTTGATTTCGACTTGCAAACTCTAGTTTATGTATTATTTTGTCTTATTAGGACGTCAACGCTATGTTTGAAATTCGATCTTGTCCATCCAAAGGTTGCCTGGAAGAGATTGCATTAAGCAATAAGATCGCCCCTTCTAGTATTTAAGCTTATTGTGTACTTGGTGTACAATAAAAATTGTTGTATTGTATTGTACTCCAACACTCCACAACATCTACATAACTAAACCTAGCAGGTGCACTCAGTATCATCGCTAAACAATTTTGCCGTTCAATAAATATGCATTGCGTTAAACAATGAACTATTTGTGTGGGATTCTCTTGTTTGATTGACAAGGTTGATCGTGCACTCAATGGTTGGACGTCAGCATTCTGGTATTTTTTTGGAGGTGTACCGGATTAAACATTGGGTCTTAGGATTTACAAGTTGCGTAGACTATTGTTTGTGACTCCTCCTTAAGATCACGTTATGAGTAAGCCGGCCGATTTAATATTGGGATATTTTACTAGAACGGTTTCATCCATGCAAGCACGAATGGATGAGTCTTTATTTGCAGAGATACAAGTAGTATGTTGACAATAGTTGATACACAAGATCATTTGTATCACCGTAGCTGAACTATAGTTGTACAAATATTTATGTGTATCTATGTTTGTTAAGTATATGTATCTTATCTTATACTAAATCATTTTTACAAGTCAAAAATTAATATAAATTAAATTATTTTAAATTAGGGCAACGGATTATCGTTGCCATACAACGTAGAAATGCGGCCAGCATTTTGGGAACGCTCCCCACTGGCAGCGATCTGGACTACATTTATTACTTGCAAATATGTTTAATAGTATTCAATTTTAAGTTTTTTTGAAGTGTAGTTTATAATTTGGTTTTTTTAGGTTAGTGTTAGTTAGAATGGCGCTCTATTGTTCGTGCCTACCCCGCAAGGGACCTGGCGTGAAGTTATGTATGTATGCATGTATGTAGTGTTAGTTTCCTAGTGTATTAATCTTTTTAAATTTAAAATAGTTGTTAGATATTTTAATCATAGATGATATACACTATAGAAGAAAGTGTACTAATTCTTGCTGTCAGATGGCCTATCGTAAATGAAAAAGCAACCGAAGGAGGTAGGGTGTTTGCCCGTCTGGATCACTCGGCTACTCCAAATACCCTGTGTAGAGTATGAGGCTATAAAAACCTTGAGTTGTGTGCCGTCATTAATGGCCAGGCTCCAGTCCCGCATTCGAGGCTGGCAGCACATTGATTGTACCGGTGTTGCGAATGTCCATAGGTATAATGGTAACCACATTCCGTCAGATGCGGCGTCAGCTTGTCTGCTGTGCTCCAGCAAAAAAAAACATAAAAAATAACATTTACCATTTGCAATGGAAACCTAGGAATCATTAAAACAATAACACCCATATCTGGAAAAACATATTAAGACAAAATTTTGAGTTGAATTTATAGAGAAATAATGTTGTTTAAGAGCCATAGGCCACTCGACACCCGACAAGCACTGCCGTAAATAGGTGGAAGCCGAGTTGTTTACTAGCGAACATCGCGTGGTCAATAAGTGAACATCGCGTGATCCACGAATTACCGAGTAGTCAAAGCGATAGGTGTTTTTTCACCGTTATACTACTTACGTCATTTTATAATAGGACTAGAATTTAAGGAGCAGGAGTTACAGGTTACATTGTATTCAATTATATATATATATATATTAGGGCTATTTGGTTCCGGGAAGAAAAGTAGCTATGCCCATTTCCGTTATTAATACTACATATATACAAAATTACATCAAATCGATCAAAATGACCAAATAACCAAGTTGAATGAAATGACCAAATCGACCAAAATGACCAAATCGGTCAAAATGACCAAATCGACCAAGATGACCAAATCGACGAAAAACTGACCAAATCAGTCAAAATAACCAAATCAATCAAAATTACTAAATTGACCAAAATGCTCAATTATACCAAAATAATCAAGATAACAAATCACAAAAAAGCCAAAACCTATCCTACTTTCTGGGATAAACTTTCATAAATCTATCCTAAAATCTATCTCATTATCCGGGATGAAAAGTATTCCTTGTGTACCCTCGGTATTAAAAATAAATATATACCGAATTTCAGACAAACCGGTCCAATAGTTTTTTAATAAAAGCATAACAAACAGAGAGACAAATATATTTTTATACTGAAAATTATCCCATTTAACGGGATAAAAAGTATCCTATGTTCATCCTGGGCATCGAAAATATATCGGCCTCGTACTTTTTCCGTGAAACAGGTAACATTCAGACAGACAGAGTTACTTTCTCAAACAAAAACACCTTACTTCCAAATTTCTTACATAGTCCCAATAATATATAATAGCAATGATTGTTTTAATTTCGATATCGGATATATCGAAATTAAAATGGTTTTTATTTTTCGATTTCACTTCGCAACCCCAAAAATTTAATTTTCGTTCAATATAATACACTCTTTAGTGCTTTTGTCAACTATTTAATTTGCCATATTTTTTTATCGGCCCAACAAAACAACGGACAGCGTAACGAGCAGTCGTTAAACTTTTAGTTATACTTAACTGAACCGGCGTTCGTGACCCAAAAATGTTGGCATTCTGTCAAAGATTTTCACAGAGTAAACATTACTCTACCAGCTCCCCGAGTATAAAGTCTAAATTATAACTACGATTGCCAATCGTTTGTATATCTTCGGCATCAGTGCAGGAGCTTGCAGCTCCCAATTTGGTGACATTATTTTTTTCCTTAAAATTGTTACACATATCAACTCTCGATTATTTGACACTCTGTGGTGACACAGGTCGCTCTGTCAGCAGTTTTAGCGCTAGGGCAACTACGAGGCGCGTTAATTTGAATCTCTCTATAATTTGTTATTTATTCCTGCTCCCTTAAAAAATACTTGATAAATTGAATGAAAACAGTATTAATTGGTCCCCTCGTAATTTTTAGTTGAAGGTATAGCATATTGTCCGTCAACATTTGCCTGGAAGAGATCGCTTTAAGCGATAAGGCCGCCCTTTGTTCAACATGTATATTGTACTTAGTTTTAAGAACGTAGTTTAATTTTTTGGTGAACAATAAAGTGTTTTCATTCATTCATTCATGCAACCGCATGCATTTGAAGTCCGGGCTTCCCTTCTCGCTATAAATTGAATTGATACCCTTTTGAAGAAAATTACGGACTTATTTTCAAAATGAACATTTATGAATACTTGTACAAATGTTTAAAGTGATAAATCATGAATTTTGATCAAACTCTTGTTTACTTAATTTTTTCCTCACCATCTCTTGGTATTATTATTTGGAACTGTCGGTAATTTGAAAATTTTCTCTGGTCTCTTGAGTGGCAAATTATTGAGAATCGACTATATTACAGTTTTGAGGAAAAAAATGACATCAAAAATATAGTTGTAAAGTCCTGCACTGACGGCTACAGTATATTAGCCGTAATTACACAGAACATTTCTGTCTCTCAATTTGAGTGAATCAATCAAAGTCACCCATATAAACATAATTTTAAATATTTCAATGTCATTGAATGTCCTCGTGTCCCTTTAGGACTGTGCCTTTCAATCAAATTGAATAATTTTAGTTTTTGTTTTTTACAATGACGTATTTATTAATTAATTTCAATGGGGGCACCAAAAAAATGCGACCGAAGTTCCACATTTTTGGAAATATTCGTCTATTTTACAAGAACGACATCATGTCTCGGGATAAAGTGTTCTAAGTTGTGTTCCTAGAAAGAAACTAGCTCTATATCTAAGTTTCATATTAATCCATTCAGTAGTTTTTCACCGACTTAACAAAAGGAAGAGGTTCTAAATTCGTCGAGTAAATGTTTTTTTATGTATGTTCAAGCATAACTTTAATGTTTCTTTATTATTATAATATTTTTTTTAAGTTCTTTATATTATTTTTGCGTTCGATTAACCAAAGTTTCACAATGGTCTCATATTCTATTGCCTTGAAAACCTCTTGAAATCAATCATAATACACAGAATGGGGAAGGATCACTCGGTGAAAAGAGCCTATCTGGGCAGCGCAACAGGACTGTGACCAGGGGCCCAATTCTACTATTACTATCTCGTCAAAATCGTTGAACATTATCGTCTCAATTGTAGGTTTGCCTGATTTCGACAGTCTGTTTAATCCAACGGCGTGCCGAAAGCATGCTACTCTTTATAAATTTTAATAAGCATTAATTTAATTAATATAAATTAATAAATTTATATTATATACATTAGTATAAATTAATAAATTTTAATTAATAAATTTATAAGCGAAAACTGATGGAATAATTTTTTCGGTAATTTTCGGTGGTTTTTCAATATTAGCTTCGGCTAACATCATTATTGATAATAGTAATACCAATTTTTATCTATTATTCTGCTGTGACGAAGCGAGTGTGAGTGAAGTGAGAAGATATTGTGGATTCAGTACAATACGTTCTTTTGCCACTATCGCAATGGAATCGTATTTTGAATATCTTCGCAGCTTTAAGATATTGCAATAACAGAATTGGGCCTCACTTATCGGCCTAAATATCGCTAGAGTGACGTAGTGAAGTCTGATTAGCGCGGGCTTAAAGCCTATGACTGGCAGGGCACAGAGCTGATCAGATAAGAGTGGAGTATTCTCATTTCGGAGAATAGGACTCATTTTGTTAGTTATGCTACTCGCGTGAATTGACTTGCGCTCAGATATTTTTCTTATGAATTTAGATTTGTTAAATTCATGAGTCGATAATGTTGGCATTACTCACGTAGGTCTTTGTACAGTAGGAGCTTAGCCAAGAAGTAAACATTACGACGATAATGTTGTGATATCGACGAGTTCTTAAGATCGTATCACGGTTTTTCACGTATATAAATAAGAAACAAAGGAAACTGTCTAATTGGAACAGATCACAGTAGACAATTTGGCTTTGATTCTATTTCATAGAAATATCTTTTGATCTTATAAATCTTCGCAATATATGAGTGAACTAGCTATGGTCGTCACTTTAGTCGAGAGAGATCTGAATATTATGTTTTAAAAATTCATAGTCATTTTCAATTAACGCCCAGTAAAATCCCCGCGAGATACCCAGGATATCAATTTTGTAAAGGAAGCAACCTAAGGGAAAAAGTTGTTTTTGAATAAAATGTTATATTTTCCATATATTGATTAAACAGCAAATTGCGCCAGTCATTTGACCGCACCCCATTTGAACGCAATAAATATCAATGGGTAAATGACTGATTTGATTGATTGTTATATTTTCTTAAGTTATCGCGACTTGTATACATAATAAAACTACGTTTTAACGGTTTTAAGCGCGGTAATTTATTTTATTTTGGTTAATCCGACGTTTCAGCCGCTTTTTAGTGGCCGTGGTCACGGACGTCAAAGATGACATTTGTCAAAAGGGATTAACCAAAATCAAATAAATTAGCGCGCTTAAAACCGTTAAAACGTAGTTTTATTGATTGATTGTTTCTCTAGGTATTATTACTCTAAGGTAAAAGGCATGTAAAAAGTAACCGTATAAGAAGATAGAGATAGAGGATGAAGGATAAAAAACATATCAAACGTATCAATGCGTTTACGATTTCATATAGAGAGATCGCCAGTAGGTAGCAATAAATTATTTTAGGGCCGCGATATGTCCGTTGAGTTGGTGAGTGAGATCATCTATAAATATCATTGGTTTGTATTATGAATTATTCATTCGTCACTATTATACAAATCAAAAAGCGAGCAGTTGTGATTTCTAGGGTTTCTGTAGCGAACTCTATAGAAGATGTCTATTCAATTTCAAACGAACACATCCCCTCACAAACACACACCTACGCACAAACATCGACTTTTTTTGAATTTATATTCAACTAGCCGCCTCAACAGACGTTGTTTGTTGCCTTGAAAAAATGTAGAATCCGATTATTTAAAATAAATATAGCCTCAAGGATAATTTAGCATCCTAATGGTGAAAGAATTTTTGAAATCGGTCCTGTAGTTTTTGAGTTTATTCGTTACAAACATACAATAATAAAAATCTTTCCTCTTTATAATATTAGCAAATAAGTATAGATAAAGGGGACGGGAAATTAATGTCATTTTTACAAGCTTTTATTTAACTTGGAATGGATGTGTGTATGTAAGTGAGTTGGGGTGGAATCTTGCAAGTTTTTGACCAACTTCCCGGTTTCCGATTGAGCTGAAATTTGGCGTGACAATGCAATAATATGGTGCCATGGGGCTGATCTGATGATGAAGTCGGAGTGGCCATAGGAACTCCTGTACTAAACAAGATAGACCCGTCGTGTTTGGGCTCGTTTTACTTGTCTTGGCTAGCACTCTGCTGCTACCTGCTATCGAGGATCTCAAAAGCTTCTATTTAAAAACCTTTTTAAAAAAGCTTATCTTACTCAATGTAAGAATGAATTTAAACACATAAATTTTTATCATTTTTTAAAATCAATGATATAATCACCCTCATTATCTAGTATGCAATTTTCAATGTTGGATCGATAAAAATCAATTGGTGTTTAAACAAAATTTATAAAGATTGCATTTTGGATATCATCCAATTTGCAAATCCTTTGCCATTTAGAAATTGTTGAAGCGGTCGGAATAAATTGAAATTCGATGGTGCAACACCGGGCGAGTATGGTAGAGTGAGGCAGTACCTAGTCATCGAAGGAGGACGTGGGGCGCGTCACACACCGCCTCACGCAGAGACCAGGAAGATGCCGGGGGATAAAAGTAGTTCCCCGGCGGTGGATTTGGCCTTAGAGGCCCCAGCCAGGGCACGTAGTGTTGGTCAAGCTTCTGCTTTCCCGTATCCCTAACATAAGGCGCAAGAAGTAACACCCAGGGGTTTTAGTGGGTATCCCTAACTGTGGAGTGGCAAAGGAATCTTTAGTTCTTCCCAAAGGTGCTAGTGTCACATTGACTTGGCGAATCCCACACGCGGGTCGCGCTTTATCCACCTTCGCGCGGTCTATGGTCCTCAATCAGATTTCCTCTGGTTAAAAAAGGCAGTACCTAGTAGTATCGAAATACATAAGAATGGCTGGGTTTCATCAAAAGTGACGACCACTTTTGATTTTTTGTGGGCCAGTGTTATGAAATTATTAAAAAGCAATAGAGGTAGATGGTTGCCTTCTAGTTATGTAGAATATATTAGCTTTTCAGAGTTATTTCTTTTTATTGCAGATTTTAGCTAACAGGGAGAAGGTCCACCTGATAGGAAGCGGTTACCATCGCCTATAGACATTTGTAACACCAAAGAAGGTACAAATGGGCTGCTGCTCTCTTAAAGGAGACTGGAATCTAGCCACTGATGTTGGAACACAACTCAAGGTTGTTATGACGGCATAGTCGGGCCAATACCTTCCCACCTGGCTGTGGGTTGTTTTGTCGCTTCTTGTATTGTATTCTTTCTCCGTTCCTGCACGGATGAAGAATACGTTAAGTTTTATACCGGGCGATTATTACTAGAATTTCTTCATTTCCATGGGATCAGCTGACCAGATTTTCTTGATCAAAAATACTCAAGGTTCTGCAAATAGACCAGCATAGGTACGTATTTGTGTTCCTTAGATCTATTTTTAAGTTTTAGTGCCACTGGACGTGAGGAAATCTAAATATCTCTATTTTAGTTATTTTGGTTAATATTCTGTGTGACGGTGTCGAACATTGACGTCTTTAAACTTTCCGGCTTTATTTAGCCCCATTGAGAATGGAACTGATAGAAACTGATATTTTCGAAAATTACATCAGAAATATGATTTTATTAACAGTGGTTTTATTTAATATTGTTACGACCGACTAAGACCAATTCACACCTGCAGTTTATTACCTTTTCGGCATTTGGACTTGTTTTGTTTACTTTGTGTTTAAACTTTGTAATTAGAAAAACAGCCTACTGTGTATTGTAATCTTTTATGGTAGTCATTAGCCAGGTATGATTCTAAGAAATTCAGTCTGCGCGGTCGAGAGACATATTGTAATTGTGCAGTATAAAGCAATGCCCCAATGGAGAGATTGGCAGTCAAGCGGGGCAAGACGTATTACATTCGATAATCGATATAGTGACGGACTTTGCGCATGTTACCATATTTGTACCTGTGTTATACGTATTTGTATAGTTCTAATAAATTCTATAGTAATTCCAACGGCATTTTAATTCGAGTCCCGTAATTCGTAACATTAAATTAACTAGACTTTTAATCAATCAAACCCCAGTAAGTAGCGTAAGGCTGCCTGTCCACTGAATCGGAGCTAGGTTGCGGAACGTAGAAACGGAGAATTATCAAACAATAAGATTGGCTACCATTGACGCCATTTTTATGCATGTAAATATTACTCCGTTTCTCCGCTCCGCAGGCTCGCTCCGCTTCACTAGACAGGCAGCCTTACACTACTTACTAGGATTTGAATGACTCTTTATTTAAGTCGGTAAGTGGAAAGATATTAAAAGTCGTCAAAAATATCAGATGGCATAAATCGCCAGTTTTTTAGAAGAATCGTTTAGTAAAATTGACACATGTCTAGATATTTTAGTAGTTGTAAAATGTAGTATAAAGAACCACTTTATTTTTAACCGACTTACTAATAGAGAAGATTTTTTATTTGACTGTATATTTCTTTTGTATGTTTATTACGCAATTTCTCCGCCAATTGTAGACCGATTTTCAATTTTTCTTAATTGAATACAGTATAACTCTATACTCCTGAAGTGGACCCATTGTCATTAAGCCAGGATCTGATGAGAAGATTCCAGGGAAATCGAGAGCAAGCCTTGTAGAAGAGCGCCTACAATCAGTGATGGCAAACTTGTATACGCGTGCTAATAGTAAAATTTCTTCAGGCGCTTAATATATCACTTCTAAAGCTATTCAACTAAAAAGTGGAAAAAAAATTGTGTGTATAAAAATAAAACAGTCTTAAAACTAAAAAATAAATACCGACGTCAAGATGCAGAGATATTTATTTTATAGTTTTAAGTCGATTTTTTTATACTTGTCATGTTCTTAATATGAATCTGTTAAAACGGACGCTTTAGTCCCTCTAATCTATTTTCGAAAATATATCTTACCCTATAATATAACCATAACCCTATTTTTAATGTTCAGTTGTAGAAACCGTTTTAATCCCGGACAATGTATTAAGTCTCGTGAGATACATAACCGTAGTTGTACGAGCTTACCAGCAGTTAGATAACAAATCACGAAATCCCAAAGAAATCAAAACATGATGACGCACTCCAAAATTGAAGACTGTTGTTGCGCAATTATGGTACAAAATTCCTTGGCATTGGCATTAGGTGCACAAACTTAAATAGACGGGTCAATTTATATTGGAAATTATTATACAGCAGTAAGCTATCAAATTTATTTAGAACTCTCTAAATATATTTTATGTATATTCTTTTCTAATGCGTTGTCATCTATATTCTACTCGTTTGATTTGATGACCATAGTATTACTTAATATCACAGCCCACAAATGTCCCACTGCTGGGCTCGGGCCTCCAATTACAGGTGAAATAGACAGTATACCCGCCACGCTTGCCCAAGGCGGCTTGGCAGGTTTGACACATCGGTTATATCGATGTGTAGGTTGCATCACGATGTTTTCCTTCACCATTATTAGCACGTGGTAATTGTAACAATATGCACGTTACGACTTTTGGAACGTAGTTCCTTATCGCGCGGTACGAATGGGGGGCTAGACGGAAAAAATTCTTACGAAAAGTTGTCACGACACTTTTTGTGATTTGCCATTTTTGTCATTTTGGTGCATTTGGTCGGTGTGGTCGAAGTGGGCGATGTATATTTATATATATATATATATATATATATATATATATGTATGTATATACATATATATGTATATACATATATATTACAATTTTATTACAATTCCTTCAGTAATTAATCGAAAGGAACTTCGTTCCATCCGGGTGTCCCTTGACACCTCTCAAGTTTTTTTTTTGTTATAGTATTACTTAATGGACAAGAAAATTAAATTATTTCACTATTGAACGTTTTATTTATAAACATGTTTTAGCTTAAGTATCTACGACCTCCTTTTCTTGCAGCACCAATGCCGCTAGAATAGTTAACAATTTTCTTGAATTTAGGTTGCCTGGAAGGTATCGCTTTAGCGACTAGGCCGCTTATTGTATTGCCTAGAAAGTATTATAAATATGATTTGTTTTGTATTGTATTTTTGGTGTGCATCTAAGTGTTATTTATCTGTCTGTCTATCCGTCCATGTTTTTAGGATTTTAAAACGTACTTATTAAGATTAAATTTTTGACGATTGATGAAAAACATGTTTTAAATAATAACAAAAAATAGCGAAAGAAGAATTGTGTCGTGTACACGTGTACGTTTATAAGTCTTTTACAATCTATACAGACAAATTCCGAAAACCGAATTTTTAGTATTTTTGATTGTCTGCCTGTCTAGATGTACCGAACGATTTCTGAAACGGCTGGACTGATTTTAACAAGACTTTCAGTGGGAGATATCTTATGTTAAAAGGATTAACTTGGGTAATTTCAAAATTAGGATTCCAATTACTACTTACTTTACCTAACTTAAAAACATCCCCAAAATCCACGCGGATACAGCTAGTATAAAAATTATTTTGAAATTAAAGACCATAGTGGATTAAGGTGACATGTAAAATTTCTAAGACTCATTTTTATGTTGAAAGAAGATGTAATATGCATACAAACTATATTCGAACTTAAAACAAACCCGTCTTAGCTTAGCTTTAAAAATAGCAAGTGATGAGTGAGATAATACATGAAGGCAAAAAGATACTACAAAAAGTAATGTTGGACATTTTCTCGTGTCCCTTTTATGCCTTCATATCTTCAGTTGTAAAATGTGTATGTACATATTATTTATTGGAACGAAGTTCCTTATCGCGCGTTGCGAAAGGGGGCTAGACGGAAAAAATTAAGACCAAAAGTTGTAACGACACTTTTTGCTATAGTTGTAAGCCGTGCGGCGTGCGCGTATTTCTCTGTCTGTCTCTCTCTCTCATAGAAAGCAAGACAGTTATTTTCGTTTCGTCTTTCTATTATTACTAAAATTGAGCCTACTGATTAAGTTTATATTACATTATATTTTTTAATAATAAAAAACTAAACTAATTAATCGAAAGGAACTTCGTTCCATCCGGGTGTCCCTTGACACCTCTCCAGTTTTTTTATTTCATTTGGGGTTTTTTTTTTGTAGACCCGGGTGTCTCCGCCTTAGGACATGGCAGAGGTACTCAGTTCTATTTTATTTATTTTGCTATTTATAGGTTTCCGTTTTCATTTGGGGGGTTGTAGCCTTACCAACTAAAGTTACAGAGATAACTAAAGAATAGCTCTTCATAATTTTCATAAACCTCCACTGATGACAGAGGGCATAACAAAATATATATATTAATTAGAAAAAGAAGACCAATAATATAAAAATATTGTGACCGGGAAACTAATTATATTTAAAATATATATTGATTAAATTCGCATTTACAGATGCGAGACTATCCATTGACAAGTCGATTTCTACATAATCCGACTTGCTGATTTTCTTGAATTCATTGACTGTCTAACAAAAATTGAGTGGCGTCTGAAGGCTGTACGTGTGTCAAGGGCGAATTAAGTAATTTTCTAGGGCGTACAAAACTAAGAGGAACATACAAATATAGTTTCTAGATGAGTTTAGCACAGTCAATTTTATATTATTTGCTTAATATTGCCAAAGTTGCGGGATAATACCACGAATAACACGATAATAATGGTTAAAATGTTCTATTATGAATACACATTCAAAACAATATTTAAGAGTAACCATATTATATTATTTGCTTAATATTGCCAAAGTTGCGGGATAATACCACGAATAACACGCTAACAATGGTTAAAATGTTCTATTATGAATACACATTCAAAACAATATTTAAGAGTAACCATTCAGTATTAAGCAAGAACACAAAGATTGTTTTGGGAGTCACGTTCGGCTATTACACCGCCACCCGCAGGGCCGGGTACCTAAAATTGCGCTTTGGAAGTTTGCGCAAAAATATAATTATAAGGTATCTATCTATTATCATGGTACGTTCTCGTGGTCGCGTAATGGCTAGCGCACGCGTCCCAACCCAAAAGGGCGCGGCAGTTTTCTAATGTGCATATTGTTACAATTACCACGTGCTAACAACGGTGAAGGAAAACATCGTGAAGCAACCTTCACATCGAGATAACCGATGTGTCAAATCTGCCGAGCCGCCTTGGACAAGCGTGGCGGGAATACTGTTCGTTTCCCTATAATGCGAGGCTCGAACCAAGCAATGGGACATTCTTAGGCTGTTAGTATATATATTATCATGGAAGTAATATATTTAAGTACTGAATCCCGTCTCTAGAAATTAATAATAATAATAGGAGTTTATATGGCCGAAATTGAAATGAACAGACTTACGTAGATATCTGGTCTTTAGTAACTCTCATCCCAATTTACGGCTTCTGTGATCTAGTAGTCTGTATGTTATGTTCTGGTTTAAGAGGAAGAAATTCTGAGTTCGTTTCCTTGAACTATCTTTTTAATATTTACTCTAGTGTAGGTGTTTTTTTTTTCAATTTCGACCTCTATCATAGTCTAAGACAGAGGGTTCTGGTGTAGGTGTTACTAGGTCCATTCTCAGAATTGTTAATATTATCCATAATACGAGCATACACAGCTTGCTTTATTTTGGAAATAAGCAATATCTGTGAAGGCTGATTAAAACTTGTTATCTTTATATAAATAAACAAGAAACAAACATTTTAATTTTGATGATCACATGATTACCAAGGCCTAATTTAGACTTAATAGCAATAAATATAAAGAGCTAGGACAAAAGAATTTAACTGTGTAATAAATATCATCTTAGCCACCCAATCAGTTGCACATAACAATGACCTAAGAAACATTGAATTAATTCAATCGCCTATTATTAACAACAGAATTAACACGAACTAAATCGACATTTAAGTTTTCTATTGTTACAAAACAACCGGTGAAAACATTCAATGACCCTATTAACAAATTCACACATAATATAAATTTAGTATTTGTAAAATACATATAATTAATAATATCAGCCATCACGTCCTATAGCTGAGCTTTAATTTCTCATTGGGAATGGACAGTATACCTATCACGTCAATGGCAAACTACCTCCACTAGGCTAGGACCAGGCCAGCGAGTCCCATACACCGCCACACACACCCTGATCTTCTTATGGAAATAACTCCATTAATAGATTTTTTCGCGTCAAAAAACTCATTGGGAATGAACAGTATATCTATCACGTCAATTGCAAACTACCTCCATTAGGGAAGAACCAGGTCAGCGAGTCCTATACGCCCACACCACTGATCTCCATATGGGAAGAGCTCTGTGAATAGATTTTTTCTCGCCAAAAAAAATCCTGTCCCTCTTTCAAAATTTACACCTCTGTTATCTCGGTATTTATGTTATTTGTTTTTTGTGCTAAATTTAAAAAACAAAAACATTACAATCCGTCTATAAATACAACTTAAACTATCAATACAGTTAGCTGTAGCCACCTCTTCGTTAATGCATGTTTTGGAATTTATATTCATATAATTTGTACCCTGCAAGATGTTGAAATGAAATATACACGATTAAGAAGATAAAATTCCTGTTTTATTTTATTTATTTGTGCATAACAATCTTTTCGACAAACACAGACAAAAATTCTAAGAATGGTCGTTTACGATTAGACATCGTTAAAATGTATAAAAGATTTTTAATTAATTTTGGCATTTATATTAAAATCACTTATATTTTATTTATTGGTATAATTTTTTTTAATGGGTTCTTTGCTTAGATATAAAAAATATTTTGAATAATACAGCTAACCGAAAAAATATGGTTTCCATTACTCTCTGTATTATGATTTAATGAGGCTTTATCAGCGTGTGATTTTATCTTAAAAATGTAATACGGAAGAAGACGCGAGAAATTAATTAGTGCGTTAAGTCGGGTCATAGATCAAAATTTCAACATTAAATAATAAAAGATTGCTGTTAAAATTTCGACTTTGTATTCAGCAAGAAATAGAGTTGAAAATAAACTGTCAGGTATTTAAGTATGAATGTATGAATAAAAGTCATTGGCTTAGTGCAGAAACAATAATCTAGAGGTCGAAGGATTTGTTTGAAAGTGGATAGGATCTTGTGAGGCTTCAGTTCCGTACAACATTACTAAAGTTTCTTTATAATGTAATAATTAATTTTAGACGTAGTGTAAAATATATTGTAGTGTTGTAATATTTACATGTACCTATGTATCATTAAATAAAAATTCAATTGAATGCACATTGTCTTTAATTAAAGGGAGGGCCCTCTTTTATTTTTATTTCTTTTCGTTACTACTTTCTAAGGCAAATCGTTGGGTTTTGGGTTTATTTAGATGGTTTCACTTACTACACATTCTTATTCTAGGTATGCATTATTATTATCTCTATATTAAACTGTTAAGTGTACCTTATTTAATGCACAATTTTAGTTGTTATGATTTAAAATGAACAATTTTATGATAAAAATTATCTAAATTTGAAGGAATTTATGCGGATTATTACTAACTTATTACATTATTACTAACCAATAATGTGTATCGTTCCAATTGAGCTCAAATGCACGGATTGTTTTCTTTTTTACAAATATACATGACCATGCACGATTTGAGTATCTAGCCAGTGCGGTTCTCCATCCCAAAGGTGCCTACCGTGCCGTGCCTTAAGAAGTTTTCACTTCAAAGATCTAGCATCCTTTTTGCAAGCTCCAGCAAATGTCAAAAGTTCTGTAACCAAGTTTGTTAATATAAATTAAGAACTAAATGGAACTTTAAGATTTTAATATTAATGCAGGCTACATTCAATGCCATAATTTACCTGCCATCACTTCTCATACGTGTGTCTAACTAATTACTTTTGTTAATTCGTGCCAAACTTACGTGTTGACATTAGGGGTGTTGTCAGATATGTTGTATTCTGAGCATACGAAATAATTCTACATACTGCGTAGTCCAAGAACAATTATGATTCATGGGAAGCGTTACTTGGGGATGTATAATGTCCTAAAAGCTGGCAACCCGTTAGCTCCACTTTCTATGAGCTAGACCATCAGTTTGAAAATAATTTTGGAGTTCTCACCATGTGTAATCAAAATTAATTATGTATCCACCGGAATACAGTAAAGTTTTCAGCTTAGACAGTATCCAATATCAGTCTCTAATATAGTCAAGGTGGCGTAGTTCGTCAATGGGGTAAGTTCATACACCGCGCGGTTTTTAACTTTTTGAAACGGAATTTACTGCCAACTACAATTCGAAGACACAATTCTATGATGTAGCTTCACTGACTGATTTGTTATCGTCGTAACTCTTCAAATACGGAAATAATGAAAGGTGTAAGGAGTTTCCACCACTGACGGAGTTCGCTACCATGACTATATATTGAATGATCTATTTAAACCGATACTTATGGTGGGAACCAACGTCTAACCATGCACCTATAAGACATAGGCCTCAAAAGAAGGATGTCAAAAACCGGGTAAATTACCAGAGAAAAACGAAGAAACTGAAACTTTTTGACGTGATAGGGCCATGCTGGAATTGATTACATCTCTTAGGGCTGGCTCGATTAGTGTGATACCACGTAAATACAGAATATCAGCGTGAAACTGTTAGCCTAGAGCTAATGACATTTTGTAGGATGAGTGAGAGTTCCGATGGCCCATTTCCCTCTCCTCCTATCCAACCTTCCCTATCCTATTCCATCCCTACAATCCCATTCCTCTTGTATCCTCCTCCTCTTAGATCCTTAGACGGTAACCACTTTCCAGGAGCTGGGCCATCTGCCTGTTTGCCAGCTTCGCAATAAAAGAAAAGAACTTGGTCTTCGAAGCAGACAATTTTTTATTGCATGAGTTCAGAAGACAGGCAGACGGTCCACTGGTGGAAAGCGATTACCATCGCCTATGGACATTTGCAACACCAAAGGTGTTACAAACGCGCTGCTGGTCTCTGAAAGGAGACTGGAACCTGATCCTTAATGCTGGAACACAACTCAAGGTTGTTATGGCGGCATACTCTAAACTAAACCGAGGATGGTAGCCATCCAGACGGGTAAATGCTTTAGCACCTGGCTATTGGTTGTTTTGTCGCCTCTTATGACTGACCGCGCGGCCGCAGGAAATTGTATTCTTTCTTCGTTCCTCCACGGATAATACTCTAAATAAACCGGGATTAAACGTTACGATTATGTTAATGAATACCCCGCATGGAGTCATCAATTACAGAAAGTATGTCATCGGATTGTTCCAATAGTTTGATGTGAATTACCATTTATCTCGGTTGCATCGCGGACGGAAGCGAACTTGGCGGGCCGCCAGGTGGCGTCGACAACGCCGTTTTTATACCTACTTTATAATGAAAGACTACTCGGGAACGTTGTTCGTATATGCGTCCACAATTTGACCGTTCCTTTGGGTACAATCGCATTTCAGTTAATGACACATGGTATATTATCCCCGAAAATTGCTATTGCGCCTGGCCGCCATTTTGGTGACGTAACCGTAACCGAACACTCAGTACTGTTAGCATCACTGGCCGGTGAGTACGCGTACATATCGAGTTGCTGATGACGTCACGTGAATGTTAATTTGACAAGGTTCCAGCGCATTAGCAATTTGCAGATAATACGTACAACAATTTCCCATTTAGCCCATCCCCTTTATTAAACACCCCTTTTTTACGAGATGTAATCCATCATGGACACCATACTCTTCAGAGGGTACGGTAGTGTTGGACTACTGATGGGATGTTCATCGAATTCCAACCACTATACAACCTCTTTGATCCGTCTTGAAGACTCAGGAAAGGTCCTGAGGTTGATTTGATTCCCAAGGGGGAATCAAAGACACATCCGATACATACCGGTAATGTCAAAATTCAACCAATTGTAGGGCAAGTAGAGTTACTGGTAGTAGAATTCGACACAAAGGCAGGCAAGGGAATCTTAGTCCATACAGCCAATTTTGATATATATATATGTCGCAGTTTGCTGCATATTTTAAATAATGAAGATATAATTGTAAAAGCCCTAACGTAGTATCTAATACGAGTTGACCTAACATGTTCTAACATGTTAAATAATTATCACTACTAGAATATCATTTTAGTTGACATATAAAATGTCAGTTGATTTTGAAGGAAGAGATAAGGAAGGGCCCCCCGGGGGCAATCAAAGAAATATACGAAGAGATCAAGAACTATTCTTTTATTTGTATCCATTAAAACAAATTAAATTAGAAATACTAAAAATGGAAAACGAACCTGGACGCTCGCCGTCATATATAAGTCTTTGTATAGGTAGCGCAGTTGAATTGTAGGCTAGAACTGACGCCATCCAACGGAATTCCTGTCAAAACTCGAAAGGCCATATTTGTATATACAGTTCACATTTCTCACAAAAAACATAATTTACACTAAAAAAAAAATTACTACATTTTTAGAAAATAAAACTGCGCAGGGTTACCACTCCTTTCAGTTCCCACCAAAAACTCCGCAGGGCAAGTGAATGAGTATAGGCACAGGTTGTACATGGGCCGTCTGCATGTTTGTTAGCTTCGCAATAAAGAGATGAAGATATTTTAATTACACATAAATGCAGGCGTAAATAAGTCCCTAATAATAGGGTAATAAATTAGAGAAGTTCACAACGCTCGATGGTTTACTTGAAAAAAATAAAAACTTCGTTTAAAAAAACCGACTTCAAAAACTAAAATGTATAAAATAACTTATTTCTAAAGCTATTATTATTAATATATATTATCTGAAAACTACTGGGCCAAACTATGTCAAATTTTTAGGGGACCACATGGCAGCTATTCTGCGTCGAACAAAAAAAGAATCACGTAAATCGAATCATAAATCTCAGAGTAATCGGTGTACATATGGAACGGAGTGAAAATTATTTCCATGAAAAATGTTCATAAAATGAAAACTACTGGGCCAAACTATGTCAAATTTTTAAGAATTGGAAGCTATTCCGCGTCGAACAAAAAAAGAATCACGTAAATCGGATCATAAATCACGGAGTAATCGGCGAACATACATAAAAAAAGCAACAAAAAAAAGATCACGACGAATTGAGAACCTCCTCCTTTTTTCGAAGTCGGTTAAAAACGAATGCAGTTTTTCCCATATATGGCAGTCTCAACACCTCTACCGTGTTGCCCTACGATTTATGAGGTAATTTGTCTGTTGCACCTGTTCGTAAACATTTATTAATTGACTGGAAATGTAATTTTTGGTGGGAATTTGAAAAGTTATTTTTTGCTGCATAGTTTTATTTTTAACTAGATGTGTCTACCACTTCATTAACGATTTTGACTTTTTCATATCTTCCGAACCCTGCATATTGAAATCAGACATACACCAAACTTGTAAACATAATGGATTCAAAACATTGTATATCATTCAATTAATTAATAAGGAAACATGAATATGCCACTAAATTTTTGTAACTATTGTTACATGCCGACAAAGGTGAATGCACAACTGCCTGTCATAAAGCGCAGTTTATTACCTTCCCGCATTTGGACTTCTTTTGTTTTCTTTGTGTTTGTAAAATTCGTAATTAGAAAAACAGTCCATTGTGTATTGTCATCTTTTATGGCAGTCCCTAGGCAGGTGTGTAAAACTGATTCTAAGGAATTCGATCTATGCGGGCTGGCAGCCATATTGTATCGGTGCAGCAATGGCCCAATGGAGAGATCGGCAGTCTAGCGCGAACCACGATCAAAGCAAGACGTGTACATTCGATAAGCTATATAGTGACGGACTTTGCGCGTGTTATTGAATTGTGCAGTTTGTATTGGTTGTGTCCAGTTATATTCGTACCTGTGTTATACGTGTATGTATAGTTCTAATAAATTCTATAGCAATTCCAACAGCATTTTAATTCGAGTCCCACACTTGTAACACTATCAATAAAGAAATCTATGTTTTCTGTAGTAATTTTCATGTGAGCAATCAAATATCATTATCGTAAAAAAATATTTAAAACATCATCTATTCACTCAAAGACATTAAAAAATTCTCCAACAGAAACATGACTTACTGTTTCACTTAAAAAACATTCCTCATAAAACCATTTGTAAATTAATAACAATATTTGCTAACGCACTTAGCAAATAGTTTATGATTAAACATTATCACATTAAAATAAAAACGCAAATCGTTTTAAATATGCACATCCAGTAACATAAATTAAATATATAATAGCGGAAAAAGAATCCTGATTATATTTTCAAAACAACCTCGTTCGAAAAATTATGAAACTACGTAACCAAGCATCACATTGACACGATTTGTCGGTCATATAAACTGTCATCTCAGTGCCGTTGTATAAAAAAAAAATCGATTCTAATTTTTTTTTACTAAACGTCTGTCGGATGCCTATTAGCGGCATTCGACTGTATCGTTGGTTGTCATATATGGTATTTCTTTATTTAAATTTAGAAGTTAGTGACTTTAAAGAAACGTTCGATTCTATTTTTGACGCGAATATTTGAAGTCAGTTCTAATTCACGTAAGCTTGACGTTAACAAAATACCCGAACCATACGAATCGATATTTAAAAAAGAAGATATATAAGAAGATAAGAACAATGGTTGTAGGATATTGATAGTTTTTGAGTAGTAATTAGGTATGTGTTTTGTTTGAGTTGTCACAAGAACTCTGTTGAATGGCACTAGCCGATTACCTACAGTTCAGCTGTGCTACACATAGGCTTAAGAAAATGAAGAAACTATATTGTAAACTAAGATCTGGCTTAAAGGCCTAGTTGCCGAGCCATAAACCTAAATAAATTAGTGCCGCTATTTTAAATCACTAACAACACGTTGCCATGGCAACGCGAATGAACTGACGCTTGTACTATGTGTTTCAAATAAGATCGGCGCCTAAGATTAATAGGTATGTGGTATTGGCATCAACTTTGATAGATTCAAAACCACTAGTTTGCAAAAATAAACACCGCGGTTGCATTAACATATGGAGTGGTAATAAATACATCCATGTGATGTTATATGCATTAAAATCGTGCATTTTTATTCTTCAAAACAACTTAGTGATCAACTCACGCGTCCCAAACTCAAAAGGCGCGGTTCCGAATCAGATAGTCTTCTGACCTATTGTGGTGGATATTATGATTACCACGTGCTAACGGTGAAGGAAGACATCCTGATCATACCTGCACATCGAGATATACGATATGTCGAAGCGGCCACTTCGCCTTGGAATCGCCATCGATTCGACGCCATCGCCATCCAGCAGTAGGACGTTTATGCGCTGTTATTATTATTACTATAGTTATCGTTACTCCGTTATCGTCTGAAAAAGCAGTACCGAAAAATCCTCAACGTCGTTGGCGTTGGTACCAACCCACACATACGCAAACCACTTATAAAATAATAATATCAGCCCAGAAATGTCCCACTGCTAGGCTCGGGCCTCCCATTGTAGGGGAAACGGACAGCCACGCCACGCCACGCTTGTCCAAGGCGGCTTGACAGGTTTGACACATCGGTTAATTCGATGTGCGGGTTGCATCACGATGTTTTCCTTCACCGTTGTTAGCATGTGGTAATTGTAACAATATGTACTTTAGATCAGAAAACTGACTAAGTGGTGCATGCGTTCCGGCCAGGATCGAACCCGCGCCCTTTGGGACGCGTGCGCTAGCCATTACACTACTACGATTGAATTTAAGCCACTTGTATACTACAAAAGTTTACGCATAGAAGTTTGTAAAAAATGCATCACTTCATTTGCAACTTTTGCTCACGTAGATTCCGTCTGTACTCTTATTTGTCTGAGCCTTCACACATGTTTATTAAAATGCACCAATAGATTGTTGATATATGTAATCCAGTTATAAACAGATATAGCCAATCGGACAGTGCCACTGACCCATTTCCGACGTGGCACGTGAATCATGCGCAGGAGTTGTGTCATATTCGAGTTATTAGCCAGTTACTTGCAGTTAATTACTTTAGTTTCGTGTTAGACTAATAATGCAAATCATGTATCTATACTAAAGTTATAAGTGCTAATAAAATAGAAGTACCTACATCTGTTTATTACGCTTTCAGGTTAAAACTACTTCATCGTTTTTGCTGAAATTTGCCATATACGAGTATGTAGTCTGAATACCAACACTGGACAAACAATACTTTTCGTGTAGGAAAATTGTACAGTTTCCGGAATAAAATTAAATAAATTTTCTAGACGCGAATAGCGCCTTAATCAAAATCTAGTGCAATGTAACTTGTGAGAATGCTTGCTTTCTAAATAAACCACGGTTAAATTAGGATTTGAAAGCCTCTGTGGGTGTGTGGGATAAGCTTTGCGGGCCAAATACACTGCAGTGCGGAGGCTCCGAGTTGGTATCTTCGTTAACCCATAACACAAGCGTTACGTGCTAAGATTGGGAACACTGTCTGCCGATTTATTTTTAATTTATTTGAGATATTTAAGCGTTTTTGAGATATTAGGTACTAAATCCAATATATAAATAAATGCCTATTTATGTCTCAGCTAAATGAGAAAAACAGTCGACTTTTGTGACCTCTACGGAACTCTTGGCTTTGTGTGGAATGCCCAACACTTACCAAATCCTTTATTTTCTTTGTATTACTGTACACTTTTTTGTCCCGAAATAGGTAGGGTAGAAATTTCATATTAGGCAAATAAAGTCCAGTGACAAGGTCTAGTAATTCTACATTTCTTATTATTTTTCAATATATACCGTCTCGAAAATTTTCCGCAATATAACCTCGTTTTCCTAGAATTTATTTTAAATCTATTAGCATTGTGGTTCACAATGTGTTTATTCTGAGCGCTGTTAACCTTTACTTAAATCTAAGACGAATTATCGCGTGAATCATCCTCGGTGAAACAAGCATGTAATTTGTAAACGTAAGTGGGTGTGGAGTGTCATTGCGAGCGGAGATTATGATATGCGAAAGATTAGCACTTATTCGGGGATCTGAAATACCACTTCTCCTCCTTTTCTTTTACCTCCTACTTTTTTCCCAATATTTTTAGGTGAGCACAATACCTTTATGTCTTTTCCTTACGTATTCCTTCAAAAATCATCATATCATCCTTCATACTATCGATTCACCTATTCTTCTGTTCTGTTCATTATTCATATTCATTATTATTTTCAGGATGCATTATTTTAAAAGAAAATCTGTTAATATTATGAACAAAATGTTTGCTATCTGTCTATCTACGTTCAAAGTGGCAACCTATCGCATATATGGTTGGTTGGATTCGATGTTTAAAATTTATGTTTATTATACAGCCGCCAAATATTATATATATATATATATATATATATATATATATATATATATATATATATATTCATTGAGGTTACATTGATTAAATAAATTTACAAAGGAAAGGAAAAATATGTCCATCAATCTAGGTCGGGCATATTTTTCCAAGATAAATGTTTTCTGTAGTCAATGTAACTTTTAAATTATTTATTTAATTTAAAAAAAGGCAACGATCTATAATAGTCAATATTCACTCTTAAAACAATTAACAGTACAGATTGATTCATTTAAAACATAAAAACACGGAAATTATTTCTTAAACATAGAACGAGTAGGTATTAATAATGAGTAGGTATTAATAAACTTTATATAGTTGCATTTCCTCTGTAATTTCCGCTAATATTGGAACCCGACCCTAAACATTTACATATATACAAAACTCACAAATCTGTCCGTCTGCGCGTGAGTGCTTTATTTTTATGTGTCTTCGCTTACTGGGAAAGCCCGGCTGCCAATATTTTATTATAAATAACGATATTAGGGTTTGGCCGCGTATTTGCTCACGCAGAGCCCATTTGTAATGCAATCGAGTGGACGATACAAAACGAACAAACAATACAACCGAACGCAGGTTGAATTTTTCAAGTGGGCCACCAAATCCGAAACTATATAATTTAAGACAAAGCGAAAAATAGTCAAAGGAGTCTTGGGGCCGATTCTGATGAAAACTAAAAGAGTATCATTAGAATTTTGAAAAATCAATTATCCTACTGTTACACACCGACAAAAGTGAATGCACACCTGCCTGCTATAAAGCACACTTTATTACCTTTCTGCATTTGGACTTCTTTTGCTTACTTTGTGTTTAAAATGTGTAATTAGAAAAACAGGCCATTGTGTATTGTAATGTTTATGATGGTCATTAGCCAGGTGTGATTCGTGAAAATAATTATTATGCGGTCTAGTTTTGTGTCGAGAAATATTGTATTGGTGCAGTATAAAACAATGACCCAACTAAGAGGTGAGGCCGTCAAGAGATAATCGCCAGCAAGGCAAGACGTGTGCACATTCGATAAGCTTTATAGTGACGGAGTTTGCACGTGTTATTGAATCGTGCATTTTGTACTGGTTGTGTCCAGTTATATTTGTATCTGTGTTATACCTGTTTGTATAGTTCTAATAAATTATATAGTAATTCCAACGGCATTTTAATTCGAGTCCCGTAACTCGTAACACTACTAAGGATTCGAAACCGCCAATTTTAAAAAAGATATTACTGTATTAGTGCAGCAAATCATAGTGCAGCTAGCAAGGATGAATCTCTGTGAAGAAATGTCAAGCGTCAAACTGCATAATATAATGTATTTGTTCACCGGTGTAGGAGCCTTAATAAAAAATTAAGCGGAATAGCATACATATTTTTTTTGTACTAACTCACGGTTTTTTGTATTAATGTAGTCATAACTTCCAATGTAAGGGTCGTATTGAGACTAAAAAGGCATCATTTGATAGCTGAACGTATATGCAATAAAACAAGTTCAAACATTTTCTAATTTTTAGTAGACAAAGGGACGGAAAAAATTTCAAACCAATATTTTTATTTTTTTAACAAAAGTGAGTTATTGACAAAAATTTGAAAAAAGATTAGGGACCCATTTGTCGATAAAATTTATCATGTATTTTACCACTTAAGGCTCTGTGAACAAACACGGTATACCTATAGATATATTGCCTTAAGTGCAATCTGCCACATTCAAGATTACATACATACATAACTTCATGCCAGGTCCCTTGCGGGGTAGGCACGAACAAGAACATTTAAGATTAATTGGGGCATTTTGCATGGTAATTACTTCGACGTGCAGGTTTCAGCTCCCGATTTAATGTTTAACTTATGTTTTTGAGAAAATATACTCCAGTGGCACTTTGTTTGAATAAAAACTCTTGAATTCGTCAAGTAAGCATGAGAACAGCATAAGCTGCTATTTTTCTCAAATAAAGTTTTTCTTTCTTTGTTTCTTTCTTGTCCATACTTTCGCTTGCTCACGATTATCGCTAATGAAATAAGTTCTAGGCAGAGGCAGCGATAGCAATGGTAGCAAATGAGTGGCATGCGTATTTTTTTTAATTGCAGGAGTTCAGAAGACTGGCAGACGTCCCACTTGATCGAAAGCGGTTACCATCGCCTGTGGACATTTGCAACACCACAGGTGCTACAAATCCGCTGCTGCTCTCTTAACGGAGACTGGAACCTGGTCACTAATGCTGGAACACAACTCAAGGTTGTTATAGCGACATACTTTAGACCAGGGGTGGTAGACATCCAGTCGGGCAAATGCCCTACCACCTTGTTGTGGGTTGTTTCGTCGCTTCTTACGACAGGCCGCCCGGCGGCAGGAAATTGTATTCTTTCTCCGTCCCTGCACGGATAAATATTTGCATTTATCCGTGCAAGAACGGTTACATATTTGCGCTTTCCTCGCGGAAATACTCGTGACGTAGACGAGGATTTAGATTTAAGACAACACGCAAAGTAACCTTTGTGAACAAAAGCATTCATATAAAATACCGTCGTAAAAGAAACGACTTTTAAAGCTACAAAAGTAAAATACGGCCATGTCAAAAATTCCAAAATTCCATTCTTCAATTCCACTCTTCAAAGCATTCCTTTGGTAACAATGTACTGTTTGTAGACATTTTTTATTGGTCTACCTAGTTCGATGACGTCAGCACCGGTACGACTAATCCAGGGCTTATGCTTCGGTAGCGTAGGTTATACACACGACACTAAACGCTACAATTTATGCTTTTACGTCATTAGAGAGTTCAAGAAAGAATGGACTACGCTTTAATGTGTGGAGTAAATAGTAGATATTGTTACAATACACAATTAGTATTTATTTATATATTGTTACGTAACGTAGGTTCCGACATAAACAAATTCCACTCCTAATCTGTAAAAAGAACACATTTTATTACCTGTCGGCACTTGAACTAATTGTAATTCTTTTGTGATCGTCTTCTTTTGTTTACTTATTTATTGGCATACGTTTCTAGAAAACAGTCTATTGCACTCTTTTACGGCCGCTTGCGGCTGAATCATTAGCCAAGTGTTGTGGATTACGTCGATTACGATACGGGCACATTTGTATTTGTGACGTTAAAACGACGGTCTGATGGAGATAGGGGGCATTTGAGCGAGAACCACGATCAAGGCGAGACGTGTGTACATTCATGAATCTAGTATTGACGGATTCTGCGCGTTTTATTGAATTATGACCTTCTGCATTACGTTTGGATTTGTTGTGTTCGGTTATATTTGTACCTGTGTTATACGTGTATGTATAGTTCTAATAAACTCTAATAAATCAAATCAAATAATTTTTATTGCAAACTAAGTGTTACATAAATAGTACATAGGTCTTATTAAATATAACAGAACTTATTACTTAGTTGTAGTGTGTTAATAATTCTAAAGGCATTTTAATTCGAGCCCCACTAACTCATAACAATATTGTGGATTTAGTAGAATACGAATTTTAGATTCGCAACGGCAAGGTATTAGAAAGCGGCAGCACATTGGTAGCTCCTTTGGTACTACAATTGTCCATAGGCGATGGTAAACACTTTCCATGAGGTAGGACGCAATAAAAAAAATCATACAAAGATTATATTATGAAACAACTTTAAAGCGCATTGAGCTCCAATGTTATATAGGTACTAGCAAAAACCACTATACCAAATAAAAAATATCCGTGTCAAAAACTTATTTAATTAACTTGTTACATATTGAATCTGTCAAGTTTCTTTGATCAATCAGAAATAATTAATGTCAACATAATTACGTACTGTTACATGAAACTTATAAACCAGTTGGTACATGTTTTGCATTACATTTTTGCACTCACGATATAAATGTATCACCATAAATATTGTGGTGATTTCAAGATATTTATAAATTTCAATTGATTTTTGTTAAACAATCAGTATTCATTGCAGTACAGTAGAAAAAAAGAAAAAAATATTCAGGATTAAAACAAAGATAAAAGAAATAGTAAGACAACAGAAACGAAGTAAGTAAGCCCTAAATTGAATTCAGTCTCAGCATAATACTAGACGAAAAGGACCAGGCCTGTTCTTCTGCCTGGGACCAGAAATTAAAGTCACGGTGGACACTAAAAACACGTAAAAATAATCTAACTATATTATTACAAAAAACTAGCTTCTGCCTGCGACTTCGTCCGCGTGGTGCGGTTTTTTAACTATCCCACGGGAACTCCTTATTTTTTCGGAATCAAAAGTATCCTATATGTTGACCAGGGATATAAGCTACCATCATACAAAATTTCATTTAAATCGGTCCAGTCGTTTCGGA
This sequence comes from Dendrolimus pini, assembly GCA_949752895.1. Taxonomy (NCBI): domain Eukaryota; kingdom Metazoa; phylum Arthropoda; class Insecta; order Lepidoptera; family Lasiocampidae; genus Dendrolimus; species Dendrolimus pini. Next base: position 13,376,883 of record OX457145.1, on the reverse strand, counting down.
GATTAGCCGGTACAAACAGACAGACAAACAGACAAACCGACAAACAGAGAAACAAAAAAATTGAAAAAAATCTAAATTAGTTCTATTTCACTTCTTACATCCCCCTAACGCGGTTTTTAGCGTTTTTTTTATTGTACTGAAATTCGACCTCTACAGTTTTATTATATGTATAGATATAGATTATAAACATGTTGTATATCGAAGCTTTTAAGAAAACAACTGGAATAGACTACATAAACGAGACGACTATAGAGAACACGATGCAGATTTTTTTAGATTTCTTGTATTTGTTTGGGATTCACGTAAAAACTACAGGGGTGATTTCGATGCGGTTTTCACTGGTCGACACCTAATTTTTAGACTTTATAAATCTCCGCTACTTTTTATCCTGGGAATCCCGCGGGAATTAAAATAGCCAGATTAAAAAATATTGAATTCCCAAGCGTTTTTGCATTGATCGATAGCCAATTTTTTGTAATAAAATGAAAATTTTTCCCGGGAGCGGTTTGAAGTTGTTCGGATGCATTATATGATATCAGCCCATAAATGTCCCACTGTTGGGCTCGGGCCTCCCATTATAGTGGAAACAGTATACCCGCCACGCTTGTCACACAGTTTGACACATCAGTTATCTCGATGTGAAGGTTGCATGCACGATGTTCTCCTTCACCTAAGTTAGCACGTGGTAATTGTAACAATATACACATTAGATCAGAACACGTCGTGCATGCGTTCCGGCCAGGATCGAACCCGCGCTCTCTGAGTTCTTTGACGCGTGCGCTAGCCCAATGGCTAGCGTAATCGCTACCACGACTTGTTGTTATAAGTCGTGATAGCGAAATAGACTATATTACTGTAGTTTTAAGGAACTCTTTGTTCTTTTTATACGTAACGTACCTACTATTATTATTTTTCAAAATTATTACTTTCACATGTCAATAATCATTTCATAACACATTATGCACTTACATTAAATTGTTCAAAAAATGTATCTTTCAATTATTCTTTGTTTCATATTGTTCTAATTGTAAATAATATTCATTAGTTATTTTTTTACTTCTTTAAGGATGACATAACTGCTTGGCTCTAGCGGAAGACCAAGGTTGGTTGTTATCATACAGCATTTGTTGAGTTAGGGCTTGTTAAGAGTTAGTTAACTTTTTGCTTTTATTAAACTGCTCATATATAGTTTTATAATTTAAATAACTCGAAATAAACATTAGTTTCTTTCTTTCTTCTACATAAAATTTGATCTTTCGGGCTGATCTGAATACGAGTGTCGAGAGGCGTTTGTGAATCTCTGATTTAGAAGTAAATCGCTTCGTGAGAACTCTCAAACCGTTTATGTGTGAAATCTCCGTATAATAATACGCAATAAAAAAACAACACATTTAATTTGTTAAATGCGAACAGCTACCACATTACGTATCGGAAAGGCGTTTGTTAAAATGGCTTTTATTGCAATCGGCTTTCAAGAAATCATTTCAACCTCTCATTAAATGAAAGTAATTGGTATTTATAAAGCATTGGCGCCATTAAGAGCAAATTGTAGGCGATTACAACCTATTAAGGCTTTCTTTTACTGTCGTTGGTGACGTCACATAATTGATGGTCTGGGCTGTGTAGTTTGAACAGTAACTTCTTGGCTCTTTGGTCTGAGTTTGATTACTGGTAAGTTCATCATCATGAACGCGTGACTTAAGGCTTTTCAGCATGCTAGTTGCTATTTCTTGGATTATTATTTATTTCTTTTTTAAATATATAATTTTTAAAGTAATTTAATAATGTGTATTTAATTTAATTTAGAAATGTAGTTTGAGTATGTTTATTTATGATGATAATGATCTGAACCACCTACATCGCCCGATTAGGTTAAATTATTCCTTAAGTAAGGTTGCCTGGAAGAGATTGCTTTAAGCGATAAGGCCGCCTACTGTTTCTACCATGACAATATTGTTACATGCCGACAAAGGCAAACGCACAGCTGCCTGTGGTAAAGCGCAGTTTATTGCTTTCCCGGATTTAGGAATTATTTTATTTACTTTGTGTTTAGAATTTGTAATTAAGAAAAATATGCTATTGTTTTCCTACTTGTTTTACGGCCGTCATTAGTGTCGAACTAATCCTTGTTGTTATTGTATTGCGTTGAAGCTTGCCAGGTGCGTTATAAAAAAAAACAATGGCCCAATTCGCAGAGGGGCAGCCAAGCGAGAATTACGATACGAGTAAGACGTACATTCGATGAGCGATATAGTGACGGACTTTGCGCGTGCTATAGAATCATGCAGTGTGAACTGGTTGTATTCAGTTATATTTGTACCGGTTTTATACATGTTTGTACAATTTTAATAAACTTTATATTAATTCCAACGGCATTTTAATTCGAGTCCTGTGTAGCTCGTAACAAAATTGTAATTGTTTTTTTTAAATTGTATATTTCGACGGGTGCAAAGTAAATAAAGTTATCTACAAAATGATGATTTTTAGTTTATTGTACAATCGTTTTAATAAAACAGTTCTTTACAATATGACATTATTTGTTTTGCATGCATCACATTATTAAAATAAATTTTCAAACGTAAAAAAGCCAGCTACGTATGTTCTTTCAAATACTACGAAGTTAATACGACCATGTTTCGCTCTCCTGTAAAGTAGTTATTTTGCAGATATCTCTTTTTACTTTGCACCCGTCGATTTGGTGAGCAATAAAGTGTTATCTATCTATCTAATATAATTGCCAATGCGCATTAGAATTGCAGCTTCTTACATCTTTTAGTAAAACTTGTCAAAGATTACTATCAAAAGGAGACGGTGATTCTTTCTTACATTTTTGGACCCGTATAGAGTGATATTAAAAATTATTTTTGTTATTTTGGACTAAGTCGCGGGGATATTCTAGTTCTTTATGTTTCAAAGCACGTACTCGGTTAAGAAGCTTATATTCATCTATATATGAAAACGAGTCATTTAAATTCAACGTACATTGACAATTTACCAAAATTAAGACAGCTGAATCGATTATAATGTAATTTGTTATGCATGTCGCTGGTGTTATAGAAATTTTTGTCACGTAGAGAAAACTTATCATGAGGGCAATAATGTATTTGAAAGAAGTTAAAGAATGGATGTTATTAAGCAAAATTTTTCAACAAAACTCAAAACTGACCTCAAAAGAAAAAAAAATTCTTCAACAACTTGAATTCGGTGCAAAGTAAAACATAAAAATTATTATATATTGCAAATTCTTTATGTTTCAAAGCACGTACTCGGTTAAGAAGCTTATATTCATCTATATATGAAAACGAGTCATTTAAATTCAACGTACATTGACAATTTACCAAAATTAAGACAGCTGAATCGATTATAATGTAATTTGTTATGCATGTCGCTGGTGTTATAGAAATTTTTGTCACGTAGAGAAAACTTATCATGAGGGCAATAATGTATTTGAAAGAAGTTAAAGAATGGATGTTATTAAGCAAAACTTTTCAACAAAACTCAAAAATGACCTCAAAAGAAAAAAAAATTTCTTCAACAACTTGAAGTCGGTGCAAAGTAAAACATAAAAATTATTATATTTTGCAAATAAATTGTTATTCTTTTAAATTTTACTTGGTACCGATTTTAAGATGTTGTAGAATAATTATTGGGAGACAAATACACATATTGTATGGGGATATACATGTACATACGTAACTTACTTAAATTAAGCAAGTTACGGTTGTGTTATGGATAATATACAACGGACTACTCTGGGGCCGTCCCAGACACCCAGACTATAGCAAATAACGGAGAAAATTCGTTATCGAAATTTACCATACCAGGAATCGAAACCGGAACCTCTGAGTTGCAGTGAGCTAGGCAAACAAAGGCTTAGCCCGCTCAACCACAGTCGCCGTCATATTTTCTACCTTTAGTTATGCAAGTACTTGAATAGCTTAGGAAAAAAAATATGAAAACGTTGGACATTCCTATAAAATTCGAGTGTCACTGTCGATTTCCCTGGAATCCACTCTTCAGATTCTGACTTAGTGACAATGGGGCCACTTCAAGAGTATACTTTTTCAATTAAAAAAAAAAATATAGAAAATCGTTCCACAATTGGACCTACTTATGCAAAACAGAACCAATCCACAAACATGCCAAAGGATTCAGAAGGCTTTCAAAATGCACCTTCTATCGACTCAATAAGAATCATAACGATCTGACAAAATTTACAGAATAAAACATTTTTATCACAAAGAAGCTAACCCACAAAACACCAAGAGTATAATAAACTAACAAGATCCATGACCCATGGTAATCCAAAAACCTAAAAGGTTTACTTGAACATATAGGACAAAATACAATATACAATATTCAACATGTGGCAAGCCTTTGGTGTGGGATGCGACTTGCGTAGACACGTTGGCCGCATCCCATTTACCAAACACGTCTAGATCGGCCGGTTCGGCGGCGGAAACAGCGGAATCACTCAAGCGGCGCAAATATGAAACCCTCAGTGAGAGTTATATGTTTGTGCCGTTTACTGTCGAGACGCTTGGACCGGTGGGGTCCTGAGGCCATGAGCCTCTACCAAAATTTATCGAAACGGCTCATTGACTCTTCAGCTGGTGCCTACCTCGGCCAACGGATCAGTATGGCGATCCTTACCCATAGAAGACGGTGATCTGGGCTCAGTATTCTACTTATAGTCTTGAGGGACTATTGGTAGAATACAATACAAATAAGTTAAGTTTTCTTACATTGTGTTCAATAGTATGTAATGTTATAATTTTACTGATTATAGATACTCAACAAAAAAAATCCTAAATATAGACACTTTTTTATATGCAAAATTTTAATAAAAACGGCCTTTTCTCAAAACTGTCAGTATGTGAGTTAGTTCCATTTTTCATAAGTAGGTCCAGATGACAGAGAAATCACATACATAATAAACATAAAAACATACTATACAGTCGAATTGAGAACCTTCTCTTTTTTGAAGTGGGTAAAAAAATCATAAACACTTCGTAGAAAATTTGTTTATAGGACGTTACTAACAATTTCTCGACATTATGATGATAGTGACAAAAATACTAATTTCGAAAACAAACTTCAACACAACTTCATAGATATAAATAAGAAATGAACGTATATTTCAATCATCAAGAATAGTAACATTCGTCACCGATATTGTAAGAATTAATCACATTTACTAAGTATGGGTAAACAGGTATATTAATTCGACATGTCTTATTACTGCAATCACTCACGCATTCTCGTCCTTGTTAATTTATCTCAAGTTATGTGACAGATTTAAAATTAACCCGATTGCCCTTAACATTTTTAATGGTGGCGAGGCATCTGTTGCGTGACTCATACGACATTGGACCAGCAAATGTAGAAGAACACAAGTAATGTATTTAAAACATCACCCGACCATGAATATGATCGCGGATTAAAAGAAATGTAACCGAAAAATCCACATATAACAAGTAATATACAACTTGTACAATCTAAAGACGCCCCTGACAAAAATCCCAGTGTATTATAAACTCAAATAAACTTTGGCAATAACACAAGATCGTTTGTTCTTACGCTATTTTCTGCTAAAATAAACATAACAGAGTTCAGTGGAACTCTGTTATGATGTTCACTTTGTTGCTCTCTTTGCGGATATAATTGGGGTCAATAAAAACAAAGGAAGTTTTTGATTGAAAGGCTACTTACGTTATGCTGGTGCAGAGTCAGGATCACGTTGTCGAATGCTGATGAGTTTGACAGGGCTTCAGAGCTGCCACGAAGTAACTCGGCCAGCAAATCTGCTCCAGGCTTTACACCCACCAATTTTGAAGGTGACGAAGTAGCGCGCACGTGTGTTGGCCCTTTTCCTTTTGTTGAAGTAGTCATTGCACCAACACTGGTTTTTCTACTCGACACAGTCGCGTCTGGTAAACTCCTTCTACCGACTTCCACTGATCGATTGGTAGGAGCTTCCAAATTTTTACCAAAAGACCCTCTGTTACACTGTTGTCGTCTCGCTTCAACATCTGAGGTGTCTGACGGACTGAAAGGAGACGGAGATGCAGTTCGATCTCTAGAGCACGTATCACTATCAGCTTCTGATGGAGAGTCACCATACTTTCGTCTAGCTCGATATGAGTCGTCATCTCTCTCGTCTGAGCTTTGTTGATAAAACCTTGCACGTCGGGACTTTAGTTCCTCTGATATGGGCCACATTGGTCCTGGTGCCTCTGAAGGGCTAGGTGGACCATTAGCACAAGAATCATCTGATTTGTCTCCAAGTAATGAAGATGTTCTAGTTTCAGCTGAGAGACGCATATCTTGCAACGAAGTTTCACTGCTTTCTCTTTTGCAACCATTTACTGATGGAGGATCTTCCTCACCTCCATCGTCACTCGGTGTTGTTATATAAATACCTTTCCTTCTCTTTGTCTTATCTAATGGTCGACGCCTTTCCCTGGCACCAAGAGGTGCCGGCGTGCAAGGATTTTGAACTGCAGCTAACAAGCTAGCTACTTGCTCACTAGTTATTGTCTCATCTTCTTTGTCTCGGTCTAGTGAACCATCAGACGCAGCGTCAGAACGATGCGGCTCCTCCTGCGGTAACTCCTTTGACCACTGTTTCACTATACACTCATACACTGGCACAGGTATAGAACTATCGATATCACTCAACACATCTACCTCTGAAGGGTCATCGAGTGTCACTGGAAATTGTGAACAATCACAGTCAAGGTTTGCACATATATTCGCGGGTGGGTCTGGTAAAGGGGGGAACGCAAAAGGTTGAGCGGGTTCTATAGGTGATGTACCTTCACTGTGTGCTTGTGCGCTATCAGCTTGAGAACCATCGCTTTCTTCACGGACCTCATGCAAAACTCGCGGGGGCATCAACGCGGGTAAACTGCCACCAGCTTCATTTGGCCCTTCTTCCCTAACGGGTGGTATCCTTCGGGGCAGTGGGTGAGTTAAAGACCGAGCACCAAGTTGCTTATGAGGTGCGTCCGGAGGAGGTGACCTCGGCGCCGGTGACGCGTGCGCAAGTAACCCCTCATCGGAGCCAACTGCTGAATCAACAGATGCAACTGAACCACCTTCCGTTACGTTCTCATCCGTAGCTATACTTGATGATTCAGCATCACGACGCTTTGCCACGGCGCGGTCCACCTCGTTTCTCCGCTTACCAAAATCGAAGACGGACTGCTGGCGGTTTGCACCGCGATAATATTTGTCTTGTGCAAAATCACCCTGAGAGAAAGATGCACTTCGGTATGGAATAGCCTTTTGCGCGTACGACCCGACAATAGCCCGTGGCTCGACTCGTTCTAGAGTGATATTAGCTGCGTCAAACTCGTCACAGCGATCGACCGAAACTCCTCTCGGTGGACTGTGACGATGGCGCAACCGAGGCGGTGGGACAGGCGGCAACACAGGCGCCGAATGTGGCGGCGGAGGGGGTGGCGGCGGTGGCGGTGGCTGTGGTGGTGAGTTGAGGGCGCGTGGCAAGAGCCGCTGGGTAAGGGCTTGCAGGCGCTGGTGGCGCGAGGGCCGCTCTTCGCGCGCGCCGCGACTCTGCCGGCGTTGCATGCGTTCCAGCGTGCGTCTATCGGGCTTGGCGCGGCCAAGGCACGCCGCCACCGCCTCCTCGGAGCAGCAGCGGCAAGGGCAGGCCCGCGGCGGCGGTGCGCGGCGGACGGCGTACCGCACCGCGCCCAGCGTCACGTACGGGGACCTGCGTATACGACGACGCTAATGATTATTAAATTCAGAAGTGGACGAACAAACGCGCGCGCAGCCGAAAAGCTTGGCGGCGAGTGCGACCGATTTAGAGCGCGCAAGCTTCCCCCGCAACTCGCCGAATTCCGGGAGGATTCCCCGCGACCCAATGCACGGTTCAGCAGTTATATCGGACCATATGACTCGTGTCTGCGAGTCTGTGACTCTTAAGAGTATTATGATAGACGGGTGGGTCGAGGTGCGTATGGCGTCGGGCATGCGGCCGATTCTGTCGTACGTCTAAGGACAGGTGTCAGACAGACAGACGGAAGACGCGTCGACTATAAATAGTGCAACGTTGGCGATTTGGCGACACACCGACCTCGTAGCAATGTTTACAATTTTTGTAGCCGTCGCACCGACTAAGGACGTAGTTTTAATAAAACTTTCAATACATCATTTTTATCCTTAATGGATCACTATTTATCTGTCATTTACAATATTCTAAAATATGTAAACATTTTTCTTGCTAATCTGCATTAAAATATGGCGCCAGCTATAAAACATCCTGTCCCTAAAATGCAGTCAATGATTTAATATAGAATTACAATTTTTAGCAAAATAATATCTGCAGTATTACTGTGATAAAAATATGAACAGTACATTTTTCCAGAGATTGCGTAAATGAAATAATCATACCTACCTATTAGTGTTGCATACTATCTAAGACATGCTTTCTCACTAACATTAAAATAAAAAATAATTAAAATAAAATCATATGTACGTTAGACCTGTTGAATTCTCGCCTCCTTCGCGCGCCATCTTGCGGGGAGCGCGGGCGCGCGGTCGCCATTGGCCGGTCACGTGACGCCGCGCATGCTGCGCCCGCGGCGGTTACGCGCTACGCTGAAACAATGCAATTCCATTTTCAAACATGGAAAATTTGTCTTAATGGACTGTCTAATTTCATTTTCTTTAATATTTACACGATACCATATTTTTTTTTGTTTCAGAACCAATAATTTTAAGCATTATTATTCATTATTTTTAATCCCATATAAATTTAATTTTTATTCACGTATTTATTTACATAAATTTAATATTTTTTTAAATACACAAAGATTATTTATAAGAAAAATAGAGTACATTATTATTTTATAAAAATATATTCAAAATAAAATACATATTTAATTTTTTTTAACACAAAATCTTGCAGCTCGTCGGCAGCGGGGCCTGGATCCCCACTACTTGTGGTTAGGGCTCCAGAGAGAAGAAGGTTTTTAAAATATCAATATTTAATACCAAAAATTTCATTATCATGAGACCTTCAGTTGCGAAGATATAATAGAAAAATCCTTAAATTCAAAAAGAAACCATAGTAATTGACGTTTATAACTTGTTTGTTTCAAAACTGATTTCGATCAACCTGTTGGGTTGAATTCAATATATAACATAGCTTTAAGCTAGTCCCATGTAAATTTCATTGCTAGATCTTGGATTCCTAATATATAGCAGAAAACTCTTCAAAATCAAATATAACCCCTACGTGTAGTAATTTCAATATTGTTAGATTTATGACAATCCTTAAGCGAGTAGTTGCCTAATTATGATCAAGAACATGCTGTACCAGATTGGATCAGGACTAGGAAGGCGTACAACGGAACTCCTTAATGACAAACATCACGCACGCGGAAATTGAGTTATGAGTTCATTTCATCTAGCTACTCTTTCCGCGTTCGAGAAACTATCTTATTAGGGATACCATAATACACGTAACTTAAAGTGTAAAAAGAAATAATTCTAGCAAAAAAACCGACTTCACGAGGAACTAGAAGCGAAAAATTAATAATTTATAACATATTGAAGTCGGTGACATGTCAAGTAAAACCATTTACAAATTACGACATACATTGGTAAAATAATAAATTATTGAAAAAAATAGTAATTTTCATGTTTTAAGTCAAGTTTGATTTCAAGATGTTTAAAAGTATTTAATTCATAGATAGATAGATAGTTAACACTTCATTGCTCACCAAATTTACAATTTCAAAAATACACAATTACAATATTGTCATAGTAGAGACAAAAGGCGGCCTTATCGCTGAAAGCAATCTCTTCCAGGCAACCTAACTTAAGGAATAATTTACCTTAATCTGGCGATGTAGGTGGTGCAGATAATTAAATACATCATAAACAAACATACTTAAACTACATATTTTATAAATTAAATACACGTACTTAAACTACTTTATAAATTAAATACATACATATATATTAAATATATAAGAATTAGGCATAAATATTTAAGGAAAAATAGTGTGTTCTTAAATGTAGGCGATGTTTTGGCCTCTCTGACAGTAAGAGGCAGCGCATTCCAAAATTTAATAGCCTGTCAAAGAGTTATCATAAAACGATGAAGTATGTGCAGGTGTAGTGAGTTTATGATACGTATGACTGCGCAAATTATGGGATGTAGAACGGCGAAGGAATTCAAAACGTTAATAATATAATTCATTTAAAGCTGTAGTTTTTATTTGTTTAAATTTTATTACAATTGTTTTAACCAATTCTAACAACAAGTCTTCTAACGACATCTATTGATTAACATGCGTACTATTTATAGGGCGGGCGGGCTATTGGGCGGATATGAGATCTGTAAGCGGGACTTAAATAAATCTCGTTGCTAATAGAGGTAACAGAGGTCACTTTTTAATTATAAATAACATTACTAACGCAACTTCGCCTGTGTAAACTTTTTACTTGTTTTACACATGAGCTCTTGTATTTTGCGGTATACAAAGTAACATGTATCGTCGACGGTTTCTAAGTTATCAACCAATCTTATACATAATAAAACCAAGTTTTAATGGTTTTGAGTTCGGTAATTTATTTGATTTTACTATTTCGACGGTTCTATATCCTATATACTTAGTTTTTATATTTTCCAGTACAAAAAAAATCGGGGTTCTTAATATAGTGACAAATTTTATGAAATTTATTTAAAAACTAATCAGAATCCATAGAAGAATAAATAGGTTATTTTAGGTGTAGTATACCTCGTCATGCTAAGTGTCTATAGCTCTAGTTTCCATAGTAGATACGCACAAATTAGGTGCACTGGTTCAGTAGGTAGCCTCGAGGTCGGTTGCCCGCGACTTCTTCCCTTTGGAAGACAGGGTTGAGAATCGTGCCGTTAGAATATTTAACATACTATTAAGGTATACAAAACATTTTGTTAGCCACTTTTTGTCTGTTACATTTTTTTATTTAATATATAATGTCTTGTATGTTATACAAATAATTGTATGTATTCTATCAGTTCGAAGGTCATAGTGCATTAGAGCCACCCGCTACTCGATTAGCAACAAATCACCTCACTCGCAGACTATCCACGTGCGAAAGGCGCGCGAACCAATCGATGTCTAAGCCCGAGATGCCCAAAGCCCGAGATGGCCACCGAACGCCAATGAATGGCCAACTAAATCGCGGAAGTAGCCAGCGGAAAGCCCACGAAAGCCACCGAACGCCGCAGATTGGCCAACAATAGCTGCTGAGAAGCCATCGCCATGCGGAGAAGGCTCCAGCAGCTCCAAATCCAATTACCGGTGGGTAGTTGCCCGCTGATTTGCAGCCGGGGTAAAGAGGTAAAACCTCGAGGCCCCAACCTCATTACAAATAACGAGGAAGAAGACCTTGGATGACTCGAAGTCATCCCGCAACCCACAGCTTGGATTGATTCACGTATAGACCTAGTAACAATCGCTGACAGAGTACTCGGCAATTTATGAATCATGCGACGTTCAGTCGTTGACCACGCGAGTTTCACTGGTTGACAACGTGGTGTTTACCCGTGGACAGGGTACTTGCCAGATGCCGGGTGGCTCTAATAAGCTATTTTTCGTCTTAAAGTTTGATCTGTAAATGCGTCTGGCCTTGCCTGTAGTGCGGTCATGATAGCCACAAAACCGCAAATTATGTAATAAAATCTCTGATCTTGTTTTATGTAATTAGAACATTTTGACGAGATTGGTTTGTTATTACCTATTTGGTTATTATTATTACAAACATGAAAAAACATATATTATCTATTATTTCGTTATCTTAGAAGGTTCAATGCAAGTCACACACGAACGAAAACATAAGCGTACTATCCATGCAGTAACGGAGAAAGAATAATAATTCATGCGGCCGGGCGGCCTGTCGTAAGAGTCGACAAAACAACCCACAGCCAGGTGAAAGAGTATATGCCCAAATGGATGGCTACCCCTGATCTAAAGTATGCCGCTATAACAACTTTGAGTTGTGATTCGGCAAGATAAGCTAAACCATCCAAAACCAAATGATTTCGAAGCTTAAGGGAGTTTTTCGTTAAATCGTGTGACGTTTCACGGTGTTTACACTATATTATGAATTAAAAATAAAGTTTGACATTACAAGGGATCTTTTTTTTATAACCCTGGGGAAATTTGCACGAGGTGAGGCTTTTATCTTTTAACTACTTTCTAGGGAGATATGAATTTTTTTCGTTTTATATCTTTAAAAAAATAATACACCATGTTACCGGAGGGCGTGTGGGTGACTTCCAACGGCCGGCTTTTCACTCTGTATACAAAACATACATTAACGCAAGTGAAGCCGTAGACAAAAGCTAGTTAAGTATAAAATGCATTATTATATCAAGATTAAAATACTAGACAAAAACTAGGCCACGATAACGTTTTGCTGAGACTTTGTTAAGTCTACAAGCGAGCTATTTCGAAATAATCCAAATCATAGCATAAGATTAAGCGAAATCTCCGCATTTCGGAAGTGGCAATAAAAAACAATGGGTTGTGTGAGTGAGATAGCAATATAGAATAATGTATACGAATATCTAATGTTAGACAAGAACAAGTAATTTATGGACTACGAGTTTGGGTTCCGCAAAGAGGTCATACTGAACTAGAAATATTATTTAAATTGTTGTCAGTAAATTAGGATTTTAGATCGAATCGAATTTCTAGTTCAATTTACCTCTTTATGTAGCCTTATTTTAAAGCGGCGTTCCAATTTAAAAAAAAAACTATCATTTATAGTGTATTTTGTTTTAGCCCCAAACTAGGCGAAAGCTGTATTCTGGAAACTAATGTTAATACCTATAATTACAATTGATTATTATGAATACATATAAATAAAATTAGAGTGTCTGTTTGTAATATTGAAATAACCGCTTTTTACTACATGCATATGAATATAATATATATACGGTACATACGCCAAAATAACATTTTTTAAATTTTTTGTCTATCTGTCTGTCTGTCTGTTTGTTCCGGCTAATCTCTGAAATGGCTGGACCGATTTTGACGGGACTTTTATTGTCAGGTAGCTAATGTAATAAGAAGTAAGTTAGGCTACTTTTATTTTAGAAAAATTGTTTTATTTTGCAATTATGATGACTTTGAATCACCACGCGGAAGAGACCGCGGCCGCAGCTAGTTTAAACTCATTATAATATAATAGGTGCCAGGTAGTAGGACATTTGCCCGACTGGATGGCTTCCACCTCTGGTCTAGAGTACGCCTTCATAAGAACCTTGAGTTTTGTTCCGGCATTAGTGACCAGGTTCCAGTCCCCCTTAAGAAAGCAGCAGCGCATTTGTAGCCTTTGGTGGTGCAAGTGTCCATAGGGGATGGTAACCGCTTTCTATAAAGTGGGCCGACTGCCTCTCTGCTGAACTCATGCAATAAAAAAATAATGTGCTGCTTTAGGAAGCTAAAGGAAGACTGTAACCAGGTATCTAATGCCGGAATATAACCCTAGGTTGTTATGGCAGCACACTTTTGACCAGGGGTGGTGGCCATCCAGACGGGCAAATACTCTACCACCTGGCTGTGGGTTGTTCTGTCGTCCCTTACGACAGGCGGCCCGGCTGCGCGCAGGTAATTGTATTCTTTCTTCGAACGTAACCCACCATTTAAAAAGCAATTTTTGGCCAAATGTCTGTGTACAGGTTTGAACACAAGTTAAACAAAAAATTATTGTCAACGCGGCAGCCCAGTAATAGGTACTGAACGCGTATCCAAAATGGCGGTGGTAGGAATGCTGGTATGGATGAGAAAGGAGACTAACCTGCGTGCCTCTGGGCTGCACTAACTATGCGTGCTGATCACCAAGTTGTGAGCCTTGCAGCTAATCTTCTGGCTTGTTTCCTTCTTGCGGCCTTCGATAAAATGTACACACGCGGCGCGGTATAACTACATATGCAAGTAGTAGCGGAAAGTAGGTGCGGGTTGTCGTATGAGACGCGACAGCAGCCTACGTTTGACGAGGGTCAACAGCAGACTGACTCGTAAAGACGAGCAGTATTAGTAGCAGCGGTAAGTACGACAAGGATAGTCGTATGGAAGGGAATATGGCGGCTGGGAAAAGGTGATTGGATAACGCGGTTAGGAAAGCGGGTAGTTGTGAAAATAATTGGATGGGACAGGATTTTAAATAAGCGGCGCGAACAATTATTAATATACGGAGCCACTTTAAAGTATTTTTAATGATCAATCTTTAAATCTCACATCGCATCTTCCTCGTAAGATTATACCCACTTCTGAAATAGTTCATGTTTCTTTTGAACTCTGGCGCATAAACTAAATTGATTTTGTTAAGATGTTTCGTGTTAATATTGCTGAACTCTACATTTTGACACAGCATTTTCTAGTGTTTTCCATTAAACTCCCAATCTGGTCTAGTTGGACATTGTTCATTCATTCATTGTTTCTTTCGATACAAATGATTAGGTTGAATACTAACACAATATTGTTACAACCTAGAACCCCGACAAAGACAAATTCCACGTACCTACAGACTGTAGAAGCACATTTTATGACCTGTCGGCATTTGAACTGATCATAATCCTTTTGTGATCGTCTTCTTTTGTTCACTTATTTATTGGCATACGTTTCTACAGAACAGCCTATTGTTTTATTGAACTCGTTTACGACCGCTTGCTGCTGAATCATTAGGTGTTTGTTCATCAGGTGTTGCGGATTACATCGACTACGATACGGGCACATTTGTATTTATGAGGTATAAAACGACGGCCTGATGGAGAGAAGGGGCAGTCGAGCTACGAATACGATACGGGCGTGACGTGTGTACATTCGGGAATCTAATAGTGACGAACTTTGCGCGTTTTATTGAATTACGTCCTTCTGCATTACGTTTGGATTTGTTGTGTTCGGTTATACTTGTACCTGTGTTATACATGTTTGTATGGTTCTGATACACTCTATAGTAATTATAACGGCATTTTAATTCGAGTGCCGCTAAGCTCGTAACAATACTAGGTTTATAAACTCTGATTATGAATTTAAAAAAATTAACAGATCTATCAACCTCATGTATAACTATTACATACATACCTACATCGCCAGATTAGTTAAGAATTTCTTTTAAGTTAGGTTGCCTGGAAGAGATTGCTTTTAGCGATAAAGCCGCCTGTTGTTTTGCCATGAAGTACCTATTGTAATTATGCATTTTGTGTTTGTATTTGTTTATTTTGGTGAGCAATAAAGTGTTATCTATCTATCTATCTCTATTTTGAATGGGGGGGTTGTAAAAGTATACATTCATATTATGCACTTTCATCACAAAGCCTTTTAGACTGCCATTCGTTTTTCCACTTGTCCGCTGAAGTTTCACTTCTACTATGTGTCTCTTATCATTTCGATATTCATTTATCAATTTCATATAGATATAAAATAATTTGGTTTCATTCATAATGAATAAAAGGGATTTTCATTTACTGAATTACCCCTCAATCTTTCTGAATGTAGCTGCAATTCTATAATCAGATACTAATAAATATTGAAATTTATGTACTACAACATAGTTTCATAATTTCCTCTTGCAGTTTATTTATAAAAGCCCGCTATGTTTTGATGAAACATTTATGCAATATTTTATATTATAAATATTTGTACACAAACAGATGTACCTTCACAAAGAGGCATTTATTGAGTGCCAACCACGTGCCAGTTTAATAATGTAATTATAAATGTGTATATATACAACCAATTATATATACAATATATGTGTATATATAGAACCATTGTCATTCTTTTAAGTTATCTTTGGTAGTTAAGTAATAGAAGCGTGTGGACGGAGCGACAAGACAGTCTGACTCCGACTTCGGTCTGATGCAGATTTTTATTTCGACTTGTGTCCGATGCACATGTTATGGAAGTAGCCTTCTAGGGCGACTTATAAACTATAATTACAACTTAGCCCCCGACAAAAAAATCGGCTTCTTTTGTTTAATTAATTATTGGCATACGTTTCTAGAGAACAGCCCATTGTTTTATTTTACTCGTTTATGGCCGCTGCAGCCGAATCAATAGCCAGGTGTTACGGATTACATCGACTACGATACGGGCACAATTGCATTTGTGCAGTATAAAACAATGGCTTGATTGAGGGAGGGGGGCAGTTCAGCGACAACTACGATCAAGACATGACGTGTGTATATTCGGGAAACTAATAGTGACGGACCTTGCGCGTTTTATTGGATTACGACCTTCTGCATTACGTTTGGATTTGTTGTGCCCAACAGCTCTACTCTCCAAGTTAATCTCAATACCAATACAAGACCAATTCAATCTCAATGTCAATTTTGAAGTGACGTGATTCGGTACTACTGAAGCAACATTGGTTTACAATTAGGATTAAATTGCGATTGTTTAGGACGCATGAAGTTAGTTCCATAAAGTGTCGCATTGGTGTTGGTCGACACATCTAAATAATTCGCTAGTATGACTTTAAAATAGTTAATCTTTTAAATAACACGGCTAATAAATAGTTATATTAGTAAAGATTGTTTGACTGATTAATTGTAGCATTATAAATTAAAATCTGAAAAACAACATTGTTTAAATCATAAATACAGTCATGACTTGGACTGTATGTGCTGTGACCGTTGCCTACACTATCATAAAACTCAAAGTTCTCTGTCGAATTTCCAAAAGTGGAATTAGATTGTCAGAAATATATTATATTGTGTGCCGGCCGCCGTGATAAAAGACAGTTATACAAGTGGAATCCTACTGTAATAAAGGATATCGTATTAATTATCTAATATGTCGTAAGTACAAACTCAATCCCTTTTAATATATTAAAGTAATAGTAATACTAAAACTAATATCATACTTCAAAACAGCTGTTAGTTGTTCGTGTATCTTTTTATTTTGTCAAAATAAGACTTATCTTATTGTTTATTTGTCACTTGATGACATTTATATATTAGCTTGATGAAAGCATTACACAAGAAAGTTTTTGTTAAAATGTTTGGGAATGCGAAACATAAATAACAGCCCATCGTTCACAGAACCCAATTAAGTATGCATATTATTGAAGTGGTTTGTAATAAATATTTAGGTCGTATCAAAAAAATACACTTAACAGTATTTTTTACTGAACTTTTGATTTGTACTAACAAATAAGTTTATCAACTAAGATTCTATATTATTATTTTTATATTTTAGATACACCAGCAACCACTCCGCTTCGAGACACAAGACCACAATCCTGCCAATGTTACCCTTCAACCTCGTACAGATATTTAGATAAAGATAATGCTGCAATTTGCGAAAACAGAAGAAGAAGGATAAACTGCACAAGAATTTCTACAAATGTCTGAAAATCTGGGCAATATAGAAAATGCAGGCTTAATAATCTCCAATGCCATTTTGGAAAATGCCAGAGCCTTGATTGATATAATTGCTAAATAAATGTATTTTTTATCTTAAATAACTGTATATATTGTTTAATTATAATTATTTAAAAATAGGTAGTTTAATTTATATTATAACAAAAATCCAAATAATTGAATTATCTCAATTATAATATAATATTCAGGACGTGATAAGTTTAATTGTATGCAAGTAGTTAAAGTTTAGTAGCATAATCCCCTTTGTCTACCCTGTATGGGACATGACAATACAAATAGCTGATAATAGTAATAGTTTGAAATTAAGAAATATTTTTGTTTTATCGTATAGCATAATCTCTGGAATTGCTAAATCCATTCAAAAAGTTCTTTATTAGGGTAAAAACTAGTTACTATAATAAAACTACATTTTAATTTAAGCGCGGTATTTTATTTCTTTATTCATTCTAAACATAATATATAATATTAAAGTAAACACTTACAAACCAGGATAAGTACTGTATTAAATGCAAAGAATCCTTTGTTTTCATTAAAGAAACTACAATGTGGGCTTTGTGTTCGTACGTACACAAAGTACGAATACTTCATACACAAAGACAACAAACCTACTTAGGCGATAGATCACTTCTCTTCGGAGTTGGTAAAAAGGGTCTTATATTATATAAACTTCCTCAAATAAGTCCTGTCTCACTCCATAATTCGCTATAAATTCGTCTTCAATCATTGAAAATGCGCTATTTGTATATAGTGTTCTACGAGGCTCATTTCTTCTTTCTTGTAGATTTTTATTGTGTATTTTATGTAAAATGTGCGATATTAATACTAATTTAGCCATATTAGGAACTTATTATTTAATAAAAACCACTTAAAACGCAAAACAATTTCTAAAAAGTTACACTTTTGTTATTGGAAAAATCTCAATAGTCAACACAATATTGTCGCAATACACAGCTGTCAAAATCAACTCAAGAGTAGCGATAAGATGCCGATTCCGATTTCGTTTAGTTCCCCAAAATGACATGCAATCTCAAATCAATTTGGCGCTAGTGTTGAAATCAAGGGTACAATACGTACAAATTTCAATCCCGATCTGTCGGAATTGGAGTCGAGAGTAGAGCGGCAGTTATATTTGTACCTGTGTTATACCTGTTTGTTTAGTTGTAAACTAGTATCCCCTTTTCTCTGATAATTGCTTTGATAACCCGAGTTTGACTATTAGTAGTGAGGCATTTCTGCAGGAACGGAGGTAGCATACCTATTAATTCCTGCGGCCGGGCGGCCTATCGTATTAGGAGACAAGTAATCCCACAGTAAAATAGGGCATTTGGCTATCTTGATGGCCACCACTGGTCTAGAGTAAACCGCCAACCCTGAGTTGTCTTCCGACATAGGTAGCCACCATTCCAGTTCTCCCATCAAGCACTGTTAGTGTTGCTTATAGTCGATGGTAACCACTTACCCTTATGGCTGTCGGCCTGAGTTTGGCGTCAAACAGACGAGCAGCACTTTGCTGTCAACAGAACCAACTTCAGCTGTCGTCAGAGCTAACTTCAGCTGTCGACAGAAGCAAGCAGTTGTTTTTGTCGACAGTAGCATTACTGTCGACAAAAGCAACTACTGCAGTATTTGACACGCCGACTGCTGCCCACCATGTCGACAGCATTGTTGTAGTGCGCTGTGAACGTTATTGTAGTAGGGAGACAGACACAGACAGTAACAACATGAATTTCGAGGAAGAAACACTGTTGCTTCTTCTGCTCCATAGAAGTAAACGTAAAAAAAGACAAAATCTTTCATCGAATTTGAAGTCGATTGACAAGGCAGTGCGCGCGCTGCGCTCATACTGCAGATGCCGCCATTGGTCGGCGTTTGCTGTCCACCTGTCGACGGCAAACGCCGACAGCTGCAGTTGCCTATGTCGACAGCAAAGTGCTGCTCGTCTGTACGACGCCTAAGATATAAGAAACTCCCTGTAAACATGCCATCAATCGTCGTCAAACGTAAATAATCAGAAGCTGTCTCTTTTATATTATAATTCCTACTAATGCCAAAACATATAAAGCACTAAACTGATATCTTTATTACCAGTGCTAACTTCTTCGATATTGGGGTCATCCATAATATTGTACTTGCATGGCTGAAAGCCAAGTGTATTTCTACGAAGACATATCGTCGTCTTCTTAGTACACTGTTTATTATTATTATATTCGAGAAATACTTATTATACAAAGCGTTTCTGAAATATTTTGTTGCGGTTAGAAAATAAAATTACATGCTACGACTTACGTCAGTAACCTGCTTAGCAGATTGTCCTTGAAATAGTTTCTTAGAATTATCCACCTATCAGTTCAAAAGATAAAAATGGGGCCGATTTGTTACGTCTCTACAAGCCCACATCTCTAAAAGAACCACTTGAGATATAAATATAATAAGAAATATAAAGATTTTTTTGAAGTGAAACTTCTATATAGACGGGGTCTTATGATTTTTCGCTCACGAAAAAGCGTCACGGCCGCGTGTTCTAATACTTACATTTTTAACTCGTGATATCTTTCGAATGAAATTTCCGAATTGAATAATTCAAAAAGTTATATAAAGGTATTGAAGCAGCCTTGAATATGAAGGTTTTCAAATTGGACAAGTACATTAACAATCTGTCCGTAACATTTCAAGTTAAAATTTTGTTGCGATTCACTTTGTGACTTGTCTGTTGAAAATTTTCCACTTGTCCGTTGCGATTCGTTTTTCCGTTCGTTGAAGTTTCACTTCTAATATGTGTGCCAGCACACATTTTTTTTAGCTAGACGTGTTGCTGACGAG
The DNA here is from genome assembly GCA_949752895.1 of Dendrolimus pini. NCBI lineage: Eukaryota > Metazoa > Arthropoda > Insecta > Lepidoptera > Lasiocampidae > Dendrolimus > Dendrolimus pini. Next base: position 13,356,644 of record OX457145.1, on the reverse strand, counting down.
TTTCTCGCCGCTTCTTCTCCTTAACAGCAATAACACGAAGCGGTATACATAGAATTTATTATTGTATTAATCTAATCTAGCGATGTAGGTGGGGCATATCATTAGGTATGTCATAAATAAAAATTCTCATACATACACACATACTTATAATAATAAGTGTAAACTTAAAATTCTTTATTATTTTAAAATTATATTTCCGCAAATTAAATAAATACCCTGTTCCTAAAAGAACTAATTAAAGCAATCAATAAATTAAAACTTCAAATGTAGCTGAACACAATAATTTTATATTTCCGTTTCAAAACATGAATAAAATTCGTTAAAACTGAAACAATACTATGACGACTTGGCTTAAAAATGTAACATATATTTCCGGTACGTTCACACAAAACGCATATGACAATGAAAGAAAAACCAATTAAAAGGGGTATTGCCAGCAATTATTCTTGTACAAAAACAGAGTTCCCAAATAAGGTGCGCACGCACATCTGATGGCTGCTTTACGTATTAAGTGCGTAGGCCGATAAGTAACTTTGTTATGGCACGAGTTCAGCAGACTGGCAGACGGTCTACCTGTTCGAAAGCGCCACCATCGCTTATGGTCATTTGTTACACCAAAGGTGTTACTAATGTGCTGCCGCTCTTGAAACGTAGACTGGAACCTGGCCACTAATAGACAAATTATGGCGGCATGCTCTAGAACAAGGGTGGTAGCCACCCAGAGGAGCAAATCCTACCACCTACTGTGGTTTGTTTTGTCGCCTCCTACGACAGGCCACCCTGCGCGGCCGCAGGATATTGTATTCTGTCTCCGTTCCTGCACGGATAAACTATATGCTAAGTGTAAATTATCACAGAAATCGTCATTTCTATGCTTGTTTGTGTGTTACTTGAAATTTACTATATACAATAATATAAATAAAATAAATTCGGGAGCCTAATGTGGATGCTTTCGCAGATTCGCATTACGAATATGACAAATGTTCATCAGCCCCATCTACGAGTACGGTAGCTCATTGGTAACACCTTTGATGTTACAAGTGTTCATAGTCGACGGTAACCGCTTCCCATCAGGAGGGCTGCCTAAATATCTGCTGAACTCATGCAATCAAAAAATATTTTTTGTTCGTATGGTATCACACCGATCGAGCCAGACCTTAAAGCTGAAATCAAGGTAAAAAAAAACATATAAAACTAAAGAGATTCTAATCAACTTGTAGTACTATCTATCTTTAAATAAATATGTCACATTTACTATTGTAATAGGTATATAAAATGCTTGTCACATACAATGTTAACAAATATAAATATATTTATTAAATTTATTTTGCATATACGTATATATATTACTAATATATTTATTAAATTCATATTTTAGTGTAAGTATGTATATTTTATTTTATTTATTTTATTTTTAAGAAAAAAGGATGAAGAAAAATTGTCAGTACACCAAAGGAAAATGGAAAGAAGTATGTTAGGGATAAAACTTCAAGACAGAGTTCACAACAAAATTATAAGAAAAAAGACTAAAATAACAGATGTGATCAAAAGAGTAAGGACTCTGAAATGGAACTGGGCAGGACACACAATTAGGCAAGAAGACAATAGATGGGCAAAGAAAATCCATGATTGGCTACCCAGAGATGGAAAAAGAGAAAGAGGAAGACCTAGAAAGAGATGGGAAGATATTTTTGCAAAAATGTGTGGAACAAAATGGAGAAGAATAGCTAGAGATCGCAAAAACTGGAAAGAGTTGGGGGAGGCCTACGCCGCAGAGGCGACTTCCATTATTTAATGTGTACACATATACTTATATATATTTAAAAAAAAAACTGTACTTAATGGTAGAAATAAAGGCTTTTTTATTTTATTTTTTTATATGTATATTTTAATTCTGCAGTCCTATAATTTTTCTGCCCCACCTGCTTCGCCAGATTACTTAAGAATTTCTTTTAAGCTAGGTTCCCTGAAAGAGATCGCTTTTAGCGATAAGGCAGCCTGTTGTTTTGCCAAGCAGTCTTGTATTTATGCATTTTGTTTTTGTATGTGTTTGTATTGGTGAGCAATAAAGTGTTATCTATCTATCTATCATCTTGAACCAACACTGTCATCTACGAGCTATCTCCGAGTGAATTGCATCTAATGCAGAAATTTTTAAACTTACCCTCACAGTTAAAATCATGATAGTGATTCTGGATAACAAAAACAAAATAACATACCGGAAAAGGCTAATTTATTTTAAAATCGATTCCCTTGAGACACCTAGATATATTTTAAATGTCCTGTTTGCTTAAAAGTTGTTTCATAGTAAAATAAATACATTCTCCTCAATTATTCAGCCAATTTCCCTTAGGTGTTCCTTTAAAACCTCTGATACCACAACCTTTAACCCCTTTCGTTCCCCCAATAATAATGACAATACTTGGTGCTAACTCCGCTAAGCATTATGGATGTTACGGATATTTACTTTGATTCGAAAAATTCATTATAAAAGTAGATTCGATTGGACCAAAAAGATGGACGACAGATTTTAATAGCTTAGTTATTTTTTTTATAGTAGTGAAGATATTAAGGCTTGTAGCTACGCCAACGTCCCTGAGAATTTTTCGATACTGGTATTTCGGACGATAGCGGGAATCCCACAGACGCTGTGGTTGTTCATATGCATTATTATTTTAACGCGAATAAAATAAAGTATTATTTAAAAATAAAATATAATATTGTTGTATTTATAAATTTGTAAGCTGTTGTATTTAAAAAATTGAATGTGGTGTAGTATGTAAAGCTTTGGAAGTTAGTTTGTTAAACTGGTGTATTTATACTATTGGAAGATATGAAATAAAACCATTCAAAGAGCCAGTTACGTTGTCTTTATTTTGATCTCCTTATGGCACAACCCCCAATCTCTGGAGTACAATATCTCCGTTACAAAGATTACAAATTAAATAGTTACAATAGTATAACTTAAATAACACCTCCCGGATGACGTTCCAAAACTTTTCTGACAATAATAATAAATAATGAGGATCTCAGGGATGGAGTCCGTCTAAGACCATCAACGTATGGATTCGCTTGTGATAACTTTAAAAGACAATACCTTCAGAACTGCTTTTAATTATATGGTTGGTAATTAGATGTTTGAGCGCCACTGGTTGTAGAAAGATAGGCCGGCAACCAGTCCAGCCAGGGTATAACTCGTCTTATCTGGAGACTCGTAGAGGGGTCGCCTACCGTTCGGAAGATCAGCGTAACCTTTGGGCCCCGTACGTTGCTCCCACTGGAATGTGCGTTAAATAGCGTTATAATTAACGCGTACTAAAATACGGGACGGTCGGCGACGGGTGGCGATGCCAAGGCAAGTCAAAGCTCGTCTCTAGGTGACCTGATGGAAGAGTACAAACCAGGGTCCGCTTTCCCAGTCGCCCTGGTTTGTCATCCACGAGCCTAGTACTCGTGTCACGTGCAACTGGCGTGATACATTGGAACAATCTAAACTTTACTATTTTGAATATTGGAAACTAATATGTAACTACAACTTTACTAACCTATGGGGAACTTAAACGAAGGCGTGAGGATCGCCTAGGTTTCCGAAGAGTGCCCTGCACGCGAACCACGCGTTTCTGCGATGGTACACCATTCTGCAAAGAATGCAGATCTAAACTATTGGAAGGATGTATCCGATGCTAAGATCTTGGAAAGAAAGAACTAAGGCTACATACCTTAAGATAAGATTCACTGAATTGAAACGATGCTACTATGCACCACTAAAAAAACCAAGTTATGTTCGACCGTCTATTAAGAACTCGAGAGTAGGAATGACACGACGCCGATCGAATTCTCCTGCGTAGTCATTTGCCATTCACTTCGAGTAGCAGCCATTTGTGTCGTCACATCCTCCGCGTTTTGCATTCTAGATGTTCTAAAATGGCGATCAATTCTAACGACTTGTGACCGTCAGATGTCGTGGCTGTACTTCCTTTTCTCCATAGACCGTACTTGCATTTTTCTAAGGTATCCAACCTGGAACCTCTACACACGTCTGCAAATTGGATACTATTGAAGTATTTATCCGTTGGAGATAGAATTTAATATTGAAGTTTCAAAAGCTTAAAAACAACGACATCTGACGACACACTAATGCAGATGGTAGTTGCATTTCTTATACGACGATATGACTATCGAACGAAAGGTGGCTAGTAATACGCCAACACGCAACAGATGGCAGTACCTGTTTTCAAAACGCTATAGGGTGTGTATTTTATACGTAACAATATAAAATAAATAAAATATATAAAATTTTATATATTTTTTTTCTTTTGAGAGTTGTTGCTGCGTGCGCTGCGTAAACGGTTAAAGTTTCGCAAAAGTCATGCGTGACAGAAGTTAGCGTAAGCCCAAAGTAACTATTCTACGGGGATGAAGTTGCGAGCAGAAGCTAGTCTTAGTTATAAAAGCACATTGTTGTACTGGATCAAATGTAAAAGACTGTTGTTGATCCTTAACTAAATAAAAGCCAGCACTTATTAAATGTAAAGCATCCATGAGTGTATTCCATTACCGTGTTCAGTTTTATTTCGGTGCGTAGTAAACTGTGCTCGTTCTAATATTGGACAAGTAACCCGTGGGCGACGATGCATCGTTTTTCTTTTTAAACACGATTTACGAAAATAAAATTTTATCTCATTAAATCACTCGAGGAAATCACGACTGTATTTACCTTTTTATACGGAGTAATATCCAATGAAGATGCTCCGATAATCCGTCGTCGACACAGTAAATTATTTAAAAGGTTTTGATATGCTTAATCAATATACTTATATGAAAATCAATTGCTTTGCGTTAGTCTCGCTAAAACTCGAGAACGGCTGTACTGATTTGGCTAATTTTGGTTTTGAGTTATTTGTGGAAGTCCAGGGAAGGTTCAAAGGTATAAAAATGAGCCATAGAAATATATATATATATATCATTTGAGAACGACGTTTTTGTGTATGTTTAACTGGATCCCGGGCTTTTTAGATTCACAATTGGAACCGGTAGATAGCGCTAGGACTGGGTCCTGGATTTTATTTTTTTCAGAGCAGGACAACGTCTGCCGGGACCTCTAGTATATAATATAATAATGGATAAGTGCGTGGCTATATGCATAGCTGGATTTCAGTAAAAGAAGAATGTCTTTTGATAGATAGATAGTTAGATAACACTTTATTGTACACCATTACAGAAAACACAGATGAACTTATAGCCTAAAATATTCTATATGTGCACAATACCGCCCGGTATTATCGCTAAGAAGCGATCTCTTCCAGACAACCCGAGGCAGGAATAAAAACATATTTATTGGTTAAAGGTGGTATACATCAATATTAGAGGATATGGAGCTACTTACATATATTTTATACTAAATAGACATATATAAACACCTATTGATATTACATACATAGATATATAGATACATACATAGGTACACATATATATATATATATATATATATATATATATATATATATATATATATATACATACATAAATATATGTAGATATATCAAACATCACTATGTTGCAGGTAATTCTTTTTTGTCATATTCTTAAATACTGTTAGTGATTTTGCTTGTCTTGTCTTTTGGTTGCTAAACTGCAAGAAAAATCGCCAATGCTCTGCTTATTTCAAAAACAACTTAAAGGATCTTACCAATTTTGATGGAAAGTATTTATAAAAGCTACCATCTTGAATTTATTCATAATTTTCCACCTTATAGTTCAAAAATTTGAGAAGGAGGGGACACTAGCGTTTACCCCCATATTATAGATAGATACATAACTTTATTATACACCAATACAAAAATGAACTTAAGACTAAAATTATATCTAGTTATGTACGAAGGGTGGTCTTATTGCTAAAAAGCGATCTCTTCCAGAAAACCCCAGGAATGAATTGAGATGATAATGGCGATGGTGGTATTCGTAACATATAGTACGAACTACTTACATTTTAATCATAAATCCTTAAATATATATATGTGTGTGTATGTGTAGAAATTTATTAATATCCCGACCTATTATTATTTTATTATCTACCTAAATAAAAAGACTACTTTATATTACATTAATAATAATTATTATAATAATAATAATAACAATCGACAGACAAAAACACACATTGCATATCCCCAAATTAAGCAAGTTACGCTTGTGTTATGGGTAATATACAACAGACCACTCTGGTTCCGGTCCCAGACACCCAGACCATGGTAAATAACGAAGAAAATATGTTTCCGAAATTTACTATACCAGGAATCGAACCCGGAGCCTCTGCGTTGCAGCGAGGTAGTCCGGCAAAGACTTAGCCCGCTCAACCACAGAGGCCTGAGGCCGTCATTATTAATCTAGAGACATACAAGAGAATTATGATTAAACCGCAGGGAGGCTTTATGACGCAGTCTTAGGTGAGTAGCGACACGTCGGACCCGACTCCCAGAGGCCCAAGGCTCCCGCTTCCGCGCTCGTCTTAGCCAGCGGACACGAAATGGAGATCTCTACAGCTAAGACTCAAGCTCCAGGGGTGGAAGCGATAAATGACATAACGTCGGAAGTAGCTTCGGGGAACCTGCAGCCCACCTCTCCACAACCCTTAGCCACTCACAAGTTGCCCCTCGCCAATCTTGTACGGTAATTTTAGGGGCCCATGCAGTGAGTGGCGTGTCACCGTCTCCCCATTTGTTCCATACTTTTTAAACATGCGACGGGTAGACGCCATAAACTGGTATTGTAACCACTTTGAAGGGAATAATTTTTTCTTTGTATTCATTCGCTGGATTGTGCCAAAAAAGCATTGTGCTAACAAGCGTACATTTCTTGTTTCATTGTTATGAGGTGCGAAAATGTTTTATGTATGTTTTCCTTGTCATAAACACGTGTTAAAATGTGTATGAAATTATTATCATCTTATTCATACCAAGAACTTAATTGTTAGTAATAAAATATGTATTTAATAAGAAATATAATATTCAGCAGTTCATCCCAAGAGCCTAGTACCTTTTTCTCATTTTCTAAAACAGTCCCACACTGACTAGGCTTATCCTTGGGTGCATGTTATGTGATGTAGACAAGGATAATCGTCGGTCAGAGTCACGCCCCATGTTACTACTATATAATAAAAATGATGATATTTTGTCTAAAATACATAGTTCAGATAAGTATGTAACTAATTTACCATAAAAAAATATTCGTAGTTTCATTTATTTAAGTATATCTTCCTTTTTTTCATAAGTTCTCCATTTTATGCAAAATATCACAAATCCGCTCTACTTTTTCATTTCTCTATCTGGCAACTCTATCACAAATAAACTCACAATCACATTTATATCACGACGAGTGCGAGACTCAAATTAAAAATGCCGTTGGAATTACTATAGAATTTATTAGAACTATACAAACACGTATAATACAGGTACAAATATAACCAGACGCAACCAGTACAAACTGTACGATTCAATAACACGCGCAAAGTCCGTCGCTATATAGCTAATCGAATGTACGGCTTGCTCGTATCTTAATCCTCGCTTGACTGCCTCACCACCACCACCCCCCCCCCCCCCCCATTCGGGCATCGTTTTATACTAAACTGTATAATACAACAAAAGACCGCGTGGACTGAAGTTTCCGAGAAACCGTAATCTGCACGAGTGTGACGCGTAAACAAGTACAATAACAATAGGCTATTGTGTAATTGCAAATTTTAAACACGAAGTTAGCAAAAGAACTCCGAATGCGGGAAAGGTAAAAAACCAGGTTTTATGGCAGCCAGATATGCATCCACGTGTTGTCGGCATGTAACAGTATTATAAGTTAGGATTTTATTTTTTAAATCTTGGCAGATGTCCACCGTAATTCGTGTAAATTACAATTGAAAGAGCGCCCTCGAATACTTGATACTTTAGTAATTAGTAATGATCATTAATTGACCGTGAGGAAGCAATTTACCTCATTATTCCAAAAATCTTGAGTACCGAAAATAATAAATTTTATAATTTAAATGACTACAGAGTCTTAATTTAATTATGTAATAGGTATAATTACAATATCCTTAATTGGAATGGTCGGATATCACTAATTAGCAAATATAAAACTTTTAACTTTCCAATTATAGGTACAGTAAATCTCTATAGTATCTCTATAAATATTATAAGCGCGAAAGTTTGTAAGAGTGTATGTATGAATGTATGTTTGTTACTCTTTCACGCAAAAACTACTGAATGGATTTTAATGAATAACACATAGACTATAATTTGTAGTGTGAATTATCCAAAATATAATGATTTTGTATCACCACGCGGGCGAAACCGCGGGCGCAGCTAGTAATTCATATTATGTCCAACTATTAATATGGGGTGAGATAATTAATTTATGTGGCACGGTTCCGTATACAATTCGAAAAAGGTATATAAATATATTTTTTTCTTTAAAATATCAAATAACAACATTTCACTAAAGCCTCGTATTCATGGTAAACATTTGTTTAGCAACATGGTTGCATAAACATGTGGCCGAGTTGCTGTCAACATTTTGCGGGCAACACTTGTGTTGCGGAGTTGATCACACCATGTTAACAGAGTTGACGCCCGGCGAGCGAAAACATCAGTTTATCAACAAATGTTGACGTGTGTGGACGTGTTTGCAACTGTTTATAAACATGGTGGTAGTGTGGAGCAACGATAAAATTATTAAATTAATAGAATTATTCCATTCAAAACCGCTACTATGGGATTCTTGACGGACCAATCATTTCTAGATGTTCGAAATCACTTTTCGACGTTCTCGTAAAGTTACTAAATGATCCATCTGACATTTTGAGATCACTCATCAAATTTTCTCTTTGCAGGAGATAGTTTCGCACCCACCATCTTTTTATCTTTTTTTCTTAGAAATCTTATACATCAGATACAGTGAACACAACAACACTACTTCCTCGGGCAACATTTTAACGAAGACTAGCATGTGTGGACAATCCATATTGATTTAAATAAAGTTTCCAGCAGCATTCTCGCTATTCATCAACAATGTTGATCAACTGTTGCTAAACAAATGTTTACCATGAATACGAGGCTTAATAATATTTATTGATGATGTCATAATTGCGGTAATTTTATTTATTACTAGGATATGCACGCGACTTCGTCTAAATTGTAGAAACAGTATGATATTGCTGACATGGTAACATCGCCACTAAAAGCTCCTTAGTAAATAGGATAAAAAAAAAAAAAAAAGTTAGGTACAGTTACTGTTAAACAAAAACAAAATTAAACACCGTATTCCGTTGAACCGATCGCGTTGTAACACAATAACTGTTTATCAACCCACAATCGAAAATATGGACCGTTTTATTGTTTCACGTTGGTCGCTGTTAGATTAATGGTATTTTTGGCGGACGGCCTACGTGTACGCCGCCCACTTGTCTGTAGTAGACGCGCCGAAGTACAAGGAGATTTCACACTATTGCTGCGATGAATTAAAATTATGTTTAATTAATCTATGCTATTATATTATAAAGAGGTAAAGATTGTGAGTTTTGATGTTCGGGGTAATCTCCGGTACTACTGATCCGATTATGAAAATTTTCTCACCAACAGAAAGCTAGATTATGCCCAAGGGACATAGAATATTTGATTGTGAATAATAAATAAAAAAAATTAAAGTGTTTTACGCCCAGTGAAGTAGGCACGGAAAACTTGTCAAATATATTATTATATATCATCCGTGCAGGAACGGAGAAAGAATACAATTTCCTGCGGCCGGGCGGCCTGTCGTAAGAGGCGACAAAACAACCCACAGCCAGGTGGTAGGGCATTTGCCCGAGTGGATGGCTACCACCCCTGGTCTAAAGTATGTCGCCATAACAACCTTGATTTGTGTTCCGGCATTAGTGACCAGGTTCCAGTCTTCCTTAAGAGAGCAGCAGCGCATTTGTAGCACCTTTGGTGTTGCAAATGTCCATAGGCGATGGTAACCGCTTTCCATCAAGTGGGCCGTCTGCCTGTCTGCTGACCTCCTGCAATAAAAGAAATACAGCAATAACGTTCCACGCAAGAATTGCGTATATCTTCGTACGTGCCTCGTACGAGTGCTTTCTGCGTTTATGAATTAATTAAAGCTTACAAAGCTTAATAGACTTAATATAGGGACTTTATCGAGACCTAGCGACACCTTTGATAGAAGTCTCACGAAACCAAAAAGATGATGTATTTAGAGCACGTTGAATGGCAACGTCATTAACGTTGCCATTAAACGAGTGACCAGTGTTTTGGAAACGTTCCCAAGACAGCGATTTGGGACTCATATATCTTTATATAAATTTATTTATTTATATTAATTCATTAACAAAATCATTTGTGTTTGAAATATACATACGTAGTCATAATTACAATTATAAAAATTTCTAATTTACAATAAATATTCTTAATTTTACAAAAATATGTCACTAGGAAGGCATTTTTATATAATCATATTATTATTTAAGCACAGAAATAATCGTCAACTGAATAAAATGCTTGTTTAAGAAGGAATGCTTTAACATTGCGCTTAAAAGATGGCATTTTATATAGCTTTAGCCTAGTAGCCTACGGACTCTACCTCATAGGTGGCGGGGAAAACGGGGGACCTTTTCTACCTGCTTAACATTCGATAAGTTAAATTTGGTATGTTCTATGGTAAAGAGAAGAGTTAGGAATGAATAAAAAGTTTCTCACTTTTTTGCTTTTGCTCTTTAATTTTTAATTTAGGGCAAAAAGTTATATAAACATATTTGTAGGCAAACCAATTTGCTACAAATTAGGACTTTACAAATTTTTTGTAAGACGCATAGTTTCCGAGATATCGCGAAAAAAGTGTTTTCACCCCTTTTTCCAAGATGGCGGCCAGGGGACAAGGGTGGGGATCCCACACACTTGAGGTTATGCTTCTATTGACGCCCCCACACATGTCCTAAAAATAAAATTGCGTCCTCTAAAAAATGCAGTATTCGGTCCTTAAATTGTAAGATTTCAATGGATTAATAGCAAAATTATCGATAAGAATATGGATTTTCAATGATATCATTTGAGAAAAACATTTCAATTAAAATATTAATCAAAATAAGTAAAAGTAAAAAGAATATAAATCTCAAACAACGCTATGAATAAAGAAATTACCTTTCAAAAATAAACGTGGTTATTAATAATAAAAAAATACTTTCAAAAACGTCACTCTTTAAAAAAAGCGTCTCTTGGAATACAGCCAAGAATTAAAGATGATTGATTGCAAATACAAATTGCTCTGTACGCGACTCTTTTTACATGACACGTCGTCACTTTTGGCAAAAAAAAAGTAAAAAATAAACGTTCTAAATTTAAATTTTAAGATGAATTTATTTTTAAATTCAAATACTTGCCGCAGTCAGAAAACGTTCTGAATTTGAAGTTACAAAGATTTTTTTTATTGCAATATTAGAAAATATTCTATTTTTGAAGTTAGGATGACATTTTATTGCAAAGTCAGTAAACATTCTGCCTTTGAATCCAAGACGATTTTTCATTGCAAAGTTCTGAATTTGAAATTAAGATGACTATTTTTATTGCAAAGCTGGTAAACTCAGATATGGCTCATCTAATGGACAGTGGTTATTGTGGCCTATATAAATCTGCAACATCAGGGGAAAAACCAACACGATGCAAACCTTCAGGATGAGATAGAGAGGTTGGAACAGGAGGGATGGGATAGAATTAGGAGAGCGTGGTATCACACCGATAGAGCCTGGCCTAAGAGCTGTAATCAAGCAGTACTATACCACGTTAAAAAATCTATTTATTTCATACATAAACAATTACCATTCCCAGAATTGTAAAATGGTCAATTAAATCTAGAAAGCGGTTCATGACTAGATGACGCTACAACTTATTCAAATATTCATACTTCTATCGCTTAATTATTAAAATTAAGCGATAGAATATTATCGCTTAATATTTAACGTTTAATTATTAAAAGTAAAATCTTGTTAAACTAAATTATAACACAAACATTGAAAATAGGTGCTTAGAGTCTTTACTATTTTGAACTTAACTGATCTAAAACACATTATGGTGACATCTAATCATGTGGGATTTAAGAACTTCTCATAGTTACCTAAAGGTCTATTGGCATTCCCAAAATTTTGTTTCTATATTTCGAATCATTACAGTAAAAGTATTTTTTTGATCTTGACTTTAGCAGAGATATGTATTTATTAAATTAAAATACTATAAAGTAATACCAAATACGATAAAGAAATTTGGTATTATTACGAGCTACAGGACTCGAATTAAAATGTCGTTGGAAGTACTATAGAATTTATTAGAACTATACAAACACGTATAACACAGGTACAAATATAACTGGACACAACCAGTACAAACTGCACGATTCAATAACACGCGCAAAGTGCGTCACTATATAGCTTATCGAATGTACGTCTTGCTCGTATTGGAATCCTCGCTGGACTGCCTCACCACCCCCCCCCCCCCACTGTTCGGGCATCGTTTTATTATACTAAACTGTACAATACAACAATCGACCGCGTGGACTAAATTTTCCGAGAAACCGTAATCTGCACACCTGCGGCCATAAACAAGTACAATAACAATAGATTGTTTTTCTTAATTACAAATTTAAACACAAAATAAATAATAGAAGTCCAAATGCGAGAAAGGTAATACCTCTGTATTGTATTACCTGCATTACTTTCTGCAAAGTAAAACCAGGTGCGGTTTTACTTTGTCGGCGTGTAACAAAACTATAAAGTAATACCAAATACGACGACCTTTGGTATGTTATATTTTACGTGACTATGTCATGTAGAATACGAAACTTAGACCACCGTCTTCTATGGGTAAGGTTTCCAAAAGGCCGGCTATGCTGGTAGCTTTGTATTGCAATACTGTACCGCGACCGGAGGTGGGCACCAGTCTTTTGATTACCCAAAGAGACGATGAGAACTGTTTGATAGCTCTTTATAAAGGCTCATGGCCTCAGGATCCCATGTTCCAAGCGTCAGTGGTAAGTTGGTACTTAAACAAAGTAAAAATTGTAAGGTAAGGTACAAATTTTAAGGTAAGGTAAAGATGGTTAAGTAAAAACGGTAGGGTAAAATGTTAAAGCTTTCAATAAATATCTGCCATTAAAAATATAGTTTAACACAATTTTAAAAGTGTGATATCAGCTCCATAAAATAAGAATATAAACTGAACAGATGATTATGTTCAGAAATCAATGAGAAATGATTTACAAGCATGCAAATCCTATTATAATATGAACCCGTTACATACATAAACTATTCAAATACTTTATTTATTAGAATTTTTGTATATCATTATAGTTTAGGCTGATCACATTCGACGAATAATAAGTACGGTCATCCTAACGTAGGACATTATATAAAATACAAGTTAGACATTATATAATGTTGGCGTTAATGCAGGACCTTTTTTGATGACATATACACAAGAAAAGGTACTTACAAGCTCTTGTACTACCGCGAACAAATTTTACTTACAGATTGTTTTAGTATATTCAGTTTTATATATAATTTCATTAATAATTAATTGTATTTATGCTTTTTATTTTAAATTTTTTGAAAGGTTTCTATAATTTAGTTTTTTATATATATTAAAACAAATACGAACAAAAAATCATTTTCTTTCTATCGAATCTATTAATTTTCATGTCTTTGGATGGGTTTAACGGCGGCAGTATGTTCCGTAATATTAGTATAATCAATTATTCCGCGTATTTCATATTTTCCATTTTTTGTAAATTTAAAAATCAGTCAGTGCATCTTTCTACAACGCATGCATGCATGCGCGCCGCATCGATCTTCCTGTTTTTTGTCCATTTCAAGTGTTTTTCCAAAATATTATATTAGCTAATCAAGAAATCGTGCCAGTGACTGTGATTAACAATCCACAATCGAAGGGTTCCCGCAGCACAGCATACAAGGTAAGGGGTTGTGCATTTGTCATTTTAAAAAATTCGCACTCTAAACGGTACAACTATATTCCAATAATGATCAATTTATTGGTATACAAGTGGTCGCTCGTGATCAAAATTTGACCATAATAATTAATGTCAAAGATTATATTCCTTTACTCACAGATTTGGCCAAGGATGCACTGTTAATTTGACTTGAACAATTAACAAAAGAGTATATATATGTGTGTGTGTATCAAATACATGGTGGTCAAAAAAACATTACACTGTTTTTTTTTATTGATTTGATATATTTTTTACGCATAATTCAAAAAAATACGCATTACGCATAAATAAGTATTCGTCGCTTCTTCTATATATAAACTATAAGTGTGCGAAATTTCATACTCCTGCGTCCGCGCAATTTTCGTAAAAAGGGGTACAAAGTTTTTGCTTCACGTATTAATATTAGAATAACATTTTTTGGACTCATGTAGACCTCTCTTCAAAGAACACAAAATTCTTACGGTACCCTCTGTCTACATTAGGGAATTAGCAATTTTCGTAAAACAGAATCCAGATTTCTTCCCTACGTACGGAGAATCAAGTCAGAGACTACTGAGACCCTCCATAAAAAATCGACTTCTATATCCGTCGTGCAACCTGTCCTTACAAAAAAATTCTAATTTTATGGGTGTAAAAATATTTAATAATTTGCCTGCTGCCATAAAAAGTGCTAATTTGAATTTATTTAAAGTCAGTCTTCACAATTGGTTATTGGAGAGGTGTTTTTACTCGGTGCATGATTATTTTAATTGGAGCAAGATCTAGATGAGGCTGTATGACATTTATATGAATTTAATTATTTGACATTATTATCTTTTGACATCAATACTTTAATTTAATTTTCAATGGTTAACGTAAATAATATTTTAATTTTAGACTATGTAATATTTGTACACCCTATGGGTAATGACATGTGAACTCATATATGTAAAACTTAAGACCTGTATTTTTATGTACCATGTCATATGCAAATAAATTTCATTTCATTTCATTTCAATATGAAATTAAAGACAAGACAAATGTGCGACAGTGCTAAGCATCTAATTGGTACGTATAAAGACCAATATGTGTCGGTCGTCTGTGATATACCTAAACCAGTTTGGATACATCTTATTCCGTTTTAGAAATGCTAATAAATGATTTACGATTTTTTTCATTCGACAGTTTGTTAATCAATTCGACACGCTGTTTAAAAAATGTTTAGTATCCTATTTTTCACATGGCGACTTTGGATTTAAGATTCGTGTCATACTAATAATAGGTTTTTAATTGATATAAGTTAAAATTATGTGCCAGCTACTATCACATATGGCCTTATGGTCAATATATTAACTTTTATAGCTTTAGTCTTAACTCTAATTTGGAGTTAAGTAAATTATATATATACTTGCGAAAGTTTGTTGACCACAATGTGAACAATACTGTAATGTAATATTTTTTATTATGATTTCGCACGGTTTATGGATTTAGCCAGTATCAGATATTTTGAGATTGTAAAATTCTAATTCAAATCAAACACTGGATTAGACAGTCGTAAATCAATACTCTGCCATCAAATTTCATCCAGTTAGATACAGTAGTTCTTGACAAATATGTCTGAGATATGTAATTATAAAGACAGAGAACTAAGGCTGTGAAACTTTATAAATTCCAGAAAATTTTAAAATCGTTATAAATAATTTTTCGAAATTGTTTTTGTCGTGATAAATAAATCTCGCTCTCAGCCGTGGTACAAGCCATATTCGGGAGCAAACCCGGATGGGACGCGGTCTTCTCCTTTTGCGTAATCCTAGTAAAGGAGGAGGCGGAAAGGGAGTGTGAGCGTACGAGCTTGCTCTGCTCCCGCCAAAGAAGGACGTCATCGATATTAGGTCGTCATGAGTTCCACTGGGAAAAGGTTTCCCACCTGCCAAATATGCCGTCATGAGTAGGGCGCGTCGTATTCCGCGCGCGGTCTATACTCCTCCCGTGAGGCGGCCGAGTTTTTTAGCCGCCCCCCGTTGGATTTGAGAAGGACGACATCGGGGGCTATTTCCCCCCGGCAGTACATGTAGCCCTTGAAGCGCTGCCAAGCCTGCGTAGTTGGTCAAACGTCCGTTTTTCCCATAGCTCCGGCAAAAGGCGAAGGACGGAACACTATGGGGTTTTAGTGGGTATATCTAACTCGGGTGCTTCCCCCGCGGCGGTTGGCCGCGATCGGATTTCCCCCGTTAAAAAAAGGCTCATATATCTCCGTCAGAAACTCGTCCGGTAGCCATTACGTCACATTGAATTATCAGAGAACGATCAAATGTTTTGATTTGTATAACAGAAGTTTATTTTATAAACTGGTTTGGAAAAGTTACGCCAAGTAATATAACATCATGTTTGTACTGTGTTTAGTTATTTTTATCTAGTTACTACTAACATTTGCCTGCGGCTACGCTCGTGTTAAAAATGGATATGTACTTATGTCATAAAGTGGTCATGTTATCTATATCTTAAGTACATAGATACATAACTTCACGCCAAGTCCCTTGCGGGGTAGGCACGAACAACAGAGCGCCATTCAGGCTTATTCTTACACACCTCACTTGCTTCTTTGACATTCATAGCTCTTGTCATGCACGCTCGTCTGTCTGTTCTTAAGGCTCCCGACATCATAAAAATGAATGTTTGTCTGTATATCCTTTATAGAATTGTAAACTATACATTTGATAATGTTTAGCAAAGTTGTTGTGCATGAGCCAGAGAAGGTTTCTGAGTTGGTTCACAATTGGACGCGGTAGGTGGCGCTGCTGTCGGCATATCGATTGAAGCTTTTCCGGGCAGGATGACGTTTGCCAGGACAGCTAGTACATAAATAAAAATCAATCGTAGAAATGTATTTACGCGCATAACTTGAGAACGACTATACCGAATGTGATTACTTTTTTGTGTGTATTTGAGTGGGTCCCCGGATGGTTTAGATTCACAATTGGAGGATTCCATTAGGAGGAACTAGAGCCGGGTCCTAGATTTTTATTTTTCAGGACAGGACAAGGTCTGCCGGGACCGCTAGTAATTCTTATAAATGTCAAATCGAATTTTTAATTCAATATGCCAATCATAAATACCAATAACGCCATCTAGCGAATATATAACAAACTCATCATCATGGCAATATACATTAAAATTGTTGCTGTTATTCTTGTTGTCATAACGATGTAGAGAGACAGAAATAGACCATAGTTACAATATTTTCTAGGCAATAATTGTATTGACGATAAGGCCGTCTATTGAGACGGCCTTATCGTTCAATGCGATCTCTTTCAGGCAACCTAAATAAAAGAGATTTGAATCAGGAAATATGTGCAGGAAAAAAACTAAAACTTCGTTTAAAAAAACCGACTTCAAAAACTAAAAAACTAAAATGTATAAAATAACTTATTTCTAAAGCTATTATTATTAATATATATTATCTAAAACATCTTAAAGTCGGTGCTTAGTAATTTTCAAAATATAGTAATGTTTATGTTTTACTCTGCACCGACTTCAAGATGTTTTAGATAATATATATTAATAATAATAGCTTTAGAAATAAGTTATTTTATACATTTTAGTTTTTTAGTTTTTGAAGTCGGTTTTTTTAAACGAAGTTTTAGTTTTTATTTGTTGCTTTTTAGTGTCTAGTATGGGAGGACCTACGAAATGTGCCGCGCTTCTTAAAAAATATAGGTCCCAAGAAACGGGAACAAAAAAAAGTTCGTAAGATAAAAACTACCGGGGAATCACGTAAATCGAATCATAAATCTCAGAGTAATCGGTGTACATATGGAACGAAGTGAAAATTATTTTCATGAAAAATGTTCATAAAATGAAAACTACTAGGCCAAACTATGTAAAATTTATAGGGGACCAATTGGAAGCTATTGCGCGTCGAACAAAAAAAGAATCACAAATCACGGAGTTATCGGCGAACATACATAAAAAAAGCACACAAAAAAAAATCCCTACGAATTGAGAACCTCCTCCTTTTTAGAAGTCGGTTAAAAAAACAATAGATACATGAATACTCAATACATTTCAAAATACATAAGTTATTACAATAAATGTATTAGCATGATTATATTGTGTTTATCAGACATTATTGGATTATTTTTGGACAAATGGTGCTTTCTGAGCAAATTTCTAAATACTGGTAAGGATTTGGCCTCTATGACAGTTAGAGGCATATTCTATGCCATCAAAATGACGTCATTCAAAGCCGTAATCGAGTATTGTACTGTTAGGAACAAAATGGAGTAAGAGTAATAACTTAAAGTAAAGATTTTACTGTTTAATTTATCTAGAGCGAATTAGCAAATTTCACAAATTGAAATTTAAATGTTTCTTATTTTTTTCATCGTTCTTGTGAGGCAGTCATACAGTAACATTTCTATTTATTTAAATAAATTGCCAAATTAAATTTCTTTATATTTTCGGATAATTAAATGTCATCACCTTGTTTGCTACAGAAATTTATATTAATTTTATTTAAATCCTTTTAATCTCTACATCTAATAAGCAAGCCTACTGTTACTGACCCCTACGACCAGGTAACAATAACATCAATCTAAATAAATAAATATTTATATTAGCAATATTATTGAATAATTAATTCAAATATCTCTTAAATAAACTTCCAAATCCCTTCATCCATCGCTGATTCGTATTATAAACTATATTTTCAAATTAATAAGGCTTAAAATTGCCTACATATAAGCCTGTTTAGCATTTTATTTGCGGCTTCAAACTTAATAATAAAACCTTATTGTTAAGGCATTAGAGTTGAAATTTGAAATGATCATAAATTGGCGATAGATGCAACGTCATAGCTTTGTACCGAATGGCCTTTAAAGTTAAATGAACTCAGATATTGAACTTTGAATTCTTTGAAATTGTTTTGAATTTACACTTACAAATCGAGCGTAGAGTATAGAAAAAAGTAGAATTTTTACAAGCTTGCAAATGAGACGCTAAAGCAAACATAGTTTTCGTTTACGATATTCAAGTTTTTTTTATATCTACCGTAGAGGAAGAAACCTAAGAAAAATAAACTACCAATAAAAAAGTAACTCTTAAAAGGTTCTAAATATTTCATATCACTACTAAATAAAACCCCAAGCTATTTACGGTCCCCTTTAATATTTTACACGAATGTGTATTGTGTATGTATACTTCACATCATTATTTTCTTTGCTCACGGCAACTGAAAACTGGCCGAATCTTCAAAATAAAAATCAAATAAAATGTCATGCTTAAAACCTTTAAAACATAATTTGTATTACGAATATACTAGTATTGTTATCTATTTATTTTTATACCAAATCAGTTAAAGATTAATAACTTTTTAAACCCTTGAATATTTTACTTGTATAAAGACGTTATTTTTGAGCCTGGCTAGATACGCCAAACATATAAAACCATATTTAAAATATAAACCATAAACATAATTATTCTAATTATAGAATACATTTTTTCATAGAAAATAAGATCAAGTAGAATATCAAGTCGAATTATATCCGGATGAAGGATATAGGGAAAGCCTTAATACAATATATAAATTTTGAAAAACAATGTTGAAAATTTCTCAACACAGTTGTTTACTCCTTCTAAATATTTATGATACTACATTTACTTATCTGCTTGCTAATGACATTGTATAACTGGTAATTCTAAATGGGGCTATTTGTTCCATTCTTAATTCCTCAAAGGTGTTGAAAATGGCAGCTCTGTTACCGATAAAAGCATTTAATGGGTTTTCTTAAACGGTATGTTCGATTCAGTCGCCAAATATATTACATTAAGAATTTAATTAAGGAAATTATTAATAGTTTGCTTTACTTTTTAGAGTTTCTCAAATAGTTTGGCAAAAACGTACCTTTCATAAAGCGTCCGTCCGGCCATTTATCTATGAACAGCACAATCACTTATATCGAAAAACACTAGATTTTGACGCGATAAAGCCATGCTGGATCAACTGGAAATCATGATTTCAACTTTTAGGACCGGCTAGATCGATGTAATACCACGCTTTCACAGAATATCGGCGTAAGATTATGAGCTCGTATTTCGTACGATGAGCGAGAGTTGTGATGGCTTACTTGCCCTTATCTCTCCCATCCTATTCCCTTCCATCCCTGTATCCCATCTCTTGTATCATCTCTTAAAGGCTGGCAGCACGTTGGCTTATATTTGGTTTTGTAATCGCGTTTATAGATGACGGTAACCGCTTTTCAGTGCGTGGGCCGTCTTCCTATTTGCTAGCTTTGCAATAAAAAATATTCACCAGAGGTGGCGATCATCCAGAGCGACAAATGTCCTACCTTTCTGTGGTTTTATTTGTCACCTCTTACTACAGCCCGTTTGGCTGCAGAAATTAGTTATTTCTCCATTCCTGCACGGATATACACTTAATAAAAAATACATTAACTACAATAATTACAAAAGCAAGTTTAAGCTAGATAAATAAGAAGAAAAAATTTGAAGTGAAACTTCTTAGAACCGTTGTGATTTGAAACTCGATGAAACGAAAAAACGACACTAAGAATAGATGAACATATAAATCTATAGGATTAAGTGTGCGAGAGAATGAGATAGAAT
The DNA here is from genome assembly GCA_949752895.1 of Dendrolimus pini. Taxonomy (NCBI): domain Eukaryota; kingdom Metazoa; phylum Arthropoda; class Insecta; order Lepidoptera; family Lasiocampidae; genus Dendrolimus; species Dendrolimus pini. Next base: position 13,336,004 of record OX457145.1, on the reverse strand, counting down.
ACGTTAAATTTAATCATTTAAACACTATTGCTCATACAAATAGAGTTGAAAATGTTTTGAAGATTTTCGTTAAAACTTAAAATTTCGCGTTTTAAAGATTAAATATATTATTATATATATGGAAGATGGGACGACCATTAGTTTGGGACGCAACGTGCGTTGACACTTTGGCAGTGTCCCATCTTCCTGATACATAAAGCGCCGCAAAAATGTATCCGTTGGTAGTGGATACATATTTGCGGCTTTTGGTGTAAAAACTCTCAGGCCATGAGGCCCAGAAGCCCATCGCCTTTATCGAGACCTATTAAAACGGTTGATAGATGTCTCACGAAACCAAAACGCGGGCCTGTATTTTGGGCAACGCACAAGCAGCGCCATACAACGTGGTAATGCGGTAATGGTAGTAATGAAATGTGACGTCAGAAAATTTAGAATCCATCCCACCCTATTTGTAGTTGTTCGGGTGCATAAAAATTTGCTTATTCCATTTGCTTATTTACACAGTTTTTAGTAAAAAAAATAGCTTACATTATTTTTAAATCCTGTGATACTCTGTGTCCCGGGAATTTCAAGTCAAGCATGGACATAGTCGCAAGCATATCATCGTACTACATAAGTTAACGCGCGCGAATTTGAAAAATCGTTTCTGTTGACGCTTTTGTTCACGTTGGCTCTGGCTACTTATTCTGAGCCTACAATATAATTATGGGTCCTATATTACCGTCAATTGAGAACGTTCCCAAACGCGTTCCCATGTTTCTAAACAAAATATTTGTTTCTTTTAATGAGATACGGTACTTCGTTGTTAAGCACTACTAATCAATCTTATTAAAACAAAATTATGTGATAGTAATAAATACATGTTTACTCTACTAGAAGTTTAATACGCATCTAATGTATGCAAATGACATCATTATAGCAGTTTAACGGAATAATAAACCCATTTATCTTAAGTGGAAAACAAGCGGTAATTTTTTTATTAATGGTTATAGGAAATGGTGTGTGTTTAATGTGAAAGAAGAATATTAGGCACGAGAACCAACCAGTCATAAATATAACGGTCCGACCACGTCCTTGAGCTTAAGAGGCCCATTCAATATCCTGCAGTGCAGTCCTGCAGTGAGCGGAGGTTACAAGGGTTAAGAATCATTCTACTTGGTGTTCCAGGACGCATTGCAGGCTACAATAATATTTACAGTCCCACATTTCGCGGCGGATTAAGCTGACTGCCATTCAGGATAGCCTATGGGCCCCTGTGACGAGTTAATCGAAGGTATTAATGGGTAGCTATTGTATAAACAATGTCTACCAAAAAAGCATAAAATAAATATTCCACAACGAAATGAAATTTAATGAAATTTAATGAAATGAAATGAAATTTATTAGCATGTAAGTAAGTAGTACATGGTACATATGAAATGACTAAATTACAGAGAACAATCCAAATGGCGTCGCAAAGGAAACTCTCTGTTTCCCGCGCTAGGTCTCCTTAGAGCTTGTGTGGCGGAAAAACAAAACATCTTGAAATCAGTGCATTTTGCAAATTTATTGTGAAAACATTCATTTTATGCTTTTTAGTTACTTTTGAAGTAGTTTTCGTTTGTAAGTTCCGTATATGGTATCGAATAACAGTGAAATTTATATGAAACTATTCTGAATCTAACACATAAATTATAATCAAAATCGTTTCAGAAACAAAAAAGTTATGGCTGAAAGTCCTCAAATACTCCACATTTCTAGACAGAAATATAGAGTAGCTGAGTTTTTTCAAGCATTTTAAAAATCATTAAAATCAGACTATTTTAATGATTTTTCTGCTATATATTCGGAACCTAAAGTCCAAACTCAGTAAAATTTATATATGAATTTTGAAGCTTTACTCAACCTATCGCAAAAACAATTATCAAAATCAGCACAGAAACAAAAAAGTTATGACTGAATATAAAAAATAATAATAAAAATATATTTACGTGGCGAACTAAGAACGTCCTCCTTTTGTTAAAACGCAGTGGACACTTCACCTCTACGCGACTCTTTCTAGTTCGTAGACTACCACAAGTAGTTTCGTATAGACACTAGAGCGTTACAGTTACTCTGTACGAGCTCCCGTGACGCCTCGTAAAAGCGCTGTAAATGGGGCGCAGGTTTAGGTGTAGTGGGTAGTTCAGCAGTTGATTCTCGCGACAGCTTCGCTTTAGAAGCAAGCGTGGAGAACCGGTCGCTGAGAGTCCCACACACCCTCGATGCTGGCCTTATGCCTAGGCCCTTCCCCCGAAGGGTCCAAGGATGGTGTCCAAAAACTTTCCGACTGTGTTATAAAAAAAAGGGTCCACGTATGATCATTATACCGATCCGATCATCATATCCGTACGGCAGTCGCGTATCATGGTCACCTGATTGGATGGGTGATAATGCGCGATCATGATACAGCCTTGATACGCCGCTGATACGGTACGCGATACGGCCCGTTCCATTTCGAGTCGGTTTTTGTCCGATCATCAAAGGAGATATGGATGCGGCACGGTTTTGCGCATATCAGTCTAAACAGGTATGATACGGAGTAAATTAAAGACGTCCATAACTAGATACGGAGCTTGATACGGTACGACGAATGTTAAGGTGATACAGCGGTCGGATCGGGCAAATGATACATATTTGGACCCAGCTTTACTGTATCTACTCCGTTATAGTTTCGGCTCGCAAATGAGTCTTAAGACGTACAGCAGTGCTAACGTCCTTGAGGATTGTTAAGTACTAATTATTCAGAAAATAATAGGGATTCCATAGACGCGCTCGTTTTTCAGGTGCATTATTATTTTATTATGAATAAAATAAAGTAATAATTTACAAAAAAATATATCACTCTTTTAGAAACATGAAGACATTTTTTTATCCTGTTTTGATAAAAATTGAAGGAGTAAAATAGTTTCATGTCTATAATTTGGAGATGAATTACTGTTTTTTTCTTAATCTAGAATAACTTTAGAAAAGTTACGAAAAACAACGTAACGTCATGTCATGTCGTGAAGATTTGTGATTTTTTTATTATATATTAATTTGTAAATACCTATGAAAAGTTGTTTTGTTGCCATCCTACTTTTTTATTTTTTTACAACCTTTTGCGACAACAGGGGGCCTTAAAACACCGATGTAGACGGCACTGCCGTCACTTTTAATGGGTCCATGACCAAAGGACAAAGGCAGTGGACGTTTGTCACTTCTGACGAACCTTTCCTAGTTCATGTACTACCAGACTCTCACTCAATTAATTTATTATTTAATAATAGATTTTGAAAGCGAAACATTTTGCTTCCGTAATTAATTAATTCTTTATATAATTAATTATATCTCTAAAACTTAACATCTATGTAGGTGGGACAATAAATAAACTTAAACCCATTAAAACCTAAGCATTCGTTTAAAAATTAAGAAATAAATAACACATTACAAGATATCTATCAATTTATTGCTTTGCAAATTTCTTTTAAAGTGGTTTATGAGACGTGCGATTAATTTCTTGTTTTGATAACAAGCATTTCTAAAATTTCACACTTTGACTTGCTATTTTGAATGTTTCGCGTGATTACTGCAACTGTGGTTTGGTAGTATCACCTCACAGCCGGTTGTTATATCTTACGCTGTATATAGAAATCTGTATAAAAAATGTCATAAATAGTTTTAATAAATAAAACAAACTTATTGCCGGTTTCTATATCTTATTATCTTTCTATTCTTGGTCGCGAAGGCTCCAATGCTTTATACGCGTTGATTTTGCCAATGTTACTCCAATGAAATCTTACAATTTAAGGGCCGAATATTGCATTTGTTAGAGGACGCAATTTTATTTTTGGGTCATGTGTGGGGGTCAGTAGAAGCTTAACCTCAAGTTTGTGGGGTCGCCACCCTTGTCCCCCGTCCGCCATCTTGGAAAAAGTGGTGAAAACACTTTTTTCACGATATCTCGGAAACTACGCGTCTTACAAAAAATTTGTAAAGTCATAATTTGTAGCAAATTGTTTTGCCTACAAATATGTTCATATAACATTTTTCCCTAAATTAAAAATTAAAGAAGTTATAAGCAAAAATGTGAGAATTTTTTTATTCATTCCTAACTCTTTTCTTTACCATAGAACTTACCAAATTTAACTTATCGAGTGTTAAGCAGGTAGAAAAGATCCCCCGTTTTCTCCGCCACCTATGAGGTAGAGTCTGTAGGCGCATTTTTTATGTCTGTTCTGGCGAAACATGCAGCAACATTATGGAGATATAAAAGTTAATGGAAGAAAATGAATTTGAAGATGAACTTCCAACTATGACTCCAATTTTAACTCCTGTCATTCCTCAAACTTTCACATTTGACGTTGATTTAGATTCTGAACCCTCCCTGGACTATCAAAGAAAAGTCGATTAGAGTAGCTAGCTAATAAGTGATTAAAAATATTATGATGTCGAGGATTACCTTATAAGCAAGATGTCCGTGGAGTAGGCCTACTGGGGATACCACGTAAAAAAACGCGCCTACGGACTCTACCTCATAGGTGGGGGGGAAACGGAGGACCTTTTCTACCTGCTTAACATTCGATAAGTTAAATTTGGTAAGTTCTATGGTAAAGAAAAGAGTTGGGAATGAATAAAAAATTCTAAATTTTTTGCTCATAACTTCTTTAATTTTTAATTTAGGGCAAAAAGTTATAGGAACATATTTGTAGGCAAAACAATTTGCTACAAATTATGACTTTACAAATTATTTGTAAGACGCATAGTTTCCGAGATATCGCGAAAAAAGTGTTTTCACCCCTTTTTCCAAGATGGCGGCCAGGTGACAAGGGTGGCGACCCCACAAACTTGAGGTTAAGCTTCTATTGACCCCCCACACATGTCCAAAAAATAAAATTGCGTCCTCTAACAAATGCAAAGCTCATGTAACATTTCAATGAAGTATGTCGGAGTGACTATGTTTAAATTACAGGTGGGGGTGGAATTAACAGAATACCGAAATCAGGCGAATCTACGATTGAAACTATATTGTCGGGCGATTTTGGCGAGATGGTAATAATAGATCGAGGAGTTATAGCTGCACACTCTCCAAAGTGTATCTGATAGAAAAGCGATTTCTTAAAGTTGACAATGCCTCGTAGATTACACCGGCCGACATGATTTTTTTTTCTAAGATATAATAAATTTTTTCCATTAATTTTATAGTACTGATAACGAAACCAGACCTCATTTTATCGTATCACATCAGATTTTTAAGAAAACGAATATATTCGCTATTTTTGATTATTCAGTAATCATTAATCAGTAATAATTGTGGAGATCTGAAAATTATAACTATGCTGTTAGGTCAGCAGTCAAGATACACGAGATATCCTTGTTTTTTATGCGAGTGGGACAGCAGGGCACGAGCAAAGCATTACGTCTAAAAACAATGGAATCCTCATACAAATCTGAAACCGGAAACCAAAAATGTTATACGAGAAAATTTAATTGATCCTAAGAAAATTTTATTACCTCCGTTTCATATTAAACTCGGTATGATGAAAAAGTTCGTTAAGGCATGAATAAAGAAAATGATAGTTTTAAATACTTGAGTAAAAAAATTTCAAGGTTATCAGATGCAAAAATAAAAGGAGTGTTCCATGGACCACAAATAAGATCTTTGATGACCGATGAAAAATTTGATGAAACATTAAATACAATTGAATCAGAAGCTTGGCTGGCGTTCAAAGATATTGTCAACAATTTTCTAGGAAGTCTCAAACACCCTGACTATAAAAATATTGTAGCAAATTTATTAAATAAGTATAAAAAATTGGGGTGTAATATGAGTATAAAACTCCATTTTTTAGATTCACATTTGGATTTTTTCCCTGATAATCTTGGTGATATAGTGAAGAACAGGGTGAAGGGTTTCACCAAGACATCAAAACTATGGAAACAAGGTGGGTGGCTTTTTGGTGGACAAGGGCGATGAAATGTGAATATGATGGCTGATTACTGCTGGTCAATAAAACGTGATATTATTGACGATTCCCATAAAAAAATTTACTCCCAGACGTAATTTTACAGCTAAACGCAAAAGATCTCACGCAAAATAGCTTCATAGCAACTATTGTACATGATATTTTCTGTAGAAGTTTTCAAATATATGTATTTATAATATAATGATTGATTTCTTTCTTAAAATTAAAAAAAAACTGTTTTTCTTGTTTGTAAAAAAATCTGATGTGATAGAGTAATTATGTAGGTAATTTTATGTTTAAAATACTATAAATTAGTGATATTTATCACTCATGTCAAAACAACTTTCAATAAGTCTTCATTTGTCGGCCGGTGTTATCGATGTTTTTATTGGTTCCGGATCGAGTTCAGTTTTATTGTTTAATTAAATAAAATATGTTTAAATAAAAAATGTATTCATTCAAATATACCTAACCTAACCAAATCATAATTTGCAGTAAACCTGCGAAAAATCGAAATGAGCGAAATGTGTGCTGAGACACATGTAGAAGTGAAACTTAAACGGACAAGTGGAAAAATGAATGGCAACGGACAAGTGTCAAAACGAATCGCAACAAAATTTTAACTTGAAGTTTTATGGGCAGATTGTTAATGAACTTGTCAAATTTGAAAAACTGTCCATAAAACTTCAAGTTAAAATTTTGTTGCGATTTGTTTTGTCACTTGTCCGTTGAAGTTTCACTTCTACTATGTATCCCAGGACACATTTCGATTTGTTTGAATAGAATAGAATATCGTTTATCATTTATTGCATAAACTGTCACATACATATAATTTAAAGAAGATGTTGTGTTCTTTGTTGGAACAACAGTTTGTCCTTTCAAACGTGCAATACAGTCTGTTTATAATGTTGCCAGGCCATTATAAATACAATGCTATTATATTATCTTGTCATTAATTTTCTGTGTTATTTGTCACAAAATTATCAAAAAAAAAGAAATATATTAGAAATACTTATACAAATCTAACATTAGTTAACTAGTCAATATAAAAATTATTATTATACCATTATAAGTCATAAATTATGGTTTAATTATTTATCTACAATTAATTCATTACATTTTATTGTTTATCAAAATATTCTGCAAAGGAGTAAAAGCACCTGTTAATTAACCATTCTGAGAACTTTGTTTTAAATAATGGTATGCTTTTAATTTCCTTTAGACGTGAGAGCAGCTTATTATATATTAAGATTGCCATGCAGTAAACATTAGTTTTGTACAACGACAGTCTAATATTTGGTAAAACAAGCTTTCCTTTATTCCTTATGCTTCGTGTTTGTTTACTGTCATTTAATTCAAAATTATCACTACGTTTCTTTACAAATACGCATCTTTCTTTCTTTGTATATAAACACGGTAGAGGTAATAAAGCTAAATAATTAAATGAGAGTTTACAGCTATCTAAAAAACGGATACCTGTAATTGCTCTGATACATTTCTTTTGTACAATATTATTGTATTGTATTATTATATTATATTTGTATTATTGTATTGGGTTTAGTTATTTAAAATGAATTACTCGTGTGGTGTAAGTATTTTTATATTATTAATCGTTGAAATCCATTCAGATAAATCGATTATTTATGATAATCAATAACTTATTATTTTCTGTGACCCTATTTTTAAGATTTCTCGTCTTCCAGATAGAATTAAGGGCTGATGTTTTTCATTTAACAATAGAATTAAAGCCATATCTAACTTATTATATTTCTTTGATTCAAAAGTCCCGTTACCTTTTCAAAATCGCAAGTTGTTTGTTCAACAAAGACAATATTATTTCAATTAAGCAAAAATATATTTAAGATCATTATTAATGGAGTTACATTAAGCTTTTATGTAAAACACATGATCTATTAGGAAACCGGCAAGCCCACTTAACAACTACTCAACATTGACAGTTGATTAATTCCTCGTTTATTTGGCTATCGTAACGCGATTGTAACTAAAAACCCCACACAGATTTGGCGACAGACATGGCGTCATCGTATCAATTAGTCTCCTATTGTCTTTATACCTTATTTATTATATTTAATAGAAAACAAAATAGAATAATTTATTAACAAAAATGTATATACAGAATAAGATCTTAGGTTATTGTAGTATCAATACATAATCTATGTATTAATACGTGAAGCAAAAACTTTGTATCACTTTTTACGAAAATTGCGCGGACCACGGAGTACGAATTTTCTCACACTTGTAGTTTATATAGAGAAGAAGCGACGAATGCTATTTTTATTTAATTATGCACAAAAAATACATTAAATCAATAAAAAACATTACACACCCTATCATGTATTTTGCATATACACGCATATATACTCTTTTGTTTATTGGGCCCATAACCTATTGCACTATAATAGTGTCATGGGAAGGCACCAGTAAAACCATAAGAATTTTATGAAAAATTTATTTCTCATGTACAGATCGTCCTCACAGCGGAGAAGGGGAAAGGGGCAAACGCAGCACCACGAGGAAATAGTGTTACATCTATTAAAACATGCTAGGGTGTGAAATTCATAATACCAACAGTTCAAGTCAAATTAACAGTGTAGCCTTGGCGAAATCTGTGATTACAGAAGTACAGTCTTCAACATTAATTATCATGGTCGAATTTCGATCACGGGCGACCACTAGTATTCAATAATTCGACAATCCAACAAATTCTCGCAATAGAGAATCTTTCATACCTAGAATGATGTGTTGTGTTTGATTGTAATAAAAAAAAACACCTGAATTTCTATAGAGAAGACGGCGGGCCAAGTACTGCCTATTTGGGATGCGAACGTCAAAACTAGTAAGACTATCAAAAAACAATTGCCAGACTTTCGGACACACTAAGCTTTTTTTGCGTGCACAACACACCCTAACTTGATTGATAACACCGGACAATAAATAAAAAGTGGTCCGTACTTTTGACTAGACCCATTTACTCTTATGCCATCTTTCAGATTATAAAAAGACTTCTTCAATAAAATTCCGCATGAAGTGTTAGATCTGCCCTTCAGTAAATTTAAAGCTAAATTGAAAAGTACTTTGCTTAGAAAGGGATACTACACTATTGAAAAATATGTAATAAAAAAACTGCATTTACATAGTTGCTCGCTCCAGCCTTTTATACTATCTTGTGTATGACTTTTTTTATTTTGTATAACATGTAAGAAATCTATGGAGATTAGTCGCAATATTCTTAGTGTCTTTATTGTTACGGTAACAATATTTTTTGTTTGTTACAACTCTATTTATTCTTTGAAAAGTAATTGCAATTCAACTTCTACATATTAAAAAAACAAGTATGAGATAATATATAAATAATTATGATGAAAAAATCTCTTTAGCTAGAGGTGTTGCTGGGAAGTTTCTTGACGCTTCTTCTCCTTTGAATAGCGATAACACATTGCGAAGCGGTTTACATAGAATAGGAAGTAGATTTCAATTTTGTCTTACATGTATGACCTTCAAAAAGTGTCCCCCAGTGGAACTCATTTTGAATTTGAATTATGTAATCCGAATCAGTTTGACCCATACACCCTCAAAATTGATGGTGAAACAATTGACTATTTTAAAACTCGATTAAATTGCACTACTTTTCAGCCAGGTCTTCCTTTGTCTTTGTGTTCAGATATCTTTGACGAAGTATTGTTAAAGTTTTCTCGATTCCTTAAATACCTACAACCAGATATCTTAGAGCTCTCAAATACTTACTTCCAGATTATTATTTTTTTATTGCAGGTCAGCGGACAGGCAGACGGCCCACTAAATGGAAAACGGTTACCATCGCCTATGAACATTTGCAACACCAAAGGTGCTATAAATGCGCTGCTGCTCTCTTAAGGAAGACTGGAACCTGGTCACTAATGCCGGAACACAAAACAAGATTGTTATGAAGACATACTTTAGACCAGAGGTGGTAGCCATCCAGTCGGGTAAATGCCCTACCACCTGGCTGTGGGTTGTTTTGTCGCCTCTTACGACAAGCCGCCCGGCCGCAGGAAATTGTATTCTTTCTCCGTTCCTGCACGGACAAAAAAAATGGCTAGGAGCTCTCAAATATCGACTTCCAGATGTCTAAGATCTTTCTAGCTATTAGTTACACTAACTCGATTAGCGACATTTAGCATATAATATTAATCGAAGCACTACATTAAAGTATTCAGATTATAGTAATCTTCTTCCATGTTATTATGAATACCAAATTTTATTAGTGTCACAGCAGGTTAAATGAGTTTCATAAAGGAAACGATTAGGCAGTTAAGGATTTTACGACTTATAAATAAAATAAAGACATAAAAATAAAATTAATTGAATTAACTTAAAATAAAAGTTTTATGGCCATATTTTATGGCCTTGCAGAATTTGTTTGAGATTTTAATGTTTTTATTTAGTTAAAACCGTAAAACTAGCTTTATCCACCACTTTCTTCACTGTATTTTATATTCGTATCTTCTAAATCTTGTAATATAACAAACTGAAATATACAAGAAAATTGAAGAAAATTTGCTTTTTTAATTTCTAAAATATTCACTGTAATTAGATGAAAAAAAAATGTTGCACGCAAAGGTGGAAAAACGAATGGTAACGGGCAGATTGTTAATGTACTTGTCCAATTTGAAAACCTGCCCATAAAACTTCAAGTTAAATTTTTGTTGCTATTTGTTTTGCCACTTGTCCGTTGCTATTCGTTTTTCCATTTGTTAGTTGTGATTTGTTATTCCACTTGTCCGTTGAAGTTTCACTTCGATGGACTATGTGTCCTAGCACACATTTCGTTTTTTTTTTAGCTATAGTACATATCTGGTGGAAAGGTACCCTAAGTGCTGTAATCAAGATAGTGATTCCATCATGGTTCTCCCACGTACAAGTCCATATCTAAATCCAACGAAAACATTTTTATGAAACCTACACATCCAGGTAACCAACGTGCTCAATCCGCCATGTACAAGCTTGACAGTAGGTCCTGTCTGTGCCCCCAATAAATAAGGATCGTAAAAGTGGGACGTTATGGCTATGACATTTATTATGAATGAATGAATGAAAACACTTTATTGTCACCAAAAATTAAAACTAGGTAAAGTAAATATTGATCAAACGGCGGCCTTATCGCTTAAAGCGATCTCTTCCAGGCAACCACCTAAACTAAGGAAAATTTTAAGACAACAGTCGCGGTGAAGACAATAAACATGAAACATTCCAAGAATAAATGAAAAATAAATAATAATATACTTTATATAACACACAAAAATAGGATATTATAAACATCTTCAAAACATACATTCCTTATCTCACAATTGATTTAAAGTATCTTAAATAAATTATGTTGGGAATAAATTATAAGATGCTAATTTATGTATATTAATGATTTTAAATTCAGTCGCTATTTTTATGTAAAATTGGTTTTTTCATCATTTTTGTCACTCAATTTTATATGTTAATGTGCATTTCGTAAATAATTTTCTAATTAACAGAATGGTAAGGTTTATGGTCTTTATTACAATTTATTATTTTAATCCGTATAAAGTTCAGCTTTCAATAGTTTCCAATTGTTATACATATTCGACTCGAATTAAAATAAATGCCGTTAGAATTACTATAGAGTTTATTACAACTGTACAAACACGTATAAACAAGTACAAAATAAAACTGGATGCAACCAGTTCACACTGCACGATTTAATACAATTCAACACGCGCAAAATCCGTCAACTATGTCGCTAATCGAAAAGTATTACACAGTATTGTAGTCGTCGCTTGACTGCCCGACCCTATATATGATAAGTTTGTATGGATTCAAGATTTCTTATATAACAAATAGGTTCTCGTTAGACCATTTCATGACAGGGTAACACACATTCATCCATTTAAAGGAATAGGATAGGCAGGGTACCCTATTCGAGTAATAAGGTTATTCTTCTAAAGGCCAAATTTTCAATTAACAGATTAAAGTTATTCATATAATAAAGTAGGTATAACATGAAAAAATTAAAAACGTCAGTTGCTTGAATAAAACAGTTGAATGGTTTCATTTTTGAATTCACTCAGGTTATAAGTCGTAAGTATTTATTTAGTACAATAATATACAATTGTATATATGTACACGTCATATACATTTACAATTTTCATGAAAGAAAAAATACACAATTTCATTAAATAATTTTTAAATTTTAAAATCCTATATTGAGTAAAGCGTCTGCTCGATAAGAAAACTATTTAATCTCTTCTTAAAAGAACCGAGAGATAATTTATTATATACATAGCTCTTTTATGTCATAGTTGAGCAAGCTGTGGAATGAGCACTTTTCCCAGAGCGCTACAAAATGGGGATCTTCAAAAAGGGCTTAAACAGATTTTTAAAGTCTCAACGAGGTAGACTTAGTATTGCAGATGTCCATGGGCGACGGTAGCCGCTTGTCATCAATTGGACCCGTCTGCCAGTTTGCCTGTAAGCAAACATTAAAAAAAAACACTATTTACTTATATATTTCTTATTAAAATGTAAGTAATCGCACAATAATTATGTATATCACCATCGCCACTTCTAATCAGCAATATTCTTGCAACAGGTAGTCTCGAAGAGATCGCTTTTTCAGAATAATACAAGTTCATAAGTTTTCTGTAATGGTGTACATTAAAGTGTTATCTATCTATCTAATTTACTCCACTGATAACTTTTATCTGACGATTGATATATTGGCACTAAACTGTCACATACCAATCCTACTTCTGAGTGATTTGGAAGTGATTTGTATCTAATTTCCATAATGATAGCTTTACGTCAAAAAGAATTATTTTATGGAATGTTATACCTACCGCGATATAAACCATGGCTAATTAGTCCCAGCTGACGAAGCTAATTAAAATATTTAAAACGTTGACAGATTACGTTAATTAACCGCGTGAGAGTATAAACAGACGTTTAATATTGTCAATTTTACATAAATCATGAAATTTAATGCCGTTTAGTAGTTGACAGATGGAAGTATCTAATAATGTCTACGGTCGCCTGTTTTACTTACAAATAGCTATGTTAAGGTTCTGTGGCTTTTTGAAAAATACAGAAGCATTATAACGTGATGCAAAAACTATGTACCCCTTTTTACGAAAATAGCGCGGACGGAGTATGAAATTTCGCTCAGTTATAGTTTATATAGAGAAGAAGCGACGTATGCTAATATTTTTTAAAAATTATGCATAACAAATACATTAAACCAATACAAAACACTTACATAAACTTCCATGTATTTGCACATACGCTATACACTCTTTTGTTTATTGTTAAAGTCAAATTAACAGTGTAGCCTTGGCGAAATGTGTGATTATAGAAGTATAGTCTTTGACATTAATTATTATGGTTGAATTTCGACTATGGGCGACCACTAGTTCTTATAAAACGTCTTGTGTGTTTGTCTAGTGCTATATTTATGATAGATTATTTATTTCTCAGCTTAAAATCTATTTCCGTCTCAATCCAAATAAGTTAATAATTTAAAAGAAAAAACTTATTGAGGTCCGCGACTACCAGTTTTTGATTAATTGGGTTCTAAGAAATATGTCCAAATTAACTGTAGATGTATGCAGCCGGCATAATATCAGCAGCTGTCGTATAATATAACATTGTTTTTATCTAATACTGCGATAATATTGGTGAGGAATTATACGGAGTCGTAATGGCCAAATAAATAAACGTGAAACTATAATCTTTTTGGATTTCGAATAATAACTTTTTAATGTATTTGACATACCCGGGGTCCAATTATGCTATATCAATATCGTGGCGTTGCTCAAATATTCAAAGTATGATTCCATTGCGATAGTGTCAAAAATACGTTTTCTACTAAATCCACAATATCTTCTCAATACCGTCGGGGTGGAATAATAGTAAATTTATTATTTATTTAGGTTTGTGGCTTGGCAGCTAAGCCTTTAAGGCAGATCTTAGATTACAATATAGTGTCTTCATTTTCTTATATGCCTATGGGCCTGTACTGTAGGTAATCAACTAAAGCCATTCAACGGGGTTTTTGAGATAGCTCGAAAGGCCACGTTTTTATTATACAATTCAAATTTCTCACAAAAACACAATTTCTACTCAAAAACTATCAATATCCTACAACTACTGCACATTTTAGAGTAATTTTACACATTTTTAGAAAATAAAACTGCAGCGCAACATCTCCTTTCAGTTCCCGCCAAAACTTCCAATGATAGTATTTTTTTATTTTTTTATTCATGACCATAGAATCAGTCTTTCAGTCGGAAACATGTTAATTAATAGGTCTTCGTATAGAGCGCAGTTGTATTGTAGGCTACAACCGACGCTATTCAATGGAGTTCTTGTGAAAACTCGAAAGATCACATCTGACTATACAGTTCACATTTCTCACAAAAACACATAATTTCTACTCAAAAACTATCAATATCCTGCAACTATTGTTCATTTTAGAGTAATTATACACATTTTTAGAAAATAAAACTGCACTGCACAACGTCTTCTTTCAGTTCCCGCCAAAAACTCCCAATGATAGTAAAAAAAAATTGGTGTTACCATTAGCAAAACTTGCGTTAGCCGAAATCAATATTGAAAAACTACCTATATTTTAAATATTTATTTCGTGAGTTTTCGTCTATAGCTATTCATAAAGGTGAGTGGCAAGCTACGGGGACGCTACTGGCATTAAGAGTTTATCGAAATCAAGCAAAGCTACGATTGAGATGATAGTGTCCGGTGGTTTTGACGATATGGTAATAGTAGAATTGGCCCCTGGCTATGAATAATGTTTTAAATATGGAACCCCGACATTTTTATACTTATCTAGGATTTTGAATGTCTTCGAACGTATGACTGTTAGTATTATAGATTGATGAGTTGTCACAGAAACTCCGTTGAATGGCACTAGCTGATTACCTACCGTTCAGGTGTGCTGCACTGCACACATAGGCTTAAGAAAATGAAGAAACTATATTGTAAAATAAGATCTGGCTTAAAGGCCTAGGTGCCAAGCCATAAACCTAAATAAGTAAATATTACAGATGTTAATCTAACTCAATATAAATAAAGTCTGACGACTTTATTCATGTTGAGTTAGATTAATTTTATACGCTTCGTTAAGAAACTTAAAACAGCCTACAAACTTTCTGTAACTTAATATTAATAAAACCGTATTTGTGTACCAGAACAATGTATAAAGTGAGAAAAATACTTTAACTGTAAAATGTGTAATGGAAGATGTTTTAAAAGTTTATTTAAGGAAAAGAAAATTACAGAATTGTAATTTCAACTACAATTGTGCAATATCAGCTCCACATTAATATGTCAATTTATTTATTATTTAATATATTAATTTCCAAGAAATATTGTAATAAATCTGTTAGTAGAGAAGTTGTAATGTTGGCGTTGGTCTAATTGTGTCAAAATTTGAATTTTTATTACAGATTATTTTCGGAAATGTTTTTGTTTTTATGGCAAAGAAGTGAGAGTCGATTAACAATAAAATGAATGGCGTGTCGAAGTTTATCACATCAAAATCTAATCTTGAATAATTTTAAGATCAAATTAAGCAGTATAAAATAAATGTAAATGGACGCGAATTTAAAGTATCGAATTTGATCTTTACCTGTTAAATTAATTCTAAAACATTCAGTAAATTGATTTGTATTGATTAAAATACAGAAGATCCGGACCGTAAGTTTTATATTTATTTTTAAATATGACCATAAAAGTCTATAAAATTGAATATAGGCAATAATTAAAATATAACTTGTAACTATGTTGTATATTATGGATATCATATCTCTTTGACATGGCCTTGAACCAAAACCCACAGAAGCCAGGACTTCTAATTTTAAAAAGTAAATTTAAGAATACGTTGGTGTTTTTGTGTTACGCTTCACCAAAGTTTGTGGTGAGTTCTAAATTTAAACTTTTCCTAGAGTTGATAAAAAAATGTTCGAATTTCAATTTAAGAACAGAGTTCTCATTATACGTTGTATCAAAAGTTTCCCTCGTTTCAAATCTGAATTGAAACATTTTCCTTGTGTTTTCTTCAAAGGAAAATTCGCATTTCAATTTTCGATCAAAAATAGGTCAAAGCTTGGGGTAATTTTCTGCGCAGTTACTTTATTTCCTTTGTTCGTTGTAAATTCAAATGGTCATAGGCAACGACAGTTGCCACTTTTCATCAGACAGGCCTGTCTCCTGTACTCTACCTATAAAAAAATTACATAAATCTAATGACACTTTTTGAAGTGATAACTTCTTATGGAAGGGTAAACCAATTCGTTTCGTAATGCGTTACGGCAACAGTCTGTCTGGCTTCCCTTTCTCTCACGCAAGTTATAACTTCTATCGGGCGTCCGGAGACGCATACCGTCTGTTTTTTTTAATAAACCCCATTCATCTCTTGATAAAATTTCTTAAAGCTTGCTCGATTGATGTGAAACCACTCTCTTACTGAATATCAGCCTCAAAGCTCTTATTGTCTTCATTTATGTCTAAGAAGAGCAAAGACCTATAACTTTTTTATAGTTCTTTCAAAAGGAATGTAGAAAGAAATTAAAGCAGTAAATATTCTTTGCTTGCAAGATGTTGTTTAACCTACGTTATACTATATACTAAATACTCTTATCTATAACAATTATTTACAAATTCCAGACAATTTTACATATCAAGTATATACTAATATAATTGACGGTAGATTTAGATATTTTATTGTATAAAACCAATAAAAGTTGAAATCAGGCTGGCACAGTCATAGATCACTATATATAAGAGGCACAGTTGTCTTACATCAGGCGCTACCCTCTTCAATAAGTAAATCTATACATATAATAAAATTGTAGAGGTCGAATTTCTGTACAATGAAAAAAAATGCTAAAAACCGAGTCAGGAGGATGTAAGAAGTGAAATAGAACAAATTTAGTTTTTTTTAGAATTTTTTGTTTCTCTGTTTGTGTCTGTTTGTACCGGCAAATCTCAGAAACGACTGGACCGATTTACATGAAATTTTGTATGGTGATAGCTTATATCCCTGGTCAACATATAGGATACTTTTGATCCCGAAAAATTAAATCTCAAGTTCCCGTGGGATAGTTAAAAAACCGCACCACGCGGGCAAAGGCGCGGGCAGAAGTTATCGTTTATATGGCAAAACAACGTTTGCCGGGTCAGCTAGTAATTAATATAATATGTGCATTCAACACCAACGGTAGTGTGAGTACTTTTTACATATTTATGCTATTGTTGTTTTACTGTGTAGATTTAAGATGATTTATAAGCTTTTAAGTAGCAATTTAATCTCGGTAATATAGGTCACATTATCTAATATCACTTATTCATTCTCTTAATTTTGGTGTTAGATATAAGCTTTTATGCATATATATTGCGATGTTTCGACGTCACTAACAACCCTTGTAGCCTTGAATTAATTATGTGTCGTGCTATGAGTGAGTGTTCGTATGACCCAGAACTATCTCTATCCCAATCCTCCGGTCTGTTCCCTCTATCCCATCCTAAAGGTTGGCTACACGTTGGCTTTGTCCCGGATGTTGCCAACTTCTGTAAATGACGGTAACCGTTATCCGTGCAGGAACTGAGAAAGAATACAATTTCCTGCGGCTGGGCGACCTGTCGTAAGAGGCGACAAAACACAGCCAGTTGGTAGTGTATTTGCCCGTCTGGATAGCTACTATCCCTGGTCTAGAGTATGCCGCCATAACAACCTTGAGTTGTGTTCCTGCATTAGTAGCTAGATTCAAGTCTCCCCTAAGAGAGCATCAGCGCATTCTGGGTGGGGTATAAATATACGACAGATTTATTTATTATGAACAGATCCGAACTTTTTTAATATAGGTTCGATGTTTATTGAACAATTACAAGATTACATACAATTGAATACAATGTAAGAAAACTTAACTTATTTGTATTGTATTTTACCCATAGTACCTCTCTCAAGACTATAAGTAGAATACTGAGTCTAGATCACTGTCTTCTATGGGTAAGGTGCCCAGAAGGCTGGCTACGTTTTCCACTGGATCGCCATACTGATCCGTTGCCCGAGGTAAGCACCAGGCTTCTGATCACCTGAAGATCAATAAGTCGTTTCGATAAAATTTGGTGGAGGCCCCACGGTCCAAGCGTCTCGACAGCAAGCAGCACAAACATATAACTCTCACTGGGGGTTGCATATTTACACCGCTTGAGTGATTCAGCTGTTTCCGCCGCCGAACCGGCCGATCTAGACGTGTTTGGTAAATGGGATGCAGCCAACGTGTCGCATATAGTTTTGATACAAAATAACCACCCATAGTTAATTTTATATCTCAAGTAATAAATAAATGTGCCGTATATCTATACCGCACACCGCATTTATAGCACCTTTGTTGTTGCAAATGTCCATAGGCGATGATAACCGCCTTCAATCAGGTGGGCCGTCTGCCTGTCTGCAGAACTCATGCAATAAAAAAAACCACTTTCTATTTGCTGGGCCGTTTGCCTGTTCGCGAACTTCGCATTAAAAAAATGTATTTGTATACTGAAATACCGGCAAGTAATTATAATAAAACTTTCACACAGTGTTTAAGCTGGTACAAAGATTTCAATGCATATATTAATCAATGATCATTTCTTATTGATACTTTCTTTAATTACCTGTATTTATTATACACAATGGGCCACAAAGGAAACGTTATGTTAATATTTTGACTGGTAGATTGTGAAATATTGTCTAGTCAGCACATTGTAAGAGGCCCCTGTTGAATGAGTCTTAATTATACGCATTACATGTTTAGGTGTGTTTTACAAGGCTAGCGTTGCTTTAGCTATGGATGTGCGATGAAGATAGACAGTGAGACTGCAATTTTAAACGTTGAAAGATATACATAACATCAAAATGACTGCATATTGTCTAATATCACTTAAACGAAGTATCTTTTAAAATCACCTTTAAAGTGAAGGGGAAGTAATAAGTTAAACACGTATGGTCAAAAAATTTTGCATCTAATTTTTATAATTAGTTAGTTAAGTTAGTACAACATACATTTACTGCATTACAAATATATAAAAGTATTATTTCTGAATATAAATCTAACATCTATGACCAAACATTAAATAATAGACTTTTCATCGTGATAACAAACAAACCGCCAGTGAATCGCTTACTCTAGTACGGATACGTTTTACGGATACCAACTAATTACGTGGGGTACAAATGTCTAGCCATATCGACTTTGCTCGGTCCCGGTCGAAGAGATAGACCCTAGATATGATGACTTGACGTTGTGGGTGATACGCGTACCAATGGTCTCAAAACGGGTGATGCGGAATACTGCGCGAAGTTGAGAAGAATTTGTAGGAACTGGATCTGGAACCTTAGGCGTTAAAACGAACACTCCAAACGCAACCGGGATTTAACGCTCAGATAATTATAATGGTGAGACTGGTACTTTTTGTTTTTCCGTAGTAGTAAATGCAACTTATTTAGGTTATATATGCATAATAACTTACACGTCTGTAGTATGCAGTCATGAGTGGTATTTTAGTATATACGATCAAATAGCACATTATTCTAAGTAATAAGACAATTGCTTAATAGTCCATCAAACAGAATGGATGTTCATGTTATAAGATTAGCAAATACAGCTGTTTTGTAGCAATAGTGAACATTTGTCATCATTTTTACAGTGCGATTTTTATATTTTATATGTTATTATTTAAATGATAAGTATAGTATGATGAAGACAGGATAACGTAAAATTCTATAAAAACATGAAAACTTTTGTCGTGCCGTCGTGGTTACCACAGCGATATCGTATCGCGAAAAACTGTCTACCTCATTAAATTTTATACTTGTTGGTAACGAAGCTTAAAATATGTTACTATCTACGAACAAGTATTTCACAATAGCATATTTATCCAATACCTTTAAATAAATCATCATTTAATTAAAATTAAATGATTCGACGTCGCTTCGCTTTCAGTACAACTGGAGTCTAAAATGAATTCGCTTACATATTATTATAACATGTGAGTTCTTAGAATAATTATAAATACATACAAGCTGTGTGGTGTGGTAGAGAACTTTAGACTAAAATTAATAGAGCTGAATAATAGGAAAGTGTATTATATAAAGTCTGGAGAGCATTTTAGATCATTCTGCTAACCGTGCGTAGAAGGTTGGCCGATAGCCTCATGATGTCACGCGTCGATGGTCAGTAGGGTTGACAAAAAAGGTTACATTTTTAATTTATTATTGTATATGCTTTATATAAGTATATACAATAATAGTAAGTCATACTACGAGACCGATTTTGATGCGGTTTACGGTGATCGAGAACAAATTCTTAGACTTAAAATCTGCGCTATTTTTAATCCCGGAAATCTCACCGGATCTTTTTGGGAATGATTTAAAATGGCCAAATCCAAAAAAAATCTGATTCGAATTCCAATATAATATTTTCACTGGTCGATAGCAAATTTTGCGTAATAAAATGTGTGATATATTTTATTCCGGGAATTCCGCGTAAATTAGCACGGAAGCGGTTCGAACGAGGGTGAGTTAAGAAGTTCTTGGTATCAATATTAAATAATGCCAAAAAATTTATCAAACATATTTTATTTATTTTCCTACATAATTATTTTCACTCTGATCACATTTCCTCTCTGATTACGGCATAAAGTAAAGAATTTACTACCTTGATCATAACAAAGGACTGATAACACTACATGTGGCGTTTTATCAAATAATAGGTAAGTAACAACAATGCGCTTCAGTCAATATTTGACGCCTTTATCTGTCAGTACAAATATGTATCCTCGTAAAGAATTTATGCGAAAATTGTTTTACGGTTAAGTCATTTACTTGCGGATTTTTGGCCGCATTCCGAAGCCTTTATTTTCTTTTGTACTCGAAAGAATTTTACACTCTTAATTATCATAATACCTACTATCTCAATTGTGGTTTGAATCATAACTTGGGATCATGCACCATAGGTAGCCCGGGCTGGGTTTCGCCATTAATGCCCTCAAGAGAAAGACGCGTCGCGCGTTGTGTGTAACACTCGCTCAGCTCTCTTTTCATGGGGCGAGATATTTAGCCTTCAAGCGGAAGAAAACAGCCCCGGACGACGCCGGGGGCTGTGTTTCCCCCCGGCAGTGGATGTAGAACTTGGGGCCTACGACTGCCAGGGCACATGGAGTTGATCGAGCTTCCGCTTTTCCCATAGCCCTGGCATAAAACAAATAAGGAAAAACGAAAGGTTTTAGTGGGAATCGAGTGGCAATGGTACCTCTTCAGGGGTCCTAGTGATATACAACCCAACGTTTACCCCTCAATCGTATTATCCCTCGTTAAAATATAAAATAAAAACTTAGTTTAAAAAACCCACTTCAAAAACTAAAATGTATAAAATAACTTATTTCTAAAGCTATTATTATTAATATATTGTTACGTATAAAATACACACACTATAGCGTTTTGAAAACAGGTACTGCCATCTGTTGCGTGTTGGCGTATTACTAGCCACCTCGCGTTCGATAGTCATATCGTCGTATAAGAAATGCAACTACCATCTGCATTAGTGTGTCGTCAGATGTCGTTGTTTTTAAGTTTTTGAAACTCCAATATTAAATTCTATCTCCAACGAATAAATACTTCAATGGTATCCAATTTGCAGACGTGTGTAGAGGTTCCAGGTTGGATACCTTAGAAAAATGCAAGTACGGTCTAAGGAGAAAAGGAAGTACAGCCACGACATCTGACGTTCACAAGTAGTTAGAATTGATCGCCATTTTAGAACATCTAGAATGCAAAACGCGGAGGATGTGACGACACAAATGGCTGCTACTCGAAATGAAAGGCAGATGACTACGCAGGAGAATTCGATCGGCGTCGTGTCATTTCCTACTCGAGAGTTCTTGATAGACGGTCGAACTTAACTTGGTTTTTTTAGTGGTGCATAGTAGCATCGTTTTAACTTCAGTGCATCTTATATTAAGGTATGTAGCCTTAGCTCTTTCTTTCCAAGATCTTAGCATCGAATACATCCTTCAGATAGTATAGACCTACATTCTTTACAGAATGGAGTACCATCGCAGAAACGCGTGGTTCTCATGCAGGGCACTCTTCGGCAACCTAGGCGATCCTCACGCCTTCGTTTAAGTTCCCCATAGGTTAGTAAAGTTGTAGTTATATTAGTTTCCAATATTCAAATTAGTAAAGTTAGATTGTCCAACGTATCACGCCTGTTGCACGTGACACGAGCACTAGGCTCGTGGATCACAAACCAGGGCGACTGGGAAAGCGGACCCTGGTTTGTACTCTTCCATCAGGTCACCCGGAGACGAGCTTTGACTCGCCTTGGCATCGCCACCCGTCGCCGACCGTCCCGTATTTTAGTACGCGTTCATTACAACGTTATTTCACGCACATTCCAGTGGGAGCAACGTACGGGGCCCAAAGGTTACGCTGGTCTTCCGAACAGTAGGCGACCCCTCTACGAGTCTCCAGATCAGACGAGTTATACCTTGGCTGGACTGGTTGCCGGCCTATCTTTCTACAACCAGTGGCGCTCAAACATCCAATTACCAACCATAGAATTAAAAGCAGTTCTGAAGGTATTGTCTCTTAAAATTAACCACAAGCGAATCCATACGTTGATGGTCTTAGACGGACTCCATCCCTGAGATCCTCATTATTGATTATTATTATTAAGAAAAGTTTTGGAACGTCATCCGGGAGGTGTTATTTAAGTTATACTATTGTAACTATTTAATTTGTAATCTTTTTAACGGAGATATTATACTCCAGAGATTGGGGGGTTGTGCCATAAGGAGATCATAATAAAGAAAACGTAACTGGCTCTTTGAATGGTTTTATTTCATATCTCCCCATTAGTATAAATACACCAGTTTAACAAACTAACGTCCAAAGCTTTAAATACTACACCACATACAATTTTTATATACAACAGCACTTCAATTTTTTAAAAATAACAATATATTATCTAAAACATCTTAAAGTCAGTGCTTAGTAATTTTCAAAATATAGTAATTTTTTTTATTATGTTTTACTTTGCACCGACTTCAAGATGTTTTAGATAATATATATTAATAATAATAGCTTTAGAAATAAGTTATTTTATACATTTTAGTTTTTGAAGTCGGATTTTTAAACGAAGTTTTTATTTTTTATTTGTTACTTTAAAGTGTCTAGCAATGTATTTGTGGACATACGAATGGTGTCGCGCTTCTTAAAAAATATAGGTCCCAAGAAACGAGAAAAAATATATATTCGTAAAATGAAAACTACTGAGCCAAACTATATCAAATTTTTAGGGGACCACACGGCAGCTATTTCGCGTCGAACAAAAAATAATCACGTAAATCAAATCATAAATCTCGGAGTAATCGGTGTACATATGGAACGAAAAGAAAAGTTTGTTCATAAAAAATGTTAATAAAATGAAAACTACTGGGCCAAACTATGTAAATTTTTTAGGGGACCAATTGGAAGCTATTCCGCGTTGAACAAAAAAAGAATCACGTAAATCGGATCATAAATCACGGAGTAACCGGCGAACATACATAAAAAAAAAAGAAATCCCGACGAATTGACAACCTCCTCCTTTTTTCAAAGTCGGTTAAAAAGGGCGTTTTAGATCAAAGTTGTTTGATTTTCTATCTTGTCTAAGAAGATTGTTTAGAGATTTTAAGACTTTTTATTTAATATTTTTGGTAAGCGTGGTGATTTGATGCTCTTTGTTTCTGATGATTAAACTATTGTTAATCTCAGTGTCTGTCATTTTTAACATTGCAATTTTCTTTTTTCACGTTTCTTTATTTTATAAACGTGGCAAGACGTAATCGTGCAAGGAAAATGTCGAGTTTAAGGTGACGAACCTTTTCATGCCGCGATTGTAAATCAGGCTTTAGTGCATCCAATTCGTACTTTTGCCCGCCTACAACAAAAATGAGACAAATTATTTTCGCACTAACAAATATACACCGAAGGTTTCCATCGCGACATAGTTTGCCATTGGCGGAATTCGTGGTATTTCACGCAACCATAAATGTACCGGACTGTTTGTCCAATAATGTCACACTGTTGGTTTATCGGTAGATGACGACTGTTGCCATTTATAGAATTTCTATTGTCCCACACGGGTTTTGTTCGGAGAAACTTAGAATTAACAAATATATCGCAAAAATGAAACAAAAAAAATAATAATAATATATTTTGGAGTTTACCCCTCAAGAAGCAATTTTCATATAAAGCCCTGGGATGGAAATTATGAAGAGTGATATTTTGAGCTCAAAAGCGTCACGTGTTTTTTGAAGTGAAACTTTTATATGGACGGG
The DNA here is from genome assembly GCA_949752895.1 of Dendrolimus pini. Taxonomy (NCBI): domain Eukaryota; kingdom Metazoa; phylum Arthropoda; class Insecta; order Lepidoptera; family Lasiocampidae; genus Dendrolimus; species Dendrolimus pini. The sequence continues at coordinate 13,311,633 of OX457145.1, read as the reverse complement.
GGGGGGGGGGGGATTGGATTTTTTTCTGTCACGAAAAAGGCGTTACAGCTGCGCTGAAAGGCGGCATAATTTAAGAGTAGACCATGTATGTTTTTTTGGTTCCGGATCGAATTCACTTTTTTTTGTTTGATAAAATTTTAATAAAAAAATCATTTATTAAAATGTGCCTAACCTAACTAAATCATAATTTGCAATAAACCTGCGAAAAATGGAAATTTGTGCTGGGACACATGTAGAAGCAAAATTTCAACGGACAAGTGGAAAAACTAATGGCAACGGAATTTTAACATGAAGTTTTTCAAATTAGACAAGTACATTAACAATGTGCCCGTAAAACGTAAAGTTAAAATTTTGTTGTTTCGTTTTACCACTTGTCCGTTGCCATACGTTTTGTCCGTCTTTTTTTATTACTATCTCGTCAAAATCGCCTGCCGATAGTGTCTCAATTGTAGGATTGCCTAATTTCGGCATTCTGTTAATTCCAACATCGTGCCCCTGGCATGCCACTTTATTTTTTTTAATATTTTTAAGTGAAAATTTGCGAAATAAATGTTTAAAATCTTGGTAGTTTTCCTTTAGTTATTTCAGTAATCTGTAAAGATTCCATTTTGAAATAAGTACATTGACTTTCAATTTCATTTTATACTACGTATACAATTGTGTATTTACTTCTCTCAGGACAAAAAGTAGAAGCGGATGTAGTCTCAAATAAGAACTAGTAATTAGGTAAAGAAAAAAACATTTGATGACTTTATAAAACTTTGTATTGAAGGTGTTGAAATATACTTAGAAAATATGTAACCAAAAACCAGTCGATGCACGCTTCAATTAGTCTATTTATTTATGTTATGGTCTATGCGCAATTTGGGACCCATTCATTAGTGTATAAGATTATTATCGTAAATGATTGTAATGACTTATAATTTATTCTATGTACTGTCAGTAGAAAAAATTACGATCTCCATGAGTCGTTTGGGAAACGTTCCGGTGATATTTTTTTATGCCGTACATGGTACATAAGACATTAAGTACTGGTTGATAATTTTAAAGAAAATTTGTAGACTGAGTTAAATTTAGAACTGTCATATATTGTTACGAGTTACGCAGGACTCGAATTAAAATGCCGTTGGAATAAATATAGAATTTATTAGAACTATAGAAACACGTATAACATAACTACAAATATAACTAGACACTACTAATACAAACTGCACGAATTAATAACGCGCGCAAAGTCCGTCATTGAATGTACGTCTTGCTCGTATCGTAATCGTCGCTTGACTCCCGCACCTCCGTTCGGGCATTGTTTTATAGTAAACTGTAAATACAACAATCGACTGCGTGGACTGAGTTTTTCCAAGAAAACGTAATCTGCACACTTGGTTAATTACTACTGCGAACGGCCATAAACGCAAACGATAACAATATGCAAATTAGGTCTAACTGCAAATTTTAAACTCAAAGTAAACAAAACAAGTCCAAATGCAGGAAGGCTAATAAACTAGGTTCGCATTTCTTTGTCGGTACGCTAGCATAAAATAAAATATGTTTGAAGAAGTGTGTAAGGTCTCATGCGCAGTATGCGGCTAACAACAATGCGGCTAGCGGTATACGACCAACAACAAATCGTTAACAGTATGCGGCTAACATTACAAATTTGCTGCTAGTCGGATTACGGCCAGGCGCAACCGCAACACGTGGCTGAGGAATAACAGCAGATTGCGTCGAGATCAAGACATATGAGAACGTTCAGACACAAAAATATTCGAGTCGTTTAATATTTCATATTTATGGTCAGTTCTGTATATAGAAGTAGAATTCTTATTTTGTACCTATCTATGCACACAGTGTATGCTCACTGGCGTATGACAGCTGTCCGCAAACTGAGCTACATAGTGCAGTAATGCGTATAACAACCGTGCCAGGCTGACAGTGTGGTTACAGCTCTTCGGGTGTCTGTAGCGGTTTGGGAACAACTGCTACGTAGTAAATAAGTTTTACATATTATATTTACGCACTTGCGGTCAACCGAACTTTTAGCCGTATTGTTATATACTTTTAGCCGTAGTATTGTTATACTAATACATCCATATCTGTCGGATTTATTTCGAATTTCTTCTACAGATGTATGCGTAAACGGCGGAATAAAAATTATATAAATTTATTTATATAATTTATTTACGTTGATTGACGTTGTCACCGTCAACATAAAATTCAGTAAAATAATTTAAAATTCCATAAAATAGAAATAATAAGGACATTTTCAACACTCTGGAGCAAATTATTACATTATTGTAAGTTGGAAATTAAAGCCGTAACTGAAACTAAAAGCCGATACAGGAATACAATTATTTCATCCATGGTTACCTACGCTGTCATATCCATTGTTCGGATGCATCCAGATTTATCCTAAATACTTTAGATTCCTGCATAAATATTCTGCCAACAGCCGCATGACTAGTTTGAAGAGTACAGAGAGATTTACATTACATTAAAGTTTTGCAGTCAAAAGATTTAGAAAGCCAAGAGAAACAAATAACCTAGATTAGAAGAGAATGTGACGATTTTGAGGAAGTTGAAGACATGAACGGAACAAAATATTCCCTCATATCGTTTTTGTGAATTTTGAACTAATTTTCTTTTTTGTATGTATATATTATTATGAAAATTTATTTGCTAGTTGAAACATTGAATCATCGGACACAAAGAAATATCTTACATTAATTTACATAATAACTTAGTTTTTTATGAATGTAAATATTTATCATGACTATTTTTACGTGTTATTTAAGTTCTTAATTTTTCAATTTGCATGTTACAGCCACAACCTGATACATCATCTGATAATTTAATCCAATGTAATAAATGCTCCCAGGTACGCTTTTTTAGAGGCATAAGAGGTTTGAGGATCCATCTTGGTAAAGCACATAAAGATCAAGATGACCCCTCAAATACTTTACCTTTACCGCAATCCAACGACAACACAACCCCTACACCTTTTTGGAAAAAAATATCAACATGTAAACAAACATTACCAATTTTAAAAAGAATTCCCCGTGCAGCCAGAATTACAGTATGCGAAACCTTTTCTCAAACAATAAGAAAAGTAATAAATGAGAATTCTTTATGTACCTGGGAGAATTTATTATTGCTCCCTTACCAAGTTTTAAATATAACACAGAATGATAGAAGTACTGCAACCTCCAAAATTAAGAAAAACTGTAAACAACTAAAAATTTTAGATTTCACTGATAACCCAAGCAGCTCCGGTAAGCGTAAGGAATCCACAAGACGTTTAACGCGACTTGTGGAATCCAAGCTATCCGACGGTGATATTAAGGGAGCCGCACGGATTTTATTTTCAGATGATGATATAGCTCCTTGCAATGAGATTACACTCCGTGCTTTGGCTGACAAACATCCACCTTCAGGATCGAGTCCCCAGTTCCCGGACGAGGGAAATGATATAGATTGTTTGCGCGCAACCTCAGATGAAGTACTCGCAGCTGTCATGTCCTTCAAATGTGGCTCTGCCGGAGGGATAGACGGCCTCACTCCGCAACATTTAAAAGATTTGTTGAGTGGGGACACTGGTAGCGCCGGCGAGAAACTTTTGAAGGACATGACAGATTTGGTTAATTTGATGCTTTCTGGTACAGTAACGAAAGAAATACTGCCAATCCTTTATGGTGCCAACTTATGTGCGCTAACTAAAAAAGACAAAAGTATCCGCCCTATAGCAGTCGGTATGACGTACCGGCGTCTCGCAGCAAAATTATGCTGTCGAGCGATAAAAGATTTAAGCTCCAGCTATTTTTTACCACACCAATTAGGATTCGGTACAAAGGGTGGCTGCGAGGCGGCGGTACATTCTCTTAGAGCTTTCACTGCCAGCAATAGTTGTGAAGCGATCCTTAAGGTGGATGTGAAAAACGCTTTTAATTCGGTAAACCGATCTGCCCTGCTCAACCAAATCAAAAGACATTTTCCCAAAATTTACAGATACGTTTGGCAGTGTTACGGTGAAAATTCATTTCTATTATACAAAAACCATTTAATGTATTCGGCTACTGGTTGTCAGCAGGGAGACCCGCTCGGGCCTGCAATTTTTTCATTAGCTATTCACCCAGTCATAGAAAAGCTAAATTCAAAATTCAACGTTTGGTATTTAGATGACGGTACCCTAGGAGGCGACTTAGGTACACTGAAAAATGATTTGGCCATGCTAAGTGAAGAATTTGGCAAAATAGATCTGGAACTAAATTTTTCAAAATGTGAACTTTTCGTAAATGAAAATTGTGATTACCCCGTTTCTGAACTTATAAATCTGGCCCCAAATTTAAAAATTGTAAGTAAAAATAATTTGACCCTCCTGTCCTCGAAGAATCTTTTAACTCTTTCTTTGATGACAAAATTCAAAATTTTACACACAAAGTAGACAACCTAAAAAACATAAGTAAACACAGTGCATATTTTATTATTCGGCATTGCCTATTTGTTCCAAATTTTACGTACGTCCTACGGTGCTCTCCCCTGTGGAGGCACCCGAATATCCTAAATGTTCTGGATTCCACCATTAGACAATCGCTCACTTCCATCTTAAATTTACCTTTCGATTTTGAAGACCGCACGTGGACCCAAGCTACCCTGCCAATTAGGCTAGGTGGCTTGGGAATACGCAAAATCTCAGACGTAGCTTTACCTGCTTTTCTGTCCTCAGTTTATAGTACTGTGGACCTCATTGTCAAACTGATAAATCCGTCACTAAGTGACTTTGAGGTCCCATACTTGGCTGAGGCCAGAAACGCATGGTCACTAGCATGCCCGAGTCAAAATTATCCAGTAGAGCCCAAATCACAAAAACTTTGGGACGGGCCGCTCAGCAAGTTGGTGTATGAAAACCTCTTGTCCTCTAGTGTCAACGAAACTGAACGAGCCCGTCTCTTAGCAGTCTCAACATGGGAGTCAGGCTTGTGGCTTCAGGCGCTGCCCTCATCAAATTTAGGCACATTCCTAAATGACACTACATTTAGGATTGCTGCCTCTATTCGACTGGGGGCACCGGCTGTAGTCCCCCATCACTGTCAATGCGGAGATAAAGTCGGTGGTTTAGGTCACCATGGCTTGTCGTGCGTCAGAAGTGCCGGCAGAATACCACGCCATGCTGCACTAAATGACATTATCCGCCGGGCTCTTGTCACCACCGGGACCCCAGCCATTTTAGAGCCAAATGGACTGTGTCGCGACGATGGCAAGAGACCGGACGGGATGTCTTTGGTGCCATGGAAGATGGGACGACCAATAGTTTGGGACGCAACGTGCGTTGACACTTTGGCAGCGTCCCATCTTCCCGATACGGCTGTGGTAGCTGGTGCAGCTGCCGCCCGACAAGAGGACCTAAAACGCCGCAAATATGCATCCATTGGTAGTGGATACATATTTGCGGCTTTTGGTGTCGAAACTCTCGGGCCATGGGGTCCAGAAGCCCATCGCCTTTATCGAGACCTATCAAAACGGTTGATAGATGTCTCACGAAACCAAAACGCTGGTCTATATTTTGGGCAACGCATAAGCGTTGCCATACAACGTGGTAACGCGGCCAGCGTTTTGGGAACGTTCCCAGCTGACGGTGATTTGGGACCTATCTATTATTTGTAGTTAAGAGTTGTATTAGTGTGTGTAGTATTAGTTATAAATTAAGTTGTACATATATTTTTAGAATAGATATATATAGCGTGTAAAATTTAATAATTTTGTAAAAACAATAAATAAAGTTTAAATTTATTTATTATAATAACTTATGTGTTATTGTACATATATGACTATGTATATATTTGTATATTTATTTCTTAAATTAGTTTGAGTATTTATGTATCTATTGCCTTTTTCCTGCACCACCTATTTCGCCTGATTCAATTTCAGTCAATTAGGTTGCCTGGAAGAGATTGCTTTGAGCGATAAGGCCGCCTGTTGTATTGCCTAGAAAATATTGTAAACATGGTCTGTTTTTGTAATTGTATATTTTGGTGTGCAATAAAGTGTTATCTATCTATCTATATAAATGGACAAAACCTAGTTTCATTATAATTTATTATATATTTCATTAATATTATAAAATTCTAAAGAAGCCGTGTCAGTTCATTGACTTTATTTAAAAAAACACTGGAATAATACTTTATATTATTATTATTATAAACGATGAAGAACACGATGCATTTTTTTAGATTTCTTGTTCAACATGTAAGTAAAGATAACAACTGGCGTTTACTTAAATAATATCGCGCAATATATTTTATTCGCACAGAAATACTAGTAGCTTACAAGAAGCCAAATAGGTCGGGTGATTTGGCAATGCACTCAAGTAATTGTTAGGGTTCAACGGACGGCTGGTCGGGCTTGTCCAAGATAAGAAAGGTTCGCAGAATCTTATAAGGTTTATGGCGATGTCCATAAGTCACAATCTGTATGATTGCTTATGCAAATCTCAGTAATTTTGTTTGTTTCATATAAATACAATTTATCTATAAAAAAAAAGAAATAAACACATCTGCTCAAAAAATGCATTTACGAAGCCTATATACATTGTTGCCTCGTTGATAGCGCTTTTGGTACAATACATTTGTGTTACTTTAATACCATTGAGAAAATGAGACGAAACATGTAATTCTAATTTTCACCACGCTACGTGGCGCCACTTGCACCTAAGTGCACTTTACCGTGCTACACTATTCTCGTTATCGGTTTCGTAACAGCCTGTTTTTCTGTGAGTGGGGTGTTAACCTTCTGCACAACCCCCACAATGCTAGAGGACCACACCCGTCGTTGGTCAGCGAGTCCGTCGGACTTAGCCGGAAGTGTAGCTAGGCTGTACTACCAACCGCCACCTAGGTGCACCTGTATGCACCATTTTTTCTTTTCTTATTGCATTAGTTCAGCTGACAGGCAGAAGGCCCACCTGATGAGAGCGGTTACCATCGCCTATGGACATTTGCAGCAATCAAAGGTACTACAAATGTGCTGCCGCTCTCTAGAGGAAAACTGGAACCTGGCCACTAATGCCGGCATACAACTCAAGGTCGTTATGGTGGCATACTCTATTTCAGGGGTGATAGCCAGCCAGACGAGCAAATACCCCACCACCCGGCTGTGGATTGTTTTGTAGCCTTTTACGACAGACCACCCCAACACAGGTAATTGTATTTTTTCTCTGTTACTGCACGGATGAAAGTGTTTAAGGATTTGTAGTCAAATAATAAAAAGATTAAGAGAACGGAACCATTCCCCGTGGACTTCTACGCACTTAACCCATTTTTAATCATATCTGTTCAAAGATATGACGCGGTTAATGCAATAACTTTTATCAGCACATCATTTAATAGCAGGTGACATAATTTTTATGTAGGTATAGCGGTGATTAAGTAAATGAAATCGGCGCCGTTGCTACTTCTTTACGGTATCTATAAGTGTATTATTAGCAATATAAATTTTAAATTATTTGCTGTTTTTCTTAGCCCTAGAGTTGTAAATTAAACTCATAACTCATTTATTCGTAACTATTTTACACGTCAAGGCTATATATGTATTATTGCTACATTTTCAGTTTTTAAGATTCACATTATTTGTCGTCAATCTTTATAAATCAGCCGACCAGTAAATGCATTTAAACTGCCGGAAAGTGTGATTTTGTCCGGTAATAGTCGGACCCATAACATACGATAGCGTGTAAGAAATTTCCAATCACCTCGGCTAAATTGTGTTATCCCAATTACAATCTTTCTGATCCCTGTTTCATCCCCCTTTTTTATGTCGCAGAGGGAATGCATTTCGAAACTATTCTCGAGCCTGGGGGACACCGAGGGGAATATGTTACTCCCGAACGGTCGAAACTCTACATGACTCCGAGCGGAAGCCAAGGAGAACTAGGCATTCAGACTACCCAGAAAACCTAACCTGCGCCCCTTTCTCACGCTTTTACGGGGCACTACAGGAATTAGTTCATAGACACTACATCTATGACGTCCCAACTCACGACTCAAACTTAGGGTGCCTTAGGGAATGATACCCTACTTGACCAATAGGCGGGAAGTCCGTGGAATCCTCTGGCACCCGCAGCCTCATATAATTGAAAGTAAGGGAGATGTGGGTAGCGGCGCCTCCAATCGCCAGTCTGTCTCCTACAGATAGGGTCCGCGTACGCGTCCTCCTCTCTCCGTGGTCAACGGCCTCCTTCTGCACCATGACTTCCTCACAGGAGGTCAGGAGGTAACAACACACCAATACTCTTTACTCCGGAGCATAGCTTCAACGAAGCTCCGGAGTACAACAACAACGACCACACTTTCGGACTAAGCGGTCCCTAAGCGGCCCCCTCTCCGCTAGTGTGTATAACGAATCTATTTCATCCCATGTTCTTCATTCCATCCTAGAGGTTGGTAACACGTTGGTATCGGATCTGGTGTTACAAACGTTTCCACTTTCCATGAGCTGGGAGATTAGCCTGTTTACCAACCTTACATTTTTTTTATATACAAGTGTAATTTTACAAATGTAACTTTACTTGGAAATTTATATTACTCGTATAGTATAGTTTATAATAGCCATTTTAATTATTAAGTTTAAACCAAAAGTAACTTAAAAAATTTAAATATAATTACTAAAAATAAACTAACTTATAAATAAATTACACTACTAACAAAAATACTCGTAATATAATAAGAGGAAAGATTTGTATGTTTGTAGCGAATACACTCAAAAACTACTGGACCGATTTCAAAAATTCTTTCACCATTAGAATGCTACATTATCCCTGAGTAATATAGGCTATATTTATTACTAGAAAAAAATAGGGACCCTTACTAAAACTTCAATAATATAACCCAAGGTGTAAAAAAAAACTGTTTGAGTGGGTCCGGGGATGGTTTAGATCCACAATTAGATCCGGTAGGTGTCGCTGGAATCGGGTTCTAGATTTTTAATTTTCAGGACAGAACAACGTCTGTTGGAACCGCTAGTCTATAATATAATACTTCTGTAGAGGTATTGAGCTTGTACAATGAATTTAAAAATTTCACTCAGAGCAGCAGATTTTGAAAATGCATTTTAAGAATTTTGTCTTTCTGTTAAAACATCAGGAGAAAACTACTGAAAGGTTCTAAATCTTATTTCCGATAAATGACGTAATTTCCGTGAAATAGACGAACGTAGCAAAATATGGCGCTGCAGTCGTATTTTTTTGGAGCCGCCTTAATTCGTAACAACAAATACATACTTGAATTTAAAAAGGCTCTATGTTCCATTAAATCGAATTCCATTTTTATTGCAGAATCGTATATACCTTTGCCAATGCTTTAAAATAATGTACAAGTGTTCGTTTGCTTTATGTCAACGGCATTAAACGTCAATAATACCACGCAGGAGTATAAGAGGCGCGGGGGTAACTTATTTAAAAGGCACTAAGTGCCATTGGACGTTCCCGCCAGTGTGGCCAACGTAGGCGATTTATCGCTATTTAGGGAACTCAAAGGGAGAATGGGCGATGAAAAAATCAGTAAGTAAAAAAATAATATATATTTAAAGTGAAACTTCTTTATCGGCGTTGGAAAAAAAAACCGTCACATTTTTCGGTTACGCGTTACATTTTTCGGTTACGCGTCACATTTTTTCCGTTGCGCGCCATCTTTTTCTTGCCCCTACCACGGTCGATTCGACCGCGGTACACGGTCGATTCTACGGTGGTAGGGGCTTTATTTATTTAACCAATTTCTGTAAAGTTGCATATAGTAGATCATTTTTCGAAAAATAAGGTCAGAAAGAAGTTTCACTTCTTACGTGTGTACACTAGTACACGCACACATTTTTTTTTAAATTTATTAAGCTTGTCAACAACTGATACATTGATATGATTAAATTAAATATACATATTAATGGACTTATACTAAATGTATAGTATTAAGTTAACCAAATCACAAATGAATAAGTCTTTAATAAACATTATAGACACCCTGTCTGTCCCACCACCCGGTCAGTATATTAATAAAAAATATGAACATGAAAATTAATATACTTTACAATACCTTGTTGTTTTAGCAATGTATGTAGTAATTTTAACATTTTACTTGGCACCCAAGGCAAAAAGAATCATTGAAATATCTTCTAAAACAAAAATTTATCACTAACATACATATGTAAAAGTAAACAAAAAATTGACACTACGAATTTCAAAGCAAGCTTCTATTGGAAGTTGGTTAAAATACGCCGGTTTTAGGCTACTTTTTCTGTGAAAAGTAGCGACTTCGGGCCCTGAGTAGTTAGCCACATTTATTCGCGCCAGTCGCCAGTATTGTGAAAATGGTAGCACTTACACCAGTTGTTGGTGCCGGTGCGGTGCACTAAAGGCGTAGAAGGGACGAAAGATATGGCCTAGCTGCCAGGAAAATGTTCAAAGAGGCTCAAAAACTGTATTCCTCAGCTCCTTCAAAAATGTTCCGGGAAAACAACTGCCTCCCGCCGAGGTAAATCGATTTTTCTAAGCTACCTTATTATTATTACTATAGCTTAGCGTGCTGAGGCCTGTATCGCTCTTGTACACACCCTAGGGATGTGCAATATAACCATATTGATAACCATGGAGTCAATTAAAAAAAATCAGTTGTTTTTATAGTGTGTATATATCAACTTGAATGAAGATTATGTTATTGAGTGAAGAAAATAGTTTATTATCCGTACTTATATTTGTATTGATTGCATTATTTGATTTATTTCGTGTGTTTTTATTTGTTCATGTTTAATTTTCATACTATTATTTATAAAGAAAAGTATAAAACTATCCATTTTTATGTCTAATTCTAATATGAATGCCAATCCCTATTTTATTTAGTTCCTGTTTTTATTTTATTTCTTAAAAGTGGCCGGATGTCGTACAAAATAGGAAGAATTTAAAAAATTGGAACTGGGTCTTGCCCATCAGTAGGATGATGTAGACTAATAAAAAAAACTACACTTTAGACTAATTTTACTACTTATATAATAATAATAATAAAACTTCGTTTAAAAAACCGACTTCAAAAACTAAAAAAATTAAAATGTATAAAATAACTTATTTCTAAAGCTATTATTATTAATATATATTATCTAAAACATCTTAAAATCGGTGCTTAGTAATTTTCAAAATATAGTAATGTTTATGTTTTACTCTGCACCGACTTCAGACGTTTTAGATAATATAATAATATAATAGCTTTAGAAATAAGTTATTTTATACATTTTAGTTTTTTAGTTTTTGAAGTCGGTTCTTTTAAACGACGTTTTTTATTTTTATTTGTTACTTTTAGTGTCTAGCTATGTATGGGTGGACCTACGAAAGGTGCCGCGCTTCTTAAAAAATATAGGTCCCAAGAAACGGGAACAAAAAAATGATCGTAAGATAAAAACTACTGGGTCAAACTATATCAAATTTTTAGGGGACCACATGGTAGCTATTCCGCGGCGAACAAAAAAATAATCACGTAAATCGAATCATAAATCTCAGAGTAATCGGTACTGTACATATGGAACGAAAAGGAATTTTTTTTCATAAAAAATGTTCATAAAATGAAAACTACGGGGCCAAAGTATGTAAAATTTTTAGAGGACTAATTGGAAGCTATTCCGCGTCGAACAAAAAAAATCACGTAAATCGGATCATAAATCACGGAGTAATCGGCGAACATACATAAAAAAAAGCAAAAAAAAAACCCGACGAATTGAGAACCTCCTCCTTTTTCCTTTTCAAAGTTGGTTAAAAAAAGTGTAGGTGAATAGTATTTTTAAGAAGGTAGATTGTAAATAAATGCCATTTTATTTTCAGGCTCGTGGTACAGGCAGTTATGAGTGCAAATCCCTAAACCCAGATACAAATTAAGACCATTTCAAGAATATTATGGATTGGCTAATAATGAAAACCAATCAACTTTTCAATGACCCTCATTCATTTAAATCCCATTAAACGAAGGAGACATGGCAAACAACAAGAACCAGAGCAAAGTAATATTGTGTTTTAAAGCTACTAAGTGTTTGTAAAGCCACTATCACTGAAATATTTGCAACATCGCAAAAAAAAAACTTCAAGTGTTAGTTAAGAACAAAAAGGAAGCCAAAACGCAGTGTACTGAAGCCATTGAGAAGAAGAAACGCTATAGAAAATGTACTAAAAGTGATAACAGCATCAAAAATCACATCAATTTATTTCTGAGGCTGGAGAACCACTATGGTCGCAAGAAGCACACTTTAGCTCGACCTTAGCATTCATAGTCTTTTAAAAGCATATAAAATCTATGGTAACATACAAGTATTAGAGTTATGTTTTTAAGAATTTTTCCCTCACGTCTCATTCGATCTAAAACGATTGGATACCTGTGCAACATGTGATTTACTTGCTGCAAAAAACTGTTTCAGATACAAGTAACAATGCATTCCACAAAAATAACCGAAAGCTACACCAAAAACGAACTGAAAGACCAACAAAGCTGCCACATGCACTGTTGCCATGGACTTACAGGTTTTAGTTACTCCAACGCTGACTCGCGGCGCCATGTATTATTCTTGACAGCTGGCAAATTATAAATATTGGACCACACAATGAAAATAGAGATGATGGCTATATGATATGGAATGAAAGCATCACAAGCCGAAGAGGTAATGAAATTGCGTCGTGTATTTTTAAAATATTTACTGAGGCCGTAACACCAACTAAAGATAATTTGATCATGTGGAGCGATGAAATAAAAAGAAATGTTTTTATTTTTATGGGCTTATCTCACTTACAAAAAACTGTTAAATACATGTTTTTGAATAGTCCACACTTATTGTTATCATCTGCCCGAGATTTCACACTAATTGAGAAACCTTAATACCTGACAAGTTTTATGGTCCCTGATGATATGAAACATCTTATCGAAAACACTCGGTTCAAACAATCCTTTCGAGTAGCAACAATAATCGCAAATGATTTCCATGATTTCAAATTGGCCGCTAATACATTGTTGAATACAACTACATTGCAAATATTGAAGGTACTGTGGCGGCCAGCGGCTCCGAGCTGACGAATCTTTAATAAATAGACTGTTTCAGAGATTATTTCGTTTATATTATCAATCAAGAGACTACAACCATGTGTTCTGTGCGCGGCCCAGTACAATTCTTATGTCGATTGTTTTGCGAGGCGTTCGATGTAATAATTTAAAAACATTATATTTCTTAATATAAATGACGACTACAAAGGCTAGTCGTTCCAGTACACCAGTTAAAATTCACACGTGATGACCCTTTTGTGGTTTGTATTAAAGAAACTGACACTAGTTTAGAATAATAGAAAACTGTGAAGCTACTGAAACATACTAAGCCGCTTCATGACATTGAAGCATTACTTTACGCAGACTAGAGTGTAAAGCAAAATGATGCAAGAAAAGAAAAATGATCTGCTGTCTATGATTCCATATCTATCAAAAGAAGAACACAAAAATTATTCCGTCTATCTTGAATTAAAACACCAAATTCACTTAAAGTAATTAAATGAAAGCCAGAAAAAGTTGTAAGGTAGGTATAATGTTGACAGCACTATAAAGATATATTCAAAGTGTGTCCTGCCGCTCTACTCTCGACTCCAATTCCGACAGATCGGGATTGAAATTTGTACGTATTGTACCCTTGATTTCAACACTAGCGCCAAATTGATTTGAGATTGCGTGTTATTTTGGGGAACTAAACGAAATCGGAATCGGCATCTTATCGCTACTCTTGAGTTGATTTTGACAGCTGTGTATTGCGACAATATTGTGTTGACTATTGAGATTTTTCCAATAACAAAAGTGTAACTTTTTAGAAATTGTTTTGCGTTTTAAGTGGTTTTTATTAAATAATAAGTTCCTAATATGGCTAAATTTGTATTAATATCGCACATTTTACATAAAATGCACAATAAAAATCTACAAGAAAGAAGAAATGAGCCTCGTATAACGCGTTATACAAATAGCGCATTTTCAATGATTGAAGACGAATTTATAGCGAATTATGGAGTGAGCCAGGACTTATTTGAGGAAGTTTATATAATATAAGACCCTTTTTACCAACTCCGAAGAGAAGTGATCTATCGCCTAAGTAGGTTTGTTGTCTTTGTGTATGAAGTATTCGTACTTTGTGTACGTACGAACACAAAGCCCACATTGTAGTTTCTTTAATGAAAACAAAGCATTCTTTGCATTTAATACAGTACTTATCCTGGTTTGTAAGTGTTTACTTTAATATTATATATTATGTTTAGAATGAATAAAGAAATAAAATACCGCTCTTAAATTAAAATGTAGTTTTATTATAGTAACTAGTTTTTACCCTAATAAAGAACTTTTAAATGGATTTAGCAATTCCAGAGATTATGCTATACGATAAAACAAAAATATTTCTTAATTTCAAAACTATTACTATTATCAGCTATTTGTATTGTCATGTCCCATACAGGGTAGACAAAAGGGATTATGCTACTAAACTTTAACTACTTGCATACAATTAAACTTATCACGTCCTGAATATTATATTATAATTGAGATAATTCAATTATTTGGATTTTTGTTATAATATAAATTAAACTACCTATTTTTAAATAATTATAATTAAACAATATATACAGTTATTTAAGATAAAAAATATATTTATTTAGCAATTATATCAATCAAGGCTCTGGCATTTTCCAAAATGGCATTGGAGATTATTAAGCCTGCATTTTCTATATTGCCCAGATTTTCAGACATTTGTAGAAATTCTTCTGCAGTTTATCCTTCTTCTGTTTCCGCAAATTGCAGCATTATCTTTATCTAAATATCTGTACGAGGTTGAAGGCTAACATTGGCAGGATTGTGGTCTTGTGTCTCAAAGCGGAGTGGTTGCTGGTGTATCTAAAATAGAAAAATAATAATATAGAATCTTAGTTGGTAAACTTATTTGTTAGTACAAATCAAAAGTTCAGTAAAAAATACTGTTAAGTGTATTTTTTTGATACGACCTAAATATTTGTTACAAAACACTTCAATAATATGCATACTTAATTGGGTTCTGTGAATGATAGGCTGTTATTTATGTTTCGCATTCCCAAACATTTTAACAAAAACTTTCTTGTGTAATGCTTTCATCAAGCTAAGATATCAATGTCATCAAGTGACAAATAAACAATAAGATAAGTCTTATTTTGACAAAATAAAAAAGATACACGAACAACTAACAGCTGCTTTGAAGTATGATATTAGTTTTGGTATTACTATTACTTTAATATATTAAAAGGGATTGAGTTCGTACTTACGACATATTAGATAATTAATACGATATCCTTTATTACAGTAGGATTCCACTTGTATAACTGTCTTTTATCACGGCGGCCGGCACACAATATAATATATTTCTGACAATCTAATTCCACTTTTGGAAATTCGACAGAGAACTTTGAGTATTATGATAGTGTAGGCAACGGTCACAGCACATACAGTCCAAGTCATGACTGTATTTATGATTTAAACAATGTTGTTTTTCAGATTTTAGTTTATAATGCTACAATTAATCAGTCAAACAATCTTTACTAATATAACTATTTATTAGCCGTGTTATTTAAAAGATTAACTATTTTAAAGTCATACTAGCGAATTATTTAGATGTGTCGACCAACACCAATGCGACGCTTTATGGAACTAACTTCATGCGTCCTAAACAATCGCAATTTAATCCTAATTGTAATCCAATGTTGCTTCAGTAGTACCAAATCACGTCACTTCAAAATTGACATTGAGATTGAATTGGTCTTGTATTGGTATTGAGATTAACTTGGAGAGTAGAGCTGCAGGTCTTTTTTAAAAAGCGGAAAGCGGTTACCATTGCCTATGGATATTTGCAACACCAAAGATGCTACTCTTAAGGAAGGGGTCTTCTGCCTGTTCAGCAATAGCTGTCTCACGTCTAAGTGCTTTATTATAAAATAGTCTAATAACATCCAGCCCGCTATTATTAAACATTAATTTAAAAAAAATATATAACAATAGCTATTGTTACGTGTGGTTATGGTTTTTAATTGTGTTTATGATTACACTAGTATTTTCACTTACCTTCTTTTTTTTTTTTTTTTAATTTATTCATGACCATAGAATCAAAGTCTTTCAGTCAGAAACATGTTAATTAATAGGTCTTCGTATAGTAGCGCAGTTGTATTGCAGGCTACAACCGACGCCATTCAATGGAATTCTTGTGAAAAGTCGAAAGATCACATCTGACTATACAGTTCACATTTCTCACAAAAACACATAATTTCTACTCAAAAACTATCAATATCCTGCAACTATTGTTCATTTTAGAGTAATTATACACATTTTTAGAAAATTAAACTGCACAGCACAACGTCTCCTTTCAGTTCCCGCCAAAAACTCCCTCACTTACCTTCAATAAACCAGTGTTGCAATCAAATTTAAGTTAGGTAGAACATTTAAAATGCATTTTAAAAAAATGTCTTAATTGTCCGGCATAGGTAATGTAATTGTCATGATATTTAAGAATAATTGTAATAATTTTCTTATAACACAAATTCTATGGTGTTCATATTGTTGGCAAACCTTGTTAATGGCAACACTCAGATACTAAAACTTTATAGCGCCAACTTCATGAAACTGGTTTATTCGTTTCATCAGCTTCGCACCTAACAGTACATATATAACTTTTATTTGAAAATGTAATTTATTTAATTTTTATAGCTCTGTAAAGGTTTGTCGCGTAATCTCAGTATCAATAAGCAAATCATATTTAGTAATTGTAATAATGTGTCATTAAAATATAACTGTACTCAATAAAAATACTTATCGACACCGTTATTTTTATTTGATTTTACGTCACTTCACTAATCTTCGTATTCCATAAGAATAAATTTAAAAAAAATCACTTAATTTTAATTGAGCGCGATGCGATGGCCGGGAGAAGGTAAAGGGACGTGGAAGAAGAAGCAAGGAAGGACTTACCTCGCCACCAGTCCGTCGTCATACTGCACTCGTCCCCCGGGGGTTCACAGATACACTAGGTATATATATGGTTTATGACCAATAAATTCAGTTCTAATGGTTTATTTCCATTTATTGTTTTCCATAAGCCTGAATGGCGCTCTGTTGTTTATGCCTACCCCGCAAGGGACCTGGCGTGAAGTTATGTATGTATTGTTTTCCAACTATTTTCCGAGTATCTCTATTGCGGTGACAGCACTGAAACTCTTAACTGAATGTCTTGTATTGCGCATTCTTCATTTAAAATTTTATTATTTTCTAAATGGCGTGGATGGGGAGGAAGAATTTATAAAGAGGTGTTTCTCGGCGCAACCATCTTTTATAAAGTATGGAGGGTAGAATTAAGGAGTTGAAAAAGTGTACATCAAAATGCACGGTAGTAATAAGAGTGAGATATAAAAATAATCAAGGACCGAAACATTTCCCATTTGTTTTTTATATTAAAAATTCACAATAATTAAATCACTCTACACGTCTTTTCACAGCATTAGGTTTACTAAATTATTTATGGCACAACAACAATTTTTAATTTATATCGTATTTTTTTTTGTACGTCAGCTCCATTTTGGTAGGTTTTTGCAACTCTATTTTCGTTCTGGAATGTAAAAAACGATGAGAGACATTTTAGAATAAGCCGTCTCGGCCGTCTTAAGTATATTGAGCACCGGGGTGCGAGAAACACTTGCTCCCCTCTTTTTTGCCAACGCGGGGAACGAAAGTGGGATTCTCCTCGTCGAGGTGGCACTAGCATTTCAGATTGCCACGCCATGGTTGCCACTAAAGCCCCTGGCGGATCCTAGAACATCATCTGTCCGGGCTGTGGGCTCTCTCGCCTCTAGCCTGGAGAAGCTCGCGCCTTACCAAAATATAAAAAATAGTATTTGATTTTATGTTTCATTTTAAGGTTCCCTAACCATGTTGGCTAGAACACATGCATTCATCATCTATCCATTTGTTTATATACTGCAGACATTTTTATCAGAAACCATTGAGTTTATATGAATGTGACTGGACGATATAGTAGTTTATGCCGTGGAATTTTTCAATGTTTATATTAGTGCGAGGTGTTATTAGATGTCGAAAAACTATAAAAGTGTTTTTAAAGAACTTTTTTATTGAAGTAAATTTACTTGCGCCCCTTAAGTCTTTGCGCCCGGGTGTAACGCACCCCTTACACCCCCAGGCATAGACAGCCGTGATTGTCATTATTAGCATTCGTCTTCCATGCTTTGAATTCTCAAATGGTTTATCTATTACATACGTAAGTCTATGGTTTTTTCGGTGTATGTGTCCGTAATCGGCTGTCAATGGTAATGTGTGTAATTATTTTGACAGATACAGCCGTGCCCTCACATATGGCGGTCTGGCATGTTGTTCGCGGTTTTAATTTTTTAATTCTTTTTAACCGACTTCGAAAAAAGGAGGAGGTTCTCAATTCGTTGGGATCTTTTTTTTTTTGCTTTTTTTTTATGTATGTTCGCCGATAACTCCGTGATTTATGATCCGATTTACGTGATTCTTTTTTTGTTCGACGCGGAATAGCTTCCAATTGGTCCCCTAAAAATTTTACATAGTTTGGCCCAGTAGTTTTCATTTTATGAACATTTTTCATGGAAATAATTTTCACTCCGTTCCATATGTTCGCCGATAACTCCGTGATTAAAATTTAAAAACTTCGTTTAAAAAAACCGACTTCAAAAATTAAAAAACTAAAATGTATAAAATAACTTATTTCTTAAGCTATTATTATTAATATATATTATCTAAAACATCTTGAAGTCGGTGCAAAGTAAAACATAAAAATTACTATATTATGAAAATTACTAAGCACCGACTTTAAGATGTTTTAGATAATATATATTAATAATAATAGCTTAAGAAATAAGTTATTTTATACATTTTAGTTTTTTAGTTTTTGAAGTCGGTTTTTTTAAACGAAGTTTTTAAATTTTATTACAATTTTATTTCTTACCTTTTACAGTACATATTGATTTTTTAGTTGTATGTTAGTATGTTAATTGGTTAGTAATTTTAAATTAATTCTTTGTATTGTTACGATTTGCAGGACTCGAATTAAAATGCCGTTGGAATTATTATAGAATTTATTAGAACTATACAAACACGTATAACACAGGTACAAATATAACTGAACACAACCAGTACAAACGTAATGCACAATTCAATAACACGCGCAAAGTCCGTCACCATATAGATTATGGAATGTACACATGTCTTACCACGCTTGTGGTTATCTCTTGACTGCCCATCTCTCCATAGGCCTTGCTTTATACTGCAAAATTACAATGTGTCTCTCGGCCGCGCATACTGAATTTCTTAGAATCATATCTGGCTAATAACTACCATAAAAGATTACCATACACAATAGGCTATTTTTCTAATTACAAATTTTAAACACAAAGTAAACAAAATAATCCAAATGCCAAAGGTAATAAACTGCAGGTGTGAATTGGTCTTTGTCGGTCTTAACAGTATTATTGTTATTAGTTTGTTAGTTGGCTTATTTTATGTAAGAATTCCAGATTGGGTAAAGGCCTCCTCCAAAGATGCCCATCTGACTCTGTCCTGTGCTGTTTGATACCAGTTGGGGCCATCTATTTTTTTATATCTTCTTAACGCATCAATGGTCTTCCTCTGCCTCTCATGCCTTGTGTCGTCTAACAAAAAAACATTTGTGGTAGCGTAATGGCTAGTGCACGAGTCCCAAACACAAAGGGCGCGGGTTCGAATTCTGGCTGGAACTCAAGCAGTGTTCTGATCTAATGTGCATATTGTTACAATTACCACGTGCTAATAATGGTGAAGGAAAACATCATGATGATACACATCGAGATAACCGATGCGTCAAAACTCGGCAAGTCGCCTTGACCGAGCGTGGTGAGTATACTGTCCATTTGCCCATAGTAGGAGGGCTGAGCCCCAGCAGTGGGACATTTATGGACTGTTACTATGATATAATATTAATAAATCTATCTGTGCAGGAACGGAGAAAGAATACAACTTCTTGCGGCCGGGCAGCCGCAAGCCGCTGTCGTAAGAAGCGGCAAAACAACTCACAGCCAGGTGGTAGGGCAAAATTGCCCGACAGGATGGCTACCACCCCTGGTCTAAAGTATGTCGCTATAACAACCTTGCGTTGTGATCCGGGATTAATGATTAAGTTCCAGACTCCCTTAAGAGAGCAGCAGCGCATTTGTAACACCTTTAGTGTTGCAAATGTCCATAGGCGATGGTAACCGCTTTCCATCAAGTGGGCTGTCTGCCTGTCTGCTGAACTCCCGCAATAAAAAAAAACTATAATTTCAAAGTAATACTATAAGTAAAATATTACCATCTTGTGTATTCATCTTATTATAAGCTAAGAATTTGTTAGGAAACTGGTTTTAAGAGTGTTTCTTGGTAGGTGTTAACCGGGGACATGGATGACATATTAATTTATTATTTAATCCTCGATACACGAATTGTAGTTGTCACTCAAAATATGAAATTATAAACACTTATTAAAAGTATCAGTAACTTTGATAAACACAAATAGAAATTGTTATATTCAAATGTCACGTTTCAGAATCAATGAGCAATTTGGTCATATATTTTGACAGATAAGAATGAAAATATGTTTCATTCATATTTTATTATGAATTATTAGAAATAATAATAATAATAACCCGCAGGGGGGCTTTGTGGCGAAGTCTTAGATGAGTAGCGACACCTCGTACCCGACTCCCGGAGCATGGCAAGGCCTCCGTACTTACCTTAACCAGCCGGCACGGAGTGGAGATCGCTAGAGCTAAGACTCAAGCTGTGGAAGTGATAAATGGTATCACGTCAGAAGTAGCTTCAGTGAACCTGCAGCCCACCTCTCTAAACCCCTTAGCCACTCATACCCATGTTGCCCCTGTCTTCTATGGCATTTTTTGGGGTCCAAGCAGGGAGTAGCGAGTAACCGTCTGTCCATTTTTCCATGTTCCCCAAACATTGCGACGGGCAGATGCCATTTTCCCCATATTCCCAGACCCCTAGTATCACTAGTAGTTCACCCTAGTAGTACTTTTTGTCCTTATTTCCCAGAATAGTACTGCACTGGCCGGGGGGTTGTTTGTCCTTGGGTTATTATATATGGTGTAGACAGGGACAATCGCCGGTCAGTGTCACGCCACATTTACACTAAATTTCTCAAGAAGGCTCTACGTGTTGCCCTTCCCATGGCCCCACGTAAGCCCTCCAAAAGTCCGGGTGATTTTTATAGCCCGTGGTCTTGAAAGACATACAGTTTAATAATAATAAAAACTTGTGCGTCTCGGGACGCCCGACAGAAGGGGTAACTTGCGTGAGAGAAAGGGGAGCCAGACAGACTCGCGCCGTGACGCGTTACGTAAGGAAACGGTTTACCCTCCCATAATAAGTTATCACTACAAAAAATTATATATGGCTTCGTAAATCTATCTTTCAACTATACATACTTGAGGGGTGTGCAATTATGCATACAGGATTTCTCATTTCATAGAAAATGGTAAGCCGAAGAAATGTGGTTTGAAGTCTGTATATATATATTCTATTCTATTCAAGAATGCACCTTTTTGTCTTTCTTCCACACGAATCAAATACTTTCCCAAAAATGCATATTAAAAAGAAGACTAGGTAACTTTTAATACAGAACTTTTGTATTACTTTTGGTGACTCCACACTAGATAAGATATCAAGTTACTCTACGCTCCAAGGCTGTGACATTTCATCAAGATATTAAGTACTGGCCCATTTTTTCGTACTTTCACTACTGTCGTATAATTACTGTGACGTCAGCCATCAATCTTCGCTGAATAATTGCAATACTGAGTCGAAGAAAAAGTTTTGCAAATTTATTTTTACTACTTATTTCGGACGCAGCTGCGTTTGATTTAATACCGTAACAATTAGTAATGTATAATTATTTTTAAAGCGGAAAGGAAGGTTCTCCATACGATTTTGGTCCAGCAAAGACAGAGAGATGGTAGCTTTTTTATTGCAGGAGTTCAGCAGACAGGTCCACTTGATGGAAAGCGGTAATAATTTTATACGGCATATAATTATTTACACGACAAGTATGCTTTTACTCCTGCGTCCCTGGCTCAGGCCTAAAGTAGTACCAAAATGAGATAGAGGAAATAATGAAAATTAATTTTAAAATTGGATCATAGAAATTACTTATTGAATGTCGTGCTTCTAGAATCGCTTCTAAAGCAATTTAACTGTTGTTAAAGCAGAGGAAGTTGCGCAAAAAAAGGTTATTAGAAACAGATTTTCTCTGTGACAATGACAAAACTTTATTTAAATATGTATAATATTTTTATCTTTCCAAACATGTAAGGAATATATGGAGATATGTTGCAGTATAAAATTTTAGCACGTCATGTTACTATTATAACTATAATAATATTTTTCTTTCCTTTTATTGTGTTACTGGGTATGCACTATTTGCTACAATTCCATTAATTCTTAGAAAGTGATTGTGTAACATATTTCTCTATAAAATGTATTTAAAAAAAAGTTTGAGTTAATAAAATTTTAGCTAGATGTGTTGCTGGGGAGTTACTTGCCGCTTCTTCTCCTAAACAGCAATAACACGATGCGAAGCAGTGTACATAGACTAGGAAGTAAAATCAAATTTAAACTTATATGTATAAGCTTCAAAAAGTGTTCTCTAGTGGAACTTATTTTGAATAAAAACTTTTGCATTTAAATATGTAATATATAGTTATATTTTATGTAATATCTTTCTCGTAAATAATAAAAGTAATCAAAAACAGTAGATATTCATCGCTACTATGGTTCTTTCCACATTAATAAATCGGACAAACACTCGCGTTTAATCATTCCATACAAATCAAATTACGCTTGTGTTAGGAATGATATACACAAAACAGACAACTGATTCCCAGACACTTTGATCAGAGTAAATAATGAAAAGGTGTTACAATATTTACCTTATCGAACAGCCAAAACTCAGACCACTACACGGCAGAGGCCGTACATGTTTTTTAGATTAGAATATTCGTTCTTATATTAATAACTTAATCAAAAAGACTAGATTGATTAAATATTGGTCCTATTAATAACATAAAACCTAAGGCGATGTTGCAAAAGTAATGTTGTTTCATCGCTTTTGAAAAACATCGCTGTAAAAATATCGATATTATCCGTTCTCAAACAAATCGAATTATCGATTATTTATTATTCGACTCCTTTTTTTATTGCAGGTTGAGCAGACAGGCAAACGGCCCACTTGATGGAAGACGGTTACCATCGCCATGCTACATTTGCAACACCCTTGGTGCTACAAACGAGCTGCTGCTCTCTTAAGCAACACTGGAATTTGGTCATTAATGCTGGAACACAACTCAAGGTTGTAATGGCGACATTCTTTAGACTAGCCACTAGATTAGATGGCTACCACTAGACTAGTGGTAGCCATCACTCATGTCACTCGCCTTACATACGTCTAAACATCAACACAATAATCGCTATATAAACTCTAAAACTACATATAAAACGTGTAAAAACATAAAATATATATCTAACATCGGATAAGACTTTTAAATTAAATATATCAACAAAACATCTGTTATTTACTATGGTCTAGGTGTCTGGGATCGGCCACACAAGCGTAACTTGCTTAATTTGGGGATATATAATATGTGTGCTTTTTTGCCGATTATTATTCTTATTTTTTTTATTAGATTATTAGTCCATTAAAAATTGAACCAGCATTTTATCCGTATATACACAAATGTGGATATTGGACAAAGCCAGTATTTTAAGGTTTTAAATGAGACGCAGTAGACATTCAATATCTTTTATTACATTATCGCAGGTGCGGCCTCAGCATAAAACGGAATGTATTATTTTGACAACTTAACATTGATAATAATCAAACATTAATCACGAAGAACTATGTATCAATGTTTTATCTGATCTCTGTTACAAACAGTTGTTTTTAAATGTCGATATTTATTAACGATGTATCGATTTTTGGGAATATCGATGTTATCGTTTACATCTCTAATGATGCCACACCTATCATGTTATTTTTTTCTAACGACCAATAAATTAATTTGTCATCCGCCCACATATTCAAATTTGGCAACTTAGTTTAACAATAGATCTTACAAGAGCAACATGTTAAACGGCCGTCATAAAACTTTTATATATGGATATTGGTCTAATAAATTACAATTTCAACCAATTATATGTGGCATTAAATTATTTTTTCCTTTTAATATCCGTTACAGATTTCTATGTTATATAGATTGCTTTACCAATAAAGACGAAATTTACATAATTACGACACAGTTTTGCGGATATGTTAAGGTGCGGACAGCGAACTAACTTTAATTAAGATAAAATTTTCCTAGCAAAAAAGAAACGAATCTTGAGCGTTACTAAAAAGTAGAAAATCAATAATTTGTACAACATCTTGAAGTCGGTGCCAAATTAAATATAAAAAATTACTTGTTTTTTAAAAATGTTTTTGAATACAAGCTTTTGAGATCCTGGTATCATGTAGCAGCAGAGTGCAAGTCAAGTAAAAAGAGGCCAAACACGATGGGTCTATCTTGTTTAGTACAAGAGTTCCTATGGACACCTTCCGACTACATCGTCAGATCAAGTCCATGGTAGCATATTATTGCATTGTCACGCGATATACATATGAGTGCATTTTTTTTATAGCCTGAAGCAGGCAAACAGGCAGACGGCTCACCTGATGGAAAGTGGTTACCGTCGCCTATGGACGTCGCAACACCAGGGGTGTCGCCAACGCATTGCCGACCTCCGAGAAGTTTTATAACGCCCTTCTTAAAGAACCCCATGTCATAGCGCAAAGGGAAGACTAAGGCGGGAAGTTTCCTCCAGATCATTGTTGTACGCGGAATAAATGTTCTAGAGAACCGTTGCGTAGTTAAGCGTCGGAGCTCAAGGAAATGGGGGTGAATATCCCGTCGCTGACGAGCGGTGCGGTTGTAAAAGTGAGGCGTTGGCACCAGAACAAATAGTTCCTCGGAACACTCCCCGTTATACAGGCGGTAGAACACGCAGAGGGACGCAAAGTCTCTCCGAAGGCTAAGTGAATCTAAGCCACCTGTAAGTATGGGATCGTCGACGATACGAACGGCGCGATGCTGGATGGAGTCGAGGGGGTCAGTCTGGTAAGCAGGTGCTCCGGCCCATAGGTGTGAGCAGTACTCCATATGCGGTCTGATATAGGTATATCATCATATGAATTTCAGCACAATCGGAAACCGGGAAGTTGATCAAATTTAACTTGCAAGATTCCACCCGAACTTACATACATGTATGTAATGCCATTGCAAGTTAAATAAAAGCTTGTAAAAATTCATGTATTTTGCAATATTTAGTTGTTGTACGTTATGATACAGTAAAGGGCATAGAAACATCGCACCTCGCTCCATTATGCGGTACATATATACGAGTCACCAAGCGTTAAGAACTTGAAGTTCAGCCTGTTCAACATAGACTGGTTTCTAATAAATACATTATATAGTTGTCTGTTTAAAGTAACTAGTGGTCGTCCGTGGTCGAAATTCAACCATTATAATTAATTTTAATTATAAGTTTTAACTTTATTAAGGTTCTGTTCAAAGAATATACTTCTACTTATAATCACAGAGTTCGCCAAGACTAATTGTTAATTTGAATTTTTTTTATGCATTGTTTTTAAAAAAATAACATGCGCTCCTTCTCTATATAAACTATAAGTGTGCGAAATTTCATACTCCTCAGTCCGCGAAATTTTCGTAAAATGGGGTACAAAGTTTTGGATTCACGTATAGATAAGTGACTGTGTCAATGGATTGCTTTATAAAAATTCAAATATTATATTCTTCTCTGCACAAATACCAAATCGTTTCTTCCATCTTCCATCTATATCACCAAAACCAAGTACAGCTTTAAGATACTTAAAAACCCAGACAAGACTCTGATCTTTACTAACCATCAAACATGGACGAAGTCCCGGGCAAAGACTAGTAAAAAATAAAAGAGTATAAAATCGTGTGTAACAAGTATTACTGTATAATAAAGTAGTGAAGTCAGATCAGTGTGCTACCGAACCCATAATAACTCATTTAACTTTTTGCCGACTTGACGTCATCCGGTTACTGCGTATGATATTCGATATCCAAGCAACACTTACCATCTGCTATGTATTTAGATGACTAAGGAGTTTATCTGATACGTTGCTACTTATATATTAATATGGATACCGGGTATAATGTGATAGACCAGAAACTCTCCACTCAACTGAGTTGAGAATGTTCAGATGGTTATCTGGTGTTACAAGAACAGATAAGGTGAGAAATAAGTGCTCTTTGAAAGTTATACCCGTGACTAAAAATTGAGAGAAAGAAGATTAATATGGTATCGACAGTGTAATGAGAAGGGATGTAAGTCACGCGACAAAAAGAATGATAACTGGAAGATAGACGGATACAAATGTAAAGATAGACCAAAAAGACATGGATGGATGATGATTTGTGTTATGACAAAGGACGGCCACGTTTTACGGTGACCGGCTAATTATGTGGGGAACAAATATCTAGCCATGCCGCCTCCGTCAGGTCCTGGTCAAAGGGGAAGGCCCAAGAAAGGCTAGCTTGACGTTGTGAAGGATGACGTGTATGCGATGATGCGTACCAATGGTTTGATATCAGGGGATGCTGAAGACCGCGCAAAGTGGAGTAAAAAAATTAGGAAAGCGAACGCAATCGGGATTTAACGCTCGGATGATGATGACGATGAGAAGAAGTGTGTTAGAATAGAGGAGTATGACCCCGAATAATTGGAAGATGAAAGAAAAAAAGAGGGAGGCACACATTGATGAATGCATAAGTGGTATGGATCTCCAGACGAATTGCGAAAGGTCAGCGGAAAAATAGGGATATAGGGATTGCTTTGCGCATATCGACAATCTATACTAATATTATAAAGGGGAACGATGTGTATTTTTGTATGTTTGTAACGAATAAACTCATTTTTGAGTCATTGGATCGATTTCAAAAATTCTTTCACTATTCGAATGCTACATTATTCCTGATTATGATGAGCCTTTATAGCCTAGGCTATATTAAAATTAGGGATCCGTACTAAAACTTCAATAATGTAATCCATCAATTTAAATAAAATACTTGGCGGTGGAATTCACACTCACAATTAGACCCGGTAGGTGGCGCTAGAATCGGGTTCTAGATTATTATTTTTTCAGGGCAGGAAAACGTCTGCCGAGACCGTTAGTATTTATATACTTGAAAATGTACTATGTAAAAAGTGGTTGCTCGATGGTATTAGTTGAGTTTTTGGTCAAAAATTCGTTCACAATGATAGCCATGTGTATTATCGTGGTGCAAAATCCAAGAATTTTTTCCACAAATCTGGCCTTTGTCGTCGAATTTGCTCTCTTAAACGCCGAATAACGCTCAAATAATATACTTTTATTGCTCAAACAGTGTCCCGGCAGTGGGTGTGGCCTCCAAGGCCCCGATTGCCAGGGCACGAGGAGTTGGTGGAGCTTCTATTTACGCATAGCCCTGGGATAAGACGTAGGAAGGAACATCGAGGGGTTTTTATGAGTATCCCTAACTGTGGAGAGACGATAGCATATTTAGTTCTACCTGGAGGTGGTAGTGTCACCCTAGTGACTTATCCTCCCAGTGACTTATTCGTGCGGTCCTTAGAGGTCCTCAATCGAATTTTCCCTGGCTAAAAAAAAGAATGGTTAGGGGTATGAAATTCGGCGTATACGAAGAACACTCATATGTCTACTCAAATGTATGAAAAATATTTTTTGAATATTAAAATGCTGAATAAGAATGGAAAGGCCGAAAGAGAAAATTGAATCTTTCATATACGTTTTATAAAAATTTACTGAGACGTAGATAGATGGATAAACTATCAATTGAACAGACGGAAATGACAAACTATGTATATAGATTCCGATTTGCTAAAACGGCTACGGAACTCTAATGAAGGATAAAGGTCATTGAACTTCAACAACAAACATCAAAATCACAAGAGAAACAACCAAACAAAACAAAATGTTATTTAAAAATGTAATTTACGACTCTTGTTTACAAACTATTACATGTCGATTCAATAATCGACGTATGGAACGTGCTTGCAACGCGATTGAACCCCACCGATAATATTGTTACGTGTTTGTATTCTGCATCTAGATATGTATATTATTTATACGATATGTATATAAATAATATCATAATATTAGTGTGCAAGGAAAAGACAACAAAACTATGTTTTTAGTGTACATGCGTACTTTTTATTATTTATATTTTATAGCTACGAGAGAAAACAAATAAATATTTATTATTATTACATAAACACACGCGCACGCACAAACGCATGTACGCATGCACGCACGCATAGGCACGCGCGGTTTGAATGAATTAGGGCACGAATTCAATGTAGTGTCGACGCCCGTGCGTACCGTCTTAATTCACCCCTATATATATAATCGTATATGCCTTTAACACTTTCATATCTGGAGCTCATGTCTTAGCTCTTGCGATTTCCACTTCGCACTAGCTGGATAAGGTAAGAGTGTGAAGTGTGAAGCAACGTGATAATTTGTGGTGTGATGGGGGACGTACGAGTATGTCAGAATAGACAAGCATGGAACGAAAAAACTTTTGTACCGACCCCAAATAATTGGTATAAGATGAAAGAGCAGAAAAAGACGGGCTGAATAAGGCAAGCCCGTGATATGAGCTTTTGACACTCGAACACGATTTCCGAGGTGTCACCACTCACCTTAAGCTGTGTCACAAAACAACCCTACAGTTTTATATATTATCTGTATGTCTTTCAAGACCACGGTCCATAAAATGGCCCGGACTTATGAAAGGCTTGCGTGGGAAGGCCAACACGTAGTGGCCCTTTGACAAATTTAATATAAATGTGGCGTGACACTGACCGGCGATTATCCCTGTCTACACTATATACTAATGCACCCAAGGACAAGTCCCGGCCAGTGAAGGACTATTATGGGAAATGAGAACAAAAAGTGCCGGGCTATTGGGGTGAACTGCTAGTGGTACTAGGGTTCTGGGAATATGGGGACTATGATGTCTGCCCGTCACAACGTTCGGGCAATATGGGCCCCAAAAAATGCCGTAGAGGACAGGGGCAACATGGGTATGAGTGGCTAAGGGGTGTAGAGAGGTGGGCTGCAGGTTCACCGAAGCTATTTCTGACGTTATGCCATTTATCACTTCCACCCCTGGAGCTTGAGTCTTAGCTCCAGCGATCTCCACTCCGTGGCGGTTGGTTGAGGCGAGCACGAAGGTGGGGGCCCTTGCCTTGGCCCCCCGAGTCGAGTTCTATTATAATATTATTATGAGAATAATAAACATTATTATAATGGATGAATAATATATCCTTAAACATAAACAGAATAGATTCAAAGTGTCGTTACAAAATAATTAGGTATTTGAATATGTATGAAGAAGTTAACGTTATTTTTATCACATAACTACTATGTAGCTGATAGATAAGTATCGACGCGTAATTCGGTAGTTAAACTCAAAAACTTAATCGATTAATCGACATGTCACTCCACAACAGTTAATTATACTAATTAAAATTATCAAATGAAATCGTATTACTTTCAATTCGTTATAATTATATAATGTATCAGAAATTATAATTGGGTTTCATATATAAAAAAAATATACGATTCAACCTTAGACCATCAATGGAAAGATGGAGTTGAATTTTCATTTATAATTTTATTATTGTTACAACTCAGGTCACGACAAAAGCAATATCCACCTGCATATCTGAAATAAAACACATTTTATTACCTGTCGGCATTTGAACTAATTGTAATTCTTTTATCATTGTCTTCTTTTGTTTACTTATTTATTGGCATACGTTTCTAGTCTATCAACAACAAAAACAGCCCGTTGTTTTATTGTACTCGTTTATGGCTGCTTGCTGCCGACTCATTAGCCAGGTGTCTCGGATTCTGTCGACTACGATACTAGTACATTGCATTTGTGCAGTATAAAAAGATGGCCTGATTGAGGGCGGTGGCTTTGAGCAAGAACCACGATCAAAGCGAGACGTGCGTACTACAATCGGGAATCTAATATAGACGGACTGTGCACTTTTTATTCAATTACGACCTTCTGCAATACGTTTGGATTTGTTGTGTTCGGTTATATTTGTACCTGTGATATTATTGTATTAAGAAACTCTATAATAATTCCAGCGGCATTGTAATTCGAGTCTCACACCTAGTAAGGATATATTTATTCCCCTGTAGATAAATAACAAATAAACAATTTAAAAAAATAACAATTTAAAAAATCCATAATTATAGTAAACAGAATAGGTGGCCTTATCAATTAATCCGATCTATTAAATAAATTAAACGAAAGTCTTAACTTATCTCCTATGTTAAATTTTATTAAAGAATTAATATTCAAAAAGTATAATTAACGAATTAATTATACACCAATAAATAAAATTGAAATATTTTTGATTTCAAAATAAATTCCAAACCTGCTATTTAAACGATGCTAACTGATAAATGACAGTTTTTAAAATATTTGTTTAACATTCTCTCGAGAAACAGTCTCGAATTATATTCTAAATGGCACAAATGATTGACGAGAAAACTTTAGGGATTAAAACTGGAATTATATTTGATGACCGCTGTACACGTGTGACTACCCTGTTGGGCCAACGTTAAACAGGTCCACTTGAGATTCGAGACATTGGCCCAACGTGTATACAGCGGGTATGAAATTGTTGTATTATTATGTTTCATATCGACATCTTGCAGCATTTAGTCAGTCCGGGGTGACAATAAATCCAAACCAGTAAATCTAAACCATCCGGAACCCGCTCAAACACAAAATCAAAAAAAAACATCAAAACCGATCTAGGAAATTATGAGTACTAGAACCCGATCCCAGCGCCACCTGTCTGTTCTGATTATTCAAACACACACCCAAAAAATTCATCAAAATCGGTAAAGTCGTTCACAAGTTATGCGCGTACAAGCGTATTTTATTTATTATGAAAGTATGTTACAGCATATATATTTAAGCCGCCTATTGTGTGTTACATGTCGTGATAGCGTAACGGCTAGCGCACACGTCCCAGACTCAAAAAGCGCGGGTTCAAATCCTGGCCGGAACGTATGCACCACTTAGGCAATTGTCTGATATAATGTGCATATTGTTACAATTACCGCGTGCTAACAACGGTGAAGGAAAACATCGTGATGAAGCCGGCACAGCCAAATAACCGTTGTGTCAAACCTGCCAAGCCGCTTGGACAAGCGTGGCGGGTATACTGCCCATTCCCCAATAGTGAAAGGCCCGAGCCCAGCAGTGGGACGTTTATAAGCTATTATTATTATGTTATTATATTGTATTGTATAGAAAGTATTGCAAATATGGATTTTTTGTACATTGTTTATTCTGGTGTGTAAAAGTATTTATCTTTAATCTTTATTTTCTGCCAAAAATACAAGTTTTAGTTAAAAAAATGTTACAAATAAGTCTCACTTATACACAAGAATTTAACCAAAAATGGAGCAGAGGGAGACAGGAGTCCAAACTGAGAAAGCCCCGTCCTATGGAAACATAACATACAAGAACACAATAAAGATATATAGTGTGCTTTTTTATGCTTAGATGAAGAAGCAAAAGCACGCGTAAATGCGCACGCGCGTTTAAGAGCGTGTGTGTTTGAGTAAAAGTATGTGTTTAGTGTTTGTGTGTGATTTTGTATATGTACTAAATAAGGGTATGTTATAAATGCTGGTTATTTATTATGCTATAATATATGCTGTTTAGTTAATTTTCAGTCTCTTCATAATCGAGTGTCATTAACCAAGACGTTAACAAACGTTAAAGTGTTATTTATATTTTTTCTTGCGAGTTGTAAATATTTTATTCATCGCACTGCTTGAGAAGAGACAGTGGGATTTGCAGAAACTGAGTGGTACATCCATCCCATGGTCTTTCTATCAACCATTTTTTTTCAAGGTGTAATCTGCCATGGACAGTGGACATACCGCTGATATTGGGGATAGTAGGCTGTTGTGTTATGATTTAAGGTTTTATTTTATATCTTTTATTTAACACACAACTAATGTAAGGAAGATGGGATTAGGATACTATTGTTACTTTTTTCTTTTTCTTTTCCAATCTCTTACTGTTAGAGAGACGAAATCCTTACCAACATTTAGAAATTTGCTGAGAAAACAATATTTTTCCACAAATAACTATGTCTGGTTAACACAATATAATCATGCTAATACATTTATTATAATAACTTATGTATTTTGAAATGTATTATTGTATATATATGACTATGTATATATGTATGTATTTGTATATTTATTTCTTAAATTAGTTTAGTATTTATTATATGTATCTACTGCCTTTTTCCTGCACCACCAACAATATTCAAATTTCTTTGATTTAGGTTGCCTGTAAGAGGTCGTTTTGAGCCATAAACATTGTAAATATGGTCTGTTTTTGTAATTGTATCTTTTGGTGTGTAATAAAGTGTTCTCTCTCTTTCACTCTCTCTATTTTTACTACAATATTTAATGCTAGTTTCTTAACACTATTACATTATTATCTGTTATTTAGTAGGGTTGTTTTGGACTCTCGTCGGTATAATGTGTCCTAGTAACTCAACTACCTACTAAAACATCCGACGGTTTTCTATCAACCTCAGCCAGGGTTGTGGCGTAATTGCTTAGAATAACAGCCCTGGTGGGCACGGGTCCGTAGATAGCCCCTTGCATATTTCCCATATTAACCATAACCTGCTATTAGGCAATCTTCCTCTTCCGTAGTAATTCGGTTCGCTTTATTTTCTCGAGATTTAAACTTAAATCTCACATATAACGTAACAATACGTTCTACGTAAATCGTATTTTAAAATATACACAATTGAAAACATAAATTGCAATTTCATAACAATGTTAAACGCTTGTCTATACGTATATAAACCATCTAAACATGTAAGCAAACAACAATCAACTTTGTAGCACAATAGTTCAATACTCAATGCCTTAACTCGTTCAGCGTTCAGACAACAACCTCCTCGAGATTTCTATAATACGTATATTTGTATGCAACGATACAATATGCCTCCAGCTTCCACTCTCTAGGAGAAATCTCATATAACGGAAACAATCTAATAGTACTTACCGGTATTCTTATAAGTACAAAACTCCAATAAAAATCTACTATCAGTTGATATTGATAAAATTTCACGTAAAACAACACCGGGCAAGCAAAACTTGCAGTGCGAATAAGATGTCACTACACTCCACTACACAAACCGTTACCAGTCGTCACTGATTAAATTATTTTAGTTCAGAAATAAGAGGTATGTCACATACAATACAGTGTCTCCAGTGAGAGTTGTTTTTATAAGATTCTTATTCAAAAAAAAGGATTTGTTCACGATAAATGCCGCCGGTATGAGCGCAGCGGGTGCGCGGGCGCAGTGCGTTCTAAAACTGAACAGACCGGTCTGAAGACAGAATACAACGGCCGTCGTGACCGAGCCGATCAACCGAGATATCATACATTACAATCCATAACTAACTTCACACAACTATACATATAACTCTTTCGATTTGCTCTTATAAAGTTCTTTTAGGCATGGGTTAAAAGCGGAATGGATTCGCCAACGTACATTTCCAGTATAAAGCCGATTTCAGACGGTTCATTTCTATGTTTCAATCTGGATGAATCAACAGAAGTGAACACTACAAACATAAACTTGAATCATTCAGTGTCATTGAATAAATTCATGTCTTTTCATTTTCCTTTCGTCTAAATTGATTCAATTTAATTAATCCGTCTAAAATCAACATTATGAAATTAAAATTACCAATCACGGCGTACACGAAAGTACACTTCATTCGATTAAATTTATATGTAATTGTTTTTATTGGAAGTTGATATTTTTAACAACTGAAATAAACCAACAATAATAATTATCTGCTTTTATTTATATTGAACAGAGAGAGTAGATTTACAAAAAAAAAATATAGTTTGTTATCTGTCCTCATTATCGTAATTTTCGGTTGCGATTTGAGCATCAAATTAGGAGCTGACTTCGAGCTCTCCTTTCACTTTCCTAAATTTTCTTCTCCACTTAGGTGGTCGCACGCATGTACACTACACAACGGTAATCCATTTCTTAGGCTTCTACTGGGAACCAGCCAAATTCCCATAGTGTGTCATAGATTTCCCGCATACCAGATTTTGTAATATGTGGCTGAACCCGAATAGGCGATACTCTTGCAGTTTATCTACTTTGTCACGGTCATGAAGGCTTTTGAACCTAGAATCCACCATAATTTTATATTCTGATACATATTCCAATAGCTTTTTAACATGCATATGTTTCATCTAGTTTTACGTCACTGTATACACGAGCTGAATGAAATACGTAAATATCTACCATGAACTGAGGTAGTGTTAAAACAAATTGGAATATCTATGCTAGCATTCCTCTACCATTAGCTGGTGAACGTAGATACTCTTAGACAGAACCCACACTCTTAATTACTCTTAATCTGGACCTGTACTTTGACAAATATTATCATCCAAACCGTGACGATCTGTAACGTGTAGATCAATGGTTGATTCTTTAAACTGTAGGGTTCAACTTTCGAAGTATTTACGGTTATGTATTATGTAAATTGGTAAATATTTATTTAATTTTGTTTGTAAATTCTATTCAAATTGTAATTTTAATGACTTGACTGTCAATATTATGGACTTTAATTAGATGTATCGGATTAAGCCGATTATATTACGAAATATAACGCCATATGTCACAACTATAGCGCTAATGATCTTTATTTATACCACCTGTGACTAGACAGTGAATGACCAAAACATTATTTACGGAGTTCAAAAAAGGAGGAAGTTCTGATTTGTGTAAATACATTTTTTATGTACATATCGGTAGTAAAATATAAGAACATAAGTGTAGTAAAATATAAGAACCGGCCATTCTTAATATTATTTTATTATTATATGTTTTTCAAGACGTTTGGAGGGCTTTCGTGAGGCCACGGGAAGGCCAACTCGTAGAGGTCCCTTGAAAAATTTAATGTAAATGACTGACGATTATCCCTGTCTACACCATATACTAATGCGCCCAAGAAAACACCCCGGCCAGTGTAGGACTATTGTGGGAAATGAGAACAAAAAGTACTGGGCTATTGGGGTGAACTGCTAGTGGTACTAGGGGTCTGGGAAATATGGAACGGAAAAATGGGCAGACAGTGAATCGCCACTCCCTGCATGGGCCCCAAAAAATGCCACAGAAGAAGTACCTATATAACTAGTATAACTATAAGTAAACAACAGAAGACGATCATAAAAGAATTACAATTAGTTCAAATGCCGACAGGTAATAAAATGTGTTTTTACAGATACGCAGGTGGAATTTGTTTTTGTCGTAACCTAAATTATAACAGTATAAATTAAGCAAGTTATGCTTGTGTTATGGGTAATATACAACGGAGTATTCTGGGACCGATCCCAGACACCCAGACCATAGTAAATAATGGAAAATGCTCTTCCTAAATGTACCATGCCAGGAATCGAACCCGGAGTTCCTGTGTTGCAATTAGGTAGGCCGTCACAGGCTTAGCCCACTCAACCACAGTGTTCGTGGAATTGAAAGAATAACGGTGTTATTCATATTGAGTTAGAGTAAGTTTGTAGGATTCTTTAAGTTTTTTGAAAAAAGCCTACAAACTTACACTAATTCAATATGAATAACATCGTTGACATATATAATCTGGCATATGTGTTATGTTGAAACAAGATTGAAAATATAATTTTCGCTTTACTGATCACAAGGTCATTGACCGATAGCAATAATTGATATCAGCGATTGGTGTGTGTTTGTAATCATATTATTGATATAGCAAAAATAGTGTACGTAATATCAATCTATCTATATACATATAATAATAAAATTGTAGAGGTCAAATTTATGTACAATGAAGAAAAATGCTAAAAACCGAGTCAGGGGGATGTAAGAAGTGAAATAGAACTAATTTAGACTTTTTTCAATTTTTTTGTTTCTCTGTTTGTCTGTCTATTTGTACCGGCTAATCTCCGAAACGACTGGACCGATTTAAGTGAAATTTTGTATGGTGGTAGCTTATATCCCTGGTCAACATATAGGATACTTTTGATCTCGAAAAATTTGGAAATTTATTCCCGTGGGATAGTTAAAAAACAGCACCACGCGGACGAAGTCGCGGGCATCAGCTAGTATTGATATAAAAAGACAAAATGTCTGAGCTCATTCAGGCTGGACTTAATTGGATTTTAATCCATTTTCCATTTATCATGACTGGGTCTATATGATTATGTTCATCATTGCCAATGTTTTGGAAAATGACTGGGTCGCCATGTAGACCTTGTAATTTTCTAGAGTTATGATAGTGGCGTACAAAAACAAACGGACGGATTGACGTGGCGTTTTTATATATATAAGAATTTTGTAGAGTTTTTCAGGGTTAATTTGAAGGTTGATATTTTGCAGTGATGTGTTATTTAAAAAGAATGTATAATATCGGTAAAAGTGAATAATACTTGCGGATATTGAATTGAATTTTAACGAAGAATTGTTTATGTTCGAAACGTCAACTGTTTAGTGAAATGATACTTTTCGAATTGCCAATAGAATACTCTTGTTTGGTTTGGTCAAAACCTACAATTTGACTGAGGCTTAAGATTGAAGATAAATCTAGAACATTAAAATTCTTGAATTATTAGCTATGGCAAAATAAACAAATCGTGCAGAGCTATGTTTAAAAAAATAAGAAAGTTTTTGTATTGGCACTTCACTACGGAACATGAAAGATATGTCATTAAAATGTTAGGTAGTATTTGTATGCAATTACACAAATATTTCTTAAATACTTACAATTTAAATGTAATAGGAAATCCTTCCACATTTATTTAAAATCCAAAATAGAACCTTACAGGATGTATTTGATTATTCTGTAATCTATGTTGATAAAGGTGTGGTCTCAATACAAACGCGGAATATTTCAAGGCTTCAAATAACTGTAACACTAAATTCTTTTTGTATATAATTTGTATATAATAAAATCAAGTGTCAATGAGTATTGTTATGATGATGATGATGATGATATCATTATATCATCATCATCACGCATTCGTGATAATAAAAATCATATAAATTAACGAGTTTAAACCCTTAAAACGTAGTTCTGATTATTATTTTATATTTTATTTCGCCTCCTTAGTTAAACAAGTAATTAATTTAAAATTTCACATACTTATTTACTTGTTGGCTTAAGATAAAAATAGTACTGTATTTTTTAATTATCCTAAGAATTTTTTATTTATTTATTGCAGGAGTTCTGCAGGAGACGGCCCACTTGCTGGAAAGCGGTTACCATTGCCTATGGACATTTGCAAAACTAAAGGTGCTACAAATGCGCTGCTATACTCTTAAGGGAGACTGGAACCTGGTCACTAATGACGGAACACAATACAAAGTTGTTATGACGGCATACTCTAGAGCAGGGGTGGCCGCCATCAAGTCCCGCAAATAGCCTACCACCTGGCTGTGGGTTATTTTGTCACCTCTTACGACAAGCCGCCCTGTCACAGGAAATTATATTCTTTCTCCGTTCCTGCACGAATAAAAGAAATACTTAAAGGATTTATAAAAAAATAATGATGGATCGGCATTTTTTTAAGGCTTGTGTTTAAACGCCTACCAGAAATGCACCTATTTTACTACCAACAAATTCGAAAAGCCTGCCAGAATGGATAAATGCCCACCAAATTGTGTTTCAAGAAGTGTTGTAGAAATGAAGCTATTTTCCTTTTTATGCTATGCCATAAAAATGTACAAACGTCTTTAAAGCTAATTTCAGACCTAATATTTTTATATTATAGCTAAATAGATATTACCAATATTTTCTTTCACCACTTTCAATTTAGTCATTTTTGCTGAGGCAAAAAAACAAACGTTCCAACGTACAATTAGTTTTAATACCAAATATAATATTTCGTATTCCAAACATGATAATATATGTTGCTTGTTTATTGTTTTGTGAATTTGATTAAAATATGATAATATAGCCAAATAAATACTTCAGTCTCAATTTTACTGCAACACAAATGATTAAGGTAGGTAAAAAATGAATCACTAGTAGGGAAAAAAAAAGAAACAAAAGTTAAACGAAGTTATGTTTTATTATATTTATAGGTACTAAGATTAATTTGTACTTACGATTTATCAATGGCACTTTAAGGAACACAATAGTTAAAATCAGTCAATCTCCCTGGGCGTCGGAGTGAATACTCCGAACGCAACCGGGATTTAACGCTCGGATGATGATGAATCACATAAACTTTTTAAAAACTAACAAAAGAAAATAATTATTGAATCAACAGGGGTTTTTTAGATTTAGCTGGGCGCACTCTCTTTCTCTTCTCACCAATAGGGATATTCCTAGCTTCAAGAGGTGATTCCACGTACTTCAGCGTGACAATGTGTGACGCTTGCGTGACGGGTTTGCGTCCTGCGGACTATGCGTCACATGCCGGTGGCGGCTGTGCTGGTTGCAGGGTAAATAAGTAAAGGGAAACGACTGTAATCTTAGTTTAACAATAATATATTTTGGATTCAGGTTGGATAATTTGATTACACTTAAACTATTTAGAACTGTAATTTTCGGTTTGAATGTTAGTGTTTTAGTAAAACAATATTTGGTGGGCATTTATCCATTTTGATAAGCAAAAAGAATTTAAATACAAAAAGTACAATTATTCTGATGGGTGTATATTTATTTTGGAACGTAAAACGTTGTTTTTTAGGCACCTCGGTATAGAGTGGATTAAATTTATATGAAGTAATATATTTTATTTGGCGCTTAGTCTAAGGGACAAAATATATTTTTGGTGAGCATTTAAATTGTACCCTTTTTTTAATCCGGGATAATGCAAGAGCAGGCGCTGCTCTAGTACTTACCAAACAATATTAAGACCAACACTTCGTAAATCGTCAAAAGTACTACTAATTAGCGAATTTACGTAACACAAACAAAAAATAAAAATACCGCGTACTCCAATGCCAAGTGCTGGCACAAGAGTTCATGAACCTCGTTAAATGTCAAGATAAAATGCAATTTCCTCAACATCGGCAAGTCGCCAACAGATAACAGATTATAATCTTATCTTCCTTATGTTTGTTTGTGATGTTGTCACGCGTCGTATTTTTTCTGTTATACTCCTTTGTTTAAATATCCTTTTGCAGAAGAAATAATCAAACAGTCATTTTGCATTCAAGGTTATGCCGTAATATTATGGGCCTTACTTATAATAATCTCGTTAAGAAAGGATTAGCCATCTCTTAAATAAGAGACTCTTAAGCCCCTAATCAATGGCTGTTTCAAATAAAACTTGACATCGTGCCTCTTAGCAGTCACTTAAACTAGCTCTCGATGTTGGTTATTTGTGACAGTTATTTATGAGTTACTTTACCACCACCTCTTATCGTTAAGAGGAGTTTATGGGTAGGAATTTAGTTAATCAGCTGCTGAGCAGTTTCTTAAAAATTAACGAACGATTATAAATAAGGCCATAAGTGTTTTCTAAGAGAACTCAGATTAAATTTTTTCACGTGTCCTTTGTAAAAATTCACAGGAAGTGTGTGTTACTCTGTTAAGGTTACGGTGCTTACATTGTCGTTTTAGTATATTACTTGATTATTCCACCTTATCCCAATTATTTGTGGTCGGCACAATGTCTTTTAATTCAACAATCCTCTATTCTAATATATGTCCTCTGTCACACCACATATCAACATATCATCATTCACACAATCCATCCATCTCTTTTTTGGTCTACCTTTACATTTATACCCATCCACCTTGTAGTTCAACATTCTTTTCGTCACGTAAATTTCATCCCTCCTTATTACATGCCCATACCACCTTAATCTTCTGCCTCTCAATTTTTCAGTCACGGATACAACTTTAAAAGATCCCCTTATGTATTCCTTTCTCATCTTATCCATTCTTGTAAAACCACACAGAGTGGAGATGTTTGTGGTTTAGTAGCCCAATATGACATTGTATTTGAATAAAGTAAATAAATAAGTTTTGAAGTGATAAATTCTTACGGGAGGATGCAAAGCTTCGTTACAGCGCGTTATGGCGCCAGTCTGTCTGGCTTCCCTTTCTCTCACACAAGTTATCACTTCGGTCGGGCGTCCCGAGACCAAGGAGAATATATTACTCTCTTACGAGAGCCCGAGACGCACACTTTTTTTATCTACCAAATTAAAACGCTTAGTTTGGTTCTTTTAAATCTGTGTATAGGATAAAAAATTAGGTAGTATCAGTTTTACATAGTAGTGACTTATTATACTAATCTAAAATTAAGCTTAAATATTGGTCGTTTGAAAAGATCGTAAAAAGAAAGCTTTAATGCAGCCGAGATTGATAAAATATTCAGTCCCGTAGCCTGACAGATGTCAATGTCCACGGACGGATCAACTTTGTGACTTATAAAAAAGCTTTCTTTTAGGTTTTTCAATGTTTAAACGTTACAGGACCATAAATGAATAAAGTAAGAAACTGTCCAGAGAGGGCGCTGCACAAATATAGTATGGATATAACTGGAGCATCGTCATTGACGAAGCGAATAGCCAGCGAAAGCCACAGACGTGGCGTGGTAGCGAAAATTAAAAAAAAGTTAAGTGTAATACACGTGAAGAGGCTTTAGCATCAAATCAAATCGATTTCATTGAATTAGACGTAACCATTCGATTGCCGTTATGCACCAGTGTTCGTCAATTCCGACAGTATCTATTGTATAGAAAACTTGTGACCTTGGGTATTTATTTCGCAAGAAAAGGGTCGTCCGTTAATCATGTGATGATTTTAGCAACTTCTTTACCCCACCACCCTTCCCCATGGTGATACACCTAAAACCCCTTTCCATATTTTAATGCAGTGTCTTAAAAATATTCAGTATTTTTTTAAAATAAAGGATTATAATATATCTTATTTAAATAAATAAACTTAACGTCATGTTATACCCGTTCCTCCCCCCCTTGTGATATTTCGTCGTTTTCCGAACACCAAACTCTTTCGAGCTTCACGTGATTAATGGACGACCTCAGACTGCGTTTTTGAGCTACTTGCCCTGTAGACAAGTGGCATTAGAGCTAAACGAGTATAATAGAAAATGTATGAGAATGGCATAGTAATACTTACCGTAAGTCCGTAACGATATGTCATTCCCATACATTTTCTATTGTATGCGTTTAGCGCTAATGTCATTTGGCTGCAGAGCAGGGCCTTAATTATAAAACGCTATTAGTAACACCACAAACTCATCGATAAGTAGCGTTCTTCCCAGAACCGAGAGTTGCTTGGTCATTGTTATTGTCGACTATCAAGAACACTGTTTGTTTAAAGGTTTCACTGAACACCTTATAGAGTAAGTAATCATCATCATTGGCACTATCAACAAAATAATATTCGAGTACTGTTGGTTTTTACATTGTTATTATTATTATTTTATGTCGAATGTTGCAAAGCTACTATTTCAACTAGTGTCTAGTGGTTAAGGTAATTTACATTGATCCAGCGAGCTACTGACTTCAAATTTGAAGGAAGTCAGTGCTGAATTAATACTAACATCGTGTAAATTTATTTGGAGTTAATACGGCGCTGTCAGTGCTGACTTCAATGTTCCCGGTTGAATATTTTAAAGTTAGCCCGCTTTCCCTAGGCTGCATGCACGTCAGCGATACTGGCCTTGTGTAAACGACGAAGTCAGGAATAGGTCAGTGGCTAATACTAGCTTGTATGATGACGTCAAGTCGTATCGGCAATTTAAGCAACAGAGATATACTGATTTTGATTTATTTTTAAAACATTTGCGATTTCTAGAATCTTCAAAGCTCAATTGTTTTAACTACAAAGCAGAACTTCCAGTTTCATTTCTATAATCTATCCATTTTCGTACCAAAAGTCGTTTCTTTATAGATAGGTACCTCTTCTTCTAATCAAAAATTTTCTCAACAAATAATTCAATCGCATTAATTTTATCGTTTTCGAGAATTTATTTTTATCTACTAACTAACTAACTTCAAAAACGTGGGTAAACCCTAAATAAATAACCAAGACTACGGTTAACGGACTGCATATAAGCAGTGTAAGTTAGTTCTCGGCGCTAGCTATCCCTACAATGTACATCAGCCTTTATTTGCAGTATTTATATTACGTTAAGCATCTTTCCACTTCTCATAGATGTCGTTGTAGTCATGGAAATGATTTTCAATCTTCTTTATAAGGTTTCAATTTATATAAATATTTGTGCATATTTTCTGATAATTTTAATACATTTATAATCAAATTATCGAGAACCCACTTTAAAATAACAGGTCAATGCCATGTGCGTTGAAGCCACATATTAAAAAAATAACGGTTGATAATTGACTAAGGACGTTCATAAAATGTATCGATATTAAGTAAATCGATTGAATAATGATATTGAAAATATATATTTGTTTATGAATTATAGTTTTTGAAAAATATTGATGAAGCACATTTTTATTTTTTATTTTGAACAGAAATAAAGCTGTAAACAAGTCTACACGCAAATTAGAATATCGATATTTTCAAACACGGAATGTTACCTTTAAAAATAACAATGTTCATTAATGATATAGGTATCGATCGACATTACTTCGATATTGCAAAAATATATTTACGAAACAAAAATGAAAATCATAATTATTTAATAATGTAAGTGAGGATACAATATCGGTTATCGGTTGGTGCATGCGTTCCGGTCAGGATCGAACCCGCGCCCTTTGAGTCTGGGACGCGTGCGCTAGCCATTACGCTACCACGACTTACCAACAACAGACATAGTTCTTTTAAAAAAGTTCATAAAATATCGTTTTTTCGTTTTTCGTAAAAGATCATTCTTTCAACAACGTATATAAAACATTGTTT
This sequence comes from Dendrolimus pini, assembly GCA_949752895.1. NCBI lineage: Eukaryota > Metazoa > Arthropoda > Insecta > Lepidoptera > Lasiocampidae > Dendrolimus > Dendrolimus pini. The sequence continues at coordinate 13,268,466 of OX457145.1, read as the reverse complement.
ATAAACGTCGTTCAAAAGTATCGTTCATAAAGAGCGATTTAAAGATGATAATATGGATCTCATATCCAATATGAACGATATATCGATATTTCAAAAAATCGTAAATCGTTGAATATCTAGGCCGGCCTAATAGACTAGTAAACAAGTGCCTTTTGGACCAACTTTTTTCAGCGTCTCCGAAAATTATAAATGAGGTGTCATTCGATTCGGAATGGTATCCAGATGATTTTTGAAAAAAATGAAGTTCCGCTTGCAAAAATTGTAAAAGTTATTAACAATTAACTAAAAAAAAGAGGGGGTTTAGTTTTTTGCAAATATCTCAAAAAGTAATAAAGATTTTTCAAATTTGAAAAAAGATTCTAAAAGAGGAGGAAATTTAAAAAAAGTTTTGACTCCCGAAACTGTAAGATCAATATTTATAATTTTCCCAGATGGATGAAAATACGTCCGAAAACGGGTACTCTGGCTTACGCAAGCCACACCCACATCCGCCCTTTAATGAATAAATATTATTTAAACATACTAAATATGAAAATAAAAAATTGAAAAAATTCAGACACTAACTGAATAGGTGAATGAACAATAATCTGCTGTAATTTTTTTTTAAAACAATTTTTGTTTAGTTATTCAATAGTTAATTAATATTTTTTTTTAGATTTAGATTATTGTTCATTCATCTATTCAGTTAGTGCCTGAATTTTTATTTTCATATTTAGTATGTTTAAATAATATTTATTCATTAAAGGGCCGATGTGGGTGTGGCTTGCGTAAGCCAGAGTACCCGTTTTCGGCCGTATTTTCATCCCTCTGGGAAAATTATAAATATTGATCTTACAGTTTCGGGAGTCAAAACTTTTTTTAAATTTCCTCCTCTTTTAGAATCTTTTTTCAAATTTGAAAAATCTTTATTACTTTTTGAGATATTTGCAAAAAACTAAACCCCCTTTTTTTAGTTAATTGTTAATAACTTTTACAATTTTTGCAAGCGGAACTTCATTTTTTTCAAAAATCATCTAGATGCTATTCCGAATCGAATGACACCTCATTTATAATTTTCGGAGACTGCTGAAAAAAGTTGGTCCAAAAGGCACTTGTTTACTAGTCTATAAGCGCGCGATAGCAGTGATAACCATCGAAATTTTCGAAACCATTCCATCCGGCTAATGGTTGTTCACTAGCAGCCAAACAACATCTAATGTCTTTTAGGCTTATGTGTGAATGATTAGCCAACTGACAGCCGATGGCTAATGGCTGTCGGCTAAACGGTCAACTCGGTATTCGGTATTATTTGACAATCATTATTGGACTTGTTGATTCAGCAGTATGGATTCTAAAATACAAAACTATTTTAAATTACAAAATGCAACTTCAGTTTTCATGGGTGAATCAATTGTCATTCTTGAAGCAGCACTTTATATTGAATCACATGGCATAAGAAAATCTGTTATTTTTACGGATTCCTTAATTTTCTCTTCAGGATATCTTAAAACTGCCTTTTCTCTGAATGATAACTTTGCTATAACTCTCAAATAAAGAAACCTACGTTCCGCTGTTACTATGCAGGTTTCAAGATTGTCCTAGTATAGAAACCGAGTCACTCCAGATTTCGCAATCTAGAGTGACTGAGATTGTCAAATGCTGTACTAAAGAAGCTGTTAACTCTGGCTTTCGGCTTTCAGAATAGACTGGAAAGTCCACCGGATATTTTCATAAAAAATCAAATTTTCATATATATATATATATAGTCAGTACTATAACATTGCTTTCTAGACTTTTAAGTTAATGACAAATAGATGGTGATAGCTGACGGCTAAGCTGTAGAATGTTTTATTCGACAATCTACTACGATTAAACAGTCGGTGAAGTGGTTGACAACATTTTCGTGGCTATTGTATAAAACCCGCTAAATAGCTGGCTTTTACTGTCACCTTATGACATCACTACTCACTAACTTTTGTGTTAATTTTGAATGAGGTATAAGGCCTATAAGGAGTTTTTGGCAGGAACTGAAAGGGGACGTTGCGCTGTGCCGTTTTATTTTCTAAAAATGTGTAAAAATACTCTATAATGAACAATAGTTGTAGGATATTGATAGTTTTTGAGTAATAATTATGTGTTTTGTGAGAAATGTGAACTGTATAGTCAAATGTGGCCTTTCGAGTTTTCACAAGACCTCCGTTGAATGGCGTGGGTTGTAGCCTACAATACAACTGCGCTATATACTATACGAAGATTTATACATCAGACTTGGCTGTATGGACTAAGATTCCTTTGCCTGCCTTTGTGGCGAATTATACTAAAAAAAAATGAATGAGGTATAAAAATAAAATTAAACGTTTCAGAATTTTGAGCTTTTTAACGTAATATTTAAATAAAACTAGGTAAAATAAGTTAATTGAACTATTTTTATACAATTTTAGTATCCAATGAAGTCTAATTAGCTAAATCCTCGCATGTTTTTAGTTATAACATTCAAAATAAATAGGTAGGTGTGGCTGTGTTTATAATGTGTATTGCTGTTGAAATCTTTACAAATATTTTCAGATCAATCAGGAGGCAAAATTAAACAAGCAGAAGTAATTTTCCAAGTTATTTGAGTGTAGCTACTGAAAGATGCCGCCGGTATTGGAAACATGTTGGTCTCCTTGTATATGGTTTTCAAATGTGAAGACTGGAAGCAAAGCTGTCGCCGTGTATACTGCAGCTATGAGTATAGCTATAATTACGTTCATTGTGTATCAGATGAACGGCGGTGATTCCACACAACTTTGGAACCCACTGTTTGAAGCTGATGTCAGAGGCTGTAAGTATTATGTTTCTAGTTCTGGGATAATGCTAGTGTAAGTGACTGTGGCCAAATATGTCTTGGGCTGCTAGTCAGATATCTGGTACACAAATTATAAGTAGTGGGTAGGGGGGAAGTTTACTTGCCTCTTTCTGCAACCTCTAGGGTCCAGAGTTTTTGAAAATTTGTTTTTGGTAATCAACCTCACCTATTTTTTCAATAACATTGTGATGGGTGTTGAAAAGTCACAGCCAGTGACTAGAAGACTGATTTAGGTTAGGTGAGCTTCAGACCAAAGCACTTGAGCTGAGCGAGCAAACTTAGCATGCATGGCAGCATCCGGCATGTGCCAGATATGACTGGTAGCCATTTACTATTTATTGTATACACACAATTTATAATTTTGTATTTATTGGCCACCATTTTAAATATTTTCATGGTTACTCTTGTAGTGTATATGAATGAGCTCTGTTGTGTTTTTTCGTCAGTTTTTGCAGAGACACACTTTTTCTTGTAGTTTTTGGTAGGAACTGAAAGGAGATGCTGTGCTGTGCAGTTTAATTTTCTAAAAATGTGTAAAATTACTCTTAAATGAACAATAGTTGTAGGATATTGATATTTTTTGAGTAGTAATTATGTGTTTTCTGAGAAATGGGAACTGTATAGTCAAATGTGGCCTTTTGAGTTGTCACAAGAACTCCGTTGAATGACACTAGCTGATTACCTACAGTTCAGCTGTGCTTCATCATAGGCATAAGAAAAAAAATAAAAACTATGTTTAAAAAAACCTACTTCAAAAACTAAAATGTATAAAATAACTTATTTCTAAAGCTATTATTATTAATATATATTATCTAAAACATCTTAAAGTCGGTGCTTAGTAATTTTCAAAATATAGTAATTTTTATGTTTTACTTTGTTTTAGTTTTTTAGTTTTTGAACTCGGTTTTTTTAAACGAAATTTTTATTTTTTATTTGTTACTTTTTAGTGTCTAGCTATGTATGGGTGGAACTACGAATGGTGCCGCGCTTCTTAAAAAATATAGGTCCCAAGAACCGGGAACAAAAAAATGATCGTAAAATGAAAACTACTGGGCCAAACTATGTCAAATTTTTAGGGGACCACATGGCAGCTATTCCGCGTCGAACAAAAAAAGAATCACGTAAATCGAATCATAAATCTCACAGTAAGCGGTGTACATATGGAACGGAGTGAAAATTATTTTCATGAAAAATGTTCATAAAATGAAAACTACTGGGCCAAACTATGTAAAATTTTTAGGGGACCAATTGAAATCTATTCCGCGTCGAACAAAAAAAGAATCACGTAAATCGGATCATAAATGACAGAGTAATCGGCGAACATACATAAAACAAAGGTAACAAAAAAAAACGACGAATTGAGAACCTCCTCCTTTCTTCGAAGTCGGTTAAAAATGAAGAAACTATTTTGTAAACTAATATCTGGCTTAAAGGCCTAGCTGCCAAGCCACAAACCTAAATAAATAAAATAACACTTTTTCTTGGTTCATTTTCCATTGATTCCTGCTTTCTTTGTGACTTTTAAAAGATTGTTCAAGTTTTATAAGTGCAATATTAGTGAAAAATAAGTGAGGTGATGTTTACTAAAAAAAATCAAGATCTCTAGACCATGGGGCTTAGTGGGGTCAGTGTGCCTTGGCCCTGCTCAGTCCACCATACCGCTACTTAAAATTCATTCATCAAACATCTTTAGATTCACCATGTCTTCTTTACAGCCTTACAAGTAATGCTGTAGTAGAAGATTAGCTACATTAGTATATACATAACTAGCTGTCCTGGCAGATGTTGTCCTGCCTGGAAAAGCTTCAATAGATATTTAAGAAATAAAAAAATAGGCGTTGATCATAGAGGGTTGAAAATTTAGGGTTGTATGTATTTTTTAATGCTGTATCATAAAAAATTAAAAAAAACTAAAAATTAAAAAAAAAAAATAGGTGGACTACCCTTAACATTTAGGGGGATGAAAAATACATGTTGTCCGATTCTCAGACCTACCAAATATGCATACAAAATTTCACGACAATCGGTCAAATCCTTTCAGAGGAGTATGGTAACTAACATTGGGACACGAGAATTTTATATATAAGATATATGCTATCTGTTAACGTTAAACATCATTAAGAACAAATAACAATGTTACATTCACAAATAATGCACTAAACCACATTATGTATCCTGATAATGGATCTGTCTCAAATGATCATGAACATTTGTGTTCGTGTAATATCCCAGCTCCATTTGGGATAATATAAAATTCTGTCTTAGATTACCAGAACAAAATGAAAGACATTGTGTACCTATGTAAACTTATAAAATAGTAAAGAGAATGGATCTTACCATCAATCAAAGCATTAGATCAGCCATACTCAACTTATTTTTTATAGGGACCACACAAACTTGGGGGGGGGGGGGGGTTTAATTTAACTTGATTGCACTACTGGGGAGAGCCTATGGCACGAAGTGGGAATTGGGTTTAACCACTGGGGAGGGGAGGACAAAATATGATAATGAATTGTTATATACAATAATTGCCTGTTGAGCGCAGGGCTACCTCTAATGAGGAGTAACAAACAGTGTACCCGCCACACTTGTCTAAGGCAGGTTTGACGCATCCATTGTCTATAAGCAGGTGTCATTACAATGTTTTCCTTCACTATTGTTAGCACATGATAATTGTAGCAATATGCACATTGGATCAGAAAACTGCCTGAGTGGTGTATGCGTTTTAGCCAGGCTTAGAATCTGCACGCTTTTTAGTTTGGGAAGTGCGTGCTAACCATTAAGCTACCATGACTTATACTTTTATAAAATAATATTAATTTCCTTTGTATTTCCAGCTCTTCAAGTGTTTGGAATAATTTCCATCATCATTTTTATGGTGCTTATTGTATCATCAGTACTAATGGTAAGTTTGATATATATATGAAGGAGATTTACTACAATTCAATGACATTCTACACAACATTTCTAATATTAATTATAATTTTTTATGCTTTAGAATATAAGGTCACTATCATCATCCAAGTAAAAAAGTAAAAGTCGGTATCTAACAGACATATAGGGCCTTACTTATAATAATCTCGTTAAGAAACAATTAGCCATCTCTTAAATAACAGACTCTTAAGCCCCTAATCAATGACTGTATCACATAAAACTTGCCATCTTGCTTGCCTCTTAGCAGTCATTTAAACTACCTCTCCATGTTGGTTATTTTTGACAGGTATTTATGAGTTACTTTACCACCTGTTATCCTTAAGAGGAGTTTATGGGTAAGATTTCCACGAATCAGTTGCTGAGCAGTTTCTTAAAATTTAACAAACGATTATAAGTAAGGCAATAAGTCTCAGTTAGATACAGACTTTTACTTTTAAGTTTATGGTCCACTTTCCTATTTTTCCTTTTCCGCTTTATGTGATCTTCAGCATCGCTTGCTTTGAGACCTTAGGTATCCCTGTCATCGTTCAGGAAGTCAAGTCAGCATTTCTTAGGTCTACCCCTTGTATCGGGACCTGGTGATAGCATGGCTAGATATTTGTTCCCGACATAATATTGTCTTTTAATCTATCTTATGGTTGGTACTTTTAGTCCTATGAGCCAAATGCCTAATAAGAATTTGAACTTAGCTGATATGTGTTTTAATTATTAATTATGTATTTTTATATTGTAAGAATGATAATTATTGTATGTTTCCCAAATAATTAACTATCCAATCTGTAAAACATGACCATACCGGCATAGTGATTCTTCAAAGTCTGCTACACACAGAAGATTGCTGCTGCTAATGTAGGATTTCCTGATGCTTGTTTTTAAGATGACACTCTTTCAGAATCATGATTTGACAATTGATTAAATAAAAAGGTGACACTAAAACGAGATAAACACATAAAATTTCACCTTATTTAATGCGAAATTAAACATTTTTTACTCCTTACTATTAATTTTAAATTTAAATATGTATGTAAGATTTCAAATGAATTTGAATTCTATCTGTATATACTTAAGGCAAATGTTCTTTTATACGTAGATCGAAGGAAATTGTGTAACAGTGGAATTTTGAACTTTATGCTTGTGATTTTTTTCATTTATAATTTGTTGATGGATGTAAGCTAAAGGAATTATATTCATATTCATAAAAGTTAGAGAAGAATTATCTTTGAGTACATAATGTACTACTACTACTGCGTGTGAATAGCACACACACACACACATTTTTTTTAAATAAACTGTACAGTAAGAAAATTAATAATCACTCTTTTTGAAAATTTCAGGTAATCGGCATAAATATATGGATGAGAGGCTTAATGTTGCCATGGCTTATTACAGCAGGATTCATTATAGCATTCCAATTTGTATTTGGGCTGTGGCTTATGGGAGGATACTATATTTATGTGAGTATTATGTCTATTTTCACTTCAATACACATTAGTTTTTTCTTCTCTCCCTTCTTGATATACAGAATGGTTACTTAATTTATCTTTGTAGTGCATAGCTACAGTGTTTATTGCTTCCTTAATTGTATTTCTAAGTGCAAAAAGTACTTCATGACTAAAAGAACTTATTAGTTAGTTTAAATTTCTTATTAGTTTATTTTAGATTATATGGTAATATTAATGTGGTATTTTTAAACACTGCATTTATTTAAAAAAAATTAGAGGTATTGTTTACTTAGGGTGAATGTTTACCAGAGACGTAAAGCTTGAAAGTGATATTGAAAGGAGAGTAATGGCAGGTAGTAAGGGGAACGCAGCACTAAACTCTGTGCTAAGCTATGGACAGTCAGAAATTTTCTTTAAAGGCACACTTCGCTGTCTGTCAAGGGGTGTTAGTGCCAACACTGATGTATGGTAGTAAAAGTTTTTTGAATGATATCATTAAGAACAGTGTGATAAGGGAATGTTTTGGATTGAAAGAAGATGTATTAGATAGAAAGATGACATACACACCATGATCAGATACCAATAGTGTTAAAGGCAGCTACAGGTAAAAAACATCTTGTTAAATACTGACGAGCTTTCGGGATAAATGTAGCTCGCGCGCAAGAGCCGTTGCAGACTGGCTTCTCTCCAAACTACCTTCATTTCAGTACATAACTCAAATAAATTTGTATTTATGTAGAGGAAGAGAGGAGGAGAAGGAAGAGAAAGTAGATGAAACGAAAGTTGTTTCTCAGGATCATTACAATCCATGGAGACTATGTATATGCCTAACCCCGTGGGAAACAGGCGTGGTGTGTATATATAAAAACACTTCATCTGACTCCTGTTCACATAGGCTCTATCTATATTATTCGTCCGAAGTGTCTGTGAAATAATTTTATGATACTTAGTATTATTTGTCTTTGTAAATTTCAGCTGGATGCAACATTTGCTGCATTTATTGATTTCCTTTGGATGGCTTATAATGTGAGTATAAATTACTATAAATGGAATTCATGCATAATTTTTTGTAGGTTATTAAATGAGTAAGTAGTCTTGACAGCCTGTGTAGTTCAGTAGGCTTAGTTTTTGCTAACTTATGTACTATAATAATAAGTGGCGAGTCACCGTCTGCCCATTTTTCCATGTTCCCTGAACATTGTGACGGGCAGACGCCATAGTCCCCATTTTCCCAGAGCCCTAGTACCACTAACAGTTCACCACAATAGCCCTACACTGGCCGGGGCTTGTCCTTGGGTGCATTATTGTATGGTGTAGACAGGGATAATCGCCGGTCAGTGTCACGCCACATTTAGATTAAATTTGTCAAGGGGCCTCTACGTGTTGGCCTCCCCATGGCCCCACGCAAGCCCTCCAAAAGTCCGGGCCATTTTTATGGCCAGTGGTCTTGAAAGACATACAAGTAATAATAATTACAGCCCATAAACATCCCACCGCTAGGCTCGGGTTTCCCACTACAGGGGAACAGACAGTATACCCACCATGCTTGTCCAGGCAGCTTGGCATGTTGGACACATTAATTATCTCAATGTGCAGGTTTCGTCACGATGTTTTCCTTCACCATTGTTAGCATGTGGTGATTGAAACCTGCGCCCTTTTGAGTTTGGGACGCGTGTGCTAGCCGTCACGCTACCACGACTTATATGCCAGCTTACTTCACTGGAAAGCACAGGCTCCATGTTCGATTCCTGGAATAGTAAATTTCGTAAACAAGCTTTCCGTTATTTGCTATGGTCTGGGTGTCTGGTTTCGGCCCTAGAGGTCCGTTGAGTGTTACCCATAACACAACTTTGACTTGTTCAACTGGAACATACACAATGTGTATGTGTTAGTCTGCTGATTATTTAATTCGTTTTCTCATTTCAGATTTACTGTTGGTTATGTGTTTTCTCACAATATCAAATAATTTTGGAAATGCAGTCACCGAACATAGAAATATTAGTAGATTATTACTGATAATAATTATAAATAAAACTTTTTCATAAGAACAATGTATTTTTAAAAGTTAAATTTTATAGAAATTATAATTATGAGGCAAATACTACCGTACTATCTGTTAACCCTTAAAAGGAGCCAAATTTAATATTATTTTTGTCCATAATTGGCCAGCTGCCATCAAAATTGCAGTGCCAAAACAAAGAGAATTATATCATCTCTTTTACTCTAACACAAATTCTATGTAGTTAGAGGGAGAAAGCATCAGTTCAACGTTCGTTTCAATTATCTGTATTTGACCACAAATTTGGGTCTTAAAAGTTTTATTTGTACATTTGCTGTTTTTAGTGTCTCATATGTATTTTGCCAAAAATGGAAACTGAAGTCACGTCCGTCCATCAATCAGCCTATCATATAGCGGTTAGGTCAATTGCATTTATTTTTGAAGTGATAACTTCTTATGGGAGGGTAAACAGCTACGTTACGTAACGCGTGACGGCGCCAGTCTATCTGGATTCCCTTTCTCTCACGTTAGATTAGTTTAAGTTATCACTTCTGTCGGGCGCTCCGAGACGCACACCGTCTTTTTTTGTGTCTAATGCCGAAAATTGATGATTTATTATTTTGTCTTTCAATTTTAATACAAATTGTATATTGTCAACTTCAATTTCATATATGTGACTTTTAACTGCTTTTTTATTTTTATTTATATTAATTCATTAACAAAAAACATTTGTGTCTGAAATATAAAAATACGTAGTATTAATTACAATTATAAAAATTTCTAATTTACAATAAACATTATTAATTTTACAAAAATATAAGTTTCTTCGCATTTTATATAAAAATTCAAAAGGTTTTTTTTATAAAGTTTATTTACATTTGACTAAGGTATGTAGGTGCCATTTTGTTGGACAACTTTTTGCCATCTTGTAGACGTGATCCCATGCTATAAAAATTTTGGCGCTTCTCATAAAAAACTGCGACAAGTGGTTTTGGCAGTCCTCTCGTGATGTTAACCTGACACTGCCTAAGGAATTCTGCAGAGACCGAAACAGGTGAAAATCTGAAGGTGCAAGTTCAGGACTATAGTCGGATGCATTAACACCTCCCAGCCAAACTCTCGTATTTTTTGCTTAGTGGGTAAAGATGTGTGAGGTCTAGCGTAATCTTGGTGAAAAACCACACCCCTTCTGTTGATTAATTCCGGCCGCTTTCTCCCAACTTTTTGCTTTAATCTCATCAGTTGTTCGCAGTACAGTTCAGAATCGATGGTCCTGCCTGGCGGTAACAGCTCATGATGAATGCCCTTCCAATCCCACCAGTCTGTGAAACCTGACCGGCCTTTAACCACGATCTTTTTAGCACGTTCTTGTCGTACGTGATCCACTTTTCATCACCAGCTTCTTCAAAAATGGTTCGGTTTCATTACGTCGTAATAAAGAATCACAAATGAGTACACGGTTCATTAGGTTTCTTTCAGTGAGCTCATGAGGCACCCAAATATCGAGCTTTTTTGTGTACCCAGCTTTTTTCAAATGCGCCAAAACCGTTTTGTTGTGGTCAATTCCCAGTTCTCCAGCTACATCGTAACTACTAATATGCCGATCTTGATCCACTTTTTCAAAAGTGGCATCAATTTTGTCCGTAACAGGGCGACCAGAGCGACGTGCATCTTTGATATCAAAATTTCCGGATTGAAAACGCTTAAACCAAATTTGCGCTACTCTCACAGATACTGCATTAGGTTAAACATCACAATTTTTAATCGTGGCTTGTGTTGCATTTTTACCGTTTTTGTAGTAAAATTTTAAAATATATCGAATTTCTTCATTATATTCACTCATTTTAACAATAAGAAAAACAAATTAAAATCACACATTTTCCTAATTTGAATTTGTTTTCTTTAAAATTAAAACTTTTTAATGATACCCAAACCAGCCAGATACAAATGGTACCTATAGCCAAAGAGATCTTATTACAAGTTCATACATGCTATATGCGAAAAGACTTTTTCGCCAACCTATTGTCACTAGAAAGGCATTTTTATATAATCATATTATTATTTAAGCACAAAAATAATCGTCAACTGAATAATATGCTTGTTTAAGGAGGTTATCTGTTTATATAATTATAGCAGCCCGTCGCGGCTTCGCTGGTTTATGACTAACTTTTTTACACCTTGTGTTTCATTATTGCAGTTTTAGTAGGGGTCCCTAATTTTGACTAGTAATATATATGGCCTATGTTAATTAGGTAAAGGATTCTAATGGTGAAATTTTTTTTAAAATAAGTCTACGAGTTTTTGAGTTCATTTGTTACAAACGTTTTGTACGTCTGTCATCTTTATAATGTTAGTATAGATTTAAAACCTGGAATGTCGGCGACACAACCGTCCGTGTCGTGAACTTTTTAGCTGCCCTCATGCTCCGTGCCCACTGTTGGGCAATACGGTAGTTGACCATTTTTGAGAAACAGGTTTATTTTGAGCCTTATGGTATATTTTAGCCAAAACACTAATATTTCAGCAAAAAAACAACATTAACATATTTAATTTTGCAATTTTATAAATATTTTGACATTTCGTCACAAAAACGCGTCATGCTGTCATGGGGTCTTGCATGACGTCATAGTGTGCAAAACAAACATCTGTTTCATTGAAGTGTTATCTGAGAAGTCATTGATAACTTATTGTGTTTTGCACACACTATGATCGGCGTTCATTGTCACGTGGCTAATGGCTGCAATATAACAATTTTATTTCTCAAAAATATCAATTAATATTTAATATTTTAGTTAAAACAATTTATTTTTGTCATATTTAGATCGTAATCTACGATATATATTAAAATCAGTCTATATTTTTCATACTGTCAACTACCGTATGGTAAAATCCCGAATTTTGCCACTGGTTACGTTTTTTGTGAAATGTAATGAAGTTTTTTAAGATGTAAAATTGTATTACTTTTGGTAATTTATTTTTCATTATTTATTATATATTTTGTTTATTTCCTTAATGCATTTTCCATGTGTATTTATTACTACTTTTTGCATTGGCCAGCAAAAGTATATTATTTTTAAAATAACCATAAGACAACACAAAAAGCGCGACAATTGAATTAGCGATGAAAATATAGTTAATTTCGTATTGTATATATTAAAGTACTTTTGGCAACTCTAGTAAAGATCGTCAAATTATGTCGGAAATATTTCCCCTAGAAATCTTTGGTGTTAAAAAAATTAATAACTTTCGAAGCCTATTTTTAGTATTTAGATAATATAGTTTTAGTAAGATAAATTGTTGTTATATCCGTATCTAGTTCTTTTAGTGGATTGTAGACTTGGGCCAACGTTAAAGTTAACATATATAAAATCACTTTGTTTATAAGTGACAAACATTGACTACAGATAACAAAGAATATTGCCAGAAGGCAAAAAAACGTGTTCTACACATTATTGCCAGGTTATACTTGTTTAAGAATTTATTGTAAGTTGTGTCAAATACCTAATTATAGATATATGTAAACGTTATTAACGATAAGACTTATAGAAATCCGTCCCTTATCACTGACTTAATAAGTATTTTTATTTTATTATATTAAATCTCAATTGATGATCATTTGTTTATTTTGAAATGTATCTAAATTGATCAATTCTTTTATGTTTAATTAATTGAATTATTTAGTAATTTATTTTAATACTTGTAAATTAAGGATAATCCCAAATGATATATATAATTTTATATAATATGGTGTTGCCAAGTGGGGTTTTTTCAATTTCTAGATAAACATATTTGTTGCATAAATTTCCCCAAACACTTCCACGTGCCCCTTCCTTACTAAGGAACGGTCTGTCCTTTATTTACTTAGAGAGCAAGCTTTCACACAGGTTACGCTACACTAAGTTTTTACCTAAGCGCTATGTGCCTTCGGATATTAAATTTTTATCCCGGAAACTATCCCATTTTACAGCTTGAAAAGTGTCCTATGACCATTGTCGGTATTGAAACTACATATCGAGGGCTTCGTAATAAATGGGCGTACAAACAAAAGTGCAGTTTTACGCAGGGGACAAAATTGTAAATAAAACAAAACTAGTTGATTGTATAAGGCTGAAATTTGGAATACCCTTCTATTTAGGTACACTTGCATAGGTAGGAATTTCTAAATTGTAACGTGCACTGTGCACGTTGTTTTAGTAAACAACAACAAAAATGCTTTTTTGCGTATACACCTATATGTTATGAAGCCCTCGCTCGATATGTAGCAAATTTCACGTAAAACAGTCATACTTTTTGTGCAATAGAGAAACAAGCAGGCAGTTTTACTTTTGCTTTTATCTTGAATGTCAATTGTATTCATATTCTTTTATATTAATTTACCACTTCTACAAAGTATGTTTTGTTGTAAGATAATGCTGTAAATGGAAATAAAACGAATGTTTCTGAAAATTCTTAATTATTTATTTGCAGAAATAAAATTTTCATTCTTTGTTCATGATAATTTTAAAAAATAAGTACAGTGTTTTACAGAATTTTACAAAAAGAAAAAATACATAAAAAAGAGTATTTATTGTAAACGTAACAGATTAATTGCATTAAAAGCCTATCCCAATGTTTTATAATTACAAGTTTATTACAATTTTTTATGGGTAATTTATCCTAAATTACTATATAATAACAAAGCTTCGTCTTTTTCACACATGATCCTTCATATAAACAAGAAAAATTCTGCCTCCTTAATTAAAAAGAAAGAAATTATTTTTGGTCAAATGGCAGTCTGAACTGTTAATAAAAAAACATGTAAAAAAAATACTAAACAATCTCCAAGTAAAAAATGAGGACATAAAGCGCGTACTATTGAAGAGGGCTGTACAAGTATATCTTATGCGTTTTGATCTAGAAACGTCACTAGATAAAGGCTATGTTCCTCTTGGCGCTCACAACGTTACAAGCATAAACTCAAGTGAAACGGATTAAGGAGCGTTGATGCCATTAACGAAGAAATACACAAATTTCATTAGTTTTTGTGTGGTTGATTTGAAAATCTCGCCTTTGTCAAAGTATCCATAGAGAGATCTGTGGTCAACGTTAACTTCGACCCAAATCTTGACATGGTTCGTTGTGAGCGCTGCATGATCGAAGATTATAACGCCATTAGTGACGTTTTCGCGGCGACCATAACGATCGTGGTCGCTATGTGCAACGGCTGAAGGAGCATTTTGAGCGTTGTTAGCTACCAGAGGAACGCGCCCTACATATTAGCAACATTGACTATTTTAGACCACATTAATCATAAGAATAAATTTTAAAGAATTATATACAACATTTTTGCTTAAGATGATCTAAAGAGGTGCTTTAAATGAAACTTTTTTTACAATACGCTTGTTATTTCTAATATTCTGCCAATTTATACCTGATTCTAGATGTTTGTTCGATTTATTTATAAATATTTTCTTCTCTTTTAGTGTTTCAAAGAATATGTATATTTGCAGGAGTATCTCACAAGCTAAAGAAAGTCTATACTAGATACCTAGTACTATAAAAGAATATTAGTAACGACACTTGCCCAGTAATACATAACTAAAATTTTCATGACTAGATGGCGCCACTTGGTGTTTTGCTAGAAATAAGACAAGAATCATTTCAAAAGTGTCGAGTTAAGTCGTCGACAGACCTGCGGGCAAGTACATCTTATGGCTGGATGACTATGCTGCTGAAAGTTCACCTGTTGATATTATAAGCTCACACTCAGTGTGTCTGTCATTTGACTGTTTAAAACATAAATATTATTATACTATGTATTTTATTAAAATTTTGGACTCATTTCATCCAATACATATTCTTAAGTTTTAAATAATAAAACATCAAAAAGCAAGGGACAACTGATGTTTAGCGCCATCTATCGTCCATGGTTCAGACACTTATCAAAGTTATATATTTACTGGATTATATTCTAGTTAACTAATAGAAATGCAGATGGTAGTCTGTAAGTTTCGCTATCACTACTGGATAGTCTGCTATCACTATTTTTGCGTCTGTTTCATTGACGCCACTTTGGGGTTGATTTTGGATTTAATTCCAGAGACGTCGCAGATAGCGCTTCAAATTGTCACATAATATGCTTGTGATTTATATGCAGTCGAGTGGTTATAACAAAATCAGTAGGTAAACTAATAGGGCTACGCTGCACTAATAGCGCAACACTGTTAAGCTTAAATAAAAACATTTTAAAATTATTATAAGAGAATTATGCATAGATGCTAGAATTATGCATGTCATCATTTATGAAAATAATACGAATACCTCTTTATTTCAGAATTAAACTTTGGCTATTTGAAAACAAATATGTCACTAACTAGTTTTAAGTTCACGTTCAAAGTGTGAAAAAGACATCAAAGAAATTAAATCTTTACTCATATTGCACAGATAAAATAGCATAAATATTACAAATGTAATCATTACCGCAATAACACCTAATCGATATTAATAATAAAAAATTACCATAATATCTTTTTGAAAATAATATAAAAAATATTTGGCTTGATTAAGTAAGTCTGGAATGTTTGAGTATTTTGACTTATTTGTCATGTAACTTTGACAGATACATTAGTATTTTCTATTTCATACATATAATGTTGGATTACAATGGATAGGTATATATCAGCACAAGCTATTGTAGCTAATAATATAATGTAAATGTCGGAATGTAATTATTACAAGACGTACTTACAGAAACAGTTTTGCAATATCAACATAATGTAATATTAAAATGGCGATTCAAATTTAAAATGGCGGTCCATGACATTGAGATCTGTCACTTTGACAGATGGTTTATCGATATCAACACTTGATACAGACAAAACAGTAACTAGTATTAATAACTAATTATTTACAGGATTTTATTACGATAAAAATAATATTATTATACATTATCTTAAACTAGAATTTACATTTTTAATAATATATTAACGCCTAGTTACAGTCCTTGTTAGCTATTGTACAATAATTTACAAAAAGCTTAATTTTAAATGATATGCAATAGCTATGGAATATAGCTTGTTCAGTGGATTAACTAAAATAACAATTATATATTATGACATAAAAGCAATTATCGACAAAATAATTGTCGATTTAATAAATGATAGGTTATTTGACTCGGATATTGAAACTTTTTAAAACAACACTGAATTAAAATAATTGGCAACAAGACAATGACAGCCAATTTAATTACAAACAGAATAATGATGTATTTCTGTGTTATTATTTTATAAATTAAATTTAATAATTGATTTTAATCGATGTTTAGTTATTTTATACGTTTATAATACGCTCGAGTGGAATTATAATCTCAATATCATTTAAATTATATATTATAATTATCCATTTTCGTCAATTAATTAAAGGAATGTTTTCGGGAATGAATTGTTTTATATATAAAAAAACCTCTTTGTAACATCCATTTTTAGCACTCGAACACGAGCTTATAACTTATAAACAGACAAATGAAAGCTTTTTATCAGCCGAGTATTTAAGTTTTCTCAAAGTCCAACCGTATACAATTTTAATAATATTGAAGATATTTATTTACATTACAAAAATTGAGCCCAATTTAACAGAACATGAATTATAACATCAAGTGTTAAACTTAACAAATTGACACAAATAATAGGTGTACTTTGTCTAGAAACAGTTTGAGAATATGATAATAATTACATTCTTGTTGTTGAAGAAAATTCTTATTAAAATATTTAAGAACTAATAAACATTTAAGATTAATTTTCAAAATAAATGGCCCTTCTCCTTCGCTTAGAAATTGCCTGATGAATTTGACACATTATGGTAGCTTTAAAGTCATGGTTGCCGTGACAATTTTTACAGGAGAGTGAATAGAAAAAACTTTTTTTTCAATACATGTTCTCAGCTGTATTTGTCTAAATAATCACACCATTCCTTTAAATAAATAAACCACTCATCACTCCTAAACAAGGTTCAAACTAGCATACACATAATATTGTATTTAGTAAGCGCTAGTTATAATTATTTTTGATAATAGAATGTTTTAACGCCATCTAAAACGGTTAACTAAGTTAACGTTAACGTCAACTAAGGTTAAGTAAGGTTAACAGTTTACTAAGGATTTTTAAAAAAAGTGTCGAATGCATGTCGTAGTTTTTGTATTTTTGAAATGGATGCCATTAACATCGTAATAATAGTAATTGAAAAAAATAATTTGTAACTGTTTATTGCTTAAAGGTGCGATGTATAATTGAATTTTTGTAATTACAAAATTGTTTTTGCATTTCAACAAAACCGGTACATTATTGCCTATAGTAAAATTTATGGCTGCTATGCGAAGTATGATTTTGTATATTCTTAATAATAAACCCTCTGTGCTACATGCAATATGGGGTTAAGAAGGGCGTAAAATACTAATTATAAGATGTTATATTTGAAAATTGTTTACCACAACATACCTGATGAAAGGGAAATAAGAATAAAAGGATATATTTTTCATTTTCAGACATACTGTTTTTTTGTTGACTTAGTACTTTGTTTCGAAAATTACTTACATTCAAGAAATATTTTGTTTGATCAGTTCAAAATAATGAGGGTAATATGTATGACATAACTATATTAACTATTGAAATATTTTAAAAGAATTTCGTGACACTATCGATACGGCTATGACCCAGCAGAATACCAATTTGTATTTGGAGGGGCATTCTTATCTATAGGTTGATGTGAGTGAGAGGTATGAGCTTGTGGATGATAGAGATGAAACGATGAAGGTGGATGGAAAAACTGTGACTGGTCTAAAGAAGAAGCGTAATCCAAGGCTCCAGGAACGGCTGAATAAGCTTGAGGCTTCAAAGGCAATGGTGCTTCGCCTAAATATGAATGTCTTAATGCATCAGAATAAGAACTATTATCGTACGACAAAGCATATTGTTGCTTGTCTCTTGGAGAAACAGAACCAGGAGGCGTCATTGCTGAATGGTAATCCGCGTATCCTCCATAAGTTAGAGAACTTATATCTGTTCCCTTATGACCTAATTGCTCTCCATATCCAGAACCTTCGCTCCCTGGAGGTGTTGGTAAAGGACCAGTTTGCCCATCACTGGAGTAATAACCAGTTCTTCCATCTCCTAAGAAATTACTTCGTATCACACTTTCTCTATTCGCGTACAGCTGTCTTAATAATGCAGACGCTGGTGTTGAAGTGTGGTTACCTGGAAGTTGTCTGTTTATATGATTTATATGGTTTTGGGTTCCAATCCATTGAATTGTTGATTTCTGTTGTTGCTGCTTTAAAAGAGCATCTGTTGAGAAATCTGTCGGTCGATGGGATAATTCTTTTCCGTCCAACGCGACGTTCGGCAGATGTTTTGACATTGCATTCTCTAAATCTCTCACTGAAGTAGCATCTGCTGCGGTTTCTGGTATAGCCAAGTTGGTTTTATTTATATCTCGATCTACGGGGGAAATTGTAGCTCCAGGATTAGATGTAGACTTCCGTCTTTCTTCGTCTCTTTCCTCTTCGTCACAATCAGTTGTGTGTTTTCGTTTTTTTAGTCTTCTAGCTGGCATCGGTGAGGTTTTTTCAGGTGCTGTGTGGAGAGGTAGTGGTTGTGTATCATTCAGTCTGGTTAAATGAGTGACGTCTGTTGTTGGCACTGGCGCAGTGGATGCTGAATCATTGTTTGTTGGTGGTTCCGTTCTTTCCTGGTGTCTCGGTGGGGGTTGTGGCGCCCCTGAATTATCGGTGTCTGGTGGACCATTCTCAGGATCGCCAGTTGTTTCCTCCCGTTTGACACCTTGCACGCTTTCTTCTAGTTGGCAGCAGTCCATTACTGTATTTGGATATTCTCTCCCACTGAAAACATACATTTCAATTTAATTAGTTTAACTACTCTATGTCTATGAAAACTTCAAACGGTTTTGTAATTCACAGGGAAGTTAAAATGATGTAATAATCTTCATACGTATAATGTAAAAAGCATTTTCGATAATATTTAGTAGGTACGTTGATGTTTGATTTCAATGAATTTAAACGTTTTCTGATTGTGACAATTTTAAAAAAGACATGTAAAACAGAATTTCATATTAGTGTAGACTATGTGAATTTGTAAGAAATGTTACATTTTATTAGGGGCTACTCAAATGTAAGGCATGCGCATGCGCAAACTGAATTGGAATGATAATCCGTGAAAATCAAAAATTATCCACGAAGCAAGTGGGTCGTTTAAATATTACGCCAGAAGTAGGGTTTGTGACTGACAATCAGCGTTGTGTCGGATATTACGTCGCCACAGCAATATGCTGAGTGCAAACCGTGTTTGCTGAAAACGCGGCGTACAAATTGTCAAAATTTGTTTTTATTTTTAAGATGCATGTCAGCAATGTAAGTACTTCGCTATTTCTTCAAATATTTTTTCTTTCTTTCAATACAGGGTTTCGAAGTTTACTGATTATCATACATATCAATTGAAGACATGAGTGGATGAAGGTGATAAGTCGCATAATTCCAATTCTGAGTAAATCGAGATAAAAGTTTTACTTTTATTTGAAACTGAACTGAACTTAACACCTTTAGCAACTTTTTATTTTTTAAATATGCCTTATATCTATGGTCTAAGGTCTGTAGTCATTTGGTATCGACTTATAACATTCATCTACGCAACAAAAGCAAAAAACCGAATATGCGACATATCACCTTCATCCACTCACGTCTTCAATTATCACTATAGGAGTCGGTTTGCGCATAAGTATTGTGAGTTCTATAATATAGGACATATTTTTGAACGACAACTTCTATCATGGTATTAATTTATATTTTCATATAAAATTGTTTAGAATTTCAAGAACTTATTTACCTTATAACATAATTGACGCAAATAATGTTTTGCTCTTCCGCGTTCTTTGAGGAGCAGACAACGGTGGCGCATGTCTGCATCCAAGTATAGCCGCCGAGCTTGTTCATTATCCTATAGTAGTGTGTCAGCACTTGGCCCTTGTTCATTACTGAAACAATAACGTATTGAATATTTAGAATAATCTATAATATTCTCAAAAGGCCTTGTCTGTACATACATCGAAGCTATTGAAAAAAACCAACTGGAATACTATATAAACGAAGGAGAATACCATTACATTTCTTCTCTGTTTGTTCGAGATTCACGTAAAAACTACTGGGCCGATTTCGATGCGGTTTTCGCTGATCGATGACAAACACACTTTGTTTTCAGACTTAAAATCTGCGCCATTTTGTATCCCGGCAATACCGCCGGAATTATCCTGGGAATGATTTTAATTGGGCAGACTGAAAAAATATTCGAATTCCGATGCGGTTTATTTTGCGGTTTTGCGGTTCACTGACTGATAGCAAATTTCACGGCTACTGAAAAGTATCCGAAACATCGGAATAATAATAATCAAATAAATTACCGCGCTTAAAACCGTTAAAACGTAGTTTTATTATGTATACTAGTCGCTAAAACTTAAGAAAATATTGATCAAATTTTGTGTAATAAAAAGTATGACATTTTTTAAATCCAGGAATGCCGCGGTAATAAAGATTAGCCTCGATAAGATTTTACTAGAACGATAGCTAAGTCCTTTTTGAAGTGATACTCTCGTCTACGCCATCGTTTCACAGTGGAAACGTTACCAGTGCGAACTAAACGTTTCGCCTCCTTGTTCCTTCTCCGTACGGCAGAGTTGTGGAATGCACTGCCCGAGTCCGTGTTTCCCGAAAAGTATAATCCGGGTGTCTTCAAGTCTCCTGTGAATAGGTACTATCTAGGTAAGCGTGCTCCATCTTCGACCGCATCATCGTCCGGCATCGGACGTGATCTTGGTCAAACGCAAATCTATTTATTATTATATAAAAAATGCCACACTTTATATTCCAAGAATCCCGCGGGAAGCATGGACGATGGACCAATATAAATGTGGTATATTAGACAAAATATCCGAACACGGAGAACAGTACGTTATATGATTTTTAAGATCCCATCAGTGAAATACCAACAACGAAATCCACATTCGACATTTTTTCTCTAGTTAGTATAGTAGTTAATATTAGTTGTAATATTGATCAAAATTAGAATTCTACTGAAAAAACGATGAATTTAAAATTATAAAAGCATTGAATAAGCCTCCAAATCGATCTAACGACCTTCATCTTGAAATACCAAAGCACAAACAATGGTCTGACGATATTAATAAATTGGCAAACAAAAATGTAAACCTACCAATAATACGTACATTGTAATCAATTGATTTTGTATACAAAAGACATAGTGATGAACACGTGTATTGTTGTACGTGAATCATTAGCACTTGAGCAATTTTTGGTTTTGTTTGTATATTGTTTGTTGGTGAGTTAATTAGAAAAGCTTTTGGATCAATGCCAACATTTCCATACATTATTCTATTGGATTATTGACTATTGTTGCAGTACGGTTTGTTAATAGCTTTGCTGTTATGTTTATGATTGTTAGTAGATGTATTAATATTGCAAATTGCTAATTATATATATCCTAGTATTAGTAGTAGTAGACGTAACTTGAATTTGAAAATTTTGAATTTGATCTTTATTTTCTAAGAGATAGTACTTAACTAGCTACATTTAATTCAGTATACAAGAAAGATATAGCTATCTTATATATATATAATGAAAATGGTGTTCGTTTGAGGCTCAATCACGCTTAAACCACTGATCGTATCGACATGAAACTACCACCATTCGATGCGAAATTTTTCCTAGATGGTTTATGGCTATCTATCTATCTATATATATATATATATATATAAGCAAAGTTTGTTTTCTTTGTCCGAGGTAAACTCAAAAACTACTGGACCGATCAGCATGAAACCACAACCATTCGACGTGGAATTAATCGTAGATGGTTATAGGCTATATATATTTTTCAAATTCTATGAGCCCTTTGCCATGTTTTCTCGATTTGTTTGTTTATTAATTTATTTGAATAAGGCGGTACGAAGTTCGCCGAGTCAGCTAGTTTATTATATATTTCGAACATGTTTTGACCTAAACATGGCTTTTTGTTTAAAAAATTCTGTACAACTTTTCCAAATATTCACTGTTTTATGATTTTTTACTAGCTTCGTATTTATAATTTATTTTACTTTCTACGTACCTATTCGTTAATTTATAATTTCTTCATCAAAGTTTTTTTTTTATCAAATACCGGGCGTTTATAGTACTTATTATGCTAAAATAACTTTGGGTGATAATATTTTCAAGCATTTCGAATTTTTATTTCTTGTATTAATTATAAAATTTCATTACATGCAACACAACCACATTTTTTCTAAGTAGGAATATTTATAGCGTCATTTATAAGTGCAGTGAATGTTAATCACCCAAATTACACAAGTTAAACAGAAACACACTTAGAATTAAAATACCTACATACTGACTTCCGAGAAGGAAAATTTGTTACGACAAGGTTTCAATGGAAAAAAATTTACTTCGCTGCTAAACTAATTGTTGAATGTTCTATATCAAGAGTACGAATACTATTCATTATTTAAACAAACAAGAACATAAAGTTTTATTGGTATGTTGTGATGGTACGTCTTTAAACCGTTAAATCGTACTGTAACATTACTGTCGTATATAAAATGATTATGGTCATGTAAATCAGTATAGTCGTCTAATGATGTTTATATATCACGTAATGACTCAGAAAGAATACTGACATTCAAGGCACCGGCTTAATGTCGGAAGTCGAGCACATAATCATCCAATTTTATTACTTTATGCACAAACTTGAATATTTTCAGTATCGTCAACACTCCATCAGGCATCCAACCCGCGTACACGCTTGTAACCAAATTACCCGCTTTCTAACACACCCGGAGTTTTATGGTAATAAAGGTAATTATTATTCCATCCTCGATTTGTCCACATTTGACCGGCATCAACATAGATGTGAATTTTAAATTCAAATTGATAGTCTCGTAAAGCTATCAAATGTTTAGGTGCTAGAATCGCATGACGCTAACGCAGTGTCGTGATTGGCATTCGAAAGCGGCCATCTTGTTATGTTTGATTCCGTGCGAGATTACGTCAGGTTTCTTCCATTCATATCAAAGTATAAATTCCTTTTCAAGGAACTGTCTTTCTTCTGTACTCATACTAAAGAATTCATTATTCTTCAACAATACATTCCAAAAGGTATAAAAGAAAATCTAATTGACAACCAAAATATCGAGCTACCGTATAATTAAGGATATTTTTTTATTTTTGGTCCTTCGTATAAATTTTCAGAAGTCTATAATCATTCGTACTAAACATTTTCTTCACTATTAAGTACATGTAATCAATTGTACTGAACCAAATTTACATGTCAACTCATTACTGTATTCAGGTCAGTTATAATCCTTAGGATTGATCAGCATTTACGATGAGACAATGACGATAACTTGACCGATTTATGACTAATTTGCTCGTAATAGTCATAGGTAGTTTCGATGAGGCGGAAAACTGTATCTGATCAAGGTTCGTCTGATAGATTCAATAAGGTTACTGATTCATTTGGGAGCTCATGCGCACTTACACGTAGACATGTAAATTTAGCGATTATAGTATACCGATATTACTATTTGTTTTACTGCTGTCTTCTAACTATAAAACCTTTAGTGTTTCTCCGAGTTTTTGGAAATCTATTTTAGATATGGTTGATTTTCTATTTCGGATTTGGATCAGATCTTTCAATACCATCTCATAGGTAGTTGAATTCAAGATCTTTCTAAAAGTCTCTTTTCCGGTAAGGAGGTTGTGTAGAGGGATAGAATGGTAGATGACATGGACGAGCTTCACGCAAGGAATGATTAAAAAACTCAAGATGTATAAAAATGGTGTGCTCGCATTTAGTTGGCCTAAGTAACTGAGCCAATGGAGTTATTTTAGTTTTACGGAATGCTACAAAGCAAAATTTTAGGTCAATCAGTAACTCATTTTCCTTTACCTATGTATACCTTGTAATATATGATTAATATTTTCCTATTTGGATGAAATGGTGGTTTAAAGGTGATCTGGTGAAGCTTTAATGTCTTGCGATAATTTTAAGTAAACTTTGGGGACCAGTTTGCCATTAGCAATCGATCGATATCGAGATAGGTATAGGTAGCTATGTAAAATATTATTAAGAAAAGCCTATAGCGGAGAAAGTTGCCTAAGAGAAAATATGGAGTCAAATTCGCCCAAGATTAAGACACAACTACATGAACATATCTGCATCGATCGTTAGATTTTACCTGCTAAACAATAAAACAAACAACTTGGGAAATTGGATTCTCTTAGAGAACTCACTGTAAATAGGTACATCATAAAACAGGACCCGAGGCAATCTCAAAGGACATTAAGACAACATTTCCCACGTCTACGTAACCTACAGGGAAAGGAAACCAAAATGATGGGCATAAAAATTATTATTCAAATCACAAACGGAGTAGAGACGGCCGAGCCGGCGTTAGGGCCCAAATTGTATTTCTCAGACGGATGTATGCTCAAGTAATGATATTACGAATATTATATGACACTAAGATTATATTATTTGAATAGAAATTTCCTTCAAATCTAATACCCATGTAATAACTGAAACAGGGTTCATTGAAGGAATTTTAAGTACTATTTTAATCAATAAGACTAAATCAAACATAGTCAAGAATATACATAAAACATTTAGCAATGGTGGGTCTCGTACTCTTAATAGTGTAAATTTGTCATGGAATGATCCCCCTTTACTTTGGGAAAGGACATTAATATAACACAATTTTGTATCAATAATGGGATCATTTGGAATGGAATGAATTTGGAATATGTATCTAAAGGTTATGGAAGAAAAAAACAAATTATTACGAAACTTGGTATGTAATATACGTACATTATATACCAAGATACATTTTAGAGAAGTTTAGAAAACGAAGCCACTATGAATGCCTTAGTTGAATAGTAGGTATTCATTAGAGATAAAGGTTCTATCGAAAACAATTTTTTTTAATTTAAAAAAATGTGAAACATAAAATTAGGGTAAAAAACATAATATATATTCTAATACAAGGAAATGACAATAAATTTTTGTAGTGATCATATCTCGGGAAAACTTAAGATATTCTTAGAAAATTAAACAAGTCATTGTTCAAATCGCAAAACATTTTAAAACAATGTTCCTCTAATGACTAATAACAAAGCAGAAAAAATGCCAAACGATTTCCAAAAGAGCTCCAATTGTGACAAGAGGGTAAAGAAATCAAATCGATTGTGTAAAAAGCAATTTCTCACGAAAACTGTATTGTGTCTCATAAATTTTTCCTCGTTACATTGGTGCCTTGAGCTGCCAGTCTTCTTGACATGGAATTCTATAGCCCACCACCTGAATACAAATTATATTACAACACTAACTTACGAAGGATTTCACCACATATATTGGGTCATGGGTGGACAATTGGCTGTAGCGAGGCTACTTAAATCAGGATTCGATTTGTCTGTGACATAAATATTATAGTTGACTATTTCTAGGTGATCTATGTCTTACAACCGATTTGTCAATTATTAGGATCAGGTAAGGTCATATAATAATTGTAGAAATTAGAAAGTTATAGTATCAGTGCACGGCGCGGTGAGGTTCTCGTCAAACGATGACAGAGCGAGTGTCCAAAAAAAAATGGCTGCTCCTACCTTCGTTTCCGTGCTTCGTTTGTAAACTCCTTGCAGTTTACAGGCTACCCTGTGTGTGTTACAAGTATGCCAAGATGATATCAATACAGATAGTAAATTAAATTGAAAAGAATCTCATTAACAAGACTTACAATTTTTGATTGTTTTGATTGTACGTTGAAAATATTGATTGAAAGCTGTAGTCGTTTTTCAATATCCAACATGTGAGAGCAATAGTTTTGGGTCTTCTGAATAAAAATCGGATTTAGGGGATTTTTTGTTGCGTTTTTACGAGGCGATTCATGTTCTTAGTGTTATTCTATCTAGGTTTACAACTATGCAAACATGTCTTAAATTTGTGAAGCAAATTTCGATTGTTATCAGAATTGAAAGTTTCACGCAACTTCGAGACAAGAATTTGTAACCAAGTAAAGGAATGTTCAGTTCCTTGTTGTTTATTTGATTGCTCTAGATACCTTATTTTTTAAGTCATCAGACATTCAAGTTAATAAATATGGAATAGGTCGTATAGAAGATTTAGTCTAACTGTAGATTTGATGTCGTATAAAAATGCACTCATGTATATAAATGTAAACTGTTCTATAAAATTTGTGCATAGTGCAAGTACAATATAGTTACGTGAAGCCAACCCTAAGTGAAATCTTAACCAACATAAAAAATGAGAAAAATTAGTTTCATTCAACTTGTATATTTTAAGTTATAGGTAGAACGTATTGCCCAAAACCGCCCTTTATAGCCAAGCGTACTTAAACGATATCCTTGGATAACCTGGCCAAGAGATAGGTGGTGCACGAAATGAGATGGGACTAATGGAGAATTTATATGCTTCTTTATTCCATCCTCAAAGCCAATAAGAAGAGCGTGTAGTGAAATCTCCATATAAATTTTAGACATAGAAGATGAACATAAAATATATACAAAATTAAATGTATTTTTTCTGGATACATTGAAGGAATTAAAGTTTACACAGAAAAGGCACCGGGGAGAGCTTTGGAATAAAATATCACTTATTTCCTTAAGCGTTTGCGATCATATTTTAATATGAAAACCAACTAATAAATACTACTTACAATCTACGTGACATTTCCTAAGTTTGTTGGCGTCTTCGCCGTGACAGAGAGCGTACAGGTTCTTCCCGGTCAACTCTTCCGCCGTGTAGCCGAGTAGCTCCGACACCCTGCTGGTAGAAGAAAAAAATCTGATCAGTACACGAAAACAGAATCATACAGACAATGCCATACTTTGTGACTTCTGCAGTTTAGCTGAAAAAGGTTGCTCAGTGGGCAACTTTAATGAAACTATTTATTGCGCAACTATTTGTGTCACTTTTTTTAATTATTTGATTAAGCCTCAATCACTGTTGTTTAAACTACAGATGTTGAGGGTTGACATTCGATAGGTCTAGAAATACCAGTTCAAGGCACCATGAAGATATGGGTGACAATGATCTCACATAAAACTAACTCCAAGCTCCGAAGAGCTTCGAACATAACCAAAATTCAACCCTGGGATGGTGCTAGACAAAAACCCAAATACCTCGGCTCGCAGTGCGCTATTCGGAAGTCGAAGTTTATCCTCGTGACGAACATATCTGACTCCAGTCTGATCTCGTGGACAGATGGCGGCGGTAGCGCTATGGCCAACGCGACCATTCCCAGGAGGACTGTCGGTGATTTACGGCTGTGGGAGAAGGAGTATTGCGGCCTTAGTCTGCACAACATCAGGACTACCTGGAAAGAAAGAGATATGTGCTTAGTTGTAGTTAAGTATAAAATTAAATGTTAAGTGCCTGCGTTTATATCCTAGCATATCATATCAATATCTGTATTTTTTTATTGTGAAGCTGACAATCAAGCAGACGGTCCAGCTAATGAAAAGTGGTCACCGTTAGTATAGACGTTTGCAACACCAGGGGGGAAGCAAACACGTTGCTAGCCTTTGGGTTGGAATAACCAAGGAAGTGCATGGGGCGACATCGTGTTGATAGTTACCACGTACTCGTAGATCCTATGTCGTCTTAATCCAATGCGTGCTAAAAGGGTGCAGGTTAAGGTTTAGCAAGGTAGTTGGGAACGTCTTTACCAGAGTCCACGTTAAGCAGTCTGTTGCGGAGATCATTTTTGATATCTTCTCCGCGTTGGCGTTATCCCCATTCTTATCAAAAAAGGGGTTAAGATAGAGGGATCCCGTGGACTTCCCTCCTTCTGTTGGTGAAAAGGGTACCCTTCTCCGGGGGTGCCCTGAGGGAAGCCAAGCGTAGGGGTGTCACAGATGTAGTACCTACGGTCTAGTTCCCATGGCACCCCATAAAAGCGCATAGAAGAGGGGCGCAGTTTAGGTTTTCCCCTGCGTTTAAAAAAACAAAATAAGACAGTACGATCACAGAGGAGAAATAGAAAAGAGATTAGATTAGGGGGAAGAGACACGGAGGGCCATTGGAACTCTCATTCATCGCATGAATCACAAATAGTTCAAGGCTAACCTTTTCAAACACATATTCTATGAGAGCGTGTTACCATACCGGTCAAGCCGGCCCTAAGAACTAAGAACTGTAATCAACATAATGATTCCAATTAGGCTCTACCACGTATTGTCTGGTTTCTAAGTTATTACTATAGTTATTTAAATTTTAGTGTAAGTATATAAACTGATTAGAAATAACCACGTTAAGTTGGTTCATACGTAGTTTAAAGGTCAATGAATAGATCTTGGGCTGTTTTATATATTTTTTATCACATTATGAGTTGGCCCCTTTCGGCATAACTGTATCCATATAGTCTCAACCTGGCTTACAGGCTAAATGTCACGGATTACTGTTTTCGTCAAATCGGCCTTGATTTCTCATGACTCATAGGAACTGTTGTTGGAAAACAATTGAACACTAAGCGTACATCAATATTTGTATGACAACATTATTATTTCTTATTGTATAAGTTACTTTATGTCTAACCGCAATATTTTGTCATTGAATTTTTGTATAAGAGCGTTGTAGGAATTACCTAACTCCACTGAATCAGCTACCGAATGTCTTGGCGAGTGAGAATCTCTTCATTTTTAAATTATTTTAATTACAATGTTAACGAATTTGTTCAATAACAGACGAGGTGCTGTATACTTATAGGGCACATTTATTTCTTATTTGAGATATAAAGTGAATTTTGGGTGTTTATACAAAAAATAACCACGAAAGCTAAGGCAGGAGCTCCGCTTCGCATTCCACCTTAGCATTCTAACCTTTGTTAAAAAAAGTTCGGATCTGTTTATAATAGTGTTTACGGAGCTACATACGTCGACACAGTCATCACAAAAAGTGAAGTATTTTGTTAAACTTCTGTGTGTAAACCTTATGCGTAGCTTCCATGTAGACACGGCATTTTTTTTAAATTGTATAACGTTATAAATAGCTATCTTCCACATAACCTTAGCTAAATTAAGCTACTAAAATAAAACGACAACATAAACTCAAGAAATAACTCGTAAAAAACCAACATCTAAACTTTACAGATTAATTTTCGAACACGAAACATGTTCCATAGGACATAATAAACTTGTGCCATAAAACAGCAAAATTCAAAAGTCATTTGTCAACTACAGTCCTGTTTGAGAATCACGTACTTTACAAACGTGCAGGTAACACTGCGTTCTGATTTTCCATTTCGCCAATAAAACCGTTGCCAGTGGCAAAATGCCAGTTTCAGTTGCAAATGGCAATAATCGGGTTATAATTGCCCTATCGTTGTTCGATAAGCTTATGAGCAATTTAGATTGAGATATAGTGGAGTAATGGTTTCAACTTAATTGCTTTGGCTGTGATACGAAAAGATTCTCCAAATAAATTATCTATGTACGAGTATTAATACGTGATTGTATCCAATTTTACTAAAATCACACGGATGGAGTATGAAATTTCGCACACTTATAGTTTATATAGACAGGACGAATGCTTTTTTTTTAAATTAGGCATAAAAAATACATTAAATCAATAAAAATACATTACACACACTATCATGTATTTGACACACACACACGCATTAATACTCGTTTGTTTATTGTTAAAGTCATTCAGTGTAGCCTTGGCGAAATCTGGGATTATAGAAATACTAGCTGTCCCGGCAGACGTCGTCCTGCCCGGAAAAACTGCAATCGATATGCCGACAGCAGCGCCACCTACCGGGTCCAATTGTGAACTAACTCAGAAACCTTCTCTGGTTCATGCACAACAACTTTGCTAAAGATCATCCCATGATCAAATGTATAGTTTACGATTCTATAAAGGACATACAGCCAAACATTCATTTTAAATATAAGAAGAAGAAGAAAGAAGATAGTCTTTGACAACAAATTATTCTGGTCGAATTTCGACCACGGGCGACCACTAGTTATTGGAATTCGTCATAATATTTTCATAAGTATGTTCCCTTTCGGATTTAATAAAATTAATTCTTTGTTCTGTTGAGCAATAAAGTGTAAACTATGTATTATTATTCCATGCTTGTACCTAATTCTGATCTGCATAGGAATGTTCACGCACAGTGAAAGGTTCCGCAGAGGTAATGTAGGTACCTACTTACGTCATATATTTATTTGGTTGTTATTATTTAATTTTGACAACAGAACCCCACAAAGCTACGGATCTTATTCATATGTTCGTTAAATTGAGTTTAAGTTCTGCCATATTAATTTTTTTTCAAAAATATCATTGTGTATTATTTTTTACTTTGCGGTGTGCGTATAAGATTCCATCCGTGCAGGAACAGGGAAATAATACAATTTCCTGTGGTCGAGCGGCCTGTCGTAAGAGGCGACGAAACAACCCACAGCCAGGTGGTAGGGTTTTTGCCTGACTGGATGACTCATTCCTGATCTAGATATGCCGCCAGGATAACCTTGAGTTGTATTCCAGCATCAGTGGCCAGGTTCCAGTATTCATTTAGAGAGCGGCAGCACATTGGCAGAACCTTTGATTGATGTTACGAATGTCCATAGGCGATGGTAACCACTTTCCATCAGATGGGCCCTTTACCTGTCTGCTAAACCCATGCAATAAAAAAAGGTGCATGTAGTGTAGAGCGTTAAAGTGTACTAAACTTTGGTAGTTTATGGTTCTACCTTTTATATACTTAATCAGTGGATAAAATAACGATTATTACAATAAAAGGAACATAACAAAAATAAAGTGTTCACAACCGCTTAGGGAATAAAACAATGATTTTACACCCAAGGAGAAACAATCTAAAGACAATTCGGCGCTGTGAAGGAATTCGCGGGCCAAGATATAATCAGGTTTTATGACCTAACACCGAGTTAGGGCAAAAATTATGAGGCCGTATAACGCAGCCTTGGGGCACCCCAAGCCAAACAATAATTCTAACCAATAATATTTGATCTAAGACAGGATAAAGAGGTCGTACAAATCCATTTGTTACAATGCGGAAATAAATTTGGTAGTACTTATTTGAGAGATAAGGTACGGAGATATTGATTTAGGTTGTGTTACTGCACTGCTGTTTTAGGATTTTCTAGACATTCTGGCAAAAAAGAAATTCTTATACATTTATCAATCTGTCTTTCCATAGAAAAATAGAATAGAGTTGAAAACACTTTATTGTTCACCACACAGTTCATCACACACAAATAATTTACAGTAGTCGCATTAAACAGTAAAAGTAGGAGCAATGGCCTTATCGCTTTAGAGCGATCTCTTCCAGACAACCCGGACTATTTATTTATGAACGGAAGATCCCCAAGTGTACGAGGATGGTGTGCAAATTAAATACATACATAAATATCACACAGTAGGTACATCATATACCTAAAATGAATAAAACAATAGAGAATGAACAATAACACATTAATATTATATAATTATATACAAAATATATATTCTTAATATGTGTATAGCAACAGCAATTACTATATTTTATGTCCATATATACTATAGTTATTTTACTCGAAAACGATTGGCTCTATATAATATAATATAATATAATAATGTAATAAAATATTTTGATGTGTTTATTATGTTTTGTACTTAATGAAAATTAAGTACACTAACTTTATTTTCAATTCAATTACAAAATTTATAATAAGATAATTTTTAAAATGCATTTTATGTAATGTATAGGGTGAAAATATTTAAGATACTTATAAATACAATAATATTTAAGATATGGAAGAGCGGGATCTTCTGTTACAAGTAAATTTTGCTTAAAAGAAGATTCCAGCAACTGTTAACTAATTGTGCATGTGTTTTTCGAAGAAATAAATATTTTCATTTTCATTTTTTCATTTTCTATAGAGATGGAATATGGCATATAAAAATAACTATTATAAATAACCGTTTTTAAATTTTTGACTGTCAATCTCGATAGGATGTAACTCAACGGATTTTAATGAAAAGTTTGTGAATTTAAACATAAATTCTTATATTTTTTTGATTTACTTCAAATCGACAAGGATTGCAGGATTCTGTAGAACGTATATACAATGCAAGTCTCGATCGGACGAACTGGCCGCCACAGTTAGTTTTTAATATGGAATCCACTGGAATATATTTTATTATAATATCGTTGTATATATATATATATATATATATATGTGTATATATATATATATATATATATATATGGTCAAGATGGGGAAGTCCGTCAGTGGGGGAACTGCGTATATCTCTCGTTATTTCCCTGTTTGTATCAAATCAGTCAGTAAAGCTAAGACACCATAAATCTATGTTCGAATTGTAGCTATCAAATTCCGTTTAAAAAAAGTAAAAAATTAGTTGTGTAAGAATACTGTAGGTACTTTAATTAACGCAAAATCGACCAAAAAGGACCATAGTTTTATCATTAACATTCAGGAACGTATTTTCAAAAAAATATCATTAAAAAAAGGTTTGTCTTCTATAGGTATTGTATTGTATTCTATATCAAAAAAAGCAAATTATTATAACCCTTTCATAAAATGCATTCCATTTCAGAGAGTATGGTGTCCAAGCTATCCGGGCTTAGCACTTTGAAATTTGTGCCAGATCCACGTGCCGCTACTTTTATATCTGCCCCTTTACCAAGCAGCAGCTTAGCGACTATCTTTGCTATAAAACCTTCTATAGTTACAATTACCGATACAATAGTACCGCTTACCTCGTCAGCAACCTCTGAGTAACCTATTTACTTAGTAAATAAATAATAATCTAAGTATTAATTGTCATCATTATTAACCCCTATCGATTTAGGTGCTTAATTCACATCAAGCTCGCATTTCATCTAAGATACCCACCCGCCAGTTCCCACTTTCTCCATATCTTGATTGCTCACCCTCCTTGCTTCTCCCAACCTAGATTGAAAATGAAAATTCAGCGTCCATTCATTTCTCAGAGATAAGAAAAATGTCGGTAAATTTTCATACACCTTATTAATGTTAATGGCTTATGTGATATTTTAAACATAACAATAGTGAACTGTTTAGGCCTATAACTAAAAATGTTAGCAGGTGATAAAACAACAATAAATGATGAAAATACTGATGCTATAGTGTAAGTTGCATCAGGATATAAAAATTGAGGTATGACTAGATTTTTTTCTTGCGGTGATGTGTCAGCACCTAGTCAATCGCATTGACATAGACATAGACAACAGTTTATTGTTCACCATAACAAAAATTACAAAAAAATGCACAACAAGACAATAGTTACTTGGTAAAACAAAAGGCGGCCTTATCGCTAAAAGCGATCTCTTCCAGGCAACCTGACTTAAAAGAAATTCTTAAATCGTCTATAATTAATAATTAACGCAATAAAAGAAAAAATAAATAAAAAATATACAAATAAATAAAATTTGACTTGACAAAAAATAAATTAATATTTTTTTACAAAATCATTTTTAGTATTTAACCAACTTTTATACAAACTCAGTAGCTGCACAGCATTCTGCAGCTAAAATGGAGCGGCAGATACTAGATTATAAATAATTAATAACATTTCTTAAGAAATTACTGCCATAAAAGGCATATTTTGATATAACAATTAATTTGCTATTAATACTAGATCCCAATGCATTATTTTACTGGTTTCTGTACCAAGCTACTGACAATACTACTCTAGGACATATTATTTATGTGTGACATCGCATAGAAATTCTTCTAAGCCTGGTGTGCACCGACTTTTAACGATGGTTAAAATAGATTGATCGCTAAAAATGTATGCATAAATAGTTATTATTTTATTTTAACCGTCGGTTAAATGTCGGTGCACACGAGCATAAACCTTTAAATTCTGAATTATTTGTGTGTTCTTACCCTATATCCAGATGACTTGAAGTGACACCCACGTTTTGTTAAGGTGCTCTTCATTCTGACGCAGAAAGCTCTGTCCATCCCTCGGTATAACGCCCCGCTGGCTGCAAGGGTCATTTGTGCTGATACTGTTGACAAATTATATTATAAATTAGACACTAGGGTTTACCTAGATGTTTTGTAATAACTACAAAAAAAAAACTTAACTTGACAACAAAAGAGTACCATAGTTTGTTTTTATAGACTACAGTTATAATCATACTTTAATATGAATGAATTCATATATTCATACATAAGTTACAAGAATACATAAAAAAACTATTTATTGTAAAATCTAGGATGACATGACAGCTCACAGTAAGTATAACGTTAGTTAATTTATTTATTTATTTCACACAGCAGAATATAACCATAAAAATATTTAAATATTTTGAAAATAATTTTAGAATCTAAATCGTGAATAAATATGTGAATACGGGAAATTTAAAGTACAGGTATAGGGTTGTGTAAATTTTAGAAACTGTTGTGTTTAGAAACTATAACAATTAAGGTGATAAAAAATATATAAAATTGGCACATTTTTGTTGATAACAATGATTTAACATATGCCAGAGAATTTTGACGCTCTGATCAATCGCTTAATCTCTGTAGTGTTACCAATCAATATATCTAAAATGGGGTTAATACTGACCAGCTCATTCACGAAGGTATTCATTTATAGATTATTATACAAATTAAAGAGCGTCCCCAGACAGCAAGCATACAATGTAAATACCAAATACGAGTTAATTAGAACAGACACCATAACACTCAACTCGTTTCATTATATTGAGCATTTTATGTAATCAAGGTGTAAATTAATAATTCTTCTAGAATTCATTATATTGACACATGATTTTATCAACACTATTGTAGGTATTTGTTGCCATATTAGTCGATTATGTGCATAACATAGATTATATCTACTCTAGTATTATTATGGTCTTCTGCTGCTACATTTTGTACATTGATATCAAAGTCTGCGGGCCATGGACTAAAATGACTTGAAAAGAACTGACTCAGTAGATTTTGAAGATATTAGTGGCGACAATTGTATTGAAAGGATGACTTAGCTTTATATTACTCGCCAAAATTAATAAGCATAAAGACTATGAAATGAATAGACCCAGTAAAAAATACTCAGTAAATCTAAATAAGGACTATAAAATTGTATTCTATTGTAACTTTAATAACTATAACAAATGCAAAGTCACTGTAGGTGATAAGCGAACAGGAGATTAAGGTATATTTATATTCAATAAAAATGTATAGAGATTCTAAAATCCTGTTCATAAATTGAATTTTCATTTTCATCACTATCAAGCAAAAACAATTATTTCAGGCCAAAGAAGTAATTGAGCCTACTTGATTGTAACTGTCATTACTAACAGACCAGACTTGTGCAACACTATGTAATCCTTATAATGCAGACACCTTCCGACTTATAAGGGGCTTACTTGTAAATTTGAATTTGGTAGAAGATAGGAAAAGAAAAGCCAAAATGAATACGGGATTGATAAATTAGAAAGAAGAGTAAAATCATAATCGGAAATCTTTCACTTAACATTAAGTGATCTGACTCAAACATCAGTCTGTAATTCGATAATAATAAAACCACGATAATTTCAAGGTCATTTAATTCCAATCTACTCTGAGAGTGTAATAAGAAATTGAACGAGCTTCATAAAGCTGTTGCCATTTAAACACTGGTTGTACCACGAATAAGTAAAAAATATAAAGTAATGTATATAGTGGCAAAAAATATAACAGTTCTAAGAATGCTCTAAGAAAATAATACTTAACATAATTGCCTAGGTTGCTATTGAAAGACGCTAAACCATTGCCACTGAGAATTGATTGAGTAGCTGTTTAATTAAAAGAATTTGTGTTGCATCTGGTGATGGGAGCGATCCGACATCACGGCATAATTGATTTCGTAGAGAGATCGCCTTATGCTTCTTAGGTGTTTTTCCGGAGATCTCAAACTTTCGACTAATTATTTTGAGCCTATCAAGAAGTCACATTTAAGATTTTGTTATCTGATCCTTATCGAAATTTCGTCGGCGTCAGTGCAGGACCTTGTACATTCTTTGGTGATATTATTTTTATCGTCAAATTATTAACAAGTGTGAAAACATTTTGGGGAAAATAATTTTAAAAGATGTATTTACAAGGTGACGATTTGTGACATTACACTCCGCTTTACACCTAATATACACATCATTTCTTACTAATTAGCAAAATTCTTTAATGCCTTGTTGTATAATCCTTGATACTAAAGAAAAGTTTTTTGTAGCTAAAGATATAGATACATGTTACATTTTATTAAGAACAGAGATAAAACTCCTGCAGGATAGGTATATACAGATTGAACGTTAATACAACAATTTTTGCATGGAAGGTTATTTGATATAATTACAGAGGCAACTTGTTAAATTAGATATGTTGAAAAGTTAATTAGAAAATGAATAATATTTAGCAGTGGAAAATTCATTTAAATTTTATATAGCACTTGACCTCATAAGGTGGTTACCTCACCTCATAAGGTTTTATGGTTGTCTCGTACCTACCAATCGCTTTTTGCATGCACGTGGATTCTTGATGAACCTATTTCAGCTTTTTGTCCAATACATTATAATAAAAACTTAATTCAATTTCTTCATCATTGCAAACATTTCTTGTATCTACTTTTGTGTTCTTTTTTTGTCTAGTTTTGAAATGCGTTCCTTTGATAAAGGTAGGCATCGTTTAATTATATGCATATTTCCTATACCAAATCAATAAAAACCATTACTTATTTGATCTCGTTTTATTATTTGATACAATAATAACAGTGCTACATTCGATAGACACATCTCGAGAATCGTTCTATACATTTTACTTTTATTTTTTTCTATTTGTTACTGCTAGTTATTTTTTGATAAGATAATTTCATTTTTCTCTTTAATTATTGGTAGGAAATCATAACCGATCTTCTTTTAGTTTTAGATGAAACTTCTTTCTATAATTAGTTGTAAAGAAAGAATGTAAGATTTACTCGTTCTTTAGATAAAAAATGAGTAATGGGAAAACATAGTAAAACGCGCCGTATATGGTTAGTCACTTAGAGCTATCCCGTAAAGGTGTTTGCTGGAAGACTAGACTCTTCTTAGGTACTGGTTCAAGATGTTTCTCAAGAGGTTATTTCAGTGTATTCCCAAAAAATTACAACTAAATATAGAGCTTTTGAGCAAAGGCGTAAACCAATGCATATTCTTGACGAGGTAGTTTGCACATCGGCTCTCTTAGTGTTATTATTATACTAGATGTAAAACTCATTTCGTTCAATTGCAATTTGGACAATCGATTGTATGCTGTTGTCGATAAGAGTTCTAGTTAGTCACGTTACAACTTACCCTACAATGTATGCGTTAACCTTAATAAAAAAAACCCTGCTGTATGCCCGTTCCAGTTGCATTAATCTGATTTCTTACGTTTATTGATTTGACTACATAGTCAAATAGACAGGGAAAACACCCGCACCCGCAGGATACCCTACTTTTCACTTGTAAAGCAGTATCTCCTCCGGATATGCTCCCTGCACACTACATATACCTAATGCTTCGTGTAGGTGTTTCGTGTTGTGTGTAGAGCAAAACAAGCCCGGGGACACGGCTTAAGAAATTTCTCGTTTACTTTACTGAACTCTGCAAGACATCGGGGAGTAGATACGAAAATTTAAAATAAGTTGCTGTTTTAGTTCAAACCCGCTCAAATCATTTGAAGATTTCGGTTTAAGACACCCAAATCTGCTCTAAGCCACCATGACTTCCATAACCTTAACCCTGTTGCCAAACGGATAACTTTGGTGGAAGAAAACACTTTTAGGGTTAAAATGGTCTTTTTACTTGGATTTGGTATATTTTTTGTATACAACAAAGAAAGACCTAAAATAATAGTATGACTATACATAAACACGGAAACATGACTCTGTAATGTTCTTCCCTGTGGCCAAATATGCCTTGTTTATAGCGTTATAAATAATGCCGTTATTGTTAAGCTACAACACTGTATACTATGTATGTTAACATATGTGACAATATACATATATAGAATTGTGTAGCTTAATTATTGACTGCACACGATGACTCATGTGAGTTGAGTTGAGATCTATCAATGTTCAACGTCTCTAACAAAGTCACATCTCACATAACGTATTAAGCCCCTACCTAAATCTGCGTGATAAAGTCACTAACATTCATTAACAGACTTATCCTTGGCGTATGAGAAGAATAAGGCTAAAAAATTAAATTCGAAGATGTTTTCGAAATTTGAACTCCATCAAAAGTTTAACAACCACTACCAACCTGTCATCAGTGCTACCAACCACTGCATGGTTATCAGGTGACAATGTGACGTTTCTTCACGGCCCCATTTTCAGTTAAGATTTCACTATGCCTGTCACACCACAATGGCTGCCTGTCAAACTTCACTCCTGATTGATTTTTTTGCTACTTTTTCCACATCTTGGAGTAAATTGAAATCGATTCTGGTCCTAAACGAGACCAAGTTGATAGATTAAATACGTTATTGGAACTAAAAAAGTTTGATGTGATTTAACAGTTATTTATTCTTGCATTTTAATGGAATTTTAGTGATTTAGCATTTTTTTAATAAAACATCAATCACATCTTCCTTGGGTATTAAGTAAATCGCTAAGTACGAAAGGTTGTTATTACTAAATTACCTGATACTGAGTAAATGCATTTCATTGTGCGAAGTCATATAAAAAGCTACTTAATATATCCATGGTTATTACAGAACTATAACGTCAGAACATTGGATTTTCGGCAAAAACTTGAAAGGCGGGATTTTTTAGATACTGACGAAATGCATAAGCTTGTGTGAAGCCAATCAAAATTTACTGGTTTTTGTTTTCGATCATTTAAGAAGCATAATGTCAGAATGTTGGACATTTTGGTGGAATACTAAAGGATAGTGTTTTGCATTGCAATTTTATTAGCCACAACAACAATATTCTTTATTGGACGTGTTAGTTTTGATGTCACTATATGACTTTTACATTGCTACCAAAAGCTGTTTTTTTGCATCAGTTAAAAACCTACAAACTGACTGATTGAATAGGATCTTATATTACAGATATGAAACTCACGTTTGGCACTTGTTTCTTAAAAAATAATAAACATTTATATAGCTAGAATAGCTCAACAGACAAACTATTATTTATACTATATTGCCAAACTAAACAAGCTATGTTTGTATTATGGTTAATATACATGAAATAATTAGGGGCCGATCACAGACCCCTAGGCAACATCGAAACACATAAACGTAAGTTTACGCTGAAATTCCCACTCTAATCCCTGGAATTTTCATTGCAATATATTAATCCGTCCCGAGCAAAATTTCAGACAGAGACATATATGTAAAACTTATAATAGTCATTGCGAAATTTAAATACAAGACACTTGAAAATGACATCACAGATACTTAAATTTTATTTATTAGAATATAAATGCGTTAAATTAATAATATTTAAACAACTAGTGTCATTCGCATTTAAATAAATACACTTTATTTAAACAAAATTCAAATGATATCGAATTCTAATTGAGTACATTCAAACTGAGGTTTTTTTCCTGACGCTACTTGGAATTATAAACGAATAAAAAGTGCAAATGCACTGAACCGCGGAAACACTTGACAATATCAAATTATTATACGAATGAAGTTTTTGCTGGTATCCGACTTTTTAATTAAAGGCTCGCTTCTAGTGTAAAATTAAAGACAGATGACTAAACTGTTGGTATTGTTATAGTAGAGATATGCTGATTATAAATAGTTTACAAAGAAATAAACTATGATATACGACGAAGTTTCATTTGCAAAAACCCGTATCCCGTATTCGTATAAGACTTGGTAGCTATATGTCGCACCTGGCGGCCGACTCCTCGTGATGTCGTACCCTCACCTAATCAGGGCGATGGCGTGAGTTCGCGAAACCTACAAACAGCTGCTACTGACAGGCCGCCAGAAGCCAGAGATGGCCAACGAACCTTAGAGGTCATCCAAGCCGTGGAAGTAGCAAGCGGAAAGCCCGCGAAGGCCATCGAACGCCGCAGGCTGGGCAATAAGAGCTGCAGCGAAGCCATCGCCATGCGGAGAAAACCCCAACATTGTCATAGATAATAATTCTACGTTAATTAACATTGTTATAAAGTTATTTAAGTTTAATTTATAAAGTAAATTTAAAGCTCACTAGCCATTAAAACAAAATTAAAAAAAAAAACAGAGATCAATACAAGTATTTGGTATCACTCTTTAAAGACTATAATAATAAAATATTTAATTTAATACTTTGGCTAACTTCGACCCGCTATTATGAATATTATCCGGATAAAGTGATTAATTTATCACATTGCTAGTCAATTTGGCTATTATATATAATGACCAGTCATTATATATTTTATCCGCGTGGAATAGTGTAAAAAAAAAGGTAAAAAAAACCTCCGTTTTGAAATTCTTCATTGGTGCTCCGCTCCTATTGGTCTTAGCGTGATGATATATAGCCTATAGCCTTCCTCTATAAATTGGCTATCTAACACTGAAAGAATTATTCAAATCAGCCCAGTAGTTCGTGAGATTAGCGCGTTCAAGAATATAAGCATAGTAGTTAGTATAAGATAAGATTTAATTAACTCCAGAATAAAAAACACAAACACTGTACAAAGTTATTGTATAGAGCACTGGAGTCGCTCGTGGCGCGCCTTGCTTTGCTACTGCGTCCAACTTCAGCTACAATATGGCGGCAGGGTCTTTGAAAAAGCTATCTAGAGCGGCGTGCGGCGCCCCCTAAGATCCAGCTCCCACGTGCGATGCACACCCTACACTAAATGTAAAGCCGGCAGTGTTCAAGAAACGTTAACTAGTATAAGTTATTATTATTATTATTTTATGTCTTTAAAGACTACAGTCCATAAAAATGCCCCGGAATTTGCAGGGCTTGCGTGGGGCCATGGGGAGGCCAACACGTAGAGGTCCCTTGACAAATTTAATCTAAATGTGGCGTGACACTGACCGGCGATTACTGTCTACACCATATAATAATGCACCCAAAGACAAGCTCCCGACTAGTGTAGGACTATTGTGGGAAATAAGAACAGAAAGTGCTAGGCTATTGGGCTGAGCTGCTAGCGGTACTAATGATCTGGTAATATGGAGACTATGGTCTACCCGTCGCAATGTTCGGGGAACATGGAAAAATGGGCAGACGGTGACTCACCACTCCCTGCATAGGCCCCTAAAAATGCTATGGCAGACAGGGGCAATTTATTATTATTAATTATTTAACAAAATTGGGTCGTTTTAGTTTAACGCCAAAAGGAAGTTTCCACTGAAAATCAGCGTTGTGTCGGATATAACTCCGCAACAGCATTATGCTGAGTGCAAACCTTGTTTCCTGAAAATGCGGCATACAAATGATCAAAATATGCTCTGTGTTTAATAATGTATAAGGTATGTAATTACTTCGCTATTTCTTCAACTTAAGTTTTTCTTTCTATCTTTCAGTTCACTAACATTATACTTTGGTCTAGATAATACCACTGAATGTTAGTTTGTAGGTTATTTTAACGAAATGGGCCATTGATCTAGAAGAAATCAATAAACTTTTCGGCTATTTAATAATAAATTAGCTTCTAGAAAGTTCTTAAGGTCATTGTTACGATGGTTGCTCCTCGAACCATCAGAGTTCCCATACAGAATTAAAATATTAATTTGTCCCACAAAGGTGCTCACTGACACCCCATTGACAATATCATAAGGTAAAGAACGCGCCGTGAAGCCATAATCTAATTTCAATTTGAGTCACAGCCCATTTTTGACCGATTCATTGACAAAATTGGTCGATTCGATATAGCAAGTGAAATTTTTGGACGGTACTGTCACTGATTGATATACAAGGTGCAACGGCCTCAGAAATAATGAAAGTATAATTGAATTTCGAACCCGTTTTTTTCAAAGTTTTTTTGTATACGTTGCTTCATTTCTCTAATATACATTTTTTCTTTTATAGTTTTTTTTTACTCTTAAAACCCAATGTGACATCTACTTATTATAATGAGTAACGGTGTTAGAAAGTAGACATTTCAGGTTTTTATGCTTTTTATTATTGTTAATAAACTTTTAAATGATGCAATTCATTAAAATAAAACAACGTTTAAACGGTTTTAGGCGCGTGGTAATTTATTTGATTTAGTTGTGCCGACGTTTCTGTCACTTTTCAGTGGACAAATATGTCAAGCGTCAACGAGTATTGTTATTAAAAGTAAAATCTTATTAAAAAATAACAAGTTGGCGGTAGACTTTACCACCACTTCGTAACATGTTATAGCTTGAAGAGAAGAAGCGGCGCAAGAATACAATTCATTATTAACTAAGTGGACTAAATTACAACATAAATCATAGATTTCGATAAATAGACTGATTTAAATACTGATTTTTGAAAATTCTTGTAAAGAAAATAGTTATAATAGTTACAACTATCTTGTCGCAAATATTTGTCTTTAGAATCATATAAATAGCAAATAATATATAAAAAAAATTGACTCTACTAATGACTAAAAATGTTTACACGACTGCTAGGTTTCATTTTCAATCAGAAATTCGAAAAGTGTTGTTAACATGTGTTACCGTCCATTCAACTGCCTTAGCATTGTTCTAAATATAAATATTATAATAATCGACAGACAAGCGTACATATTGTATATCCCAGCAAATTACGCTTGTGTTAAGGGGAATATAAATCGGACTACTCTGGGGCTGATCCCAGACACCCAGACCATAGTAGATGACGGAGAAAGTTCGTTTCCGACATTTACCCTACCAGGAATGGAATACGGAACCTCTGTATTGCTAGTACTAAGGCAAAGGAATGGACAGTAAGATATAGAAATCTGACAAAGTCGCCTTTACAGATGAATGAAGAGGACAATAAAAAGTGGACGGGAGATCGTAGCATACTTTTCTTCAAAGTAAAAAACTTACAATAGTTCGATTATAACAAATATGTGAACATAATTCTTAGGAAACTTAATGGTGTTCAGCATCGAACTTACCATCAGGATTGTTAGTCCCGTGCTGACTGCCTTCTTCGCTGCCTGACGCAGGACTGTTCAGACCAGTCCCACCTGATCTTCCCGCCAACGACAAGCCAAGCTGCTCAGCAATCTCCGCGTGATCTGCTTGGTGGATATAGTCGAATATACTGCTACCAGTCATTTCTACCTGAGGAACAAAGAGTATGAAGTGAAATTAAAATAAAAAAATATCAAAATCAAGTATAGAACCTTAGGAAGAGTTTTTGTAAAAAAAAATAGTTTTTAACCGAAAATTTGTTCCCTTTAATACTGTTGGAATCTTCACCAATAAGTTTTTATTTATTACTGCCCACAATATACTATTTTTAAATATGGAACATTGACATTCTTTTATTATTTTTTATCTGTATTTTTTTTCCTCCATTAAAATCGTCATAATTTTCGCACGTGCAGTTTTTTATTATTTAATTATTTACAGTACGTTTATTTTTTTAATAATAGAGTTTATCCCGCGGTTACGCCGCGGGTCAACCTCTAGCGCGTGCCTCTTGTTTAAAGAGTAGGCGTTAATACAGGTTATATTGTATTAATTTTTTATGCTAGTTTTATTTGCTTCCGGAAGATTCACTTCATTTTATATCGCAAACTATCCCATCTCCCAGCAATATTTCTTTATGTCCATTTTTGGTATTAAAATTAATTTAAATAAAATTACACCAAAACCGATCCATAAGTCTTTTCGTGGAAAGCTTAGCAGATAGACAGATTGAATTACTATCGCATTTTTTAAAGATGATAAATTTAAAAAGTGTTTAACGCACATAAATTTTATCTGGAATCGGGTTTTTGGTTGATCCTGTATCAAAAGCATTAAAGTAAAAATGGTTACATTATTTAATTCAGATTCTTGGTCAATAGAGCTGTAATATGTCTGAAACTTATTATTCTGTCTTATTTGTGAAATTATCTACTAAATTATTTTAGGTGTGTAGGGATGGCATACGCTTGATTGTTAGATGCAAAATCAACATTCAAGAGCGTGGGTATCATAATAAGTTTTTATACCTCCGACGTTATTATCTACTATATAACTACCGCTTAGACAATGAGCAGAGTGCTCATTGTCTAGGTATATACTGCTGAATATGACATTTTTTAT
This sequence comes from Dendrolimus pini, assembly GCA_949752895.1. Lineage (NCBI taxonomy): Eukaryota > Metazoa > Arthropoda > Insecta > Lepidoptera > Lasiocampidae > Dendrolimus > Dendrolimus pini. Next base: position 13,223,971 of record OX457145.1, on the reverse strand, counting down.
TTTAATGTTCATTCATATTATATGCATTAAAATAGTTTACTACTTTGACCATCTCATTTAGTCTTCCAAGTATCAAAATTAACCTCCATACAGCAGTTGACCCCTGTCAACAATATCGCCCAAAAGCGTGCCATAAAGAAAAAGCGTCGCGGGCGCAGCTGAATGGTAGATCACGTACGCGCAGTCGTTATGAATGAACTAGCTGTTATCATGGATCGTCAGGCAGGTTGGGTTAACGAGGCACTTGATTATTTATGTTCCAGGGAAGTTAAAAATGTTATTGTTGTAATAGATAGATAGAATGATGATAAAGTTGACGATAAACGTGGTAAACTATCACTGGATCAAAAGAAAAGCCGAGTCGAAACAAGTGAGTGATTTGTAATAAAAAAAATATCAAAAACTTTGTAACATCATTTTATATTTATAATTTACTTGTCACTAAATTATTATTTAATTTACATAAATTTAAGGCGCTAGCTGGTAGAGATAATAAATACTTCACATTTCATACGTGACGTATTAAATGAGTTCATCAGATTTAGATATGGATTTAACGCCTGATTTCATTAGAGGAGTAGTTGTTTGTTTAAGTAATCAGTTTTTATTTGCCTTCCTCATATTCGAAATGAAAAGCAAAGTGTTAACCTCAGGTGAAATACTTATTAAGCACTCGAATTATCAGCGTCACTTTCACCTCACGTATAACAATCTACTATTCTTATTCATTGAGATTTGAATAAACCAATTTTAAACATTCTGAAAATTAGAATATTAATGCTATATATTACGCTAAAAGGCTAAAAGTAGACATGAATCGTCAGCCTGGTAACGCAGCACTTGATAATTTATGAACACATTTTTATAAATAAAAAAGGTAATTAAAATAAGTGTTGCAATTTTATATTGAACTGTTTATCTTATGTATGCATTATCCACTAGGGATTCTTCTTGAAAATGAATATATTAATCAAAAATTTAGCATGGATCTCGACTATGAGTTTCACCTAGTTATTAAATAATGTGATATTAATAAAACTTCTATTACTACTAGTGCCTAAGCATATCATATTTGCTAGAATACGAGCAATCTGTGGCGTAAACGACTTCTCAAGTGGAGACCCCGTTGTGATAAACATAGTGCAGTTTCCAGTGAAAGAAGGCGATGACTCATAGAAAGGAGTTAGACGTGAAGACCATATCTTGGGAGACGTCTATATCAGTGTCAGTGGATATCAAAAGGGGCGATAACAAAAGACATAAGAACAGACATGAAAGAGAGAACCATTGACTGAATTAAATTAAAAAACTCATGGTAAGTTTTCATTAGACTTGAAGCAAATAATGAAATCGAATCACATAAAGAATCCAAAGCATCGAACAATAGATTTCAAAAGATTTCAGATACGGATGCAAATAAAACTTTCACAATGTCCTTTCACGGGTATGCAAATGTATTGTCTTTAAATAAATTTATCAAATATAATTGTGGGACCCTATTAAACATTCAGAGGTCGTGTATCCGCGCTCGGCACTTGCATGTGAATACCATAAAACAATGGTAACGTTACGGTGGTCGGTTCTTGGAATGCTCGTATGGATTTTATGGTGTTTACCCATTCGCCGATTGATGGTTCACAAATTTTATGTGTTGTCATGTGGAATTTACGTAAGGATGTTGAAGAGTGATTGGTAAATACTGAATTTGAAATTGCAAATATTTAAAGTCCTTACCCGCGTCATGCTTATAGGATACATGTACTAAATCTCTGCTTATGTGAGTTCTCAGAGAAGAGTACAAACAAAAGCATTGTTAGATATAGTAGAATTTTTCCTTCACTGTTAGCACGTGGTAAATGTAACAATATGCATATTAGGTCAGAAAACGGCCAAGTGGTGCATGCTTTCCGGTCAGCCAACCCACACCCTTTGAGTTTGAGACGCATGGTCTAACCATTAAGCTAACACGGATATTAAGTTGGTTATGCATAATAATATTTATAGGTATTTCCAAATATATACTTTTTGAGGATTTCAAAGCGAAATCACATAACATGTGTCCATAATCCGACACACACCTGATCAATCTGTAACAAATATTGCTAGAAGTAAGAGGGTGAATCAAAAAGTTTTTGGAATCATTCCATCGTTCATTGGAATTCCTACTATAATATTGTAAATTAAAATTAAAGTAGTAAAGTGAATGTAAGTTTGTTTGTTACGCTTTCACGCGAAAACTACTCAACCGATCATCATGAAACTTTGTACACATATTCTTGGAGGTATTAGAAGTAACATAGGATACTTTTTATGACAAAAAAATTCCACGCGGACAAAGTTGCGGGCAGAAGCTCGTAAAATGTAAATTAAACAAAAATATTTATTTTCTACAAAATCTCCCTCCAAAAATTTAATAAATTAAAAAGTAACAGTAAAATTAAAAGAAGTAATTAAAATAAGAGTCGCAATTTTATAATTGAACCGTTTGTCTCGTGTACCCATTACACATAAGGGATACTTCTTGCAAGAGTCCAAAAATGAAACATGGATCTCGACTACAAGTCATGATATAAAGAAATATTGGTGAAAGTTATAATAAGTGATAAAGAAGTGAAACAGGATTTATTTACGGAAGCGTCAATATTTCACAAATATTGCTAGAAGTAAGGATTACCTAACAGTGCGTAATGAAATAGAAACCTTTATCAAAAGATGAGATATGATTTCCCACTGTCGTCGTTACCTTGGCTCATATGAAAAAATAATTTAATAAAGCTCCAACCGTCTAGCAGACCGTATTTATAAGAAACTGTATCCCTCGCTTATTTACTGGCAAGTTTATATATTTTAATATATTTATCTACGCACACCATCAACACTTACTTCGTGTGCTTATAGTTGAAGCTCTAGACGCAAAAGCACGTGGAGTAATAGTACAATAGACATAATGCGTCTCAATAGATTTCAATTATAGCAACCCCTTTGTATTGTTTTATCTGGACTAAAGCTAATTATAATTATTTGTAATATCTGCCTGTCCATCCATATATCCATTTGTTTGTCTACATGTCATAACATTTTTTAAGCTATTAGATTTGTTAGTATATCGATAATATTTAGCAAAAAGATGTTATGGATGAATACATTCTATTGTTCATCATTAAAATGAGGTTCTTAAAAAAATACACTAGATACAATATAATTATATATAGGTATTTTATGTCATTATAGAGTAATAAACTGAAACCTATGAGAATAGGTAAAGCTGTCATTTCCCTTTTTAAATTTAGTAGCTATCAATGCGAAGTGCGTTGAATACTTGGCATTGATTTTGTCAATATCAGAGTGACAGTTAATTATTAAGAAGCAATAAAACCTGAAAGACAAAATAGTGGGAAAGATAATTAATTTTGGATGGTACTCGATTTTTGAAAAACTGAACATAAATCAAACTGTTTTGTTAAACTAACGAAGTAAAGAGGGTAATTTTTTTATCGTATAGGGGTTTTGTACTTTGACATCCTGGACTATAAGGTGTTTGGATATTATATTGTTTATATGTGAGTGCGTTCCGGGGGTGTGTGAGTGAGGTTTCTGGCATTAGGATGAAGATCACGCGCTCGCCTTACCAGGAACGTGACTGGCATATCGCGCCGTCCCACTCACTCCTATTGACTGTCCCTTTCTTCACCCCTAACGGCCATGTTGAATTTCCCAATTTTCGGATATTTCTCGGCGTCTTTTAATTTTAGAATGTTATTTAATTTTTACATGTTTATACTACAGTTGTATAACTAAAATAATAAAATAATATAGTAATATTAAAAATGCGGAAGTTTGGGTAGATATTTTTTGCTCAATCATGTCAAAACGGCTGAAACGAACTGGATGAAATTTGGCACAGAGGTTGATTATAGTCTGGAATAGCACGTAGTTTACTTTTATTCCGGAAAATGTACGGTTACGTGGGATAATAAAAAAACGCGAACAAAGCAACGGATAAAAGCCCTACTAGCTTTTATATTTATTTTGGACGGAAGTTTGAAGATACCGCGTTACTAGCCTTTAGGATGTGATGATATAGGGGGGGGGGACAGGATAAAGGGGGTGAACTAGGAGATATCTGATAGAAAAATTAAAGACACGAAGAATTGGATAGAGTGAAGAAATGTATTTGACGTGCTGTAATGATAGAAATTTTATTATTTAGATGTATTATTACTTATTTGTATTATAAAGTCAATATTGTAATAATAATTTTGCTCACCCAGTTATAGGCAGAATGCATTGATACTATAAAAACCACGACATCTCTGTACATACATTACGCAATAAATATATTCTATATTCTATTCTTACAATTCCAGTATGAGCGAATGTTGTGTAAAAATAAAAAAAAGTCCAAAAAACATAACCCACGTAACGTCCATAACATGACACGTGTATTAAGTTATCACCACATCACTGCATTGACCGGATGTCTTTCTAGCGCCGCAACAGATTACAGATTGTAATCTAAACAAAAGGATTGTTTACTTGCAGCGGGTATGTGAACGATGCCTTATATAACTACAGCCATTCCAGGGCTTTGTCTACGTACAAACGTTCCCAAAACGGTACGGTTCGGTACAAATAGGAGCCATTTTTTTAATCAGATGACAGAATCGCACTTATTACACTTGACACTTGAATTTTATTGGTATAGCTTTTTTTGTCACTCATGTACAGCCAATAAGTTGTCGGTTCACCTGATGAAAAGTGTACCTATACAGATTTGCAACACCAAAAGTGCTACTAATAAGCTAGCAGCCTTAAAGCAGGGAGAATTCAACTTGGATCTCATGGACTTCCCCCTCCTGTTGGTGAAGAGGATACCCTTCCCTAAGTACCCTAAGTCAGAGCCAAGGGTAAGGGTGGTTTAGTTCCTGTGGCACAAAGCGCATAGGAGAGGGGCGCAGGTTAGGTTTAGTGGGTAGTCTGACGGCCAACCATCCTCCGCCCCTCCACTCGAAGGCTACGCTGGGCATCCGACCGATGAGGAGTCCCACACATCCCTCCTCCATCTCGCTTTCCCCTTTAAAAGCCCCTCCCCTGACATTGCCCCTGCATTATCAAAAAAGGGGGACTGCAACTTTGCCACTGCCTGAACACACATTTGTATATTGCGAAGGCTTAATATAAAACTAACTTTAAATAGGTAAAACAAATAAAAATCACACTTACTTGTGATAATCCTAAATAAATAGAAACAGTTTCAGATATGTACAGGAACCTTCCATCTGCCGCCACAGAAAGCGCAAAGCCGTCCAGCGACTGCAAACAAAATAAACATCTATTTTAAGTTAACGTATTAAAGAATCATTATAATTATACGCAACAATGTCAAACTAAAACTAACTAAAAAAATAGAGATTATAGACTATGTAACAAATCGTTGCCAGGGGGGAGCGTTCCCAGAAGGCTGACTGCATTGCGATGCTTAATCGTTGGGCGAAGTATGAGCCAGCCTTCTGATCATGGCATCAAAGAGTTTCTAGCAAATTTCTTTGAAGAAACTCTTTGCCGATATCAATGTTAAAAAAAAGTCACATAGTGACTTTTTAACTGCTTTTTTTTGTTTTTAATAAAAGTAAAGCAAAACTTTTTTTTGTTTTTATCACTTTTTATCTATACGACTTTATTATATATTTTTTTAATTGCAGGAGTTCAGCAGACAGGCAGACGGCCCACTTGATGGAAAGCGGTTACTTATGGACATTTGCAACACCAAAGATGCTACAAGTGCGCTGCTGCTCTCTTAATGGAGGCTGGAACCTGATCACTGATGCCGAAACACAATTCAGAGTTGTTATGGCGGCATAATCTAGACCAGGGGTGGTAGCCATCTAGTCGAGCAAATACTCTACCACCTGGCTGTGGGTTGTTTTGTCGCCTCTTATTAAAGGCCGCCCGACCGCATAGTTGGAGAGCAATTAAGTGTTATCTATTCTATTCTATTATTTTTCACTTGCCTTTTCGTTGCTTAACTTTCACATTCGCCATCTGCGTTGAAACCATATTAAAAAAAACATAGGTAGGGCCATATTCTGGGGCTAGGTTTTATTCTTATTTTGCCCATCTGACAATGCAATTTAGCAAGTTATTGGCAAAACCAATGCTAAATGCAGCAAAAACATTGGTAGAAAATTAACAATATTTGTATGAGGTTTATATAAAATATTAAACATTGGTAAACTGTAAAGCAAATAAATACATAGTAAGGTGTAGGAACCGACTGTTAGTCGGTCAACTGTGCTAATGATGTCGCTAAACTAAACAATCGAATCTCTAATTGTTATTCGTGCGAACAATGGTGATAATAACAATCGATCTGCACGAACATGAAAGATTAATTTTGAGAAATTAATTAAATATGAAAATTATTACAAAACATTAATTCCGTTACGACAGTCGTCGGTTGGAATGATTTCTTGCGCTCGCGCAAGTGCCGTTGTCAGATTGCTTATTGGTAAGGGCAGCAAAGAAATTAGTTTTGTGGTTATCATTATGACGAAATTTAATTATTTATTGATCTATTTTCTAAATTAAACAAGAATTTGTGGTGGATTTATTATAAGGAGTTTGTGATGTAGTTATTTTAGTTTCAACGTTCTTTACGTCGAACGGGATACTTGCATGACCTGTAGGCTGTATTTCACATGTTCCAGTACCCGTTTGTTATATATAGACAACGGATTATATGCACTATCAAAATGGCAAAATATGCATGCAAACATGCACTAAAAAGGGGCGAAATATGCACAATCAATAAACCATTTATTATTAGATTAATTAGAATTTAAGTTTATTTTCACATTATATTTCTATTATATTAAACATATCTTAATATTAGGTTTAAATTATTATTATAAAAATTTACTTATTATAATTCTTGTGACAGTAAACAATAACATATTTTTCCAGGTATTCTGCAGCAAACTTGTGACGTTCGTCACTTAATTTTAATTTATAGGCTGAAAATGACCTTTCGACGTCAACTGACGTCACCGGACAGAACTTGAAATTTGGCGCATTTCTGCAGCGACTTATTTAAGTAGAGTTTGTCCGGTGCCGTTGATAAATGCGTCAATTTTCTTTATTTTTTCAAGACCGGGGTTTTTATACAAAACTGCATTTCATTTGCCAGGCGGACGAGTCGTCGGCATAATACAAGACGCCTAACACGTATAACTACCGAAATAAGCACTGTCAATGAAAAAGTACCAAAATATGCAATAACGCTATAGAAATAGATTTAAATGCATTGGCATATGCAAACATGCAAATGCATATAATCCGATGTCTAGTTATATAATATATCACGGATGGGGTCGTTCCCATACACCCAGACCACAGTAAACAACGGGAAGTTCGTTTACGAAATTTACTATGTCAAGAATCAAACCCGAAGCCTCTGCGTTTTAGTGAGCTCAGCCAGCTAAAACTTAGCCCACTCATCCACAGAGACCATCAAAGATGACAGATTAATTTAAGTAATAAATGGCAACAATTTAGATGGCGCCACAGGTAATTCTTAGACCTTTTTTAAATCTTCTTGTTTAAAAATGTTTTTTTGTTACAAAAGGACTCAAAACTGAAAAATATAAGTATTAACACTTTACACTCATGATTGATTTTGTTAAAAAATGTATGAAGATTTAAGAGATTTTGAAGTTCAGTATTATTTCTATTATTTTTTTAAATTTCGTTCTCTAATAATCTCATCATGAGCTTCCGTGTTTGATGCAGTCACCATGTCCGTCAATCACATAGTGGATTATTTGCCAGTTGCGGTAAAGATTTACACAGATTGATCCATGATAAGAAATACTGCCTTAATTTTGAAAATATATTATGTCTCACCTAATAATCAGTGACGCGCCAAGCATCTTACGCCATCGTGCTAAATACTGATAAATGCCTAAATTTTTTGTAATTATAGTTTAAAAGAATGTTTAAATTTAACTTGATGGCTCTTTTCACGCTTTACCGCCGTTCTGAGTCACACGACTTTGCCGAAATAGATGGCGCGTGCCTGCGAATAGTATCATAAAAAGTGATTCTGCAATTCTCGCAAAGCAAAGAAAAATAAAAAATATTTTAATGATGTGCTTATTTGAACCTCATGATTTAAAAAGTCATTCGATTATATTCCATTATTTATAACATTACGACTTCTTTGTAAATCAAATAAAATATATTCGTAACATGGCTACTACGGTGCGTACAACTCCTACAAGTCCAGAGATAGATAGTCAGTTATATTTATTTATTTTTATAAAGTATCCTACATTATTTTCATAGATTAAAGGTGAAAGATTAAAAATTATAAAACTAAATAAAAAATGGAGACTTGTCTAGCAAAATAACATAACAGTAAGTTAAATTACACTAAAATTAATTAATCCAATCTATCATAATACAGTTACTCTTCTGACGGCAAATCTACAAATAAATGATTAAACCTTAATATAAACACTACATTACTTTTGCAGCTTATCCATCATTTTTGAAACAATTAGATATTTATATATCACAGAAGAATTAAAAATGTCTATGTCACAAAAATATTGGCTGTAGGCATTTGTACAGTGACGCAAATATTCAATTTGTTGTTGTCAAGTTGTGGCATGCAAGCAGGCAGACAAATCAGACAGCGCAAAGGAATCAGCAAGGCTGTATTTCTTTACATTTAGGTATTATAGTCTAATAAAATAGGGTAGTGCGTAGCCACCACAAAATTCCAAGTGAAAGCTCAGTTAGATAAGCAACGAAAGTATACCGATAAAAACTTGCAAAAATGAGTGAACAAGTAACCGTCAGGTCAATTAAGCAGGTACCGTTCCATAAAAACCCAAAGCTTTAATGCTCGTTTTGTATTATCAGAATGTCTAACCTTGTTTTGAATAAAAAAATTAAGTCACTTCCCAGCTAGCAATGTAGGTTGTACATTATAACATTTTTTGCACAATGAAAGTGCTGTCACTCAAGATGATTTGCAAAAGCGCGGTGCTAAGTTAATTTTTTTGCGAACAGTACATCGAACTGTGAAACTAATAATAGTTCTACACCCAAAGATCAATTTTGTGACCGTACAAAAAAGTAAATAAACAGTTGGTACGATGAAAATAGATTAACACGAGCCAAATTACCTGTTTATAAATAGACTGGAAGTGGCAAATAAGTTTTCTTTATTATTCAATTAAGTAAGTGTGTATGATATGAAAAAAATATTGTTCTAATTGCTTATAATGGGAGGCCCGAGCCCAGCAGTGGGAGATTTATAGGTTGTGATTATATTTTTTTTTCTTGATTTGATTTGGTAAGATTCTTGTATTATTCAGCTTACTCAGACAATAAGTGACGTTCTTTGTAATCCTGTTTAACCACCTGTGGGACACACCAGAACGGAAGTCGGTTAATTAATCGTAAAACTTTTAATTTACCACAAGTAAAAAATAATGGGTGGGAGGCCCGAGCCCAGCAGTGGGACAGTTACGGACTGTTGTTATTTATTATATAAGAAATAATATAGGTCAACATTCTCGCCTATACAGAATGATGAAGTATAGTAATTCCGTACGTACAAAGGTCAACATATTCGCTGACTTTGCTCCGTCTATTAAGAAACGAATCAAGACTGTTCAAATCCTGTTAACTTTGTCACACCTACTTATATTTTGTTTTTACCACTCTAAACTATACATAATCCATAGACAATCAATTGTATTATGCATGCCGTGTCTGCATAAACAGAATATAGTGTCAAGCTATGAAACGGTTAAATAAATAATAAAAAAATCTATATTTATAATCTACATTCAATTTTGCAAACCAAATACATATATTTGAATAAAGTTTGGGACTAAACACAGTAGTCGTAAGATGTATTTACTATATTTTAGACCAGTTTGCCTCGCGGTTGCTCCGCGTGAATTTATATTTCTGGACCCTTAAAAAAAGTTGTTATAGTTTCACCTATCTTCCAGTGAAAGTCCCGTCAAAATCGATCCAGCTGTTTCAGAGATTAGCCAGAACATCTGGACTGACAAAAATTCTAAAAATTGCATTTTCGGATACTCCTGATTCGAATTATGCCCATTTTTTTTTTTTTTTAATTTGGCATTACAAACAGACACTTCAATTTTATTTATATATTATAGATTGCACATGTCATTTCCAGTAAATCTTATATTAACTCAGTTATTTTAGTGACTTTTAATGAGATGCACGGTTGACGAAATACTCTCAGAACAGATGAATGGGTACTTTTTTTTATTCAAATCTGCGTTTAATCGTTTTATGATGATACTCAAAAATAAAAAGTCGGAATTTATATTTTATAAGACATCTCATTTGATTTTGGATATATACTATATTTCCAATGTCAAGGGCTTTTCCTCCTCCTGGGATAACGTTACTGTTTGTGACTGTGTAACGCAGATGGTTTAATTTTAATGCGTTATTTGAGATGCCGCATTATAAATGACATTGAACATTAACGGATAACGGATGTATGTTTCATATATGTATGTTTTTATTTTTCGTGGTTAGTGATGTACGCGTAACTAGTGCTGTGCATATAGTGCCGCCACCCGCTCTCTATTGATCATTATTTCTGTGACCAACTTTAAGAAAGAAGGCTTTTTATTGCATGAGCTGCCTGTGCTGCTACTCAGCAGACGGGCAAACGGCACATCTGACGGAAAGCGGTTACCGTCGCCTATGGACATTTGTAACACCAAAGGTGCTACAAATGCGCTGCTCTCTTAAGGGATTCTGGAACCTGGCCACTAATGCTGGAACACAACGTAAGGTTCTTATGGCGGCATACACTAGACCAGGGGTGGTAGCCATCCAGACGGGCAAAACACTACCACCTCCTGTGGTTCACAGGAAATTGTATTCTTTCTCCATTCCCGCACGAAGGATGTTCTCAATATGTAATTTTTTAAATTATTAATAAGCTATTTTTAACCGACTTCAAAAAAAGGAGTAGGTTCTCAATTATATTTCTTTACTCTGAGATTTGTATTATTTATGCAATTATGATCCGATTTACGTGATTCTTTTTGTTCGACGCGGAATACCTGCCATTTGGTTCCCTAATAATTTGATAGAGTTTGGCCCAGTAGTGTTCATTTCATGAACATTTTTTATGAATAAATTTTCATTCCGTTCCATATGCACACCGATTACTTTGAGATTTATGATCCGATTTACGGGATTCTTCTTTAGTTTGATGCGGAATAGTTGCCATTTGGTCCCCTAAAAATTTAACATAGTTTGGCCCAGTAGTATTCATTTTACGTTTTTTTATTGTTCCCGTTTCTTGGGACCTATATTTTTTAAGGCGCGCGGCACCTTTCGTAGGCGTACCCATAGGTAGACACTAAAAAGTAACAAATAATAAATAAAAACTTCGTTTAAAAAAAACGACTTCAAAAACTAAAAAGTATAAACTTACTTCTAAAGCTATTATTAATTATAATATCTTATTTTTAATATATATTATCTAAAACATCTTGAAGTCGGTGCAAAGTAAAACATAAAAATTACTATATTTTGAAAATTACTAAGCACCGACTTTAAGATGTTTTAAATAATATATATTAAAAATAAGACGTTATCGTTAAAAATAGTTTTAGAAATAAGTTTATACTTTTTAGTTTTTGAAGTCGGTTTTTTAAACGAAGTTTTTTTAAATTAATAAATACAAAAATGGGTACAGAGTATGTTGCATTGTTTTTCTTTTACATTTCTGGTGTCGAATAACAAAAATAGAATTTTTTTAAACCCGTCCGACGTCTGTCTGTATACGCACACATTTTTCTGGAAAAGTATTGAATTTATATAGATGAAACTTGTCAGGGAGATGTGTTGTTACTTTTTAGACAACTGTCTATTATAGGTACTTAGTTTCAGTAAAAATAAATATTAGGGCTGGTCAGTACACATGTAACTGATTGATGATACAATATAATCAGCTTACATAGACATACCTTCCCTTCTGTATGTCAGTATGCAATTTAACTCCTCCTAAACTGCTGGACCGATTTTGATAACTTTTTATGTGTGTTCGAGTTGGTTCCTGGATAGTTTAGATTCACAATTGAAGTAGGTGGAACTGCAATCGGGTTCTAGATTTGACCTTGTTCAGGGCAGGGCAACGTCAGCCGGGCTCGCTAGTATCTTATCTTATACTAATATATTAAGCTGAAGAGTTTGTTTGATTGTTTGCTTGAACGCGCTAATGTCAGGAACTACGGGTCGTATTTGAAAAATTATTTGAGTGTTAGATAGCCAATTTATCGGGGAAGGCTATAGGCTATATATATAGCCTATAGCCTATTGGTCTTAGCGTGATGATATCATCACGCTAAGACCAATAGCGGAGCACTAATGAAGAATGTTTCAAAATCGCAGTCTTTTGTAACTTACTTTTTTTAACTATTCCACGCGAAGGAAGTCGTGGGCAGAAGTTAGTAGTAATATAAATCCTTTCAAATTATTGCACTTAAGATAAGTGTCTTGCAGTTTATTTTCCCTCTAACCCTTCAATTATCAGACGGAATCACATTTGCGTGACCGACACGCACTTGGCTATCATTATTAAAATCCTTGACACATATCCAACAATACATAATCTACAATCAAACAAGGTTAATACCAAGTATTCACGTACCAACTTTTTTTTTACAACAAAAAACGTACAGTCTAACCCCGCAAAACAGTTGCGACGTATTCAAAAGCATTATGTACAAAAAAAAAACGATCCAAGGAATCACGTACTAAGTCATTTTAAACCACAGCACCCACAATAGTAATGACAGTAAAAATTGCAAAATTGATCAACGAAATATACGTTATAATAGATTTTTTTCATCTAACCCTATCAAGTGGCCCAGAAAAATGTATGGTCCAACCAAATTAGTTATGAAATTTAGAAATCTGATATTAAATTGCTTATTTCGTTACATATAACTAACTATTGTTAAGTTTTGTATTGTATATATTGTGAGTAAACACCCGTTAAGTCGGTCGGGTTGCGTAACTTAGATTCAAGTTTAAGTGTGTAAAGTCTTTATTTGATTTTTTATAACTTAGATTATTTACTTAGATGTAATCAGAATTATTGGAGCATTTATAAGTGAGCGATGAACTTGAAACAAATTAAGCCTTTGGTTTCGTATTTGACTGTAGTTTTTCCCCGCGGCTACGCCACGGGTCAAACACTGCTAAGTAACTATACTTTATAACTTATTATTAAATAAGTTTTTATGTATATAAACCTAATGGTTTTTATTCATCGCGAGCGAAGCCGCAGGCAAAAGCCAGTGTATATTACGGTGGGTCAAAAAAAAATCATAAACAAAAATGAAATTTGTCTTAAAATAATCAAACTTAAATTTTCAATATCATTGAAACGATGAGGCTTAAGGAAAAAATATAGGGTAGCTTTTTGTAGAGCATTAAATTTTCTACAAAATTCTTTTACAACATTTTTCTGTACAATCAATTAATGATGAGGTATGAATTGTTTTCCATTGGACTGAGAAAACAATAAAAAACTGCGATCCAGTGGATCTTCCTATTAACATCAAGAGCTTATATTCGGTGAGAATTTCTTTTAAGATGTCTAGCAAACCATGTTAAATAAAATGATTTTTTTTACCCACCCTAGTATATATACAATAGAGATGCCACGAATAGAGGTTTGGTCGAACACCAAATATACGGCCACGGTGTCGGCCGTAGCGCCGAATACTCGGCAACCGAATATTCGGCTGCCAAATGTGCCCCCCCCCCCCCCGATCAAAAGTGTGCCCATATTCTCACAAATGAAATATATTGGATTAAGTGGTGTTAGTATATACTTTGAGTGTGTGAATATCTGCTTGGCAGGACGGCCAATTTACAGGTGACAGGTGCTAATAACCACTTTTCTCAGGGTTGATTTTTACGTATATTTTAAAAGTTTCGCCATTACGTTCTAAAATTTAAAATGTTTTCAAAGCCGATATCGATTGATTTCAACAGTACTACTCTCCACTATCTTTGTAGGAGCGTAAACTTTTTCCTATAAGGATCGTAGATAAAAAGTATGATATTGCCTACTTCATAAAAACGTGCAATTACTCGTAGATGTTTTACCTGAAGAATATGTGTGCCTTGATGTTGCTCAAACAGCTCCATAGCCAGACCAGCTGCCGTCCGCCTGCTCTGCGCTCCTGAAACAACATGAAGTGAATGTTATTACTTCTTAATCGTTTAAAAAATATTTGCGTTCGACACCTGAACTTTAATTGATTCCACAGATTATATTAATATAATAAGAGCATTGATTCCAAATTGAATGGCATTAAGAGGTAGACGAACAAATGACAGTGACAGCGATAAATCTGTTTGAAATGTCTAGGTAGCCAGGAGGTAAAGAAAAAAAATTGCCGCCCATTATGCACATTTGGAATACTTTTAGGCTATAACTTTTCTGTGTTTTCCTTTTCTGTAATATTGTACAATAAAGTGTTATGTCCTATCTAAAAAACTTTTTTTAACATAGCTTTCCACGACTTGTGGAATGAAGTTGACACAGGTTAAATATACGTTTTTTTGGCCAGGGGCAATCCGATTGAGGGAAAAGCCGCGACAAGGGCAGAACCTTGAGGGGATAATTCGCGACCTGTGTGTGGGATTCGCTGATCGGGGGTAGCACTAGCATGCCCAGTCAGAACTAGTGCCATGCTATTGCCGCTCCCAGTTAGGGATACACACTAAAACCCCTGGGTGTTCCGTCCTTCGCCTTGTGTAAGAGCAACGAGTATATGACCTAGCCTCTCCGCAGCACTGGTAGGCGTGTGCCTCGCGGAGCCTCTTCCACTGCCGGGGGACAACTTTTATCCCCCGGCATCTTCAGGCTCTCTAGGCATGGGGCGGTCTGTAGCTCGCCCCACGGCAGGAGAGGTGAGCGCGCGCAAGGTTAAATATAACCTGTGTCAAGTATTCATGAATGTTTAATAGTCCATTGAAATCTTACATGAGCTTTGCATTTGTTAGAGGACGCAATTTTATTTTTGGAACATGTGTGGGGGGTCAATAGAAGCTTAACCTCAAGTTTGTGGGGTCGCCACCCTTGTCCCCCGGCCGCCATCTTGGAAAAAAGGGTGAAAACACTTTTTTCGCGATATCTCGGAAACTATACGTCTTATAAAAAATTTGTAAAGTCATAATTTGTAGCAAATTGTTTTGCCTACAAATATGTTCATATAACTTTTTGCCCTAAATTAAAAGTTAAAGAAGTTATAAGCAAAAAATGAGTTTTTTTTTATTCATTCCAAACTTTTTTCTTTACCATAGAACTTACCAAATTTAACTTATCGAATGTTAAGCAGGTAAATAAAGTCCCCCGTTTTCCCCGCCACCTATGAGGTAGAGTCCGTAGGCGCGTTTTTTTACATGGTATCCCCAGTAGGCCTACTCCACGGACATCTCGCTTATAAGGTAATCCTCGACATCATAATATTTTTAATCACTTATTAGCTAGGTACTCTAATCGACTTTTCTTCGATGGTCCAGGCTGTGGCTCAGGATCTAAATCAACGTCAAATGTGAAAGTTTGAGGAATGACAGGAGTTAAAATTAGAGTCATAGTTGGAAGTTCATCTTCAAATTCATTTTCTTCCATTAACTTTGATATCTCCATAATGTCGCTGCATGTTTCGCCAGAATATACATAAAAAAACGCGCCTACGGACTCTATCTCATAGGTGGCGGGGAAAACGGGGGACCTTTTGTACCTGATTAACATTGGATAAGTTAAATTTGGTAAGTTTTATGGTAAAGAAAAGAGTTAGGAATGAATAAAAAAAATCTCACTTTTTGCTTATAACTGCTTTAATTTTTAATTTAGGGCAAAAAGTTATATAAACATATTTGTAGGCAAAACAATTTGCTACAAATTACGGCTTTACAAATTTTTTGTAAGACGCATAGTTTCCGAGATATCGCGAAAAAGTGTTTTCACCCCTTTTTCCAAGATGGCGGCCGGGGGACAAGGGTGGCGACCCCACAAACTTGAGGTTAAGCTTCTATTGACCCCACACATGTCCCAAAAATAAAATTGCGTCCTCTAATAAATGCAATATTCGGTCCTTGAATTGTAAGATTTCAATGGACTATAAGTTTTATAAAAAGAACAGTCAAGATTTTCAACATAATTTTATTATTGTTTTTAAAAAAATCGACACAATCTAAGTTAAAAAAAAAAATATTTTTATCATAACCCGTGGGAAAATTCTATAATACAGCCAAAAACAAAACATTATAAGTATCTCAGCATATCACAAGGCTATAAAATAAAATTTCACATAGTCGCGATTTAGTGGTCTCGTCGCCATATTTATACTCGTGATCTGGAGATAGTACCAGCATGTACTTTATTATGGTTTAATTCAACAAAACAGCCGGGAACGTACCTTTGATACGCCGACTTGCATGCTCTGTAGTGTGACCACGTCTTTTGAAAAGCGAATAAAAAATTATTTGTTTTACAAAGAAAGAAAGAAAACTTTTAGTTTCCAAAGGCGTCAAACAAAAATAAAACATTTTTAGACTTGTATACCGTTAACAACTAACAATGTTTATTTTTTATTGTTGAAATACAGCAGACAGGCTGATGAAAAATGATTACCGTTGCCTATGGACATTTGCAACATTACAAGTGTTATTAATGAATTTACTACCGGCCTTGAAGAAATTTAATTAAACCTTTCGAAGACATTTTAAATCATTACCCCACTATTTAGGGTCATAACACTAGGGTTCATACCGTTAGTAAAGAAATGAAAATTCTTGATTGATAATGAAATTTAAAGGTGGCTAAGGGATAAAAAAATAACACAAAGAGACGCATAAGGTATAACGGGTTGTTGCAGGAATAAAAACCCGTTCAGTTGTAAAATATGCAATTTGGTATATAATACTTACACGGCCCAAAGAAATAATGTCTAATATATAGTTGGATTTAAAAGGATTAAAATAAATAAATTTTAGGGACGACTTTTCTCTTTATATTATGTAATGACATGACAGTTGTCAAAAACAAACTCAAAATCTGGCCTGCCAGCCAGTGAGCGAAAAGGGGTGTTTCGGCACAGGTATATTTAAACAGGTTTTATTTAAAAAAATTGTGAACTTTTATTTGATTTAAAGTCACTAATAAAGTCTGCCTAGTCTAGAAGAGATGTAAGTTTCTAAAGTCATAAAAAAGTACGGCTACTCTCTTTTTTCTCCAACTTTTGGTTATGGTATGAAATTTCTAAAAAGTGGGGGAAATAGAACATCAAAAATATTTTAAAGGGAAATTGTCTTGACCAAGATGCGGAGATTAGTCGCAGATATATGTCGGATAAATATAGGATTTTTCATTTAGTTCGACTTTTTTCTTATAGTTGGTCACCCTTATATTAGAAATAATGTCACAGTGAAAACTGTTGTTTTGTGCTGTTTTGAAAGCAAACTTATGGCAAGTATTGTAAGCACAATGTTACAACTTAATATTGCCTGGGCTTTCTGTACATCTTATAACGGCATTCTTATTAGAGATACCCATGCATGGTATATACATGTGATGGTCCTTTAAAAAAAAATCTTCAGAGGTGAAGCTTTATTAAACTTAGTCTAAGCCGTATTTACAAAACCGAAATAATTAAGTTTAAAATAATTTTGACAACTGCTTTTCAGTCCACGCATAGTGAAGGGTTTCATAGAGATGCCTTACCCCAAATCTCAAAAACTACTGGACGGATATTGTTTAATACAATTTTCGTTGAAAGTGTGTTTTAAGATTTACAACCCAAACTTTTTTTTTATAGCAGGAGTTCAGCAGACAGGCAGACGGCCCACTTGATGGAAAGCGGTTACCAGCGCCTATGGTCGTTTACAACACCAAAGGTACTACAAATGCGCTGCTGCTCTCTTAAGGGAGACTGGAATCTGGTGAGTAATGCCGGAACACAACTCAAGGTTGTTATGGCGACATGCTTTAGACCAGGCTTATCCAGCTTATTTAGAATTGTCCACTTTATATTTTGAAAGTTAGGAGTTATATTTTGAAAGTCACACAGACCACATCTTCCAGTTAAAGATGAAGGTTTCGCGTTCATTAGTCGAGGGTCACCAGTTTAGGGATGACCTTAACGCCTGGAGGAGCGAGATGGAACGCTCCTCCGTCTCAAAGGAAGATTTTCCAGCAAGGCTATTGTTCTTTCTCACTGGCCTAGGCCCATTCCATTATCCCATTGAGGAATCGTTTGCGACCTCAACTATTGTAAAGCGCCATCTACTTGTAAGTGTTGGACTATAGCCCATAGTTACCTATAAAAATACTGTAACATAAAACTGACGATTTCATATGGATTTCGTTTTTATCAAAATGGCTGCAGAATTCCAAAAAATAACGAAAAGGAATTTATCAAAATCGCGTATAGGCTAGGAAGAACCAAAACGTGAAGCGGCCATATTTGGTAACCAATGAAAGTGATCCAAAAACTCAAAACGTTTATACAAAACCAGGACACGCAGTGGACAGTCGTGACCTAGCTCCGTGATAAACAGACAGACACGGCGGGTTATATTGTGTTATGAGGTATGAGTAACAAAGTTGTATCGAATGCAGTATTGTGTAACTGAAATTATTTGTAAACATAATCTATTACTTTCTTATTTTTTTTATTGCGTAGCGACAAGCAGGCGGTCTATCTGATGAAAAGCGGTTACCGACGCCTATAGATGTTCAACATCAGGTATCACGTTATCAGCCTATAGGATGGGATAGGAGGGATGAGATATAGAGGCTGGAATGGGAGAGCGGAGGAATGGTATAGGGGAGGAGGAAGTGGGCCATTAGAACTCTAACTCATTGCACGAAACATGATCAGTTCAAGTCTGTCTCATGTCGATATTCTGTAAGAGCTTGGTATCACACGGATCGAGCCAGCTCTATCGGCATAGTGATTTGAGCATGACTCGTTTTAAATACAGTTTTATTAGATTAAAATATCAGCCTATGAATGGTGATAAACATCCCACTGCTGGGCTTGGGCTTCCTAATTTGTAGGAGAGAGCTGAGAGCCTAAAGCGGCCACCTTTGCAGATTAGTATGACGGATATGACAAGTATCAAAATAAAGTGGAAAATTTGCTATCTTAAAAGTACCAATATAATAACTATTTTAGATATACTGGTAGTTTATAATATTAGGGGTTAGTTTCTAGTCCGCCTTTCGAAGCCGATAGCTCATTGACAGCACTCATAGTGTTGCTAATGTCTATAGGCGACATCGGCCTACGTGTTCTAGATATCAGATTAATAAAAAAGTAACAGATAATAATAATAGCACATAAACATCCCACTGCTGGGCTCGTCTCGCCTGGAGTGTATAGGGAAGCGGCCAGTATACCGACCATTCTTGGCGGCCTCTGTGGTTGAGCGGGCTAAGCCTTTGCCGGCTTACCTCATTGCAACACAAAGGCTCCGGGTTCGATTCCTTGTGTGATAAATTTCGGAAACAAATTTTCTCCGTTATTTACTATGGTCTGGGTGTCCAGGATCGGCCCCAGAGTGGTCCGTTGTATATTACCCATAACACAAGTGTAACTTGCTTAATTTGGGGATATACAGTGTGTGTTGGTCTGCCGATTTATTATTAATTCTTGTCCAAGGCGTATTAGCTGGGACATATTGGTTATCGGCGATACCCACTAGCCGCTCCTCTATGGGTCCCATGTCGGGGCTGTGGGCTCGCGCATTAACCTCCAGCCCGGACTGGTTAACTGTTATCCTAGCCATTTCTAAGAAAGAAAGGCTAAGTGCGTTTAGACTAGACTTAATTGCGGCGAAGTCATGACATTATCATGATGATTCAAGACTTTGGAATGTTTAGGTATAAGCATAGTACGTACAACGGTTTAATGTTGATTTTTATCGTTGGTTTATGACTCACGTAGGTAAATATTAGGCTTTCTAAGATTATTATAAAGAAAATGCTTCGCTGATACAGAAGAATACGAGAGATGACAATCGTTCACTAAAAAACCACTAGATGGCGTCTGCAGTCAATGAAGTGAGGATAATTTGCAGTTTGGGTAAAAATTACTTTACGTCCAAAAACTCTTTATTCATTATGTGTAATACTTGCACCAACCCAAAAGGGTTTATGGTAACAAACAAACAGCAGCTGGTCACTATATTTATAATCGGAGAACCTTAAGGTTTTAACATATTTTATACACTGACTCTACGCAAATGTTTTTAGAAAATCTCGCCAACCTTCCAACAGTGTTTACAGTGTCAGAAACTTAGCAATTTGGCACAATAGATAGCGAATTAAGTCATTGATAAACTATTTTAATTAAAAGGGTTATGAATGACAAGACTTTAATACATTATTGTTTGGAAATTTTAGATAATATATTATATTTACAGTTTTAAATGTAATAAAATAAGTCGAACACAGTAAAAATCTATCGCGTCTGCCAACATGAAAATAACATGTAGTAGATACCGTTATACAATTGGGAGATTTTGAATTGTAATTTAAACAGCTACAGACATCCTATTAAATATATATATTGTTACACAAAATTATGGTAAATTATGGAGAACTACTCTATACAAAACAGACGCTAATCACCGAATAAATACATAGATAGCAATTTATATCTACATACATCTATATGTATGTGTAAAAAGAAAGTTAAAAATGTACTCGGATAAAGACAAAGGACACGTCATAACAAAGGGCTGTTGCGTCGGTTGTAAAGCAGTCAGATGCGCCCGCGCAACCCGACACTTTCAGATAGCATCATGGCCGACACGGTAGCCGACAACTATATTGTCCTGTCTTCTTGTCTACTGTTTTTAACCGACTTCGAAAAATGGAGGAGGTTCTCAATTCGTCGGGATCTTTTTCTTTTTTTATGTATGTTCGCTGATTACTCCGTGATTTATGATTCGATTTACGTGATTCTGTTTTTGTTCGACGCGGAATAGTTTCCAATTGGTCCCCTAAAAATTTGACATAGTTTGGCCCAGTATTTTTCATTTTATGAACATTTTTTTGTCGCGGTTCTTGGGACCTATATTTTTTAAGAAGCGCGGCACCATTCGTAGGTCCACCCATACATAGCTAGACACTAAAAAGTAACAAATAAAAAATAAAAACTTCATTTTAAAAAACCGACTTCAAAAACTAGAAAACTAAAATGTATAAAATATCTTATTTCTAAAGCTATTATTATTAATATATATTATCTAAAACATCTTGAAGTCGGTGCAAAGTAAAACATAAAAATTACTATATTTTGAAAATTACTAAGCACCGACTTTAAGATGTTTTAGATAATATATATTAATAATAATAGCTTTAGAAATAAGTTATTTATACATTTTAGTTTTTTAGTTTTTGAAGTCGGTTTTTTTAAACGAAGTTTTAATAAAAAAGAGATTGCTTTATTGAACCATAAGAACATAGCGTATCTTCTTAATATATAGGTATACAAGCTGTCCCGGCAGACGTCGTCCTGCCCGGAAAAGCTTCAATCAATATGCCGACAGCAGCGCCACCTACCGGGTCCAATTGTGAACCAACTCAGAAACCTTCTTTGGCTCAAGCACAACAACTTTGCTAAAGATCATCACATGATCAAATGTATAGTTTATGATTCTATTAAGGACATACAGACAAACATTCATTTTTATATATAAGAAGAAGAAAAAAATTGTTTACGTAGATCTCTACTATACAAGTGGAGTACTAAGTACTATTGCGTGCAGGAACGGAGAAAGAATACAATTTCCTGCAGCCGGCTGGCCTGTCATAAGAGGTGACAAAACAACCCACAGCTAGGTGACAGGATATTTGCCTGGAGGGCTACCACCCCTGGTCTAGGTATGCCACCATAAAAACCTTTAGTTGTGACAATGGGATAATCTCAGGAGTGTAAACCACACTCATAAATATAATTTAAAAAAAAATATTTGAAAATTGGTCTACAATTCATGGGGAAAACGCGTAACAAACATACAGTAATTAATTCAGAACCTGCTCCTTTTTCAAGTCGGTTAAAAATGCTTCACTTCATTTGACGCTATGGCTCATGTAGGCTCCGTCTATATTTTTATTCATTCGTCTAAGACTGAACTCATAATCACCTAAATTTAAAGTCGGTTTCGTAGATAATTAATACCCATCTTTATTAAGTCTTGCAAACGACTTACAAATGACAAAAATAATGACGTCAATATCCCAGTAAATGCACCACCACGCCGCCTGGCGGCCGTAATGAGAAAATTATACGAAGTCTTACCGGCTCTAATAAAAATTTGTTCGTCCGTCTGGGGGTTGATGAAGTAAAATAAATTGACTGCATATAAAGGATTCCGGAGGATTTTGTATTAGAATATGGAATTTTCTTTTTTATGGTCTGGATAAGAGCACTTTGTTCCTTAGTTCTATTTTTGAATTGTTGAATGTTTATGTTTATTGTTGTATGTTGTCGAACATCTTTTGAATTTAAATTCATATTTTCCTACGAATTACGATTGAATGAAACACAGTTTTTGGCGGGAAATTGATTTTGATATTCAGTCCTATTAAAAAAAATCTGGTTAAATATAAAAAACAGGACATTGGTAGTATGTATGCAAGAATTGTTTCAAGTCTGTTCGTGCGATGTGACTTTTCGAGTTTTTATAAGAATTCTTATGTTTCGCATTTCAGATCTACAATTTGACTGTTACTCTGATTGGAAAATATTTGAAAATTAATCTTTCAAAAAGTTGCATATGCAAGAATATTTCGCATTGGCGAAATCCAGAAACGTGCGAAGTCATATTTCAATAAGATGCAAAAAAAGATGTCTAATAAAACTTACAACGACATCTCAAAGGTAAAAATTATAATTCCAATTATACAACACTTAACCGGTTGATTGCAGACGAAGAAACAAAATTCGGCATTTAAAGATAGAAAAAGCAATAATTTCGGTATATTTGTCCATTTGAACATATACCTACAGACCAATGCTAACATTTGCTGAGGCACCGTGTTTTCACAAGGCGAAATTAAATGAAACTCATTGCTAATACGAGGGTGAGAAATGTAAGGAAAGATAAAGAACAATAAATATATGTATGTATATATATATATATATATATATTGTTTTAATTTTAATGAAAATATAATGTCAACAAAAACTGTAGCAACAAGATTTTTTTATTGCCTAAAGCAGGAAAATCTGATGGAAAACGGTTACTGTCACGTATGGACGTTTGCAACACCAGGGGTGTCGCTAATGCGTTGAGGACCTCCAAGAAATTTCATAACGCCCTTCTTAAATAGCCCCATGTCATAGCGCAAAGGGAAAACTGCGGCGGGAAGTTCCATCCAGATCCTTGTTGTGGGCGGAATAACCGGTCTAGAGAACCGTTGCGTGGTTAAGCGTGGAAGCTTAAGGAAATGGGGAAATCACAACAAGAGCTTGCACTGACACTCACGATATGCATATAATAAGTTTACACAAATAATAATGCACATATATTCTATCTATAATAATATAATAAATCTATAGAGTGGTCAAATTTGTAGAATGAATTTAAAAACGAGAAAAATATTAGGAGGACTAATTCATTATTCTCACTTTGGCTTTGGTCCGATGCATATGTCATAAAAGCATTTTAGTATATTAGTAGTGCGGAGAATCATTACATATAATTGATTGTACTTTATTATTTAGATCAGCATTCTAGTGAAAGAAGCACTCTCAGAATAAAAACGGTTTATAATCAAGCAGCTTCTTTAGTTCTCTGATAACAGCTTTCCCAACCTACGTTCGTCTATTAGATGTAAGTTTCTCTATTTAGCCCCAGTATTTTTTTAAATTAAATACGGCTGTAAAGTAGATAAATATATTGGGCGGACATTACGATTTTACAAAGGTTTTTATTAAAATAGCCATGTAATCTTATCCAATGATGGATAAGACTACTACTAGATTACTGGATAAAATACTTAGAAGAATTCCTTTAAACAATTATATATACTAGTGGTCGTCCGTGCTCGAAATTCGACCATAATAATTAATGTCAAAAACTATACTTCTATAATCGCAGAAATAGCCAAGGCTATACCGTTAGATTTGAACAATAAACAAAAGATTGTTTATGTCAAATACATAGTAGTGTGTGTACTGATTTTTTAAATTTATTTAATATATTTTTATGCATAATTTGAAAATAAATTAGCATTCGTCGCTTCTTCTCATTTCATACTCCTCCGTCCGCGAAATTTTCCTAAAAGGGGTACAAAGTTTTTGCTTCACGTATTAATATATAGAGATTTTATATAAATATAAATAAAATATAATAAAAAATATTTGGGTTTTCTCCACATGCATTCTCAAATGTTTTTCTACCACAGTTGGCCGTAAAAATAATAGCACTCAAACTGAGAAGTGTTGATTACCAACCCCTTGGGGGCGCCACTTGACCGGAACCCGCGTCCCTAATGAAGAATTACCGCCCTTTGTGGTTACTTTACTAGAGGGTTTGTAGCTCCTTTAAAAGTTTTTATCAAGTTTGGTTCTATATATCTCTATATATACGTGTAATATAGTAATACTACGTACGTACGTGAAAATACGTTTGTTTAGATCTTGACACTTATTTTATATATTCAACAATCTTCAAAGAGTTTTATAAGTAAGTATATATACATAATATAAATAGAGAAATAGAGATTTTATAATTAGAGACTATTTTGAAGTTTTCGATGAAAAATTAAACTATAATAAATATTGCAAATAATTGGGTGAATTTCTTGTTCCAATCCGATTATCCGTTAGTACAAGTCAAGCATGATCAGATAGATCTACAAAATAAAAATGAAATGGTTCAGTGACCGTGGTAGACGAATTACAAATAATAATCAATTTGTGTGATTCTACTTTTAACTGAAATAGATTTGTTTAAAATAACATTGATTTCACGCACAATTTTAATTTAAAAAGATTCAAATTATGCCAGAAAAATATGTTTTATAAATAACAGATTTATTAAAAGTTTTATATAATGAGAACGGACTGACCATTTTAAAAGTGCATTGATAATAGCACATCACTATATACATAGTGTTTATACGGGATTTACGTAACGAAGCATGTAGAACTATGAGAACTGTTTTATTTGAATTCAAAACAAAGAAAGCCTGAACACCGAGTTTACAGTATTTATTGTATGAAAACTCCAATAAATATTATATTATATACTAAAACACATTTGATTCTTAGAATATAAGTCTAATACTTAATTTCTAATAATTTCGTTAAGAATTCCATAAATTACTTTAAAGCACATGATATTAGTTCAAATATTTGCTGCTAGGCGACACTACCTCAACCAAACTCAACAGATGGATACAAAAGTACCTCCATAATTTCAAAATATGAATAACAGCTTTACAATTTATTCTGATTAGTTAAAACACAAATGATCAAATCTTCATAAAGCAAGTACTAGTTTTAAAATATTTAAGAATGCATAGAGCCACTAGTACTAATTTGGTTAGGCACTAGTAACAGATGCTAGTAACAATAGGTAACGTTCTGGGGTGTAACTAAATTTAATTTTTCTTATTAATAAAATAATACTAACCATTTCAATCATTGTTGATTGATCTAGTACGTAATTAAAAACCCAACAACTGGAATTGTTTTTTAAACGAATGTTTGTGTATTTATTATCTTATCACACAATAATTATTAAATTGTTCTTGCCGTAACATGTAAAAACTGTATACAAATAAAATCAATTACGGCTCTCAAAAGCTTAATAGTTAGTTTTGAGATGGTATATTATTGAAGTTCTTAATACTTTTTTGTACTGTGATATAAAATTACTTGCAATGCCCTTGCTAGAGATTCTGAAATTCCACAGATGAAATACTTCTGTAACTATAGTTATCGTCAAAAATAATCAACGATAGACCGTTTTTATTTTCAATAGCACAATACGTCGACGGGCATATTCGGGTTCGCCCTTCGCCGGGTGCATCACAATCATCGCCCCGCACCATTCTATATTGACAGTACGTGTCCGGATTCCGAGATCGTTTTCCGGGATTTCGGCTATTTTTATTCGGTATCGATCGGACCCCGCGGCAACTGAAGGGTTGGCCGACCGTGTAATTGGCTAGTTACAATTCATTATTGTCTGTGGTCATTCTTTTTTTTATTCTCTACCGTAACTAGTGATAGTTTGAAATCAAGTCAATTGACTAATATTTTTTGTCACAATTATCACTAATTAACAAAAGAACGGGAATCGTAATCTAATTATGTCTATCTAAAATTTTATAAATTACTAAATATGCCATATCTGTATATTAAAGCTATTTAAAAAAAACAACTCGAATAGACTATATAAACGATGGAGAATACGACGCATTTCTTGTCTGTCTGTTTGATGGTATTCCTGTAAAAACTACTGGGACAATTTCGATACCGTTTTCATTAGTCGACCGCAAATTCCTAGACTTAATATAGCAAATTTTATGTAATAAAAGGTGTAATACTTTTTATTCCGGGAATCCCGCGGGTATTTCAAGTCAAGCGTAGACGGAGTCGCGGGCATGTTCTAGTTTTTTATATATTTAAAAATAACTTTTAAGATTAATTTTGAGATTGACAGATCGGTAATCCAGATTTCATTTCAATGAGACGTGGGCGATTTTACAACATTGCTAGCACGATTTAAAGACATATATAATAGAGAAGAAAAATCACAAACTAAAATAAATATTTACGTCATCTAGTCCTCAGGAAGTTCCAAAGTTTTCAGAATAAAAAGTACCTTTATTGAGAACCAAACCTTTTGACCTAGTACTATAAACCAAATTAAAGTGTAGTTCAGTGTGATACCTCTTAATAATAGTATGTGAATTGAATGTGCCTTCACCTTAATAGAGGCAATAAGAAAATTGCTAATGGACATTTTATTAGTATGGCTACTGTTAGTTAATCGAACTACGACATTTAAAATTCTGCAACTATCTACAAATTAAAATTATATGTAAAAAAATTATATATACGAGTAATATACGAGTCCCAAATCATCATCAGATAGGAACATTCCCAACACGCTGGCTGCATTTCCTCATCAATATAAGCCAGCCACCCACCAGCTTTGGTCACGTGAGACATTTATCAAACGTGTTGATAGTTCTCGATAAAGTCGACAAGCTTCGAGACCCCATGGCCCTAGACCTAGAGTTTCTACACTGAAAGCCACAAATATGTATCCATTGCCAATGGATGCATATTTGCGGCGTTTCAGGCTCTCCTGACGTTCGGCTGCTGTGCCAGTTGCCATGGTTGTGACTGGAAGTTGGAAAGAAGCCAAAGTATCGAGGCACGTGGCGTTGCGCTCACACTAATGGTCGACCCATTAATTTAAATTATGTAAATAAGTCACTTATTAATAATCTTTTTCGATTATCTTCTAATATTAATGCAGTATTGTATTAAACATTTCGTTTTGAAAAAATCTTTTATTCTTGTAACGTTGCACTTGCACCATAAAAAAAAAAACATAGACATAGCCAATGCCAGTACTAATGTCAAACTATATTACTGTCAAGAGAGTTTTAAAAATAAAAAGCTGTGACGGCGGTTAAGTTGAGATGTCTCTCTCGAAATCCAAAAATATCAGCTGTTACAATTATTTTATAAATATTATTCCAGACTATTCAAAACGTCCTTTAGCGTTATTAAAATAACTACGTACTTCCGCTGGGGACCACGGCTACCCTTACTTATCTAGGAAAACCTATACAACCAAGCCAACATATACCAGACAACACAGATACAGAACAACTTGACTCAAAGAGCTTTCAAGGCTTCGACAGGCCAGTGTAGCCTTTTGTGCATAGAAGTCCACCGATTGTCACGGAGCAGATTAAATATACTACATAATTATCTTGTATCGTTCATTGACCCACCTAAACCTATTCTGTGGTTAAGGAGGAGGATCTGACTCTTCCCTCCAACGTCACATTATTTTCAAAATATTCAATTTATCACTTACTAAATTTGTAAATAACGTCTTATATACAATAGGTTATTCTTATTATCTTTTAAACTTATATAAACAAACACCGTCGTACATCAAAGTAAAGCAATATTTCTCAATACAGCGCCCGATTCTTGGCAGATAAATTTCGACAAATTAACTGTTGTGTGTAAACACATGTTTTCGCGATATTGCCGTGTGGTGGCACCACTTGATTTATGGCAGTAGGGCGCCGGATTCCGTAGGATGCGGACGTGTGATCAAACGGAAAATGAATGAGGTTTAAAACAAGATATTATAACAACGCTAATAATTTAAAAAATGCTATTTATTTAGGAGAAAAATGTTTTGTTTTTCATAGTTCGGAGAGCATGCATTATTATGAATTAGAATATATTATTTTGTACTCGTAAAAAAGCTGTCAACTCAAGTGATTTTTTATTTATTGCTCAAGCGCAGCAGACATTCTGACGGCCCAACTGTGATGGAAAGTGGTTGGAATGTGCTGCGGTCTTGAAGGAGAAACTGGAACCTGGCCACCGATAGCGTAACACAAGTCAAAGTTGTTATGGTGGCATACTCTAGACCAGGGGTGGTATCTATCCAGTTGGGCAAATGCCTTACCAACTGGCTGTAGGTTGTTTTGTCGCCACTTACGACAGGCCGCCCGGCCGCAGGAATTACTATTCTTTTTCCGCTCCTGCACTGAGAAAGAGATGAGTTTTTTTTTTTAAATGGATGTTAGTGTGAATGCTACAAGAATGAATAAAGTGAGAAATGAGTATACATAATCTTTGAAAGTTGCCCTGCCTCTGATTGATTTTTAGTGTCACTTTTTCGTTTCCTCAAGTTTCAAACCACAATTCTAAAGAAGTTTCACTTCAAAATTCTTTTATCTTATAAGTGCAAATTTAGGTAAAACAAAAATATAATTCCGTTGGGTTTCTTTTTTGAGTTTTCAATGAGGTAGAATTAATTCTTAGGTAGAGAATCACTAATACGACGAATTGAGAACCTTTCTCCTTTAATAAAAGTCGGTTAAAAACAGTTGCTTAAGAAAACGAAGTCTTAGTAGTTAGTAGTTACGTACACACATACAACGCCTGTTTCCCATTAGGTTAGGCAGAGACGATAGATGTCCACCTGCTACGATCCTGAGAAACACTTCTCGCTTCATCACTTTCATTAATGTCTTCACACATACACGCTTATTTCAAAAAGTCTTGGCAGTTAAACGTCGATGTGAAGCATTACTATAATAAAGCGACCGGTACACTATTGAGACCGATGTCTTTAGGTCTAGAGACAAATATTTACAAAACTAAAAGCACCCCTGACCAGTCCGGTGTTACAATAACTCACGTTCCTTAATACGGCGACCCGTAAATCATGGCGCGCACATCTGCCGGCGAAATAGAAAAATAACTATAAATAAAGGGAAAAGCGTACACGACACCAGCCCATGCGATATATCGACGCTTATTTGTCCTCGGGACTTAGACATCTTGGTTTTTATTCTGGCACGGAGGTTAGGTACGTGGATATAGTAAAAAATGATATGTGCCAATGGTTGCGTGACCCAAGTTGAAAGAAGTGTCAGAAAAAATGAAAAATGGCTCATGCTCTCCAATGAATTCTTCGAAAACAACAGTGATTGAAGGCTGCAATAATAATGAGTTCAGTCCTTGCCTAGTATAAGGTAGGTAGAATATCGCACCATCAATTTTGCTATCTACCCTCCTTGCTATGTGAGGCGTCAATGCACAGAGGGTAAGGGCAGCTATTTTTTAACCGACTTCGAAAAAAGGAGGAGGTTCTCAATTCGTCGGGATCTTTTTTTTTTTTTTGCTTTTTTTTATGTATGTTCGCCGATTACTCCGTGATTTGTGATCCGATTTACGTGAATCTTTTTTTGTTTGACGCGGAATAGCTTCCAATTGGTCCCATAAAAATTTTACATAGTTTGGCCCAGTAGTTTTCATTTTATGAACATTTTTCATGGAAATAATTTTCACTCCGTTCCATATGTACACCGATTACTCTGAGATTTATAATTCGATTTACGTGATTCTTTTTTTGTTCGACGCGGAATCGTTGCCATTTGGTCCCCTAAAAATTTGACATAGTTTGGCCCAGTAGTTTCATTTTACGATCATTTTTTTGTTCCCGGTTCTTGGGACCTATATTTTTTGAATACTGTCAACTTTTTGACAAAGAATGATCGCGCCGTGCGTTTATTATTTAAACATATTTTACGCTTATTGAAATTACTGGCCGTGCCAAGAACTAGTTGTAGTACTGGTCAAAAGAAATAATCATTTAAAAGTGAATTTGGTGCTTTGAATGGTTGGCTACCATTCCTGGTCTAGAGTATGCGGCCATAACAACGCTGTGTTTCGGCATTAATGGTCAGGTTCCAGACTCCCTTTATAAAGCGGCAGCACACTCCTAACCTTTTTCTAGGAGGTGAGGCTACTGCCTTTCTGCTGAACTCATGCAATAAAAAAAGACTGCTTTGGTCTTACAGAAGATAATAATGTGGTGTGTGTGGTAATGGCAGGTAATAATGTGGATAGAGCGCTGAAGTCTTTTATAAACAGCCGGAAAGTGTCTGTAGAGGCATGTCTGGCTGTCCATCAAGGGGTATTAGTACCAACGCTAATATACGGCAATGAAAGTTGGGTATGGCAAAAGAAGCATGAAAGTATAATAAATGCAGTTGAAATGAGAGCTTTGAGAAGTATATGTAAGGTTAATGTAAGTGATATGATAGGAAACAGTGTAATAAGAGAGCGTTGTAGTTTGAAAGAAGATGTAGTGACAAGAGTCGAAAAAGGAACGTTAAGGTGGTTTGGGTACGGAAAGAGAATGAATGAAAGCAGAATCACAAAACAAGTATATGACAGCAATGTGACTGGTAGAGTCGGTGTTGGTAGACCGAGACGTATTCACCACGATCATATTGAAGATATTTTGAAGAAAGGTCAGATAAAAAGTAGTTTAATTAAGCGTGTATGTATGAAAAGATTAATGAAAGTTAATGAAGCGAAAAGTGTTTTTCAGGATCGCAGCAGGTGGAGATCCATCGTCTCTGCCTACCCCAATGGGAAACAGGCGAGACAATATGTATGTATGGTGTTACATACACACGTTCGGTTCGTGTTTACATATAAAGAGGAAAGCTTTGTATTGTTGTATGTTTGTAACGAATAAACTCAAAAACTACTAGAACGATTTCAAAAATTCTGTTACCATTAGAGTGTTATGTTATCCCTAAGTAACATAGGCTATATTTAATTCAAATAATTGAGTACTAATTTTTTCAAGGCAGGACGTCTGTCAGGAGCGCAGTATATCATAATTAAATAAAAATGAAAGCACTAATAGTTTTATCAGCTTTAATAAGAACCAAACCATATAATTGAAATAATAAGACCTCGACTCGTTCCGAAACATAATGACTTGGTCCGGTTGAGCGTAGATTTGTATCACTCAATTAACTCCCTATTACGCGCTGCTTAACTACTGGATAATTTGACATTAATGAGTTAATGACGTATTAAATAGTCTATACACACAGATAATAGATTGTAGAAGTTATAGAAGATTAAACAGGTGAAATAAAATTTGTATTCCATCGTTTTAAAATTGCTATTAATATGTTTTTCAAGCGATATTATTTTTTAATGCGTTTATTAACTAACAGACTTAAGCCCGCGGCTTTGCTCGCGTTATAAATCCAATATACAAAGTAGCCTCTACGCTATTCTAGACTACAATCTATTTCGTTCAGATCCGTTAAACCAGTATGGCGTGATTGAGCAACAAACTGTCGAACTTCTACAAATATTATTATAGAGGTATTTTTATTTTTAAGCGGTTACAATCGCATATGGACATTTGCAACACCAAAGGAGTTACAAATGCGCTGATGCTCTCTTGAGGGAGTTTGGAACATGGCCACTGATGTCGGAACCCAACTTAAGGTTGTTATGGCGGCATACTGTAGACCAGGATTGGTAGCCATCAAGACGGGTACATACCCTACCACCTGGCGAAGGTATCAATATTATAAATATTTATAACAATAGCTTCTGCCCGCGTCTTCGTCTTTGTGGAATAGTTACTTTGGGCTAAGGCTAACATTAACCCGCGTCTTTGTTTACGTAGAAGGTGAAAATATTTTTAAATCTTAATGACTGCCCTCCGGCCTTGCACATCATAAATGCGCGCGAAGTTCTTGATCATTATTTTGCTGCGATGTTATTTTAAAACTGCAATATCTGCTAAGATATTCATTGAAATCGAATGATGTAAATAGCAATTTTATTGTAAATTAAGTAGGTACTTGTGATGAATAATTAAATATTTATTTGGATAAGGATTAATATCGTGTTTATAAAAACACCTTCGCAAATAATGAAACTTAGAAACTTTAACCGTTTACGCAGCGCACGCACCGGAAGCTCTCAAAAGGAAAAAGAACCCCTGACTTTGAAACATTCTTTGTTGGTACTCCGCTCCTATTAGTCTTAGCGTGATGATATATAGCTTTCATCGATGAATGGGCTATCTAACACTAAAAGAATGTTTCAAACCAGACCAGTAGTTCCTGAGATTAGCGCGTTCAAGCAAACAAACAAACTCTTCAGCTTTATATATTAGTATAGATTATACATATAATATCAATTGCATATATAATAATTAAGTAAATAAGTATAGATGTAGATGAGTAAAGTAAACCATCTCAAATACTTTATTACACAGCATTTGAGAAAACATCCAGTTTAAAACTTTTCTCGAACTCTAACCAAAATTCAAATACACAAACTCGACTAAATGTCGACTGCATTAGACATACCGGTAACACCAATTAAAAGCGTCGAGCAAAGCCGTCAAATGAACCCCACCATAATTTAAATAAACCAAGTCACGTTCGCCAAATAAGCAGTACTAACAAGCGGTATATCGCTTGCACTGATTGCTAATTGATTAGATTATAAAATTTTGGTTGAATTCATTGGGTATTGTTACATTGGGGTCTGGCCCTAACGAATTAATTAAATATTTTTAATAGCGACGGTGTGTTTTACAATTTGCAATGATGACAGCTGCATTGTGTGCTAATATTTCATGTAATTGATTGAATTATAAGATTTCACGCTCATTGAGACTTTTTGGCAAAATTTGGCAAGTATTTTTTTAAATTGGATGTACTTAATTATTACATACATACATACATATAAGAAATAGAGGAAAGCTAGTTTTACTAAACATTAGACTGTCGTTCAAAAATAATGTTTACTGCATGGCAATCTTGAAATATAGTAAGTTCACCCTCACATCTAAGGAAATTAAAAGCATACCATTATTAAAAAGAAAGCTCTCAGAATCGTTAATTAACAGGTGCTTTTACAGAATATTTTAATTCTAAAAAACAATATTAAATTAATTAATTAAAAGATAGTTTATGACTGATAATAATGTTGTTTTATTGTCATTCAATTTTTTTTAATTGACTAGTTAACTAATGTTAGATTTATATAAGTATTTTTAATAATGTGAATTGTTTTTATGACGAATAACAGATATATTTAATAACATGATAATAATAATATTATATAATGGCAAGGCAACATTATAAACTGCCTGTATTGCACATTCGAAAGGACAAACTGACGTTCCTACAAATAACATAACATCTTTAAATTATATATAAGTGACAGTTTATACAATAAATTATATTCTATTCTATTCTATATATTATTCACGCCTGTTTCCCAAGGGAGTAGGCAGAGACTATAGACCTCCACTTGGGACGATCCTAACAAACATCTTTCGCATCATTTACTTTCATTAACCTCTTCACCACATTTATTTGATATGCTTTTTACCTGACCTCGTTTTAACACTTCTGTCATTTGATCATGATGTACGTCGTGGTCTACCGGTACCAACTTTATCATTCACAATACTGTCATACACTTGTTTTGTGATTCTTTTCTCATCCATCCGCTCTTCATGCCCAAACCACCTTAACTTAACACTCCTTTTTCAACTCTGGTTTATTACTAACTTCATTATTAAGTTAGTAATCATTAATTATTGCAACTTATGCAGGGTTTCTATATATTATTATCCATTATTTATTAATGAATTAATTATTAATGAAAATATTAAGTAACTATTTTTAAATACAGTGTAATATTATAATTATGGAAGAGTGGGTGGGATCTTCTGATTAAAACTTTTGCTTAAAAGGAAATCCCAACAATAGATTAAGATAGGTACTTAGTACTTTAGTCATATTTTAAAGTGTTCTATCAGAGCTGGCTTCTGAATTAGCCAAAGAGTTTTTGACCATTATTTTACTCCAGTAAACTAGATAGATTTATGACCGGTACCTATTTCTTATTATTCATTCACTTGAATACCGTCGGTAGACATTTTATATTACTTGCATGAAGCTCACGTCAAATATTTACCGGTAGTAATGAAAATTACTTGTAATAATAAATAATAATAACAACCCATAAATATCCCACTGTTGGGCTCGGGCCTCTTATTATAGGGGAACGGTCAGTACACCCGCTATGCTTGTCCATGGCGTCTTGGCAGGTTTGACACATCGGTTATCTCGATGTGCAGGTTGAATCACGATGTTTTCCTTCACCGTTGTTAGTATGTGGTTATTATAACATTATGCATATAAGGTCAGAAAACTGCCTAAGTGGTGCATGCGTTCCTGCCAGGATCGAACCCGCGCCCTTTGAGTTTGGGTCGCGTGCGCTAGCCATTAGGCTACCACGACTATTAAAATTACTTATCTAATATTTAAGATAGACTGTAGGTATGTATATATTTTGACAATAAATCTAAGAATTTATTATGAAATTACATAACTCAATAAATCTTTACAACAACCATAAGCCCTAGAAAAAATATAAACCATAAACTACTAAACATTTTGTGTGACAATTCTAAGGCCCCTAAACGCACATGTTTTATATTCTCGAACATTTTTATTTGAATACACCGCATGTGTAAGGGCGCGTACATACAGGTCCAATAAAGACCAATGAAAGCTCGTTGGCGCTCGCTGGCAATCCGCGGGTAGTTGCCCACGGATTTAAAGCCAGTTCAAAAAGGTTTTCCTAGAAACCCCTACAAATACGTTAAAATATATACTGCATAATTAGGCAAGTAAAAATGTGTAACTAAAACACTAAGCTTGTACTAAATAAGTATCATTGTAATAACCGTAAGGACCATGTAAGATTTGAAAATAAGGAAAATAAACAAAAAACATAAAATAAATAAAAAAGGTAAAATAAAAAAATACGTAGGATATAAAAAAAGATAAAAGCCCGAACAGTCAAGTTCGTCCGAGAGAGAGATAAATAAAAAAAAACACTTTAAAGTTATTTAATTATTATCAATTTTTAAATACACATTAAAGTGAGTTTAGACTGTATACTGTGTAAACGATTTCTTTAAAATTTATTCTCTAGCTATAGTAGCGCCGTCAGTTTAATACTTTTTGACAGATATATTTTATGATCTTCTTTACCTCTACCCTCCATAAATAAAACCATTACACCCTTCGAAGAAATATCTGAATCCTGATTTTTGTTACAAGTATTTTTTTTAATAAAATTTTAATTTGTATATTTAGAACTTTAGATGATTAATTTAAAACATTTTCGACTTTAATATCTAATAACAGATATTTCTCAAGTTGAATAAGACACTTTAAATCATTAAGTAATGTAATTCAAATTAATATATTTATTTGTATAAAATTATTTTTAAGCCTTATACATATCTAAAACTTGTAAAAATAATCAATTTTAATTATAACAGTTCAAATTAAGGATAAAAGTTTGGCGTCTGTTGCTGCACTAGATGTTAGGTCCGTGCCGCGGCAAAAAAGTGTTTTTTTGTACCAAAATTATTTTAAAAAAAAACAATGTGTCTATACATACGGCCAACGAGGGCAAACGAAACCCATTCGCTGGCCTCCGTTGGCCCTGTCTGTACGTGTCTTAAGAGAAACCTGCTTTAAATTGAGTTAAAATGACAGAGGCATACGTAGTGATTCGCCCCGTGGTCGCATTAAGCGCATTAGGGGCCAAAATTGGATTTGCCGTGGGGCGTTTTATTGGTACACTTGTTACGAATTTTGAACCACTGCGCGCTAAAAAGCTCTTTGTCAAGGTGTCTCTAAATTTAAACGATATGGGGATGCGTTTTGAAAAATGGGTGCGATTTAAAATAACTCGATATTACAGTTGTTTTGTCTTACGTGATCTGTTTTAAATTTATCGTTCTGTTGCTGTATATGAAAATATATTTATTTTTATATAAAAAGAGGCTTAAAATCACACTAGACTCAATCCAAAACTTTTATTTAACACTAAGGTTACGCCGAAGATAATTTTCGCATGTCCTGCATAAGTTAATGAAATTTAATTTTTAATATTTACAACTTCGCAGAGCATTGTCGAAGTTTTAATGAGAAGTGTTAATATTAAATTCCACAGCAAGTTGAAATATCAAATCCCCGTATATCAAAAAATATTGAGCAAATATTGTTCAAACTTGTAGAATTTTGGGGAATGGCAGTAGTCGAGTGTTTGGAGATCAATAATGTGCAATATAAGGATAACTATGCATTTAATAAACTTTACAATTAGAAGATAGACATGAGAGGACAAATAGTTTAAAAAAGTGCTGTCAAAAAAAATACTTAAATAAAACATGACAGTTGAGGTGCCAGTGCCAAGCTAAACGACCTCATTTTTAACCGACTTCGAAAAAAGGAGGAGGTTCTCAATTCGTCGGAATCTTTTTTTTTTTTGTTCCTTTTTTTTTATGTATGTTCGCCGATTACTCCGTCATTTATGATCCGATTTACGTGATTCTTTTTTTGTTCGACGTGGAATAGCTTCCAATTGGTCCCCTAAAAATTTTACATAGTTTGGCCCAGTAGTTTTCATTTTATGGACATTTTTCATGGAAATAATTTTCACTCCGTTCCATATGTTCGCCGATTACTCCGTCATTTATGATCCGATTTACGTGATTCTTTTTTTGTTCGACGCAGAATAGCTGCCATGTAGTCCCCTAAAAATTTGACATAGTTTGGCCTAGTAGTTTTCATTTTATGAACATTTTTCATGAAAATAATTTTCACTCCGTTCCATATGTACACCAATTACTCTGAGATTTATGATTCGATTTACGTGATTCTTTTTTTGTTCGACGCGAAATAGCTGCCATGTGGTCCCCTAAAAATTTGACATAGTTTGGCCCAGTAGTTTTCATTTTACGAAATTTTTTTTGTTCCGGGTTCTTAGGACCTATATTTTTTAAGAAGCGCGGCACCATTTGTAGGTCCACCCATACATAGCTAGACACTAAAAAGTAACAAATAAAATTTAAAAACTTCGTTTAAAAAAACCGACTTCAAAAACTAAAAAACTAAAATGTATAAAATAACTTATTTCTAAAGCTATTATTATTAATATATATTATCTAACACATCTTGAAGTCGGTGCAAAGCAAAACATAAAAATTACTATATTTAGAAAATTACTAAGCACCGACTTTAAGATGTTTTAGATAATATATATTAATAATAATAGCTTTAGAAATAAGTTATTTTATACATTTTAGTTTTTTAGTTTTTGAAGTCGGTTTTTTTAAACGAAGTTTTTAAATTTTATGACAAATTAATTATCATTGAAAATTATTGTTGGGGCGCTCTAATTCCAAATTTTTCAAAATTTTCAACCCCATACTTCAACTTTCTTACTCACAACTTTTATCACTTGGATGCGAATAATATAAAAGTCACTAAAATGCATCGACATACTTTTTCAGTCTGATTAATGACACGCTACATTACTATCTTTTCTTCAATCAATCTCAGTCCACTGCTGGACGTAGGCCTCCCCAAATACGCGCCTCATATCTCGATCTCCCGTTTTCCTCATCCAAGCCCTGCCGGCGACCTTACGCAGATCGTCAGTCCACCGGGCTGGCGGGCATCCTACGCTACGTATGCCAAGACGTGGTCTCCACTCCAGGGCTCTGTGCTCCATCGACCGTTGGCGATAGACGTGACCGGCCCACTGCCGCTTCAACTTGCTAATTTTGCAAGCTATGTCGGTTACCTTCGTTCTCTTACGGATGCCCTACTTTCTGATTTTATCCATAAAAGAAACACCTAACATAGCCCGCTCCATAGCCCGTTGGGCGACTTTGAATTTGTGGACCAGTCGCACTGTTAGGGTCCAAGTCTCGGCACCGTATGTCATAATGGGTAGGACGCACTGCGCGAAAACTTTCATCTTCAAGCATTACTATGCACATTGAAAAATACCACGTTCAGTTTCTGACAAATTTCATCGAGTATAACATTTTGGTTTTTTTTTTGCAAAAATGGCTAAGGCACTCTAAAAAATTTATTCTATTGCAAATATCTACAGTACAATCAACCGCATGTGTTATGTTGACTCAATAAAACAAACGCTTGTGTTTTGCCAACGCGCATAAAGTTGATAGGCAGTATTTGTATGACGTATTGTGGTGAATCAGTCCCCAAGGCGTTTTTTTATTATTTGTGCACACGCTTCCGTTGCCAATAATCGTGATTTATCGCATTTTTTATTTACCAACTGTTTTCTTGTGTGGTTTCGGGTCACATTGTAGGTTCATTTAACCCATACATACTTTATTGTTAGGACAACATTTACCTAAATATTTTGCAACTTAATTTTTGAAATATATGTAAAAAAGTAATTTATATACAAAATTACTAATAGATATTTACTTTAATGTAGTCAAATGCAAAAAAATAGATAGATAGATAGATAACACTTTATTGCTCACCAAAATAAACAAAAATGCATAATTACAATACTTCTTGGCAAAACAACAGGTGGTCTTATCGCTAAAAGCGATCTCTTCCAGGCAACGTAGCTTAAAACAAACTCCTAACTAATTTGACGATGTAGGTTTTACA
The DNA here is from genome assembly GCA_949752895.1 of Dendrolimus pini. Taxonomy (NCBI): domain Eukaryota; kingdom Metazoa; phylum Arthropoda; class Insecta; order Lepidoptera; family Lasiocampidae; genus Dendrolimus; species Dendrolimus pini. The sequence goes on along the minus strand of OX457145.1, from coordinate 13,184,778 downwards.
ATTTAAATGTACATACTTACACTAATTTATACATTTAATACATACATAGACCGAGACACATTTATAGAATACCAATATATACGTATATATACGTAACAATCTAAATAAATATACTCAATACATATGACAAGCATTTATTAGTTAAATAAGTAATTGTTTAATACATTAGATATGTTTATTTAAAAAGAGATGTACTTTCTAAGTAAGTTTCGAAATATTTTAAGGCTGGTGTGCACCGAAATTTAACCGACGGTTAACCAAAAATGATCACTGTTTTTTCATACATTTTTCATTATTTTACTTTAACCATCGGTTAAAAGTCGGTGCACAGCAGCCTTAGTGAAGATCTAAAAAAAATACATTAACTAATTCTCGAAACGAAATAAATATACTTTAGACGAAACCTACGTGAACTAAAGTGAAGTCAATTTTTTAAACTTGTGTGCGTAAAGTATACACGTGGTTTGCGTATGTGTGTAGTTAATAGTGATGAAACCATTGGAAACCATTCCACTTTTATCCCTTATTTTTATTTTTATAGCTTCCTAGTGCAAATTCTTTTTCCTTTACTCTGAGAGCTCGAGGCTCGGTTATTGTATATCCCTATACCTTACTGACCGTTCACCTGGTAAGGCAAATGAATGTCGTTATTCATTTGCTAAGGAAAATGATAATTGACATCGAATTTTTTTTGTAACTAATAATAAGTGTAAGTAAGAGAGTAATTATACCTTTAGGTAAAATATAGTAAGATTTAAGAAATAGTGAGATAGAAAAACTGGCAATAAGTCATTTTATATTTTACCTATATATTTTATCTATAATTACCCTCTTACGGATGCTATCAAAAATGAGAAATTGGGAGGAAGAAGACTTCGTGGTATAGGCATCTAACGAGGAAGTATATAATATATACAAGTCACGTGAAAAAAATCTTTAACTAGATGAATCGAGTGAAAGATAACATGATTTGTGGTGTGACAGTGGACATATACTATACTATAGAAGTATGGAAGAAGTCGCAAAAAATTAGGAGGTGAAAATAATGAGAGACAAATTCTATAACAAATACCTAAATCATCCTTAAAACTTCTTTAATTTCTTGCAGAAAAGACAATGGTATAAATTATATTAATCTTCAAAAAACATATATTCTTTGTATTTTTATCACATCTCTATTTTCTGAAACAAAACTTTTCAAAATATTCCAGTAAAGAGCACTTGTGTTGAGTAAAACTATGCAAAATGACTGAGTGGGTTTAAAATAACTGAGGAGGGTCCACAAATCAGATTTGCCTTCGTCAAGTCATTGTCGGTGCTAACCACGTTACCGCACCCTTGTACCGACAGCAAAATTAGTTGTCTGTCTAGTACCGTCCGCAGAATATGTAACAATTTATATTATATTTGGATAATATAAATGATTTTTAATTAATATCGCTTAATATTTCTTAAGTTTTCGCGGTCTGATTTTTATTCCGACGCTTCGGCCACTTTTATTTACACCGTGATCACGGAAGACAAAGATGTCAAGTGTCAATTAGTAATGTTAAAGTTGTTATTTAGACTACCGCCAACTTGTTCATTTTAATTATTTAGTTTTCACTTTGTTTATGGTTATTTACTCTAGGGAGCCTAATCTAATTTGCAACCGCTTTACAACATTTTGTGGCTTAAAGAGAAGAAATGGCGCTTATTGTAGATAAAACTAGGCAATAAATTATAAAAACATATTCTATGCGGATTAAGTTATAATTAAACAAATACTTTCCTAGGTTAACTCTCACTGCTTGACTCGGAACATGCCACCTGCCCCCCTTGTCCAAACCAGATTATCGGGTTATATTGATGTACAGGTTTAAAAAATTTAATTCACAGTCAGCAAGTGGTAATTGTATCAAAATAGGTATATATTAGGTCAGAAAAACTACCCTAAGTAGTGTATGCTGTGTGCGATTTGAATTTACATCTTTAGAACAAGATGTGTGGGTTAGCGACTAAGCTATTATAACTTTTTTAAGAAAACAGTGTATAAATACATTATGTTCATACACGATATATTTTGGAGGGCTTGCGTGGAGCTATGGGCAGGCCAACGCATAGAGGCGGCCCCTTGACAAATTTAGATGGCGTGACACTGACCGGCAATTGTCCCTGCCTACACCATATAATAAAGCATCCAAGGACAAGCCCCGGCCAGTGTAAGACTATTGTGAGAAATGAGAGCAAAAAGTACCAGGCTATTGGAGTGAAATACTAGTGGAGTTACAAACCAGGGACTACGGGGACTATGGCTTCTGCTCGTCGCAATGCTCGGGGAGCATGAAAAAATGGGCAGACAGTGACTCGACACTCTCTGCATGGGTCTCAGAAAATGCCATAAAAGACAGGAGCAACATGGATGTGAGTGACTAAGAGATGTAGAGAGGTGGGCTGCAGGTTCATCGAGGCTATTATTTTTATTATTATTATATAGTATGATAAGAAATGCTTCGGACTGGAATAAGATAGAAACACGGATTTTTCTGTGGGATGAAAGAGACAAAATGTTTATGATAGCAGTGTCGATGGTAGAGTAGATGCTGGTAGATCGCGAGGTGCTGACAATGATCAAAAGGCTAATATTTTACACAAAGATCAGGTCTAACCCACTTCAAATAAACGGGCATATACATATTAATAAAAGTAGATGAAGCAAAAGGATTGCTAAGGTCTAAAGTCTAAGATCTGAGGTCGTTGAGGTCCACCTCCTCCCCCCAACTCTATAGAAAACTAGCATGATAATATCTTTGTCATACCTTTAAGTGCTTTACTAGAAGGCGGCGGGTCTCGACTCCACGGCGGATCACCATGTCCTGAGAAATCTCTTAACTTCAAGTAGCTGATGGTTAGTCTTATGATGGAGGCTTTGTCCAGCTGACTGGTGATCGCTGCAGGCAGTGGCAGCATCTTCGCCAGCTCATAGAACTCGTAGTTCTCTTTTCCTCTTCTTGAACGCGCTGCGTCTCTGCTCTTCTCTTTTCGGAGCTCGAGGATGCTGTAAAAAGAAAAAGGAAGGTTAGTTTTCCTTGGAGGTATTACCATCAGGATTTCTGGTCCATATCAAAATATTTGGATTCATAAATTATTTATTTATAGTGTCTAGATATATCTATATTATTTATGCTACTGCTCCATCTGGGCTTATCTGGGCATAAGCTGCGTTTGGCCACAGCCAATAACTAAAACATTATCCCAGATGAAGCCCCAACGTTATAATTACATGCAACCCTACTGTTTTATGTTATAAGATTCATAACCTATTATTATGTTTGTTAACTAGATGTATATAACAATGATAAAAACATTATCATAGAAATAGCTCTATCCAACCAAAATTTACTTGAAAATCTTTTTATAAGACAATTTAAAAGCAACCCACACGTACAACATTAATATGAAAAACCGTTATTTTTCAGTTCAAAAGTATAATAACGTATTAACATTTTCATACACAAATTATAATAAAGAGCATACACATTATTATAATTTAGTATTTAAAATGATTGTGAAATGATTTTGTATTAAATTTTTGTTGAATTTGTCACCGCAGGGATTTAAAAGAAACGTGTTTATATTACGTCACGTACATGCAATTGAGTAATTCCATGTATGTGCCAAAATCTGTCAATACAGAAAACAGACAAGACCTTTGGAGAAGCATCTACGAGCTGTTTAGGTTTTACATATTTTCACGAAAGAGCTAAGATTTCTATATATATTATAGTCTTAAGTTTAATGTTTAATTAATTAAACAACAATAATATATAGAGTACAACAACCGTCGTATTATTTTGTACTCCCTCTTAGGCGATTGATGGGCATGGGTTCTCGCCTAGCGGTGCTTCGCCAATCTACCACAGGGGTTATCTATCACCGGAGCACCGCACATATTCCAACCTCCACGTGCTATAGTAGCACTTCGAACATTAGAGGATGAACATCCCATTATAAGTAACGCTTTCCTGACGATAAAACATATAATCTTGATATACAAGTTTTCTAGCAAAGTTTTCTTTCACCACTAGCCTGTTTATCTGTACACTTTGATATTAGCCAAAAGGCAGAGAATAGTGGGTTAAAATAACTATATATAAAAAATTGCTAAACATATTAATTTTCACATTTATCACTGTTTTCATGTGTTCTAGCATTATATAGTTTAATAATATTTATTATACATATATTTGTATGCTCCAATGAAAGCAAAACATGTATACTCTATAGCATACAAATATCATGTTCTGAAGGAACAAACCTTAAATAACTAAGCTATGCAATATGATGACCTTACTTTGATCACACTCGCGACGTTCCGAGTCGAGTAATGGATTCATTCAGGTGATCAATAATGCTTGCTGAAAAATTATCAATTAACTAATAAAGACATCCCAATCAAGTGTGCAATTACCCTAACAGCAATGTATATAGCTGTAAAACCAGCAAGGAGCATGTGTGCGTCCGCCCCACCCAGACCACACCCACCTTTTAGTACGCTAATGAGACCAGTATTCTATACAATTTACAAGATATACATAAAGTTTTAGAGTGTGTTGTGTTTAAGTTTTTTGATTTTTCAGATTAATTCTACAGTAATTTTGGTTGTAATTTTACAGCCTTAATGGTGTAGTGGTCGAAATGATGACCCGGCTATTTCAATGGAATGCGGATACCGTCACTTGTGGCCATTATGCAATACTAACGACGAAGCCAACGCGTTCCCAGCCTTTAAGGATAGTGGGATGAAATAGAGGGATCAGACTTGAGGAACTGGATAGAAGGGGTGAGATACGGTATTGGAATAGGGGGATTGGATAGGGTACATTAGATATGGGGAGGAAGCGAACCATTGGGACTCTCACTCATCGCACAAAACACGAGTCATTTTCCTGGCATGACAAATTTCATATGTTTTTTATTGCTGAAGCACAACAGACAGGCTGACGGCCCAATTGTGATATCCGCCTAAGAGTCCCTTCGAAACCTTCGCGACACACTATAACCCGCCCTTTCCCCCATTAAGAACAACAGTACCTACTAGGTGCTAACTCCCCTATTTCCAGAATGTGTACGGACATTTACTTTGACTCCAAAAATTCATTTTATAAAAAGATTCGCCTAAAACACATTAATTAGACATAGACAGATAGACAGACTAATTTCAATATGGGTACGTTCCCTTGGTTGGGTGCACGTGACATCACAACAAACAAACAAACTTCCTTCTTACGAATTTGGTAACACAAAATCTACCAGAATTTATTATGCATATAAAAAGGCTACTGGAAAAAGAAAATCTAATTAGAAATGTATTTTCTGACAAGATTTTGTTTTCCCATATACGAGTTCGAGGCAAACCGAAACACTAATTTGGTTTTAAGCAGCTCTTAGCCATCCCATAATCAGAGCGACAATAATGAACTAAACATTAGCTTAGCACTACCACGTTTATGGGCAGGGGTGCTAAACCAACGGTTCGCACAGTAAGCGATCCCTTGATGTCCCGTTTTACGATCGAGCCCGATTACAGCCGGTCCCGTGAGTCCTAAGCTTTATTGTCACCTGAGTAAGGCCATTTCAAAATTGGAAGAGCGGTTTTATGTTTGTGTTAAGGCTGGTGTGCACTCTCAAATGAGAAAGACGCAAAGTATGCTTCTAAACCAACATATACCAACAACAAAGCATTTTGAATTATTAAATTCATCATTATATTAAAACTTCACATTTCTTCAAATACTCTGTCCTTAGATATATATCTTATAATACATATGGCTGATCACTGTTTATGCTAATTAACCTCTCACTGTCTCCCCGTGTTTACGTGATATACCGTTCCAATTCTATTTTTTTTATTAAAATAATAATAATATTAATTGAAAGCAAACACACATATTGTAGGTATATCCCCAAATTAATTAAGTCACGCTTGTGTTATGGATAATATACAACAAACTACTCTGAGGCCGATCCCAGACACAAAAAATATTTTATGTTCATTTTTTTATTATAAAGAAAGTCTCTTTGAGACTGTAAGTAAAAATACACAATTATAATATAATTATAGTTATAAATACCCATGGTAAAGAGAATTGTGTTATATTTTTAACAAAGTAACAAATAAATGTATTTTCCTAAAGTAAGTTCATTGCGTCTGTATTTAAGGTAAAGTTCTTCATAAATATTGATATGAACTGATTTTTAATAAGTTTGCGACGCAGTTACATTAAAATAATGCTAACGTACAAAACTGAAATCCACACAACCTAAATCAAAGAAGTCGTAACGAAATATAGCTATAATTAGATGTATAATCTAACATCTGTAAATGCAGAATTAATTAAATTCTATAGTGATAATAATTAGTTTCCTGCTCGAGAATTATAAATATTTTTAGTTTTAATTCTTGTTTTAACCTTATTTAAATCATTAAATTTATTTTTTGCCATCTGTGGAGGTTAATTTGTTTTTTATTTTCACGTTTCGGCCACTTTTCAGTAGCCACGATCACGGAAGACAATGATGTCAAGTGTCAGTAAGTAATATTAAAGTTATATTTTTTTTATTTAATATTAATTTTCGTTAATTTTAATTATTTAATATTAATTTTCGTTTATGCTTATTATTTAGTCTACCGGAACTTAATCTTGGTTAAGTCTAGTTGCGAAAATTTAAAAAATAATATAGTTATATACTATAACTATATTATTTTTTAAACTACTACTACTATAACTATATTATTTGTTAATTAATAATTGTGATGTAATTCAGTTACTTTTATAATAGATTTTATCGTGAAAAGAAAATTTATCATATTTCTTAAACCATTTAAACGGTCACAAATCTCAAACTGTAACAACAAAGGGCCTTATCGACGGAACTACTGCCTTGGGACTAATAACTTTTAAGAAAATAAAGAAATGGCCAAACCAACCCCTTTTAAATACAATCAGATATGCCGATAAAGGTGCGTAAACATAAAGGCATGAAACCAGTAGCGATCGAGCTTGATTTAATGGGTTAAGGGTCAGTTTAGAATGGGGTATTTGATTTTAAAGTTTTGACCGAGGGTTGACCGCCCCTGGATTTAATTGGACGATTTAAATACGTCTAATCCTATTCTTCCTCAAGAACCAATTTTCTAATCCGATAAATGTAATAATAAGAAAGCTATTATTTCTTTACACTGACATTTAAAGTGTTAGTTTGTTAGTATTCTATGTTAATTTGTTAATTTATTAGACACTAGTGTTGGGTGGTATTTTGTGTTGTGTTCTTTGCATGTACTCAGTGTCAGTACATTTTTTGGTGATTTTTTTTCCGTAATTTATTTTTTATTTTTATTGCAGTAGTTCAGCAGACAGGCAGACGGCCCACTTGATTGAAAGCGGTTACCATCGCCTATCGACATTTGCAACACCAAAGCTGCTACAAATGCGCTGCTACTCTCTTAAGGGAGTCTGAAACCTGATCACTAATGCTGGAACACAAGTCTAGGTAACATTTTTTTAGGACAAAAATATTTTATCAAAAATTTTTGTTACAAGGTCCTGCATTAACGATAGGTATTGTTTGCCCATTTCCAAATTTGAAGTATTGATAGATAATTGTATAAAAAACAATACTTTATATCATACTTTCGGGCTTAATAATAAATGAAGACTATTTCTTGAAAATCGGCTATCTTTGAATGCAGTTAAGAAAACAGAAACAACCAGTCGTTCACATGTTTATCGAATGGTTAAAAAATGATATTTCAAAATAACCGACTTACCCATTATAGTTTTAAGAATGTAACTGGTGTCAAGTGTACATGAATATACCTAAAAGTTATATTTTTATAATCTTCAAGCAAAATCCTCACATAAGTTTTCAGTTTTTCTTTGACAGATATAGCCGAGGAAATCCCTGCGGCAGCTCGAAAAGGCAGGTTATAATAAGCAGTAAAGATTTTCAACACGTCACGTTTATTTATTCAGAAAACCAACAGCGAATAAAATCGTTTCCAACAAAAAGTAAGGCCAACAAACAGGTTTTCCTATATAAACTACCACTCTAGTAACATATTTACAAAGCAAAAGTTAATTTGAAATTAAATTAAAATCGGGTTGTGTTATAAAAAAACAAATAATTAATTTTAAATTTGTAATTGGATGTGCCAAATAGATCAATTTTACAAGATTTAGTATTATAAGTACGAACCTTACGAGCAAAAGTATGTTTATATCAGACACGTTCCATACGATTCATATCAGAACGGCAAATGAATTTAATAATTTGACGAAGAGAACTGTTAGAAAATAGGTCTAAATTAATATCACCGATATTAATTTCGACCTATTTTCTAACAGTGTAGCATAATTAAGCGCCAAGTTGGTGTTTTACTCTAATACTGAATCGTCAGTGGCCATGTCTCGGCCCCGTAGGTCAGTACGGGAAGAACGCACTGCTCGAACACTTTCATGTTCAAATATTGCGGGATGGTCGACGAGAAGACATCACGAAGCTTACCGAAGTTTGTAATCTAGTTACTATTATTTTAACTGTTAGCCCCACAAATAAAAATAAATAAAAAAACAAACTTACAAATTTTTGCCAAAACAACGTAGTGGTATAGCGTAATGGCTAGCGTACGCGTCCCGAACTCAAACGACGTGGGTTCGAATCCTGGCCGGAACACATGTACCATTTAAGCAGTTTTCTGACCTAATTTGCATATAGTTACAATTACCAAGCGCTAACAACGGTGAAGGAATACATCGTGATGTAACCTGCACATCGAGAATGTGTCAAACCCAAGCCGCCTTGAACTTGAAGCGTGGCAGGGTATACAATCCATTCCCCAATAGTGCGACGTCTGATCCCAGTAGTGGGACGTATACGTGCTGTTATCATCATATTATAATAAACATATTAAACATTGCATAGTATAACGTAACTTTTTAAGTTCAAAAACCTTTAGTATATTTACAGGTAAAAGCATATCCACTCTACGCTACAAGTCTTGTCCAATTTTTATGACGGACCTCCCCATGTTTCAGAAGTGAACGTCTTTAAGTGTCCTACGTGCCCCGACACCATGGACACCTGGGAATCGAATCCGCAATATGCTACTAACGCAATGACCCTCTACTCAAAACACAATACATCCATACAAAGTACAACCTTGTACATCTAACTTTAGAGTCCAAAATCGCTAACCAAACATTGAGACTCGCTGGTCAACTACAGATTCGAGAGTTCGAAGAAAAAGCGCGTATGTAACAAAAACAAAAAAGTTGAAATCGACTATAATCTCAGTTAGTACAGTTGAACTTTCAATAGCAGTGGAAAATAAAAGAATTCTCTTGCAAATTGAAATAGGAGAAACCGAACGCATAGGTACGGAATTCGAGCCCGTATCGTAAAAAGTCCGTACGCAACCGTGTCGGCGTACTTACGGTTAATGTGTCCCAGACAAATTGAGTTGTGCCCGGGCGAGAAAATTAGCTCTCCCCAAGGATTTTGGAATATTCCGATCCATTGCGTAAGTACTAGATGTCTGATATATCAAAGAGAATCATTTAAAGAAATAAATTATGAAATAAAACATTAGACTTGTTTGCTCAAAGAAATTAGCATGTCATAACAAAAAAATTAGCCTCTGCCATGATCAAGAAATTAGCCTCTGATATGACAAAGAATTACCCTCTGTTATGACAAAGAAATTAGCCCCGGTCATACGTTTTAGTCGTGGTAGCGTAATGGCTAGCGCACGCGTCCTGAACTCAAAGGTCGCGGGTTCGATCCTGGCCGGAACGCTTGCACGACTTAGGCTGTTTTCTGACCTAATGTGCATATTGTTACAATTACCACGTGCACATCGAGATAACCGATGTGTCAAACCTGCCAAGCCGCCTTGGATAAGCGTGGCGGGTATACTGTCCATTCCGCTACAGTGGGAGGCCCGACCCCAGCAGTGGGAAAGTTATGGGCTGTTGTTATACGTTTTAGTAATAATAATCGCCCAGAAAACTTAGATTCTGAATTCTACATACATAGATGGCACCGCAAGTAATTTATTTTTAAATAAATTTAGTAATATTTTAAAAACACTTCCAATCAAAATTTGTTTTGAACTACCAGTTTTTGAGATATGGTGTTTTTTGGTAATTAGCTTATTAGGGTCCAGTATCGAAATTACAAAAAACAGTTTCAATCAGTTGCCCCTGAGGAACCCTTCAATTTTAAAGCATTACTATAAAATACCACAAAACTCCACCACGGTTACTGAGTTTAAGAAGACATAATTATATCCGGATTAAATACAGGGGTTGCAACACTTAAAGCGACAATCAATAAAACCGTTTTAAAATCTTCATATAACAAGAAATACTTATAATACGCACTCATAACCCTAAGGGGTAATAATAAATTCAGAGAAATATTAAAAGATATATTGTGCGATACAATAAAGTTTTTTAGAAGTATTGAAAAAGTACTTGGCGACATAACCACTTGTTGAACAATGTTATGTCGCATATTTGATACTTTAAAGGGTTTCATTGTAAAAGCTGCTCCCATCATTATACTCGCGTGGAACTTGGACTTTAGGGATGTTACGGATATGAAAATTCGAATATGATACAGAACTCTTTTAGATACCTCTTAACTAGAGAGAGACTTAACTAGAGATAACTCTTTATTGTACACCAATACAAACATGAACTTAAGATTAAAATTATATCTAGTTATGTACAAAGGGCGGTCTTATCGCTAAAAAGCGATCTCTTCCAGACAACCCCAGGAATGAATTGAGATGATAATGGCGATGGTGGTGTACGTAACATATAGTACAAACAACTTACATCTTCTTCCAAATATTTGTACAAATAATATATCTTCTTCCTTTCCACACTCCTTTATTCTGACACTAGCTTCTGCTCGCGACTTCGTCCGCGTGGAATAGTTTGGGCTAACGCTTACTTCTGTCACACATAATTTTTGCGAAACTTTAACCGTTTACGCAGCGAAAGCTCACGTAAAGAAAAAAAATCCCCGATTTTGACTCATTCTATATTTTTGCTTCGCTCCTATTGTTATATCGCCTATAGCCTCTTCGATAAATGGGCTATCTAACCCTGAAATAATTTTTCAAATCAGAACAATAGCTCCTGAGATTAGCGCGTTCAATCAAACAAACAAACAAACTCTTCAGCTATATTAGTATAAGATACGTCGTCTGTCATATCATAAATCATCATATCATCCTTCACACAATCTATCCATCTCTTTTGGTCTACCTTTACATTTGTACCCGTCTATCTTTCAGTTTAACATTATTTTTGTCACGTGACTTTCATCCCTCCTCATTACACCCCCATACCAAATTAATTTTCTTCCTCTCAATTTTTAGTTATGGGTGCGTTTCAAAGATCCCCATAATAATATGTACTCATATTTTACGAGTATATAAATAATATTATAGCGGTTTCTGTTGCGGATATTAAATGATTTTAGATTATCCGATAGTTTCATTTACGGATATTAGATTTATGAATTGTTATAGAGAAATATAAATAATCACAAGGGTACAGTTTAACGACTGGTGCATCGCCAAATTGTTCCTTGAGAGCTCTGACTGCGTAAATCTGTCATAATTTTTCTTATTAATAAACAAGTCCAAGTGGGTCTTAATTTTAGACTGACATATCCGTAATTATTATTACTACTTACTTACTTACTTACTTACGTACTTGTTTCGGATATAGGTTTAATTCGGATAACCGATAGTTTCGGTCACGGGACGCCATGAAATACCTGGACTTATACTCATTTCTTCTAAACCTTGCAAAATACCGAAATTAAATATACATGAAAATTTTTGATAAAAGTACTGTTTTAAACTGACAGACTATATGAGACATTTTTTAAAACAAACAGACATAAAAATGTATAAAAACAGTAATATATTATTTAAATAGAAGGTTTCACTTAAACCCTAAGATAAAGTTGTTTAATTTATAATTTAATTGTTTATTTTTAATTTTTATCATTGTTGTTAAGAGACAGCTGTTATTAATATAAATTTAATGGGACAATATATTCAATAGTAAATAATCTTAGCATTTATTTTAAAGTTACAGAGAGATATTTCAAATTTATTTATGTTGTTGCGTTAACCTGAACTAAGTTTCATCAAAAATATTCGATTATTTATTTTCGTAAGAATCATCGCTTTTTAATATAAGACTAACCTATCAATAGCTCCCATTATTAACAACCGAATTTCACAAACCGTTACCTCAATCAATACACCTATTTATAAACCGCAACAATAAAGATGTTTGGACTTGTAACAATTCAAGCAGAAACTCTAAAATTCCCATGAATCGAACGATGACATTATGGGACATCTTAATTCACCGGGGTTAACATTGATTAACACGAAAAGGAGTCGTCCGAAATCTTTATTCAGCGTTAACTATTTAATTACCTTTGTGTTAGCACTTTACAGAATGTGTTTTTTCAAAATTTAATTTATGACGTAATGTGACTACTAAGGTTTTTAATGTGTCACTTGTAAGAAAAAGTTCTAAGAGCAAGGCAATATATAGATTATAAGCGAATTGGGATATTATTATAGTTAGATTTCACTATACTATATTAATATCCGTAACACTTTGGATTTGATTAGAAATATATATTTTAAAAAGTCTCTTTTCTCCTAAATCTCTCACATATTTCTAATAAACATAAAAATATTTGTAAATATATATAACATACTATATAGCATATAATATTTATTTATTCATATGTATTGTAATTTTCAGAAAATTATGTGAGCTGCATGATTGCAAGATATAAAAAACTACTAATTTCATTTAAGTACTACTTACAGTTGTATTAGCTTAATTATAATACATTTCTCTTACTTCAAAGTAATTTTAATTCGTATCGAATAGGTTCAATTCGGACCTATTGATTGCCAGAAAAGATTTATGCCAAATTTATTTTCATGTTTCCTGACACTGGATTTGAAAAGGTGTGCTTTCGACACCCCAAGGTGAAAGGTGACAATAAACTACTGTGTTAGTGAACGGGTACGCATTGTATGCCCTTGTTAAAGCTGTCGATGAGGACATATTTAAAAACGTCTTTGTCGTAGCTAGTTTATTATATAGATAAAACGCTAAAAACCTATATAGATACTTTCGCAAAAATATGTGCAGATCTTTAGAGTTGGTTTAAAATAGGTACTAACTCGTATTTACAACAATCTAATACATTATCAATATCAAATGAATAAATGATAATAATAAAATTGGTAAACACAAATATTGTTCATAAGACAACCAAATTATATAAAACCAAGAAACAGACAGATCAAATTTATCAATAATATAGATTATTAGCACTTCTCCGCGATATTACTCAATGGTCATTTCCTTAAAGTCTTTTGGTTAATAATAATATGAGATAATACAACCTAAAGTCCTACTCATGTGTACCATCCTCGAACAATTTTTTATGAAACTTGGTAACATAATGTGAACTTTTAGTGTATTTTGTTATTATTTATATACTGCAGGTTAATAAATTGAATATTGAAAAGAATAAATAGAATTTCCTCCTACTTGCAAAATTGTAATATTAATTACAGTCATGCCACAGTTATTATACTATAGTATCAGAACTTAAAAAGTGTAATAATTAGCGTACGTACATTTGTATGTAATATGTAAATAACCTTGTAAATCTAAATTACAAAGAAGAAATTGAACATTTTTAATACTTTTGAAAATTTTAAATTTTTGGTGTTTTCTATTTTACTGGATAACATTCATCTACCATTCCTTTTTTTAAATTGGGATTTATATTTATTTTTTTAGGATAAGAAACAGATATACTCTAAAATTACATATAAAACCATTGTACTGTCTAAGAATTAATGCATATCCCTCTACATTATCCACAGTGAAAATAAGTGTTATTAATAAATTTATCTTCTCATGAAACATTTATGTTAAACTGGTACATTACTAATATTATAAGCATTTACAAGTTTAAGTCTGTCTTTTAAAAAGAAAAGAAATAATTTTAATTAAACCGCTCCATCTCATATTAACCAATGAAGCGACTACCTGCAATAGCGAAAAAATATCACAAAGAAAAATTCTGAAAAAGTCCAGTCATTCGATTCCTATTTATCTAATCTCTGTATCGATACTACGTCCAGTTATATCCACACCCTAAACATGGTCGGATGGTTGTTAAAGGCGCGGACGTCGGGGCATTTCCAGCCCTTGGAGTTAAGTCAACCATGGTGTCCCTCGACGATACCCAACGGTCACTTAAAGGATATTCAAATGTCTAAAAGTTGCCTTTTGTGAAAGTGAGAAAAATTGCGAGTCTTTGAGCAATTTTTCTTCAGGTGGTTAGGTTTTTAAGTACTGGATGGAGCCTTGTATGTAATTTTTCTTTTTAGAATTAGTACGTAGAGAGTAGCGTAGCTTAAAAGGTAGAAAGAGAGTGCGATTTTGTTATTCTTGTTTTTTCATCTTCAACCATCCCGAATCCCGCGGGAATTTATCTGGGAATGATTTAAAATGGCCAGATCATAAAAAAACTTTAGAATTTCAATATGATCTTATCACTGATCGATATCAAATTTTATGTAATAAAATGCGTGATATTTTTTATCCCGGGAATCCCGCGGGTATTTTCCCGGGAGCGGTTTGTAGTTGTTCGGGTGCGTAAAAATTAGCTTATTCCGACACAGTTTTCACTTGCAATGTATGTATGTTAGTAAATTCATGGAATCTTACAAGTTAAATTTGACCTACTTCCCGGTTTCCGATTGAGCTGAAATTTTACACGCATATGTACCTATATCGCATGACAACGCAATAATATGGTACTATGGAGCTGATCTGATGATGGAGTCGGAAGGTGGCCATAGGAACTCCTGTACTAAACAAGATAGACCCGTCGTGTTTGGGCTTGTTTTACTTGTCTTGGCTAGCACTCTGCTGCTACATGATATCCTGGATCTCGAAAGCTTGTATTTAAAAACCTTTTTATAAAAGCTTATTAAATATTGCGGTGATTTGTGTCCCGAGAATCCCGTGGGAATTTTAAGTCAAGCATGGACGAAGTCGCGGACATGTTTTAGTGATGTAATATAATAGTCCAACATTAGTACTGAACGTGGTAAACTAATGACGTCACTTCTTATTTATACGAAGGGCATCAGATAATTGAGCGGGCCCGGGAGGGTGACAATCGTCGTATTTGACGTAGGAAATGAAAACGTCATCGGCTTATTACGCCTGCAGATTATTAATATTGTATCGTTGGATCTTTATGTAATATCTGGATTAATGTAGGCTTGGATTATAATCAGGGATGAATGTCGGGTGTTTTGTTTTCATTAATAATTTCTTCGGCCTTTTAACTTACACTTAATATTGGGCTTTATGTTATGATGTTAAAAACATGTTTTCCGATTAGGAACTTAGTTTGCATAAAAACATTTAAAATTTTATTTTGGAAAAGTCTACACTGTACTTGGGTCATGACCATTTCTTTCAGCTTGCCTTTCTTTGTTATTATTAATTTAGTCTGGATGATAATTAAAATATTGTATAGATTACTAATGAACGAAATCAGTTAATTCATTTTGTACAAGTGTATTTAAGAGACCGTGCCCAACAGTGGTATTAGATTGATAAATTATACCGATTTTGAAACTTTGGCATATTAAAATAAATATATTAATACGTGAAGCAAAATCTTTGTACCCGTTTTTACGAAAATTGCGGGGACGGTGGAGTATGAAATTTCGTACACTTATACTATAGAGAAGCGACGAATGCTAATATTTTATTAATTATACATAAAAAATACATTAAATCAATTAAAAAAACATTACACACTCTACCATGTATTTGACACACAGACGCATGTATACTCTTTTGTTTATTGTTAAAGTCAAATTAACAGTGTAGCCTTGGTGAAATCTGTGATTAAAGAAATATAGTCTTTGACATTAATTATTATGGTCGAATTTCGACCATATCGGGTGACAACTAGTTATAATGAATATAGAATTACAAACAAAACCTCTGAACTTAAGAAATTCATTTTTTCTCATTAAGCAATCGATTTATATTGATCGGCAAAGAAACGGTGAGTTTGATAACAAAAATCGCAAAAACTGTTCCGTGACCTGCGCTATTTGACTAAAAACCGAAAAGTATTAAACAAACGAACACGGCCAATACATTCCAATATTTTGGTCACGATTTGTTTTTTCTAACATTTCAGGGGTCCAACTCTGCTAGTACTTTCTCGGCAAAATCGCCGGACACTATCCTCCGTATGCATCGACCGCAATCGTAAGTTTGCTTGATTTCGGTATTCTGGTAATTCCAATGACGTGCCCTTGCCAAGCCACTTTATCTTTGTAAATATCTATAAGCGAAAACTCGTTAAATAAATTTGGAAACGAGGATACACCACTTATGTTTACTCTGTGCTTTAAATTTGTGATTAGGAAACAGTCCATTATTGTATTATAATCTTTTATGGCAGTCATTAGCCAGGTGCGTCGGATTAAGTTGACTTAGATACGGGGACATTTCAGTTGCGCAGTATAAAACGATGACTTGATGGAGGGGGAAGGGAGTCGAGCGATAACTACAAGCGAAGCAAGACGTGTGTAACGCACAATCGGAAATCTAATAAGTGACGGACTTTGCGCGATTTATTGAATTACGACCTTCTGCATTACGTTTGGACTTGTTGTGTTCGGTTATATTTGTACCTGTGTTATACGTGTTTGTATAGTTCTAATAAACTATATAGTCTTCCTAACAGCATTTTAAAGACTCATTACATTTCTTTGGCCCAAAAGTCCTCGTCTCCTTTTGATACATTTTTTTCTTACTGTAGTGACATACTGTATCGTTATCAGAAAAAAGCAGTGTTGTGATTTCTTCATATGGTATGCTTTCACACTATATTGGTGTTAGTAAAAAATGCCAAAATCCCATCAAAGTTGGACACGAATTGTGACAACGGCCGTGTCGGAACAGAGGGTCACGCTGGTCATTCGTGTCAAAGGTACAAGTGATGAAAGGTGGATGTAACAGTATTGATACTTAATAAAATTAGATAAAGCTCCCATAGAGTAAATAATAACCATAAAAAATTAAAAGTAAATAATTAAAATGAACAATATGGCGGAAGGCTAAATAAAACTTTAATAATACTTATTGATACTTGACATCTTTGTCTTCTGTGATCACGGCCATTGAAAAGTGGCCGAAACGTCGGAATAATAAAAATCAAATAAATTACCGCGCTTAAAACCGTTATTTTATTATGTATACAAGTCGCGAAAACTTAATAAAATATTAGTTTTGATACTTTTTATATTTACGTACTTATAAACAAATATGGACACATATTTATCTTTTATAATTGAATTATAATGGAGTGTAAATATAATAAAGAAGGAAAGAAAATGTAAATAAATGCAGACTAATATGAATTATAGGTATAAATATGAAAAAGATTTTGTTAGGATGTTCTTTTATTGTGAAGTTGACAAATAAGTAGACGGCCAATCTAATGGAACGTGGTTACAATCGCCTATAGAGGTTAGTAACACTAGGAGAGAAGACAACGCATGGCCAACCTTTATGATGGCAAAGAAGGACCAGACAGAAGGAATGGAAGGAAGGAAGAGAGGTTTGTTTGGTCACTCTCTCTTCACGGTTTTTTATGAAATTATCATTGAAATCCAAAAAGCCGTAACGAGACCTATTAGAAAAAAACAGTTAAGACTTGTAAAACAGTTATTTAGGATCAAGCATAGCTTTAGACGAGAAATGAAAACAGTTTCTAACCTAGAAAATACGCTTTCATACATTCTATTTGATATATGCTGTTGTAAGTTAAAAAACCCTCTAGCATATTTATAATTAATTCTTTGCTTATTTAAAATTGTTAGTTAAGTTCAAAGTAAAAACTGTTTTATTTTTCGCGAAATTACATACAAGTATGTTATTCATGTTAACTGCAATTATAAATGTTTAATACTGTTGTTTACTAAATTTTTACTCACGTTCCAATCAAATGGTTATTTCAATTATATAAACTTTAACAGATCACAAAAGTAGATAATTCTATGGTATTTACGTATATATTTTATAGATTTCGCTGACGACGTCATCGTTGCGAATTAGTTTTAATTATTAAGAAGTTTGAAAGTATCAAAATCTCTCAGTCCTTATAGAAGCAAATAATCACAAGGGCTCGTCCCATGGGACAGGCATTTTACTGGCCCCCAAGATGAGACTAATATGACTCGGCGAATTCAGCCGATCCCAAAGTCACCTTAACTAGTCGGCATCAACGCAGAAAAGTTATAGAAACTATTGACGATCAATCTTGTTCTTCAGCACTGGAGACTTCGGTAGCTTGCTACAGTCACAGTGCATATATGTAATCTTGGCAAACTGACTGGCTCGACCGATGTTTTTTTTTTATTGCATGACTTTAGCAGACAGGCAGACGGCCCACCTTATGGAAAGCGATTACCGTCACGTATGGACACTTGCAACACCATAGGTGCTACAAATATATAATGCTGCTGCTCTTTATAGAGAGTCTGGAACATGACCACTAATACCAGAACACCAGATCAGGTTATTGTGGTGGCATACCCTAGACCAGGGATGGTAGCCATCCAGTCGGGGAAATACCCTACCACCTAGCTGTGGGTTGTTTTGTCCCCTCTTACAACAGGCTATCTGGCCGTAGGAATTTGTATACTTTCTCCGTTCCTGGACGGATAAAAACTACGCTCTCACAGAATATAAGCGTGAAACGATTAGCCTTGAGCTAGTCGTTATCCAATTTTCTCATTCCAATCCCTTAATCCCATCCCTTATATCCCATTCTTCCTGCCTGATGCGTCCATCTCCCATCCCAACCTAAGGATGCTAACGCGTTGGATTCACCCATGGTATTGCAAACGTCTGTAGGCGACGATATCCACTTTCGATGAGCTGAGCCGCTTACCCGCTTGTGAGCTTCGCAATTTAAAAAAAAAGAAACATTCAACATAGTTCGCTCTGTAGCTTGCTGGGGGTCTTTAAATTTGACTACCAATCTATTGTCTTAAATATCCTGCTTCACGCAGCAAACTTCTCTTCAATAATAACAATAAATAAAACTGACCGGCCCGTCTGATGCCCAGGGGACTAGTAGGGAATATCCCGGACTCTGTCCAAATTGCCTGCTCTTTAGGCGTACTTTAATAATCACGTCGTATCCAATTTTCGTTTCAATCGTGGATTGAATACGAATGCGTTAGTTATTGATTTGACGTTGCACTTATTTGAATTAATTGCATTACAGTCGATTCAATTAATTGGTTTAATAATGCAATTAATTGGATTAATAATTCATCTGGTTAAATTAAAGGTTTCAATGTAAACGAGTTATGTGTTACATAGAGGAAAATTATTTGAATTTTGGGTGTTATTCTGTTATTAGACAGATCAAAGTTTTTGGCGGGAACTGAAAGGAGATTTTGTGCTGTGCAGTTTTATTTCCTAAAAATGTGTAAAATTACTCTAAAATGAACAATAGTTGTAGGATATTGATAGTTTTTGAGTAATAATTATGTGTTTTTATGTATGTATGACACAGACCTGGAAGGACACGTTGGTATTGTTATTGTCTTATTCTAGTTCATGTTTATAGGGGTCACTAATTTATTAACCCAAATTGAAAAACAGAAATGAAACGTCTAATACCGTCTTTCCGAATTTTTATCACACCGTTTTTATAAACCCCATATCGTAGAATAAGTTCGTATTACTATTTAATATTACATCTAGTTATTTAATGCGTATAATTATGTTCATCATACATACATACATATTGTCACGTTTGTTTCCCATTGGGGTTGGCAGAGACGATGGATCTCCACTTGTTACGATCCTGACAAACACTTTTCGCTTCATCAACTTTCATTAATCTTCTCATACATACCCGCTTATTTAAACTACTTTTTATCTGACCTTTCTTCAAAATATCTTCAATTTGAATTATGTTCATCATTATACATAACTAGCTGACTCGGCGATCTTCGTACCGCCTTATTCAAATAAATTAATAAACAAACAAATTGAGAAAACATGGGAAATATATATATATATATATATATATATATAGATATATATAGATAAATAGCCATAAACCATCTAGGAAAAATTTCGCATCGAATGGTGGTAGTTTCATGTCGATACGATCAGTGGTTTAAGCGTGATTGAGCCTCAAACGAACACCATTTTCATTATATATATATAAGATATAGAAGATAGAAGAAGATAGATAATATAATACTAGTGGTCGCCCGTGGTCGAAGTTCGACCATAATAGTTAGTTTAAATTGTAAGTTTGAACATTATTAAGGTTCTGTTGTCAAAGACTATACTTCTATAATCACAGATGTCGCCAAGGCTGCTCTGTTAATTTGACTTTAACAATAAATAGAAGAGTATATATGCATGGGTGTGTCAAATACATGGTGTGTAATGTTTTTTTTTTATTGATTTAGTATATTTTTATGCATAATTTTTAAAAATATTAGCATTGTGCACTCTTTCTCAATACAAAACTATAAGTGTGCGAAATTTCATACTCGAGGTATAAAGTTTTTGCTTCACGTATTAATATAATAATGACGAGAAATTCTTATACAAAGATATTGACAACTACCAACCCCTGTGTTAATACAAAACACAATATGCGGACAAAAAATGACCAATACGCAAGAAGCGTCGATACGCACATGACTAATGATAGCGAGTTTGCTGGCAAATTGCCTGCCAAAACAGCTCCGAAACTGGAAAATTGTTTCATTCATAAATGCAATAGTTAGGGATTTACTAGGATGAATAAAATAGGGATTTGCCCGGCTCATATGAAAGCGGTTTTTCGATGTCAGACGGACAAATGTTTGCGTTAATAAGATACGCGTATTCGATACGATATTGCCACCCTTTTATGATGATCAATAAATAGTTTATGTTGTTTTTCGATAACTATGATTGTGTTTTTGCTTTGGGTGATTTTAGTTATTACGTGATAATAAAAAAAATACATACATACATACATATTATCAAGCCTCTTTCTCATAGAGGTGTAGACATAGACGATAGATTTCAATTTGCTACGATCTTGATATACATCTTTTGTTTCATTAATCTCTTCATACATACACGTTTATTGTAGGTGCATTTTACCTGGACATTCTATATGACATCTGAGATTTGATCGTGGTCTACCAGCACTAACTATCATGCACGCTGTTGTCATACTCTTGTGTTTCAGTATCTTTTCATACATTCTCTCTACATGTAAAATTTGAGTGAACTTAAGTCTTAACCAGTCTTTTAATGTCCCTTATCCATCTGGAATAGTGCTTATATTAATGGCTGTGGCCAAATGCGTCTTGTTCTTTCGTTAATGATTAGCTTCAAAAAATATACTTCAGTGGAAATTCCTTTGAATAAATAATTTTGAAATTGTATGTCTACCAATTATTAAAAAAAAAGTTATAGACAAGTTTTTATTATGACTGTAGTATAGGATCGTGTTTGACCACTGTCTCACCTGGTGTTGAGTGACGACGCAGTCTAGGATGAAGTACGCTTACCTAGAACATACCTGTTTACACGCGTATTGTAGATTCCTAGATTGTACTTGCCAGAAAAAACAGACTCCGACAAATTATTCTAGTGGCAGAAACAATTTCACAAATCCAATGATAAGAAAGAATAGAACAGTCAACACGTCAGAACAAATAGGAAACTAGCTTGCCAAAATTAGCAATACAAAGAAAGGTCGGGGCTGCATTCGCAGCCAATTGAAAGGAGAACGAAATAATAGTTATTTGCAATAATCGACTGAAGGGACGGCTGATTGCGCCCCGGGCTTACTGGAAGAATTTTTCTCGTATTTTGCAGAACTATTTCAAGTTTTGTCTTGTTCTTTTATACTTTTAGTTTTAGGTGCAAGATTTTTTATTTATTTCATAAATCTCTAACGAATGGTATACCTACACTTATATATTCCTCCTCATTTTTTTGGACATTTCGTTATACATATATTTTATATATAGGATATGTTGTAGATGCAATATTGCAAAATGTCATTGGTCCTTCGGAGTATTATGAAATCTTAAAATGTTTCTTGATAACTTTTTCTATATAAATAAATAGGTGGGAAGAAAATTGGTTTTTAAATTCGTAAAAAGCATCTTAGTTGCCTTACTTTTAAAGTAGGAAATAGCAAATTTTGAAAAATTCAAACTGGCAGACTTTAAAAATTGATCGATGTGCGATCGGTTATTTCAAATATCACTGGATGGATAGAGAGAAGATCGACCTATGTGATCTTCAAGCCTTTAATGAGCAAGAAACTGTAATTACTGGATAGAGAAAGGTGGCGTGATGTTGTCTCGAAGGCCAGGACACGTTTTAGGTCACTAAGCCAACGGCGTACGTTTACACAGTAGTTGGTTTAAGCAATATTAGTTGAATAGTTTTAGATTATTGTAATTTAAATTAATTATGGTCAAATTTCGACCACTAGGCGACTACTAGTATTTATAATATTATGTATTATGATAGAATAATTATATGCATAAAATAACTAGATGTAATTTTAAATAGTAATACGAATTTAATCTACGATATGGGGTTTATAAAAAAAAGGTTAATAAAATTTCGTAAAGCCGGTATTAGACGGTTCATTTCTGTTTTTCAATTTGGGTGAATGAATTAAAGTGACTTATGAACATGAACTAGAATCAATCGTTGACAATGCCAAATGTCCCTTCAGGTCTGTGTCATAGATACACAATTTTTTGTTAGAGTTATGTTATCAAATGAAGAAAACAGTGGACGATTATCACATCTACGGAACTCTTCAGTAAGCGTAGTCCGACTCCACTTGCTCGATTTATTTTATTTAATAGTAGGAAGGAACACGATTTTAAAGTTGAAAAAAATCACCCCCCCCCCCTCGTATAACTCTTGATAAAAAAGTTATCAAACTCAAAAATACTATCAACGAAAAATTTACAAGTAATTTCTTTTGAAAAAATATTATTTTAAGTACTTAAAAACATAAGGGAGATATAAAATTGACTTGTCTAATGATGAAGAATTAAGGAACCTTTTGAATTAACTATTTTTCTGAGAGATTCTCATGTGTACTATTCTTTCTCTATGATTCTGTGTAGTTGCCAAATTCCAACTTTAATAGACATTCCAATAAGAATCCAAGCATGATATAGGGTGAGGACAATCGATCACGAAAGCTCGACCAGCCCGGATTAACCGGACAAGTGTCCCGAAAATGATCTATTATATCCCCCTTTACCTCATCAACGGACTTTTGTGCTGACCCCTGTTGTTTTAATTCCTTTCTTTAGGGTTGGATACGGAAGGGTTCCTTGAACGACCTCTAAGAATCCTGATGATATACTCTATATTGACTCACAACGACCACGTTCACGACCGGGATTTTTTCCGTTCCACTTGTTTTCCGACGATACAATCATAAACTAGTGGAACGGATTATTGAGCATTGATGTTATAAACGTCGAAATACACAAATGTCACTGTTTGATTTGAAAATCGCGCCTTTTCGAATCAAGAGATAGAGAGAATTAATGCTCTGTGTTCAACGTCTACTTCGACTGGCTCAGCTCCATGGGTCGTTGTGAGTTCTGTGTGATCGAAAATGATGACGACATTAGTGACGTTTTCGCCACGACCATAACGACCGTGGTCGCCATATGGAACGGCTGACGAAGCATTTTGGGCGTTGTGAGTTACGAACGAACCGCGTCCTGAATGCGTTTTAATTCAGCAAATGACAGACAACAAGTGTCTGGCACTGGTTTTCAACAACACCCTGGGACGTACAAATGTCGAACTGTCAGATTCTTTTTTTATGTTTATGGCTTGGCAACTAGCCTTTAAGCCGGGCGTAGTTGAATTTTAGGCTAAAATCGATGCCATTCAACGGAGTTCTTGTGAAAACTCGAAAGGCCACATTTGGATATACAGTTCACATTTCTCACAAAAACACATAATTACTACTGAAAAACTATTAATATCCTACAGCTATTGATCATTTGAGAGTAATACACATTTTTAAAAATAAAACTGCAAAGCACAACGTCCCCTTTCAGTTCCCACCAAAAACTCCCTTTTTTTAATATTTATGGCTTGGCAACTAGGCCTTTAAGCCAGCAAAAACTCCCTGTTAGTTTCTTTACCATAGGTAATGTAGAACAACAAATTGACACCTGGTAAAAAAAATAAACTAGATACGTCCGTCTATGATTTCTACATAAATAACAAAATGTAAGTGATAACTACTATTTATACGATGCCTAATCATAAATTATTCTTTATAGAATTTTTATCTGCCATTCTGTCTGAACGTTTACACCGACTAGGCAACGAAAGGGAGTGACGGATTTTAATGAAAAATGTATTTTAAAATCAATGTGATGGTGGTATTTCACATTAAAATTCACTTCGTGGTAAAACGTATACTTACTTATACCACAATAAAAAAAAATAAGAAAGTCATTCTATTCTTTAATTAAATGCTCTTGCTAAAAAACTGATGACTTTAAAATTCATTTGTTCTTAGTTTTATTTTAAATCGTTCAATCAATATCTACGGATTCTGAAAAAGCACTAACATTTCATTCCATTAGTTCACCTTGCATCAATTTAAAAATTACTTTTAAAAAAACAATCCGCAATAAAAAGTTCAAATTGGAAACCACAGACGAATCGATTCGAGAACTTTTTTTGAAAAATCGATTCTTACTCGATGCTCTAATGACGGATAATAGTTTCTGTTTCTTAGTAATCGATTTTTATTTTACTTTATTATAGGGTTTAATGGTGACGAAAGCATTAAAACCGTTTCGATTTACTTCTTGCTTCCTTTCTTTGGTGGAGCGGTCCGCTTTTGCATTGCTCCTATGTTATTACGAATAGCTGGCTTTTATTTTTATTTTATTTATTTGGATTACTAACAATTACTTGCACTAATACCATGTACATAGCTTTATAAAAACATGGCATATGCAGTAATGTAGTAAGGCAAACACTACATGCAATTTGATATTTTGTAATTTGTAAAATTATAATATAATTAATTTAAAGAAGAAAAATAAATAAAAAATTAAATTTCTTTTATTGTTTTAATTTTTACTTAATGACTTAGTTTTATAAATATTGTTAATAAATCTACCAATTGTTTTAGTTATCTAGTTGAGGGATTAGTTTATTAATTAAGTATTGTAGAGGAACTACTATTAGTAACAGATATTTATTGTATCGATATTTGAGTAAAGTTATAATAATAATAAGGCTTTAATAGCTATTAAATTCCAAACATATAAAATATGAAGAAATTAAAAAAAAGAGAAGTTAATTAGTAATTGTAGTTGTAGTAATGAGATGCAATAATTCGACGAAATTTGTAATATGGCTTTAAGATAAATATATTATTCCTCTCTTTAAAGTTTCTTTGTCATTAGCTTTGGATGTTACTGTCATTCCTGCATGCATTTGGATACATGTTTGATAGTAAAGTGTAGTCACTTCTACAGCGCGCTACATAATAGAGTAGTAAAACTACAAAACGACTACAAATTAGGTTTGTCCGCCGTATGTGGTGTGAGGATATTAAATAATTATATCTACAGGAGAATAAAGAAGTAGTCGTGTAAAACTTTTTGTTTCAGTTTATAGTACTTTGTAGGTTAAACATTAAAATACAATTTAAATATAGTATTCTTAAGCTTACCAGGTATTCTCAGTGTATCATCACGTAGGTCGAACATTTTCAATACACATAATCGTTACTTTTCATTTCTGACGTGCAGCCCTTCGACTATAATTTTATTTGATTCACTAAACATTACGATGTAACCTATAGAAACCAATGAGTAATATAAGTTTGACGTGATATTCTACGAAAAAAAAAATGTGTTTGTGTACTATTTTTATTTATTTATTGCAGGAAGTCAGCAGACAGGCAGACGGCCCACTTGATGGAAAGCGGTTACCATCGCCTATGGACATTTGCAACACCAAAGGTGCTACAAATGCGCTGCTGCTGTCTTAAGGAAGATTGGAACCTGGTCACTAATGCCGGAACACAAATCAAGGTTGTTATGGCGACATACTTTAGACCAGGGGTGGTAGCCATCCAGTCGGGCAAATGCCTAACCACCTGTGGGTTGTTTAGTCGCCTCTTACGACAGGCCGCTCAGCCGCAGGAAATTGTATTATTTCTCCGTTCCTGCACGGATAGATACTAGTGTACACACGTGAGAAGTGAAACTTCATTCACGAAATTATTTCATTTTACCTTATGACTACTCTTCGTTCGAATCGACCGTGGTAGGGGCAAGAAAAAGATGGCTCGTAACGCAAAAATGTGACGCGTAACCGAAAAATGTGACAGTGAATATTTTTCCAACGCCGATAAAGAAGTTTCACTTCAATTATGTCAAACAATGTGTCTATTGACACTTTACTTAATGACTATTTGGCGCATTCACATGTACTCTTGTTCTAAACATCGCCTAGGAACTGCTTTTATTGAAGTGAAAACTTCTTTATCGGCGTTAGAAAAAAATACCGTCACATTTTTTCGGTTACGCGTCACGTCACATTTTTTCCGTTACGCGCCATCTTTTTCTTGCCCCTAACACGGTCGATTCGAACGAAGAGTAATTATAAGGTAAAATGAAATAATTTCGTGAATGAAGTTTCACTTCCTACGTGTGTACACTAGTACACGCACACATTTTTTTAAACTATATACTACACTAACTCAAATGTCTTAGTTCTTTTCAGTCTTCGCACTAATTTTGGGCAATCATGAAGATGACCTTTTCACTGTTGACAGGTGGGGAGGATTAATAACCTCTCTTAACTTTACCATAATCAACGCATTGAAATATGAAGTGGAAAATTTAAAAAAAAAACTAGATCCGCAAAATTATTTCAACGAAATTTTTGAGCAATAACCTATATATTTTTTGAGATTTGGGGTATTTTTGATTATCCGCCTTTTTAAGTTATCGCAGATAAATGACGGAAACAGTGGACGTATCATACCTCAACGGAAACCTTCATAGAGAACTTGTACTTGACCTCTTTTGGTATAATTTATAAATATCTGTTATTTTGAAGTTGGTTCGGACTTTCCAATATATTATTGAAGATTTCATCCGTGTTATAGTAGTGCTCTGGGTTGGTATAAAAACTAGAATGGATAGAGGGTGTGACGAATTGCAGTGACGCAGCGTTAGGTAGCTGATTGAGGTCGGCTACTGGGTTATACAGCGTGTTTCATATGCGCACGCGCAAGACTTTACCATTTTATGGCAGATAGTACTAGGATTCAGAATTGTCTAGCGGAAAACGTAATTCTGACAAGCTTATATATTCTACGTGACTAGATGGCGCCACGTGTCATGTTTTTCTCGTTTTTTTAAGATTCCATACAGTATTATGTTTTTCAGTTATTACAGTTTCTAATATTTCTTAGAAACTATTGTGTCTCTAGGTATGGATGAAATTTGACAAGAAGATATAATTTATATGGCGCCACATAAAGATGTAGTAAAATCGTGAAACACTAATTGATTAATAAGGGCTTGGGGCGGATATGAAACAAGAAATTCTGATAAAAATTAAAATGGTAGAGCTTACAAAGTACTTTCAAAGAAAACTGATTTTAATAAGATTTGATCAGTAATTTTCGATATATAGAGCTGCTGCTCTTTTAAGGGTCACTAGAACCTGGTCACTAATGCCGGAACAAAACTCATGGTTGTTATGGCGACATACTTTAGACCAGGGGTGGTAGCTATACAGTCGGGCAAATGCCCTACCACCTGGCAAATTGCAATATGGATAGTCCAATGATTGGTTCGTAAAATAATTGACCGATTCAGTTAAATCTATTCTATTAATGAACAATAGGGGAGTTGACATTCATGTCAACTGAGATAGTTCTTATCGTCTCACGAAATTCCGAAGCCGCCTAGATTTTAGATGAGAATAGCAAGTTGTGATGTTATAACTTAAACGAGTCAAATGACGTATTAATTATTGTTTAAACAGATATTAAAATTATTTTTAACATGCTATTTTAAAAAAAGGTAATAATAGTATTGTATTTTATCGCGTGCTGCTTTATACGAAATGAATTTTAGCATTTATAGTATAAAATGTGTCATCTACGGCCTTAATTGTGTTTTCTTTTCTATGGTATAATGACTCGAATTCGGAAGTCACTTTTACATATTTAAAAAACAAAACGTTCTTGACAGCATCCTGTACATAATAATAAAAAATAACAACAAGACAATTTGTAATAGATCCGTACATACAGAAAGGGCTTTTTGAATCCAACACAAACATATTTGCCGATAGATATCAATATAGAAATCATTATTGCAATGGATTAAAGTCTAAATTTGTATCAAATTCATATTCTAGATGTGCGAATTTAAATTTGTTATAATATCACTGGACCAATCTAAAGTGTAGATAGATAATAGTTGATACTTATAATATTAACTTGGTTATTTGATATTGCTTTTTTTTGTCGCAAGTTTTTAATCGTGTTTTTGAAGTGTAAAGAATGTAATAACGGTAGATGGTGTTGCAAATGTAACCGCTCTCCATCAGGTGAGCCATTAGCTGTCTGTTGTACAGAGGCAATGTAAAATATGCGAAGTGTGAAGTGCTAAGCATGTCGGTCCATACAACGTAAATGGGTACGTGGAGGTGGCAAAAAACCACTGTTCGATGCATATCGAACATTTTGCTGCAGTGACATTGTAAGCGTGGTCGCGGAGCTTCCCCCTGGTAGTGGATGTAGCCCTTGGGACCCCCGCCTGCCAGAGCACGTGGAGTTAGAATTGCTTCCACATTTACGTACTGGCAAGGCAACACCAAAATACGATAATTCGTTTTTCAAATATGTGACAAAGACATTATCCATATTGACTTTGTACTAAAATGGTGTAAATTTTAAATGAATTATTAAAAAAATTCTATAGTAATTCCAATGGCATTTTAATTCGAGTCCCGTAACTCGTAACATTATTATAAAATTCAATACCTGCATATATATGCAGAGTAATACATATGTACAGGTACTCTTTTCATCGAGTAAGATCGAATATTTTCCGAGGAACAAATTTCCAAAATTACGCTTGTAAAGGTGTAGTGAAATATATTCGACCGTAACATAAAAAAAATGAGCACAACATTGTCACGGAGTATTTATTAAATGAATGTTAATCTACGTTCAACCAAAGTGACTTGCAAACTTGTCAAGGCTCCACAATCAGGTTTAGAGTTGCGTATGCACAGTCAAGTTTATGATTACCAAGCAGTTGACAAACTGACATAACAGAGACGTCAATTACTACAATAGCCTTAAAATAAACTAGACGGTTTATTTCTCAGTTTATAATTTAATTAGCCAAATTGTAAATTGACGATAAATTGTGAACGAATCATGAAATTCATAAAGTGGTAGATAATAGTAATGGAACTACTAAATAAGACATATTGAGACATTGGGCCAATAAAGTGATAAACCACAAAGGTCTTCACTCAGCTGAGATGAGAATGTTGAGATGGATGTGTGGTGTTACAAGAATGGATAAGGTGAGAAATGAGTACATAAGAGGATCTTTGAAAGTTGCACCCGTGACTGAAAAATTGAGAGGAAGAAGATTAAGGTGGTATGGGCATATAATGAAGATAACTTGAAATTCACTATTCGTGAGAAACTAAGTATTGTTTTATCCGTATTTAGTTATTTTTAGCGGATTTTAAACTCTTGATACAACATTAAAAATAAAATAACGTGTATAAAATTACTTTGTTTACAATTGACTGACATTGATTATAGATAAGATAGAATATTGCCAGAAGGCAAAAAATAGTTTATATTCTTAATATTATCGCCAGGCTGTATTTATAAACATAATTATAAGATTAAGGTGGTATGGGCATGTAATGAGGAGAGATGTAAATTAAGTGACAAAAAGAATGTTAAACTGAAAGATTGATGGGTACAAATGTAAAAATAGACCAAAAAAGAGATGAATGGATTGTGAAGGATGATATGATAATTTGTGGTGTGACAGAAGATGTGTCTCAGAATAGAGGAGTGTGGAAAAGACGTATTGTGCCGACCCCAAATAATTGGGTGAAAGTAAAAGAAAAGAGAGAGTCGTAATGGACACATGACGTGGTAATCATTATGAAACATTATGATAGCCAAAATGACTATAAAATAATTATGATAATACAAATACAAAAATAAAATAAAACAAATATAAAAAATATGAACAAAAAAAATTATTACCCTTCTATTCTAAGTCGTTTTGGATGCAACATGATTTTCATCGATGTCATAAGGTCCGATTTTTTAATGACCAGATAAAAGTTATTCATAGAATAAAATAAAACAGGGGAAAATTAAAAACGAGTTGCATGAATAAAACAGTTGAGTTGTTTCACTGTTAAATTCAAGTAGGTTATAATTTATTCCACTGATAACTTTTATTTGAGGATTGAAAAATCGGCCCTAAAGAGAGCACGATATAATCGAAAACAAACAAAATTCTATATTTAAATTGTTATTAACTTAGATAACGACATACACATTTTGATCCTTTTGATTTTTATTTTATTTCAACTTGTTCCATCGACAGAGATTTTTGAATATCAAAAAATCAAATTCCAATCATACAAGCTATTTCACCGCCTTTGTGTTGAAGACAAAAAGTGGCTTTGACTCAATCAAAAGACAAGGAACCCTTTCACACTTCATCAAAATTCTGAAGGAAAGAAAAAAGTGCCGAAGGAGTATTCTTACTTTAAGGAGTGATCTAAAAAACTCAACCACATCCGTTTAAAAATGTTTTGATTGGAAAATAAAGAGCGTGAATAATGTAACATGTTGGCTTATCATTCTTCGGCTTGTAATATATTAAGTAACAACCAAGTCAGCCAAAATTTAAGAGAAATATAGCTGGTTCATACTTGTTGCTTGGTTATAGTTACTTCTATAAGGTGAAACGATGAAAATAATTACTTTAATAAAACGAAGCCATCGTAAGTGGAAACAGAAGATAGTTGTGATATTTTACTCGCTGTCCCGACAGACGTTGTCCTGCCCTGAAAAAATAAAAATATAGGCCCCGATTCTAGTGCCGCCTACCAGTTTCAATTCTGAATCTAAGCTATCCGGGGATCCACTCAAACGTACCAAAAAATCATCAACATCGGTGCAGATTAGGAAGATCCTAGAACCCCATTCCAGCGCCACCTACCGGTTCCAGTTGTAAATCTAAACCATCCGGGGACCCTCCCAAATACACACAAAAAGTTTAATCAATATCGGTAAAGTCATTCTCAAGTTCTGTGCGTACATATATTTCTACGATTCATTTTTATATATAAGATTCTAAACATTTTTTTTATTACATTTTGACACAAAACAACAAGTAAAGTAGGCATATAATCTCGCGTAAAGATAATAAAGAGGCGCATGATATTCATGTCGGTATCAAGAAACTTGTTCAAACTTTCAATTTATGACTGATTCAGTCCAAAAATATGTTCCAAATAATTAGAGTGATATTTATACCGGGTTATTGTTATACTTAATTTGACAAAAATAAATCATTTTTGCACGCTGGATGCTTGACAAGAAGTTGAGTATTTCTGACTTTACAGATCTTGCCTGTCACAGGGAGTAAAGTAAAATATCGCGTCCTCTATGTATATATGCTGCTGAATTTTTGTTTAAGCATTTTGACTTAGGTACATATTGTAGAGAAACAGTAGAATTTACAAGTACAATAAATCCACCGGTTCTTTATGGTGTGAACGACTCGTTGCTAGTATTTTTCTTCGTCAGTAAAATGTTGATTTACTCATCGTGTTTTGTTTGTGTGATATACCTACCTATACATAAGTATCTTATATCGTAGGTCTAAGTTTCTTCCAAGTAGATATTATGCGCGGAATAAACAAGCTTGAGAATTTTCGCATAGTTGAGTGTGATAATTCTTAGTACTGAAAAAATGACATTAAAACTAAATTTTATAGCACACCATGCTGTAAGCCAAAGTATCTTGAACTCCGAATAAGAAAAATATAAAAAAGAAAGTAAAAATAACATTTCAATAACATGTTATTCCGATTTATAGTTATTTGCGGTTGCTCCGAGATCGAGAAATTACGGTTCTTTGGGTCACCGTTCTGCGGTCAAATTAGTTTTTATTTTTCAAATAGGTCTATTCTATAAATTCGGATGCAATGGCTTTGTAAAAAATGCTTAAACATGCTTTTTTTTATTAAAAATTCATATTTATTTATATAAATGCTTATAATAAATTTGTTATAGATAGTCGCGATAATAAAAGAAAAAGTGACAATCCGTATATAACTATAGTAATGTAATTATAGTGTCAGAATGAAGTGACAAAATTGTGTCGTTTATAGGTAATATCGCTACATAATATAATAATAATTTCATTACATCGATTTTATCGATGTACAAGTTTCAAAACACATGTAACCTAACAGGGCCGGATTTACTTTAAATGCCGCCCTGGGGCACCGTGAACAATACTGCCCTTTTATGTATATCTTGCACTATTTGAGTAAAGGACCGAAAAAATAATTATGCACTGTAACTAGACTTCAAAATAAATATCCAACGAGAACTCGTTTTTTTAAGATTTGGCATGAAACTTAAAAATAACTTTAAAAATAAGTAAAAATAACTTTACTTATATTTTTTTTGCTGAATCTCCACATTTTGCCACCCTCAAAAATTTCGCCGCTCTGGCCACTAGCCCCTAGTGTAAATCCATCATCGAATATATCTACGTCTTTATTTCTTCAAATATTTAATTATTTCTGTCATTAGAAGACAACAACGCCTTAACCACTAAGCCACCACTACTATATTATACAATATTTGGGTATTGAGACAAAAAATCTCACCAAACAACACTGTTTGCACTCAAGTGCAAAATTTCGTGAATAAATAATGTTGTTGCTTAACTATGTGGTAATAGGTACATATAATAATATAGCGACATTTTATTGGCGCGTTTTTCTTTAAGCTCTCAGGGCCGGCTCAGTGTGAAACCGAGCTCTCACAGAATATCGGCGAGAAACTGTTAGCCTAGAGTTAATCGGGTTTTGTACGATGAATGAGAGATCCGATAGCCTACTTTTCCTTCCCCCTATTCCATCCATGTCATCTCCTCTATCCATCTTCTATCCTATTCCACCTGATCCATCTGATCCCTCTATACCATTTATATTCCATTAGGTCAGAGAACTACCTAAAGCGACATCCATAAATTATTACATCACAAGTTAAGAGGGGATCGACAAAGTGTGACAAGGGGTGGGAGGGTAATAAAAATCGTGACGTCACATTTCAAAAATTATAAAACTAAATTTGAACTATTAAGGAAAGACCTCAAAATATTTCCAACTCTATCCTCATGGCTATAGAGCTTAAATTATTAAAAAAATAATTTAAATGGAAATAAAACTAATCACGGAACTGCCTGCTGTTTTAATTTAATAATTTCTTGATGTAAAATTGCAAGAGGGAATTGCTGGTCACAGCTTGTCACAGCTGTGACCAGCTGTGACAAGGACGGAATGGGACAAAAATTATAAAATTCGTGTGACATAATTTGTCCCTAAGTGATGCATGCTTTCTGGCCAGGATTCGAACCCGCGCCATTGAGTTTGGGAAACATTGTGTACAACCACTAATCTACCACGGCTTCACATAAAAGATGACTTAGCCAAATTGTCGGCAAAACTGACTGACTTCTTAATTATGCCCAGAGACGTATGCAAAGCTCCAAAACTTTCTCAATTACAACTTAGTCATCGCGAATAGCGTGGGAACTCAACAAATTAGAAGAAAAAAAACGCTTCCAATTATTCTTGCCCGTTTGGTAGTTTACTTAGTATTACTATACTTTAAAGTTTAAACAATATATAAAGCTCATTATAAAGATACGAGTGTACTCATCGAAGGACAATCAAATGTTAAAAGCTTGGGGCATGTTCTATTTGGTTTTCACTTCATTATAGTATACATAATTCTTCTATAGTAATAGAAGAATTATGTATACTTGGAATGAAAATCGTCATTGTTTGGATGGAATATAAGAAAGATAACAAAAATCGGTAGTTGCTAAACTAGCACTCGTACAATAATTTATTTTAAATTACTAGCGATTCCGGCAGACGTTGGCCTGCCCTGAAATAATGAAAATCTGTAACCCAATTCCAGCTCCACCCACCGGGTATAATTGTGAATCTAAACTTAAACCATCCCGAAACCAGTTCAACACATAAAATTTCATCAAAAGCTTATTTAAGGTAGCTAGATAGATAGATAACACTTTACTGTACATCATTAAATAAAATCGCTATCGCTTATTATTATCGCAAAAAAAACAAAAAAAAACACGCTTTCATAAAAAATCCAACTAAAAAAGAAAATAAATTTAAATAAATTTGGTTTCTGATGAATGGGGGTCTTACCGTGAAGTGCAAAAAATAAATAATTAATCAATTTGATTAAGTACAGTGTAAAAAAAATGAATGTACATTATTGTAAAAAAGCGTGGGGTGTATTATAATATCTTAAAAAGCGCTTTGAATGGCATGGCAAGAATATTGCTGATTAGAAGTGGCGATGGTGGTATACATAATTATTGTACAATTACTTACATTTTAATAATAATATATAACTATACTATATACGAGTATACAAATATATAAATAAGTTATATACATATACAAGATATGGTATCACCATAGTAGGGATCCTTAATTTTTTTAGAATAATAACTACAACCTATATTACTCTGGGATAATGTAGCTTTCTAATGGTGGAAGAGTTTTTGTTTTAAATTTAAAGTTGTGTAACGTGTATTTTCACTGTTTTTCTGTCTCACTTTTAGAAATTATTTCTTTTTATAGAAACATTTTTAGGCACTGTTAGATTATAAGAATAAATTGAATGTAATTGTTAATTTAAGTTGAAATGTATTTGTTTTGATGCCAAAATAAATGAAAAAAAACTAAAAAAAATATTAGTATTATTGTATTGAGCAAATATACTGCTTAAGAACTCATATTTTTCTGAACAGTCATTCTGGTATGAAGTAATTCGTTTAGGAAATGATACAATTCTTTTAAATATCTTTGTTTATATATTTTTAAATTTCAACAGAGGCATTAAATTACTTAATTCTTTATGTTCGTAGCACACAAGTGAGCAAGAAACAGCCGTCATGATACGATAAAGATCTTAATTTGAGTACGTAACTTGTTCTGTCATTCTGTCTGCGCTTGTTTAAGATATCGTAGTTAATAGTAAAAGCACATATTCTCTTAAAATTGTTTACGTTTTAAATATTAGATACACTTACTGTCGGTATGCAATTTTCTGAGATTCAACGGCTAAATAGCTAGTGTAAATCTCTTTTTTTTTAACAAATCTACGGACTCGAGTTCCGTACCCTTTTTACAACTTATTTACTATGAAACTTTTTAGAGTTCATACACGCTTATTGTTTATTTTTGTTATTGTGTGTGACGTTAATTTTAATTTATATGTTCTGGTGTACCTTAAGAATAACTTTAGGTAATATATTTTTTTTCAATCACTTCTTTAAACATTTTTTTTTATTTTATAGCAGAAGAAAGGCATTACTTTTTGGAATTTTCGGTATTTTTTGATATATTTGATACTTTTTATTTTAGATACCTTGGAACCCCAAGGTCATTAAAAATGTATCCGTTTCACGACAATAAAATACGGTAAACGTACTTACTAAGAGTAGTTTTTATATATATTTATCTACGTAAAAATACCACTTATCATATACTTAATATGTTTGAATATATTTGTCATTGAATATTTGCAAATTGTCACTACAATCGCATAACTAATATAATAAAAACAGTCCATAAATGTCCCATTGCTGGGCTCAGGTTTCCCATTATAGGGGAATGGACAGTACAGCCTGCCACGCTTGTGCAAGGCGCCTTGGCAGATTTGACATCTTGGTTATCTCCATGTGCAGGTTACATCGCAATGTTTTCCTTCACCGTTGTTAGCACATCATAATTGTAACAATATGCACATTAGGTGAAAGAACTGCCAAGTGGTGCATGCGTGCCGGCCAAGATTGAACCCGCGGCCTTTGAGTTTGGGACGCGTGCGCTAGCCATTACTCTACCACGACGGCTACGAATAATAATGTGTTTTTACATACACACATACATAAATAACTTCACGCCAGGTCCCTTGCGCGGTAGGCACGAACAACAGAGCGCCATTTAGGCTTATTCTTACACACCTCACTTGCTTCTTTGACATTCTTTGTCATGCACGCGCGTCTGTGATGTGTTTTTACAAGCTTTTATTTAACTTGCAATGGATGTTTGTGTATATGTAAGTTCGGGTGGAATCTTGCAAGTTAAATTTGACCAACTTTCCGGTTTCCGATTGAGCTGAAATTTTGCACGCATATGTATATCGCGTGACAATGCAATAATATGGTACCATGGAGCTGATCTGATGATGGAGTCGGAAGGTGGCCATAGGAACTCCTGTACTAAACAAGATAGACCCGTCGTGTTTGGATTCGTTTTACTTGTCTTGGCTACCACTCTGCTGCTACATGATATCCAGGATCTCAAAAGCTTGTATTTAAAAACCGTTTTAAAAAACAAGTTATTATTTCACAAAGTATTATTACTTCCCACATATAATATTTACATTCATTAGGGATGCGCCGAATGTGGTTTGAACCGAATACAAACTTCGGCCGAACATTCGATTAAACTAAAACGTTCGACTGAAATTCGATTTAATTTTGCCGCGCTTTCTTAAAAGCAACGTCGTGACTTGATAATGCCGAATCTGTTGCGTTTTTCTAAGTGTCTACTAATAAGACCGTTATTCCTTACCTATTATGTAAAATAGTGTGATGTGGTAGTGTACTACTTAGTGATTTCAATCAATATAAAATTGCTGATGTCTGTTAATTTAAAAAAAAATTCAAGTTACGCATTATAATTAAGCAGTTACATTAGTTATTGATGATATTTTCAAAAGAATTAGAAGAATACTACGTTAATTTCATTGTTGTATAATTTGATGTATATTTAATTAGGCAAAGATTCATGAGGCTCTTCCATTAAGAAGATATAATTTAATTTTTGTCACATTGCAAGTTAAGGTTTTAAATGTTCCTAACTAAAATAAATGACCATGAATATATAATTGCCTAATTTTAATTTACGTTTATGGTAGATATGATTTCTCTTAATTTCAGTCAAAATAGTGCAAGTAGGTATTTTAATTTTTCTTGTACCTAATGTTCGGTATTTAAACCGATTTTCGGCCGAATTCCGAACATCGGCTCAAGCTGCCGAAATTCGGTCAAAACGAATTTCGGTCCATCCTTAATATTCATACATACTGTATAAAGTAATTTATAAAGACATACGTCAAAATAGTAATCGCTTTAAAAACCCGCACAACAATGTCATCGAGATATGAATCAGGAAATATTTTCGACCGTAATTTCGTTTTGCGCGTGGACATTTAACGTTTTTTATTGTCTCTGTTGTCATTTTATTTCATTATTTAAGTTATTCAACATAAAACTTGACGATTCCGTCAAAAACTTGGCCGTGAATCTTAAGAAATATACATTCAAGATTAAAGTTATAAGATACTTGATAAATATACGACATTTAACGACATTTATATCTCTAGAAGCACATATTAAAAAGCACATAAACGGAAATAAAGCCAAATGATCATACTGCATTTACAATTTAATTACAATTTTAATAACTTATTCACTTATTTTTTTAATAATAATAAAAGTTGAAATATTAATATATTTAGTTTGAGTATAAATGAGTATTGTTAATGATTATTTTTTATGGATAATAAAATTGAATAAGTCATCATATATTGTAGAAAAATCTTCTAAATAATAAATAAAAAATATAAAGAAAAATGAAACGTGCCCAGGTTCGAGATGCGATTGGTTGGATGCTTGTTGCTGCCGACAGATATCCGGGCTTGTCTGTACGAACCAGGAATGGGTGAAGGCCGGGTTCAGGCCAGGGTTGAGTCCCGGGCCAGGCCCGGGCAGGCCCATCACGCCAGGCAACCCGCCAGGTCGTTGGTGGTGATGAAAGCCAGCGGAGGCCACTGCGTAGTCCATCGCTACCGCTTGGTATGGCAACATGTTCACAACACTTTCTTATTGGAATACAAAAAAAAACTTAGTCCAAATTTACAGTTCCTGAAAGTTTCCGTGCTCGCTCACACATTTTGACCGTATTTCAAATATCAAAATCGTTTGTGTTTGTTTAAAATAGTTCCATTTTGAAATTTCAACTTCACTGTCACGTTCGTAAACAGAGATTTTATTATAATTTTTATATGAAAGTCTTTAGTCTATGTTTCAACTATCACAAAACTGTTCAAAGTTTTTTGTCACTCAAAATTCACAAGTCACAGTTCGCTGGGCGATATTCCGTTATTTCAGGCAGACGTTTTCAGTTATCAAACAAACGCCCGTTCTATTTTCGTTGGGCGATCATTTACGGGGCCAGCTATTCACAGGGGAAAAGTCACGCACAGCCACCCACTTAATAAATATTCTGGGCATATATCCGTTTTTACGCGGACGTGACTGGCAGTGTACTGTCCGATTTTCACGTACGGAACGCGCAGCCGATTATCGAAAACAGTTGCATACGTCCCCCTCCTTCGACCTCGGACGTGCAACTGAGCGGGAGCACGCGTGCCAAACGCGACTCTATCGCACTTACGGCACACAACGGGCTCGGTGAAGCCAGGCCAGGCTGGGCTCCGTCGGCGCTGAGAGCGAGACACACCGCCAAGCGAGAAAGGCACGGCCATCGATCGGATGTCATCGCCAACTTAAAAGCCTGCGTCGTTACACGGCCCGTAATAGGCGGTTACGTGATTGGGCGTGGCCTAACCTATTAAGTTGAATTGTCGCACCCTGATTGGTTAAAATTGCTAGTAGTCGACTACGTGATATGTTCAGGAATACGTTTATAGCTCGCGCTCATAGAATATAATAAGTGAATTGTATGTTGGATGCGCGCCAGTTGAGAAGATGCGCCCTGTTGCGGTTTTGGTCCTGATTCGCGTAATGGTTTTTAATTATTAGCCCAGGGACCGTTAATAGGTTAACATTGCGTGTTTAGTTTCTTGTTGAATATTAAAAACATATGTTCGGTGAATGAACGTACGCACGGTGGGCGTGGTCGTGGGCACCTTGAGCGAGAACGGTTATTGATTGAGCGGACCGGCTGGCGAATTAGCGAACACGCGCTAATAACCGCTAATTTGTACAGATTAGCACCTACGCTATGATACCGTTGTTTACACCCACGCTTGTTTGCCCATTCATGGATGAGTGCCCATATTCTTAATTTGAATTCTATACGGGCAAATATTTATAAAAAATATTTAATGTACCAAAACCTTGTAATCGTAGTATTAGGACTATCAAATCATTTATTTATGATTTGCTTGACATTTTTATAAAAACTAATTTTGAAAACACGACATCGGGAGATGTTTTTTGTTGCTTTTCTGACTAACAATACGGCATGCGACTAATGGCCGGTTCCTACCTATATCTTTCAATCACTTGCCTTGCCATTGGTAGAAATTTTACATTACTTTTATGGAGACTATGTCAATTATTAGCGGATAGTAAGTCAAATAAACGGTTGGTAAAATATAGGAACGGGCCACTGTCCGCTGAAATAATTCATCCTTTGTAACATGTATGGCGGCCATCTTTTCTTTTTTCGCAATTTCGCATTGCGGCATACCTAGATATACCTACTTAGATACATCACATATTCTTTCTAAATTTCAGCCATAACAAATCTATACCTACTTATACCTATAAGAAGACACTAGTTATAATAACATGATTTAAACATAAAAAAATATATTATTTTTCTCACTTACCTGATGTAGGTAAGTAAGGTAAGTGAGAAGAATCAGTTACCTACATCAGGTAAGTCAGGAGAATCATATAAAGCAAATAAATATTTATTTTATTTTTGGAAGACTTACAGACTAAGTAGTACATATCAGTTACCTACCTATAGTAAAAATGATAACTTGCGTGAGAGAAAAGGAAGCCAGACAGACTGGCGCCGTAACGTGTTACGTAACGAAGCGGTTTACCCTCCCATAAGAAGTTATGTTAAGTTATTTTTTTCAAATAAAGTTTTTCTTTCTTTCTTTCTTTTGACTTCAAAAAGTAGTAAGTATATAAAAAAGTAATGCTGATAACAAGCCTCCACCTATTGGTAACAAGACATACACACCTACACGATTCCTAATGATAATATAGTTACCTACTAAGTTTCTGTCTTTCCAAAAAAATCTTGAGCCAGTATTCGCTTGACCGAATTTATACTAGTGCAGTATAAGTCTGGGTTAAATTTTACTACTATGTATATATCGAGGTCTTCATAACAAATGGGCGTACAGACAAAAGGGCAGTTTTACACAAGGGACAACACTGTGAATAAAACAAAACTAGTTGATTGTATAAGGCTGAAATTTGGAATACCCTTCTATTTGGGTACACTTGCATACTGGTGCTTTCTAAATTGTAACATGCATAGATTTTAGTCAACAACAACAAAATTGGATTTTTGCGTATTCGCCCGTTTGTTATGAAACCCTCAATATAATACCTTAAAATAGAATAATTAAACTAATCTAATGAAAAATGAAGTAGTGGTAGCGTATTGGCCAGCGCACGCGTCCCAAACTCAATGGGCGCGGGTTCGAATCCTGGCCGGAACGCATGCACCACTCAGGCAGCTTTCTGACATAATGGCCATATTGTTACAATTACCACGTGCTGACAACGATGAATGAAAAACATCGTTATGAAAACTTCACATCGAGATAACCGATGTGTCAAATCTGCCAAGCCGCTTTGGACAAGCCCGGCGGGTATACTCCCCCCCCCCCCCCTCACCCCAGCAGAGGTAGAAAAATTAT
Source organism: Dendrolimus pini (assembly GCA_949752895.1). Lineage (NCBI taxonomy): Eukaryota > Metazoa > Arthropoda > Insecta > Lepidoptera > Lasiocampidae > Dendrolimus > Dendrolimus pini. Next base: position 13,143,447 of record OX457145.1, on the reverse strand, counting down.
TCATGCAGGAACGGAGACAGAATACAATTTCCTGCGGCCGGGCGGCCTGTCGTAAGAGGCGACAAAACAACCCACAGCCAGGTGATAGAGTATTTGGTCGACTGGATGGCGATCACCCCTGGTCTAGAGTATGCCGCTATAACAACCTTGTGTTGAGTTCCGGCATTAGTGACCAGGTTCCAGTCTCCCTTAAGAGAGCAGCAGCGCATTTGTAGCACCTTTGGTGTTGCAAATGTCCATAGGCGATGGTAACCGCTTTCCATCAAGTGGGCCGTCTGCCTGTCTGCTGACTTCCTGCAATAAAAAAAAATGGTACTAAAATCGAACATCGTACCTGGATATAACAAGATCGTCAGGTGAGGAAGGAGCTCTATTAAAACACCTAATAGTATTCCTATTACTACTACCTAGTAGTAATAGTAACTTTCGATATTAATACAAAGGCGTATCTACAGAGATGCTGATCTCCTATTAATGAACCCTAAAAAGCATACCCACAAATGCCATAGTACATACCTCGGAAATAATTACAACGTCTAAAACCCAGATATAATATGTAAGATATAGGGCGTTTACCTTAGGACAACTGTGAACCCAATTGATTCGAAGCCACGCTGCAATACATGGGTTAATCAATATCTATGAGTTCAAGTTCGGTCACGTTTAAACGGCGGTTAGTATGCCGGCTTGCTTCCTATTCGAGAGCAATCCTACGGACACAAGGCTGCTGGATCAGATTGGTTTGTTACAAAGCTTCAAACATTTTTGTTCTACGTAATAAGCCGCCTCTTGATAGCTTCAAATATTTGAACATTTCTTTGATTGTTGTGTGTGACACAGGACTTTGAATATGTGTTCCAAGTTTAAACAAAGATTTGCAATTTGCGAAGCGGAATTGGTTTTTTAGCGCACATCATAGAGTTCAAAGTTGGAATATCTCCAAATGTTTGCGTAGCCTGTCACACTTGCGTTGGGCGCATCCATTTGCGGACGTTTTGTTAGATTTTGCACAAGTAATAAATAATTACAAGCACTTAAATAATAAAGGCACTCCGTGTCCACAAAACTTTCGTCCATCTTGTTTGTCGTCTTCAAAGAATTGTTCAAAATTCAAATGTTTGAAGTTGTATATGGAGACTTTACAATAATGCTTCTGCGCTGTAATCTACGCTGTAATGCTTAAACTAACGCACTGATAAAAGCATAACGCAAATGTAGGCAAGGGTTTATTGCGTTATTTGTGACGCGACATTGTTAATGACATCAATTCTCTTATGGTACGGTTTCATCTGCGTTAGTGTTAAAGTTCATTTGTCAATACTTAACGTCATTAACAATGTTGCATTTCAAATAACGCATTAAACCCATCGCTATATCGGCCTAAAATGGCCTATATTTGTACCTAACCTATCGCAGATGAAGCCCCCTCACGTTTAGGGATATTGTCATTTGGGATTTTACTATAACCTACCATCAGTTTTGGCCCGTTGTTAATTTTATTACTGGAATACAGAAAAGAGAGATGGCTCTTTTAATAGAATGTGGTTAGCTACTTTGGTCCCTGGACATTTGTAATACCAAGAGCCTAGAAGAGGGGAGGAATACAGTTCAAGGCGGCATACCTTAGATAAGGGATGTTAACCATCCAGACTGGCATTTGTTAACGCTGGGGGATTAATTTTACACATACCCTCGGGCCCCGGGGAGGTCACCGAAGGGTAGTTGGGACTCCTAACGGCCGATGCTATACACAAGCTTCTTACGAGAGAAGAAATCGTAAGCAATGACCGCCAGACTATCAAATAAACCTTCCAACGTCCCTCCACTTAAAGATGAGGTGCCACGGGATCGTAACCATAGTATGACTGCCGTGACGCCTTGATGCTAATCAACAAAGAAGGATCTCCCTAGGATCAGAACACCCAACGGCACTGGGTGTGGCACGTTGGGAGTGTCCCCCGGCCCCTAAGCCCCACGACATTAAAGGAAGGAGATGGTCAAAGCGGCGCCTGCAACCTCCTCATCTCCGCCTGTTCATCCTCCTCCTTTATTCTTACGATGGCCTCCTTTTGCGACGTTAAGACGATTAAATGCCCTGGGCAATGCCTAGCTTGGCTGTGACTATTTTTATTTAGATGCTGGCAAAATACATTGCTCGAAGAATTTCATCTTTAAACACCGCTAAATGGTCGACGAGAAAGCTTCACGAAGTTAACCTAACGCTGCTCAGCGCAAATACGTCTACGAAGTAGGTATAAGTTAGTCAATTATTATAGGTAAGTACCTATATACATGATTTCTATCGTTCTGTCGCCTAGACATCAATGACGTCACCTCACATGAATAGCACAGCCTTTCTAAACACAATGTATTTGGTCACAATGCTAAACCGGTGATGGTCGTATCGACAAATGGCTTTCGGAAGCCGCAACTGCGGCCAGTTCCGGTGCGCGGTCGCCTAACTGGACCATACCGGTAATGGGCACATGTTTAGATGAACAGACCAGGTCATCTGTTATATTGGTTGATAACTAAGTTTCAACTTTTTTAAATATTTTGAAATTCTTCCAATTTTCAACATTTTAATTCGGCAGACAGACAAACATACAAGTACAGACATTGTATATTCCCAAACAAAGTACTCGTTTTATGTATAATTGATGTGGTGGTGGCGGTACTAATAGACCACCCTGGGACTTATCCCTGATACCCAAACCATAGTAAAAAAAGGAAAGTTCCTTTACGAAATTTATCGTGTCAAGTATCGAACCCGGACCCTTTATGTTCTAGTGAGCTCGATCAGCAAAGGCTGTGTTCAACCACAGATGCGCCAACTTACCTTATTACCTCATTAGTAAATATCACTTGGTGGCGACTCGAAAATTCATCCAACTAAGCTCTCATTAGACTATCTCAAGCAGCCTATATACTCGTATATTCATGCTTTTTCAAATGTTTTACTTATGTGCTAAACAGAGGTGGATTTACCAGGAGGCTGAGAAGGCTAGAGCCTATTGCGGCAGAACGCAAGCCGCAGTGTCGTTGCGTGAACTGGTTTAGTATGCTTGCCGAAATCCTCTGCTCGCGTAAGTGCTGACTGTGAGGACTGTACGGTTATAACTGTACAATTATCCTCCACTAAAAATACTAAGGGCTGCTTGCATAATGATCGCCTTTAATTAAAATTAGTTAATCATATTAAACTGCCTAAATACGTTTTACACAAAACGTATTGACAGTTCTTTTAAGATATTTAGCGGGAAATTTTGCGTTGTGCAAGACGCTAATTGTATTTAGGGGTGTTAAATACGTTTTAGCCTTAAGAACAGACGAGCGTGCATGACAAGAGGTATGAATGTCAAAGAAGCAAGTGAGGTGTGTAAAAATAAGCCTGAATGGCGCTCTGTTGTTCGTGTCTACCCCGCAAGGGACCTGGCGTGAAGTTATTCTATTGTATTGTATAAATACGTTTTGTGTTTCTTAAATAAATTTAAGCAACCTTATGCAAGCGGCTCTAAGACTATATTCCGAGTAGGTGTCGTATACATACATACAACAGGTGTCGTATAAAGTTTTATTATTACTATTCGATTTTAGGTGTTGTGCTTTCTGTATGGTCAAACTATTTACGTCACAATTCTTTTGTTTCCATATCTATATTACGGTAAAGAGCGTTCGGAATCTGTCGATAATCAATAAAGAGATCGTTCTAGTGGACACGGTCACGCGAACGGAGACAGAAGCGCGGACGCGATGGTACGCAGGGTTGGGTCACGGTAAGAAAGCGGAGCGTGAACGGGAGCGATCTGATTAAGTTTTTTATTGCTTGAAGCGGATAAACAAACGGCCTCGACGAAAAATAGGTACCGTCGTCAATAGACGTTTTTAACACCAGAGGCGAAAACAACGCATTACCAGGCTTTGGGATAGGATAAACAGGAGGGGATGAGAAAGAGGGATCAAACAAGAGGAACAGGATAGAATGGATAGGATATGGGATTGAAATAGGGGGGAATAGGATAGAGGTTAGAGTTCCAGTGCGGCGCACAGGACTCTGTGTTCCATACGCTGGTCGAATGCGCTGCACGGGCACTACAGAGATTTGAGCTCGAGGCCGTCGTAGAGCCGATCGATTCGCTAGGTAATCTGGTCGAGGCCATGCTGCACATCGACGATCATTGTGGGGCATTATATTCTGCGAGGCAGTAATGTCTGGTAAGGAGGCCGCTGAACGAAAGAGGGACAGTGGTGCGCATGCAACTCACAAGCACCGACGTCAGATATGCGCAAAAATCCCTCCCGTGATTTCATCATAGGGGTCCACCTGCATTTCGGAACGACTGTACCAGAGTCTCCCACACAAGCCGTGCGGCACTTAATCTCGCCGCGACCTAGACCTAGACTTTAGTCTAACCCCTACAAAGGAGCCGGTAGTGTACGAAACGTATTGCCCCTGCTCCAACAATTAAAAAGAGATTGGAGGAAGTGGGCTGTCGTAAGGTAACACTCACTCATCGCACGAAACACGATTAGCATAAGGCTAACCGTTTGACGCCAATGTTCTGTAATAGCATGGTATTACACCGATCGAGCCGGCCCTAAGAGCTGTAATCAAGATAATGATTCCAGCCTGGCTCTTCCAGCAACACTAATATTTTAGGTGTGACAACATTAAGTAATAAACCTCTCTATCCAATATTATTTCACAAATAAAATATAAGTTTTTATTCGAATTCAAATTATCTACTTAAATCATAATTTTTACACTATCATTTTACATAGATTATTAAAACATCATTTATTTATCATTACATGAAAAATCATTACATAAAGAAACGTTGGTCAGTTAATAAATTATTTGCGGTACATTTTAATTGGCAACTGATGGAGTTTATGAAAGATTATAGAAAGACATATTTGTGTCGATCAATCAAATGACAAATAATTACAATCATAGACAATAAAAAATTAGGCCAGCCATTATTTTATCGTTGTCAGCCATTCGCAGTCCACAGATGCACATAGACAGCCGCACGTATTCTTTGTCCAGTCTCTACTAAAAATTAAATAAACTTAACTAAAAGCCAAAGTAAATCTAGATATGTATAAACTAAAACACAACAAACATACTGTGGAGGTGCTGGGATTTGAACCCAGGACTTTCAGCATGCGAAGCAGACACTCTACCACTGAGTTACACCCCCGAGTGACATCGAAGCCCAAAAGTTTTATCCTTTTCGACAGTTTCTAGATAGTAATTGTTTATTGTTATTTTTTTTACATTTTTCTTGCTTAACAGATGATCCACCAGATAACAAATAGTCGCCACAATCGTTCCTGGGAGTCTGAACACTAAGGAATAGTACAACATAGAACAGTAATTACTCTACGCTGATCTTCGCACCCTTTCTCTAAATTAGGTTGGTTTAATAAGAAACAGAGTCGCAATCTTTAGCCTGGCAACTCCCTGCCTTAGTACCGGATTCTAAATCGGTTTCGATTATGGCGAGTACTTCAGTTAGGTGTTCGACTTCCACGCACTTACAGACGACTTGCATAGCCAACCTATACAACCAGGTTTTATAATCACTCTTTCAGTGTTCATGCTGTCCAATAATGGAACATGCTTCCACTGGAAGTAAGGCAAGCCCAATCTGTATCCGCCTTTAATAGACTTGTTAAGGATTACTACCTCAAAGTATAATTTATGTTGTTATTATAGTACGTACCTTTATGCTATATTATATTAAATTAATATATGTGTGTGTGTGTGTGTGTGTAAGAATAAGCCTAAATGGCGCTCTGTTGTTCGTACCTACCCCGCAAGGGACCTGGCGTGAAGTTATGTATGTATGTATGAACTATGCTTTAAGTATTTAATCATGTCTATATAAATCCATATGTATAATAATAATAATATTAATATATACAATATGTAACACTTTTAAAATATTGTGCAGCAAACCCTACCTTAGCTTTGTGCCATATTTCTCTCTCCATCCCAAGGTTGTCTGAAAGAGATCGCTATCAGCGATAAGACCGCTATTTGTACCTAATTCAAGCTGTTCTTGTGTATTATTTCATAAATTTTATTGTACAATAAAGTATATTCTATTCTATACTTATTTACAAATAGGCGATTGGATTCGGAACATGTCAAATAACATTTAACAGTAAGTGTTATAGCCACTTGCGGTCGGACCTTAAGTTTGTCGTGCCTAGCATCTGACTCAGTACGTCGAAGGCATTCTATATTTCGAATACAACCGCACTGCTCGCCAACGACGGGATGTTCACCCCCATTTCCTTGAGCTCCCAAGCTCAACTGCGCAACGGTTCTCTAGAACATTTATTATGCGTATAGAGGTTTTTTAAGAAGGGCGAAAATTTCTTAGAGGTAGGCAATGTGCATAGGGGACGGAAACCACTCTCCGTCAGGTGGGCCGTGTTCTTGCTTGCCTGCTTGAGGCAATTTAAAAAATTCACTTGGAATCTCCATTCTGAGCGATTCCTCGATAATTATTTCTCCCTATATAGGGATCAACGCCACCGCCTATCACTAAGTCCACGCCTTTATTAAACATTCAAAAAGTTGACAGAATTTCCAATTCTTATTGGATAATTCGTGATTTTACTTTTTTTTATAAAAGACAGGTTCAATACACCTGTCGCTCTTGACATTGACGTTGGTTTCCCAAAAGGCACCAATCGCAAAGCGTGTCGACAATCCCGATTATCGATACAGTTATAATCGATTATCCGATAAATCGGTGCGAGTTTTCGATTCGATTATGTGTAATTTTTACAATTTCTATTGCAATTTTAAGCGATAAATCGGTTCTTATTACTTATATTTACGTGACTGACACCCATTTTTTCTATTCGTTGATGGAAAATAAAAGTAGACTCGATTCGACTTCTACGTTTCGATTAGAAAAGGTTTGACGGTTGTTATAATTTTTAGAGTTTTTTTAACCGTTTCTGTGAAATTAAATTTATCATTTAGTCATGTCATCTCTTATTTATCTCACAATCTATTATTATATTTATTTACCTACTAAAGAAGAAACATAAATATTTTTACATATTATAATAATATATTATATTTTAAATAAAATATATTATTATATATTAAACTATGTTTTAACTGTTTTAAGCGAGGTAATATATTTTATTTTATTATTCCGAAGTCTCCTGCCGTATTTTTGCTCCCATCCATTTTAATATTATATAAAATTATTAGAGCTAGGTATACATGCCTAGCAAACAGCAAACGCTGAAGAGCTTCTTGTGCCGCTTCTTATCTTCAAGCCACAACATGTTGCGAAGCGGTGGTAAATTAGATTAAGTTACCATAGAGTAAACAATAACCATAAACAAAATTAAAACTAAATAATTAAAATGAACAAAGTGAGGTAGGCTAAGTAAAACTTTAACAATACAAATTGACACTTGACATCTTTGTCTTCCGTGATCACGGCTACTGAAAAGTGGACGAAATGTCGGAATAATAAAATCGAATATATTACAGCGCTTAAAACCATTAAAACGTATTTTATTATGTATAGGTACTCAAGTCTCGCGTGAACAGGTATCTTCTAGGCAAGCGTGCTCCACCATACACTGCATTTCCAGCTGACGTCAGGCGCAATGCCAGTCAAACGCGAACCTATTCAATGTAAAAAATGAAAAGAATTATAATATTTTGCAAATATGTTGTTTTTTTTTCTATGTTTCACTTGGCACCGACTTGAACATGGCTGACTAGAAGATACTTTTTAGTTATACAGTAACTATGAAATTTATATGATACTATCTCGAACCTATACTAAATTCAAAAAAATGAAAATCGGTTCAGAAACAAAAAGTTATGGCGGAACATACACAATTTTTGATGTTGGTTAATAAAACATGAAATAGCAATAGACGAATTACATGTAGCGCCATCTACTCGTGGAAATTTCAGGAGCAAGAGTTAGGTCTTCTAGGTCAATTTTCACACTTTTTTTCTTTCGTGTTAGAATTAATTCAGTACTTTATTACTGATTTTTAGTTGGTCAAATTAGATATCACGTACAGCGAAACGTAATCACTATTTCTAATTGTCACCGGAATGTTTTTTATTGATACAAATTAATTTCACCGCAGGTGCTAATTTGATAGCATTTACTAATATAATTGAATATCTGTCTGTGATTTAACAATATTTATTATTTATATTACCTTTTAGGTTGTCATTGCGTATTTACTTACAACAAGTCTTTTACCGTCCAGGCCATTCAACTCTGGAATGCACTACCACTAAACATCAAGTAGACACGATCATTACTTTCTTTTAACATTAGTTAAAGATTACTACCTCAAGCTATAGTGTTATTGTTTACTTTTGTATGTAGGTATATAATATAATAGGTGTATTTATTTGTGTATATATATATTACCATATATATTACTGTTTATTAATTAATAAACGAAATTGTTTGTGTTTATTGTACGAGTGCTGGTTTAGCAACTACCGAGTTTTGTTGTCCTTCCTGTACTCCATCCAAAGGTTGATAACAATGATAACGACATATAGATAACGGTGGTAAATAAAGCAAAACTTAATACAACAATTGGTTAATCCAATCATTTCAAGTAATTTATATTAATATTTACATTACAAAAAAATGTACTTAAGTATATAAAACAGAATTTGTAAGGTTTAATTTAATTCGATCCACGATAACTCTGCCGACAAGCTGCGCTGCAGTTTGGCAATGTAATTGTCTGTATGATCTTGCAACGAGGGTACACCTCTCCTCCCGTGGGGCGAGTTACAAACCACCCCACGCAATATCAGTAAGAAGATGCCGGGCGATAATGTAGTCTCCCGGCAGTTGAAGATGCCGATGGGCCACCGCCTGCCAGGGCTAGCAGAGAGGCTAGGCCATTTATCACTGGCCCTGGCATTAAAAGCGAAGGACAGAATACCAAGGGGTTTCAGTGGGTATCCCTAACTATGGTGTGACCATAGCATTTTTAGTTCTGGCTAAAGGTGCTAGTCCTACCCCGATTTGGCAAATCCCACACACCTACCACGATTTCCCCAGTTCACTGCGCAGCTAATGGCCCTCAATTGGGTTTCCCCTTGTCAGAAAAAGAGGATGGTAGCCAGCCAGAAGGGGAAATGTTCTACCACCATCTAGGTGTTGTTTTGTAGCCTCTTACGATACGCCGCTCGGCAATAGGAATTAGTATTCTTACTTAGTCCCAGCACGGATAAAATCTTCCAAATAAAACACAGACAGTATCGTGAGCATAGCTAGTTCGCTAATAAGATTTCCAAAATAAAAAGATACTTGTTAAATAGACATTTAACTTTTATATGAGACGTTTTGGTTTGTTTTTTGCTCTAACTAGATTTCTCAGAAATACTTTCCAGTTAGTGTGTGTAATAACTTGAAAGGAGACTGCCAAATAGATTCAAATTCAAAAGTTTTTATTCAAAACTAGCTGTCCCGGCAGACGTCGTCCTGCCCGGAAAAGCTTCAATCGATATGCCGACAGCAGCGCCACCTACCGGGTCAAATTGTGAACCAACTCAGAAACCTTCTCTGGCGAATGCACAACCACTTTGCTAAAGATCATCACATGATCAAGTGTATAGTTTAAGATTCTATAAAGGACATACAGACAAACATTCATTTTTATATATAAGAAGATAAGTTCCACTGGATAATACTTTATGAAGATCATAAGTTAGTATTTAATTTTACTTCCTATTCTATGTACACCGCTTCGCAACTTGTTATTGCTGTTAAGGGGAAGAAGGGGCAAGAACTCCCCGGTTACACGTCTAGCTAAAAATTGTTTAGTTTGTAGAAACGATAATCTCCCATTAGAGAACGTAGATCTCAAACCTCCTAAATTTAACATTTTTATATCTGGAATACCGTAGGCACCTTGACCCAATTGAAAATAGGGATCGCCTATACTATGGGCATTTGCAAGCTGAGACGTTGTTGGCCTCGAAGAAACTTTGTGACATTTTTTACGAAATAAGCCACATCATAATGCTGTAAGGAAAGCTGGAAGCTTATTCTAAACCTTAGAACTCGCAAGTAAAAGGTTCTTGAGTACCATCACGAGATGCTTCATCTTCTTCATCATTCTTTATATAATTATAGCTCTATATAATTTGCGTATCTAGCTTCTTCTACCAATCAATGTTCACATTTGGACGCAAGCTTCCTAAGTCTGCACCACATATCCGGGTCTCCCGCCTTCCTTAACCAGCCTCTGCCGGTGACTTTACGCAGGCCACAGTCCACTGTATCTAACTAATGTCAAGTATCCATGAATATTCAAATTTTAGAATTAATGTTCAAGCAAAAGCTTCAGATACATTGTAGGTCTTTGCCTGACGACAAACAAGGGAGTTCTTATGGCAACTCGAAAAATAACATTGCTCTATACAATTAATATTTCCAATACAAACAAACAATTCTTTGTTAAAACAATGTATGCAAGTATTGCTCAATTTTAAACAATATTATAATTTTTGTCCAAATTACAATTATTATATTATATACATAATATATTAATTATTATTAGATTGTTTTGTATATACGTATATATATATTACCATTATATTTATATATGTATTAAATTTATAAAATAGTGTAAGTATGTATATTTACATTGTACAGGACTATCTTTTTCTGCTCCACCTACATCGCCAGATTAGTTAAGAATTTCTTTTAACCTAGGTTGCCTGGAAGAGATCGCTTTTAGCGACAAGGCCGCCTGTTGTTTTGCCAAGAAGTATTGTAATTATGCATTTTGTTTCCGTATTTGTTTTTTTTGGTGATCAATAAAGTGCTATCTATCTACAATATTTAATATTATAATTAGTGTTTGTTTGTTATGCACAGCAGAACGTCACTCTTGAACTTCCCAATATGAACTATCTAGTATAGTAGTAGTATTATTTAGGCTATTACTACCCATTTTCTTAAAGAGACCCCCCGCACCACGACAGCATCCGATAGTGAATTTTAAATAGGATCGATCGTTTCTGCCCTACATTCGTGAAGGGACACGTACGATGACCCGACCGTCTCGATTTATTGGTAGGGTGGTGTGTATTATAAATTATCCATATAACTTCCAATGACGATGTTTTGGCAGGATCTAAGAAACAGACGGTTTGATTTCGATTCGGACGTTATTTTTATTATGCTGGAACTTCATCTGCGTTAATGTTAAGGATTTAGGCCGTGGCCGTTTGTGTCATATTTAATGCGATGAAAAATAATGCATAGCCATATAAGTGAGTGCTATTTTTATTTTATTGCATAAGTCCAGCAGACAGGCAGACGGCCCACTTGATGGAAAGCAGTTGCCATCGCCTATGGACAATTGCAAGACCAAAGGTACAAATGCGCTGCTCTCTGAAGGGAGACTGGAACCTGGTCACTAATGCCGGAACACAAATCAAGGTTGTTATGGCGACATACTATAGACCAGGGGTGGTAGCCATTCAGTCGGGCAAATACCCTATCACCTGGCTGTGGATTGTTTTGTCACACACGTTCTCTGCCAATATTTAACGTCATTCACAACGTAGTATCTCAAGTAACGCATTAAACGAATCGCCATAGCTGCTTGGAACGGTCTATTTCTTTAACGTTATACCATATGGAGACCTTTCCAATGCAAAATGTCTTTGCTTGCATTTTAAGTTTTGGCTGGAAAAATTTAGGTTTACGATGCTGCAAGGTACTGGTATTTATAGGATGGAGAAACCTGGTTTTACAAATTAATATTGGTATTTTAGGCATTTTTCAGGCACATTTTAGTAGTGCTTTTTTCACTTAACGTGGACGATTAAACCACTGATTTCTTTTATTGCTAGAGAACAGCAGGAAACAAAGCACCATGGTGGAAAGTGGCTACCATCGCTAATGTACATTAGCATCTACAGGAATATAACCGACGTCCTATCGACCTCAAAGCAATTTTGTGTCACGTACACTGAGGAGAGAAGAGAGAGATACTTAACTTTAATAAGATATAAAAAATAAGATATGTATTTCAGTGATACAGTTGCCTGCATAACTAACCAATTTGAATGAATAAAAATAATTATTTTTAGTGGAATTTATTTATACAGACAAAGAAGCTGGTGCGAGAGAGTAAATGTGTAATGTTAAGTAAACTTAGAAACGTCATAGACTACCCCCCAAAACTCCTCCAATCAACAAAAAGATAACAATCTCAAACCAACATAATCTTAACATGTTCAACATAAACAATGCATAACATTCACTTAAGTACAAACATGTTCAAGTTTAGCCGAGAGTTATCTGTCGTTTACCCCAGAATTAGGGTACCAAACACACATTAAGATGGCAACCCAGATACTTCGATATAAATTAAGATATTCTAATTTTAATTGCTGGCTGAGTTAGACGACTTTTTGTTGCCAAGTTTTCGGCATTTGCAGATTTATTGTGATATTTTTATATCATTAATAATTTAAAAATTCTTTCTTCTTTCTTTCTTTCTTTCAAAATAAAATGGAATTTTGTGCTATATCTAAAGCCTACCAGTATTTCTAAATTGTGTTAATTTCATTAAGTAATTTTTCAAAAGCGTCCGCTTTGGGCCCCAATTTTCCAAGTCAATGCAGAATTGCTTTAAGATTTTATTGTTATAGTTTTCTTAGTTTTGTTTCAACTAAAATATGTTTTGACTTTGTAAATGTTTGTTGATGTAAAGATTTTTCTACATTTGAATTTTCAAAAATCAAAATTGAGGTTATTTGAAGACTTCTCTGTGTACGAGTGTTACAATAAATTTTTTCATGTACTAATAAAGCTAAATATAACAGATGTAGAAATCTTGTAACTTTATATTTATACATGTGGTATAAATTGTGCGTAAATATTAAAAACGGAGTTCGAAGGACAGTTGAAATGCCATCAAGAACCAATTTCATCAAATCGTATATTAAAAGAAATATCTATACTAATATTATAAAGAGGTAAAGTTTGTGACGTAGGGAGTCATCTCTGGATCTACTGAACCGATGTTGAAACTTCTTTCACCAGTGGAAAGCTTCATTAGTCCTGATTGACATAGAATATTATATATATAGTATATTATATATATTATATTGTGATTAATAATAAGTATTTTTATTTATTTTTGTGCCCAGCGAAGTGGGCACGGGTCTGCTAGTTTATTATATTTTTTATATGCGAAAACGATTCGCACATAATCTATTTATTTATTATTAAATTTTTATCTGCATTAGCCTTCTAATATACTGGCAACACTTTACCCTGCATATGGGAGCAAATTAAACCGGAATTTGTATAATAACGCAGATATACTTGTAAATAAATTAATAAAGCAACCCCTTTGCTAAGGGGTTAAGATTTAAACGACACAGATAACATCATAAACCCTTTAGCTGCTTACCGTTTTGCACTTTCTCTTTGTGGGTTAAACTGATACACACAACGTAGGAGAACGATTGTATGATCGAAGCGTTATTTCCGGTTGAGTACTATTCATCTACTTTAAAATTTCTTATTATTAAAATATTAAACCTAGGGTTTCGAAGTAGAGATCGAAGGAGAGACGGCCTCTGTGGTTGAACGGCTCTGTCTCTCCAACACAGAGGCTCTAGGTTCAAACCTTCCTGGCATGATACATTTCGGAAAGGAATTTTCTCTGTTATTTACGGGATGGTCTCTTGTATAATGACCCATAATACAAGCGTATACTTGCTTAACTTGGGAATATACAACAAGTGTGGTGTTTGTGTGCCAAAATAAAAAATAAATAAATATTAAAAATTGGAGATGGAAAATAAAGTATGGATCTATCATCATGGTCCTTTGTTTTATGATAAATTGTTACGCGTTTAGTCACTAAGAAGCCTAATATTGTTACGTGCGAGCGGGGGTACGCACTTATGGATTGGAAGAAAACACCAGTTTTTAATTTAAAAGCTTTTATTGACTTACAAAGCCGCGCGCAGTACCTCCCTGTAGGGTTGCTGTCCTTAAACACACGACCAACGATGCACAGTCCCGACGATAAGTTGTCACACCCTCAATACCGTCGCCGATATTGCGTAGACCACCTCCGATATTATCGCGTGTAGCTCGCCTCTGGTTCCTCTCTCGAACTACGCTACACACTTCCTTCACGTATCTATCCACCAAACTTGTCACTAAATTCACCACTTGATTCGTCTCTGTACTCTATTAATCTTCTCTAACAACTCTTTAGTATCGCACTTGTTGCTTCACCGTCTTGGACTGACTCAACTTTAAACTCTAAACTTTCAACTCTAAACTGCCCGGTAGGCGCGCCTTACGCTGTTTATATACCCGGAAGAATTTTCTAGAATCCATCTATCTATCTCTGTCTTTTCTTTCCCGAACCTTCTGTTCGGGAACTTTCGTTTATACATCTATCCCTTTCTAACATATATCTATCTCTTTCTTTCTTTCGTCGTCTATATCTTTCTAACATCTATCTTTCTCTTTCTTTCTTTCGTCGTCTATATCTTTTTAACATCTATCTATCTCTTTCTTTCGTTTATCGTCTATCCTTTTCTGAATATATCCGTCCTTGTCTTTGCCTTCCAGAAATTTCTAGTTCTTTCTAAAAGTTCTAAAACTGGTTTACGCTGCAGGCCAGTTCCACTCTCGGTCGCCACAATATTAAACATTGATGCAGTCGAGGATGGGGCAGCCTTAAAAAATAAATTATAACAAATAATAATAATAATAATTTTTATTGCTCAAAAGTCAAATTTAAATTATTTATGTTACCTACTGGTCCCAAACTATACGAACCCTGTATTTTGAAGACCAATACCGATGTTTATAGCCACAGCGGGCAAACACGCACTGTGTGTGTTTGCGTATTTTCGTATCACGCTATTCACACGAAACTTGAAGTTATGCAAATTGTCATTTTCCAGAAACACAGATTCTGGGAGCACATTTCACAGCTTTGCCGTGCGCAGAAGGAACATGGAAGTAAAACATCTCGTTCGCACTGGCAATGTTTCCATTGTGAACCGATGACGTTGACTAGATATTGTAGCGTTAAATACCAGTTGTGTTCGGAAAGTCTGCTTCCGAACCTCGGTTCTGCTTTCCTACTTTATCCTCTCCACTTCGAGATTATTGTCACGCACGTCATCTTTAGCAAACATTTCTTGAATCAAACATTAACTCTTTATTGTAGACCAATACAAAAAATTAACGTAGCGACTAAAACTATGTCTTATTATGGACAAAGTTCGGTCCTATCGCTAAAAAGCCATCTGTACAAGGCAACCCTAGGAATGATTTCGAGATTATAATGACGACGGTGGTATACATAATATATGGTACAATTACTTACAGTCTAGTAATGTGTTCACGTTTTACTGACATTACGCCTGATGTCAGGCGGAAATGTAAGGCGGAGCACGCTTACCCAGAAGATACCTGTTCACGCGAGACTTAAAGACACCTAGATTATATTCTTCAGGAAAAACAGACGACGGTAAAGAGTTCCACTCTTCAGCGGTGCGTATGATGAAAGTGGAAGCATAGCGTTTCGTCCGCTTCGTTGGTATTGCCATCATATATCGGTGGCGTGACTACGTACGTCTGCTTGTCTGGTGGTAAAATGGTGAGGGAGGAACCAATTCATGTAGTTCCGTGACATATGCCCCGAAGTGTATCTTATAGGATACCGACAAACTAGCGACTTGTATATAGAGTTTGACTCTATCTCTCCTACCGATATGTATGACTCATTTGATTTGTTCCTCAGAAGACAATGATGAAGGACAATATGTATACCTAAGGCCTTACCAAAACAAAAGGCGCCTTAAAAGTAATACCTCTAGAAACAAGCGGATATGAGTTTTGGGAGTTAAGAGTTGGTTCATCCTACATTCAAAGCACGTTGAACGAACCCCCTTGTTTAAGGTGGATTTAGACGATACTATATACAAGGTATAAGATTATCAAGTTTACTGAACAATAGTCTGAAATTCTGAATGAACACAACGGGAAAATTGATTGACATATAAAAACTAAATCGTTTGTAATATTTATTTATAATTTTTTAAAGGTTTTTGTTTCTGTAATATACATGTGTTTTTTTTAACAACTCTACGGACTCGAGTTTAATTTATAGAATTTAAACACGCTTATTAGTTTTTTTGGTTCTTGTGTGTGACATTAATTTAGTGATTTTTCTGTTGTACCTTTCAATAAGTTATTATATTAATTTATTCTAATTTTAATACTGTGTAGCTGTTACATGCTGGTGTTGTGAGGAAGTGCATATGCAGTGTGGGCCTTATGTCTATACCTATATATATTATCCTATCTAGTGCCATATATTCATGATGTTAGAGATATAAACATGTCGGTTAGTATAAATCGCCTGTTTTCTTTATCACGTTGTATAAGTATTTAAATATTTATGGTTTACTACGAAGTTAGCAAACTGTTTGCCTTTTAATAGAGGATATTGAATTTTTTTGACAATAATTTTTTGTTATATTTTATTGAATTGAAAGAGAGAAAAACAAAATTATTTTAATTGTGAAAAAAGATTTCATAAGTACCTTTTTAACTGCATTTTCGTTTTTTTTATTTTGTTGTAGAAAATCCAACTTTTGTTATTTGTAAGTATGTCTATTAGTTATTTAGATAATATAAAATACTTTAAACACAAATTTGTTCTTGAAAATAATCCATCATTTAAGAATCACCGAGAGGTAAAGTTTGTGAGTTGGTTTGTAGGAAGTAATCTCTTGAAATAATGAACCGATTTTGAAAATTCTTTCACCAGTAGAAAGGTACATTATTCTTGAGTTACATAGGCTATTACTATTTATTTAATAGGCTCAGCGAAATTTGCACGGGTTAGTTAGTGACAAATAAGCAGTTAAAAAGTCACATATTAAATCTTTTTAACAATTAAATTCATTTATTTTTTAAAGATGACAATGTATCATTTTTATCGAAATTAAAAGTCAGAAATGAACCATCTATTTTGGCCATTACAGATAGCAAGCGTCATGAAGTACCTAAACACGTTATCTAAAAGGTTACCTATGTCTTATACTAATATATAAAGCTGAAGAGTTTGTTCGTTTGAACGCGCTAATCTCAGGAACTACTGGTCTGATTTGAAAAAATCTTTCAGTGTTAGATAACCCATTTATCGAGGAAGGCTATAGGCTGTATATCATCACGCTAAGACTAATAGGAGTGGAGTACTTATAAACAATGTTTCAAAATCTAGAGGTTTTTTTTTACTTACTTTTTTAACTATTCCACGGGGACGAAGTTGCGGGCAGCAGCTAGTAATATATTTAAAGAGCGATTACTCGACCTTCGAATTTAAAATGTTAATTTGTACTTTGTATACAAATGGTACCAAAATTAACAACTAAATGGGAGGTGTCCACAACTCTTTATGTCGCGATTGAATGTTAATCTGTCAGAAGGAAAATTCCATATATCGCCTCTTTGCTTCAATAATGTTACCTTGAAAATTGGAACTTTAGAAGAGATTTTTAACTATCAAAGAATAAATGCATCGAAACGAATAACATGGCATCTTTCAAAATACATTATAGATTGACAGAAACAAAGTTATTCCTTCCCATACAACTATTTTCTGAAGGTTAAAAAAACCCTTATCTAAAATTTCCATTTTCAAGGTTGAGCGGGTTAAGCCTTAGCCGGCCTAACTCACTGCAACGCAGAGGTTCCGGGTTCGTTTCCTTGTATAGTAAATTTCTGAAAAGTATTTTCTCCGTTATTTACCATGGTCAGATAGACACCCATGTCTGGGATCGGCCCCAGAGTGGTCCCTTGTATATTACCTATAACACAAGCGTAACTTGCTTAATTTGGGGATATACAATGTGTGTGTTTATCTGCTGATTATTATTATAAAAAAGGTCTCTTTATACCACGTGGTGTAATAATCGGTTAAGCTACTATGACTTTCTTCCCTGCCCTAAACCGTTTAAAGCAACATTCCTATAATTCGAGCAAATTGCCCTTGGCGCTTCTAAAAACCGATTACATTAGCACCTCCCTACATTTTTCCCGCTCGGTTGCCTCCCTGTATTCTTTATTTTTAAAGTAATAAGGGTAAGCACATTTTTTTCGAAACCTAATAACGCAAGAGTCATTTTTCAATTGGTCTTGTTAATATAACTCGCACCTTTCAAGTTCCTTGGATGGTATAATGCCACATGGGAATTTATTCTAAATTCTCTTTTTTGTTTTTTTCTTCTCTTTTTTGTTCTAAATTTCTCGATAGCTCAATAACTTCCAACGTCAATGTAAACATTGATGAAAGAGTTTTTTTGAAGGGATTACTTCTTATGGGAGGAAAAACCGCGTCGTTACGTAACGTGTTACGGCGCCAATCTGTCTGGCTTCCTTTCTCTGACGCAAGTTATCACTCTCTCGGGCGTCCCAAGATGCACAATTTTTTTTTCGACCTCAACAAATTTATATTTTTAATCATTCCATACATAGACAGGTAGACGGCCCACCTATGCACATTTGTAATACTATATAATGGCTACCAACGTACTGACACTCTCTAAAGGGGATCTGAAACCTGGCCACTAATGCCAGAACATAACTCAAGGTTGTTGTGCTGGCACACTATAGACCAAGGTGGTAGCCATCTAGACGAGCAAATAACTTACCACCGGACTGTGGGTTGTTTTATGGCCTCTTACGACTAGCCGACCGGCCGTAGGAACTTTTTTTTAAATTTGTTGTTCAATTAAGTGACTTTTTTTCTGTGTTACATTTTCTCACTAGTAAGCTGAAAAGTGTTTATAAAGCATATAAATAACCATTAAAATACAAAATTAAACAAAACATCATATAAAAGTCTTTGTCTATATCATAAGAGGCTGGGAACAAAACAGCCTGCGTTTCTCCGTGATCTAGCCCGATATGAAGCGGAGATATGGTCTGATAGAGCACGCATAGGTACACAGAATGTACCTATTCACACTGGACTTGGGTTAGGTACACCTAGGTTGTAAGTATCGGAAAAGACAAACTCCGCCAATGAGTTCCACTCTTTTGCGGTGGGCATGATGAAGGTTAAAGCGTAAGATTAAGCCCCATTAAAAAAAACTGTTTTTGATTAGGATAATATTTATTTATCTTAATATACATTAAATTATGTTGTTACGAGATAAAAGTGTGACGAGATAAAAATTTATCTTTCGCATTATTCTACGTTTGTAGAAAAAACGACACTAACAATAGAAAAAATAAAATGTTGACTATAGCTAACTTCAGGGTGTCGGTTTTTCGTGACGGTGTGCGCGCGCATCGTAAAAATTACTCTCATCATTTTTCCCTAACGCGCCAAAAGAAGTATAACTTCAAAAATGATATATAAAACTTTAGTAATTCATCTAAAAGGGTAGCAATTAAAGAACTTTATGATATTGTTATACCTTGTTATTTTATTAAATAATAAAATATTATATAATACCAGCTTAGAAACGTCCCACTACTGGGCTCGGGCCTTTGAATCATCGGTTACTTCGATGTACAGGTTCTTCATTGTTACCACGAGGTAATTGTAGCAATATACATTAAAAAAATTGCATAACACCGACCACTACTCAACAATTTGCATGCATTTTTTTATCTTCGTAGTACTTAATCTCCCTTTTTCCCTTTCTCTTCTAACGTACTAAAGTCAAAATTCTTTTACAGTTTTTTTTCTGCATTTGTAATGAAGCGGATACAGTATTTTCAGTTTAGTGACTTTTACACAAGTTTTTTTTTAATACTGGGAATCCGGCAGAAACTTTTTCGGGACCACTTTGTAGTTGTTCGGGTGCAGAAAAATTAGCTTAAATTTCAAATTCAAAAGTTTTTATTCAAAATAAGTTCCACTGGAGAACACTTTTTGAAGGTCATACATATAGGTTAAAATTAAAATTGTACTGCCTAGTCTATGTACACCGCTTCGCAACGTGTTATTGCTGTTAAGGAGAAGAAGCGGCAAGAAACTCCCCAGCAACACGTCTAGCTAAAAATTGTTTTTCTTTATATTTGTTGTTCTATTTATATTTAAGATCTTTTTTTTTAATTTTATACAGAACATTATTATTCCTTATTCTGACACAGTTTTCACTTAAACTTATTCTTTATTAAATGCTGCGATACTTTGTGCCCTGGGAATCCCGCGGGAATTTCAAGTCAAGCGCCGACTAAGTCGCGGGCAAAACCTAGTGTTTTTATAAGGTTTCTGTTCTTGTTATTTGGAACTAGGGAATACTAAAAATTAGGAATTAAATAAATGATTTTAATATTACTGTTGGTAGACCGCTCAATGGTTTCTTTCTTTTTACATCAACCCTTGAAGTGTCATAAATGTTAGTTGTTTCGGAAGTTCGAAAAGTGGATGTCAGTGACGTGTTGACAGACGTCAGAAAATTGTCCGACCCACAAATTCACGCTTCAACTAATTTAAGCGTAGATCTACGAAAGAATAGAAGGGACGTTACAGTGTTTATTTTGAGACGAGTTCATTTTTATACCAATAAATATAAATCACATGGACTGTTTCTGATTTCTAAGTATATACCAAAATTTAAGTAAAGTTTGGTATTTATACATGTCATGATTATTTCTAGATCTTTTTGTCTAATTGTCGTGTATTATTTTTATATAGACATCCTCATAGAGTTTTTTGAAGTTATACTTCTTTAGGCGCGTTAGAGAAAAATGATGAGAGTAAATTTTTACGATGCGCGCGCACACCTTCACACTAAAAACCTACACCATGAAGTTAGCTATAGTCAACCGACACCTTGAAGTTAGCTAAAGTCAACATTTTAGTTTTTCTATTCTTAGTGTCGTTTTTTATCTTGTTAGGCCAAAGAAGTATAACTTCTAACGCGTGAACATAAGTACAAACACAGTTTTTATGTAGTTCCGCTTATGTAATTATTAACGTTGAAACAACCTAAGGACCTACCTAGATCCTAACCTAGCTCCTATATATTTCACATATATTTAAGTTTATTCTTTATTTATCCCCACTATCACAAGTACCTACATAATAATATAACGTTATGGAAATAGGTTAATTTCTAATATATTTCTGTCTCTTTACTTTGATATATTAATGTGGATTTCAGACATGATGCTGTTATACACATTTATTACGAACTATAGTAGAATTATTTTGTCCGTGCAGTTTGGGTCATAATATATATAATATATAAAAACTAAATAAAAACTCATTCTTATCAAAGAAAGATTATCAATCTTATAAAAATCATTATTATCTTTTTGGCTTTTAATTTTAAACTTAGATATAAGTATTTATATTGATTTTTAATATAACTAGTTATATTCTAAACTTTTGTACTTATAGTTTTTTTTAACATAGATACCTAATTAATAATTTATTATAAGTCATTATTATTCTTATTTTAATAAATATCTATATTTTTTTTTTCATTTTTATAACTAACCCACAAAATGACAAAACTAAATACACTATCGGTAACGCTTATCGACAACAATAATGCGCATCACTATGCCCGCCCATAAGGCCCGTGAGTGGAAGAGAGAGCGAAATACTCGCTTTATTTTATGACCCAAACTGCACGGACAAAATAAATCTACTATAGTTATGCTTGTAACTTCGTTTAAGCGTGACCGAGACTTTATATCCATTTCTTCTAAATTCTGAAAGTTATCGAAACAACATGAAAATTAAAAAAAAAACTGTTTTAATTCTTAAAATTTACACTGTAATCCGTTGAGTAGTATAGCAAATTAGAAACAAACTTTTAGACTGATAAACAGGTAAACATTTTAAAAACAGTTATTAATTATTAGACATCGCATAAACAATAATTATTTCTTAAATTTATAGCATTTATTTAAAAATTACCGACTTCAATTTCATAACTACAGAAAATGGTATTTCTAATCAATTTGTAGTTCTATATACCACCCCACAGTTAGCATAACAAGAGCAATCTTGTGGGTGACTTTAAACGTAATAGAAAAAAATAAGTTTAAAAAATTGTAAGCGTTTTTAAACATGACTTTTCCATTATTGAAAGCCACAAACAGACTTTAAATGAGATCAATTTTTTATTTATTTATACTTCTGCTTTCAGAATTTCTATCACTTTCAAAACAGATCGGAGTAAACGAATTCGTTTTGAGGTAACCGTGAAGGACATCGCATCGTGAGAAAACAATCGCAGCAAGATTACCAATGCGTAAAACTCGCTAAGCCGTCTTGGCTTGTAAGCATGACGGCTGTACGCTCTCCTGAAATTGGACATTGATAATATTATGGACTGATATTAATGCATGAATTATTTATTATTGAAATACGATAAATCAAGGTCTAGTCTAGAAGGAAAAATACTAGAAATAACATAATCTTGAGACCTTTATTCCTTATTTTATCTTTACTTTTTTTTGTTTAGGGCACGAGAACTCGGGAATGAGTCGTAACAGAGACGTCTAAGTAAAGTGACAATGGACACTTTCTTAGATATAATTTATTTTGTAGAATATTATGTTCAAAATTAAATTACTTATTAGTCTATAGGCTAGATTATAATATTGTAAAGATTGATTGTAAAGTAATTAAAAATTACTTACTGTGTAAAATTATATTTCTTAAGTAATTTTTTATTTATCTGTAAATCCATTCTGACTTTAGTGTATTTTTTTTAATGCAGGAGTTCAGCAGACAGGCAGACGGCCCACTTGATAGAAAGCGGTCACTATCAACTATGGACCAACGCCAACGCTACAAATGCGCTGCTGCTCTATATAATAAATATTGTACCTAATATAAATTAATTAATCTGCATATAACGACTTATAACCCAAGCCCCATCATAAAGAAAACATTAGTCATAGCACAACAAAAGAAGTACCTATTATATGCGTACGGCCAGTTTCAATTCAAAAATAAAAATAGTTGTTCGAATTTCAAACAGTGTTCGTTTTTCAAACGTTAAAGGCGGGCATAGATAAATGATTCAGAGCGGTAGCGACCAAACATTTTTCAACTAACTTTTCCTTCCTAACAGGTTACTACCAAACTTGGATCAAAGGAATCCATCAACGCCTTATAAAGCGGTGTCAAAGCACCTAATTCAGTCGTAGCTCTGCACTATTCAGATTTCCCGACGGATCTTTCGCGCGAGAGCGAGATGGATATAGAACTTTCACGCAGGAGAGAAAAGGATAAGTAGTGGTCACGGGCACGGTTTAGATGATTGGTGTACGTGAGGTGTCGACCGCGCCTCTACGTGACTTTAGAGCTTGATACGTGTGAGGATCGATCGGTTTTGATACTTATTGACACTGATAGAATTATTTAGAAACAATATCACATAACCAATCAAATATAGTTGCAAACAAGAATTTAAAATCTAATTAAATGTATATAATTAGCCCGGAATTACACCTGTGAGTTTTACTCGCATAACATCTAAAGGCTAAGTATAGTCAACAAATCCCAAGTCTCGTAATGATAAACCCTAGTGCATGCTTACCCTTAGAGGCTTTTTTTATGCGGGGATTTGCATTTTGCACACTACCTTGTCCTTTGCTAGGGATTAGACCGAAGCGATGAGAGGTAACTAAAGGTCACTGAAGATAGCGCAGCCACCAGAGTCAATCGCCGCATATGTGGAGACTCAGCAAGGTACCTCCTCTATGAGAGAAAGCTCACCCATAGGCCAATACTCCACTAAAACCACCATCCTCCCATGTGCCCCGCACTTATGGTAGGAAGAGCGTGAGACATAGAACGTAGTTACGCCCACGCTGATCCTAGCGCATCAGTGCTTGAGAATGTCCCAGGATGCAGTGCAGGCTCACTTCGTCAACAGGGGGATGACTCCTCCACTCCCCAGATGTTCGAGGGCCCCTGATCGTTAGAGGCTTACACTCACCTTAAGCAACCAAAAGCAGATGTACAGGGCGAATTACAATATTTTTCTGCATTTAATACAATGACAAGATTACTTCATTAAGATTGAACAATATTGCTTAATTTATAAATTTTTTAAATATATTCTAATATGACTAAATACATATCTATGTATATATCACGAAACGAACAATTGGCTTAAAACTATAGCTATAACAGTAATTAACATTCATGCTAATTCTGAAAGGGAGGAATGTCAATCACAAAATGTATAATAGGTATGTATCAACTGTCTCAGTATACATTATTTATAATATACCTAATATAAACCTAATACATCATTATATTACGTCTAATATGTTAAATCTTGTATATACCCTGAATAGCATTGATTACTTATATCTGGAGTATATTATAAGTAATTAATCATGTTAAATATTTAAAAATCAGCATTCCATAGTATCAAGAAAATAAGTGCAAGTATCGTAACAAATTGGTAGGCGTTAAGTTTACAAGCATCAAGGTATGCGCTTCAACTACTGTCTAGTCTAAGATCATGTTCCGTTCATTCATTGTTTTCATTTCACGATCATCTTAAATCCCGCTTGCAACAGTAGCTTGCCTTTAAGACTTTGAGGTCTGCTTTGGCCATTAGCTTAGTGATTAGCGCACTAGCGTCCCAAAATCAAAGGCGCGAGTTCGAAGCTTGGCAGGAAAAGCATGCTCCACTTAGGCAGTTTTCTAACCTAATATCATTAAAATTACCACGAACCAACGACTCGGAATGGAAGGAAAACTTTGTACTGAAACCAGCATATCGAGATGTCCAACCTGCTGATCTGCCTTGGACAAATATGGCGGGTGTACCGTCCGTTATTAATATTATTTGGCCATTTCTCCTTCAACTGTAGAGTTCCCGTATAGGTAAAGTCTCCTTAAGTTATTGTAATTTGTCACAATAGCAGCTTCAAGTTTGATTTGAGGATGAAGTACGCTTACCAAGAAGATTAAGTATTGTTCATAAAGACATCCAGATCGTATGTATACAGGATTATGAATGTTTCCTTATGCATGAGTGATTATATTATAGGATAGTGTAATTAAGTGTGTATCCGAAGCGAAACCGTGTGAAATGTGTGAGTGAGAAAATTAGATGATCAATGAAAGAAAAGATAAATAATAGACGATGGAACGAAAAGGCAAGACACAAAGGGTAGAAGCGTGGATTCAAGAGTTACGAAGTTTAGATGATGTTAGTATAATTAAGATATGACGAGGGCTTCATAACAAATGGGCGTACAGACAAAAATGCAGTTTTACACAAAGGACAAAATTGTAAATAAAATCGATTGTATAAGGCTGAAACTTGGAATACCCTTCTTTTAAGGTACACTTGCATATTGGTAAGACTTCCTGAATTGTAATGTGCATAGTTAAGTTAGCAACTAAAATGTAATATTACTAAAGTAAGCAACAAAAAAAATTGCATTTTTGCGTATACGCCTATATGTAATGAAGCCCTCGATATGTTTTGGAAGATATAAAGAAGATTTGTTTATTTCAAATATAATAGTAGTAAAACATTGCCCAACTGTCTGGAGGGAGTAAAAATTGAATAAGTCCAATGCGACTTGCATTTGACGCGTACAAAATAAGCCCACGCTCGCCATACCGTTACAGCACGCACGAGTGGCTTACAGAGATCAACTCGCGAAGTCTTTGATATTTTTTCTCTTACATGACGCAAATGTGCCACGTATTTGAGGGGATCGAATTGCTATTTCTGAATATTCCACTTTTTATAGCTTAAGTACCACAGACAAGTAGATTGTCCACCTGATAAAAAGCGGTCACCGCTAGCATATCTGCATACGTTTGCAACACCAGATATGTCACCAACGCGCTGCCAGCCTTGAAGAAATCTTATAGAAATCTTATTACACCCTTTTCAAAAGCCCTATATAGCGTTATGGAAAACCTCAGCTAGGAACTCATTCCAAACCCCCACGCTTCGCAAAGGTTCTTGGGTTGGTTGGGGTGGTTCTGCGCACATAAGAAAAGCGACTCAAGAAAGTGAGGACGAACACCTCTATCTTTTCACGGTCTTGGAAACTATATTAGGATCATGCAGGAAACATAGGTATCTCAAGCGCATAGCCGCAAGGAAGATTCGACCAAAAATAAAGAAATAATGATGATAATTCGTCGAAAATCGAAAGATTGTGGGTAAGCTTACTTGGCGAGAGCAAAGTACGTCGCTAGCCTTGACTTGGCGATCTACGATAAATAAAGCATGAGAGTGGAGTAATACACAACAAACTGAACGGCGACCAGCAGCTATACGTCCGAGATATCTCTGAAATAAAAGATAATGTAGTTTGACCTACGTGAGATTCAGGCTTAAATATATAAATAGCAGGACATATCGCTGTAATGGCAATGCTATAGTTTCAATTCAGCAAAAATTGTAATATAAGAATATTCATGGCACTCTAGTCGCTTCCTGACCGCTCCCCGAGTCGTATACTATTGTGGAATTAAGTTTAGTTATTTCATCAAAACATTTATTTCATTTTTATCTCCACCTACCCGACACGCACGCAGAATTGGGAGTCAGAAAGAAATCATTGATACATACATAACTTCACGCCAGGTCCCTAGCGGGGTAGGCACGAACAACCATTCAGGCTTATTCTTACACACCTCACTTGCTTCTTTGACATTCATAGGCTCTTGTCATGCACGCTCGTCTTTTCTTAAGGTTCCTGACATCACCTTTTGCTAGTACACGATCAATTTGATCATAGAAGGTGTGTCGTGGCCTTCCGCGACTTCTGCATCCAACCACTTTTGCATTGTATATCTGGTCATTCTTTCATCATACATTCTTTCCACATGCCCGAAATCATTGATAACCATTATAAACCTAATAGCAATCGAAACATGAAGAATGGTAACCCACCAATGTTCACACGTGAACAGTGATGACATTCCATAATTCTAACAGAAAAAGAGAGATTAACGAACACAGATTTATAAAGCTACCAATTAATAAGCAAACTAGCAATATACCTACTTGATTACTGTGACACTTGAAAAGATCAGAGTTTTAATAGTTACGCAATAAATAGCTAATATATTTTTTGTCTGAAGTACCTACTCGTGCTAGTTCGGTAGCTATTGTTATGCTTTAAATTCGTGTGACGGGTGTAAGATAGACCATCACGTTGTTTGCGTGTAATAAAGAAATTCCTGACAGACCGTTTTACAATTTGGAAATTAAAATAGTGTTACTGACTATGACGAAAAAACAGTGCCGTAAATAGCCTTTTATGCGCCCTATGCGAGCTTCTATAACTGCACCCCTTGTTTTTTTACATATTATAGGAACCCTAGCTAGAGCAAACCTATATAGGCCAGGCCTACTATATTTAATTCAGGCTGATAAAATTACGCTCCAGAACTTTGGTGTTGGTGGACCAATTATATTTATATTATTATCGTTTATCCGTGCAGGAACGGAGAAAGAATACAGTTTCCTGCGGCATGTCGTAAGAGGCGACAAAACAACCCACAGCCAGGTGGTAAGGCATTTGCCCGACTGGATCGCTACCACCCCTGGTCTAGAGTATGCCGCCACAACAACCTGTGTTCCGGCATTAGTGACCAGGTTCCAGTCTCCCTTAAGAGAGCAGCAGCGCATTTGTAGCACTTTTGGTGCTGCAAATGTCCATAGGCGATGGTAACGGCTTTCCATCAAGTGGGCCGTCTGCCTGTCTGCTGAACTCCTGCAATAAAAAAACTAACATTTTATAAGAAAAATCATTTTTTTTTAAAGAACTAGAACACAAATACCACCGTGCGCTGCGAAAAGAAAATGAGCGCGATGTTTTGTCTAATTTAACAGACGTTTTTGATGCTACTGGCATGTAGGTACGTATGTGTTGGAATCGAGGACTAGGGCCGCAGCGGGAACTATCAGGAGCAAACGAAGTCCTGCCTCGTCTGGCCATTCTTGCGCCCCCATAGTCTTCGCCCCGTGCCTGGGCACTGGTGGCACCGCCCTATTTACGGCACTGCGAACAAAATAGGTAAACCAAGCCCCGAGTTCTCCGAGTGAAGTCGGCTAAAGGTTGATAACAATGCAGTGCTTTACGAGAATTTAGTATTAAGGCTAATCCAGCTACTGACTTCAAATTCCAAGGTGCCAGTGCTGACTTCATACTGGCATCGTGTAAGTTGTTCGTTCTAACTTTATTTAATTAAAAATTACACAATACATATTGCTAGGTAATTATTATTACTATTAAATTATGAATTATTTTATGAAATCTTGATAAATTATTTAGGATAAGCCATTTAAACAAATTGTGCTCTTTACGTGGTTTGTTTATTACAACAACGTCAAGTCAATCACAATATTAAAAGTAAATACAAACAATATATGTAAAAGAGTTTCTAATGCCTAACACCCCTCTTCGATATTAAATTCCTTTTAACATTTAACATATAAACATAACATAATAACTTTCCCTTGTAACACGTAACATTAAAACATACAGTCTATACTTTCTTTCAACATATTGTTACATGCCGACAAAAAGTGAATGCACAACTCCCTACCATACATATTATCAGCCTTTTTCCTATGGGGGTAGGCAGATACTATAGATCTCCACTTGCGACGATCATGACAAACAACTTTCGCTTCATCTACTTTCATTAACCTCTTCATACATGCACGTTTATTTGATATACCTGACCTCGTTTTAACATTTCTGTTATTTGATCATGGTGTGTACGCCGTGGTCTACCGTTACCAACTCTACCATTAACAATACTGTCATACACTTGTTTTGTGATTCTATTTTCATCCATCCTCTCTACATGCCCAAACCATCTTAACATTCCTTTTTCAACTCTTGTTATTACATCTTCTTTCCATCCACAACGTTCCCTTATTACACTATTCCGTATCATATCATTCATGCTTACCTCACATATACTTCTCAAAGCTCTCATTTCAACTGCATTCAACATTTATTCCACTTTCATGCTTCTTCTGCCACACCCAACTTTCACTGCCGTACATAAGTGTTGGCATCAACACCCTTTGATGGACAGCCAAACGTACCTTTACAGACACTTTTTGGCTTTTCATAAAAGAGTTTAGCGCTCCATTCTCCTTATTACCTGCAGTTACTCTTCTTATTACCATAAACCTGTTTTATTACCTTTCCCGCATTTCGACTTCTTTTGTTAATTTTGTGTTTAAAATTTGTAATTAAGAAAAACATTCTATTGTTATCGTACTTGTTTTATGGCAGTCATTAGGCAGGTGTGTTGAACTAATTCTTGGAAATTATTGTTTTGCGTCGAGGCATATTGTATTTGTACAGGATAAAAGGAAAGCCCGAACGGAGGGGTGAGAAGTCAAGCGACGATTACGACGAGCAAGACGTGTGTAGAACATTCGATAAGCGATATAGTGACGGACTTTGGGCGTGTTATTGAATCGTGCAGTCTGTACTGGTTGCGTCCAATTATATTTGTACCTGTGTTGTACGTGTTTGTATAGTCCTAATAAATTCTATAGTAATTCCAACAGCATTTTAATTCGAGTCCTATATATAGCTCGTAACTATATTGAAGTCAGTCCAGTCTGACTGACTGATATTCCCGATTGAATATTTTGAAGTGATTTCGTTCCCAAGGTCAGTAGCTGGAGCAATGTAAATCAGCTTTTAATCGTTTAGTATGGATGCAGGTGGAAAAGGTTCCAATGGATACATTACTATTACCCACATAGACGCAAACCAGGTGTATACCATATTAGTTTACGCACACAAGTTTTTAGGAAGGCTTTATGCACTCCCTTTACACTTTTATTCGTTCATCTGAGGTCACGGGTAAATAAGTGTAAGTGAAAGAAATCACGTCCATCGATTTTTCTGGTCAAATGCACTCTGAACGTACAGCGACCGGCGCCCGATGGCCTGCTGCCGGCAGCCATCAACGATCTATCAGTGGCGCTCGCGTTCGGAATTCCAAATTCGAAAACACCAATCACACGGTTCCATTTCAAACGGGCTTAAATTCCGATGTTCGATTTATGAAATTCGTACGAACCTCTTTTGTTTTACAGATCGATTTCGTTATAACAAATGGAATTTATTAATAATTCGAATCAACGTGATATAGACTCTATTGATGTTGTAATACAGTATATTTTACCTGTCAGAATTAAACTCGAAGACATCAACAGTTTATTGCAATTGTTTCAAGAATATAAACTATTTCCTGTTAGAAGGTCTCTTTCGCCATTGTTTTTCTCTGCGCCGATGATGTCATAGTGACACTTTCAAGGGAATCGTATATGTTCGAAGTATATAATATATTTTAGATATATATTATACCGAAATATAAAATATGCAGTGAATCACAATTGCGGAAATCGCACGTGTGTTTTTACCAAAACATTGTTAGTCATAAATATGAAAAACTACGAGACTGTGTTTTAAAGTGCTTCATTAGGTACGTATTAGTACTTTGATTTGAAGTTATATAATAAATACCTATAATGACGTATATTGGCAGAAGACTCAATAAAATTATACATATTATAGGTACCTAGACTGGCCTTCAACGTAATACTCGGAATTTTGAAGATTTGAGTTTTAAAAAGAATTATCTACAATGAGACCCTGTTTCATTCAAATGACGTGGGTTCGAAAGCTGGCCTGGAAGCATGCATCTCTTAGACTGTCTAACTTTTACTGCACATTGTTATAATTATCACACAGCTGATCGTGTATAAAACATCGTCATGAAACCTCACATTGATACGAACTAAGCATGAAAAATACCAATCCACCTCGGGTAAGCGTACTTGTCTATCCGTTACCTTTAAAATGGGAAGAATGAATGAATGAAGAATGAAAGATTGAAGGAATGAATGAATGAATCTTCATTTGCCGAGATACAGTATTTTGACAATTGGTAAATAGGATGCGAGCCCAATAGCGGAACGATTATGGATATTATTCTTGATCTGATATCAGAGACTGCTCAGGGCGAGGGCTAATCAAATCTCAAGTATAAGACAGTAAATCGTAAGCAACCCTTCACTGCAGGTGGGTAAAAATAATTTATTCAAATAAATCTCGCGAATTTTCTCTACGGCCCCGCCGTGTGCCGTAGAATGGGCCCCCGGGTGCAATTCCGCAATTCTTTTAACTGCGACGAGGTGATATTTTTTTGTCGTTTTTTAATGAAATTGCTAAAATGAGCGACGATTTTATAAGGAAGTTTGTTTTTAACCGACTTCAAAAAGGAAGAGGTTCTCAATTCGTCTGTATGTTTTTTCGTATGTTTGCTACTCGATTTCTCCGTCAATCGTGAATAGATTTTCAAATTTTTATTTTTATTGGAAGGTTATACTCCCGAAATGGTCCCATTTATACCATGTGAGGATCTGATGAGTGGATTCCAAGGCATTAGAGAAACTCACGAAAATTATTATTGATAACAGATTTCTTCGTAGCACGATATCTCCGTCAATTCTAAACCGATTTTAATAATTTTTTTACTTTACGTAAGTCTATACTCGCGAGGTATTGTCATGGTCACCAATACAGGATCTGGTACGAGGATCCTAGGGAAATTGACAGTTACCATTACTTATTAAAGAACGCCATGCGCTCAAATTCTTGAAAAAAATCTTTTATTTGCGTATAACTGTTCTATTTTCTACAGGCGCTTAATATTTTAAAATCCATGTTACATGTAGACATGTTACGCAATGTCTCCTTCAATTGTGGATCGATTTTCAAATTATTTTTTAACTCCAGAACTAGTCCCATAGTCACCAAGTCAGGATGTGATTTGTGGATCACAAGGAAATCGAGAGCAACCCTTGTTGAAGAGCATATACACCATAGAGTAAGATGGCAAATTTGTATACCCGTGCCAATTGTGCAATTTCTACATGTGCTTAATGTATTATTTTTAAAACTATTGAATTATTTGCGCAACTAAAAAGTGCTTTTTTTACAAAAACAAAACAGACTACACACTAAAAACCAAAAACTAAATATTTAATCGACTTCTTTCTACAACATCTTGAAGTTGGTGTTAAGAAAAAAAATTGTTGTATGTTTGCTTAGCAATATATAATAGCAAGAAATACTTACTACCTACTACTTTTCTTTTCTTACTTTTCGAATAGTAATAATTTCCTGGAGTTTACCGCAATATAGCGCTCAAAGTTAAAAGTTAGGTGTACCTACGTAACAAATTTTATAACTGCTTTTAGTTAGTAACATTTAACTTCGAAATAATAGGTTGTTGTACAAAACCCGTTACTATGCAGTCATTTACAGACAAATTGAATAGTTGTATTTGACGCAGATTGTATAATAATTGAAAAGTATTCGTGCAGCTTTCCTGTGGAAGCAATGTGTTTCAGCATTTGATGCTGATGATCTAACTTTTGAAATTAAGTTATATTTAATTTTATATTTAAAAACATTCCACAAACCATAAATAATCACGCCATCCATTACATTTTCACAAATTCATCGGCAAAAAATATCATTAGCAAAACGAACTTTGTATCTCAGGAAATGTATCAAGACATGGCGACGGGAAAGACCGTAAATATAAATGGAAGATAAAACAGTACATTATCGCAGTTATTTTAATTTCATTCCACATTAATCATAGCTGGAGTGTCGTGATGGCCGTTACGTGAGTTG
Organism: Dendrolimus pini; assembly: GCA_949752895.1. NCBI lineage: Eukaryota > Metazoa > Arthropoda > Insecta > Lepidoptera > Lasiocampidae > Dendrolimus > Dendrolimus pini. The sequence continues at coordinate 13,110,694 of OX457145.1, read as the reverse complement.
GGCGCTTTTTAATTTGCACGCTGCAGCGGAGGGGTTGGCTCGAGTTTTATATTGTTGGAGAACTTGAAGAAAATGAAGGTATTTTTAAAATACCTTCATTTTCTTTTTCATCTAGCAAAAGCTATCTTATTTAAAAATGAATGTTTGTGTGCGTGTCCTTTATAGGATCGTAAATTATACATCCGATTTCCATGAAATTTTGTGTGTGTTTGAGTCGGTCCCGGGATGGTTTACAGCCACAATTGGAACCGGTAGGTGGCGCTCAGATAGCTCACATCAAAATCGGCCTAGTAGTTTTTATGTGAATCCCGACAAGAAATCAAAAAAATTGCATCGTGTTCTCCATCCTTTATACACTCGTAGTCTATTCCAGTTAGGTTGTTTTATAAAAGAAGTCGATTTTTATAACAAATCGAGTTGGTAACGAATTAGGAGATTACTAATTGATCCGTCATCGAGCTGTAACTCAAGAACGGCTGTACTAATTTGGCTGAAAATTGGTGTGGAGGTAGCCTAGAACCAGTATACGGACATAGGATACTTTTTATCCTGTTGGAATCCGTAAGTAGCGCTGAGATCGGTTTCTAGAATACTCCTAATCACTGGGAGCGATTTTGGTGATTTTATTTTTGTGTCATGGAACAAAGTCTTTTAGGAATTCAGAAAATAGGCGGTACGAACTTTGCCGGGTCAGCTAGTTAAATTATAAATAGGTTTCATTATAAAACATATTGCACTAGATAACAAAGAATCACCGTAAAGATTTTATTAAATATTCTACAAAAATTATGACATGTAGCAACAAATAAAAATAAAGTTATTATATGAACCAACACTATGCTGTTTGCTGCTCTAGTTTAATATTACTTAATAATAAGTAACTCTAGAAAAATATATAAAAAATATTAATTTATTTATTTATGTGCTGACCGTACACTACCTACTAGAAACGCAAATTATATTGCAAGAAAAATATTTGTATACATTTATTAAAATATAAGAAACAAAAACATATGCGGATGAAATCGCTGTTAGCGGCTAAAAGTTATATATAAAATTCTCGTGTCACAATGTCCGTTCCCATACTCCTCCGAAACGGCTTGACCGATTCTCATGAAATTTTGTGTGCATATTGGGTAGGTCTGAGAATCGGACAACATCTATTTTTCAGCCCCCTAAATGTTAAGGGTACAGCTAGTTTATATATATTTTTATTCCTCAATCTCCTCAGAATAAAATCTTTCATAACAATAAAAACCGACATTTATTGCAATAAAAGTAAAACAAATAACTAGTTTTCAAAAAAAGAACACGCGATTAAGCTATAAAAATGCTACTGTTTTTTAACACCATCCCTGTTCCCGGAACATATAAAAGGGACAACGATTTGTTTATATCACATTAACAAGAAAGAGGTTTAATAAAGCAATAAAAACCCTACAAAAGGCAGCACGTAGTTATAATTTCGCTATTAATATTCAATTTTTAACCCCCAAATGCTTACTTCAAAGAAAAATCTCAGATGTTGATCTTGAGTATCTTCTTACGTTATTTCCGAGTAGGCAACGGAGGGGTTAGTCGAAATTGTGGTCGTGTGTGCGTGATGATACATTTATGTGTGTTGTAATTATATATTTTTTAACACTTTATATATCGCCCAGTAAGAAAAGTAAGCTCCGAAAAACTCAAAAACATAAGCACCAAAAATCGATCTAGATTTTTATCGTTTTTTTTAGTTGAAACAATTTTCACCACCAGACAAACATGAGCTCACACCACTGATATATTTAACGGCCTCTGTGGTCGAGCGGGCTAAGCCTTTGCCGGCTTACCTCACTGCAACGCAGAGGCTCCGGGTTCGATTCCTAGTATAGTAAATTTCGGAAACGTCTTTTCTCCGTTATTTACTATAGTCTGGGTGTCTGGGATCGGCCCCAGAGTAGTCCGTTGTATATTACCCATAACACAAGCGTAACTTGCTTAATTTGGGGATATACAGTATGTGTGTTTGTCTGCCGATTATTATTATCATGGTGGAAATACAAACAAAGCGGACGAAGCGCTATGCTTCCACTTTCATCATTCGTATCACTGAGTGGAACTCTTCACTATCGTTTATTTTTCCAGAAACATATAATTTAGGTGTCTTGAAGTCTCGAGTGAACAGCCACCTAGGTCATGGTAAGCGTACTCCATATTAAGCTACATTACCACATAACATCAGGCGCAATGTGGGTCAAACGCGGACCTATATGATAAAATCATTGTCACATACAAAAGCAGACGGAAAGTTGTCCACTGTAGGTGGACGCTCAATCTTCTCATTTGCCTCTCTTTCTTATATGAATAAACTTTTTAGAAAAGTTTTTAAATACAAGCTTTTGAAATCCTGGATATCATATAGCAGCAGCCAAGTGCTAAGTGCAAGCCAGTGCTAGCCAAGACAAGTAAAACGAGCTCAAACACGACGGGTCTATCTTGTTTAATACAGGCGTTTCTATGGCCACCTTCCGACTCCATCATCAGATCAGCTCCATGGTACCATATTATTGCATTGTCACGCGATATATATATGCGTGCAAAATATCAGCTCAATCGGAAACCGGGAAGTTGGTCAAAGTTAACTTGCAAGATTCCACCCGAACTTACATACATAGGTTAAGTAAAAGCTTGTAAAATAATTTACTCTTTGAGTTGCTAGCAAAACTCCATTGTTTAGTGTCAGTCAACAATCTACTTATCTGCTTGAAGCTGAATTGAGAAGAAAACGAATTCAATCTACGAACCATAGAATAATAGATATAATAATAAGAATAGAAGATATATAAAAACAAAAAACAAAACTTTTGTTTTGTTGTTGTGTAACGAATTTTGTTTTGTGTAGGATTAATAAGTGTTTAAGATATGAGATAAATAGACAGCAACGCCCTCTGTGTAGCCTACAACGTTACCATAATGTAGTAATGTCTGCGGCTTGATTATAACTTTATTACAGCGTAGGCTTTTCAATGGGCCATTTAGGATAATTCAAACCTACCCAATTACTACGCACAACAAAAATGAAAATACCATTTAACGTAGAACTGGTTGGTGGCTTCATATATTACCGCAAATTGCTTTTAAGATATTTATCAAATGTGTATAATTAGAAAACAAACGATTTGTTGCCTGTCTCAGTTTTATGATTTGTGATCTATGGCAATGAAAAAGTAGAATGGTTAATTTCTTTTTTTTATATAGTTTTGCACATATTGTGTTAATATTTAGCTAGACATGTTGCTAGTGAGTTTCTTGCCGCTTCTTCTCCTTAACAGCAATAACACGTTGCGAAGCAGTGTAAATAGAATAGGGAGTAAAATTAAATATTAAGTTATATGTATGCCCTTCAAAAAATGTTCTCCAGTGGCCACTTATTTTGAATGAAAACTTTTGAATTTGAAAATAAATGTTTTCAACAGGGCCTAAGCCAACACGTTGCCAGCCTTTAGAAAGGCTAGGACACGGCTAACCATTTCACACCGATATTCTGTGAGAGCGTGGTATCACACCAATCGAGTCGCCCCAAAGAGTGCAACTTAAAAAACCTCGTTCACAGCTATCATTTTAGTCCAGGTGACTAAAAGTTAGAGTATAATGTAGTTATAGGCAGTACTTCAATTTATTTAAAAAATAAAAATAACCGTTTAAAAAACGCTGTTCGTTTAATTAATAACCGTTTACTAACAAAACAAACACCCAAAGCACTAAACTCCCCATTAATTACACCCATACATGTAACATAATAACACTGAACCAGCCCTAAAAACCGCTGTTCGTTTTATGGTATTTTTTCCAAAAATCTCAACCCCCAGGTAAAAGGTCCGGGCAGTGCGGAACACCTGATAGTTTTGACAGGTGACTATCGAGCGATCATAGCGCGTCGTGTATTTACGACGTCGTAAAATGTTGCGCCCGCGCACCGCGATGGCCGCGTTGACATCACGGGCGCCTACGTACAAAGTAGGGTAGGGATGGATTTGTGTGGATGTGACAGGTTCCTTTATTTTAAATATCGTCGGCGTCAGTACTAGAACTTCCAACTAGAGAATACAATCCCGAGCAGGTTTTTCAATTCCGGGATTACGGGACTTTTGATACACTAGCCCAGGATCCCGGGGCTATCCCAGGATTAGATTAAAGACTAAAGGATTTCTAATTGGGCTCAAATTAAAAAATACTTGAGTTATTTCTTCAAAAATATTTTTAAATGGTTGCCCAGATAGCACAGAACACAAATCACAATATAGTAAAAAAAGGAAAAAACAAAAAAACCTATTTAAAATTGGAAAATACAATCGCAAATATATCAAAGCATCCAATATTTGACTTCCCAGCCTACTTCGTCATTTATTCCCAGCAGAAGCAACAGCTGAAAACGCTCGGTCCGGTTCTACACTGGTTGGAGAAGTAGACAAATATATTATTAGGGCTGCACCTGTGTACTACGTATCGTACGGCGTATCCAAGGGTTGTTTTATATATATAAATATAATAAATTAACAGCATTTATTATAATATATAATAAATGCTGTTAATTTAATCTAGGCAATGTCATTGTTAAGGCGCAAACGGATTACGAAATGCAAACTAGATCTGTTTGTGACAATCCCGAAAATCGCGAGATTAATCAAGAACAGTCCCAGAATTTTCGGGGCCAGAAAACGGCCGGGATCCCGGGACTGTATTTTCTACTTGCAACTACAATTTTTGTATTTATTTTTTCATCTAAATTTTTACATACTTGACAGTAGTTTCAAGAAACAAATAATATCACCAAAAATGTAGTTACAAGGTGCTCCACTGACGCCGACAATATTTAAGTACGCACATTTTTTTGTATTTTTAGTCCATTGGATTACTTATTACTTTGTAGTGTCAATATACACCTGACAATTATTGTCAATGTCACTCTGACACAACTCGGAGCGCGTGTCCGCATTATATAAATCATAGGAAACGGAGGGACTCTTATTTATAAAAACTATTGCTTTTGCGAGATTAGAAAAAACTTTTAAAAAAATATGTACCAGTGTTAATATATGGAAAATAGTGCATTCATATATTTAATTAATTGTTTTTCAATTTAAACAAAAAAATAGGTTTAACAAATAAAATTGGACTGCATAACATCAGTCCAGTTCTCGGCTAAAACTCGGAAATACTCTTATCCACATTTTCCTTTCATTTTATGGATTAAATCACATAATTTCGACCTCGTTGCTACCTTAAAAGAACCCTGCGACGAAAGTCCTCATAACTTTGACGGTTTATTGTACTTTTGTGTCAAAGAACGGTAGCGCCTTCGATAACGGCCACGATAGGTATTTTCGGAATTCGAATAGCTTAATAACTTATTTGTAATGTACCCGCATTTTTCTAAAATTTCAATTAAGTAGTTCACAAAAAATATCTTTGATTAGATCTCATTTATCTAAAAATACATTTTTCGTGGATCTTTTCTTTATAAAATCATTTAAAACTTTAAATGAAAATTTGAAGCTTTATTAGTCTTTTGCCACTTAATTTAAAAAAAATGTATGCGTGTACTAGTGTACACACGTAAGAATTGAAACTTCTTTATGACCTTATTTTTCGAAAAATGATCTACTATATGCAACTTTACAGAAATTGGTTTAATAAATAAAGCCCAAAGGAACAAGAAAAAGATGGCGCGTAACGGAAAAAATGTGACGCGTAACCGAAAAAATGTGACGGTAATTTTTTTACAACGCCGATAAAGAAGTTTCACTTCAAAAACTTAATAAGACAATTTAAAAAAATATGATTTAAATAATAAGACCTAGACTTACTTATTCCGTATAATTTTTTCACACTAAATTTGTAGCATGTGTTTATTTCAATATAACGGAATTCCATAGCAGCGCGAACGTAACGTAGCTAACAGAGGTATAACTGCACAACTTAATAAATTCCCTGGGAGGAAGTTAATTGACAGTCCCGTAGCTTACTTTCAAACAGCTTTCGTCGTTCGTTTTATTTTAGAAGTTTTTTAAAGTGCATGTTCCATTGTAAATTTTATTTATTTTTGTGTTATATGTACTATATTATTGTAGTTTTAAAGAAATCTTTGTTCTTTCTTTCTTCTATCTAAAATTTCATTGAACCTATCTATACGTGGAGGAACGGAGAAAGAATACATGTTCCTGCGGCCAGGCGGCCTGTCGTAATAGGCTACAAAATAACCCACAACCAGGTGGTAGGGTGTATATATTTGGTCGTCTGGATGGCAACCACCTGGTCTAGTGTATGCCGCCATAACAACCTTCCGTGTTTTGGCATTAGTGGCCAGGTTCCAGTCTCCCTTCCCAGAGAGCGGCATCACGTTGGTAGCTCGTTTGGTGTTACAAATGTCCATAGGCGATGGTAACCGCTTTCCATGAGGTGGACGAAAACGAACGATGAGAGGCGTTTGAGAGTAAGGACTCTGTTCCGTATAAGCCCGTTATACCACACACCTTGCCTACATCGACTCTTTGTTAGGTTGTCCACTAACATTTATAGCTATATAAATGTTATGTGGACGGCACAGCCCGCTGAGCGACTTTTAAATTTAGCCAGTCCGACCGCCAGATCTATGCGCACCCGGTTTATTACTCTTCCCGTATTCGGAGTTCTTTTGTTTATTTCGTGTTTAAAATTTGCAATTAGACAAGAGCCTATTGTTATTGTATTCGATTTTGTTGGCGTTTCGCAGGAATAATTAACCAGGTGTGCAGATTACGGTTTCTCGGAAACCTCAATCCACGCGGTCCTTTGTTGTATTTTATAGTTAGTATAAAACAATGCACGAACGGAGGGGTAAGGCAGTCAAGCGAAGATTACGATACGAGCAAGACGTAGATTCGATGAGCGATATAGTGACGGACTTTCGTGCAGTTTGTACTAGTAGTGTCTAGTTATATTTGTAGCCGTTTTATACGTGTTTGTATAGTTCTAATAAATTCTATAGTAACTCCAACGGCATTTTAATTCGAGTCCTATGTAGCTCGTAACAATATTTATAAGCGAACACTCACGAAATGAATTTTTAAAATTTTGGTAGACTTTCAATATTCATTTACGCCATTTCTGCTCATGGTAATACCAATTTGTGGGAATAAAAAGATTTATTCAGATATACCTTTTAATAACTTTAAACAAGTAATTATAATGTTACAATATTGAGAGTACGCGCCTAAAACTTTTTATGCCGCGGAAGAAAAAATGGAGGGGCGATGGTGTGGTGAAACAAAAGGAGGCAAAGGTTTCGTGTCTATAATTCCATCAAAAAAAATTTGTATTATTATCCCGCCGTGACAATATCGAAGATATTGTGGATTTAGTAGCAACAGAGTTTTGACACAAACACACTCACACACACACACACACAAACACACACATACATTCATCTTTTCTTTTCTAACATCTTATTTCTGTTTTAATTATGTAACCTTACATTTAAGTTAATGTTAAGAATGTTTTATTTTAGCCACGGAGTGGACCACTGGTGACCTGTCATACAGATTTCTTAGAAATCTATTTCAGGCACCAGTCTCACACACCAGGTTTCTTACTGAATCTGTTGTGTAGAAAAATAAATAAAGTTTATTATTTATTATAGCGAGGTCCTGGACGATTTCCCTGTTTACAGCCCCTTAAGGCTGCCACTGCCAATAATATATATTTACTATTGATTACCGCAAACTGTAAATATATTTCACCAACAGTTTATAAAACATATTTTTCCCACCATACCTACCATAGCGCCAGACTATGCAATAATTTAATAAACTTCACAATCTTATGACACCTTACACTCACAAATCAAAATTAATCACATTAACAACAAAAGACAAACACCAAACCACATAAAATTAACGGGAACCACAGCAACACTGTGATCTTTTTTTCGACTGGCAATAAAATCCGTCCCAAGTCAGAATTAAGTCATATATTACCGCAAATTGCTTTTAGATATTTATCAAATGTGTAGAATTACAAAACAAACGATTTGTTGTCTGTCTTATGATTTGTGATCTATGGCAGTGAAAAAGTAGAATGATTAATTTCTTTTTTTTATATGGTTTTGCACATATTATGTGAATATCTATATAATAAAAGAAAGTCGTGTTAGTTACATTATTTATAACTCAAGAACGGCTAAAAATTGGTGGGAAGGTAGCGTAGAACCAGGAGACGGACATAGGATCTTTACAACCGGTGGGTGGCGCTGAGATCGGTTTCTAGAATCCTTCCTGATCACCTGGAGCGATTTTGGTGATTTTGTTTTTATGTGTTTGAGTGGGTTCCCGGATGGTTTAAATCCACAATTGGAACCGGTAGGTGGCGCTGGGATCGGGTCCTAGATTTTTATTTTTTCATAACAGCACAACGTCTGGTGGGGCCGCTAGTTTTATTATATAATATGTAGGTGATAAAATTGATGCTGGTAGACCGCGAAGATTTGAACCTATAATCATTGGAATAAGAAGCAAATGCCTTGGCCATTATGTCACTGTAACTTTCAACGTAATGGGACCTCGCGTCTATCGCGTGGACCAGTAAATATTGCCCACGAGAAAAACCATTTTTCACTAGCGAGACTTAATTTTTACTCTGTCGTTTTTCATCCAACCCTAGCTGTGGCCTGGAGTATTGTAATGACCTAAGGCAATATTTTAATAAAATGGACTTTATATTATGTAGTTTTATTTTTCACAATAATTTACGAAATTTGGATTACGTAGACGTTTTGATAAAAACATAATACTTATATCATTCTCTGTACGTGAACTGCAAAACAAATTTTATTATATTCTTTTAACGTAATGTCTAAAAGTCACGATTAATAATATTAAGGAAGCTCTACATTTATAAGGATACTTATTGACTGAAGCTGGCATCTTGGAGACAAGTACTTTTTAGGTAAGGGTGCTTCATCTTAGACGATATCTCTGCTTGAAATCGCGCGAGCTGGTGGTCAAACGCGAACATAGATTGTGATTTAAAAAAGGAGACGACCCATCTAATGGAAAGCGATTACGTCACCTTTAGACGTTTGAACACCAAGGGCGATGACAACACGTTTCTAAATTCTAGGATGGGATAGAAGGGATGAGTAAGGAGGGTGAGTTAAGAGGTAGGTAATGGTAGATAGTTTTATAGGTACACTTTAACATTTTAATTGATTTTGCGCATTTCAATTTATCTGACCTAATTCGAAATTAAATTAAAAACTCGGACAATAACTTAAGAATTTAGCTGTTTGTGTAAATGTGCTTTTAAAGATACCTAAATAGGTCATTAGCAATCTACATGTTTTAAATGAAATCCTGGTGCCCTTATCCACTGTTGCTACATCCGTTTCACTATATATTATATATTTCAGTTAGAAAGGAAAAATAAAGATTTGTCTACTCGTCTGTACGCACCATTCACCCATTCATTCACTCCTTCCCATTTCTTACACAAAATACTCGCATCTCGACCCCTAGACAAACTTACAAACTTACAAAGTTCCATTTAAAATCCTTAAAAAGAGCCCTACATAATACACCACACGGTGACGCGTGTAAATTTTCAAATAATTAAAATATTAGAGGATCAGATTGCTTACTGGTGCCTACCTCAAATCAAGCTACCGAAGGCAAAAGAGCAGATTTCGCAAAATGCAGTTTATGTCATATCGTCTGAAACCGTAATATTTTTTATGGCCCGAGGTCTTGAGAGCCAAACATGTATAATAATAATAATTGGGACACAAACACACATATTGTGTATCCCCAGATTAAGCACGTTACGCTTGTGTTACGTTGTATTCTAATATACAACGGATTACTCTGGGTCCGATCCTAGACACCCAGACCACAGTAAAAAACGGAGAAAATTAATTTCCGAAATTTATCATACCTTGCTTGCAACGACAGAGGCTGTCATCATCTTTCGTCGTATCACCACACAATACTCAAAAAGTAAAACCTTTTACTTACGCTCATTTTCCCTCGTTGTCCTCTATAAAGGTCGCGGCGTGTCCGTGCCTCGAATCCACTAACACACAATTTGTTACCAACAAGAATGTCCCTAGACTATAGACAGATATTGTGCCCTTCGTTTAACAAAGTCACAATGTTTGGACTTTTACAAGACGTTTTCTCCATATACTGGCATAATAAACTTTGTTTGTTTGTATTTATGGAAGTGTTTATACCAAACAACTAACTGTTATTTAAATTGTGTTTAAAGATTGAAAATAATCGGCAGATAAGACACCGTAATGTATGAAAGTAGAATCACTAAACAGTGTATGACGGCATGGAAGAGTTGGTGCCGGTAGACCGAGATGTACACACCATAATTAAATAATAGAAGTGTTAAAGGAGATGACGTAAAAAGCATCTCAAATAAAAGTGCATGCATGAAGAGGTAATGAAAGTAGGTGAAGCGAAAGTTGTTTGTCAGGATCGTCGCAAGTGGAGATCCATAGTCTCTGTCTATCCCTATGGCAACAGGCGTAATAATATTGTTAGGAGTCGCGATACTCAAATTAAAATGTCGTTGGAATTTAGAGTTTATTAGAACTATACAAACACGTACAACACAGGTACAAATATAACCGAACACAACAAGTCCAAACGTAATGATTCCATAAAAAGAAGGTCGTGATTTCATAAAAACGCGCAAAGTCCGTCACTAAAAGGGTTGCCTGGAAGAGATCACTTTGAGCGATAAGGCCGCCTGTTGTATTGCCTAGAAAATATTGTAAACATGGTCTGTTTTTGTAATTGTATATTTTGGTGTGCAATAAAGTGTTATCTATCTAAAAGTTTCCCGATTGTAGTACACACGTCTTGCTTCGCTCGACTGCCCCCTCCTTCAATAAGGTCATCGTTTTATACTGCACAAATGCAATGTGCCGTATCATAATCCGACACACCTGGCTAATGACTGACATAAAATATTACAATACAACAATGGGCTGTTTTCTAATCACAAATTTTATACACAAAGTAAACAAAAAAAGACCAAATACGGGCAAGACGCGTACATTCGTAAAGCTATATAGTGACGGACTTTGCACGTGTTATTGAATCGTGCAGTTTGTACTGGTTGTGTCCAGTTATATTTGTACCTGTGTGTACGTGTTTGTATAGTTCTAATAAATTCTATAGTAATCCCTACGGCATTTTAATTCGAGTCCCGCACTCGTAACAATACAATACTTTTGAAACTACAGTCTCCTTTTTTAAGCAATCGTACAAAAATGCAGGAACATTATGCACCGTCCGACGTTCAATGGGGCGACTAATTGTCGATTAGCCATCATTACAAGCGATTCACCCTCAATAACCCTCATTATTATGGAAAATGCTATGCTCTCGCTATGCCATACATAGAAAAAAAAAGATAAAAACTAATAGAGAATACTTGGGTATGTCAATTTATTCTTATTCTATTAAAAAGTTATGTTCTTTATTCGAAAGTATTATACATGTATACTCGTAACGTACCAATACATATAATATACCTTTACCTGCATTTATACCAATTTCATTGGTAAGCCGCAGAAAAAGAAACATTGTTTTTACCAGTAATAAGGTAAGGGCCTGTCCGCACAGCGATATTTCACAGCACGATTTTTATTCGCGCGTATTAAATTCCGCGACCGGAATTACACTTAGTACGCACTGCGAATAAAATTTCGTACTACGTACGTATTTTTTTCAGTTTAATTCGGTTCTTGGCTGAGATGCACGTGTAAATTGGACATCCGAACTAAAATTTTAATTTATCTAATGCTAAAGGCGGCGAAACAGACGTATCAAAAGATGTCATGAACATTGGATTCACCCACTTACGGGATTGAGACGCATGAAAGGATTTTTCTACATAAAATATCAAGAGTTATAGTACGAAAATACAGCAAAAAGTTTTTTTGCTATTACAGAATGACAAAAAAATCATTCGATAATTTACTACAACTTTCAATAGCGACGTTGCACGACTGAGCGAATCGCGCGAATTTTATTCCACAGTCCGAACATATTACGTGGATCAATAAGTCCCGGGACTAACCAAGAAAAAAACATTTTTTTGGCAAAATTCCACTTTATTCATCAACATAGTCTTCTTCAAGAGCAACACAATCAGTTCAGCGCTTCTCCAACATTTCAATACCTTTCTTGTAGAACGATTCATCTTTGCCCTCGAAATAAGCATTCGTTTCGGCGATGGCTTCTTCGTTGGAGTTGAATCTCTTTCCTTATAGCATTTTTTGAGGTCTGCAAACAGGTAGTAGTCGCTGGGGGCCAGATCCGGTGAATATGGTGGGTGCGGAAGCAATTCGAAGCCTAATTCTTAGCTCCAAACAGCGATCGGAATCAACGACACGTTGTCGTTCTTGATCCGCCGTGAGCAAACGCGGCACCCACTTTGACCACAGCTTCCTCATAGACAAATATTCATGAAAAATAACGTACACACTGCCGTATGATATCTTTAAGATGTCAGCTATCTCACGCAATTTTAATTTACGGTTTTCAAAAACGATTTGTCGGAGTTTTTTGATGGTTTCCGGTTGCATTGTGTTTTTTTTTCATCAAAAAGCAATGATAAATCAATACACAAAATTGTTTCGAATCCATTGTTTTGGATATATCAAGACTAGCGTCACTTAAATCACTCTAACTCGTGGACCAAACATCAGAATGTCATGAAATTTTGAAAGATATCTTTTGAAGGTTGGTACTCATGAAAAATCATGCAGAACTTTTGTTGGCAACGCCATCCATGTGTCAGTCCCGGGACTTATTGATCTACGTGTTAGCCATACTTACTCTATACGGTACAAAATATTCGCGCGAAAATAAATCGCACCGCTTCGCGATCTATTTGCATCAAGTCACAGATTTTTTTCTCGCGCGATTTTTTTATCGCCAGTGCGGCTACTCCTATAATATTCAATGTGTTACAGAATTACGGGAAAAAAATCGTGCTGTGAAATATCGCTGTGCGGACAGGCTCTAAAGGTCAATATCTTGTACTGGAACACCTAGAAGTCAATAGATGGAGCTGTGCAATAATTGAGGTCGCAAACGATTCCTGTCACGTACAAACAATATATACAAATTTCCAACAATAATAGATATCTTCTCTAGATCTTGCTTTGAAACGAAGGAGCATTCCACCTAGCTCTTCCACCCATAAGGGTCATCCCTAAAATTTCAGAAAAAAGTGATCTAAGCAATAAGGTTTACGAGACGTTTTTTGTAAGTAATTAAATTTCCAACAAATTTTCCATTTACATTTTTTTTGTAAAGCCCATTGCTTCGGAGATAACAGCAAAAATACTAGAATTTTAGGTAAAAATCAACTTCAGTCACGTGTATATAAACTCGCCAGTATAGGTAACACTATCGCCGCAATGGACACTATTGTAGATTGTTTAATTTTGAGTAAATCGCAATCAAGCCCGATGTGATAGCATAAAATGCGGCTGGGTTATAGAAAAACAATAATATAATAATCTTGATTTACGTGCATTTTACTTGGAAAATCTTTTCACGCTCAAGGAAAACACTTAAAATAATATAAGGGCTGCAACTTTCAGGGAATTGTTTTTCTGAAATATACAATAAAATTTCGGGTGGGAACAGAAAAAATATATAGTCGAAAAAAGTCACCCTAATGTACTACATATATTATATAATAGTACTGACTAACATAATAAATGTGAACGTGAGTCTTCGGTATTCAAAAAACATTCCTTAAAATATTGAAATCAATAACGACTCCTTGCCTTCCGAATTCAGTGTAAAACAAAACGCATTGAATTTTCACATATCCAATAATATTCTTTTGTATACTAACAACAATTGTTACAGTTTTTAAACGTGTTCACATCATTATGTAATATTATACAATTATGTACCTAACTAATTAAAGTGCAGAGATAGATAGTTAAAGGATGATAACTTAAGTAATATTAGATGATTCATTTCTGTATTTCAATTTGGATCAACGAAAGCTGCCCTAAAAACACAAACTTGAATCATTCAATGTCGTTGAAAACCGTCCTGTCCTTAGTTCTGTTCCTCTCAAGCAAATTGGGTATTTGACAGTCAAATCAACTCAACAACAACAAGACACAAAACGTCACAGCCTCCTTGATTGTGTGTGAGAATACTTCGCTATGACGTTACAATTTTAACGAGTCGATATCGAGCACGCTTACCTAGAAGGTACCTATTCACACGAGACTTGAAGACACCCAGGTTGAAGGTTTCGGGAAAAACAGACTCCGGCAGTGAGTTCCACTCCTTTGCGGTGCACATAATGAAGGTGGACTCAAAGCGCTTTGTTCGTGTAGGTGGTATGTCCACCATATAGCGGTGCCGCATGCCAGTGCGTCTGGTTGTTCGATGATGGAAGGGAGACGGCGGGATAACATTGAAAAGCTCCAATGCATATTCTCGAAAAGATATCCGATAGAAAACCGACAAGCTGGCAACCCTGCGTCGATGTTCGAGACTTTGTAGATTTGTCGAACTGATCCTTGCCTATCGACTGTCTGTTTTTATATGAACACTATTTTAGAATTTATTTTAATATGTCTCAATTACCAAATTAACTAATTCAATTACTTTGTTCCGTCTAATATTAGAAATATGGAATACGGATTTCAACGGAAAGTTGCATGGAGGGGTTCTTAATTCAAATTTTGAAAAGAGAAACGATACAAATGACAAATATCGAACGCGATTGGTCGACATTAAGGCGAATTTCTCCGAACGTCAAAATTCGAATCGCAACACAATCACGCACGAATGGACCGTTACTGCACATTTCAAAAATAGAACATGCCGGCCATATTGAGCAGGCGGTTGACAGTGGCGATTCATGATACGCTTGTTAATAAGCCTATTTTATTTTATGTTGCATATATTATTATATTCCGTTGGCGCATACGACACGCAAACATTCCTAAAGTAAAATGACTGTAAATCGAGTGCAAGTAAGTCATTCAACGTTTTCATTGCTCTCGACAATGAAATTAATTTAATAGTCTCCCATAGCGTAAATAATAACCATAAACAAAAATTAAAACTAAATAATTTAAATAGAAGTTGGCTAAGTAAAAACTTTGACATTACTCAATGATATTTTTTTATTGCATGAAGCAGGCAAACAGGCGGACGGCCACTTGATGGGTGGTTACCGTCGCCTATGGACGTTTGCAACACCAGGAGCGTTACGAATGCGGCTTCGTCTCCGTCAAATTTTATAACGCTCTTCTTAAACAACCCCATGTCGTAGCGCAGAATCACTCCAGATCGTTGTTGGACGCAGAATAAACGCTCTCGTTGCTTATAGTTGATCTTTGGAGCTCCAGGAAATGGGGGTAAACATCCCGTCGATGGCGCTTGCTACTAAACATATTTGTCTTCCGTTACCACAGCGACTGAAAAGTGGCCGGAACGACGGAATAAAATTCATATAAAATACCACGATTAAAACCGTTAAAACGTAGTTTTATTAAATTTAATTCATTTTATAATTAATTCATCGAAAATATGAAACTTTAACTTATAACAAGTAATTATACCTATGTAGATTAGTAACCAAGATCAATTTAATAACAATTTAATAATTATGATAATCTCAAAACACACTATAGCTTGCAAATATGTATCTACTTTTATGCATAATATGATGTAGGTATATGCATACATTCTTGCCTCAATAATGTGTTATCATAAAAAATGAAATTTTAGAAAAGTGTTTTAACTTTCATAAAATAATTTTATCGAAACAAATAACTTTTTTCTGATAATCTACAATGTAGGTAATACTACTATGTAAGTTAACACGTTACTCGTTTTCATACATTTCTTTTTAGAAAGATAAAAAGCTCTTCTAAAATGTAAATTATCAAGATAACACATTATTGAAGCAAAAAGGTAACATGCATGTGTGAGTGAGTGCTTATATTTATGCGTGTTTTATGCGTGCGTCTGTGTGTGTTTGCATGTCCATGTATGTGTGTGTGTGTGTTATTTTACTAAAAGTACTACTTTATTGTATTAGGTTTTTCTATAATAATAAACTAATATTATAAAAGAGAACTAAACTTATTAGTATTGTATTCTTCTAGATCACCGTTTTCCTCGCTGGATCGCCATACTGATCCGTTGGCCGAGGTAAGCACCAGCCTTCTGATCACCTGAAGAGTCAATGAGTCGTTTCGATAAATTTTAATAGAGGCTCATGGTCTCAGGACCCCACGGTCCAAGCGTCTCAACAGCAAACGGCATAAACATATAACTCTCACTGTTGCGGCGGCGCTGGATTTAGCGATAAGCGAACTGTGTCAAATCTGCGGGAAAGAAGTGTGGACAATTTTGAAGGGGAATTTTAGAACGGGCACGCACTTACCTAGTTAATGGGAATGGAATGCGGCTCCTCTTCTCCACTATGCACTTCACACACTTTAGCGTACCTTTATATTTATGTTTATAGTATTTAATTTTATTGCTGTATATTTATTTTATGTTCATTTATTTTACATTAATAGTGCGGAGCGATTACTTATATTTATATAGAGCGAGAGCGGTATATTTTAAGTATTTTATGATATTTTATTTATTTATAAAGCGAAGCGATTTATTTAATTTAATGATATGACACGAATGATTGACGTGACGTGCAAGAAGGGGAACGCGCCGTCAGATTTAAAGGAATAATTTCAATTAATAGAAGAAAAGTTTATATGTGCCGAAAGGAGTTTACTTGGCGATACCACTCACTGAGGGTTGACTTTTTATTTTTTTTATTCGCCAACTCCTCCGTCATATTTCAAGACAGAGCCTTTTATTTTCATGTCTTGTTTTTATTTTATTATAAATCTCGGAATTAATATATGGGACGGGGGGGGGGGAATAGTTTTTTGTATTTTTCTTATTCTTTCTTTTTTCTTAAAATCAAAACTTTATTCTAGTACATTTTATTTCATTTACTAATACATTTATATGTCTATTTAATTACCTACTTTGTGTATGTATACTATGTTTATTTATTTTTACACTTATCTGTATTTTACACGTTTTTTCCTATCGACTTATATCTATTTAGTACGTTTTGCCGAGGTTGTTATAGGTATTAGGTCGTAATAAAGTTTTCAATCATAATGCAATGAAAATATTTTTTCTCATAATAAATAAACACGAGGACTACCACGAACAAGTGTAAACTCAGCTCGCAGACGTTTATCAAAGTCCCTTTTAAAATGGATATAACCTTACCAGTTTAATATGGTCCCGGGTGCTTCGCTGCCCACCCATTCAGCGTCCATTAATCAACCCAGACAGAGGGGGTGGGTGGATCAAGATTAAATGGTTTATGTATAAAAAGATCATTTGTCATGTCAGATCTCGGCGATACGGCACAACGGTTGATGGACAAAGATTTGTTTAATACAAACTATATGAATGATATTTTTGTATATTTACCACGAAAAATGTCTCGCGAAAATTGCTTACTTGTAATCCATTCTGAAAATTCTTTATTGAAGTCATATTTTCAAATCTTATTCCGATAGTAGAACGTTCATTTCTGTCTTTCAATTTTGATGAATCGAACACAATGACTCAAATAAACATACACTTGAATCATTCGATGTTATTGAATATCGTCGTGTCCTTTCAGCTCTGTAGCTTTCAACCAAACTGAATCAAATAAAATCTATTTGAAACAGGACGGTATGGAAAAGTTTCGTAAAGAGACATAAAGCTATTAAAAGAAAAACAACTGAAATACACTACATAAACAATGAAGAACACAATCGATTTTTTTTTAAATTTCTTGTCTGTTTGTTCGGGATCCACGTAAAAACTACTGGATCGATTTCGATGTGGTTTTCGCTGATCGACAGCAAATTCTTAGACTTAAAATCTGCACTACTTTTCCTTCTGGGAATAATTTAAAATAGCCAAATAAAAAAAATCGAATTCCAATGTGATTTTTTTACTGAGTGATAGGAAATTTAATGTAATAAAATGTGTGATTTTTTTATCCCGAGAATCCCGCGGAAGTTTTCCCGGGAGCGGTTTGAAGTTGTTCGGATGCAAAATCAAATGATAGCTTACACCCTTTTTTAAATTGTTGTGTCCCGGGAATTACGCGGGAATTTCAAGTCAAGAATTTACGAAGTCGCGAGCATATCCTAGTACTTTTATATAATTAAAATTAATATTTATTTCGTGGGAAAGTACGGTACGCTACGAAAGTACATACAGAACGGTGAAGCTACAAATTGCGTTTTATGGATGTGTCGTTAGAAATAGACTTTATATTGATACGTCTAACATCGGCACTGCTGCTTCTTTTGTTGCAAGATTTTTTGTACTAAGCTGGTAACAAAGACTTAAGTTATTTTTTATTTGCTGTGCCTTCCTTTATAATTTATTGCTTGACCACAGCCAAATAAGTTAGTGCTTGAAGCGAATCGAAAATTATTTTTTTGTAGATGGCTTTTCCCAATAAATACGTAAGTTTTGTTTAAAAATAAAATTCTTCCTTCCTCCTTTAACTATTGTGCATTTGAAATTTATTCGATTTTTAGGGTTCCCTGGATATTTTGGCAAAGCTGGTATCCTTACGAAATTTTAACGATTTTTCTTACTTTTTCATTGAATCAGGAGACTCTTCTAAAGTTGTAAAAACTAGACCTTTAACTTTCTTTAACCTCCTTTAACTTTGAAATATATGGAAAATTCGGAGAAAAAATAATACATACTGATATATTTATAATAACTATATAATACCAGCTCATAAATGTCCCACTGCTGGGCTAGGGTCTCCTATTATAGGGGGGAATGGACAGTATACCCACCACGCTTGTCCAAGGTGGCTTGGCAGGTTTGACACATTGGTTATCTCGATGTTCAGGTTGCATCACGATGTTTTCCGTCACCGTTGTTAGCACGTGGTAATTGTACAAATATGTACATTAGGTCAGAAAACTGCCTAAGTGGTGCATACGTTCCGATCAGGATCGAACCCACGCCCCTTGAGTTAGGGATGCGTGCGCTAGCGATTACGCTACCACGACTGATATATTTAGTAGACTTCCATTTTGAGAGATATTACTAAATACTTTTTAGGGCTTTTAATAAAACAACAACGGTTCGGAATACTTTCTATTCCGAGAATGAGTGTACATGATTTTTATATCTACCTACATGTTATAATAATTTTTTTTGGTCTACATACTTATCAAATTTGATTATTTCAATTAAAACATATCAAATCCTCCATCCGTACTAATATTATTTACTCATCTATCTTAGTCAAACGCGTAAAATTTTAGTGGAGTGCGAACCACTGCTTCCTTACAACCTTTGCCCCACTCAAATCATTTATTATTAAAAAAAAACAAAAAACAAATTCCCAAACACTCAATTCTCAAGGGACAGATACCTCAACATTACCATACTTGTAATCTTCAAAGACAAATAAATTTTCGCGTGAAATATGTAAATTTTATTCCGGAAGAAAAAAGGATAGCTTAGAGATGCTGTTAAGTGTCTGTAGGTGCAAAGCGACTTACAAAAAAATCACGAAATGAATATTTTGAGAACCCTCTGTGGTTTTGGGTGTAATGTTTATTTATGGACATCTTGTTACAGGAGTACACAACATTTTTATTTAGTGACGCCTAAATTTGAATTTATCCACAAATGTACGATAAATAAGTATTTGTTATATTTTTACACTATCCTCTAAGAAGGAACCACCATAAATTTGTTGCCGAACTGTCAAACACGGGTCATTGGGAAGTCCCACAAATTTGTGGTCAAATAAAAATAATTGAAATGAACGTTGAACTGATGCTTCTCCCTCTAACTACATAGAATTTGTATTAGAATAAAAGAGACGATATAATTATCTTGGTTTTGGCGCGGAAATATTGATAGCAGGTTGTGGAAAAAAAAATATATTAAATTTGGCCTTTAAAGAAGGATATTACATTTTTTACTTTTCTGTACTAAACAAAAATTATTACAAGTTTATATAAAACATTAAAAGCTTCTGTTACTAGTTCTATAAGGCACAGCTAATCTTACAAAATAGTTTGTGAATTCATAACTATTATTTTGGTTTACAGAAAAAGATTTATTTAATATTTAAATGCTCATTTAATTTCATCTAATTAAATGCACAAATTTCTTACAAATTCGTCTAGATTGATACATTAGTCACATACGTTGATGTAGTATGAATTATTTCGTATGGCTAAACCCAAAAACAGAATAATATTTTTTATAAAAAAACCTTTATGGGTATGATTTGAAACTCCGTATATCTTGTAGAGGATGTAGCAATGACCTAGTTATAATTTCCTAAACTATTTTCTTTCATATAACTACGTTTGTAACTTATAACGCCCCTGCAATAATACGAGCATTACAAATGTCATTTTTTAATAAATACCTATTGAATGAAGAAACATTTAACATTCATATTTTAATACACAATATACCTACTTAAAATCTGTGAAATTATACTAATTACACTATTTTTATTATAAAAAAATATAAAAAAGTGGTCTAATTATTATATAACATTTTTATAATATTAAACTATTAATGTCTTTGCTCTTAGTAAATGAGCCTTTTAATACTGGCGCCACAGGTTTTCCACCCCTGTTTTAGGGGATAAAGATACATCACGTTAATATTACCTTTATGAAGGGTTGTATGATATAAATCAGATTGGTTTATGGTAAAAAAATATACGCTGTAAATCTAAATTATTTTAATAATAGAGATAGAAGTAATTTTTAACCAAAATATTACCAAACTGATATAAAAACATGCCTTAAGTATTTAGAAAAAGTCAGATATCACTTAAAAATCAGTTTTTTTTTCAATTTTTTTAAATACCTTTATTATTAATATTTTAAATACCGCGTGCAAATTGTTATCACGGAACTCTAAAAAAAGCCTAAGTTACTCCCTATAATATTATCTATCTACCAGTAAAAGTTCCGTCAAAATCGGCCCAGCCGTTCCAGAGATTAACCCGAACATCCAGACAGACAGACAAAAATCTTAAAAACTATTTTTATATATAAGTTATGTACATACTTTCGTATGCATTTAGTAAAAAGCTGTCATTTTGACACTGCCAACAGACACTTCAAGTTTATGTATCTGTATAGAGGATGTATGAAACCCGATAATCTATCATGCACAAACACGGCGAGTACATCTTCTGTTCCATACAATTCATATAAATAATAATATAATAACGGCCTATAAATGCCCCACTGCTTGGCTCGGGCTTCCCATTATAGGGGAGCGGAGAGTATACCCGCCACGCTTGTCCAAAGCGGCTTGACAGGTTTGACACATCGGTTATCTCGATGTGCAGGTTCCATCACGATGTTTTCTTTCATCATTATTAGCACGTGGTATTACTAACAAATTTGTAATATTTCCCTACAATTAGGAAGACCCCAGTCCCAGCAGTGGGAAGTTTATGGACTTATATTAATAACGACGCCGTCCGCGTGGAATTTGTTTTCAAAGTCCCCACGATTTTGAAACATTTTTCATTGCTGCTCCGCTCCTATTGGTCTTAGCGTGATGATATATAGCCTATAGCCTTCCTCGATAAATATACTATCCAACACTGAAAGAATTTTCAAATCAGACCAGTAGTTCCTGAGATTAGCGTGTTTAAACAAACAAACAAACTGTTCAGCTTTATATATTAGTATAAGATTGCTTTACACCTTTCAAGCTAAGGCGGTAACAGAGGTTGAAATAATCGCCCAACGGTCGGCTGACAGGAAACGCCACTGGATTCGACTCCCTGACCGGAATATTTATTTGATTGATGTCATGGACGTCGTCATACATTACATTTCGAAACATCGTTTTGAATAGCAAGTTAGGTTATATTTAACAGGTGTGGTAATTTACTAAATTTATTATAATCGATGATTGATTGAATGAATAAAATATGATTAAAATCCTAACTAATAATATAAATGAAAACGTGAGTTCGTTCATTTAATTTCTCTCTTTTTTAACCGACTTTAAAAAGGAGGAGGCTCTCAATTTTCACGATTTCTTCGTTAATTTTGGACAGATTTTCAATGTATTTTTATTCCAAGCCTTTGAGATTGTCCCATTGTCACTAAGCTAGTAATAAATAATAACTAACTTCTGCCCGCGACGTCGTCCGAGTGGAATTTGTTTTCAAAGACCCCCGATTCGTCAATTCAAACTTTCGTCATTGGTGCTCCGTTCCTATTGGTCTTAGCGTGATGATATATCGATAAATGCCTTAATGCCTTCCTCGATAAATGGTACCTAACACTGATAGTATTTTTCAGCAGTTCCTGAGATTAGCGCGTTCAATCAAACAAACAAATTCTTCAGCTTTATATATTAGTATAATATTTTACTTCGCACCAAAAACTTTTTTATAACGCTGTGGAATGCATTTCTTTTATGGTCTGCAAAATTAAACAAAGATTATTAAACATAATATTTTAATATACATTGATTAAAACGTTTCATAGCTTAACACTATATTCTGTATAGCACACATGCATAATATAATTTATTGCCTAGGAACTACGTATGTATTTGGGCATTATCTCCGGACTCATGAGGAGGTTGCCGAAGGTCGTGTGTGACTCCCGACGGCGGATTCTCCACTCTGTCTACAGAATTTACATCTGGGCAAGCAAAGCCGCGGCCAAAACCTAGTACATATTAAAAGATCACGACGACTACATGGTTGGGAATATGCCGGACGTTGTCAACGCTGTATTCAAATTAAATTAATTTCCTTACTGGCAGTGTAGTAGGGCTATAAGTCAAATACTCGCCTTCGTGGGTACCACAATCTAATTTCTTCCACCAGTATCACTATGTTCCGAAAAAGACAGGGAAGATATTGGTACGATACTAATAGTCTGTTCCTATATCTTCCTAATTCAAATTCAAAAGTTTTTACTCAACTTCCACTGGAGAACACTTTTGGAAGGTCATATATATAAGTTAAAATTTATATTTATTCCTCTCTGTGTACACCGCTTCGCAACGTGCTATTGCTGTTACGGAGAAGAAGCGGCACGAAGCTCCCCAGCAACACGTCTAGCTAAAATTGACAATGTATTAAGGATAATATAGTTATATATAAAATATAACCATTCACTCGCCTTACCGTCGATTTAATTTTGACATTACTTGTCAGATTTTAAACTGTAGCGGTCGATAAGGTATCGGAACCGTCTAATAATAACTAATGTCTAAAGATGGGCTAAATATTTATAACAAAAAGTGTAATAGGCTATAGACGAAGATGTCTAACACACTGCAATAAAATACCATTTCTTCTTATTCATTTTTAACCATTTTACAAGCTTTCATTTAACTAGCAATGGATGTACCTATGTATGTATGTATGTAAGTTCGGGTGGAATCTTGCAAGTTACTATATTTGACCAACTTCCCGGTTTCCGATTGGGCTGAAATTTTGCACGCATATGTATATCGCGTGACAATGCAATAATATGGTACCATGGAGCTGATCTGATGATGGAGTCGGAAGGTGGCCATAGGAACTCCTGTACTAAACAAGATAGTCGAGATCGGGTTTAGGCTCGTTTTACTTGTATTGGCAGCACTCTGCTCCTACATGATATCCAGAATCTCAAAACATTGTATTTAAAAACCTTTTTAAAAAAGCTTATTTTTTTAAAATAAAGCTACATATCTAAACATCTCCCTTCTTGTTGCCACCAAAATCTTAAAATTGCAACCCTATCGGCGAATAGCTACAGCACTTAAGGGATTCCCGCTTTAAACCCCCACAGATAATAAAAACGCTTGTCTATGCCTTAGAAATTGCTGGCGAATAAAACAACAGCCGGTTTAAAATGAACTACCGCCCATTGAAGACTTTTTGGATATTGTCCAAAACTAAACCGTATTATTGTAGCCGGTTGCTAAGTCTAACCGACCTTTCATTTGTCTTACCATCGATTAAAATTTGACATAAGCTCCATACATATTTTCACAAAATTCAACCGATGGTAGGGCAAGTGATTAATTAGTAAGATACAGGAACGGGCCATTAATTTATTAAATTAAACAGACGGGCGGAAAAGTACATAGAGTTCTCTAACAACGAGGACGATTATAAACTATTTCTTATCAAAAAGACTAAGTACACTGTATAATTAAGAATCTCAAGTCTACGCAAGAAAACCGCTTAAAATGTTAAATAAATAAAATAAAGTATCTTCTTGGAATAATTTCCCTAGGTCTCTTTTTCCTGACATACATAATCTAGTCTTCAAGTCACGATTGAATACTACCTTGCATGTAAGCGTCCTTCATCCTAGACCGCGTCATCACTCAACATCAGGCGATAAAGCAGTCAAACACGAACCTATACGAACAAAAAAAACTGTCACATTTCTTTCACATCGTAGCATGGTTGAAGTTCGCCTGGTATGGGATTGTTGACACATATAATGGACGTTATTACTTTTGACCACACAGCACTCACAACGACCCATTTTTTTTTATGCAAGGGAAATAAATACATTTCGTACACCACCGGATCCTTTACTGGGATAGACCAAAGCAATGAGAGTTATCCACTGAAGATAGCGGAGATAACAGAGTCGATTGCCGGCATGTGTGGGGATTCAGCAAGGTACCCCTCTTTATGTGGAGAGGTCACCAATGTGCTAATACCCCACTACAACCACTTTCTTCCCATGTGCCCGGCTCTTATGATAGGAAAAGCGTGAGACTTAGAACGTAGTTACGCCCACGCTGATTTGGATTTGGGGATTTGAGAATCCCCAGGAAGCAAGACAGACTCACTTCGCCAGCAGGGACGCATGTCAAGAGCTTGGTCGGAGTGGGCATTGACCACAGAGTATTTACTCTCCATCGATTGACATTAAAAAAGGCGCGATTTTCAAATCAACCAAAGAAATTTGTATTTCGTAGTTAATGACATCAACGCTCCATAATCCGTTCCACTAGAGTTTATTTTTGTAAGGTCCGCAAGCAAGTGAAACGGGAAAATCGCGGTCGTGAATGTGTTTGTTATAAGTCTCTTGTGAAACGTAGCCAATTAAATCTGAAAAACAGTTCATATAAAAGGCGTTCAAATACCATGTCATAATTATAACTTTAAAATATAATAATAGAAATAATTTGAATTAAGGTGCTCTTACAATTTTTGAGATTTTTTTTCTTGGCAACAGTAATATATCTGTCTGGAGCAGTCAAGTGGAGCAATTGCAATAAAATGTAGTAATATTTTCGAGAATATTGCTTCTATACTGTTCCATATACTCCACAATTCTCAACTTCCCATATAAGTTGCCGAATATCCAATCGGTTTAGAAATTTTTAGTAAATTTTCTTTCTATCTCGTTTCTACGTATAACTACGTCTCGTTTTCGCGAGAGGTAGGCTTTCACTCGTTATAGAATCTGCAACGCCCGTACAAAATCTAGGTGGCTTTGATGTTTTGTAAGTTGGTAAACATCGTCAGTTGATTTGGCAGTCAACTTCCTTATTAAAACGTATATAGGTACATTATCAGGTGGCACTACAAGTCATTCTTCTATCCCTTTTTGACACTATTTAAAAGATAATTTTTATACCAAATCAATCAAAAATCTAAATTCTCAAAGTTTTTTGCAATTTTCTTTTCTGGCTTCCGTTTTCTAAGACTATCTTCTTCTTATTCCATTTAAATACAGAGCCCTAAATTTGTCTTATACAATTGAAGAGGTCAAAATAATCTGGTCTTGCAAAGAGACAATACGCTCGCTACCAAATGTACCGGAACGGGATGTTTTGAAGTTTAAATTGTCATTACACGGGTTACAAGCTTTTTATATTTCGTAAAGCAAGGTGCTTTGGCTTTAACATATTTCTCGTTACGAGGGGAGCAACTTATACAGGTTGGTGTTTTTAAATATCTTCAATAATTAAGGGATTATAAGTAAGTAAAATACAATATAACTAATGTTACCTCTACTATGTACAATACTAAGATTTAGAGATTATAGGCTAGTAGACTGCAATATAACTAAACTAACTAACCATAGGCTCAGCTACCGAAAAAGTGTCTTGGCCTTCGAAACTCAAGAAAATGCTACCTTTTTACTTATCTGTAAGGTTTCTTGCCAGTTATGGGCTTGAAGCTCTCGCAGGTCAACAATATAACTAACGTTAATTAATTAATATTAATGAAAGTTAAGTTTTCCTCTTTGTGTCATATTGTAAATTTAAATTGTAAATTTCCTCCATATTTTACATTTTTAAAATAAATATTACAAATTATTAAAAAAAAATCAAAGCATCCTGTTTAAAGAAAATAAAATAAATACGGTTTCTATAAAAAAAAAAACACAAAAGAAAATATTTTCTAAAATTTATTTATATTAATACTTATTACCATGAAAGAAGAATAGTGTTTTACATAGCAGGAGGAGTTAAAGAAATAATAACAACAAAATTACAGATAATAAAAATTGTTCTCAACTATTGTCACTTATTAATAAGTTCCTAAAAGGATTTCTAGGCTTCTAAATAGGAACATGAAAGATAAAAAATAACACTAATAAAAAATTTAAATTATTTATCTTTCAAAAATGAACATCCTACACAACCATTAAGAGGATCATCTGAAGAGATACAGTGCACTAATAAAAATAATAAAAACGGCAATCCTTTTTTCTTTATAACCCGTAAGGGAGCGTACACACCGCATTTCCGCATTCCCTCGAGCGCACGCGAATTACACACCTGGTTGCACGCAACCTTATTTATTGACATCGTTTTGTTCAATGCGTTTATAGATTTCGATTTTTAAATATAATTTTACATATATATATATAATATAATGTTACAACTAAATACATATGTATGTAACGCTGAATTTTTTTCTGGTTGTTTCAGAGTATTAATTAGAATGTGAATTGTGTCGAATTTTAAATTGAAGTAAGAAATATTTTGAATTAATTATCCAAATAATATAATTCAAGTTTAATCAAAATTTAATTCAAAAATTTGTCTTGTAAGAAAATACTAGGTATTTTGACGTCTGCTCTTTTGTATGAATACTATTTTAGAATTTATTGTTTGTAATATGTGTGAAACAGCCAATTGATTGCAGTTTTGAAACGACTTTGTAAATTTTAAAACCCTTTA
Source organism: Dendrolimus pini (assembly GCA_949752895.1). NCBI lineage: Eukaryota > Metazoa > Arthropoda > Insecta > Lepidoptera > Lasiocampidae > Dendrolimus > Dendrolimus pini. The sequence continues at coordinate 13,083,395 of OX457145.1, read as the reverse complement.
TGTAAAGTACCAAAATGATCTTGTAAGGAAAAACAATATATACCTATTAGAAGTGATTGATAATAAAGTGAATTGTAATAATAAAGTCGTCACCAAAGCTCATATGCTGATTTTTATGAATTTCAAAATGCTACTAGAAGTTATGGAATTTCGATAGGTGTATACACCTATTAGATATGTGTTATAACACATATCTAATTATTTGCTCACCGTTGTTGGCGAGATACAGAAAAAAATATTTAAATTTGAAATTTAATGTTGTCAAGAATAAAATAAATTAATGTAATGTAATAAAAGTGTTCAAGTAAAAACCTAAAAAAAACAAAAATACAATTTTAATTACGAAATCCAAAGTTAACTTATTTATTTAAAAAAAACAACACTGGGCCATACCTAGAAATTTTCCAAATGAACAAAACATCTGTAATTTTCATCACGCAAATAAATCAATCAATCAAAATTCAATTGTTAAGAAATTAAACGAAAGATTATCATAATCTTTAAGAAAAGTTTCAGAAATTAAAATTTTACTGCTTTTCCGTTTAATTATATTTTATTGTAAAAAATTCTAAATTTTATTATATGTATAATTTATTTATACACAACAATAGTTTTTTAAACACATGTCTGTCCTTCTAAATACTCCATAATATTATAATAAGCAGTTAATATAATCACATATGAAATCTTTTTACAAGCTTTTATTTAACTTGCAACGTATGTATTGTATGTAAGTTCGGGTGGAATCTTGCAAGTTAAATTTGACCAACTTCCCGGTTTCCGATTGACCAAACATTTTGCACGAATATGTATATCACATGACAATGCAATAATATGGTACCATGGAGCTGATCTAATGATGGAGTCGGAAGGTGGCCATAGGAACTCCTGTACTAAACAAGATAGACCCGTCGTGTTTGGGCTCGTTTTACTTGTCTTGGCTGGCACTCCGCTGCTAAATGATATCTAGGATCACAAAAGCTTGTATTTAAAAACCTTTTTAAAAAAGCTTATTTTCAGTATACGTAAATAAATCAATGCATTCGATCCTACAAAAAAACCTAGTGAAGATCATCATTTAAAAAGAAAATAAATAAAACATTATTCTTCCCTTATCCAATAAAACATTTAATACGTGTTTAACATATTCTTTTTCATAGCTGTCATTTTGTAAATTTAAACTAATGGTTGTACTCACCCCTCTTGAAAAATATATATAGAGAAGGCGCGATAAAAATTGAGTTATTAACTTGCGATTTGTTACGGCTTCAAGAAGCTTTCTAGCCTTTAAATTGACAACTCGATAGCAGTTTTTTTTGCGAAGCTGATAAACAGGCCGGCCGAGCTCATGGAAAATGGTTAACGTCGCCTATAGACGTTTGCAACACTAGGAGTGAAGTCAACGCGTTGTTCAAAGTGTGACAATAATATTCCCTGAACACTTTTTGCAGGCCAGCCTATACGGTTATTTTTGTAACTAAAGTTCAGTTATCAAAAGAGATAGATGTTTCTGAACCTGATTTTTAATACACTAAATAAAGATTTGGTTTGTCTTATAAGAATAAGTATCTTATTACAAAGACACACAGCCTGGACGGTAAAAGAGTTATTGCAAAAACAAGACGTATGTGCAGGTGTGTTTTATTCTGCATTTAGTTGAGGGGCGTAAGGAGTGTGGGAGCTAGATACGTACATAAGTTCCAAGCGTTTCTTGAGGTAAGGAGGACTAGTGGGTAGAAACAATTTACTGTAGAGTAGAGTGAGAATGTGAGTATTCGGGCGAAAATTTAGGGTAACCACTTGAGTTTCTTACGGAATTCAGAGATGTGGTCATATTTACGTAATCCAAATATGAACCTAATACAGAAGTTTTGAAGGCGCATAAGTTTATTTAGTTGTTCTTGAGTTATATCCAGATAGCTGGCATCAGCATAATCAAGAACGGGGAGTAAAAGGGATTCCGCAAGCTTGACTTTGGTGGCAATGGGTAAAAAGTTTCTCAACCTCCTTAATGACCTAGAAAAAAGAAAAACTTTTCTACTCAGCTCGATGATATGGGGCCGTCACGACAGCTCGCAGTCAATGTAAACACCTAGGTTTTTGACTAACATGATGTAAGTATTAAATAATAGAACGTTAGAGAACACGAGAAAAATTATATTTGTCACTACATAGTCATGTAACATTTAGGAATTTTTTAATTAATTTTTAACAGGCCATTAATATTCCAAATGTCCTATAATACCTATATAACTATAAACAAGAAAACTTAAAGTCTAGTTTATATTACAATAGGGTCTCGATAGTTCGGAAAGGCAAACCCTTTGCAAATTATCAATGCATCCGGATTGTGGTCTGCAATATTGTACGCGAAACACATGTTCAACCTAAGTTTCCTTCATTAATTGTCGTAAAGTAAGTAACATAGAAACATTTACATACAAATGTACATTTTAGGAATTACAAAAATGCAATCTGACACTTAACATTACGAAAAAAATTGAAAGAAGAGTATTACAGGCTTCTTCTTGGAAAAGCCTGTAATACTCTTCTTCTTATAATTGTAATTTTCGCTCTTCATTTCAAAAGATCGCTATCTCTGAGTCGACCCAGAAGTATAACTTCGTGATGTCAAATTCGTTAGTTTTCGCACGGTCCTGCTCTAGTTGTCTATTCTATCTATAAGCTCTAAGATTAAATATAAAATACTGAATCTAGATCATCATTTTCTGTAGGTAAAGTAATTTTGTATGCATATAAATACTATTACATTATATGTCAATCGAGTATTCCAGAAGAAAAGCTACAAACGATTTCGTCATACCCTTGAATCAGTTAAAACACATTTTTATTATTGCATGAGTTCAGCAGACAGGCAGGCGGCCCACCTGATGGAAAGTGGTTATGACCGCCTTTGGATTTTTGCAACACCAGAGGTTCTACAAATGGCGCTGCTGCTATCTTAAGGGATACTAGAACCTGCCACTAATGCCATAACACAACTCAAGGTTGTTATGGCGGCATACTCTAGACCAGGGTAGTAGCTATCCAAACGGGCAAATACTTTACCACCTGGCTGTGGCTGTTTTGTCGCCTCTTACGACAGGCCGCCCGGCCGCAGAAAATTCTTTCTCCGTTCCTGGCACGGATAAAGGATAAGTAATTTAATAAATAAATAAAATAAACACACA